>OY728158.1:1698405076-1700805076 GCA_963277665.1 Viscum album | reverse complement strand
ACTAATGAGTGGAAATAAAATCTGAAATTGAGATAATCCACAACCTTGGATGAAATATAGGGGGAATTTCTCAAGAATTAATTACTTACCTCATCGAGTAACCAACCTTGGAAGGAGATTTATGCTATTAAGAAAGAAATTTGAAAAATCTATATGTGTTTTGGAAGATATTCCAGAGGCCAACACCAACATGCCCACATCAATCATAATAAGAACAAAATTATATTTCTTTATTTTACTAAGGACTACTAGAAACTGATATGAACATATTGAATGCTACTTCTGAAGGGTCATTGAGAGAAAATAACCAACATAAGTCTAAGAACTGATAGATTCTATATCATAAAATTAATAATATTTTGTTATAAGATCCACTAATATAGAAATATGTGAGGTAAAATGTTCCATATCCACATTACATAAAATCAAAATTAAATCAATAACATTACTTATGCTTTAGTTATCATTGAATAAGGTTTAGAAATTATCATCATTTACACCCCTTGAGTGTTTCCAATATTCTATTCCTTAAATACTTTCATAGATGGTTTTCTATAAGTGCAAGAGCATAATAATAATGAATCCATGTACCAATGTGCATTTCAACAACCACTGAATAATCTATGAGTCAATGAGTATTATATAATCTAATATGGAGCAAGAAACTAGCATCCAACAAGGATTCTATTTCAATTGGATTTTGAACAGCTGTGCTAACCACCACTATTATATAGAAATAGATCCCTAAGCTCTACAAGATTCCAAATAACATAGAACAAAAAACCCTTAATTAAAGACATGTAGAGACTATTGGAAGGTGAATCCTTATTTTCTTCGTCATCAGATGTTCAGAGCAGAAGAAATGAAAGCCTCATATTTACATTCACCGTAATTTTTTTCCAATCCATGGAAGGTGGTTGGACTCAATTTGAAGTCATTTGTAGTTATTCCCTTACAATTTAGTAGGTTTATTAGAATTTCTTTTCTCTTAATGACATCGAGGACAATCTAAAATGTTGTAAATCTATCTAAAGTAAACTATATGGAATGAATAATATAGAAGTGTTTACGAGGGTCAGTATTTAAGGCCACAAGAGTTATGAGTGATGAAAATTGACATTACATTTGAAGGATTTTATATGGATTGTAAATGTGGTATGATAAGAAAAATTGGTTAATTTTACTATCAAAGGATGTAGGGATTCACCAAAAATAGTGTATATAAGTGTGGACTAGTGATTCTAATGCTTGAATCATGGATTGTATATTTAACCAGTGTTTAAAAGGTTCATAATAAATCATTAATGAAATATTACCTATATGTATTTTAATTTTATTGTAATTATTTTACATATCTTTTAATATAAAGAAGTCACAAGGGATCCTCCCATACATGTGTTACAAAATTATAAATAATATTAAATCCCAAGGGTTAATTTACTTATTTATATACTTCTATTGAATATGTTACCATTCTTTATTTTTTATGTTTCTTGTGTTGTCTACACTAAGGTGTGTTTGAGGTTTAATTAGTGTTTTCTTTAGGGTTCTTTATCTTCCTACTTCAAGAATTCTTGGTCAAAGGGGATTCAAAGTCTCGGATGTTCTGTTTTCCGCTACGCTAGTCTGCATAGGAACATTCTATGATATATCGATCTTAATTATATGGGTTTAATTGGTAATACAGTTTAACAATTTTTCATTGGATTGTTCCCAAATAAGTTTTATTATATAGTGGTTTCATTATTGAGGTTTAACACACTGGTATCGTCATAGGAATGGAACCAATAAATGAACAATATGGATAAAGAAATCCATTGGGATGGTTTTCGGATTCTTGAAAATGTATATTGAATATTATATAATTCATAAGGACATGGATGTACCATTATATATGGTAAATCCTATGGAAACTGAGTAAGTTGAAAAAGGAATGCTTGGATAGGAAACCATTTGAATTTTTAAGAATCAGTATAGAAAAAAATTAATTAAACATTCGAGAGAGGAAGAAAACAATTGAATATTTTAAGGAATTGGTGAAAATTTATAAAAAATCATCATCCCTCAATAGGGTTTACATGTTATGATTAATTTTTGTTTTATGTTCTTCGAAACTAAGACCAATGAATGATAATTTGAATAAATTCAACAGGATTTGTGGGTAGATCTAATTAGTAAATGTATCTTTTTCTAATGATGTATGGGAATTGTTACTGTTATTTTTAGTTATGTAGAGTATGGATTATATGGTTACTATTCTTATTAACTCTATAAGAAAAAATAATATGGTATTTGATGATATCCAGAACATACACTTGAATGAATAACTAAGGTGGAGGGATGTTTAGGTACTAATCAATGAGATATAAGGGGATGTTCACATCATCAGAAAAAATCCTAACAAAAGAAATCAATATAAGAAATATACCATGAAAGAAATTAAACTATTTTGGATAGTTATAGTCCAACCTGGTTGAAATGTGTGAAGAAAGGACATATTGAGAAGGACTAAAAAATTCAAATGGATTACACAAGAAAAGCATCAAAATCTAGTAGTTCAGAATCTGTTAATGTAATAGAATAATGAAAAAAGTCATCTAATAGGTTAGAATACTTTGGTAGAATCTTGTTTGATTGACTCTAGAGAGTCATATTATTCAATGGGTGATCAGAGTTTTATTCCCAATTATAAATCTATGACATTTTTAATGACTTTTTGGGGGAAGAAGAAGCCATAGAACATGTTGTAAAAGGAAATTTTAGTACAAAAATAAAGAATGGTGGTTTATTTAAGTCTATAGAAGTTCATCATATCCCCGACCATTGATGAAATATAATTTATATTCTAAAACTTGATAAGGTAAGATATAGAACTAACTTTGATGATGCATGATATGTAGCTAACCATAAATATGGGGATGGATTAATGAAGTTGGTCAAAGTTTAATTAATTTTATTCCTACTAACTACTGTATATGTGGAAAATAGGCCCACACTGTCACAACCCGCCTTCACTAAGACGGGAGAATGGACAGCAGGTTGCCAGACCCTTCCTTATTCAAGTTGAAGGAGAGATAATGACCCCTGAGACCTACCTTTAATAGGTCCCAGAGTGGTGACTTGAACCAAGGGTATAGAATCACACACCAAATGGAAGGAATTTCCCTTTTTATTTAATAGGATTGGGATATAAGATAGTAAATCCCAACAACACCAAATGTTGAAGTACAGGTAAAGCCAAAGCAAACCATTCTCATATGCATGTTCCAAATGTAAATGATACTAAAGTAAAAGAAAACACCAAAAAGAAGTACCAAAAGAAAGGAAAACAGCAACATCAACTTTCTCAACGCCTGAACTAGTACGACCCTGTACGACCCCTGAAGTCCTCCAGGAAACCTGAAAACAGTTTTATATACGTAGGGCGAGAATAAAAGTATACTTAGTAGGGAAAACCAAAATCTCTCATGCAGAAGTGGGGAGACATTGTAATGACCCATGAGAAAATACATAACTGAAACACCTATCAACAAAAACTTCCCACCCATGCCTCACCAAGGCATACTCCCCAAATAACGCAAGTCAAGAAATATAATAGTAATAACTCATCGATGTTTGGGTACCCCACTCCACTTCCCCACTGGTTATTGAAAACATCATATGTATCAAACCTCTCCCACCATTCTCACCGCAGTCCCACTGCCACACCCCGCCCGCACACACCTGGGCCACAACCACACATCCCGCCCACAAACACCTAGGCCACAACAACCACGCATAACCATGCCTGCAAACACCTGGGCCAGAACAAATACTGTCATGCCCGAAGACACCTGGGCCTCATCTCGAAGACACTTGGGAATCAACCTACCCGCACAAACCTAGGAAACCACCACAACTACCATGTCTGAAGAATCTTGGGCTATAATGGACCTTAGGCCATCACAGCTAGCCCGATGAGTCTTGGGAAATTCGGGAAAGGGAGCAGAAAAGGAGCTAATAACCAGCCACTCATAGGAGTGTTTGGAAAGACACCCTCCCCCATGAAATTGGGGTGTTCGGCACTGGGTGCTCAACTTGGGTGAGGTGAGAATAAGAAATATAAGAACTACAATTATATAATATATATAACAAGCACTCATCCCATCCTAGGAGTTCCAAAACCAACTTAAGAACAAACACCCTCATTACTATTCATTCACAATAAACATCGAACCTACAACCACGTCACCACTAATCCTGGAAAGTGATTCCCCATTGATCCCATTCTTGTTTTCATGTTCAAGTGATCCCATTTAAGTAAATTCTGCACTAATTGGCAACTAATAGGCATAACCACAAGCTAGTGAAATAGAAACACCCAAACAGAAATTTAAGCATTCACACCCGGTTCTCTTGTAAAGTCACAACAACAAAGGGATCTGTGAGATCCCTCGATGTACTGGAACCAAACCAATCCTTGAGATACAGCCCCACACAACATTATATTTACAACCAATAACCATTCCATAGTGGAGGATCCCATCTCCATCCACATCAACCCATAGGCATCAAACAAAACAACACAACTACTACCAAAACAGAGTAGGTAAATTTCCAGGTTCAAGCACATCATTCATTAGGTTCTTCTTTCTGTTGGAAAATCGGGGTGGCCACACAAGGTTTGATGTTCACTGGGAATCTATTTAACCAACAGAGTTTGGTGATTAACCAATCTTTATGTTACAGTCATTTAATCAGCACAAAAGACAAGGGTTCATTAGTGCGTAAGGAAAGACCACCAACGACCATGATTTTCAGAGAGCATAAGCACATACAGTTCACAACATATAGAAATTATAAAAGAGTACAATAGAATTTTCAAATACACCCCATCATTATTTAATAGTCTATTTATTATCTTTGTTAAGGTTTGGTTTCGTCTATTCCCACAGAAACAGTGGTGTAACCACCCCGCATGATACACAGTAAAGAGAGATGAAGGAGAAATCCCTACCTAGTTGATCAAGGATCTAAGTTCTTCTCCACGTGCCAAGAACTGGGGATGCATGACTTTTAGGGGAGGAATTTTGGGGACTCCAAGGGTGAGCAGAAAATCTCTAGCATAGGTGCACCACTTTCCTCGAGAAGGGGAACTCCAAATGCACAAAGAAGAAAAGGAGACTAGCCAAGATGAATAAGAAAGAATTTCTAGCGTGATATAAAGATGAGATCATGTTGTTACGGGATATGGAATTTTAAAGGCGATAAAGTCGGATCATGGTGTCACCACGTAGTTCGGTGGTTACGCACGATGGAATTAATTGTCATTTAACAATTCTCCTCCGAGAGGTGGTCATAATGGCTATGCATTAAACAGTTTTCTTTAACCATAAGGAAACACGAGCGGATATGGAAGGTACGGGGAAGGGTATGACACGGAGGAAAAACAACATGTTTTGGTAAGTTAAGGGTTTCCTGACTCTGGGGGGATTTTAGATATTATTTATTGGCTTTAAATGGATTTTAAAGGGTGCATTAAATCATCTTTGCATCTAATGATATGTTGCGGGAGTGGAAAAGTCAGGAACTGGGAAAAAATAAAGACCGCTCGGTGAGGACACGGTGCCACTATCACGGTGCCACCGTCATAGTAGAGCAATGTTTTGGAAAAGTAATGGACCATGTGGGTCCAGGCCGTTACATCAGATTCCTCTCAAACTATTTTCGGCCTCAAGATTCAAAACTAGACCCGAAGAAAAGAGGGGTTCCGAAAAACCACCTTCAAAGATACCTATCAGGAGTGAACCTCATCAAAATCTAGGAACACCTCTCCCTCAAGTAACCAAGCAACACTTGAGGGTCAAACTGTCCAATCATATGGGCTAGGGTGTTTCTTCCTCTATGTCAAGATACTATCTTCTTTGGGTAGCACTGACTTGCCCGCACGAGTTTAATTGCATCCACATTAATGCGTCTTGATTAGGAATTGGGTCCTCCCCTCCCTATAGTCACGACTCTTCATACACATCCATAGAATAAGGAAAACCGCACATTCCATTGTTAACAAGGTAAAACGTTTCATCAAAAACAAGTACAAACAAAACAGATCAAAACTCAAAAAAGCTCTGGGTAGTGGGCGCGCATCTGCGTATCCATTTCCTAGGTACTTTCCTCGATCCGGCCATGCCTTTAAACACACAAACCAAAGGAATGTTCTGTCCACGGAGCACCTTCTCCTCACTATCCTCGATCCTCAGTAGTCTTTCCACAAAATTCATGTCATCCTCGATATCAAGCATTCCCCAATTGAGGATGTGTGAATCATAGTGTAGATATCATTGGAGCTGAGACACATGGAAGACATCATGCAGTCTCAGTAGCGGTGGTGGTAGCACTAGCTGATAAGCCACTTCACGGAACTGCCGCATCACTTTGAACGGTCCGACGAACCTAGGAGAAAGCTTACTCCCCCTGCTGAACCTCTGTTGCCCACGCCGAGGGGAGACCTTCCAGAACATGCGGTCCCCAACCTCGAACTCCAAGGATCTCCTCCTATTATCGGTATATGATTTTTTTTAGTCCTAGGTCGCCTTCATCCTCTCCTGTATAAGCTGAACCTTCACTGTCGTGCTCTACACCACCTCTGGGCCAAGAACACCTGCCTCCCCGACCTCTATCCAGCACACGGGTGAGCGACACGACCTCCCGTACAAAGATTCTAAAAAATCCATGCCAATGGTAGAGTGATAGGTATTATTGTAGGTAAAATCCCCTAGAGGCAAGTGTCATTCCCAAAATCCCCCAGAGTCCAGAATACACGCTTTTAGAATATCTTACAATGTCTGGATGGGGCGCTCTATCTATCCATCTGTCTGGGGGTGGAAAGCAGTGCTAAGAAGTATCTGGGTGCCAAAAGCATGCTACAATCTTCTCCAGACCCATTAGGTAAACCGTGCATCCCTATCTGAGACTATGGATCTTGGGACTCCATGGAACTACACCACCTCATCCACGTACCTCTGTGATAGGGCATCCACCATACTTGACTCATTGATTCCCAGGAAGTGGGCCGATTTCATCAGTCTTTCCACCACTACCCAGATAGCATCGCAACCCCCTTGAACTCTGGGTAGACCCGTGACGAAATCCATCAAGATGTCATCCCAATTCCACTCAGGGACATCTAAAGTTTGTAAGAGACCCCCTGGGATGCGGTGTTCGGCCTTCACTTTCTGAAACACGAGGCACTTGGCTACGAACTCTACCACCGCCTGATTCACCCCGGGCCACTAGAACTGACCTCTTAAGCCCCGGTACATTTTGGAAGCTCCCGGGTGTACTGCCATGGGTGAGTTGTGGAACTCACCAAGAAATCTCTTGTGAATCGTCTCCGGAACAAACAACTTCCCTCTGAAAAGCATCTAATTCTGACAATCCTCCTCCCACCCTTCCGGAGCATTTCCATGGTTAACCTGGTCACGCATTACTTAACTCTCTATGTCTCCCCACTCAGACTCCTCCACATTCCATAGGAGAGAGGATTGCACTGTCATCTGAAACAAACACCCTCTACCACCATCCTCCCTTACATCCAGGTGCAAGGCAGCCAACTCCTCCATCGCTTTCCAAGCATCTGCAGACTCTCAAACCGCATCCTTATTCGACTTTCTGGTCAAGGAATCATCCCCCACATTCCCTTTTCCTGAGGTGTAGGAAATATCGAAGTCGTATCCTAGAAGGAACTCCATCCACCATCACTACCGTAATTTCAGATCCCGCTGGGAGAAGATATACTTCAATATTTTTTTATCTGTGAAAACCATGAAGCACTCCCCGATGAGGTAATGCTTCCACAACTTTAGTGCGAACATGACCGCCGCAAGCTCCAGATCGTGGGTGGCATAACTACTCTCATGGGGACGTAACTGTCTAGACCCATAAGAGATCACCCATTGTTGTTGCATCAGTACACACACAAGGCCTTATCCTAAAGCATCACAGAACACCTCATACGCCACCCCTTCTTCTGGAAACCTCAGCACTGGGGCACTTACCAAATTCTCTTTCAGATAGATGAAGGATGCATCACACTTCCCATCCCATACGAAAGCCTGGTCCTTCTTGGTCAAAGCTGTCAAAGGTGCTGCAACTCGGGAGAAGTTGGGTATGAACGTCTGGTAGTAACCTTCTAGTCCAAGGTAACTATGAACCTCTGTCGTGTTCTTGGGTGCTACCCAAGAAACAACCTCCTCGACATTCGATGGGTCCACCACTATTCCTTGCTCAGACACCAGGTGCCCAAGGAAATGCACTTCTCACCTCTAGAAATTTCACTTGGACAATTTCCCATATAGTTGGTGCTGTCAGAGGGCCTATACAACCATTATCAGGTGCTCTACATGATCCTCCTCTTACCTTGATTAGATCAGGACATCATCGATAAACATGACTACAAACCAATCCATGTATTATTAAAAGATGGAGGTCATGGGTCCCATGAACACAGATTGTGCATTCGTAACACCGAACGGTGTGACTACAAACTCAAAGTGTCCATACCTACATCTGAAGGTAGTCTTTGAGATGTTTCCCTCCTCCACTCGCAACTGGTGATATCCAGACCACATATCGATCTTAGAGAACCAAACTTCTCCCCTCAGCTGGTCAAAGAGATCGTCTATCCTCGGAAAAGGGTAGCGATTCTTGACTGTCACCTAATTCAGTCTCCTGTAGTCTATGCACAGCCTCAGACCACTATCTTCCATCCTTGAAAACAATATAGGAGAATCCCATGGTGACGCACTTGGTCGAACAAAACCCTTCTTCATCAGATAGTCAATCTGAATCCACAACTCCCGCAACTCAGAAGGTGTCCTCCAGTAGGGATCCATCGAAATCGAATGGGCACCAGGTTGAAAGTCTATCCCAAACTCAACATCACGTCGACGGGGTTGAGTCACCACCTCTTCAGGGAAGATGTCCATAAACTCGCTGACGATCCCTAGGACTTCCACCATTTCTATATCTGCCGACTCCACTAACAGTTTAGCTAACAAGGAATGGAGGGGCTCCACTCACCAGTTACCTTCCTGGTAACCCCGCTCGCCGATGAAAGTCACACATCGGCAGCCCAAGATTGAAAATGTGATCCTTCCTCAGAATCAGTCAATAATGGCACATACAGATAATATCCAGTAAATGCCTAGGATGACATCATATGGATGTATCTGCAACAGTAGAAGATACCTGATTGACGGATGTGGCCCTATCATCAGTCTACACCCTTGACAAACATAAAACAAGTTGGTCTGACCTCCAACTGGTGTACTCAACAACAGGGGCACTAGAAGTCTCTCAGCATCTAGACCCAAAGCACGGGCCAGACTATGCGCAACAAAAGATTCTGAAGCACTTGTATCGAACAAGGCATATGAAAGAGTACTAAACAAGATGATCATACCACAAATGACTTTTGGCCCTGCTAGATTTGTAGCCTCCGCGGTGTGTAACTTCCCACACCCAGCTGCCCTGCCCCTCGGCTGTCGGCCGCCTCCCTGACCGCGCCCTAGTCGATGTCCATGAGGATCACCCTAAGGTCGGCCTCCTCCTACGACATCTGAACTTGGAGGAGTGGGAGCTCACTGTCCCTTCTGCTGCTGTTGAAAGGGCCTAGCTGGAAACTGCTGCAGCTAGGGCAGGTGCTGTATGGCCCACCCCTATTGTACTGTACTCGGTCCAGGCACTGATTCTGAAGGTGCCCATGGATGCCACAGATGAAGCATCTCAGTCATGGGATCGAAGGGAAAGGGTGAGGATTGGGATATCAGAACTGGAACTGCTAGGGCCTGCTCCCTACTGGTTGAAACCTAGAGGGCCCGGGTACTGGAGGTCTGCTACTGACGGCCTTCCCCTTCGACGAGCCCAACTAGATTCCCTCTCGCGATACACCTCCCAGCGTGTCCATCCTATCCACCGCATCAGCTTTCTTCTGGACCTCCAAGTTTGTTGGAAAGTTGAAGGGAGTAATAGCATACAGAGGAGAAGGTCGAAGTGACTCCTCTAAATGTCTCTTCTCGAGACTCCTCATCTGTAAAAAGGTTCGGAGAAAAGTGGAGGAGATCCTTGAACTTGATCCCCAACTCTCTCACTTACATTCTCCCCTGCCAGGGGGAGAGTAGCTCCTACCTCCTTTTAGCATTCATCGTGGAAGAGAGGAATTCCGCCCAGAACTCCCTCTCGATGTCAGCCCAGGTAACCTCAGCTACCCTCTTCTCCCCGAGTTAAGGCATCCACCACTGACGTGATGCTCCCCGTATCTGGATTACAGCTAGAGGAACCCAGTACTCTGTCAGAGCCTAGATCAAACTGAATGCTATCACTAGCTCCTCTAGACAGCTTTCTGTCTCCATGTCCTAGGTTCTTCCCTCGTAGTTCCCAAGGGTCTGTCGCTGAATGGAATGAAGCATCTTCTACAACTGATCGTCGTCCTCCTCTCGGTCAGTACTCTGCCAATCATTCAAGTCAACCTCCTGGGCCTCGATCTCCTGCACTACTCGTGGTAGTCTCCCAGGTACCATAGCTGCACGGTAAACAAGGAATGCCTAAGCCTGAGTAGTGTAGTATATTGTTCTTAAATTTTCATAGACTTATAATTCATTTTAAATCCCCAGAATACCCATGAACATGTGAACACAAGTCATTATGATGCATGTACCTTTCATAGGGTCTCTAAACCGCAATCAGTGTAGCGTCACTTGGATGTTCGGTAAGCCTATAGTCCTTACATCGAATCATGGGGGGCCCTAAAATCCCATGTCCTAGCCGGTCTTCCCTAACATATTTAACGCACCAAGATTTTCCAACACGGTTACCCTACCATCCCATGCCATCCTCACTGTACCTAACTCCGAACTCCACCCTATCTCTCAACCCCCTGCCTCTGATACCATTCTGTCACGACCCACCATCACCAAGAAGAGAGAAGGGATACAAGGTTTCCAGACCCTTCTTCATGTTTAAGGAGAGATAATGACCTCCGAGACCCGCCTTCAATAGGTCCCAGAGTGGCGACTAGCACCAATGGTATAGAATCACACACAAGATGGAAGGCATTACCCTTTTTATTTAATACGATCGGGTGATAAGATAGTAAATCCCAACAACACCAAAAGTGGAAGTATAGGTAAAGCCAAAACAAACCATTCCCATATGAATGTTCCAAAAGTAAATGATACAAAAGTAAAAGAAAATCCCAAAAATAAGTACCAAAAGAAAGAAAAACATCAATAACAGCTGTCCAAATGCCTGAACTAGTGCGACCATGCACGATCCCTGAAGTCCTTCTAGAAACCTGAAAACAGTTTTATATAGATATAGTGATCATACAAGTATAGATAGTAGGAAAAACCAAAATTTCTCATGCACAAGTGGGGAGGAATTCTAATGCCCCATGAGAAAATAGATAACCCAAAGACCTAGCAAGGAAAAATGCCCACCCAAGCCTCACCAAGGCACGCTCCCCAAATAATGAAAGTCATGAAATATAATAGAAATAACACATAGATGTTTGGGTACCCCGCGCCACATCCCCACTAGTTATTGAAGACATCCTACACATCGAACCTCTCCCACCATTCTCATCGCAGTCCCACTGCCAGACCCCGCCCGCACACACTTGGGCTACAACCACACATCCCGCCCGCAAACACCTAGGCCAACACAACCACGCATAAACACGCTTTCAAAACACCTAGACCAAAACAACTACTGCCACGCCCGAAGACACCTGGGCCTCATCCCAAATACACTTGGGAAACAACATGCCCGCACACACCTAGGCAACCACCACAACTACTCTGCCTGAAGAATCTTGGGGTATAATGGACCTCTGGCATCACAACATGCCCGATGAGTCTTGTACTATTCGGGAATGGGAGTAGAAAAAGAGCTAATAACCAGTCACTCATAGGAGTGTTTGGAAAGACACCCTCCCCCATGAAATGGGTTTGTTCGCCACTGGGTGCTCAACTTGGGTGGGGCGTGAATAAGAAACATAAGAACTAAAATTATATAATATATATAACAAGCACTCATCCCAACCTAGGAGTCTAAAACAAACTTTAGCATAAACACCCTTGTTACTATTCATTCACAATAAACATTGAACCCACGACCATGTCACCACTCATCCCGAAAAGTGATTCCCTATTGAGCCCATTCTTGTTTCCATGTTCAAGTGATCCCATTTAAGTAAATTCTGCACTACTGGGAAACTAACAGGCATAACCACAAGCCAGATAAATAGAAACACCCAAACAGCAATATAAGCATTCACACTCGGTTCTCTTGTAAAGTCACAACAACAAAGGGATCCGTGAGATCCCTCGAAGTACTAGAACCAAACAAAGCCCCGAGATAGAGCCCCACATAGCTTTAGATTCAAAACCAACAACCATGCCACAACTGAGGATCCCATCCCCATCCACATCACCCCATAGGAATCAAATAGAATGACACACCTACTACCAAAATAGAGTAGGAAAAATTCTAGGTTAAAGTACATCATTCTTTAGGTACTTCTTTCTGTTGGTTAACCAGGGTGGCCACAAAAGTATTGATGTTAAATGGGAATCTATTTAACTAACTGAGTTTAGGTGATTAACCAATATCCATGTTACAGTCATTTAATCATCACAGAAGACAAGGGTTCATTAGTGCGCAAGGAAAGACCACCAACGACCATGATTCTCAGTGAGCATAAACCCATACAGTTCACAACATATAGCAATAATAAAAGAGTGCAATAGAATTGTCAAATGCAACCCATCATTATTTAATAGTCTTTTTATTGTCTTTGTTATGGTTTGGTTTTGTCCATTCCCAAAAAAACTATGGTGTACCCACCTTGTATGATACACAGTAAGGAGAGATAAAGGAAAAATCTCTACCTGGTTGATCAAGGATCGAAGTTCTCCTCCACTTGCCAAGAACTTGGGATGTGTGACTTCTAGGGGAGGAACGTTGGGGAGTCTAAGGGTGAGCAGAAAGGCTCCAGCACAAGCACTCCACTTTCCTCGGGAAGGGGAACTCCAAACACACAAAGAATAAAAAGAGACTAGCCAAGAGGAAGAAGAAATAATTTCTGGCGTGATATAAAGATGAGATCCAATTGTTACGGGATATGGAATTTTTAATGGCTATAAAGTTGGTACATGGTTTCACCATGCAGTTGGGTGGTTACACACAATGTAATTAATTATCACTTAACAATTCTCCTCAGAGAGGTGGTCATAAGGGCTATGCTTTAAACAGTTTTCTTTAACCATAAGGAAACGTGGGCGGATCTAGAAGGTACATGGAAGGGCGTGACACAGAGGAAAAACCACACGTTTTGGTATGTTAAGTGTAGAGACCCCAAACCTGATGTACATGGACATTAAAATACATTTGTGGAATAATTAATACATAACAAAAACCAACACTCAATGACCGTAATAGTTTAGTGTCTTTGGAAACTCAGAACATAATCTTCTAATCCTGGTGAAATATCTTCAACATCTCCCATAAAGATCTTACCATTTTGTTTTCTTACCTAAAACATTTCTTTGTATCCTGTGGAAAATAAAACATATAAATG
The DNA here is from genome assembly GCA_963277665.1 of Viscum album. NCBI lineage: Eukaryota > Viridiplantae > Streptophyta > Magnoliopsida > Santalales > Viscaceae > Viscum > Viscum album. Next base: position 1,700,791,458 of record OY728158.1, on the reverse strand, counting down.
GTGAGCTCAAATGATCAATAAGGGTATGCATGGAAAAAATAAAACAAACCACATACATTTGAACTTAAAAACGTGAACATAATTTGTAAACATCAAAATCTTGAGCAATGAAATAAAACATGGCATTACGTAAGGTAGAGATCATAATGGAACATCAATCATGATAAAATAGCATTTGAATAAAACTTGTAATTGTGGAAAACCATTAATCACTTTATTTTATTTCCATAGTAGCTAAGTCATTACTTCAAAGACCATCTTAGTGGACAAAGTCCCTTACTAAATCGAGTTCACTCCTTATTCCAGTCCGGTATCACTGAACCAGATTAACTTGATGTTCCAGAAATTTCAATCTTATTGGATATAAATATTTACCCAATGCATTGGAGGTATATATAGGTCCCACCCATCTCATAATGAAATAATTCTTACTTGTGCCACAAAATGAACATAAATTATTCATCATAACCCAAAGAATAAAATGGGTTTCACAAACATCATCCCATCATATCATAATCCATATAAAACAAATGGATATAATTTAATCATAAAAAGAATCAAACCATGTAAATAATAGAGACATTATACTTGAAACATAAACATACTAAATAATGTCATCTTAGATGGAAAATAGTTTTGATAAAACACTTGAAATGAATTCTTGAGGAAAATATCCTTTCTTCTTCAAAATCAATTTCTTTTCACAAAATATCTCTCAATTTTAAAGAAAAGGATTTTATTGAAAATAATAATGAAATATTTTAGAGGAAGATTCATGAAAATAAGGCATTATGAAACCGTAAGAATCTTTTCATGTCGTATAAGTTAAAAAACATTCTCCTCATACTTTTGTCGGAAAAGTCAAAAAGTTCTTTATATGGTAAACAAAAGAAATATTCCTTCTATAACAAGTGGTAAAAGTAAAAAATGGGTAAAATGACATTAAAAATACATGAAAACATATTTAGAAAACACGGAAATTGATTATAACAATAACCCTAGTAAATACATACTAATAAACAATCTCGGATAAGAACGAGATTGGAATAAATATTCCTTACCTTATGTCAGATATGCTTCCTATGTATTCGAACCTCCTTTATAATGATTTAAATAATGTCATTGACTTATTACCGAATCATATTCATTGTTATGTTATAATATATGGTTCACTTATGACTTTATATTACCCGTTCTTTTGTAAATTCCATGTTAAAGCTGCGTTTTGGGTAAACTCGTTTCATTTATCGTATGGGTTTTGATTTGTTGTTCTTGATATTATTACTCGTATCCTAATTTACATTATTCCAGAATGTAAAAAATGATTTATATATAATATCTATTCAGTATATAAATATATATGATATATTGATAAATGGAATGAAATACATCGTTCATGGAGACGGTAGGTCGTACGTACGCATGAACGCTATTTTTGTTACATTATTGAATTTAATGGAATTAAGTAAATGAAACATATGTGTACATAAATACAGTATAATTATTATTTAATATCTTTTATGATAATTTATTATATATATAATTTATAATCATACTTGAATGGATAATCACGGAAAATGAATCTCATCGCGTTCGTGGAGACGGTAGTCCATACGTACGCCCAAGCGATGATATCGTTCCCATAATTATTGAATGGAATTGGAGTGAATGATATAATATTTCAGAATCAGTATGATGTTATAATAACAATATATATTTATTCTTTACACCATTATTCCCATCCATGTAAGGTGGTGGTGGAGAAACTAATTACACCTTGGCGTGGAGACAGTATTTCGTACGTATGCACACGCGGTGATTTCGTTTTCCATAGGATGGATAGAAGGTGAAATGGGGTTATTTCATGTTTATAATTTCATATCAGTATATTAGTGATTATGATTTTATTACTTTACAATGAAACAAATAAAGAAGAGTAATTTTAAGAAGAAAGAAACTTGAAAGAATCGGTAGAAGAGAATACATCTTCTTCAACGCACCTCCTTTAAGCTTCCTCTTAAGGGACTATAGTTGGTCTTTTGAGAAGAACAGAACCTCCAGAATGTTTCTAGTGAAGTGGAGAAGAGACATGGGTAGGGGTTGGCCGATATTGAAGGCTCAAGGTTTTGTGAAGTGGAGAGGGAGGAGGAGCCCTTTTATAAGGGAGGAGAGGGGCACCTTTGGAAACCTCAAAAATATTAATTTATAATAAATCAAACCCCACTTAAAAAACTCCAAAAAAGACTCATATTCAAATATTAGTTGTGATATGGTTGTAATCACATCAACCAACAAAATTTAGTCATGTTGAAAATTTATTTTAAACCTTATCAACTGGATATATCCTTATTTAGTTTATTTAATCTTATTTGTGGTAACAAGATTCTAAATTTTAAATTATTATAAATAATTACATATGTGTTGTTTATTGTATATAATTGGATAATTTATGACATTTTCGACCATATAAATTTTAATTTATATTTTTTAAACATTTTTGTGATTTTTAGAAAATTTTATATTATGTTATTTTTATAAAATAACAATAGTGTCAATTTTGGGACTATTCATTTATTTGAATGTAAATAAAATCCACACAAACGATATGTTCAAACTAAAATATTTAATAGATTCATAAAATTTCATATTTATTTATAAAATTCATAGAGCATATTAAATAGTTCATACAATATATATTTTAATATTTCTAAAACCATTTATTTGATATATCAATCAATAAAATTATTTCAACGTCACTATTGTGTCACCTTTAATGATAATTAGTTAATCCCTAAAAATTCTAAATAAATTAACATGATGTATATAATTTTATTAGATTTCTGTGGACTATTAATGTTCTAAGTTTCATGAATTTTATCACTAAATAAAAATTATTATACTTATAATATTTAAGAGAGTAACATGTTGTCACTTTCTTTGGTTTTAATAATAATTAAATTATTTTCATGGTCAAAAGTCCATAAAATGAATCTATTCTGACCCTTAAATGATATGGTTCGACTTTTAGTCATCTAATTGAATTTTGGCAGGTGTTAGGGTAATTTTATAATCTTATTTTTACCCTTAATTACCCGATTTTCCTTTAACTACAGTAAATAAAAAAATTACGGTTGTTACTATTAATAATATAAAAAAATAAAAGTAACCTATTAACATAATTTGGACCCACTGAATTAAAATATGGAATCCATCTTTTAACATTCAAAACACACATGTTTCAGTAATTATTTTAAAATTAATCTCGTTGTTAAGAAAACAGGTTTCAAAAGTTAAAACATTGCCAAAGATTGAAATGTTTTTACCTATCAATTCAATGTGAAATTAATGGTAATGACATAAATTATATTAAATAGTAAAAATATATTCTATTTATACTTTAAAACCATTCAATATTATAATTTAACTATATAAATTATTGCGATGGAAAACGATGTTTTTAGTTAAAATATAGCGTGTTTTTACTATTCATTAAACTATAAAAGTTATCAGAATAATATGAAAATTTTATCCAAAAGAAATTTTTATATACTGATTCAAAATAAGATTTTAATTTTTTCAAAATGAACTTATAAACATGTCAAAAACTAGATTTAAAGTGGTTGTGCCATCAATAGGAGGCAAAGCTATATTTTTTGAAAAAAAAATTATTTTACCCGTAAAATATATTTTGTTCTCATACCATGTTCTAGAAAATGTGTAAGATGAATAGTAATGTTATAAAATTCAAAATGTAGTTAATACTATTAATAATGGCTAGTCCATAATAATATTATAACAATATATCGTTGTTTAGTGAAACCCGGTATTGCGTACTACACACGCTATAAAGCAAGGTCGCGATTGCGTGTAATGCAAGCCAAGTCAGGGATTCGTGTAGTGCATACTCCCTTTGGTGTACTTTACAACACAAGACATAAATGAAATTAAAAAGAATAATTCTCATAAAATCTTGGGTTATTACATTCTACCCCCCTTAAAATGAATTTTTCCCTCGAAATTCGTTGGGGTTATAAATGGTTTAGTACTTGAAAGTTTCTTTCATAGAAACCCATATCGTAAAAAGGAATAATAAAACATAATTTTAAAAAGTCAATTATGAAACATATCGGTTACCCAAAATAACTCTTCACTGGGTTTCCACATAGGAGAATATAGGTGAAAATATGGATATGGAAGAGAAACCTAACCATCAAGTTCTGATGGAGAGTGGTAGAGAACATGGCTATGAAAAATTCAACCATCACAAAGCCATAAATTTTTGATGATCCAAGGTACCATCTGATTCATCGTATATAAGGGCACTTGGACAACATTTTTTGTTTTCAGGATCATTTCCCTAAAGTTGATGTATTTGAATTAGAAGAAATACTTACTTTATTTTGGAACAATCTCACCATTATTCATGGATTGAACAATTTCCACTTCATCTCTTAATGAAGTGAAGTTGAATTTGTAACTATTGAAGTGTTAGTAGATCATGTGATAGAATGATGGGTCATTCTATCTGTCTCAAACAAATGGTTAGAAAATGTTATCAAATATACATAAGTCCATCTATGCTGAGGTTAATCCTATTTGATTCAGAAAATGAACTTATAATTCATCTATCATAACGCATAATAAAATAAAACTAGTTTCTACAAACTAGGGACTTTCTGTAGGCCAGTGGTAGGTTATAAATGCTTGTCACACTTCGGTTGTGGGTTCATTTCCTACAGCCTTGTCCGACGCGACGGGTTGTCACCTGTCCTGCAGGTTGTCCTTTTTCTAAAACTACATTATTATAACATCCAATCAATAATATTGAAAAAATTCTATTCTTAAAAAATACTAACTTATGTCCAACATAATCCACTCCAATATTTAGGCTTATCTAAAATACTTCTGTCCAAGATCATAGTATAAAGAAAACAATTACTAGAAAAGTCATCTACCGAGCATGTGAATACCATCATTTATCCCCCATATATCATATGATATATCTTGTTGGTCACATTCCAAACATGGGAATACCTTAATCATGTATTCTCTTGAAAAAAATGAATACCCATTAAACCTTAGTGAAAACATGAATGTTGTAAAAAGTGATCTCTTTCCACATACCGAAATTCCAAAATTTCTATATACTCAAACCATGATATCAGTCATGAGCTCATTTCATTTTATCCTTATCCCTTCATTATGCACATATCATCTTATTTCCAAAAATATTTCAATTACTTTTCATGGTTACTAGTACCATATAATTATTGAAAACCAATACATAGATATTCCAAAATTCCACGATACCATAAATGAGATTCCAAGATACTATTTTGAAATCCACATTACGTAAACACTTAATCATTCCACGAAATCATTGTCATACTCAACATCACAAATAGTGATCACATGTGACTTCCCTTAATCCTTTTCCTTAAGTGGTGTCTCACAATTGATCATCATTAACCCTTGGATTAGGGCATAGATTAGCATAATTCCCCAATCTTACTTTCACTTTAAGCATTGAAGTGTTGGTTGAGCGTTCTATGTAGTGTTTTCTTTATTCACATCATTATCAACCTTTTTCCCATTACTTTGACACTCAACTTCTAGATGAACCTATTTTCCACACTTGAAACATTTTTCTAGTACCTTTTAGTAAATTTCTCCACCATGCTTCTTTCCACACTTTGATCATAGATGTAACATTCATCTTCTTTTCAGCATTGTTCTGAGATTTTTCCTTGAACTCCATATTTCGTTTCTTTTCAAAACCATTAGATGGATATGTAACACTAACTTCCTATTTCTACCTTGATAGAACAACGCACCATTTCATTATAGTTATTGAAGTCTCTTATAGATAATTCCCTTATAAGACATAGTTTTAAGCCACTGAAGAATCGATCAACTTTACTTTCAGGTTGGATGATAAATCCAGATGCATTACCTTGCAATCCTTGTAAAATTCGCTTTGTATATACCAACAGATTCATCGTCCTTTTTCTTAAGCTCAAGTAACTCCTTTTCCATATTTGTTTGAAGAATACGAGGGAAGTACTTATTGAAAAATATGTTCTTGAACTCATCCCATTCCATGGATTCAATTTTACCTTGGGGCCTCGTATTCTTAATTAGAGTCCACCATTGGTCAGCCTCACCTTCTAAACAGTAAATACCCATAATGAATTTTTCATGTTCCGAATAGAGAAGTATGGAAAATATCTGTTCAATGGTACTGATCCATTGTTTAGCAACAAGTGGATTAGAAGTCCCACTGAAAGAAGGTGGATGTTTCCTCATGAAGGACTCAATAGAATATTGTTCCCTTCTCTGGTCATTCGGAAGTCCAGAATGATTCATAGCTTGTGTAAGTATAGCAATAATATTTTTCACTCTATCTCCCATAAAATTGGTTCGTTCAAAAGGAAAATCATTGCATTGTCCATTACATTGATCAACCCAGTTCCTTCGCGTTCCACCCATCATCTAAAACGCAAAAACAATAGTGTGAGAGGAAAAATCATGCTAGGGAAAACAACATAATATAGGGGGAGTACATTCAATATCTAACATCTTAGGTTTAATTCTAATATCTTTACTGTAATTCTAGGACTATAACCTATACTTATACTTAACCATAGGGACATCCCTAGACATACCTTATAAATATCTCTAGGGATCTCACTAAAGTTCTCGCTTTGTAGTTTCCAAAGGTTGACTAAACCTTTCCTCTGATACCAACTGTAGAGATCCTAAAATGTACGTACATGGACATTACATTACATTTGTGAAATAATTAATTCAGAAAAAAAACCAACACTCAGGGACCATAATAGTTTAGTGTCTTTGGAAACTCGGAACGTAATCTTCTAATCATGGTGAAAGATCTTCAACATCTCCCATAAAGATCTTCCCATTTTGATTTATTACCTAAAACCTTTCTTTATATCCTTGGGAAAATAAAACATATAAAGTGTAAGAACAAATGCTCAGTAAGGGTAAGCATGGAGAAAATAAAACAAACCATATACATTTGAACATAAAAACATGAACATAATGTTTAAACATCAAAATCTTGAGCAATGAAATAAAACATGGTAGTACTTAAGGCATATATCATAATGGAACATCAATCATGATAAAATAGCATTGGAATAAAACATGTAATGGTGTAAAAACATTAATCACTTGATATTATTTCCATATTAGCCAAGTAATTACTTCCAAGACCATCTTAGCGGACAAAGTCCCTTAAATAATCAAGTTCACTCCTCGTTCCAGTCCAGTATCACTGAACCGGATTAACTTTCAATTCCATCCATGTCTATATCATGAGATATAAATCTTTACCAAATTAATTGGAGGGAGATATAGGTCCCACTCATCTCATAATGAAATCATTATTACTTGTTCCACAAAATAAACATAAATCATTCACCATAACCGAGAAAATAAAATGGGTTTCATAAACATCATCCCATCAGAACATAATCCCTATAAAACAAATGGATATCATTTCATCATAAAAATAATAAAACCATGTAAATAATAAATACATTATACATGAAACGTAAACATACTAAATAATTTCATCTTAGATGGACAATAGTTTTGATAAAACACTTGAAATGAATTCTTCAGGAAAATATCGTTTCTTCTTCAAAATCGTTTTCTTTTCACAAAATACCAAGCAATTTTAAAAGAAAATGATTTTATTGAAAATATTCATGAAATAATTTAGAGGAATATTCATGAAAATAAGGCATCATGAAATCATAAAAATCTGTTCATGTTGTATAAGTTAAAAAACATTCTCCTCGTACTTTTCTCAGAAAAGTCCAAAAGTTCCTTTTATGGTAAACAAAAGAAAGATTACTTCCATAACATGTGGTAAAAGTAAAAAATGGGTAAAAAGGAATTTAAAAAAACAAGAAAATATTTTTATAAAACACGGACATTGATGATACCAATAACCCCAGTAAATACTTACGAATAAACAATCTCAGATAAGACTGAGATTGGAATAATTATCCCACACCTTATGTCTGATATGCTTCATATGTATCCAAACCTCCTGTATAATGATTTAAATAATTTCATTGAATTATTAAAGAACCATATTCATTGTTATGATATCATATATGGTTCACTTATGACATTATATTACCCATTCTTTTGTAAATTCCATGTTAAAGCTGCAATTTGGGTAAAATCGTTTCATTTATCATACGTGTTTTGATTTGTTGTTCTTGATATTTTTACTCATATCCTGGTTTACTTAATTCCAGAATGTAAAAAATGATTTATATATAATATATATTCAGTATATAAATATAGATGATAGATCGATAAATGGAGTGAAATACACCATTCATGGACACGGTAGGTCGTACGCACGCATGAATGTTGTTTTCGTTTCCTTATTGAATTGAATGGAATTAAGTGAATGAAACATATATATAAATAAATCCAGTATCATTATTATGTAATATATTTCATGATTATTTATTATATATATACTTTATAATTATACTTGAATGGTTAATCATGGAAAATGAATCTCATCGCGTTCATGCAGACTGTAGTCCATACGTACGCACGAGCGATGATATCGGTCCCATAATTATTGAATAGAATTGGAGTGAATGATATAATATCTCTGAATCATTATGATGTTATAATAACCATATATAATTATTATTTACACTATTATACCCAACCTTTTAGGGTGGTGTTGGAAAAACTAATTACACCAAAGCGTGGAGACGGTATTCCATACGTACGCACGCGTGGTGATTTTGTTTTCCCTAGGATTGATAGAAAGTGAAATGGGTCTGTTTCATATTTATAATATCATATTAGTATATTAGTGATACTTATTGTATTACTTTATAATGAAACAACTAAAGAAGAGGAATTTTAAGAAGAAAGAAACTTGAATGAATCGGTAGAAGAGATTACCTCTTCTTCGACGCACCTCCTTTAAGCTTTCTCTTAAGGGACTAGAGTTGGACTTTTGAGAATAAACGAAGCTCAAAAATGTTTATAGGGAAGTGGAGAAGAGAAACGGGATGGGTTTGGCAATGATTGAAGGATAAAGGTGTTGTGAAGTGGTGAGGGAAGATGTGCCCTTTTATAAGGGAGGAGAGGGGTACCTTTGGAAACCTCAAAAATATTAATTTATCATAAATCAAACCCGACTTAAAAACCTCCATAACTTACTCATATTGAAAGATTAAGTGAGATGGGGTTTTAAAATCATCAACCAATAAAATTTATACATGTTGGAAATTTATTTTAATCTTTATCAACTTGATTTATCCTTATTTAATTTATTTAATCTTATTTTTGGTAATAAGATTCTAAATTTTAAATTGTTATAAATAATTAAATATGTGGTTTCAATTGACCATAATTGGATAATTTATGAAATTGTAGAACATATAAATTTTAATTTATAATTTTTAAATATTTGTATGATTTTTAAACAATTTTATATTATGTTATTTTTATAAAATAACAATAGAGTCAATTTTGACAATATCCATTTATTTGAATTTAAATAAAATCCACATAGAAGATATGTTCGAACTAAAATATTTAATAGATTCATAACATGTCATATGTATCTATAAAATTCGTGGAGCATTTTAAATAGTTCATAAAAATTTATTATAATATTTCTAAAACCATTTATTTGATATTTCAATCAATAAAATAATTTCAACATCACTATTGTGTCACCTTTAATGATAATTATTTAATATCCAAAAATTATAAATAAATTCAAATGATCTATAAACTGGTATTATCTTTCTGGATACTATTTATTTTATATGTTTCATGAAGTTTATCACTAAATTAAAATTATTATACTTATAATATTTAAGATAGTGACATGTTGTCACTTTCTTTGGTTTTAATAATAATTAAATTATTTTCATAGTAAAAAGTACATAATATGAATCTATTCCGGCCCTTAGGTGATATGGTTCTTCTTTTAGTCATCCAATAGAAGTTCGGCAGGTGTTTGGGTAATTTTATAATCTTATTTTTACCCTTAATTACCTGATTTACCTTTAACTACAGTAAATAAAAAAATTACCATAGTTCCTATTCATAATATCAAAAACATAAAAGTAAACTACTAACATAATTTTGACCCAATGAATTCAAATATTGAATCAAATTTTTAATATTCAAAACATAGAAGTTGCATTAATTAATTTAAAATTAATCCTGTTGTTAAGAAAACAAGTTTTAAAAGTTAAAATATTTCCAAAGATTGAAATGTTTTTACCAATGCATTTAATGTAAAATTAATGGTAATGACATACATTATATTAAATAGTAAAAATAAATTCTATTTATACTTTAAAACCATTCAATATTATAAATTGACCATATAAATTATTGTGATGAAAAAAATTGTTTTTAATTAAAATATAGCGTGTTTTTACTATTCATTAAAATATGAAAGTTATCAGAATAATATGAAAAATTCATCCAAAGTAAATTTTTATATCCAGATTCCAAAAAAGAATTTTATTTTTTCAAAATTAAATTATAAACATGTCAAAACTAGATTTAAAGTGGGTGTGCCATCAAAAGGTGGAAAATCTGTATTTTTTGAAAAAAAAAATTATTTTACCCGAAAAATTTATTTTGTTCTCATACCATGTTTTGAAAATGTGTAATATGAATAATAATGTTATAAAATTCAAAATGTAGTTAATACATTTCATAATGGCTAGTCCATAATAATATTATACCAATATATTGTTGTTTAGTGAAACCCAGTATTCCGTACTACACACACTATCGAGGAAGGTCATGATTGCGTGTATTGCAAGCCAAGTCAGGGATGCGTGTATTGCAAGATCCATTTGGTATAGAGTACAACACAAGACATCAATAAAATTAAAAAGAATAATTCTCATAAAATCTCAGGTTGTTACATTCTACCGCCCTTAAAATGAATTTCTCCCTCGAAATTCATCGAGGTTATAAATGGTTTACTAATTGAAATTTTATTTCATAGAAACCCACATTGTAAAAAGGAATAATAAAAATTAATTTTAAAAATTGAGGTATGAAACATATCGGTTACCCAAATTAACTCATCACTGGGTTTCCACATAGGAAAACATAGGTGAAAATATGGATGTGGAAGAGAAAACTAACCATAAAGTTCAGATGGAGAGTGGTCGAGAACAAGGCTATGAAATATCAAACAATCACAAAGCCATAAATTTTTTATGATCTAAGGTACCATCTAATTCATCGGATATAAAGGGCACTATGAAAAAAAATTGGTTTTCAAGATCATTTCCTTGAAGTTGAATAATTTGATTTAGAAGAAATACTTACTTTATTTCGGTACAATCTCACCGTTGTTCGTGCCTTGAACAATTTCCACTTAATCTCTTACAGAAATGAAGTTGAATTTGTCATTCTTTAAGTGTTAGCTGATCATGTGATAGAATAATGGTTCATTCCATCTGTCTCAAACAAAAGGTTATCAAAAGTTATCAAATATACATAAGTCCATCTATGGTGAGGTTAATCGTATATGATTTAGAAAATGAGCTTATACTTCATCTATCATAACGAATAATAAAATAAAACTAGTTTCTACTAACCAGGGACTTCATGTAGGCCAGTGGTAGGTGATAAAGGCATGTTGCACTTCGGTTGTGGGTTCGATTCCTACAGCCTTGTCTGATGCGACAGGTTGTCGCCCATCCTACAAGTTGTCCTTTTTATTAAAACTACATTATTATAACATCCCATCAATAATATCAAAACATTTCAATACTTATACTATACTAACTTATGTCCAACATAATCTATTCCAATCTTTAGGCTTATCTAAAATACTTCTGTCCAAGCTCATAGTATAAAGAAAACAATTACTACAAATGCCATCTACCAAGCATGTGAAAACCATCATTTATCCCCAATATATCATACAATATATCTTGTTGGTATCATTCCAAAAATGTGAAAACCTTAATCATGTATTCTCTTGATAAAAAATGAATACCCATTGAACCTTAGTGAAAACATGAATACTGTCAAAATTTAACTCTTTCCACATACCAAAATCCCAAAATTTCTATATACTGAAACCATGATATCAGTCATGAGATCATTTCATTTTCTCTTTATACTATCATTATGCGCATATCATCTTCTTTACAAAAAAAATTCAATCACTTTTGATGGTTACCGGTACCATATAATTATTGAAAACCAATACATAGATATTCCAAAATTCCACAATACCATAAATGAGATTCCATGATACTATTTTGAAATCTCATTACCTAAACAATTAATCATTCCACAACATCATTGTTATACTAAACATCACAAATAGTGATTGCATGTGACTTCCCTTTATCCTTTTTTTATGTGGTTTCTCACGTCGATCATCATTAAACCTTGGATTGGGGCATTGATTAGCATAATTCCCCATTTCCTTCCACTTGAAGCATTGAATTGTTGGTGGATAATTCTCTATTTTATTTTCTCTATTGACATCATTAGCTGCCTTTTTACCATTAGTTCGACACTCAACTACTCGATGACCTTCTTTTCCACACTTAAAACATTTTCTAGTACCTTTTAGGCAATATCCACGTTGCTTATTTCCACACTTTGAGCATAAAGTAACATTTATCTTCTTTTCACCATTTTTCTAAGATTTTTCCTTGAACTCCTTCTTTCATATCTTGTCAAAACCATGAGATGGATATGTAACACTAACTTCTAGTTCTACCTTGATATCACAACACACAATTTCTTCATAGCTACTGAAGTCTCTTATATCTAATGCCCTTCGAACACTTGGTTTTAAGCCACGAAGAATCGATCAACTTTACTTTCAGGTAGGATGATAAATCCAGAAGCATACCGAGAATGCCTTGTAAAATTATCTTCGTATATACCAACAGATTCATCATCCTATTTATTAAGCTCAAGGAACCCCTATTCCATTTTTGTTCAAAGAATAATAGGGAAGTACTTATTGAAAAATATGTTCTTGAACTCGTCCCATTCCATGGATTCAATTTCACCATGGGGCCTCGTATTCTTAATTAGATCCCACCATTGGTCTGCTTCACCTTCTAAACGGAAATTATCCAGAATGAGTTTTTCATGTTCCAAAAAGAGAAGTATGGAAAGTATCTTTTTAATGGTACTGATCCATTATTCAGCAACAAGTTGATTAGAAGACCCACTGAAAGAAGGTGGATGTTGCCTCATGAAGGGCTCAATAGAATATTGTTCTTTTCTCTGGTCATTCGGAAGTCAAGAATGATTCATATATTGTGTAAGTATAGCAATAATAATTTTCACTCCATCTCCCATAACATTGGTTTGTTCAGAAGGACAATCATTTCATTGTCCATTACATTGATCAATGCGGTTCCTTCGGGTTCTATCCATCACCTAAAACCCAAAAAGAATAGTGTGAGAGGAAAAAATAATGCTAGGGAAAAAAACATAATAAAGGGGGAGTACGTTCAATATCTAACATCTTAGTTTTAATTCTAATATTGTTACCATAATTCTAGGACTATAACCTACACTTATTCATAACCATAGGTACATCCATAGACATACCTTAGAAATATATATAGGGATCTCACTAAAGTTCTCACATCTTAGTTTCCAAAGGTTGACTAAACCTTTCCTCTGATACCAACTGTAGAGACCCCAAACATGATGTACATGTACATTACATTACTTTTGCGGAATAATTAATACATAACAAAAAACAACACTCAAGGACCATAATAGTTTAGTGTCTTTCGAAACTCGGAACATAATCTTCTAATGAGGGTGAAAGATCTTCAACATCTCCCATAAAGATCTTCCCCTTTTGTTTTCTTACCTAAAACCATTATTTATATCCTGGGGAAAAGAAAACATATAAAGGGTGAGTTCAAATGATCAGTAAGGGTAAGCATGGAGAAAATAAAACAAACGATATACATCTGAACTTAAAAACATGAAAATAATGTTTAAACATCAAAATCTTGAACAATAAAATAAAACATGGCAGTACGTAAGGCATAGTTCATAATGGAAAATGAATCATAATAAAATAGCATGGGAATGAAACATGTTATTGTGGAAAACCATTAATAACTTGATATGATTTCCATAGTAGCCAAGGCATTTCTGCCAAGACCATCTTAGTGGACAAAGTCCCTTACTGAATCGAGTTCACTCCTCCTTCTTGTCCTGTATGACTAAACCAGATTAACTTGTCTTTCCAGTCATGTCTATCTCAGGAGATATAAATCTTTACCCAATGCATTGGAGGTAGATATAGGTCCCAACCATCTCAAAATGAAGTCATTCTTACTTGTGCCAGAAAATAAACATAAATCATTCATCATAACCCAAATAATAAAATGGGTTTCATAAACATCATCTCTTCATAACGCAATCCATATAAAACAAATGGATATCATTTCATCATAAAAAGAACCGGTCCATGTAAATAATTGAGACATTAAAATTGAAACATAAACATACCAAATAATGTCATCTTATATGGAAAATAGTTTTGATAAAACCCTTAAAATGAATTGTTGAGGAAAGTATCCTTTCTTCTTAAAAATCATTTTCTTTTCGGAAAATACCACGCAATTTTAAAAGAAAGGGATTTTATTGAAAATAATCATGAAATATTTTAGAGGAGGATTCATGAAAATAATTCGTTATGAAACCGTAAAAATCTGTTCATGTCGAATAAGTTAAAAAACATTCTCCTCAGACTTTTTTCTGAAAAGTCAAAAAGTTCCTTGTATGGTAAAAAAATGAAAGATTACTTCCATCACATGTGGTAAAAGTACAAAATTTGTACAAAGGACTTTAAACATACATGAAAACATTTTTAGAAAACATGGACATTGATGAAAACAATAACCCCAGTAAATACTTAGGAATAAACAATCTCGGATAAGAACGAGATTAGAATAATTATCTCTTACCTTATGTCAGATATGCTTCATATGTATCCAAACCTCTGGTATAATGATTTAAATAATGTAATTGACTTATCAACGAATCATATTCATTGTTATGATATCATATATGGTTCACTTATGACTTTATATTACCCATTCTTTTGTAAATTCCATCTTAAAGATGTGTTTTGGGTAAAATCGTTTCATTTATCGTTCGTGTTTTGATTTGTTGTTCTTGATTTTATTACTCATATCCTGATTTACATAATTCTAGAATGTAAGACATGATTTATATATAATATATATTCAGTATATAAATATATATGATAGATCGATAAATGGAATGAAATACACCGTTCATGGAGACGGTAGGCTGTACGTATGCATGAACGCTGTTTTCGTTTCCTTATTGAATTGAATGACATTAAGTAAATGAAACATATATGTACATAAATCCAGTATCATTATTATGTAATATATTTCATGATTATTTATTATATATATACTTTATAATCATACTTGAATGATTAATATTGGAAAATGAATCTCATCACGTTCTTGGAGACGGTAGTCCGTATGTACGCACGAGCGATGATATCGTTCCCATAATTATTGAATAGAATTGGAGTGACTGATATAATATATCAGAAGTAGTATAATGTTATAATAACTATATATAGTTATTATTTTCACCATTTTTCCCTCTCGCGATACATCTCCCAGCGTGTCTATCCTTTCCACCACTTTAGATTTCTTCTGGACCTCCAAGTATGTCGGTAAGGTGAAAGGAGTAATAGCTTACTGAAGAGATTGTCGAAGTGCCTCCTCCAAATGACTCACTCAAGACTCCTCATCTAGAAAGAGGTCTAGAGCAAAGAAGAGGAGATCCTTGAACATGGTCCCCAACTCTCTCACTAACATGCTCCCCTGCAGGAGGGGGAGTAGCTTCTGCCTCTTCTCAGCCTTCATCATGAAAGAGAGGAATTCCGCCCGGAACTCCCTCTTGAAGTCAACCCACGTAACCTCAGCCTACCTCTTATACCCGAGGTAAAGAGAGCACCACTGATGCGATGTTCGCCACATATGGCTTACAGCTATTGGAACCTAGTACTCATTCGGAGCCTGAATCAAGCTGAAAGCTATCACTAGCTCCTCTAGTCAGCATTTTGTCTCCATGTTCGAGGTGCTTCCCTCTTACTTCCCAAGGTTATGTCGCTAAAAGGCACGAATCGTCCTCTTCAACCGATTTTTCTCCTCCTCTTAGTCAGTCCTCCTCCGATCAGCCAAGTCAACCTCTTGGGCCTCGATCGTCCGCACTACTCGTGGTCGTCTCCCAGGTGCAATAGCTGCATGGTAAACAAGGAATTACTAAGCCAGAGTAGTGTAGAATATTGTTCTTAAATTCCCTTAGACTTCTTATTCATTTTAAATCCCAAAAATACCCATGAAACAAGTGAACACAAGTCATTATGATGCATGTACCTTTCCTAGGGTCTCTAACCTGTAATCACTGTAGCCTCACTTGGACGTTTGGTAGGCCTAGAGTCCTTGCATCGGATCACGGGGGGACCTAAAATCTCGTGTCCTAGCCACTCTTCCCTAGCCTATTTCATGCACCAAGATTGTCCAACACTATTTTCCTACCAACCCATTAAATCCTCACTGTTCCTAACTCCGAACTCCATCCTATCTCTCAAATCCCTACATCTAATACCATTCTATCACGATCTGCCTTCACCAAGACGAAAGAAGCAACAACAGGCTGCCAGAACCTTCCATCTTCAAGTTGAAGGAGAGATAATGACCCCTGAGACCCGCCTTCAATAGGTCCCGGATTTCCAACTAGCACCAAGGGTATAGAATCACATACAAGATGGAAGGCATTACCCTTTTTATTTAATAGGATCGGGAGATAAGATAGTAAATCCCAACAACAACAAAAGTGGAAGTATAGGTAAAGCCAAAACAAACCATTCTAATATGAATGTTCCAAAAGTAAATGATACAAAAGTAAAAGAAAACCCCAAAAGGAAGTACTAAAAGAAAGAAAAACATCAACAAAAAGTTTCCCAATTCCTTGACTAGTACGACCCTGCACCATCCCTGAAGTCCTCCTGGAAACTTTAAAACATTTTTATATATGTAGGGTGAGCATACAAGTATACTCATTAGGGAAAACCAAGATCTCTCGGGCACAAGTCGGGAGGTATTCTAGTGCCCCATGAGAAAATAGATAACTGAAACACCTAACAAGGAAAACTGCCCACCCAAGCCTCACCAAGGAATGCTCCCCAAATAATGCAAGTCAAAAAATATAGTATAAATAACACATCGATGTTTGGGTACCTCGTGACACTTCCCCACTAGTTATTGAAGACATCTTGTGCATCAAACCTCGAACCACCATTCTCACCGCAGTCCCACTTCCACACCCCGCCCACACACACCTGGGCCAAAACCACACATCCCACCCAAAAGCACCATGGACACAACGACCACGCATAACCACGTCTGAAGAACACCTGGTCCAGAACAACTACTGCCACGCCCAAAGACACCTGGACCTCATCCTAAAGACACTTGGGAAACAACATGCCCGCACACACCTGGGAAACCACCACAACTACCCTACCCGAAGAATCTTGGGCTATAATGTACCTCAGGCCATCAAAGCCTTCCCGATGAGTCTTGGGATATTTGGGAAAGGGAGCATAAAAGGAGCTGATAACAAGCCACTCATAGGAGTGGTTGAAAAGACACCCTCCCCCATGAAATGGGGGTGTTCGGCACTGGGTTCTCAACTTGGGTGGGGCGGGAATAAGAAACAAAAAAACTACAATTATATAATATATATAACAAGCACTCATTCCAACCTAGGAGTTCCAAAACTAACTTAAGCACAAACACCCTCGTTACTATTCATTCACAAGAAACACTGAACCCACGACCATTCACCAATCATCCCGGAAAGTGATTCCCCATTGTGCCCATTCTTGTTTTCATGTTCAAGTGATCCCATTTAAGTAAATTCTGCACTACTGGGAAACTAACAGGCATAACCACACTCTATAGAAAGAGAAACACCCAAACAGCAATTTAAGCATTCACACACAGTTCTCTTATAAATTCACAATAACAAAAAGATCTGTGAGATCCCTCGAAGTACTGGAAACAAACCAAGCCTCAAGATACAGCCCCACACAGCTTCAGATTCACAACCAACAACCGTGCCACAATAGAGGATCCCATCCCCATCCACATCACCCCATAGACATCAAACAAAATAACACACCTACTACAAAAAACAGAGTAGGGAAACCTCCAGGTTCAAGCACATAATTCATTAGGTACTTCTTTCTGTTGGTTAACCGGGGTTTCCACACAAGGATTGATGTTCACTGGGAATCCATTTAACTAGTTGAGTTTAGGTGATTAAAAAATCCCCATGTTACAGTCATTTAATCATCACAAAACACCAGAGTTCATTAGTGCGCAAGGAAAGACCACTAATGGCCATGATTTTAATTGAGCATAAGCCCATACAGTTCACAACATATAGTAATTATAAAAGAGTACAGTATAATTGACCAACTCACCCCATAATTCTTTAACAGTCTACTTATTATCTTGGATATGGTTTGGTTTCGTCCATTCCCACAGAAACAATGGTGTACCCACCCCGTATGATACACAGTAAGAAGAGATGAAGGAAAAATTTGTACCTATTTGATCAAGGATCGAAGTTCTTCTCCATGTGCCAAGAATTGGGGATGTGTGACTTCTAGGGTAGGAACGTCGGGGACTCCAAGGGTAAGAAGAAAGGCTCCAGCACAGGCGCACCACTGGCCTTGGGAAGGGGAACTCCAAACGCACAAAGAAGAAAAGGAGACTAGCCAAGAGGAAGAAGAAATAATTTCTAGAGTGATATATAGATGAGATCCTGTTGTTATAGGATATGGAATTTTGAACAGCTATAAAGTCAGATCGTGGTTTCACGACGTGGTTGGGTGGTTATGCACGATGGAATTAATTGTCATTTAATAATTCTCCTAAGAGAGGGGTCAAAATGGCTATGAATTAAACATTTTTCTTTAACCATAAGGAAATGCAGGTGGATCTGGAAGGTATGGGGAAGGGCGTGACATAGAGGGAAAACCCCAAATTTTGGTAAGTTAAGGGTTTCCCAACTCTTGGGGGATTTTATATATTATTTATGGTCTTTAAATGGATTTGAATGGGGGCATTAAATCATCTTTAAGTCAAAATATATGTTGCGGGAGAAAAAAAGTCAAGAACTGGGAAAGAACGAAGGCCTCTCGTGAGGACACGGTGCCACCCTTACGGTGCCACCATCACTATGCCACTGTAACATCAAATTAAAATTTTGTTTCAATTAAATTAATTGAGCAGTTATTGTTAAATTAATTTAGTTTAATTAAATTATTATTAAATTAAATTTAATTAAATATTATATTTTATAAATATTAAATATCTTATATTTATTAAACATTGATAATTTTTATTATTTAAGATTTTTGTCAGGTTATTTATAAAGTTATGTTTTATAATAGTTTTATTTTAATATAATTTAATTTTTTTATTAAATTTCTTCTTCCTCCCCCTGATCATGGGGCAACAGGGGGGAGGGGTTCCTTCCACCAGAAACCACTGTGATGGTGGACTAAAGCAGGCATGGCCTCATCCTCTTCTTCCGGTGGTAGACTCCAGCAGGTGCGGCCATTGGATCCTAAATAGCGACGACAGCTTCCGTACTTCTCCATAACCAGCGGTGTCACACCGACTCAGCTCAACATCCTTCTGGCGTCATCTTCCATTTTGGAGCACGGTTCGATTTATTACAGAAGCTCATATTTATGGCCTTTATCCATAGCTTCAACCAGTTGCGGGTTCGACTATCTCAACTCCTCCATGGCACAATGGCTCCAGGACAGTGATGGTGGTGTGATTGTTTCAGAACTGGAGAGTTATTGGGAATTTCAGATCTGTGGTTGGTGTTGTTTAAATGTTAAACAATTTCTTTAAACTTTATCAAATTAATCAGTTTTACTACTGTCGAAGAATTGATGGTTGTAAAAGCTACCCATAGTTAAAAAAAGTTACCTGTAGTTTAGGAAAATAAAGGGTCACCGATTTTTTTAAAGTAAAAAATCACTGTTGGTGATAAATTAAAGGTCACTGATGGTTGAGAAGAAGAAGTTATGTTCACTGTTAGTTTATAAAATATTAAGGTTACCGATACAGATAAATAAAAGGCTATGATGCAGAAAAATAAAAGGTTATTAATGACCATAAAATAGAAAATGTCACCATTATTAAAATTAAAAACATAAGATAATTAAATAATTTAATATAATGATAAACAGAAATTATTAAAATTAGAATTAATAAATAATAGTAAATCATATAAATGAATTGCAACTGGGTTACTATTAAAATTGCGTATAAAAAATTAAAAAAACGTTTTAAAGAACTAAATTGTCTAATTAAATATCAAGATGAGAAGAAAAAAATAAAAACACATTATATTATTGAATTCAAAACATAAATTATTAACTTTAATTAAAAACTAAACAAAAAAATAAACATAAAAATCAATAAAGTTAATTTATATTAAAGAGTATAAATTATAGAGTAGAGTATTAAATTAAAGTCTAAGTTAGAAAGAAGCAAATAAAACAATTATATGAAAATTCAATTAAAAAATTCAATTTGTTAAAAACAAGAAGATTTAGAAAATAACTACAAATAATAAATTAAAAAGTCTAGAAAAACAAGAAAGATATAATTAATCAATTAAAGGACTAAAATTTCATAATAAATTTAAAAAAATTATTAACTAACAAATTTAATTATGAAAATAAAAAAGTAAATTAATTTAGTAAAAAGTGCTTAAATAATTAATTAAATCATTAAAAATTAAGTAAAAATATGTGGCTAAATTATGTAAAACAAGGACACATCAAATTCCCCCACACATAAGCATTGTTTTTCCTCAGACAATATCATACTTTGTTATCTTTGAAAAAAAAATTGTAGTATTTATGATTCATCTCAAACTATAACATGTCTATTACATTAGAATAGAGGATATAAACCTGAAAACAGGATTTTGAAAAGGTATTTTCAAATCAAGTCTTTCCTCGAGTGAATTATTTTTTTGT
Organism: Viscum album; assembly: GCA_963277665.1. Lineage (NCBI taxonomy): Eukaryota > Viridiplantae > Streptophyta > Magnoliopsida > Santalales > Viscaceae > Viscum > Viscum album. The sequence continues at coordinate 1,700,770,283 of OY728158.1, read as the reverse complement.
AAGAAAGAAGACAATGAACCAACTATCAATGAAAATGTGCTTCCTCATATATGAATCTACATAATGATCCAATCCAATCCAAGCATATAATATAACTTCAAGAGTGAAAAAAAGATAAAATTCCGTAGATATAAAAAATTAACAGTAGGAACATTGTATAATGACTCTTTCCTGACTTCTAAAAATAAATAATTTTTTTGAATCAACTTAATGATACAACCTAAATGATTTCAATATAAACGAAATGATGCCTTCGTCATCTTGCTTTCATCATTCCCCTCACCCTAATGAATTCTTTTTTGACCCTAGACACTTTATTTTAATTTTCCCAAACCATTTATCATGTGTTAAACACTATGAAATGTACTTATTCATGGTGTACAGAGGGCTTATAGTAAACAAAAACACACCCAGCATCTAGGGTCTCAGAGACTGACCATGGGATCCCAGATGCCTAAACTAATCTAGTTTCAAAAGATTTTTATGAAAAATATTTACATTGAATCAATAAGGTAATTTATCTTTATAATTAAAATATGAATGAGGTCCATAGGATCAAGATCAATCACCTAGTTTCATGGGTTATGATCATAACTCCACAGACAAGTTACCCATATCACTTTCAAAGGTAGTCCCTAAACAAAAATCTTCATTAAATCACATAGTTAAGATCCCTCAGAAATCATCCATTATCATTAATTCAGAATCAAAGCACAACTTTACTACCAAAGAAATATTGTCCATAGGAATGACCCATTTGAGGTAAATGTACAGCCTGAAATTGTGCAAGAATTTTGTAAAACATTACCCATTTTTTACAAAGATATTGATGTTGGAGTGGGAATTGATGGGCTTTCAATTAAGAAAAGTTTAGAACAGTAAAGAATTGATCCCCTTAATTCCATGACAAATAAAACACAACTATTTCCCCAATGTTGACTTCCAAATATGGAGAATAATAATTTTACAATTTAAGTTCAAAACAGATTTTGTTTTTTAGTAGATTTATGACATGTATAAAGGTTCACATTGAAGATCAATTTTTTTCGACAAAGATAAATTTACAATAGGTTCATTAGCAAGTACATACATTATCATTTTAGTCCAGTGAATAAATATTTTCCATTAAATTACAAACATGTCATGTATCATGTGGGTGAATTGTGTGCTCTGTGTAAGAATTTTAAGAAAGTATGATTCCAATGAATGTACAATATAGTAGAGAAATGCATGCTAACACCCCTTAGCTAAGAAGTTTCAATGAAAAACAAAAAACCAACAAGAATGTACCCCCACACTTAGTTTAAAGTAGTGGAATGAGTTTTACAATAGTGAAATTCAGTTTTTTCAGTAAGGAAGAACAAGCAGAATTATTTTACAAAAGCAAAGTGACAAGTAGTAGTTTTTTCTATAGCATTAAGGAGTAGAAAAATGAAACAAAATTAATTGTAAGGTACTTACCTGACATAAAATTATTCATTAAAGCTCTAGAAAGGAAATTCCACTCCATAAATGACCAAACATCAGCTTCTTGATAACTGTGAAATAGAACAAGAAAACCAAAAGTAATAAATAACTGGAATTCCAAAACAAACAGAGCACATAAGTAACAATTTATTCATGGTTAAAAACAAACAATGTAAATAAAAATAGAACCGTGTGTTTCCTCCCATGTAGTGTAAATTTTTTATTCTTCAGCTAGACTTTATTTAAGATCAGTTCTCAAGAACAGTGAAGGTATCCAATCCTTTCAGCTGTCCCTCAAAATAAAGATTCACTCTCTCCTCATTAACCAATATCAGTTTATTTTCTTCACCTACAATTTCAAAAGATCCATTAATAACTACTCTCACAATTGTAAAATGTCTAGACCACTTGGACATCAATTTTCCAGGAAAGTGATTGAGTCTACATTTAAAGAGGAGGACCTTCTTTCCAGGTTTCAATTCCTTGGTTTGTTTGATAGAATCATGAAAGATTTTAGTCCTCTCTTTATATATTCTTTAATTATCATAGCCCTCTTTCCTAATTTCATCTAATTCACTCAACTCAAGTAATCTCCTCTCACCATCACTCTTAAAATCAATTTTAGATCCTTAACATCCCAATAAGACTTATGTTGCAACTCCACAGGTAAATGATAGCATTTCCAAAACAAAATCCTTTACAGAGACATACCTATTGGGTTTTGAAATCAGTTCTATATGCCCATAAAGCTTCATCCAATTTAAGAGACCAATCTTTCCTAGTGGTTGACATAGTTTTCTCAAGTATTTGTTTCAGTTCTCTATTTAGAATTTCCTCCTATCCATTGGACTGTAGATGATAAAAAGTTCCAATTTTATGAGCACAAGCATATTTATCCATCAAATATTTAAAATTATTGTTCTTAAAATGTGTTCCACTATCATTGATAAAGGATTTCACAACTCCAAATCTTTAAAAGATGTTCTTTTTGACAAATTTTATTACAGAGTTGGCTTGATTGATGGACAGTGCCACTACCTCAACCCATTTTGAATCATAATCTACAACAACAGGAATATACCCATTCCCATGAGATGATGGAAGTGGACCCATGAAATCTAAACCCCAGACATAAAAAATCTCTACTTCAAGAATTCCGTTTTGGGGAAACTCATGCTTCTACCAACATTTCCTAGTCTTTGACATCTATCACAACCAACTACAAATATCCTAGAATCCTTAAAAAGAGTAGGCCAATAAAAACTAGATTTTAAAACTTTATGTGTAGTCCTTTCACCACCAGGATAACATCCCCAAGGTGAGGAGTGACAACTCTCTAAGATAGACAGCATCCCTTCCTCAGATAGACATCTCCTAAGGATACCGTCATCACATCTCCTGAAAAACAGGGGATCATCCTATAGATAGTTTTTAAGCTCAGAAATTAATTTCTAATTTTGTTTATTGAACAAATATTTGGAAGAGTCACCTACTGCAAGGAAGTTGGAAAAATATGCATACCAAGAAGACAACCCAGTAGAAACAAAGATTAGTTTTTCATTAGGAAAGGATGAGTTTATTTCCCTAGGATCTTCGGGTTGAGTAAGAGGAAGCATAGATAGATGGTTAGTAACTAAAGTTTCAACTCCCTTATTATACCTAATCTCTAAATAAAAATATTTTAGCTACATAATCCATGTAATCGGCATGGGTTTAGTTTCTTTATTAGAAAACAAATACTTAAAAGAATAATGGTCAGTGAAAATACTGACTTTTGAGCCTAAGAGATATTGTATAAAATTCAATAAAGCAATAAACAACAGCTAACAATTCTTTTTAAGTGGTGGCGTAATTATTTTGGGCTTCATCTACCAGTCAAATAGCATAATACAACACATGATGTTTCTTATCTCTCCTATGTCCAAGTACAGTACCTACAGCCACATCCCTATCATCACACATAAGGTCAAAATGTAGTTTCCAGTCTGGTGCATTGATAATAAGTGATGTAGTGAGTTTTTCTTTAAGCAAATTAAATGATTTCAAACATTTTTCATCAAAATTGAAAGGTTAATTCTTGACCAGAAAGTAACATAAGGGATTAGCTATTTTGGAAAATTCTTTTATGAACCACCGGAAGAAACTAGCTTTCCCTAGTAAACTTATAACACCTTTTACATTTTTAGGAGGTGGGAGTTTTTTAATTACTTTTATCATAGTAGTATCAACGTCCAATCCTCTCTTAGAAACTTTATGACCAAGAACTATAACTTCTATGACTATGAATTGACATGTCTCATAATTAACCATAATGTTGTTTTCAATGCAACTCTCTAAGACTAACTCAATATTTCTAAGAAATGTACCAAAACGACTACCCACAATGGAAAAGTTATCCATGAAAAATTCCATTATTATATCAATAATATCAGAAAAGTTTGCCACCACACACCTTTGAAATTTGGATGGAGCTCTACACAACTCAAAGGGCATCCTCATATGAGAAAATGTCTCAAAAGGTCTTGTGAAATTGGTCTTTTCCTGATGCTCTAGAGCAATAGAAATCTGGTTGTAACCATAATACCCATCCAGGATATATAAAAACTCATTTCCAAAAATCCTCTAAACAATTTGACCCAGGAATGGAATTAGAAAATGGTCTTTTATACTTGCTTCATTGAGCATCCTATAATCAATACAGTCTCCCTATTTTGTGGCTTTCATAACTTGGATTTCTTTATTTTTTATATTTTTGTCTATAGTGAAACCTACCTTATTGGGAACAATATAAACAAGGATGACCCAAGAACTATCACAAATGGGATATATGATTCTAGTGTCCAAACACATAATTACTTCTTCTCTTACAATTTATTTTATGTTTGGATTCAATCTTGTTTGACAGTCTACCCTCGGCTTATAGTCAGGCTCTATAGGTATTTTATGCATCCAGAATGAGGGAATAATACCCTTTATATCATCTATGGTCCAGCCTATGAAATATTTAAACTTTTTCAACACACTCAACATAATTTTTTATTCATTTTCATTAAGTTGATAAGAAATTATGACAGGAAAAGTAGAATTATCATCTAGAAATGTTTATTTAAAATGATTAGGGATTGGTTTTAGTTCAGGAGTTGTTGGTTATACACTAGAAGGAAGACTCTTAGGCCCCATAGGTCCAAGATCTTCAATATATATCTGTTAAGGAGTATTAAATGATAAAATATTTCCAATTTATAGATCAGATTATGAATTAACAGGGATGTTGTCTAGAGTGGGAGGCATAATATCCAGACTTTCCAGGTCATAATTTAACATGTTAATCAAAGCAGAATCATCAAGTTGTCTTATACATTTTCCCTCAAATTCATAAAAGTGCTCAGTAAGGTTGGTGTTAAGAGAAACACCTTAAAATTCACTCAAAAATCACTTATGTTCAGAAACTGAGGACTCTTCTACAGTAGAAAATGCATAGTTTCCCAGTTCTGGAAATTTTTCTAGATTCTGTCTTTAAGTAGAATTTTCAATTTGTGAAGCATGTAAGTCATGATTTTCATTTTCCAAATATTTTTCTTCAAAAATGATTTATTTTTAGATTATTCAATTAATTTAGTTAAATTTTCATCCTTTATGGACTATATCATTGAACAGTTTCTATAAAAGGTTGTTCCTTTTCGATTTTTAAACAAATGTAATTATTATTGTTGTTCAACATTTTTTAAAATAATTTGACCCTTATAAAAATCAATAATATCCCCACCTGTGGATAGGAATGTCCAACCCAAGATGATGGGAACCTCTTGATCACAATTAATATCTAAGAATAAAAAGTATGTAGGTAGAAAAACTTCCCTACCCCAACAAGAAAGTCATCTACCCTACCCACAGGATGAGTGAAAGATCTATCAGCCAACTAAATTATTACTGTGGTGGGTTGAAGATCACTCAACCTCAACTGTCGAAACAGTGAGTATGGGAGAAGGTTAATACTAGAACCCAAATCACATAGATAGTTGAGCTGATCAAAATTTATTAAGGTATAGGTAATGACAAAGCTACCAGGGTCATTCAATTTGGGTGAGATTTTCTTTTGGAGCATAGCACTACACTCTTCTGTGAGGTTGTAAGTAAGAAATTCTTCCAGGGTATTTTTGTTTTAAAACATTTTTCTGAGATATTTCATGTAAGGTGTAATTTTAATTATATCTTGAATTAAAGGTATGTTTACTAGAAGTTTAAAAAGGACACCAATGAATTGAAGAATTTTAGACTTCACATAACTTTGAGGTTTCGGCTTCTCAGGGAAAGGGATGGGTGGGGAAATTTTATTAATAATATTAGGCATATCCCTCACCTCTTCCTCAACTTTTTCTATTCCTTTATTATTATGATTTTTATAAAAACATTCAGCTTGAGTTTTAGTTGAAAAATTCATAATTTGATCATTTTCAGGACTTTTCTATGAATTTCCAAAATGTGAACGTAACAATTTTTTTGTTCTAGAATCATGAATATTCTAATTTATGGAATTTTCAGTGTATTTTTCAATAATGATTTAATTATTCATCTCACTTATATTTACTACCACCATGTCATTCTCTCTAGGATTAAGTTTAGTTGTGCTTGGAAGTCTACCATTTTTCCTAAATGAAAAATATCTTGCAATTTGACCTAACAGTGTTTCCATGTTTTGCATTCTCACATCATTTTTCATTTTATCTAACTAGTATTGATTTTGTTGTTTGGTTAGCAGAGTCACGTATCTTTCCTCTGGAGAGTTAATTTTGTTTAAGATTATATCAATCTTAGAAGACATTTGATTGTCCTTGTTTCCTTGTGCATTTGAAGACTCACCCCTTTGTTGATTTTGAAAATTTGGTCTTGTTTAATTATGATAGTTAGGGGGAGTGGATTTCATAATTAGGCCTAGATAATTTGATGATAAATTTGGATGGTTCTTGTAGCATTGATTATAATTGATTGAAAATGGATCTTTTTTAGGAGGCATTCTAGGACCATAGTTACCAAAGTTTGAGTTTTCTTATTGTTGGGCCGAAATATCAAAGTTCGGAAAAAAGTTTTAAATATTCCCAAACATTCCGCATTGTTAAAAGTTTTCTCATAATGATTGATTGGGGTTTTGACAACCATGTTGGTTAACATTTTGATTAGAGTTCTTGTTCATTAAAGATTTCAATTTGATTGTGATTTTAGCAAGTCGGGCATGAGTTTCATTTATGGAACCTGTGTTAGAATTTACATTTCTATTGACTCTTTTTTCTTCTTGAATTTTTATATTGTGAATTCAGGGAAAGATTATTAAAATTTTGTTACAATTCTTCACCTGTATTGTAAATATAATTACCCCCAGTAGCTTGATCAACTTGATTATGTACCGAGGATGACAACCATCATATAAGGTGTCTATGAGAAGGTGAGATGTGATTTGATGATGGGGACACTACCAAAGTAGGTCCCTAAATCTATACCAAGATTCACGAAAATATTCTCCATACTCTTGATAAAAACTAGTGATATTTTTTCAAAGTCCATCCTTAATTATTTGGGGATAAAATTTCATAATGAGAGAATTGTATACTTGATCCCAGATCTCAAAAATGTTCTCATCTAGGATATAAAACTAGTTCATATCATTCTCATTAAGGAAAAAGGTAAAGGATCTAATTCATAGCTCATTCTCTGTAAGTCCTAGAAGAGGTAACTACTGCACAGTGTTGTAGAAATCTCTAATAAAGGCTAGAGATTCCACATTAGAGAGACCATTAAACGCAGGTAGTAGTGAAATTTGGGACTATTTTAGCTCATAGTTTAGGTCCCTATGAGGTAACCTAATAGAAGAAGGATTACATGAGACATGAGGAATTTGGAACTCCCTCATCCTAGGCCTTTAATTTTCTTCTAAGAGTTCAGGTTGATTTTGTAAGTTGTTAGGCTGACGAACCCTATTGTTTGTGTTCTCTATTTCTATTTTTTTTCTTTTTTTGAAGAGTAGTTAAATGTTTGTCTATTTCAATGTTCAGTGGATCTAGACTAACATTAGAGTGTCTTGTGCTCACACAAAGTATATCAACAATTCAATTATCATAGTTGAAATAAAAAAGAGCTCAACAATAAGGAAAACAGTAGAAATTCCCTAGAAAATGATGCATATTTATTTACAGTTTTCAAATTTTCAATTTTTTATGATTTTTTAATATGTGTTTTTTTGTTTTTTTAGAAAATTAATAGCCCATGCCTTCTTAGGAAATGAAGCCAAAACATGATTTCAACCATCTTTTATTTCAGTTAAAGTTTAATTAATTTTATTTATACTAACTACTATATTTGTGGCAAGCAGGGTTGAACCCACATGGAAGGTGATTATGACCATTATTCTTCTAAAAAGTTCCAAAACGTCCCCACTGTTGTTAGTAGTGGGATTGATTTCCTATGTTTAAATTTTAATTTTTTTATTATTTACTAAAGTAACACAAATTTTTAATGTTTTTGATCTAGAATAAGATGAAATAGAAAACAAATTGAAAGCAGTGATCAACAAAAATATAGAATGCTAATAAGTGATCTACTAAAATGTAATTCCCATGGAAACAATTACCATTCTACTGGTTTTAAAACAATTAAAAATCAATTTAAATTTTTTTTAGTATACCACCTTAAATATAATTAATTACCTCCCTCGCCAAGAGTTAAGTCACACAAGATGATCGATTTTGGAGTTCACCACTCCAAAACAAATCAATTGTGAAAATTTTGAGTCAAAAATGATGACATCATGAACTCACTGTAAGTCCTAAAATCTTATGAATTTATTATATTTTGAAAGATGTTTCCATGATAAATTTTTTCAATTTATTGTGAAATTTAGAAATTAAGTTCTAGTGGAATAATAAATTGAATTAATTTAGTATAGATCTCACTGATCAATACTAAATACATCGAAATGATAATGTGAATAAGAAAATTAAACGATAACTTTCAGAACTTCAATTTATCCCCGAACAAGATTATTTGGCCAAAGTTCATGTTCATTATCAATATAGAAACTGTAAAATACTAAAATATAGTAAAAATACTAAAAAATTATGGAAAAATAACTCCCAAAATGATGTTATGTTTCTAAACTCCTTCTACTCCAGGAAGTGGTTCGTGAATCGCCCTCTGTTCTTACTCTACTCAGATGTGGATGGTTGAATGTGTATCTCCCCCTTCAAAACCGCTACTTGATCTATTTTAAGTACCCACTATCTTCTATTGCTCGTCACCATCCCATTTCCACTGACATACTTCAGTTCCTTTCTTTCGCATCGCACACATGTGTTTTTTCACAAACCACACACCGCACTATATTATCCCTTGTAACAAACTTTGAGTGAAGTTAGTTATTGCATATAGATGGGATAAAGTCTCTTACATGAACCTTCACAATATAAAAAATAGAATAGTGAATAAATAATTATTTATAATTAAAACTCATTAGCTTATTAAAATTCTTAAAAGTTTTAAATAATGTTATTATTTCTTAAGTTATTTATTTTTATAAATTAATATTATTAATGTTAATTATAATGTTTATTATTATTTTTGAAATAAATTTATTAAATAATTTATATTCAATAGAAAATTTTATTCTAATTTAATTTTGAAATTATTATTATTAATTATTTTATTGAAAAATGTTAGTATTAAATAATTTTAATTATTTAATATGTAACATCTAATTAAAAGTTTATTTATTTTACTTTAATTTAGAAGTTATTATTAAAATAATTTAGTTAAATTAAAGAATTATTAAAGTTACTTAAATTAAATATTCTATTTTTTAAATATTAAATATCTTATTTTTATTATACATTGATAATAAATATTATTTAATATTTTAGTCAAGTTAATTTTAATTTTATGTTTTTATAATAGTTTTATATGAATTTAATTTTTATTAAATTGCTTATTCCTCCCCCCAATCTTGGGGCAATATAGGCAAGGGGTTCCTTCCTCCAGAAACCGATGTGGTGGTGGACTCATGAAGGCATGGCCTCCTCTTCTTCTTTCGGTGATGGACTCTAGCAGGTGCGGTGAAAGGATCCGGAATAACAATGACAGCTTCGGTACTTCTCCGTCACTAGTAGTGTCACACCATCTTAACTCGGAATCATCCTGGAGTTGGCTTCTATGGTGACGCATGGTTCGATTCAATATAGTAGCCCTTATTTTTGGCCTTTCCCTGCAACTTCAACTAGTGGTGGGTTCGACCGGATCAGCTCCTACATGGTGTGATGGTTTCTAGTCAGTGATGGAGGTTCACTCATTTCAGAACTAGAGAGGAATTTGGAATTGAAGATTTGTGGTTGATATTGTTCAACTATTAAACAATTGCTTACAAATATTGCAAATACATCAGTTTTACTACCGAAGAAGAATTGATGGTAGTAAGAAAAGGAGTGATGTGGGGAAATGGTGTGTCAGTATGAAGGAATTGTAAAGGAATCAGTTCGATGCAAGGGAAGCATGGGGGTCACCTATGGATTACAGTGTGGAAGATAGGGAAGAGGTGTTTAGTAGGGGAGAACAGTGAGATAGAGCAACGGTGCGAGCGTCACCATTAGAGATAAACAAAAGGTCACCGATGCAGAAAATTAAAAGTTACCAATAGTTAAAAATTAAAGGTTACTGATAGTTAAAAAAAGATACTGATAGTTAAGAAAAATAAAGGGTGGATTTTTGTTCTAAAGTAACAGATAATCGTTGGTAATAAATAAAAGGTCACTAATGGTTGAGAAAAAAAAAGTTAAAGTCACTGTTAGTTTATAAAATATTAAGGTTACCGATACAGATAAATAAAAGGTCACCGATGTAGAAAAATAAAAGTTCACTGATGGCCATAAAATAGAAAATTTCACCATTAGTCAATAAGTGATTGGTACTATAATTCCCCGACCCTAGATACCAAGAGTCAGTGCATTATTACATAACATTGTCATGATCACAAAGGATCAAGTCTCGAAAGACCGATTAGTTTAGTAGTCTTGGATACACTAGATATATTCATAAGTCTTACATTACATCATAAGGTAAAAAAAACTACAACAACATCTTGTCTTCATATCCCCTCATACTATCCCTACAGGTCATTCATAAGTCACTTCTTCACATCCTGGGAAAAATAAAACATTGAAAGGGGTGAGCTCAGATGCTCAGTAAGGATAACAATATAGAATAATCTTTCATATATAAGCCTAAACACTTAAAGCAATTTATAACTAAGACAAAATCCTTTTAAGCTTGAACTTCAGCATAATATGGCAAAGATAAAATGAAATAATTCCATTTACTTATTCACATGGATATTCTACTAGTTGAGCAATCACATGCAATATCAATAACCACTTTCATAATGATGGAATGCATAATGCCAGACTATCATAACCACATAGCCAAGGCCTCGTGCCATGACTACAAATAAGATTTTTCCAAGGCCATGTGCCAAGACACTAGTTTGTCTCATGAGACCTACCGATGCATCGATGTGCTATAGCAGTCTCCACCCATCACTTACTAAGTCCAATGCATTCCTCATATGAATAGTTTTAAACATAACATAAACATTCGTATTAAAACTAGCATACGAAATGTCAATACTTTATCCACAAACCATGAATGGTATAAAAATAGCAAATCCATAGTCAAACATAACTCATTAGATACAATATGGAAGATTGTATTGTATCAGATTAACCTCAATCAATAATGATGAAGGATAGTGACATAAATGCAAATAATCATCAAAACTATTTGAGAGAAATATCCCCCTTTTTATTGAAATCATTTAAAAGTCACACTATTTGTCAAGAAGCCATTTAAAATTACATTTTTGAATAAAAGTGTCCCATACCACTTTGAAACTTTTAAAAGGTGTTTTAAATTTAAAACTTTAATGTCTATATAAATAAATCCTTAAAACCATTTTTAAAACATGGACATTAATAAGCAAGATTTAGAAGAATAAGTCTTTAAAACATTTAAAAATGGTATTTTAGTTAGAGTTTCTAACCAAAAAAGAGACACTTGAATAAGAATAATTGAGGTAATCAAAAATTTGTAATATCATGAGAATAAAGGGATTCATGATATACTATGTCAAAGTACATTATATACACCACATAAAAGTGATTTTGTGTATAGTAACAAAGAAGTATCAATGGAATGTAAATTGAGATAAAATCTCTCATAAAGGATGTATCCTTAGGTTAAGGATAAATATACGACATAATTATGTGTGACAAATATAAATACACTAAATAAAATTGGATATTTAGTGTAAAAAAATCAAAGGACATTCACACATATTCTTGTAAAAACAACACCATTGAATTGGATGTTTATCTCAACAAATTGAGATTGAGTAAAAATTACTCTTATCAAATTCATACCGATGAGTTGAGAATTTATCAATGGAGTGATTATGTGTATAAAAATTATATCAACATAAAGGGGAGTGGAAATTATGACATAATTAAATGAATAGTGATTACACACATAATCTTGGAGTAAAATAATCAATGAAGTATGCGTAAAGTCGAATGAGCGGAAATTGAAATTTCAAATTCCCTTATTGATTTGGTAACATACAAAACATACACCCATGAAAGAATAATAATATAATTAAGATATAAATATACATTAATTAAAGTATATTACACAATGAATACAAACATGGGAAGTACACACACCACATATAATAAATAAGTAGTGAACAATGGAATTCTTACGGAATTAAAAGTGAGATAAGAAACCCCTGACTTTGTAATTTTTCCTTGGTCGAAGGTAGGATAACCTCTTTTATAATGGTGAAATAATTGCTATTGAATTATACAAGAATCATTTACATTAATATGATATCATATAGGATCTTTTAACATTGATTTGTTAATAATATCTTAGTATTATCGTCATTTCGGGTGTTAACTTACTCGTTTTCCATTATATTATTTGTTACGTAAGACGTGTTTGTTATGGATAGGTTGTATCTTATTCATATCCAAAATTATATAAAGTACTTGAACTTTATTTTTAAATCATAAAATGATAATTATACTAGAATGGATACGATGGAGAATGAATCTCATCGCTTTCGTGGAGACGGTAGTCCGTACGTACGTACGAGCGACAATATCATTCTTTTGATGTTAAAATAATACATAATTGGATGGTATATCATATAGACAGAATAATTATCATGTTATATTTATTTTTAACATGAATTAAACATCATTATTATACCCATCCAAATAATAATTTATTGAATGACAATTACACCACGATGTGGAGACGGTAAGCCGTACGTACGCACGTATGGTGAAATGTCATTAAAAGGATGGATAGAATACTGAATATGGTTGTACCATATTTATAATAATATTATAGTATATAGGAGATACTGGATTCATTATTTTAGAATGGGAATAACAAAGAATGAAGAAGGTGAAGAAGAAAAGAATTTGAAAAAGGGTTGTAAAAACATTACATCTTCTTCGGGTTCTTCCTTTTGATTTGATAAAAAGGGATCCATAGGTCGGCTTTCTGATCAAAATAAGGCCTCTAGGTTGTAGTGATGGAAGTTTAGAGAGTATTTGGATAGGGGTTGGCCGAACCAAAAGTCTTTTAAGGTGTGACGTAATGAGAAGGGGGAGTGCCCTTTTATAAGAGGGGTGAGTGGAACCTTTGGAAAAGCTAGAAATATTATTTTATAATAAATTCATATTCGGTTTATAATGGCTCCAAAGTGGATTATTTAAAGGTTAAGGTGGGTATAGGTATCAAGAACACTCAACCAATATAATTTAGACATGTTTGGGTCATTATATTAACATTATCTTTAAGTATTAACTCTTAGTTAATTAGTTTCACTTTTACAATTTCTCTTTGTATTTTTATATTATATGGTTAATAAACTTACTATATACATCCAAGAGACCCCCAAGTGGTCCAGTAATGATACTACTATCATGATATAAGTCTCTTGGCAGAATCTTAGATTTTTAGTAATTTAATATCAATTAATAATATAATATTTGTTTTAAAAACTGTTTTATGTCAATTTTGACACTATTCAATAATTGATTTTTGTGAACCTCATAAAAGAATTATTACTTCAACAAAAGTCAATTAAATCAATCCTACTATGTCATATTAACCTATAAAATTATTTTAATTCAATAAAAACTCCAAGTATATTTATTTGGGTATTTATAATATCAATTATTTTAATTTTTCACTATTACGGTAATTACAACATCAACATTGTGTCATAAATAAATTAACTTATTTAATGTCTAAAAATTATAAATAAAATATAATTATTTAAGAAAGCTTTTTATCTTTCTAATGAATATTTATAATCGAATTTATCTTATGTGTAACTCTATATTAAAAATGTTTTAGTAAATAAACTTTGATTTTAACTCTTTCAACTCTTCTTTGAATTAAATAATAATAAATGTCCTAATCTAATCCAAGTGGACCTAAATGAAAATATTTTATTCCTAAGGTTGGTTTTGGTCGAGATACACTTGTCCAATAGAATTAGGACATGTGTTAGGATAATATTATTATCATTTTTACCCTTAATTACCCTATTTACTTTTAACCGTGGAAAATAAAAGTAAAAAGTTACTATTCACCAAAAATTATTTTCATCACAATGAACCCCATTTTACTCCTTGATATTAACCGTGTCTCTCGGATTTTCAAAATTCCACTCACAAAAGCGGTAAAATTAAGTTTTATGAAAAATTCAGTTTTTTAACTACCACTTAGTGGTTTCACTATTCATCAAAAAATGGAAGTTTCCAGAAAAATACCAAAAATTAGGCGTAAGCTATATTTGATATTATGAATTCCAAAATGATGTCTATTTTACCAAACTCAAAACATATCAGTTGCATTGATTAATTTAAAAATTAATTCCAGTCGTCAAAACAAATAGCGTGTTTTTAAGAGATAATAACTATCAAAAGATTGACACTTGTTTATGTCTGGTTTATATGTGAAAAATCTCATCCAATGACCAACATTGTATTAAATTGTAAAACTATATTCTAAATATACCTTAAAACCACTCAAATTAATAATTTATCACTATTAATTATTTCGATTAAAAAAGTTTTTTTTAATTAAAATTTTGTAATTTTCACTATTCATCAAAATATGAAAGTTATCCGAAATGTACCAAAATTTCACCCTAAGATAATTTTGATATTATGAATCCAAAATTGAAGTCCATTTCCAAAGATAAAATTTATAAAATTTCAAAATGTAGGTATTACTATTCATAACGGCTAGTTTGATTGGTTGTGGTGTGTTAGAATCCCTAAGTTTCATACAATGCACGCCATTGCATTATTCAAAGGGAAACGTACCGTGGAATCTTGGGGTGTTACATTCTCCCCTCGTTCAATAAATTGCGTCCTCACATTTTTTTTAAAATTGGGCTTGAGAATATAATGGAATGTCCCACATCGGAAAAAGATTCAATAAAACTATCACTTTAAAAGAAAGGAAGAGAGGTATAAAGGTCACCCAAGATAACCCATACTGGGATTCCATGTAGGAAAACATGGATATGGACGATAAACTAAGTGTTCAGTTCTGATGGAGAGGGATAGAAAACATGATCAGATTAAAGTTAACAATAAGAAAATCACAAACTTGTGTTGGGACAAACAGTCCTTAGTCTCCCAGTAGGAAAAGTAAACTGACAACATTTTTTTGTTTTAAGTTACATTATATAATGATGAGGAATTAATTTATGATATTGACTAAGAACATAAAGAGATATACATACTTTTTAAGTACAGTTTCATTGTTTAATAACTTTTTACCACTAACTAATTTTTTTTGAACAATGAGTATTCAAGAAGACTTGGTCACAATGGAAGAGCTAGATTAAAGTTTTATAGAAATACATAATCCACGTAGGATAAACTATATATTTACCTTGCATTTAGAGATTAATCAAAACCAAAATGGTTAGTATAATATCTGATGACCCCCCAAATGGATATTCCATTAGAGAAAAAACTCTAATCTTAATTTCTAAAATTAAACCATCAATACCCCAAAGTTAAATAAATACCATTCAATAATCAATTGTCCTTAAAATCCTTCAATACAATCCAAACTATTATTGAAAACTCAAAACTTATAAGAATGTAGTCTTCCACGTTAAATTGTATCTCCAAACGACATTAATTACTCTTAAAGTCACATACTTAAAATTAATTAACCTAATCATTTCCATAAATAACCCAAATCACTATAAATCCATAATAAAAACATAGATATAAATCCACCATTACTCCTCAAATGAAATCTCATACTATTCTATTTTCCATACAACAAAGCGAACAACTTCCAAAATAACATTTATCACTTAATTACCATATCATTTTCCTATACTAAGGGTATTCATTTGATAAGACATAAGATCCCAAATCAAATTATTAATGATCAATAAAATTATTTAACTAAAAATAATAGTCACAGTAACCAGGGACTTCACGTAGTCTAGTGGTAGGCAATAAATCCCAATCACACTTTGGTTGTGGGTTCGATTCCCACAGCTTTGTCCGACGCGATGGGTTGTCACATGTTCTGCATGTTGTAATTTTTCAAAAACTATATTTTATAACATTACCAAAATGAGATAAATTCCTCAAAATAACCATAACATAATTTAACCACAAATCGTATCTCATACCTTTCATTTTCATCCCAAATTATAATAACTTATAATTGCCTCAAACCCAACGATCATATAAAACCAAATGGTTATTTATAACTATATTCACAAGAGAAAAGATAATTTTTCCTCAAATATCATTCTCACATGGAAAACTGCAGGGTTAAAAATATAAGAGAAAATTATTCAAAAGTAAACCCATCAAAAAGGAGCACTAATACATTTTAAACATTTCTCCAACCATTTATTTCCACATAGCTTCTTCTTTGACCAAGAAAATATCCTATAGAATAGGGCATTCACTCGGGTAATGGCCAGGTCCCCTACATTTACGACAAATGAATGTAAATGGACTCTTGGGACCATTTTTATCTTCTTCCATAATACTCTTCATTTTTCTTCAGCAATTATTCACTTTATGTCCTTCCTTCCAGCATGTAAAGCATTTCTTTGTCCCATTGAGACACTTTCCTGGGTGTCTCCTTCCACATTTCCTGCATGATGGAAATTGAGGATTCCTTTCTTCATGGTCTCCACTGCTGGAGCTCTTATCATTCATCACCTTTCTCTTCTTTGTTGAGTGCGGGAATTGGTTAATATATATATTGTTCGTCATATTTTTGGAAAATTGATTTGGCATAAAGATGATATCTTTTACACCTATCAACATTGCATTTTGTTACTCATTGCCACCACCATTCCCACCTTGTACATCATTCTCAAAGTCACTATGACTTGTTTGGAATTCAGCCATTCACTAAAAACAGAAAGCATTGTTTGAGTAACAGTAGTAATAAAATCATTTAGAGATTAACATGTCACCATATTCTCAATTTGAAACATATTAGGATTAACCAAGGTCATTTACTCTCATCTTATATATTTAATACTTCAAATCGGTTAGTAAAGAAAATGTAAATTATCCTAAGCATATCCCCCGGGAGTGTCGTAACCAAGAGCGCAGCAAGGCCCGTTGTCGTGCACCAGTTCCCATTAGAGTCTAGCTCAAAGCGGTGTTTTCAGGTTTTACCCCTAGGTACATTTGTGCTAGAGCCGCCTTTACCTGCTCGTATCCAAACATGGATGTATTTCTCGGAAAACTCACAAAATCTCTACAATACCAAAATTCTAGGAAGTTCTTCTATACTAATCCTCAAATTTCATCTTAGGTCTATGTGCTCTAATCAGAGTTTATCTAAATCTATCTTCCAAGGTTTGTAATAAACTTCCTCTAATACCAACTGTAACGCCCCGACCATAGATACCCAGAGTCGGTGCATTATTACATAACATTGGCATGATCACAAAGGATCAAGTCTCAAAAGACCGATTAGTTTAGTAGTCTTGGAAACACTACATATATTCATAAGTCTTACATTACATCATAACGTAAAAAAACTACAACAATATCTTGTCTTCATATCCCCTCATACTATCCCTGCAGGTCATTCATAAATTACTTCTTCACATCCTGGGAAAAATAAAACATTGAAAGGGGTGAGCTCAGATGCTCAGTAAGGATAACAATATAGCATATGCTTTCATAGATAAGTATAAACACTTAAAGAAATTTATAACTAAAACAAATTCCTTTTAAACTTGAACTTCAGCAAAATATGGCAAAGATAAAATGAAATAATGTCATTTACTTAGTCACATGGATATTCTACTAGTCGAGCAATCACATGCAATATCAATAACCACTTTCATAATGATGGAATGCATAATGCCAGACTATCATAACCACATATCCAAGGCCTCGTGCCAAGACTACAAATAAGATTTTTCCAAGGCCTTGTGCCAAGACACTAGTTTGTCTCATGAGACCTACCGATACATTGTGGAGCTATAGAGGGCTCCACTCATCACTTACTAAGTCCAATTCATTCTTCATATGAAAAGTTTTAAACATAACATAAACATTCGTATTAAAACTAGAATACGAAATGTCAATACTTTATCCACAAACCATGAATGGTATAAAAATAGCACATCCACAGTCAAACATAACTCATTCGATAAAATATGGAAGATTGTATTGTATCAGATTAACCTCAATCAAGAATGATGAAGGATATTGACATAAATGCAAATAATCATCAAAACTATTTGAGATAAATATCCCCCTTTTTCTTGAAATCATTTAAAAGTCACACTATTTGTCAAGAAGCCATTTAAAAATAGATTTTTGAATCAAAGTTTCCCATACCACTTTTAAACTTTTAAAAGGTGTTTAAATTTTAAAACTTTAATGTCCATATAAATAAATCCTTAAAACCATTTTTAAAACATGGACATTAATGAGAAATTTTTAGAAGAATAAGTCTTTAAAACATTTAAAAATGGTATGTTAGTTAGAGTTTCTAACCAAAAGAGAGACACTTGAATAAGAATAATTGAGGTAATCAAAACTTTTTAATATCATGAGAATAAAGGGATTCATGATATACTATGTCAAAGTACATCATATACACCACATAAAAGTGATTTGGTGTATAACAACAAAAAAGTCTCAATGGAATGTAAATTGAGATGAAATCTCTCATAAAGGTTGTATCCTTAGGTTCAGGATAAATAAATGACATAATTATGTGTGAAAAATATAAATACACTAAATATGATTGGATATTTAGTGCAAAACAATCAAAGGACATTCACACATATTCTTGTAAAAACAACACCATTGAATTGGATGTTTATCTCAACAAATCGAGATTGAGTAAAAATTACTCTTATCAAGTTCATACCGATGACTTGAGAATTTATAAATGGAGTTATTATGTGTATAAAAAGTATTTCCATATAAAGGGGAGTGGAAATTATGACATAATCAAATGAATAGTTATTCCACACATAATCTTGGAGTAAAATAATCAATGAAGTATGCGTAAAGTCGAATGAGTGGAAATTGAAATTTCAAATTCCCTTATTGATTTGGTAACATAAAAAACATAAAACCATGAAAGAAGATTCATACAATGATGTTGTAAATATACATTAATTAAAGTATACTACACAATGAATACAAACATGGACAGTACACACACCACATGTAATAAATAAGTGGTGAACAATGGAATTCTCACGGAGTTAAAAGTGAGATAAGAAACCCCTTACTTTGTATCTTTTCCCTTGGTCTACGGTAGGTTAAACTCCTATATAATGGGGAAATAATTTTTATTTAATTATACAAGAATCATTTACATTAATATGATATCATATATGATCTTTTAACATTGTTTGGTTAATAATATCTTAGTATTATAATCATTTCGGGTGTTAACTTACTCGTTTTCCTTTATATTCTTTGTTACGTAAGCCGTGTTTGTTATAGATAGGTTGTATAATATTCATATCCAGAATTATATCAAGTCATTAAACATTATTTTTAAATCATCAAATGATAATTATACTTGAATGGATACGATGGAGAATGAATCTCATCGCTTCCGTGGAGACGGCAGTCCGTACGTACGCACGAGCGACAATATCATTCTTTTGATGTTAAAATAATATATAATTGGATGGTATATCATATAGAAATAATAATTATCATGTTATATTTATTATTTACATGAATTACACATCATTATTATACCCATCCAAATAATAATTTATTGAATGACAATGACACCACGATGTGGAGACGGTAATCCGTACGTACGCACGTATAGTGAAATGTCATTCAAAGAATGGATAGAATACTGAATATGGTTTTACCATATTTATAATAATATTATAGTATATAGGACATACTGGATTCATTATTTTAGAATGGGAATAACAAAGAAAGAATAAGTTGAATAAGAAAAGAATTTGAAAAAGGGTGGTAAAAACTTTACCTCTTCTTCGGGTTCTTCCTTTTGATTTGATCAAAAGGGATCGTTAAGTTGGCTTTATGATCCAAATAAGGCCTGTAAGTTGTAGTGGGGGAAGCTGAGAGTGTATTTGGGTAGGGGTTGGCCGAACCAAAAGGCTTTGAAGGTGTGAATTAATGAGAAGGGGGGGGGTTCCCTTTTATAAGAGGGGTGAGGGGAACCTTTGGAAAAGCTAGAAATATTATTTTATAATAAATTCATATTCAGTTTATAATGTCTCAAAAGTATATTATTTAAAGTTTATGGTGGGGATAGGTTGAAAACCACTCAACCAATAAAATTTAGACAGGTTTGGGTCATTATATTAACCTTATCTTTAAGTATTAACTCTTAGTTAATTATTTTCACTTTTACAATGTCTCTTTGTATTTTTATATTATATGGTCCATAAAATTACTATATAAATCCAAGAGACCCCCAAGTGGTCCATTAATGATACAACTATAATTATATAAGTCTCTTGGCCGAACCGTAGATTTTTAGGAATTTAATATCAATTAATAATATAATATTTGTTTTAAAAACTCTTTTCTGTAAATTTTGACACTATTCAATAATTGTTTTTTGTGAAACACATAATAGAATGATTACTTCAAAAAAAAGTCAATTAAATAAATCCTAATATATCATATTAACCTAGAAAATTAGTTTAATTCAATAGAAATCTCCAATTATATTTATTTGGGTATTTATAATATCAATTATTTTAATTTTTCACTATTATGGTAATTACTACATCATCATTATGTCACAAATAAATTAAATTATTTAATGTCTAAAAATTATAAATAAAATATCATTATGTAGGAAATATTTTTCTATTTCTAATGAATATTTATAATTGAATTTATCTTATGTGTAACCCTATATTAAAAATGTTTTAGTAAATAAACATTGATTTTAACTCTTTTAACTCTTCTTTGAATTAAATAATAATAAATGTCCTAATCTAATCCAAGTTGACCTAAATGATAATATTTTATTCCTAAGGTTGTTTTTGGTCGAGATACACTTGTCCAATAGAATTAGGACATGTGTTAAGATAATATTAATATCATTTTTACCCTTAATTACCCTATTTACTTTTAACCGTGATAAATAAAAGTAAAAAGTTACTATTCATCAAAAATTATTTTCATCTCAATGAACAAAATTTTACACCTTGATATTAACCTTGTCTCTTGGATTTTCGAAATTCCACTCACAGAAGCGGTAAAATTAATTTTTATGAAAATTTTAGTTTTTTAACTACCACTTAGTGGTTTCACTATTCATCAAAAAATGAAAGTTTCCAGAAAAATACCAAAAATTAGGCCTAAGCTATATTTGATATTATTAATTCAAAAATGATGTCTATTTTATCAAATTCAAAACATATCAGTAGCATTAATTAATTTAAAAATTAATTCCCGTCGTCAAAACAAATAGCGTGTTTTTAAAAGATAATAACTATCAAAAGATTGACACTGGTTTATGTCTGGTTTATATGTGAAATCTCATCCAATGACCAACATTGTATTAAATTGTGAAAATATATTCTAAATATACTTTAAAAACACTCAAATTAATAATTTATCACTATTAATGATTTCGATTAAAAAAGTTGTTTTTAATTAAAATTTAGTAATTTTCACTATTCATCAAAATATGAAAGTTATCCGAAAAGTACAAAAATTTTACCCTAAGCTAATTTCGATATTAAGAATCCAAAATTGAAGTCCATTTCGAAAGATAAAATTTATAAAATTTAAAAAAGTAGGTATTACTATTCATAACAGCTAGTTTGATTGGTAGTGGTGTGTTAGAATCTCGAAGTTGTGTACAATGCACGCCATTGCATTATTCAAAGGGAAACGTACCGTGGAAGCTTGAGGTGTTACAGGTACTGATGTGCAACAACATCAGTGACTCTTGAAAAGAAGAACTAATGGTTACACAAAAAATTGAAACTGCATACTTGAACATAAAATTAAAAACGTATGATAATTAAATAATTTAATAAACTGATAAACAAAAATTATTAAAATTAGAAATAAACATGAAAAGTTAATCATATAAATGATTTTCATTTGGGTTTTATTTAATACTGCATATACAAAATTAAAAAAAGCCTTAAAGAACAAAATTATCTAATTAAATAACCAGATGAATAGTTAAAAATAGAAACACATTAGATTAATGAATTCAAAACATAAATTATTAACTTTAATGAAAAACTGACCAAATAAATAAACATAATAATCAATAAAGTTAATTTATATTAATGAGTCTAAATTAAAGAGTAAAATATTAAATTAAAAACTAAGTTAGAAAGAGGAAAATAAAACCATTTAATGACAATTTAATTAAAATGTCAATTTATTAAAAAGCAATAATATTTAGAAAAGAACTATAAATGATAAATTAAATATTATAGAAAAACTAGAAACAAATAATTAATCAATTTAAGGACTAAAATTACATAATTAATTATAAAAATTTATTAATTAGCAAATTTAATTATAAAAATACAAAAGTACATTTATTTAGTAAAAGGTTCTTAAATAATTTATTAAATCATTAAAAATTGAGTAAAAAGATGTGGAAAAATTATATAAAACAAGGCCACATCAATTAACCAAATTTGGGAAAAGAACTTGAATGTTCTAAAGGCTAATGTTATATTAATTCTTGATCACATAACAATTGGAAAGTGTGAATGTTGTGAATTAAGAAATAAAAAAAGTTTGTATTTCATCTTAGAGGGTTAGAATCCCATAAATAACATTTATATCTTGTACACTAAGTTGTTTGGGGACCTTTCCCTCTTCATTCATATGGTGGTTGCCTCCACTTTTTCACTATCATTTATTATGCTACTAGGAAAGTATGAATTTACATCATGAAACATAAGTTTGATTTATTTCAAGTGTTCAACCATTGTAAGTCATTAGTATAATGGGAATCCATTTGGAAGTTGAATTTCATCTGAATGGAAAATGGTGGTGAGTACACCAAATAAAATATCCACAATATCTATAAGAATTAAGGAATATTCATAAGTTGAGGCTTCCCAAACCCCTATATCAAAATTAATTTGATGAAAGAGTGAATTTCAATTTTATAGAGAGATCTCAAAGTATAATATGTCACATATCAATTCCTATGTAAAAATGGGAATATGACCCCAACACTAAAAAAATCATATCAAAAAAATTCCAACTGCAATTTCTAGGTTGAAACTTCAAAAGGAGATATGGTCTGGAAAATGAATAAAATTACAATATTCTAAACTATTTATAAGTTTATCCCGTTTAAATAAAAATTCTAAGGTCCGTGATAAACATGAATCAAAAAACAAAATTTCTTTTTCCTTGGTTATGGAGATGAATATTTTTATATATCAATTCTGGTAAGTTGATAGAAAATAAATAATCAAAAGCGTAGATATTAACTTTAATGAGAATGTTCCATGAAAGGACTAGAACCTGGTGGAGTAGAACATTAAACGTGATTTTAATATCAAAATAAATATTTACCAGAGTATTTTTAGTTCAAAAAATATTAAGAAATATAATACGGGTTATAAAAGAAAAAGAATTATAGAATTAAAACCATCAATGTGACCAAATATTTCATGATATATTGAAGATTGAATGGTAGAATTGGATTTATATACCCTAGAAGTACATGTACTAGAATTATAGGTACCAGTAGAAAGATAATATCCAAGAATCACATATTTTCTAATTTAGTTATAGAGATTAACCTAAATCAAAAGACAAGTGTAGAGGTTTGAGAAACATTTAAACTTTTTACTCATAATGGATACTTGAAAATATGAAAATATAGAAGAGTATTTTTTTCATACAAACTACATGATGTGGGATTTACCCATGAATGGGAATATAGATACATTAATTTTCAATATAACAAGGGATATGGATAAACTTCCATATGGTAAAAGTTAAATTGATAATTAGTGGGTTTACCAGGTTAATGAATAAGCTAACAGAAAGAAATGATACAAGTAATTACTAGTAGTGGAAGGGGTTTCAGAATAATTAATGGTTAGATTTAATAGAAATATAATAATCAATAGTAAAATATTATACCATTAGAATAATGATAAATATGGCTGCATCAGAAGATTGTTATGTAAAATAGATGCTTGTTAATATATCTTTCCATTATAGAGAGTTAGAGGAATAAATATTCATGAATCATCCAATTGGTTTACTATAATTTGGGCATCATAATTTCATATGTAAATTAAATCAAGTCATGTATGACATAAAACTAGAACCAAGGTACTAGAATTGGAAGTTCAACTCGTTTATGGTAGAATAATTATTTGGTATGTATAATAATGACCATTTTTGTTTACATAATTAATGGGATGATGATATTTCCATCATTATGTTATTATATGTTGATTAAATGTTATTGGTCATTCCATATTGTCAAAATATTTTGAATTTTAAAAATAGTATGTCTATATGTTTTGAGATGAAATATGTTTAAATGGAAAAGAAGATATTGTGAAAGAGTAGAAAAGGTGATAGGATGGATAGATCATTGGTTCTATCTCATAGGGGTTTTATCCAAAAAGACATTGAATGTTTTGGAATGGATGAAGGAAAACTATTTACATAACATATTTTTTGATACTAAAAAGTATCCAAGGTGCAAGCACTATTAGAGAAGGATGAAAAATGGAATATGGAATACATTCCATACCCTTAAACTATATGAATATTAATGTATGAAATGATGTGTTCTAAACTATACATGTCATTTTTAGTGGGATTAGAAAATAAATTTATATCAAACCCAATAAAGGAACATTATGAATTCATCAAGTAGATCCTTAAGTATTTGAATGGATAAAAAGATCATTATTTTTTCATTTGGGATGATGATATGTTATAAGGGATTTTGGATGTTTACATTTCAAAAGACACGGAAAATTAGAAGAGTGAAATGGATTTTTTATTTACTTATTGAGGAGCATCAATCTGTTGGATTTCATGGTTGAAATATATTGTTACATTAAGTACAATAGAAGAATAGTATGTAGTGAGAATAGAAGCTGGGGAGGATATTTATTTTTAGAATAATTTGTTGAAGGATTTGGGAATAATTCAAGAAAGATGGATTCTTTTCATTGATTGCTAAAGTGAAAACCACTTTATTGGAAATCAGGTTTTCCATGAAAAAAATACCTTTGAACTGCAGTATTGATTTATTAAAAATATACTACAGTTAAAAGTGTTAGATATCGTGAATATTTCTAGTAACAAAAATCTAGTAGAAATTTTTTCTAAGACTTAACTTAAGAAACTTTGAGGCAGTTAAAAACCTCAGTGAGGATTTTGAGAATAGATTAATTAAAAGGTGGAGGGACACTACTACTAAAAATCAAGGAAGGAAGTTTTCTAAGGAGGTTTCTTGGGGTGATCCACTTAAAAGAATTATTTTTATGGGGGATTATTGGGATTAAAGCCTCATTTTCTTGATCATAAGATATTCAAAGAACCAAAAGTTCATGCCTTGGATTTTTCTTTGCTATATTTTTCAATCAATTAAAGGTGGTTGAACCAAATGTGAAGGAGGTGATAATTCTTCCACTTAATTGAAATATGGTTATCATAATTTTGTATCTTCTATTGAAATAATGTATGGTTTAGAATGTTAGTGAGATATATCAAAGGATTTTTTTTGGAAAGAAGAACAACTTGCTATGTTTCTAATTTAAGGATCTAGGAACTGCCCCCAAATTTAGTTTCTATGAATTGAAGAGTGAAACTAACACTTTAATTGTGTAGTTAATAGTACATAAAATATTTATATATTCTTAATCATTTTTTAATAAAATATTAATAATGGTGTTTATAGTCGATTGTATTACATTTGTACTTATGATAATTTAAATAAGTCATAGTGGTTCCTCTAATGCATGTAGGATAAAGTCCAAATCATGTTAAATATCTTATATTCAATAAAAAATATCTGTACTTATATTTTTTGTATTAGAATTATTTATTTTTCAATTTATGGTTTTTTATCTATGAAATTGTTTATGAGGTTTACTTAGTATGTTGGGTATGGTTCTCTATCTTCCTTCTTATGATACGCTTAGGGGAAGTGATGTTTTGAATGATTGATTATCTTCTCTGTTAACCTTCATGTAATATCCAAGTGATCTATAAATTGTAATTACATTGGTTTAATATATATAACATGTGATCAGTTTTTTTTTCCAGGTCTTTTCCCAAAAAGAGACAATTTTTAGAGTTTCAAAGCAACCAAAAAAATACCCTATAAACTCAAGAATCATAGAAAAAGGTTTTGAATGGCCATTTTGGACATATCATCACTGCTCTAAAAACCTGGTAAATCATAGATAATTATATATTATGTCCCAATAAATTCCTAAACCTAAGTTAAATTTAAGTTTCTTCTCTTTAAGAAGTGGAATGGAATTGTAAATCATTAAATAACCACCCATGGACGTTGAATCTGGAAGTGGACAACCCAATTAGGAAAAATTTTCCCCTGTAGATACAAAAGTGGATGTTCTTATGCAGATGAAACAAGAAATAAAATGAAGGTTAAATCCATTATATAAGTGGTACCACAACCCCAACTTTCCTTTTTCAAGATAATGAACCCATCCAAGAAGACCAGTAACGAATCCACAAAAAATAGATGATGGAAAAATTGAATAAAGTGGAAGTCAAAATCCATTTGTTGGATTCCATCAACCAAATTAAATGGTATGTAAATTTTCTCAAGAAGATGTGTCCCCAGAAAATAAACTTTCAAGGTGATTAAAGGTAATCCTAGGAAGATATGCTTTTTCTATAGTAACCACATAACTACCTATGAAATTTCAGGGACTTGATAATTTCATTACCCTTAAACAATACAAGATCTTATATTTAAAAATGCATATTGTGATTTAGGAGTATCAATTATTGTCATAACGTACTCATTTTATTCATCCATGTATATGAGATAACTCAAGACACTCTTAGTGTTTGTACAATTATAAAACGAATCCAATTCCAATCAAGTATTAGTTTTAGAAAACATGAATGTTTGAGTGAAAGGAAAACAATTTCTAACTGATTTTTACATCTTAATAGAGGATGATGAAATATATACACCTAATTACTCAATTATTTTAGGTATTACATTTTTTAAAACTGCTAAAACCATAATAAATTTCCATGATGGAAAAAATCATTGGATTTTGTAGAAAACATTATTAACATTAGTATTTTAGATTCAATGAAATATGTTATGGAAGAATATTCTATTTTCACCAAACCACATTTTGAAATTCCATATTTTTCCATAGAAGAAATTGAAATGTCTTATGGGATAACACAATTAGTGGTATCCTTAGAATCATTGAATCATTAGGATAATTATTTTTAGAAAATGAAATAAATCTATAATTAGGTCTATACAGTAAATAGTTTTTATAGATATGCGAGGAATATTTTGATTATATACTTAAATATTTTACTATAACTTTTTCATTGCTTAGGTTGATTACAATAATGGGAAACAATTATCTCAAACCATCACTATAACACCCAACAAATCTAAATCTTATTTTTTCCTTCTAATTTAAAATATTCTGTTCTAAAAGAAAATGGGAAAAACCTGTAATAATTTCAAAAAAAATGGAACTAATCATGAGAATCAGTCACTAGATATTATAAAATAAATGTATGGTGATATATTCTAGTTATATGGATATATTCTTGTGATTAGACCCACCCTTTTTTCACTAAATCTACTTAGAGAATTAGATGATACCTTTAAGGAAACCCCAAAGAAGGCTTAGTCAAACCCTTATGGATGTTTTGAAAAAATGAATTGAAATATTTTTCTGAATTATAATCATTTACCACATCCTGGACACCAAATTGGTGATTTCTATTTAGATTATGACCAAAAATACCGAATTCACAATTTTTAAAATGAGAATAATGGTATAATGCCAAGTAAGATTCAAAATATCTTGAGGTTTTTCAAATAATATAGAAAAAGTAACCACATGAGCCAAGAATTCCATTTACCTAACCCTTTTATAGATCAAATTTCTAAAAGGATGCTTGGAATGGATATTATTAATTCCCTGATGGATTGTTAACATATTTTTAGGGCCCCGTAGTACTATAAAATCAAGATAAAACCACATTCATCAATACCGTTGGTACATTTTCAAACTAAAGGATTAATTTTAGGTTTTGGAATGCATTGGATAAATTCAAAAACTGCATGTTAAGAATATTTTATGATATAATTTAATGGTTTCTAGAGGGTTTTCTTGATTAAATTACAATTTATATAATATTCATTGAAATCTATCTTGAAAATCTTGAAAATGTTTTAAAAATGAATTGAAAATAACTTTGTTTTATAATTTAAAAAATATCATTTTATGGGGGATAAAGTTAATGTTATAGGAAAAATTATTTCAAATCAAGGAATTAGAGTCGACAAGTCTAATATTGGAAATATTTACTCACTAACTTACACTTCCACTATGAAAAATATTAGATCATTTTTAGGACATGATAGATTTTATAGAATATTCATTATGAATTTTAGAAATATTTCTTTACCATTGAACAACCTACTCAAGAATTATTTTGATTTTTTTTCAATTAATTATGTAGAAAAACTTTTTTAAACTCAAAATATTATTGACTATAACTCCTATTATTAAAAAACTAGCCTGGAATGAAACGTTTTACATGTCATATAATTCCTCTAACAAAACTATTAGATTGGTTATGATATACTAGACCCAGATACCACTTAATTGGTTCCCCATGACTAGTAGGATACATAGTATCAAGCGCATCTCCACAAATTCTAGAGGCTATCAACTAGTAGCGAGGGCCTAGAGTATGTTTCTGGGGAGGCAATGACCTCATTAAAAAAGTGTTGCATAGTGGTTAAATGTGAACATAGTTAAATAGAAGAAGAAATTTATGTTAATGGATGAAACAATATAAAAAAGAGGCAAAATTAATAATTACTAAAAGAACTAAAATAACATACAATCATACTATAGCTGCTGATGATATTTCATGTCACGTTAAAATTGGAAATCATGGATGCTAACAGTGGGAATAACATGTTTCCCAAAATTATAAAGGAAATAGAAAACTATCCCAAGTATCTCAAGCTTCAGATTTGTCATCTACTATCAAGATCCATCCCAAACAGTAAGTATTCAAGTGTTCGAAGTTGTATTCTTACCTTTGTCAACAGCTACATTCTTGTAATCTACATTAGGTACCAAATGACACCTATAGAGTGTGTGGGATAAATCTCAGTGGCCACCACCAAAGTTGTCTATGACATCTGGAATGTATAAAGTAAATGTAAAAAAGTGAAATCATGAATATATAAAGTGAAATAGTGCAATGTAACTAAATACCCATTTACATGCTTCATCCCTCAACTAGAATCTGAACGTAGACAATCTATTAATTTATTATTTACAGTTTATAAATGAGAAACATGTTAAAAATGGTGAATGTTCCAAGTTGTGACAAGGAAACATACAATGAATTTTAATAATGAATTTCTAGGGTAATAACCAAAGAAATGTATACCTCAAGGGTCTCCAAATCACAAATAACTATAATTTGGTTAAGGGTAATAGTATAATCCCAGGATCATATTCCATGGAATTCCACAATAAGATTCCTACTGAATCCAATTTGATCGTCTAAGGTAAAATGGGTCTAAGTAGAAAGATAGCCTTATGGGTTTTAACCATGGAACCTACTTGTCAATGTTTGATCCAGGTAGTGCATCCAATGCATCCTTTAATACTATGTGAGGGATCATACAATGTCATATTGGGCATCCAAGAATAGAAAATGATCGAGATCTAGGTGGATCTCAACCTAAGTAAGTCATGTCATTGAATCAGAATTGGTTTTCTGAGTCCTCATTGCATTCACCGATAAGAATCATAGGTGAGCTCGAGCCAGGACACTCGTATTTAATTATGAATTCATGTAATATTCAATTTGGTTCATTCCTTTCCTTTAATTAGTGTGATAAGGTCAAGTAGCATGCATCCTTTTAATCAATCATAATTGATCTATAAGTCCAGTTTCTTTAAGCCTTTCCATTCATTAGTATAAAAATGAGAAGTAGCATGAAACCATTATTAATTACATTTAAGGAATATTCAATAATTGAGGTTCAATTTTCTACCTTCTATTAATGTATAAAAGAGTGATATAGACCTAGAATATATAAATCATTCAAATTTAATTCAGTCAAGTCATATATATAGTATACATGCAAATTTCCCTTTCCCATTTAATTATCAATTTGAGGCACTTACCTTAGGCAGGTCAAGTGGAAGTGACATGGTACATTCCATTCACTATTACATGATACAATAAGAATTTATGATAAGGAGGCCTACCATTAGTGTGGTCAAGCTAGATCAGATCTGGACAATGTCTCAAAAATGTCAAAAAACTAAAAACTACAATTATGGCATAACATCCTACAATGGATGGATAGAGTTGTGGGCATAACCACTAAAAAATAATAACATATATGGAAAGAGATTAATCATATGGTTACACTTATTATAATCATGACATATAAATTCAATAAATGACACCCAATGAAATTGGTGGGGGCCACATGATAATTCAAAAATCAAAGAACTTGAGGGATGAGTTATAGACCACCCACCATAGGGTTGTACGATCCTCATCCTTTGATATCGACCACTAATTTGTCCTGGAACAAAGTAGATCTAAGAAAAACAGCAAAAATGGTTACACCTTGATAACTCAGTCGAGAGCAAGAGAGAAGAAAAACAACTAAACAGTTCTTATGTACTTACTATTGCACATCCAACATGATTAATGGAAGATCAATCGGATCTAGGATGAAGGAGGTCCTTCAATATCTATATTAGGCCTTCAAAGAGCTCCAAAAGGGAAATAAAATAGTTCAATTCCACCACACCACATCCAATTCCATGAAAAAACACAAGTGAAGACTTCTTTAGTATTCCTCTCCTAGAAACATTCATCATCGCATTCTGAAGTTCCATCACCTTTCATGATCATGATACCTTAACTCTTAAATAGATAATGATATCTCCAAAATTCCAACATTTAATTTATAACTTGAATCACAGTGAAATTTCATGGTTTGATCACCAACTACCCCCACCAACAATCATTCTCTCTCCCTATGCATTGATACACCAAAATTCCAACTCACTTTTGGAACACCTCAACACTATCCCAAGACCAATTACAATGAACCAACTCTAAAGAAAACCACATCCAATCCTAAATATAGTATTTATCAGGGCACAATACATCATTATATGTACCCACACACAAAAAATACCAATGTTTATGACATAGTAGTCTGAAAACATTTTGATGAAACAACTTGTGATCCACTCAGCAGTGCATAGAATAGTGCTTGGTATGATCTAAGGCATTTATTCTTGTATTCCAGAATCTTATAAATGATGATGAGGACATTAATCATACATTTTAAAGACTATTCCCCAACAATTATATAAAAAAATATGAAAAACCATATATTCATACTTGAAAACCGGTCACCCACAGGGCCATCCTCATATAAAAAACAAAAAAAAACAAAATATACAACATGCTTGATGGGTCTAAAGGGAGAAATTATCCCATGTTTTGTGTTGAAGTGAATATTGGGTGGATTCAATGGTCATGGCATCCTATACTCAACCTAGAAATCCCCCTTTTCACATGGTTTGGTAGTTTACAGAATTTTTGAATTGAGTATTTCTCAATACTATATTTAAACTCAATTACCATCAATGCGACAATGGAAATGCATCTATTCATGGTTACCAATTACAAAATTTAAATGGTTCATTTTATATTCAAATATCAGTGGTCATGATGAAAATAAATGAAATGGTTTGGAATTGGATAAATTAATTGAAATAATCTAGAACATGAATATAAATAAATAAATCCAATATCGGCTTTCCCCATTAGCTACATAAACCATGTTTAGGGTGGGTTTTACCTCCTCATATTAGTGTTGAGAGGGAAATAGGGAAAGAAATTAATAGATGAAAATATAAATAAAGGCAAAATGTTAAAATGGCGATGACCCTGCATAGAGAATTTCTTGCTCTATGATTTGGTCTCTGGATCTCCCTTGGAAGAATTATGTTTTCCTCTATTTATAGACTCCCAAAATTCTATTATAGCATTAAATTACATTATAATGTTTCATAAAGTGATGTCAGATTATCTCAAGGTCAAAAAATAGATATATCCACCTATTTTTGGGACCTTTAAAATTCACCCCTTGTTTTCACTTTGCTTCTTGGGATCATATCTTAAAATTTTTCACCATGTGAAATTTTTTAAAATGTGAATTGTGAAATTCCAATTCCGTTAGAGCTTCATTTCTCGAGTGCTACACCGCTCTTCTTCTCATCAAGATGCAAGGTGCCTTTAGCTAACATTAATTTTCTATTTTGTTTGTTTTTTGAATATGTATAGTATTATACCATAAATCAGAAAAAAACAGTTTAAATATTTGAAAGAATATCAAAAAAAATTATATAAATAATTTTAATAAAACATCCTAAAATATATGCATGAAATAAATATGTCAAATACCCCCACACTTGAATTCAAACTTGTCCTCACAGATATAATCTCAACCTACTACAAAGAAAAATCAACTTAACATGATATAAATTCAATTTTTATAAAATAAATTGATTAAATGGGAAATGAAATATGCAATCCTCACATAGTATAATTCATTGATTCTTAATTTCTCAAAAATAAAATCAAAAAGTTATTTCACTTTTTCTATTTTGAAATAATTATACCACTTCATTAATAAATTCCATTTTTTCAATTTATTTTTAATATGCATGCTATTTTTAATTAACCACACTCTAAATATTTTCACTTATCAACAGGGAACAACTATATATAGAGTTTTTTATATACCTTAAGAACATGTCAATTTCCAAAGGCTTACAATGCATCTAATTTCTCCACCGTATAGAGAAAAAATCACAAATAATCATGATTTATTCACTATTTAGGATCAAATGACTCTATGGATTTGGGAAGGTATTAATCTTTCATAAATAACAAAACAATTCAAATAGTCAATTTTTTTCAAGAATATCAATTAAATTACATAAATATGTGCATTAAAACAACCTAAAATATATGCATTAAATACACATAAAAATTCCCTAATACCATCCCTAAACATAAACAACCTCACCTCTAATATTCAGCAATTTTCTCTATCCCAGTCTAGAGTACATTCAGCACTCTGATCGGTAAGAAGAAAAATGTTTTAAATGTGAAACGAGGTACCTTTAGTAGTTGTGAGCATATAACTAATTATTTTCCTAGCAAGAACACCTAATATATGATATTAAAAATATGTGTGTATTTATTTGTAATTGAAATATATATAATGAACATGATCATCGAGAAGTCATGTGTTAACCGAGCCACCACATCTTCAGATGACATACACACACATATTGAATCATTCTGTGCTAATAAAGTCTCCAGGTTACCTAAACAAACCTACTTTAGAGACATTACATAATCCTATCTTTATATTTTCCCTGTGAACCCACATTCCATTCCATAGTTGAAGACTTAGGGTGGTGAATCTTACCAAGCCATGACCACTTCACAAAGGAGTAGGGCATAATTTTACATCTAAGTCTTGGACTCACCCTCTTTCTCAAGTAAGCCCTACTAAAACCATATCATCCAAATTAATGTTATCCATTTATTGTTCATTACCTTATCTCTCAAGGTATTTTCTACTATCCGCATACTGTATCACATCACCTCTTAATGGGACCCTCTCATTCAGGGGAGGTCACACGTACCACCAACCTCCCTCTCACTTAGGATGGGGTCACAGTCTAACCACTCTCCTCATGTAAGGTGTTTCTCAAATATAGTGGTTGACCAATACCCTCACACATCGGAAAATCCCCTACATCCTAACAATAAACCTATCACTTATAAATAGTTCATATCACACACATCTAGAACCTCATATCACTAAATGGATTCCTTCTCACTTTATATCACTCATAACGGGATCATTCCTTAGGAACTATCATCAAACATTTCATCATAAAACATAAACATTCTAACCAGACAACATAAACATAAAATAGGGAATCAAACCTATCTCAGATTCTCACCACATCATCATATGTGTGAAAGGCACATGGGATATATCCCCTTAGTCCTAAGCATCAAAAGTTACTCACATTCATCACCCCTTCATGATCTCACAACCCATAGGCTCTATTTGATCATGGGATCAACAGGTGGGGTCCAATTACTCATCCAAATTCCACTTGTAATCCTATGAAAGTTTCCACAGGATCTTCCTAGGACCTATACCTGGGGAGCAACTCACATATCCTAATAAATATCTCTCGACCTATTGACCATGGGAAACCTCTATTATTCCCACATGTCAAGGCTCGAAGTACTTATCTTACTTTTCTAGCACAATAATACTCTCCTCCATCCACATGTGAGAGTTTATCATCAAACTTGAGATGTATTACCTTATATCCAATCATCATAGGTCCCCAAGTGCCTCACTTTTTCCCACTATCCTTGGGTAACTCACTTAGACTTCCTAAGTCATTTATCTTGACCTGAGACCTACCCGAGGATTCTGGATAATGTATTCAACACCGTATAAAATTATATACATAGTCTCTAGGAAATAAAAATTTAACCCAAGTCCTAAATAGAATTTATTACAATCATAAGAGACTTAACACCATATTATCTTTTTCTCTATGGTTGTCTTAGTCCGTATTTATTCAACCTAAACCCATGCAATAATGTAGTTATCCACAATCCTTAATAAAAACCTATATGATTTTCTATAATAGGTTACACCTACAATAACATTGAATTGAACACCCTTTATAAGATTCTCAAAACATTTTCCAAGCCCTTCAGTACCTCTTACAAACTTATACCACCACCCAAGTTGTTATCTTAAGATATATGGTAAAGCTAATTAATTATAAACATTTATAATTAATTATCTAAATTAATCCAGTAATAAATAATCACTAGAAAACAAATTGTTTATTTATATAGTGAATAAATACACGAAACCTCATGGGTTCAACCTTCTAGTACCTTATCTGACAATCACATAGGAAAACATAATTATTTTGGATGATTTCCACCATGCTTCTGTCAAAATTATCAATAAAACCTAACAGAAATATCACTACAGTTATAGGGTTAAAACAATAGGAAATAAAAAAGGGTTAAATGTAAGAATATATCCAAAATCTCCATTTAAATGCTACAAAAAAATTCCCCTCATAACGGGGAACTAAAGAGAAGGGAGAAGGGTGGAGTTTCATCCATATGGCCCCTCCCGCACTATTATCCCAATAAAAATAACAGTGGTTGATTGGTAAAATACGATTTCGTATAAACTAAAAATACCCTAGGGGCCATTAGGATGTAGACCCATGGTGTTACAATGTAGATCCCTCTCCATGGGTAAGGTTGTGACACAACTCTGGGGGGGGGGGATACAACACAATCTACACTACTCAACCTCTGGTTGTGGATTGAAGTAAATCTCAATGATGCATCCCACCCTAGGGGGTAATACTAACATCAAGCTTCCCGGGAACCCTCCATGATGAAACCCCCTTAATCTATGGTGTTTTTCTCTCCCATAAGTAATATGATGTGACATAATCCTTAGGTTGTGGCAGAACAACCCATGAAGGAGAAGAGGGCATACCCCTAACCACACCCTCTACACTCTTGTGATACCCCTATACGAATCTCTCTCATGAAACACTATAGGTTATGGTGTGGTCTACTCCCTCTTAAAAAATATATAAATTCCATAACCAATTCTACATTTTATATCACATAGTTGTGTAATAGTCCTTATTTGTAGTAGAACAATTGGATAAGGGTCACCCCAAACCATCCCCAATGGTAACCTGAGCACCCAAACCACCAATAGATCCTTTTTCAACATACAAAAAAATCTAACCAATAAGTTCCAATACAATGAATCTAGATATAATCCAAAATTCTAGAAATTTACCCTATATTGGGACCATGAATTCCAATACCCCCATAAGTAATGGCCATAAAAATCATCGGTGATTTTAATATCCTCTATAAATCTTGAAAACATTTTCTCAGAATATCCAAAAACTCTCATGGTTCAGTGTATTTTTGAATTTTTATAAATTCAAATATATTTAAAAACCCATTAATACATATAAAAATAATATAAACTATGTATTGAACTCTTCAAATTAACATTTAATATGATCATTACATTTAATAAATAATTTTTTAATCATCTTATAATAACAAAAATGTAATAAAAATAAAAAGATAAAAGATAAATAACAGAAGATAAAATATAAAATAAAGTTTAACTTGAAAATGATTTATTATTTTATAGCATATGAATCATCTATTTAGGTTTTAATATATGATTTATTTCCTTCAGACTAAGTACATGTCATTTTGTTAAGCTACCAAAAAGTCTTTTTTTAATATATAAGTCATTTAGATATTCAAATTTTCCATTTTGGTTCTATGTATGAATAATTGGGACTTGTGAATAATTCATTTAAATTTTTGTATGGGTATTTTGAAACATATAAAATTTTAGTAAAAAACTTCAGCATATGAATCATAACCCAACTCATAAAATGTGTATTTTTTCCAAAATAAATTCATATGCAACATAAAAACGTGAAGAATGCATGGACATGGGAAAATATATATTTATAAGAAATAAAATAAAAATTAATCAACTAATAAATAATTAGCTCGACATCATTATTTTTTCTATAAGATGTGAAAAATTCAAACACTTTTTTGTAATCATGTTAGTAGGAATAAAAAGATGATTTTCTAACAATGAAAATAAAAAATAATAATGTGGAATGGAGATACTCAAAAAATGATTCTAGATCATACAAATGTGAACTAAATACCTCATAATGGTGTTCTAAAATATTCATGGGTGTGTATAGATGAATAAAGATCTTATGATAACTCTTAAATAAATTGAAGATCATGTAATCGATATGTGTACTCGAATCGAATCATTCTATGTTTTGTTTTCCTTTTGACTCTATAAAACAATATTGAGATATTAGGAGGAGTTATAATTAATTTTAGATGCTACCCAAAACCATTTTTTGTCATAAAATAGTTTAAATACCTATGTTAAAACTCATTAAAATCTCCATTTTAGTCTCATAAAAACATTTAACCCAAAACAAAATTGTAACACCACTAAGGACTTACTTAACATGTAAGAAGATTCACAAAAATTACATCACTTACCATTGAAAATATCATGTGTTACTTGATGAAATAAAACCACTGTCTTGACTTGTTCCCCATAAATAAGTCTAAAAAACCATGAATAAAAAACATTATTCCAAACAACTATTTTATCATACTAAATTTTTTTATACTTAAATAAATTATGAATAACTTGAGAATTAAATTAAATTTTAATTTCTTTAAATTTTATTATATATATTTTTATTTATTATTTAATTTACTTAGGATCATTAACACTTGGAAATTCACCAGCCCTTGCATATGGGGCCCACTTTTTCAAAAACTCCAATTCATCTGAATTGGTTGAACTTATGGATACACTTTATATACGAACCTCTCAGACCTAAACTCGGATATAGAGATTCATATTCACAAACCAAGAGTGATATATAGAAAGAAATATTTTCCCCAAAATATATAAAGATAATTCGTAGCTTTGATATCCTCTTTAAAACACTTTTCATGTAATATAATCTTTTTGCCTCATGATATCTCATAAATCAAGATGAATACATTATTTCATCATACTTAATGAATTACTTAACTTTTATTGACTGTATTGTATGGAACTTACGTCATTTACCATGTTCATGAATTTATTCAATCCACTTTTATCCTATTCATGTGTCCAAATATATCTTCCTCCTTTTAGAAGTGAAAAATCATGTCTTGGACATTCAAACAATACCATGCCACAAATAATTCACTTGATGAAATCTACCAATCCATTAATAAAATATTCATGGTTTTCTTATTTTGAAAAATTATTTTATTAAATTATACACATTGATAATTTTCTCATGTTAAGACACCAATGTATATGATCATATATTCGAACACCTAAAGGCATTAAAAATATGTGGTGTTACTATTGGTAGGTAATTCTTCATGATCTTCTCTACTCTAATTCATTAAGTGTGAACTTCATGATAATAAGTCTCAATGATTTTGAGATTCCAACACATGATTGTTAAACATAATTAGTTGCATGTCAGTATGATGCATCAAAACCATATGAAATATGTTTAATATTATTACCCTAGTATATTGAGGTTCTTATTATTTCCTACAACAACAATAACCTTTTTAAATAGTAAATAATATGAAGAAATTACCATATGAAAAGTGTAAAATAACGTAATAAAACTATATAGTAATTTGAAATCATTAATTGTTCACAGTATATATGATATGGTTATTAAAATTAAAATTTTATTGGTTTTAGGGTTGAAACTCTCACAACAGTACGTCTTCATGGTGGAGATCACCATACCATAGTAAATATCTAAATAGGTTATAGTGAAACAACTCCCTTTTTTAATTTACCTTTACTATATCCATTTTACATACACTATAGCATATCCATATGACTTTTATAAGACCATTACATTTAACATAACACTTATGTCATGATTTTTGAAATATTCACAAACCATGATTGATTTGAACAAGGCTATACCATAGAGAATGGTATATTTTTTCAATTTCGTCATTTATTCAAATAATCAATATGAATGAAATGGAATAAGATAAAATACAAATAATGGTATTTTTTAGGGAATATCACATATCTAATCTTGGTGAAAAACATATATAAAAAAGAATGAGGGATAAATTGATAATTGACTTGAGGAGTTTCTCAACATTTTTATTCCCATAAATAAAAAATTATTAGTCTCATTTTCATTCAAGGAAAATCCAAGGAAACCAAACATTTATCCATTTAAATAAAAAAATTCATAAAAATTTCATGAGTTACAACACTTTGTAACTCATGAATCTTCATTTTTTGATTAATTTTTTAACTTCTAAACAATTTTATATGGTGATAAAACACTTATAGAATATAATTATATAAAAATCAACCTAATGTATGATAATTGGAGTATGATAAGGTAGTTAAAACATATGACATCTGATATCACATATATTAATATGCTGAATACCATGATATAGTCACCATCATGATATCATTCTTCACAACATCATAGACCAAGTTATGGTCAAAACCATCACATTATGATGGTGGATTTAGTAAAAAAAATCTAATACCTCACTTTTTAAAATAAATTCCCCAATTTATTCATAAGAATAAAGGTACACATATTATTATTTTTAAATTCAAATTAAATAAACTGTGTTTGGATATATTATATTTAGTTTCAGTGGTTATTTTGATGGTGTTTCTGAAATTTTCCCCCCACTAAAATACAAAAATGGAAGCATATCCACTTTTATTTCATTAATTGATGTTTTAATTGATGAATATTTTGGAAAAATGAGTTTTTATTTAACCATGCATGCTTATTAAAAAGTA
The DNA here is from genome assembly GCA_963277665.1 of Viscum album. Taxonomy (NCBI): domain Eukaryota; kingdom Viridiplantae; phylum Streptophyta; class Magnoliopsida; order Santalales; family Viscaceae; genus Viscum; species Viscum album. Next base: position 1,700,730,419 of record OY728158.1, on the reverse strand, counting down.
TTTTTGTTTTATAGTGTCATTCATAACTATAATTTTTCTTTAAATTTTTTGAATAGATGTGGTTAGAGAAACGTTTTTAAGCCACATCATGGTTTTAGAAAAATGGTTTGTGGTAAATGTTCATAGAAAATAGGAAATTGTAAAACAGTTTTCCAAATAATGTTTTTAAACAAAAAATTAGGACTTTTATATGAATTATAATTTCATATTAGAAGCCTTCACTAGTTTTAGTAAAACCACATCATGCTTAAAAAATTTATAATTTAAAGAATAATCCAAAAATGGATTCAAAAAAGAAAAATTGGAATGGTTCATTTGCCAATGATTATTATATGTGTATAACCATGTTTTGGTAAATAAACAAACACTATGAGCTCTCACAATATTTTAAGAGGGATTTTGATCATACTTAAATTGTTAATGTATTTGTGATTTAGATCAAAATTTAATTTCATGGATTATGTTTATATTTACAATATTCAGTTTTTATTTAAAAATTATAAATTAATTTATAAAGTGCATATAAATTACCAAATATGGCTAAATATAAAAGAGTTTATTTTTTTATGTAATGTTCATAAAATTTTGAAATTAATTATCTATATTAAATATATTATTTCATAAATTTATTTAAACCACTTAAATAAAGGGTTTTGGTGAATTTTAAAAGGTTTAAATAAATAGAAAATATATAAATTTCAAAAAATCTAAATTGTTTAAATTATTAATATAAATTGTTTATATGTTAAAAAGTGAATTATTTATATTTCATAGAAAATCAAATATTTTCATATATGGTGTTTATATATATTCCATGTAAGTGAATTAATATGAAGAGTATTTATATATTATATAAATAAAAACTTTTTATTATTTTTTATTATTTAACACCTATAAAATAATTTCTAAAATATAAAGTATTTATAGTTTCTTTTTTATGATATTTTTGTAACTATGTATCTCATGTCTAAATGTTTTAACTATTCAATCATTTATTCATTCCCTTATTTTTTATTATTCATGTGTATAATGTGTTTAAAATATAAATGTTGGTGTGTTTTTGTTTAATTTTTTAAAAAAATTATAAATTTGATTCAATGTATATATGGAGTAAAATTCTTGAAATAAAATAAAATTTAGTAACATTCAACAAATACTGTTATTTTTTTTATTTTTCGTACACACTAATAAAATATTTTTCTGATTTATATATATTAGGTGTTATGAGTTCATTGGATTAGAGTGTCCCTTAAGTATTTATTTTTGAGTATATTTTGGTTTCATAAGATTCAAAACGTTTACGTGATGGTGTTTCATGTAACTTACGAATGAGTTTCATTTTGATATGTATAGATATAATTACTTTTTTAGTGTTTTTAATAAGAAAATACTTTATTTCAAGTGTTATACATCAATATTTTTAGAAAATGTTCATTTGTTTTTAGGTATAGTGGACACAAATAAATGGTTAAAAGGATGTATAAGTTAAGGTAATAACTGATACTAGATTGTGAGAAATTAAAGATCCCAAGAAAATAATACATTTTAGATTCTAATTATATTTAACACACATAATATCTTGATCATTTAATACAAGTAAACCTAACGGTTAAGTGAACATGAATTATCTTATATCATTCAGTAATATTATATATAACTCTAATAGTTATGTTTTATTTCATATATAGAGATTTGGGTTATAGTTAGTATAGAAACACTGCTGTTTAGGATAAAATAGGAATGGATTTGGGAAATTTCATATGATTTTTTAAGGACTTTAAATATACTATTAGAGAGTTATATATGATTTGATTGAAATTATTTTCAACCTAAACAGCTAAGTGATGAGATAAATTACAATGTGAACTCAAATATTAAGTGAAAGATGGATCTTATTCCGCTAATAGATATGATAAAAATTATAAAATAAGGCATTGTTCTGGTAGTATTACACTTAATAAATGTCCTTATTAAATAATTTTAAAATAATATAATGGCCTTATAAAACCTATAGTTATGGATAAAAATAAAATCATCATCAAATTTTTATTTTATATAAATCATCTAAAAATGATAATATTAAAATTATCAATATATTTGATTAATACATAAACATAAAAATTGTACATAAAGAGTTATAAAATTAACATGTGTTATAGAAGCCCTTATTGATTAGAGAACTAGTGAAACTATTTAACAAGAGGATGTAAATGTATACTTGCTGTATAGTAAGGATCTACTTTATTTATTTACTATAATTATTTTATCAATGTAATTTGAGTTTCAAAAAAAACATGGGAATATATATGTGTCTAGAATGATAGATAACCTAAAGTGGATATATAAAAAACAAAGAATATCTGAGAGATATATGGCTTAAAAGGAATTATTTAGATAAAAATTTATCGAATGAAATTTATTATGTACTAATTTACAAAATATAATTTTTAATTTCAATGACTTGGAGATATTGGGGTCTCCATTAATGGTAGATCTAAAAATAGACATTGTTCTATAATATTTGTTAAAAGGATCAATAGTCATTCTGATATATTTAAACCTATTAAAGGTGTAAAAATGGAAGGGATATGTTTTCATTAAGAAACTTTTATACATTAGAGGTGTAATTTCCCATAATTTCTGACAGTGTGGAAGAATATTCATTGAGGGTAAACTTTAGATATTATTATTATAAAAATAAATTATTATATTTTGAATGGGGTATAATACCAATTATAAATTAATACATTATTTTAAATATTAAAAACACATCAAAATGATGGAAAGGGTTAGTAAATCCAAAATTCATTATTGAAATAAATATGAGATGATGGTTTTTTTAAACATGGATTATAATTTGATCCACTATATAAAAATGGTTAAAAATATATGATATATTTAATTTTTTCTAGGATAAAAATATTTTATACAATCTATTTGTTAAAATATATAGGAAAGTGGTTACATGACCCATAAATAGTATATTTTAACTAATAAATATTTTTTCAAGTTTATTTTTCTAACCACATAAAATTTCATATGATATATGGTTTTTGATAGTTTACTTGATAAATATATACACCAAAATAAATAAGTGTTCTTTTTTAAAACAATGTTTTTTTATCGTATATATATATATATATATATATTAAGAAAATATAATTTATAAGAAGTTATTGGTGATATATTTGATGTTTTAGAAGTTAAAAATCTAACAAGTAAATGATTATATCTGTATAATTAAAAATGAAATTTACTTTTCATCCAAAAGGTGTGTAAGATATATTGAAAATAAAAATAATAATGTGAAGATTTATATTGAAATGTGTTACCAAGTTACCATAAATAAATGCTTAATGTTTATGAAAACCAATAACATTATGTAATATAAATTTTATAAGAGATGTAATTCATTAAAACAATTGAATTTATTAACATTATAACATAACATATTATATTGAAAATAATTTTAAATATATTTTTGTGTGTTTAATATATAGATTATAAATCCTAAATCACACAATTGTTCAAACTATTTTTCTTTATAGATTCTATCTCACTGAAGGAGTTTTTTTAGAATATTTTATCATATGGCTTCATAGTGATGTAACACGTGTTATATAGTGATGTAAAAATCATACAAATAAGTGTAACTGATTTAAAAAGAAAAATGTAAAAATAATATATTTTGGGTTTCCACATATTTTATATAGTTAATATTAAGGATTATATGTGTATTTGTTAATATTTTTAATGAAATTGATGAAATTTAATGAAAAATGTATCTTATTAAAAAAAGAATCCTAAATTAGTAATTTATTCATGTGAGATGGATATTTTATGGAATTAAATGATAATTTAACACTGAAACTAATACTTTGAGTTAACCTTAATATATAGTCATCATGGAGATTTATACATTTTGATGATATGTGAAGGCTAGAGTGGAATATAGACCATATAGATATAATGATTTTCTTCTATGAGGCGAAAAATAAGTTTTCCCTTTTCGATAACCTACTATGTATACTACATGGACTTTTGTGAATTTTTCAATTATTATACAAGAGGTGAGTAATTTATATTAAAATTCATCATCTGAGGTTACTAATTAATATTTAATTTGAACCTATATAATACGAAACATAACTTAAACTATCATTTATGTTGAGCTAGTAAGTGGTGGTTGTTTAGTTTTTTGATCATGTGGTAGGTTTTTTTAATCATGAGGGAATTAATCCTCTTGTATCATTGGTATAACATCTAGTCCCTTGTTTGAAAAAAAAACTAGGGAAGTGCATGACCATACCTATATAAGTGAATGTAATTTATTTACTTATTTAGGTGACATATACAAAATGTACTCAACTACATAACTAAATAATATGAGATGTTTTTAGAAACCATATTATATATTTACTTAGATAAATATTAATATATGAGTATGAATATATGATATTGGTATATTTTAGGTCTTGCGGTTGCACAATTACTTAGAAAAAAATATTTTTTATGATGTATAAAATACATATTATGGAAAAAAGTTTGTAGATGCATGTGGTTGATGGATATCCTAAAATATCCAATTCTAGATGGGGTATCATTGATGTTATTATATAGGATATATCTTTTAAAAATTATAAATAATATAATTCATAGTTGGTTTCAATGATATAAAATATTATAAGTATAAACATAGATATTTTAAGAAAGTTATTTATATTTACTTCAAAGTACTAATAAAAAATATTAAGAGCATAATGATAACTTCTCTAAAAGTATTTTTATATGATTTCAAAACGGAGTTTTTATTTAAAAATTATACTCTAGTATAAAGCATGATGTGGAGGGAGAAACCTTAAATTGTTTTCTTTTGGTTCATAGTTGTTGATACCACATCCTGGAATTCAAGTTTAAATGATATAAGATATCATTTGGGTATTTATTCTTCAAATATTATCACGTTATTCATCCATTGACCCATTATATAAAGATGTGTAGATTAAGTGAATGTTAAATGGGGTTTTAATAACTCCATTAATTAATAGAGATGATGTTTTATGAGTTGTAAGAATAAAATAAAATGTTTCTTCATCTCATAATGTATGAAACAATATGACTCTAAAGAGATCATTAATTCAATGTAGTAGCTTTATAAATAGACTTTGCATACCTCATTGGTTTGAACTATAGTTTATTCTCACTAATTCAATTATCTATATAACTCTATTCTCTTTATTTTACAATATACATGATGTTTTAGAAAATTTTTGAAGAGAAGAGATCATATCAAAGTGCTTCGTGATTTCAGTGACTGGTTGATACCATATTAGGTAGGAAACCATTGGTTTCAATAGAGGGGAGTAAATAAAATAAACGATTTAGAATCATTGATAATTTGTATTGAGGAACATTATTCTATAATTTTATAAATTATTTTATAAATTCCTCTATAATTAGATCTTATATATGGGATTTGAGAATTATTAATTTATTTTTGGGCATTTATATGTCTTAAAAAACTTAAATGGATTAAGATAGAGTACCAGTGAATAGAAAATAAGGATAATACTGAGGAATTAAAATTAATTTGGAAATTTTTCCAAACCATGGCCATGTTTATAAAAGATATCATGATTTAAAAAGTTTTTTATGATATAATATTTGGGTTTATAAAATAGCTTCTATTTTATAGAAATTTTTTAAAAAATAAGTTTTTAAAAGTACATCATGCTTTTCATATTATATATAGATCATCATTTTTTCCCATTTGTATATCATGATTTTTTGACAAACAATTTAATGGATTATGGAAATTACATTTCTATAAGAAAAAATTGTTTCATAAAAAATATAAACAAGTTTTTAAAGGTAATACCATATAAATAAAATGACTTGTGTTGGTAAAAAATGTTATGGTTCATTGTGGGACCTTTTAGATATTATCTATACCAAATGGATAGGGTAGAGAAACAATGTTGTTGTACTTAGATGTTGTTTTTATAAAAATAAAAAAAATCAGAAAAAACCTTTTCTATCAAGCCTATATTGATTTCATGTCACTTTAATCCATAAGAAAATTGTTTTTTATTAATATAATTGTCATAAATTATTATATCATTACATATATATTTCAATTATTCAGTTATTAATGAAATTAAAATTTATTTTTTAGTATATAAATTATTTATATAAAAAATATTGTATGATTCAGTTAAATTTTTTAAATTTATTCTTGTAATTTTCATTCCAATTCTATAATATTAATATTCTAGGTATGAAATAAAAGATTTATTTTTAACCAAACCAAGACTATTGTTTGTTATTTTTAGTTATGAATCCAATAATAATTTTCTAGTTTTGATTTATGCATATTAAGAGTTTTATTTTTGTTGGAATTATATTAGATATTGAGTATGGATCTACTTATAGTGGATATTCATATTGGACTTCTCACTAGTCAATTAACATAGGATATATATTAGAAAAGTAAATTTTGGATATCTATCATACAATACATTCTGTTGTGGATATTTTTCTTTCTTATGACTTTAAATCTTTACATGAAATAGTTTTTTACCTTATAAATGAGATTATTTTTTCAATGAATATGTATAATTTTGTTTTTCTGGGTAAATAACACAAATAATTAGTTATATAAAGTGTTTTACATTAATATATTTGGAATATATTAATTTTTTAAAAGGAATAAAATTCAAAAAATAAATCATAAGAAACATGCATACCTATAGTGATTATATGAGATAAATGGATTTCATGAAATACAATAGTTAGGTATTATATGAATATGATTCATAAAGAAATGTTGAGATAAAAAACCCCTTGAAATAATATGTGATATATTCTTCCAAAGTGAACGTATGTTAATACATTGATCATCCAAGAGTGACCCTCCCCTCATTTATAAAAGGGAACCTCCTCTCCTCACTTCCTCACACCTTTTAACACTCTATTATATCCAATCCATTCCCAAGTATATCCCAAAAATATATCACCACATCCTAGAGGTCTTAATATCAAAAAAATTCTAAGACTAGATATCTTAAGGTGTAATCCAAAGTGGTTATTCACGAATAAGGTATAAGTCTTAACCGACATATTTCAAGTATATTTATTCATATACCTTCTTCAAACCTTCTTTATACTATATAAAATTGTAAAATACATATATTATATATATTTAAATTTAATTATGACTATGGTATAACCATTTTTCATCTCCTTTCAAATTATATGGGAAAGGAAAACATTGCTTGTCTATACAAGTATATTACCACATCCATGAAGCGATGTGTTTTATTTTTCATAACCACCTCACAAGGAAGATTATTATGATGGATTTAATTAATATATATGATATAAATAAAATAATTATCATTTTTTAAAGTTATGATATCAACTATTTTCTTTCCTTCCCAATAATTGAAAAAAATAATGATGTTCATGTGTACATGTAGACTACCACCTCCACAAAGAGATGTGATTCCCTTTTCAAGTAAGTATTTCAAGGATTGTGATAAAAATTTAATTATTTTATAGTAATGATAATAATATCATGATTAATATTTTAGATATTATGTAATAATAAACCCTTTTGATGACGATCAACTTACCCGAGCTATTTTGGGTTTATGAACTGAACATCCTCAAAGTGTCTGATGTAAAATTAACTAATTAATTAAGTAAACAAAACATGGACATAAGTGACATAAAATAGATAATAGAAGTGGAATTAAAATTAATAGTTTTATAAGGAAACTAAATAATTGTTATAACTTTATTATTTATAAAGATAAAAAGTGTATATCAAAAGTTAGACTTGAGGTGAGGGACACTTTACCTTAAAAGTTTCATTTTAAATGTTTAAAATATTTATTTCTTAATTATTTTTATTCCTTTTCCATATTACTGAAATTATTTTATTGGTTTATTTATATGAACATGAATGAATTATAAAGTACATTGTTTACTTCCTTTTAGTGGTTTTCAAATTGATCCCTTTTACAAATAATTTTAACAAAAAAATTAGAATGTTCTATTTTAATGTAATATGGACAATAGTTTTCCCCACCTCCATAATCGTTATTTGAGCTTTAGATTAATTTATAATATTTCCTATTTTAATCAACGAAAAATACCCCTTCCTTTTTTTATGGGTATTTATAAAGGGGTTTTAAATGGAATGGATATCTCACTAACTAGAAATGTTTTCTTCAGAATAAAAAGAACATTTTTATGATTATGATTATAAAAATGTATGATTTCTTTTATTAAGATTATGTTATTTTTATTGGGAATTATTTATGATGAATGGTGAGTGTGATATAACTAATGATGATTTGGGAGCCCGATATATATTATGACGAGGGGTTTACCAGAAATGTCACGCCAATGCATTGGGTAAAGGGATGTAGTTAACCAGTTACATGACTCTCCTAATAGATTGTTAGAGTTTACAATTTAGGACATTCTATTTGTAAAAGAGATTATTAGAGTAGAGGTTTAGATAATTTTATAGGTTAGGATAATATAAGTATGTAACCTTAGTATATTTTGATTTATGGTTAACAAGAAATATAATTTGATTATTACCATATTACTACTTATAAACTATATCTAATCATAATGGTTTTCATAGTGTAAATAGGGATTCTGACGTTGGAACGCACCAAGAACATAGTATCCTTCTAAATTAGTAGTAGAGAAGGGTTGTAATAGTAACTGAGCTACTATTTTTACTATGATGACTTAGTTGATACAATCTATAAATGGTTGTGTCACCCATTTTAGAGAGAAACTGTCTCCACTATAGAAAAACTTGTTGATGGTGGATAATTTTTAGAGACAACACACTCTTGAATTTAGTTGATATTCTGACTCAGTGGTAGCTGAGGTATATATTAAAGTACTAGAAAAGATATTTTATGTCATGGGTAGTACATATCATCAAAAGGTGACTCTTGTAATTTAATTTTTTAAAGGTTAAGCTGATCAGTAGTGGTTAATGGTTAATTATAATAAATAAAGAAAAAGATATTGATTCCATGTAATTAGTCAAATTTATGAATATTTTCTATTATAAATATTTTCTTCTAGTTTTTCAAATAATGAAGGAAAATAAATTATGGTAATTGTGGTAGAAGGAGAAATATTTATTTATCGCGTGTGAAAAAACATTACCTGGTTGGAATGGCATTCATCAAATTGTATCCAGGATATTGATATTAAAATTAGTCAGTTTTAGTTAGGATTGTATATAAGATACCGAAGAGAATTCGAATCTGTTAAATTGAAGACATTTTAAAAAATCTTGTTTAGATTATTGGGAAGTTAGATATAGAGTTTATTAATGACCAGTTTTTCCATGAAAATATAAAGAAAATTATTTCAATGAGGAAAAAATGCTAAAGAATTCATCAAATTTATCTAACTGTAATAAAATCAAGTTTCTGGTTTATGATATGTGTGGTAAAAATGACCCTGGGGAATGCCTTATGATGTCTGGGAAGTGCTTATAATATTTAATGTTTAAGAATATGGTTTTTTGTTGAAATGATAAAGATATGTTTAGAAGTAATACTAGTTTTTATAACCATGCATAAAGGTATTTTACATATAATGAGATTGGCTATTATATTCATGAATGTATGAAGAAGTAAAGTATTGATGGGAATTAGAATTATTGTAAGTATAAGGGTGCGGTGAAATCCATTATAACTAATTTGAAATATTTTTTTCCATAAAATTAAGTCTTAACTAATACATTACATATTTATTTACATTATAATAATGTATTGTTTGATTTAAGGTCTACAGATTCTATCATTTTTGAGAAATGTTCTAGAGAAATTAATATTTCACTTCAATAAATAATTTCTGGAATATCTATAAAAAAACATGGTGGTAGTAATAAAGCAACAAGAATTTAAAAATATATTCATATTACCATTGGTGGAAATATTTTCCATAACACCCATATTTTCTTTACCATTTTAGAATTTGATGTTATTATTGGAATGGATTGGCTACCAATTTATCAATGTTAAGATCAATTACATATCCAAAGAAGTTATTTTCTAAATTTAGTTTTATTTTTTTTATAAGAATGAATTCACACATTTCTTAAAATATCAAAAGGATTAGAAACTGTTAAAAAAAATAAATGTGACCTATCATTCTTGTATTTTTGAAAATAATGGTACGGTTAAGATTAATGATGTTTTGGTTGTAAAGGTTAAATTTTAAACTTTTATCTAATGAGTTCCCTAGTATTATATCTATCAATGAATTTGATTTTAATATTTAATTTATTTCTTTTGATAAGATAATTTAAAAACAAACCTTATAAAATGACAGAAGTAAAGCTTTTTAAACTTAAAAGTAGTTGCATGAGTTTGTTGAAAAAGGATTCCTTCATCCTAGAAATTTACCACAGGGTTATCTTATTTTTTTTATTAGGTAGAAATATGATTACATGAGTATTTTCATTGATTATAGATAATTAAATAAAATCAATTTTGGAAATTATTATTTATTACCTAATGTTGATGAATTTTCTATCATATCTATGGATCTTAAATTTTTTTAAAGTTTGATATATAGTCTGGTTACCACAAACTGATGGTGAAGGAGGATGACATTCTAAAAATAAAATTTTGTAATATGCATAGTCATTGTGAGTTTTTGGTTATGTCCTTTGGGTATAAAAATGTTCCAACTATATTTATAAATCTTATGAATATAGTTTTATATAAATACTTGGATATTGTTTTGGTTGTGTTTATTGATTATATTTTGTTTTATTATAAAATCTATGAGGATAATGAAATTCATCTAATGATTTTTCTATTATAATTTAAATTAAATAAGTAATATAGATAGTTTAGTAAATTTTATTTTTAGTCACAATAGATTTCATTCTATAGAAATATGGTAAATAAAGATGGCATAACCAATAATCCAACTAAAACTAAAGTGGTCGATGAGTGTCCAAGACCTATAAATGTTACTAAGATTCATAGTTTTAATGGGTTATTAGGATATTACATGAGGGTTGTTGAGTATTTTTCCTAGTCATCTAACCCACTAAAAATTTTACATGAAAAAGAGTTATGTCGACATAATGGAATGTGATAAATGTTACTATGAATATAAGAGAAGTATAGTGAATTCTCCATTTTTTTCCCTTCCATCCATAAATAATGAATTTATTATCTATAATAATATTTAAGGAAATTAATGTTTTGTATATAGAATAACTAGTAATTGCGTATGTATAATTCTAATTAAGGCATCATGAGTAAGATTCATAGGTTTCGGGCGAAACAGGAGCGTGATGGTGGGTTTTCCCAACTTTAATTTTATCGTTAAACAATGTTCAAACCGAGATCTATCACGATATATATCGTCGGATCGTCAGAATAAAATGAAGAATGAAAAAAGAGGGAATCTCATAACCATAGATATAGAATCATCATATGTTGGTTATAATTAATTAAATTAATTCACAAGAATTACCTTGGTGGAATTCTTTCTTCGTTGATATCTCCGATCATGATCTTGTGATTTATCGTTGCGCCGTAGAATCCAAGTGTAGGATTACTCTAGCGGTGATCCACATGTGTGCCACGTATCTCTGAACATCGCTGAAGGGATCTCCGGGTGCTAGCACGGAAGAACCTTCGCATTCGATGTCCGCCTTCGATCGCCTTGGTCTCTCGGTCTTGAGAGTGTTCATGGAGGAAGGTGTTCTTTCAGCCATGACGTAATTCTCAAAAATTGTTGTTCATAACAATTTTCTTGTGGAAAAGTGTTGGGGTTGTAAGGATATATATATTCAGGTCTGAGGTTATTGAGTTATGACAATAAATAAAAGTGTTACGTGTTTTATTTATTTCATTAACTCTTATTGAAAACCCCCCATGTCGAATGATTAATTCCTTGACATGCGCCAACACTGATTATAATAAATATCACAATAATGATATTATTTCCTCAAAATCCCAACTTTAAAAATGACACACCGTGTAATCATTAATACACAGTGTGTAAATGTTTTTCATAAAATTACATGGCCTGTATATAAAATATACACAGTGTGTGATTTTATTTTCCACTTTTCTTTATTGCCTCCACCAAATTTATTAGACCTTGATTAATGGCTATTTATTTCTTAAATAAATATAACTGCATTACTCGCTAATAAATATTATTTCATCGACAATATATTATCTCAAATAACTAGTGTTGAAATAAATGAAACTAGGAATCCTTAAATAATTATTAAACCACATTCGAGAATAATTTTTATTTAACTTGTTAAATTAATGTTTAACTGAGATACATAGAAACACTTAATGTGTGACTCTCTAGGCCTCTTTCTCAATGGCATTAGGCGGAGCCTACCTAAGGTCCAAGGTTAGTGTCTAGCAACACGCCAAGGCACCCATTGATAAAGAAGTTAATGCCGTAATGACATGTTACCTCATACAAATGCTTACCATATAATATAATCCCTTTTCCTCGATATCTCAAATCAAGTGGGTTTCATGCTAGTGTCATCAACCCATGTGCTCGATTATTCTTTCTTTGACTTTCCGAAATTGAACTCACCCATAATTTTCCACGGTCAAGGATTTATTTAGGATATATGAATTACATCAAAGGGCCTGAGATATATACTTCCATTATGGAACAGAAGGGAAAAATCATTTCTCGCATTATCTATTAATGTAGAATTACTCGTGACGCACCCAACTTATCCTACCTCACTGGGAACAATGCGTCATCACAGTATTCATCAATACATCTAAGTGTGCGAGTTGTAATACCCGTTAATAATAATATTGAATTCCAAGGATCAATACACACATCCGCAGATAGGAACATCCAATGACACTATGAAATGTGGATTTCCTTCTGACGGGTCTCGTTCTCATAATATCCTCCCAAATATTACCAAGGGTGCACACCATGAGATGGTGCCTCAATGTTTTATGATTTATCATCCCTAATGGCCTGTATTATTTGTGTCCCTAAAATAACATCATCAGGCTATAGAACATATATTCAAGGATAGTGTTACTGAACTTCCAGGTTCTCATCATAGTAGGGATCCGCTATGACCCTTTAGTTCAACAGCTATCCTTAGGACATTATCACATGCATTGTCACACTGAAGAACAATCAATATGTGATAAGGATTTTATTAATGAATAATGTACAAAGTAGTTGGTTCTAGGCCACCAACTCCAACAGAAGCCCACTTGGACTAGATCTAACTAGTAACAACCATTAACCCGTTAGCTCTCACATGATATTCATGCTTCTGATGAGATGGGCCTTTAGTCTTGTGGTCCGCCACATTCTCTTATGTGGACACTCTTCTCACTGCAACTTCACTCCTTTGATAGAAATCCATCAAGAGGTGATACTTTCGGAGTATTTGCTTTGTCCGTTGATGTGACCTTGGTTCTTTTGAAAGAGCCACTATTGTAGTATTATCATAATACAATGTAATGGGATCTTTACTGTTATGCACCACATCAAGCTCCTAGACAATGTTCCGAATCCATACGGCTTCCTTGGATGCATCAGAAGCCACTATATATTCAGAATCTACTGTAGAATTGGTGGCAACTGGCTTCTTTGAACTCTTACAGCTCATAGCTCCTCCATTGAGACAGAAAACATATCCAGATTGCAACTTCATATCATTCTGATCTGTTTGAAAACCAGCATCAGCATACCCTCTGATGACAAGCTCCTTGTCTCCTCCATACACTAGGAACATTTCCTTAGTTCTTCTCAGATACTTAAGGATGGTCTTAACAACAGTCCAATGATGTTCTCCTGGATTTTTTTGATATCTACCTACCATGATCAGTGCATAGGCAACATCAAGCCTGGTACATAACATGGCATACATGATGGATCATATAGTCGAAGCATATGGGATCTTACTCATTCTATCTTTCTCTTCTTGTTTCTGAGGACACATTTTCTTAGAATGATGTAGGACATATGACACTAGAACCAATCACCTCTTGGATTTTTCCATACTAAATCTCTTTAGTATCTGGTCAATATATGTACTCTGACTTAGTCCAAGCAGCCTCTTGGATCTATCACGAATGATCATGATCCCTAGAATGTAGGCTGCTTCACCCAAGTCCTTCATGGAGTAACACTTGGTCAACCAGTCCTTAACTGACTGTAATACTGGTACATCATTTCAAATAAGTAATATTTCATCAACATATACTAAAAGGATAATGATCACATTCCATTTAAACCGATTGTAAACACATGGCTCACATTCATTCCTATGAACCCAAATTCCTTTATGGATTCATCAAATCGAATTTTCTATGACCTTGATGCTTGCTTTAATCCATAAATGTATTTCTGCAACTTGAAATCCCGTTTGGCTTCACGTGGTGTCACAAACCCTTATGGTTGTGTCATATAGACATATTCCTGATGTTTCTCGTTAAGTAATGTTGTTTTGACATCCATCTTCCAAACCTCATAATCATGGTAAGCTTCTATGGAATGTATGATTCGTATGGATTTAAACATGGAAACTTGCGAGAAGGTTTCATCATAGTCAATTCATTGACGCTGTCTGAACCCTTAGCCACTAGCCTTGCTTTATAGGTGCTAACTTGACCTTCTATGTCCAGCTTTCTCTTGAATACCAATTTGCATCCAACGGGCTTTACATCAACAGGATCATTGACCAGAACCCATAGTTGGTTCTGATACATAGAATCCATCTCAGAATTCATAGATTCTAGCCATCCTACAGCTTCTGAGCTTTCCACTACTTCCTTGTAGGAGAGAGGTTCATCATTGTCAACAATAATGATTCACTATCCTCGATTACTAGGAAACCAAATCTCTCTGGTTCCCTTACCTCTCTTGGGCTCCTATACAGTACTTGTGTTTCTGGAACCTCTTCCACAGGGACCTGTGGAACTTGTTCATGTACCAACTCCTGTGTATCATGAGCGTCAACTTTGTTGAAGTTAATCTTGCTCCCACTATCCTTCCTGAGGATGTGGTCCCTCTCAAGAAAGACGTCTTGTCTTGAAACAATCACTTTCTTTTCTAAATGGTTATATAGGTAATATCCTTTCGTTTCCCTGGGATATCCTATAAAGATACACGTCATGCTCCGAGGTGCTAGTTTGTTGCCTGAGGAGGCCTTAACAAATGCCTCACATCCCCATACAGGTGTGTGTGTCAAAATGGGTTTCTTTTCATTCCATAGCTCATAGGGAATTCCATTTTCCACCTTAGTTGGTACTCGGTTTACTGTGTATGCTGTAGTTTGTAATGCATATCCCCAAAAGGATAATGGAAGATCAGCATGACTCATCATCGACCTCACCATATTCAATAAGGTGTGGTTCCTCCATTCACTAACACCGTTCCATTGTGGTGTATAAGGAGGAGTGAGCTGAGATAGAATCCATGACTCCCGTAGAAGATCGATGAACTCTTGGTTCAGATATTCTCCACCTAGATCCGATCGAAGTTTCTTTATCTTCTTACCAAGCTGATTCTCTAATTCATTCTTGAATTCCTTAAATTTCTCTAAGGCCTCTGACTTATAACTCATTAAGTAGACATATCCATATCTATTTAAATCATTAGTAAAAGTAATGAAGTGATAATA
This sequence comes from Viscum album, assembly GCA_963277665.1. Classification (NCBI taxonomy): domain Eukaryota; kingdom Viridiplantae; phylum Streptophyta; class Magnoliopsida; order Santalales; family Viscaceae; genus Viscum; species Viscum album. The sequence goes on along the minus strand of OY728158.1, from coordinate 1,700,714,716 downwards.
TCCACCTCTAGCTTCTACTGGAAATGGTCCACACACATCCGTCTGTACCAATCCTAGAAGCTATGTGGCCCTTTCTCCCTGTCCACCAAAAGGAGGCATGGTCATTTTTCCTTGTAAACAAGCGTGACATCTATCAAGTGGTTTTTAGCTCAGTAGCATCTAAATATCCATCTTGGCAGAACTTTGTCAAGTGCTTCTCGTTCACATGACTGAGACGGTGATGCCACAAATTAGAGATGTATGATTCATGTGAGTTTGTTTCGTTATCTATTTCCAACACTTGGTTTTCATAATTTAGTACATAAAATCCATTATTTAAATGTTCCATACCATAAAAAACATTGTTCTTATAAAAGAAACAACCCTTATTTCCAAATTTGAAAAAAAACTCCATCCATATCCAAACAAGATATAGAAATTATGTTCATGGTAACACTAGGCACATAATAACAGTTATGTAAAACCAAAATCATCCCAGTCAGCAGTGAGAGGTGGTAGTCGCCAATAGCCAATGCAGCCAGCCTTGTGCCATTGGCAGCTCAAAGATCCACCACTCCTCTGGAAATATTTCTAAATCTACTTGGTTCCTACATTTGAATACAGATGTGATCCCCACAAGCTGTATCTAATACCCAATGTGTAGAAATAAAAAGATTACACTCGATAACGAATGCACCTTTAGCGTCCCCATGCTTCTGAGTGTAGTTTCTCTTCTAGTGGCCCTGCTTGCCACATTAAAAACACACTAACTCCCATTCCTTGACCTGCCTCTGGATCTTCCCCTTCATGGAGGGACGATGCTTAGGGGATTCAAACCGTATATAAGTCTTTGGACCCTTTGCCTTGTCCTTCCTTTTCTTGTTCACCATAAGGATTGGGGGTTTGTCACACTCCATGTCCATGTCTACATGGAGAATCATGGTCAGAAGATCTGATATAATCTTCTCACTGCCACTCATTTTATAATTGAGAATGAAGCTAGATAAGCTCTTGGGTAGTGATGATAGGATGAGATCTTTACGCAACTCATCTGAGAATTTAATCCCAAATATGTCTAGGAGTTCAATGTAGCCAATAATCATGACTACATGAGGCCCAGCTGGCACAGACTCTCCAAGCTAAGTTGTAAATAAAGCATTGGAGATCTCATACATCTCTTGTCTCGCCTTCTCTTGGTATATATCTTTAAGCTGAGACATCATGCTATATGTGTTCATGTTTTCATGTGGCTTCAAGATCTCATTGGACATGGACAATAGCATGAAACAGTAGACATCTATGGTATCATCCATCTGTTTCATATAGAGAGATAATTCCTCATCACTAGAATCTTTCCCAGGTTCAACTGGAATAGTATCTTCCAGCACATACAATTTCCTTTCGTGGCGAAGGATGATGCATAAATGCCTCTACCACTTTTGGAAATTGGTGCCGGTGAGAAGGTTTTCCTTCTCGAGTATGGTTCACAGTGATATTTTTGAAGTCATTTTATTGTCATTTCTAAAAATTAAGATGAGAAGAGGTTTAGTAATTTATTACAAAACTAAGAAAAATACATAAATTAATACTTATTAGTCTCCCACTATTTTATCTAAATCCAATAGCCCTCACCATTGACTTTAGAATATTCTGTTGCCTGAATATTATAGTGGCATGGATCCATATTTCTATTCGCATTACCCCAACTAGGGTTCATCAAGAAACTTGAAGGGTTTTTGGTAGGCATTCCAAATGCCAACTCAAATAACTCACAGTTCCTTGATCCGCTGAGTGGACTCCCCAATCCTAAAATCCTTTTATTTTGGATTTCCTCAACCTTTTCCTCTTGGTCACACCAAGTCCTGATGTGGCAGTCAACCCTTGATTTGAACCAATTCAAGTCAACCCAAAACCTTGAATTAGAATTCCTCGATAATCGAAAGCACCCCAACTAGGGTTGGTCAAGAACTTTAAACTATGGCTCAATTCTAACAATGATTATGGAAGGCTATACCGACTTAATATTTCATTTGATAGATTTTATCCTTATACGTAAATTTCAATTAATTATCTTTTATTACATGATTTTTAATATTAAGTGAGATATACATAAGTGATTATCCATGTCTATGATAATATTAACATATAAGACAGTTTTATTTTAGTTCCATATTGCATGCTTGTTTAATTCATTAATTGTGTGATCATGACAACACACCCACAATAAATAAACCATGCAAGTGACAAAAATAAAATTAATGGTATGATTATGAGCTATTTCTATTGGTTAGATTATCTAGTGGTTGATAAACTTACCCAATACCTAGGGGAGAAAACACCTTGAACCTTTCGGGTTCGTGTTTACAGCTTTCCACCTGTCCACCTTTGTATCAACTTGGATTGGTTTCACCTTGGATACTGACTTGAGCTGCCTCCACTTGTTTGGGAGGTCCATCCATTACATATGCATTTATCTCACATGCAGGTGAGGGGTAAAAAGGGGTTTTTACATAAAATAATCCTTGGGCGTGCAGACCCTACATATTAATGAGGAGATGGTTCGCAGGCCAACAAATTTAATTTAAATAAATAAATTAAATGAAACCATTCACATACAAAGGTATCATTCTTTCTCATGATCATCCATACGTGCAACGATATTTACGCATATATAAAACTAGCATTAAATTATTTAATCATTATTTATTAAGATAAATCAGGCTTGAATCCATTAATTATCTTTAATTAATCAATCCTTTTATCTTAAACCCTTTTCTGAACTTCCTTGAGATTCAAATCCATCATAATTTTAAACAAATAAATTCATTTAAAATTATCCTTGTACGTAACTTGTACCTTGGAGGCAACCTGGTGAATTCCCATTTATTACGCAGATGTTAAATTAAACACATATATATAAAACACCTATCACGTGTTGTGCCTCAGATTTATGCCTGCACTATGGTACATATATCAAGAGATTGTATAATATAATAATAAATTTTAATAAATCTCAGTAATTTGGGAGAGTACACGACGTGTAGTTTCGACTACACGACAAGTACTTTTCTTCACCGTCCATCCGAAGCACACACCCGGGGATAGGGCGTGTTAATATACTTCAGAAATTTTCAGAGTACACGACGTCTATTGTGGGACACACGCCGTGTAGTTTCCGTATTACATGGTTTCCAACCGGGCAATCCGTGTACGGGGTACACAGTCCAACCCTAACCCAAAGGGACTACATGTCGTGTTCAGTTGGACCACATGGCGTGTAATATGGAAACCTTGTTCCACTTGTTCCTGGTCAACACACGGTGTCATAAATGACATAGGTATTCTCCAATACACAGCATGATTTGGTGGATCAGTCAATGCATTGAACCTAGACTACACGGCATGTCCTTCCGAATACACGCCGTCTATTCTGGTGTTGTACGGACAGAAACGTTTGGCTCCTCCGGATGAGTTCCTCTATTTTATTTTAATCAAATTTAAAAGAAAAAAATTGTTTCTGTGAGGTGAACGAGAAATGAGGGATGTGGAACAGATTTCGAGATTCATATTTCCAAAATGATTAAACATGAATTGAAACAACTAAATTATTTAATCCGTAGATGACCAACAAAAAACTAAATAATTATAATCAACGATATAACCCCCTCTCATAAGACTTATAGGTTCCAGGTGCAGTGGAAGCGCATTGGTGGGTTTTACCAACATTAATTTTAGCATTAAACAACATTCAAACCAAGATCTTTCATGGTATAAAACGCCAGATCTTCAGAATAGAATGAAGAAAGAAAAACAAAAGAGGGAATCCCGGAACTATAGAGATAGGATCATCATATGTTTGATATAATTAATTTAATTAATTCACAAGAATTACCAAGGTGGAATTCATTCTTCGTTGATGTCTCCGGTCATGATCATGTGATCTGTTGTTGCATCATAGAATCCAAGTGTAGGATTCCCCTAGCAGTGATCCACACGTGTGCCATGTATCTCCAGATGTCGCCAAAGGGATCTCCGGGTGCTATCGCGGAATAACCTTCGCTTGCAATGTCCTCCTTCGATCACCTTGGTCTCTCGGTCTTGAGAGCGTTCATGGAGGAAGGAGTTATTTCGGCCTTGAAGGAATTCTGCAGAATTGATGTGCACAACGATTTTCTTGTGGAAAAGTATTGAGGTTGTGACGATATTTATAATCGAGTTTGAGGTTATAGAGTTATGACAATAAATCAACGCGTTACACATTTTATTTAATTCATTAACTCTTATTGAAAACCCCCCATGTCAAATGATTAATTCCTTGACATGCGCCAACACTGATTATAAAAAATATCACAATAATTGTATTATTTCCTCAAAATCCCGACTTGAAAAACTACATGCCATGTAATCATTAATACACGGAGTGTACTTGTTTTCCATAAAAATACATGGCATGTATATTAAATATACACGACATGTACTTTTATTTTCCACTTTTCTTTATTTCCTCCACCACATTTATTAGACCTTGAGTAATGGCTATTTATTTCTTAAATAAATATAACTTCATTACTCACTAATAAATATTATTTCATCCAAAATATATTCCCTTGAATTACTAGTGTCGAAATAAATGAAATAAGGCATCCTTAAATAATTATTAAACCACACCCAGGAATAATCTTTATTCAACTTGTTAAATTAATGTTTAACTGAGATATATGGACACACTTAGTTTGTGACCCTCCAGGCCTCTTTCTCAGTGGCATTAGGCGGAGCCTTCCTAAACACCAAGGTTAGCGTCTAGCAACATGCCAAGGAACCCATAGAGAAAGAGGTTAACGCCGCAATGACATGTCACCTCATACGAATGCTTACCATGTAATATAATCCCTTTGCCTAGATATCTCTAATCAAGTGGGTTTCATGCTAGTACCATCAACACATGTGCTTGATTATTCGTTCTTTGACTTTATGGAATTTAACTCACCCATACTTTACCATGGAAGTGGATTTATTTTGGAAATATAAATTCCATAAAAGGGCTTGAGATATCTACTTCTGTTATGGAACAGAAGGGACAAATCCTTTCTCGCATTATCTATTAATGTAGTATTACTCGTGATGCACCCAATGTATCCTACCTCGCTGTGAACAGTGTTTCTTCACAGTTTCTGTCAATACATCGATGTGCGTGAGTTGTAATACCCATTAATAATAATCTTAAAGTCTTAGGATCAATACACATGTCCACAGATAGGAACATCCAATGACACTATGAAATGTGGATTTCCTATTGGCAGGTCTCGTTCTCATAATATCCCCTAGATATTACCTAGGGCGCACACCATGAGATGGTGCCTCAAAGTTTTATGATTCATCACCCCTAATGGAATGTGTTATTTGTGTCCCTAAAATAAAGTCATCTGGACATAGAACATATATTCAAGGATAGTGTTATGGCACTTTTGGGTTCTCATCATAGCAGGGATCCGCTATGACCCTTTAATGCAACAGCTATCCTTAGGACATTATCACATGAATTTTCACGTAGAATAACAATCAAGATGTGATAAGGCTTTTATTAATGAATGAAGTACAAAGTTTTTAGTTCTAGGCCACCAACTCTGACTAGATTATCCTACAAATGAACATGGATAGGCGGTTATAGTTTTTTCTTTAAAATTTATAGACATCATTTATATGAAGTAAATTTTGACATATATACCAGTCCTAAAATTTTGAAGTATATATTCACTCAGAAAGAGTTAAACATGAGACAAAGGAGATAGCTTTAATTGATAAATATGAAAACTTCACAATTAGTTAATATCTAGGTAAATAGAATATAAGAACTAATGCTTTGAGTTAGAAATATAAAGAATCATTAACTATGATACTTATGGGACATGATCCTTTTGATTAATGTTTTCATGAATGTGGGATTAAATATTATTAACGTAGTAACACTTTATATTTTTTTTTCAGGTGTTAGTAAAATCATATTTTTTAGAAGGATAAAGAATAAACATAATTAAGAGAATGTTTTATCAGAAAATGTGGAATTTTTTAAGAAATGTATGTTTCCTGAATTTAATGTTGACAAAGAAGGTGTTTTTCAATTTTAAAAAATCATATGTGTTTAATGTAACACAAAGTTTAAGAAATAACTATATTTTACGGTTCATAGATCTCTATTTTTTATTCATCATAGAATCAAAAAAATGTATAAATCCCTTTAGAGAAATTTTTGGTGGGAAAGAAGGAAAAAAGATATTAATAATTTTACTATAAAGTATTTGAATTCTTTAAAAGTTAATTAATAATGAAAATTACTAAAAGTGATAATTTAGACATTCCCAGTTTCAAAATGGAAATGGGAAAATATATCAATGGATTCCATGGTGGGATTACCAAAGATATCTCAAGGTAATTATGTGATGTGGATGATTGTCGGTTGATTCACAAAATCTTCATATTTTCTTCCAATTCAAAATAATATATCCTTAGAAACACATTATCAGGATGACTTTAAAAAATAATTATATTACATAGAGTTAATATTCCATTTATATCTGATCACGACCCCATATTCACCACTAATTTCAAGATAGGAATTCAAAAGTCTCTGGGAACTTATTAAATTTTAGTATAACCTTTAATCCTCAACCTAATGGGTATTCTGAATGAACAATTCTGACATTGTATGATACTATTTGATCTTGGTCAATGGTTTATTAGGGATTTTAGGATCACCATAAAACTTTGGTAGAGTTTTCTTTATAATAATTTTGTTTATTCTAGTATACATATCGCACCTTGTGACTCTTTATATGGATATAGTGTTAGAATCCATCTAGATGTGAGGAAGTTAGGGGAACAAGCTATCAGGACCATAAATGGTAGATAAAATGATTGATATTTTGATGATCATTCAGAAACACATGAGGATAGATCATAACATACAAAAATTTTATTTGGATAACTGGGGGAAATATCTTTCTTTTAAGGTAAGTGGCCATTTTTTCATAAATTTTCTCTATGGAAAAGTGTTATCTATTTTAGTAAAAATAAAATGTTAATTATGTGGTTCATCAGAGAATATAAAATCTAAGGGATTGTTGGATCAGTTTCCTAATGAGTGGCCTTGTATCTTTGTTTATCTTAGGTACATGAAGTGTTTATTGTTATATTTTGAAGAAAATATTAGCTGGATTTATATCATGTTTTAATCCCAAAAATAGCTCAGTTGGAAGAAAATATTTCTTATAAGGAATAACTAATATAGATACTTGAAGAAAGAGAGAAAATGCTATGTAATAAGTAAATTCATTAATTTATGGTCTTATAGAAAACCCATATGGTTAACGAATAAACATGGGAATAAAAAAATTATATGAGGGAAAGATATCCCCACTTATTTAATTAATGAAAAAAATGTGAAGATACAATTTACTAAAGGGTGGAATAATGTAAAAAACCTCAACAATGTTAGAATAAATCATTTTCATTTCATATTAATATTCATTAATCATATTTTATATATTTATATTCACTATAAGAATATTAAATAATTTTCTAGTCAAAAAGGAAATAATTTTATTTTGACTATTTTTTCCCATATAATATATGGTTTTATTTAAAAATATTTGAATTTTATTCATATAAAATGGAATTAATTTATAAATTTTTATATAAAAGTTATCTTAGTGTAAATTTTTTAGAATTTTATAAAAATATTTATTTTCCAATAAATACTTAAATATAAAAATTTTATTAGAACATATATTTTCTTTTCAAGTTTTTACATAGTAAAAATATATTTTGGGTTGTTGTTATAATTTCATTAGTTCTTTTCAATTAAAAATAACACAATTATAATCTTTTCCCGCGGGGCACGAGTAAGTTGGTTAAAGGCGGTGGTGTCCTGACCCCGAGGTTCTAGGTTTAAGTCCTCGTAAGGCAATGAAAAATATATGCTAAAAAACCTCTCATGGGCCCCTCTACCCCGTTGGGAACTGGCTTAAGCCCAAGGTTTGGCCACAGTGGGCCTTACCGGGGACGTGCGGCACACATGTGGGGTGGCCACCCCAATACATCATTACCCAACAAACATTTGTATTTGGGGATTTTCTTAGTGGTAAGCACCCCTTAATCCTACATGAAAAATGGGGGTTCAAAACCAATTGGATGTAGGTATTGTAGCGTACTATAGCAGTTTCAGGCACTTTAGCAGCGGCAGGTTAATTTAGCAGTGGTGGGTACTATGCAGTACTATAGTGGCATGAGTACTGTAGCAGTATTTTTCACAGATTGGGCCTTGGGCCAAAAAATTGGCCTATGTGTCATGTAATGGGCTACATGACCACTTGGCCTTCGACCTGTGTAATGGGTCTCCCTCTACCTAGTTAAAGAGGTATTTTCTTTTCTTTAATAATAAATGAGTCTGCAGTCGCAACCTTTTAAAAAACACAATTATGATCTTTATGATGATTTTTTTATTTAAATTTTTGATAAACTTTTTTATTCTAAAAATTGGTTTTCTGAAAAATGTTTTTCATCACGTTTTTGGCTTTAACTTTAAATTAAATTCATACAATTATATAAAATACATCATCAACAAATTTAGTCTATATATGTAATTAGGATGTTTAAATTTTGTAAATATTTCCCATTTAGTTTTTTTCATTATCAATTATAACCATCATATAATTTTCATTCCATGCTAAAGGTAAAATGGATTAATTGGGGTTAAAAATGTTGAGATAATGTCATAAATTCATTCAATCACTTACCTTTATTTATTTTTATTGGTTTATTTCATCCATAATCATCCAAAATTGAAAATATAATATTTTGGTTCTTTTAGCTTTGATTTTAACCTTTCTAAAATTTAAGTTAAAGATAAAGTCAAAAATGTTACCCTAATGCTTTTAATTTCTAATATTCTTCATTATGGTTAAAAAAAATATTTTCTGTTCTAAATGGTTATTTGAAATATGATTGTATATTTATTATCATGTTAAATTTTATTTTATTTTTAGTGATCAAATAATCACATTAAGCGCTTACGCAATGTTGACTCAGTAATGTGAAAGCAGTAGATAATTCATTTAAATGATTTTTAAAAACATTAAAGTTCTATTTTATGAGTGATTTACTATGTACCCTGAATTTATTTATATAAATAAAATATTTGGTGTTTTTAAGGTATTATATTCTAATTTCTTTTTTTAATGTTGTTTTCAGATCCAAATTAATTAAATAGTTCAAAATATGCCATTAATGATATTCTATAGTAAACAATATATTATTCAATATCTTAAAATTTATAAAAATCTATCTTCAGCCACAAGAATGGAATATGGTTAAAAATATCAATCATTCTCAATTTAAAGGTCATTTTTATTTTTTTTACTTTCTTGACCCCTTAATAGAAAAAAACATTAATATCATTATAATTTTCAGAAGGGTTAACATGTGATTAAAACAAATATATAATGGTGAAAAAATCATCTAAACTATTCCAAATTTTATTTTATAGTAGTCTTAAACTCATCCTCATCTTTCATTCTAATTATATTAATTTGGATTCATTTTTTCAATAAAATTAATTTATGTCATTTTAATATTTTAATAAATCCAAAAGTGTCCTACCCCTTACTTATAAAAGGGAACCTCCACTCCACTCTTACTAACATATTTGTTTCACTATATATTAGATAATAAAAAACTAAATCCCTCCTAATGTTCCTCTCCATTTCCTAGAGTTTTTATATTGATTATAAAACTAACCAAGCAATGCTTTAGGTATAGACCTAAAGAGGTTGACTGAAGAAGAGGTATAATTCTTAATAGAGATTTTCTATTTTGTTACTTCATATACCTACCTCATATTTTATAAAAAATTATGAAATAATAACATTAGTATCTTACATATACTGATATTTTATTATGTTAATAAAATAACCTATATTCATCCCCTCTTCCATCAAGTGAGAAATTAAACCATTGTTCGTGTGTATATTGGACTACTACCATGCCAATCGATGCAATTCATTTTCCACCACCACCACTCAAAGATTGTCACAGTTATGGATTTAAATATATATATATATATATATATTATTCATTAAATATTTATAATTCTATAAATATAATCTATAATATACTTTCTTACCTTTCCATTCAACGAAAAATGATAATGTTGTTCGTACGAATTTGTGGATTACCACCTCCACCAAGCGAAGTGATTTTTTTTCATAACAAATCACATGGATATTTTATGTAAGTATATTTAAATAAATAATATAATATTTAATATATAATAATCATTCATTGATGAAAAAATGATACTTACTTTCTTTCTGTCATTTTCATTAAAAAATGAAAAAGTTACTCATACATTAGTACGATCTATTGTCTCCATGATTGTAATGTAATTAATGTTTCACAATGGTCATTCATGGTTGGTTTTAATAAGTATAATTAATATATAAATATGATAATTATTTTATTTGTATTATTTTATATATTATGGTATAATGTTCTATTTTACCATAGTAGACATAGTAATTTTATTTTGAACATATGATCCAAATGGCATCAAAGCGTCTAACATTAACTTAATTAATTAAGTAATTCTAAATAACATGAAAATAGATAAAATAAATAGAATAATGAACAGAAAGAATATTATTAATAAATAAAATAATTTACCTATGTTTATTATTTAAGAAGATAAGGAATTTACAATATGATTATGACTCATTATAAGGGGCACATTACAATAAAAACCTCATTCTAATTGTCTAAATGGTTTGTTTTATAAATATTTTTATTCACTATACATATTCCTAAAATTATTTTAATGATATATTTATATGGACATAAATGAATTAAAACTAATATTTTTCCTCTTTTTTACTTTCTTACAAATGTTTTAAAAAGTATTCTATTTACATATTTTATACAAACATTTTGACTGAAAGGGAAAAAAGAATGTTGTATTTGAATGTATTTGACATCAATGGTTTTTCCCACCATACTAATTTTATATTATTTTTGCATTCATTAATAATATTTCATTATTAATTAAAATAAAAAACATATTTACCTTTTTTGGTTATTTTCAAAATGTGTTTTATGTGAAATGGATATTTTGATATCCAGAAATTGTTTTCCTAAGGTTGGAAAAAAATATTTTCATGCATGTTTTCATGTGTTTCAATTATTTTATGGTTCTTAAAAATTTCTCATAATGAGGTTTGGTTCAATTATAAACTAATGATGATTAATTCTATTATAAACCATAGATAGGTGGTTCTGTTATAATCCAAGGATGGGTGATCCTGATATATCTCTCAAATGCATTGGGTAAATGAATCGATTTAACTACTTATATTTCTCTATATAGATTATTGGGATTTACCTGGTAATATATTCCATTTTTAAGAGTGATATCAAAATGATGTTCTAAGTTACCTACATGATTTATCTATGCTTTTTTTTACATAAATATGATGATTCTATAAGGTAAGTTATTCAGCATATATTTAATGGTATGTATATGAAACTTCTTGATGGTGAAAAGTATAAAATTATGAAGAAAAAAATCATGAGTGTTTCAAGATTGAAAAGAATACTTAGTGTTTTTTATTTTTTATTTATGATTTAATATGTAATGTTTTTTTTGAAATATTTGGGCATAGAGTTTTATTTTTTCTGAAAGAAAATATATAATTTTCACTCAATGTTTATTTTGAAAAAATGAAAATTCTTATGAAAATTCATGGAATGACATGGTTATTTATTTAAGTATTTAATCTCATATTTCCATTAATAATATATTTTTTCCTAATCCCATGTTTTAAAATAATTTTCATAAGGTATTAAGTTGATTTAGGGAATAATATTTCATGAATAAAATTGTTAATATATGTCATGAAAAGAAAAAAAAATTCATAGTTTTGTATAGTGGGAAGAAATGGATACTAAGTGGAAGTTTCAAATAAGTGATGGAATATTTAATTGTCTAAGGGGGTGGAATATCCCTCTAAATCTCAAAAACTAAATGATCGTTGGAAATTAAATAAATTAATTCTTTTCTAAATATAAAATTTATAGATTGTTTAAAGTCGAGTCCTTATAGTTGGTATCAAATAAAAGTGTTAGTTAATTTTTTAAGTTAAGATTATGTATGAAACTACCCTTAAGAGATTATAATTCATGATTATAATGATATAGCCTTCTAATATTACCATGATACTTCATATACACATTTCCTCTCCAGAATGTATTTCCATATAGGAAATAGAGAAGCTAAAGTATAAAGGAACTAAGAGAAAAATATCCTTCCAAATCAGCAACCTAAATTTTTTTGAATTCAAACTGAATATTTTTTAATTGTAATGCATTATTTGAAGAAGGATATAAATGGTGGGTTAATACATTCTTGAATGTGAATAGATGTACCATAGAAAAACATGTCAATAATGAAACATTTTATGAGACAACACCCTCCCTAATTTAGGGGATCTCCTAACTAAGTTGTAGATTAAGGATATATTAACACCCTATAAAATATATTTGAAGTCATCGGTTATTTATATACTCAAAAAAATATTTTTTTACCATTTTTACAGTGAATACCATCAGCACTGATCAATGTTTATGAATACTAGAGAAATAGGGAAGAATGAAACCATGGAATGTGATACATTTAGGAATCGTTTCCTTAAGAAATATTTTACTAAAGTAGTTTCACATAGGATGGAAAATAAATACTAGGAATTGAGGTAGAAGGAGTAATATTAAATGGTCATGTATGAAGAAAATTTCACCCAGTTGGAAACATATAAATCAAATTTATTCCAGGGTCTTGACATTACAATTAGATAATTTTACTTCGGATTGAATCTAAGATATCATATTTCATTGGATTAGCATGGATTCAAAGGAAATGAGAAACATGTATAGTGTGATAAAAAAGGTTTAAATAGAGCTTTGAAATGATCAAGTATTCCATGAAAACACATAAAAAAATTTCTAGATGATAGGTAGTGGGAAATAATCAATCAAATAAATTTTAAGGTAAGAAAATAAATTTTATAGTTTGTGATATTTGTTGTAAAAAGGAACAATAGGTAATGTCTTATGAAATAAAGAAGTTCTTATAATCATTTTAGTATGTAAATATGGATTGTCATTGAAAAAAATGATCTTAATAGTTGTAAGGACAATTTTAATAAGTTTTAATTATGGTTTTTTAAATATAATGAGATGGGTCATTATGAGAATCTGTGTTTGAATAAGGTCATGAATGATGTGAAGCATCAAGACAATAAAAACAAGGCTGTGGTGAAATCTTTTGAAACTATTTTAATAGTTGTTGGGCTATTTAATGAAGTGGTAGAATGTACATTACATTCCTATTCAGATTATGCTAATGTATTTTATTATTTAGAGTCTACTCATTCCTTAATTTATAGTAAATGTTCTAGTAAAATAAAATACTCAACACAAGAAATGATGTCATGAATTGTTGTTAAAACTTCTGGGGTAGTACTAATATAACACGAATTTTGACATATCCTTTAATTATCAGTTGTGGATGGGTTTTCCCTACAAATTGTTTTTTCTTGGCCATTATGTAATTTTATGTTATTCTTCTTAGGGATCAAATTTTAGTTTATTATGCTAATATATATTACAGAAAAAAATAATATATCTTCATAAATGGTATTCTATCTGTATATAAAAATCAATTCATACCTTTGATGACATATTGATATGCCGAAAACTATTAAGATACGGAAATTAAAATTATCTTACTCTTATTATTGAAGAAATTAGAACTATTTAGATTAATGATGTAACAGTTGTAAATTATTACCTGGGTGTTTTTCTTTATGAGTTTCATGGTACTATAACTGATCAGGAAGTTTAATTTATTATTGAATTAGTGTTTGATTCTAAGACAATTTCAAAATTCCCTTATCAAATAAATCAAGTAGAAATTTTGGATATAGAAATATATTAGGGGAGTTTCTCAATAAATGTTTCATTAATCCAAGAATATCACCATACAGTGCACCTATTTTTTTTGTTCAAAATAAAGGTAGTTGCCTAAGTATTTTCATTGATTATAGAGCATTGAATAACATCAATGTTAAAAATAATTATCTTCTGTATCATATCTATGACTTGTTTGATTATCTCCAGGGATATTATTTTATCTTGAATATTGATCTATAGTCTGGGTACCATCAGATATTTGTGAAGGAGGATGAAATTTTGAACGTAACATTACATACTAGGCATGTGCATTATTAGTTTTTAGTTATTCTATTTGGGTTAATAAATTATGCAGCTATATTTTTGGATCTTATAAATATATTTTCTCATGAATATTTGGATTAGGTTTTTCTTGTGTTTATGGATGATTGTTTGGTTTATTTAAATTTTATGAGGATTATAAAAAACATCTAAAAATTATTCTATAAAACCATTAAATAAATAAATTTATATATATAATTTAGAAAATTTGATATTTGGTTATAAAAGATTTTATTAATTGGATGTATCATAAATAAAGATGGTATAACTACTGATAATTCTAAAAATAAAGTGGTTAATGATTGGCCATGACCTACAAATGTTATTGAGATTCATAGTTTTCATGGGTTAACAATCTTTTACTGATGTTTTATTGAAAACATATCATGTTAGTATATCAAACTAACCAAGTTAACAAAAAAATGTGTTAAGTTCATTTAGATAAATGAATTTAATGAATTTTTCTCAGAACTGAATAGAATATTAGTGAATTCTCCCATTTTATCCCAGCCATCCATAAATGGTGATTTTTTTGTCTACAATGATTATTTATTGAAGGGATTGGGTTTTGTTTTATTGAAAATTTGTCAATTAATTGATTATGCATCACATTAGTTAAAACCTCATAAGAATAAATATTCTTCAAATGACATAGAACATGAGGCTTTAATATTTTCTTTAAAATCTTGGAGACAACATTTATATAGAGTATATTGTGAAATATATAATGATCAAAAACATTTGAAGTATATATTCCCTCAGAAAGAGTTGAATACGATACATGGGAGATGTATTGAATTGATAAAGGATCAAAAATATATAATTCAGAAACATCTAGGTAATGGAAATTGAGTATTTTATGCTTTTAATCAAAAAGATAATGAATCTTTAACCATGATAATTATGGAACATGATCATTTGGTTAATGATTTAATGGATTTTGGATTAGAAATTATGGGCGTAAGAACACCCAGAATATTGTTTTGTGTGTCATTACAATTATAGTTTTCATACATTGTAATGAAATATCAGAAGGAAGACAGTGTTTTGTATGAAAAGGAGGAATCAGTTTACAAAGGTACATTTCCTAAATTTAATATTAAAAAAGTATGTGTTTTTAGATTCATAAAAAGGTTATATATTTCATGTGAACTATATTTTATTAAATAAAATTTTATTGGGGATCATTTCTCTCCATTTTTTTATTCATCCTAATAGTATAAAAATGTATAGTGTCCTTCAAGGAAATTTTAAGTGGTAATGAAGGAAAAAATATATTGTTTCTATTTCTCTAAAATCATTGAATTTTCAACAGGATAAGGCATAGCTAAAATTGGAGATGGGGATTATTCATATTTTTCCAGTTTCCAAATGGAAATAGAAGAATATATCCATGTATTTCATGGTGGGATTACCAAATACATCTTGTGTTAATAATGTAATTTGGATAATTTTTATTGATACACTAAATCGTCTCATTTTTGTTCGATTTGAGATAAAATGTCATTGGATAAACTTTTTTGACTTTATTTCAAAGAGATCATTCGATTATATTTAGTCTATATTTCCATTATATATTATCATGATCACAGATTAAACTTTCAATTTTTGAAAGTCGATTAGATGTCTTTGGGAGCTAAATTAAATTTTATTATTGCCTTCTATCCTCAATCTGATGAATATTTAAAGAGAATAATTACGAATTTTGAGAATATTAAATAATATTGTTCAATGGATTATCAAGGAAGTTATAATTAACATATAGAAATAATTTATTACTATTATTATAAAAATTTTCATTATAGTATATATATACTATGTTTTGAATCTATATATGGAAATTAGTGTTAGGCTCGAGTTTATTATGTTGAATTTGGGGATAAAATATGTTGTCACCAGAATTAGTAAATGACATATTTGAATAGGTGAATATGATTTAGCAACCCATGAGGACTACTCGGTAGAGGAAAAATGTTATGTAGATAAGAGGAGGAAATTCATTATTTTGGGGAAAGCAATCATGTTTCTATTAAAGTTTCTCTGTGGAAAAGAGTTATGAGTTTTGGAAAAATAATCAGAAGATAATTTTATGGTTCAATGGTGAATATGATATCATGGAAAAAAGATAGATCATTTTCCTATCAAGTGGAATTTCCTTTGAGTTTATCATTGGTACATGATGTATTACATGTTTCATTATTGATAAAATATATTTTGAATGCATCTCATGTTTTTGTGCCCTAAATTAGTATAGTTGGAAGAAAACATTTACTATAAGGAATAGCCAGTACATATTCATAGCTATAGAAATAAATTTTATTGGAATAAGGTAATTCCTCAAGTTAAGGTTTTGTTGAAAAACCATATGGTTGAAGAAGAAACATGAAAATCCCAAAAAGTTATAAGGGAAAGATATCCTTACATATTTAATTAATGAATAAAATTTAAAGGAAACAACTCATAAAAGGGGAGAAGAATGTAACAACCTAATTAATATTATAATAAATCATTTTCATGATTATTAATATTCATTAATTATATTTTATAGACTTATATTCACTATTATAACATTATGTAATTTTTCAGTCAAAAGGAAGTAATTGTACTCTTTCTAAAATTTTTTATATATAATATATTTTTTTATTTATAAATATTATAATTTTAATTTGAAAAAATTATTTTATCTTTTGGAATCATCATATAAAAATTATCATAAGCTGAAGTTTTGATAATTTTTTGAAAAGTTTTTTTTTCAATAAATAGTGAAAAGTACTGATTTTATTGAAAGTTTTATTTTATTTTAACTATTTACAATTTAAAGTTCTATTTTGGATTAGTTATATAATTTCATTAGTTCCTATTGAATAAAAATAATTCAATTATAGTATTTGGAATAAATTTTATACTTCAATTTAGTGTAAAATCATTTTTAATACACCAAAGTCTTTTTTCTAAAACACTGTTTTTATCATATTTCAAGGGATGAATATTAAATTAAAATATTTGAATTATAGAAATTGAATCTTGAAATGTGGATTTTATATTTGGAATCAAAATTTCCAAAATTTCTAAATAGGTCCCTACTATTCTTTTTCATTATAAATAGTAACCATAGTGAATTTCTGAATCCATTATAAAAGATAAAAGGATTAATTAGGTTTAAAACTAATGTGATCATGTTTAAAATTAATTAAAACACTTACCTTTATCTCAATGGATGAGTCTATTTAATACATAATTATCCATAATTAAAAAATATTACTTTTTTATATTTATATTTGTTTTTCACATTTATAATATTTAATTAAAGGATAAATTAAAAAAAATTCACTCTCTTGCTTTTAATATCTATAATATTTTGTTCAAGGGATAAAAAAACTTATTTTCAGTTATAATAGGTTATTTGAAATATTAATGAATTTTTTTATCATAGTTTCATATCACTTTTCATGTGGTTTACAATGGGGTTTATTCATGGAAACAGAAACACCCAACAGTTCCTTTATTCACGATGTCTCGCAAACCTACTTCCCATAGGAAGGTGGCCATTGGGAAATAATTCCAATAACACATAAAGATTCATATTAATTGAGATTATGGGTGTTTGGGCTCATCGTTCCTTTTTTAGAGGAAATTATTTCCTACTCTAAGACTCTCTTATATATTTAATACATATTTTTTAATTCATTATTAAATCCCAAATATGGAACGGTTTATCCTTATATGAACAATAAATTGATAGCATCCATTGGAATTAAAATCATCTGTATATATCTTAGGTTCTTCATCAGTAGAGACATCATTATGTATCTGAGTTTCTCCATCAATTGTAACATTTATATGGATTAGATATTCTTATGTTTTATATTATCATGATTCAAGTTTTAATCCATTCAATGGGGCACTCTGAAATTTCTCATCATCTAGGGAGACGTGAGTTTTTTTATGTTTGGATCAAGATCATGAAATGTAATTACTATATATCCTTATGAAATGAATTAGAACCCATGTAGTTTTGTGCCACATAATAGGACAAATCATACCTTTTCTGGTTATGTGATGAGGATGAGACTATGTAAGTTAACATTGTGCATACTGGACATCTTGGTGGATGGTTCCTCGCAAAGGATGTTGTGGGACATATGATGAAATAGAATAGGGGACGTGGAAAGGATATATCCTCCCTAGTAGGATAATTTCCTATAACAAATATGTCATAGATATGATTAGGTATAGTTTTTTGTGTCATTTCTGAACCTCAGGGAGGCTTCCCACATATCCCATTTAGTCATGAATCAAATCCCATGTAGTTTTGAAGGTTGCGACTAATTCCTATCAAGGAGACCCATTGGTTTGTCTCATTTTTAATTTGTCCCTCTCATATGGAGTTAAACTATTTGGTGCATATATTTAATAGGAGTCCCAAGTGTATATTTGATCATGTCGATTACATGATCTCTACTAACCTCTCATTCCATGTGACTTATGCTTAGTGTTAGAAATAAATGGAAGCATGATATTTGGAAATACACATAGTATACTTCATTTTTTTAGGAATAGGTTATGGATACTGTAAGGGGAAGTAATTTGCAATTTTAAATATATGGGCTTACTCCCAAAGAGATTCCCTTATAAATATACCCATCTTCTACCCTTTTAATAAAAGGAAGAGAGAAAGAGGGGGCATATAAGCAACATATGTCACAGCCTAGCCCCATGATCCATCTTCCACCCTTCTTAAGGTTAATATCCTTATTGCAATGAGAATGGAATAATGTTAACATTTGGTGAATCATTTCTACCAGAGAATTTAAATGTGGGGCTTCAATTACCACAAAAATTCAGGACTAGATGGGGGACACACTAGTGAATCTTATCCATAGGTAGAATTAATCAGAGGATCGTGGAGGATTTCTTAATGAAATAATTCTCAAGTTCTCATAAGAGAGAAGTGAAGGCACCTGGATGGTTCCTGAATGGGCCAATATGGGGTCGAACACTTTGTAGAAGGAGCGAATAAAGGATGGAAGGGATAAATTCCCTAATAATACTCTATTTGGATTATTTTTCTTTGTTATACGAGGTGTGGAATCATGAAGGGTTTCATAAGGGGACTACTTTATGAAGAGTCTCACTTGTGGGTGTATGCGAACACTTTATGGGTGGCCGGATATTTCCTCCCATGAAATATCCTTTTATTGGGTATCTTTCATGGTATGTGATAGGTTATTTACCTTTAGGATTATTCTATATTCATCATTGTTTACCTTACATCTGTTCTCTTCTTCTTCGAAAACCAGGTATTTATGTGCAAGGTAAATAAAACATTTCCTAGGATAGATTGTTGGCTTCATATCATACCTAGAATCATTTGGTTGAGTGATAAAACCATTTTCTTCATAACATTTTCTGGTTTGTTGGGTGTTGAAAAGGGAACCTCATTCCACAAATTAATTTAAATAGTTTTTAGGTGTTCTTAATCATTATTTCCCCTCCCAAATGAAAATGTAATTTGTGTGGAGGAATTAAATCATGGTCTAACCTCATAAATGAAATTTTCATTTTTGGGGGGAGTTAAATCACCTCATTCCCCTGAAAATTAAATGTTCATTTATAGGGAGTGTTAAACCCCCACTTTTTCCTATAGTCGAAAAGTTTATCTGTGTGGGCGTAAAATCATCCCCTTCCCTTCCAAAAAAAAAGTAATTTGGGGGGTTGTTAAATCACTAGGATACCTTGAAAAGTAAAATGTCATTTTTTGGAAGCGTTATTTCACTACCTCCTCCCATAAAAGAGATATTTTTCTATGGTTGGGAGGTTCACTACATTTACCCACAATCAATTTCTTTTCTTTTTTTTTGAGCACCAAGTGGAGCTGCGATCCTGTATAGTGTGTCAACTATATGGTAGGGATGGGACACTTATTGGCTCTAATTAATTTATTGATTTTTTACTCTAGGAATTCCTTTTCCATTTAATTTTTTTGTCTTTCCCTAATTAATTTGATCATTATCAAATTCTTGGCAGATTTTACATGGGTTAACAAATTTCCCCTATAGGAATTGGATCTGATAGGAATAAAAAGGATTCAATTTTGAGGAATAATTTAACTTGGTTGAATGCTTTATAGGGTGTGTGTGGACCCATATGAGGGCCAACACCTATAAAAGATGTCAGTTTTACCCATTTTTAACTAATATAGCTACAGGTTCTTTGTGAATTGCCTTGATGTCATGGCTTCAAATCCTTCCCCACGTAGAGGTTTTCCTTAATGAACAACATTTTCTTCATACTAAATTATTTCCATCTATAAACTACTATTCTTTAAAACTAATTACATTAACTCATGAGGGAATAAACCTTTTATAGTGATGGGTAATCTTTAAGGTGATTTTTGTTATGAAAAGGTTCATGTAATATACTATGTGGCCCATACACCATTCTATATAGAATTTTTCACTTTGATAAATTTAATATCATTTTTACTGACTTTTCATTCCTTTGGGATAAAATTGACACTAATGTTTTTACTAATATATATGAGAGTAAATAGTTCATGATCAAAAGTGTGGATGATGATGTGAAACATAATGTTATACCACATCATAAGTCTTAGAAGAAATCATGGGTAATTGATCTTGAATTTATCCCATCATAAATTGGTTTCCCCTTTATGGATTTGGACTTATTTCTAACATCCCTATCTGGATTTCAAGTTGCAATCGTCAAACCTTGTCTTGGATAAATAGATATAGCAATGTGCCCAAGGTGAATATATGGACAAAGGTGATAGACATTCATGACATATTTTCTAAGAGGGTTTTTAGGGATATACCACTTTATCACTATAGGATGATGTATGAAAACTAGAATTAGATACTTATTTCAGTCACTCAATTATGAGTAAATCAATAAACAATGAAAATCTCGGATGGTCATAAAAATGGTATCTTCATCATATAGGATCATTCGGTCTACAATGTGGATAACCTTTTTTGGTTCACCAAAGCTACGAAGAATTAAAGGCAGATTTGAAGGATGTAGGATTGAACAAGATTATCTAGGTGTAACATAATTTTTCTAATCCAAACAAATCCATCATCCCTCATTTTCATAGCCAGTGGATCCAAGATACCAATATGTTCCACCTAGTGCACATGGCGGTTATTAGCAGCCTTTCGAATGTTTGGATGATCACTAAGGAACACATCATGGGCGATATGTATGAAGAGATCCTTCTTCATTCTTTGATGTGGGATGATTCCAAGAGGAAACCTCTGCTCATGAGGGCACTTTTTAACATAACTTTTAATCATTAGGAGGTAATGGCCATCCCCAAGTTGGATGTCCATTTTCCATAATGGATTCATGTTTCTACTACACCAAATAGTCATGAGAATTCTGATATGTGTTTGAGGATGTGTATTACTCATAGCACTCCAAGATGTATTGGTTCTTATTAAACAACACTCGAGGATGGTCTATTTAATTATTGGGGTTGGAAAGTTTCCCTAGGTTTGTTCCATTAGTTTGATTGGAATCTCCCTTGGAAATTTGTGTAAGAATCATTTTACTAATGGTTCATGAATCAAGTACTAACATTTGAGTTATAACCTTTTTAATAGAAGCCCAGTTGGAAACTAGGAGATGATTCAACCTGGAAGTACTAGTATGGGCATAGATATATTATTTTTTGGGACATATTAGTTGGAGGAAGTCTCCCTGTAGGCTCTCATTCCTGTACCAACTCCTCTAGCTGTGGGTAGAAACTCATATGGTCGGTTATGAGTTTATCAACTATCAATTATTTTCTGATTCTTGATTATGGCCTTACTTATAGTGCATAAGTTGGTATAATCCATTGATGTTTGGTTCAAGTGATGTAATAAATTTGGTTAACCATCATTATTGTTTTGAATATTCCCCTTAATCTTTTATTATTAGTACCCAGGTAAATGATGCATCTAGAAATAATACAAAATAAGGAAACCACATTTTATTAACTGATGGCGTTATGGTTACCAGAATTGGTGGAAAAGTGATATGTGAAGGGTATTAAACCTGTATATTTTGGGAACAAATTCCTTTTCATCAAAAAGAGTTGTCATTCATCAATTAAATATGCACATCAAGAAAAGAATCTTATGTTCTCTCATCAGATTTGGTTGATGTTCACATGGGAGGACATGGGCACCTAAATGAAACTATATCCCAAAAGTATCATCTTAGGGCTTTTAAAGTCCTATTCTTAAGATTGGATCCATTCATATCCAACTAGACAGCTAGAAAAAAATGTACCCATAATTAATGGTCCATCTGAAATTGAATCTGGAGATGGAAAGGTGCATGCAATAGAGGCAGGTGGGACTCGAAAGAGGATTCCATAAAAAACCCCTCATTTCTAATATAAAAAATATTTTTTTGAAGTTTAAATTTACATACCCATAAAAATTGGTTTCCCCCCCATGGAATAAGCTCCTGAACCATTTTCTCAAGTTCCAATCCCCACAGAGGATGCATATCCCATTGATTAGATGGATTGGGAAACCCAGAGAAGTTATATGCCTATTTATGAAATGCGGTGCTACCATTGCTGAAAATAAATCATTTTGACTATTTGTGGAGGTACATCTTCACCTGAAATAATTTATTATATGGAGAAACCTGACATGGTGGAATATTATATCTAGGACTTTGATACTACCACTAATTCTCTTCAAGGTCAATTCATATTTTCAGAATGGGTACTTGAGATGTTGATACCATATGAAATATATAATGAAGATAGCGATATTGTTTTACTATTAATGGATAAGGCACGTTTTATAGTTCCACAAGATCTCAGTGATGTTCTTTATACCTCACAATTGGGGCCTTGTATGTACCCCTCTCCAAGGGTAGCATTACCTAAGACACCAAATGATTAGGTGTAATGACTCGATCCCACTTTGCTCACAGGTTTTTCCTCCTCTACACTATCCATTCCTATCTTGGCATCATTTATTGAGTCTTGGAGAGAATTTCACACATGGATAATGAATGTTCTTACTGAGGATGTTTGGGGAATGTTTCAAGGTAAATTGATTTTCATAGATACTTGATTATTACCACACCCAAAAATATCTTTTTCAGATAAAATACTAAGGAGGTCATTTCATAACCTGAGAATATGGATTCCTACGTCTATTCCTACAATGGTATGATCAATTAGTCTAAATGGTTATGATAAATGTTGTTATCGATAGAATAAATAGATGATTTTGGTAGTGAGGTAGAATGAGTTCGTATTTAAACTCTCTTTTCTCTCATACCTTAATCATTAATCCTTCTTCTCGCCCTTTTTTAGAGGTGAGGGGTGATTCTACACCCATTCCTTCTCCAAAATATACTAAGTGAGGAACCACTATTAGGATGGATATTCATATTGACGAAAGGGTCATGAAAGAAGGCTCTCCTAGGATAATCAAACATATATAGGCAGTAATTGTAGACCCAAGAAGAGTATTCCCCCCTCCACATACTATATTCCCTTGGAAACAATATTCCTGGAATATTAGAAGTTATAGGTGGGTGAGTAAGATGATGATTTATATTTTTTTAGGGATAAAAAGTTAGTATTGTACTATTCTCACCTAATTTTTAGGATTTCTGTCCCTTTATATTAATGTTTCAACATGCACAATAGTTGATACACGTTCCAAAATTTAGGAAACACCAATAGTTTGAGATCATGTGTTTCCTAGGATATATGGATCAGATAAGACTTAAAGGGTAGCTGGTGACATTATATAGATTCTAATATTAGAGGTTTCAATTCCTCAAAATTGAATTACATTTACCCCATTAGAAGTGGGGCTTGATACGGTTGATAATTGTTTAGGGAATATTGTTCTCATTCCTCTTGAAGGCGAAAATGTATAGGAATAAGTGCCTTGATCTCATAGTGGTTTGATTCCAACTATCCTTATTAGTACACTGATGGTCATTCTTAATGGATTAATGCATATAAGAGATATTTTGGAGGTTACTAATATACATGAACATGCACATATTGTTCATGTATACCCAGAAGGTTTTTTCTCCTAAGGTCGACCCAAAAGATAGAGATTAATCTCTAGTTATGAAAGTTAATGAGGCGATGATGAATGAGGAGGTCAGTTCCCCAACAGGTGAAATTGAGTATTTAAACTTCTTAACTATATCAAATTATTCCTTACTGGGTATTGATTTATGAATACCTATTTCAATATAATTATTTCAAGTATCTGAGATCTCAAATGATTTAAATTTCTAATCACTTAAGGTTAACATGACATCGACTACTGTAGATCCAACTGATTATGAAAATTTCGATGATAGAAATCCCCCCAGCAACTTGGACACAAAATTTTTCCATGCCTATAAAAGTGATTAGGATTTAGACTAGTAAAACCCCAAAAAAATTCTTGTTAGGTGGTAAAATTTTTGGATTGATATATGGAAACTTGTTTCTCTGACGTCATTTCATGTCTACCATCAAAATTGAACAAGATGCGTTTCATGTTATCTATACTTAGTTTTGGGGTGTTTAACTACTACATTATGCACATGAAGGTGAAAAAGGTGGTTTCCATCTGAGAGAGGGAAAACATATGGAAATATCATATCACAACTATTGAATCTATGAACCATTTTTTATAACCGAAAATATTATTCTTAATGAGGCCTATGAATAAGAATTATTAGCATCTTGATACTAATATCGAGTTTCAAAATAGAGAATCTTTTTATAAAGGTTCTGTCAAGAGTTAGGTCAGTTCAATTGATAATTTTATTATGTTAAATAAGAATATGATAGAGAGTACTATCTAGCGCAATAAAGAAATAAATATTGGATAGATTTCATCGATAAGGAGGAATAATTGTTGGAAGATTTAAAAATAGAGACTACCGCATTTTCAGTACTACATCGAGCAATAAAATACGTTGGTCATGTAATGATTAACCTATGTTAATTATTTGAGTGGGACTTGTAATAACATATGTTATATTGTGTGGGGAGGCTTCTAAATTTTTAATGTTCACCCATTTTTAGATTTTATCAATGAATGAAAGCATGATGGTTATCAATTATATTTTTTATTTCCATCATGTCACTTCACATCAACATACAATGTTCCAAATTTGAAAATATAGTTATCCCAAATCATTTGAAAATCAAGTAACAAAATCATTCATAATCATGAACATTATGGATTGTGTAATCTGTTTATTTTTCTTTTTAAATGGATCACATAGGTATGATTACTACCATTGTAACTCTGGAGTTGTCTTGTTTGAAAGAATGAATGATATTCTATCAAAATTATGGAATATCTAATTTGAAAAATTGAGAACATATATTAATTTCACTCTAGTATTTCCTAGGATGAGGGACCTATAGAAAATAGTTTTACTATTTATATGGTCACATGATGGTCCCTACAAACATTATGTCTCTTGATTAACTCTTTACCTTTTTACAAAGTATTATGTGAAGTGGACTCAACGGGCCTGACCTGAATTTTTATTTGGTATCCTTTGTGTGTTTTTAACCTGACAATCTATGTGTCTCCTTTCACTAATAGTTTAATCTCATGAACTTTAGACCAATAAAACTGGTGCTTTATTTCTAATAGATTTGACCATGAATAAACAGGACAAAGATTACTATTCAATAATACTTCGACGTCTTTTGGATGTGGGGAGGGGAATCATAAACCATAATCTTGAAGATCTAAAATCTAAAAATGATAACATGCGACAGGTATCCAAGGAATATCCAAATATCATGTTCAAATGGTGGAATTAATTAAAATTATATTGAGGCATAAAAAAATGAAATCATTGTCTCCTTAGAATGAAGATTCCTCTGGATGACGGGTCACATTTATGGTACACATTATGTAGAGCCACATCTAGGTATATTATTCGTAGTCAAAACAAATTTTTTTCTTTGGAGTTTCATGTTCTCATCACCAATAGCCAAAGAGTGTTCATTGCAATTCGATTTTTCCAAAGATAATGGACAGTTGTTTATGAATTAGGGGATGCATCCAAGAAGTATGATGGGAAGCATCTCAGATAGTATTTTCCATGTGTGGAATCATCCTATAGAAACATGATTTGAAGGAAGGTAAACATTTTTTCATAAGATTGAGTTTGAAAATGAGGGAAACCGATTTTGGGATTCCATTCATATATTGGGACATAAATATTTTGTCGATAATGGTCTTAAAATGAGGAATTTGGCATCACTATATATATCATTGAGAAGAGAATCAAATGACATGTAGTTATGGAGTAAATATGTGATGAGAGGCCACAACAACATCCAGGTCTATGTAATATAATAGGAATATGAACCATTAAATTTTACATCACACAAAAAGGATGATGCACTTTAGTGGAACATTGTACAAGAAGGATTTTTGGTGTACCTTTTAAGGTCTTTCATCAATAACAAACCATTTTAGGGTGATCTGGCCATAAATGCTCAAACTTTCTATAGTCCTAAATGTGAAGGTCATAAGTTGTGTCCATGGGGTCCTCTTATCCGAGGGAGTGGTATGTGATGGGAATGTAAGGGATGCATATGGAACATGTTCAAAAGGTGGTTTCCATAATAATTTGGTCAGAGTATATGGAGATAAGAGTATTTTCTACAAAGAACACAGATTCCTCTGGTTAATGAGACACATTTATTGAATACATTTTGTAGAGAAACATCTATTCACATTATGAATTTTTAAAACAAAGGTGTCCCTCCAAGTTGAACACTCTTATTTCCAATATATAAAGGAGAACTTATCGATATCCAAATTTCTCAAGGTGTGGAGTATATTCTACAAAAGTAACATGCCTAGGTGTGAAGGGTGTATATATGCTGGAATTGCCTAAGAATAGGTAGAGTTTTATTTAAATGAGTCTTACATGTATTGAGAGAAGAGAACATATATATATGGACCTAGGATTTTAGATCTAAGTGTATCTATATATCTTGTTGCGACAAGAATAAAACCATACATAGTTTCAGCATAGAAAAATCTATGTATCGGTCTGATCCATACATAGGGAGGGGCACATTTTTATACTTTATCTAGATCTTGGGTTTGGGATCTGGGATTTACCATGTATTTAATGGTAACATTAATCAATCTATATGTAGTTATATATAAAATTCTCCACGCTAATATATCTATTATGTAGGGATGATGCATATTTATCATATTGTGTCTTGAATAGGATGTAGGATTCACGCATCATTATGTATCCCATTAAGATGAGAATAAATCTATACATAATTCATGAAAGGTGGTGTGGTGGGGGACCAACACTAGGGATGGTATTCCTCTTGGACAGGGTCCATATAAATGCTCAGTTTTATGTCATTCTAGAGACATCAACCATGCAGTTCAATTTCATGTTATAAATACATTTGGTGTTCCTTTTATGGTCTATCATCCAAGACCATGTTAAACCTAATGTGAAATTATATGCCAAAATCATTTATGTAATCCCTTTCCATAATTCTTAAGCACATGTGATCTATGATCGGCGTGATAAAAAGGAATAGAAAAGGTTTCTTTCACCAAATAGAAGTAATTAAAATAATGTACATGGGCATTTTTATCATTTTAAGTATAGAATAGGATAAAGAATCTATGTGTAACTTTTTATCCTTTCAAGATGAGAATCAAGCCATATGTAGTTCTGGGACCATCTAAATGTAAAATGAGAGGGATGACAAAAAAGAATTTTACCGTCATATGGTAAGGAAAAAGGATACCCAATGAGAAAAATAAGTCATGGAGATAGATAAATGTTCTCTAGACATTTTGGGAAATCATTCTCTGGGAGGCATCCCATGATTGTGAAATAAGTCTTCCTGAGTTGGTTTACCAATGCATCCTATTCTTGGTACATAGGGTGAGACTATATTTTATGATTTTTTGATGAAGATGTTTTCACATTATTTGATGTATTGTGATTAAGATGATCTGGGTCGTTTTCATTTGGTTTTTGAAACATGGACCTCTTCATGCAGTTTAGTATCATGCTGTAAGGATGAATGGTTTCTTGTAGTTTTTGGGGTTATATAACTAGGGCCATGGTGCCTTATAGTTTCTTGGTACATATGACATGGATTGTGGTTCCTTACAGTTTAAGGTCTTATGACTTGGACCATGGGTTTTCTATTTTTATGGTAAAAAATATTTGACTGATATGAAGGTGTAAATACATCCTCACCAAACAATTAGCAACATGCCCGATGTGAATGGAGGTCGCATGGGACAAAGATTGGAGAAAACGGTCTTGTAATGTGGTGGATTTTGGGTTGGGCCTTAGATAGAGGTTCTAGGTGTCACTTCATATCTCGTTAATTAAAGAATAAATCTGCACATAATTTTGAGGATATATAGGTTGGTGGTGTTGTTGGAGAAAAACACTGAGATTGGGGTCCTCTCATGTGATGGAAAAAGTGTTACTCAGGTTTACATTGTGAAAAATGGACATGAACCATGCAGTTTAATGTCATGGAGTGAGGAAATCGCCATACAGTATATTATATTTTAACAAGAATGTTTTTCATTCCCTTAAATATCATGCGACTAAGACTATACTTATTCCTTTTATGTTCGGGGGACTAGAACCATAAGGCCTTGAATTTTAGGGTCTTACGAGTTGGATCATAGTGCCTTACAGGATAAGGACGTACCATTAGGACCACAATGCCTTCCAATTTAAGTTCTTGAGACAAGATCCATGATGCCTTTTAGTTTAACATCTTATGAATATTACTATAATGTTGATCATATGATGTATTTTTGGGGAATACATTCTTTGGAAGTGGGTGTAGTGTATTCCACATCCATCATGATTAATGAGTAAGCTCCATTATGATAGAACTTATTTAGGATGTAAGGTCCTTCCCACTTTAGTTTGAGCCTCATAGGCTTTTTCTGAGGTATAATAGATGTCCTAATGATGAAAACTAGTTCCCCATAATTCATTGAGAAAAGTAAAACCATTTTACTGAAAACATGAGCTACTTAGTTTTGGTGAACCTCTAAATGATCCAAGGCACCTAGTATTTTCGCATACACCTACTCTAATTCATACAAATGCTTATGGGACTTCTCATCTATGGAAACATGATCTCATATGGAAGTGTGGAGTGAAGAAAAATGTACTTATATGGGAATAATTATTTTTATCCCACATACTAATGAATAAAGGGTAACTTATGTAGTGGTACGGGTTGTGTTATGGTAGGCCAACAGGGCATGTAGATTTTTATTGGGCCTAAATTTATTTTCCTGGAACACTATTTTATAGAGTATGTTTTGTAGAGATTTGATGAAATCCTATATCTACCCATTTTCCACTTCATGATAATTGTATGAATGGTTGGACTCAATGTTATATTACTTGTATAATCTTTCATTTCAAAAGAACATAAGTTGGTTCTGTTGTTTGCTGGTATAGTGTGAGGGACACCAATTCTAGTTATGATTCTTGACTTCATGAAATTGATGATACTCTTAGTGTTTAGTTCCTTAAGATGTATCATCTTAGCCTATCTAGAGAAGAATTTAGTATTATAAAGGATGTATTTAAACTATTTGGATATAGTTGGAGGGTATGGCCTAATAACATTCATTCCTCATATAGTGAATGGTCGAGAGTATTTAGCTGTGTGTAGAAACTATGGGGTTGATGGATGAAGTTTCAATTCACTTGGTAAGAATGAAATTTTTTATGAATTGTGTAAAATGAAGAATCATTGAAGTTCATAAATATTTAATCCACATAATTTGGTGAGAAATATTGGTTCCATAATTGTTGGAAGCATAAGAGCCAGTATAAACTTACTTCATAGTGATATTAGTCTTCTATCTGTCTATGTATCAGAGGATAAATCCGTCAAATATTCACTTATAAAGAACCTTATGATGACTTGGTCTATCATAGAGATTTAAATTGAATGTCTATTGTTGGATCTGTTATTTTAAGATTTTTTTGATGGAAGAGTCCCATTATGGAGGTATTCCAAGATGGGCATCTTCCATCCATTTGCAGAATTATCTAGTTTTGGGAAATAATTGACACCATTGATCTCTTCCATACTACTTTAAAAACATGAAAATACTATTCTATGACATGAAATACTAATCATTATTTCATCTATATTCAAATATGCTAAAGTTACATATGCATTTAACAATTCATCTGACTAAACATTTTCAGAATGTGTGTCAGGAGTTAGTGTTGATTCCTAGTGGAATTATTATATTAAACCTTGAACAGAAGTGTACAGGGGGATCCGCTCATACTTTATGACAACATAATCATTGTTGAAATACTTAGTCACTAACTCAGAGTAAACATTGATTCTTAGGTGAGTTATAAGTATTTAAAAATCAAATTCGATGTTTACAAAGAGGGAATGGTATTCAACCTCATTATTAGTGTATTCATCAGATAGAATGAAAGAGTAGGGACGAATTGGATCTTTTGGATAAATGAGAATTACTCCCAATCCGACTTTTCTCATATTTGGGACTTCCATCCTCTTTCCACATGGGGGTATGCATGAACTACCAAAGTACATTTTCTACATTTGGGTAGATTCTTTAATGGGGAAGGTCTCCTCATATAAAATTTTGATACTCACTGAAACTTCTTCCAGAAAGGGGTATTCTTCCAAGATATTCTCTAATACCTACCCTTTAATCTACTTTTGTTTTATGAACCAGATGTTAGACTATTTTTGAATGACTTCCCTTCACACCAACCATCATGTCAACATGGGACAACTGGGGATATATTTTGCTTGTTCATTTTGAGAGATCAAATGGATCACATGGTGCTGTAGATAGTTCCTTAATTTCTGAACTACAAATATCAGTGACAAATAGTTCTTCTTGATATTCTAATACCAAATCTTAATGTTGAGCCTGGAATGACTGAGATAATAATATTTTTTCCCAACTAGTGTAAGTTTTCAATGGGATTAAGCTCCACAATGAAAATTCTATAGATTTCACATATAATATGAATTGAATTACTTTAACTAGAGATATCATCACTGGTGGGCACATGAGATATTTCTAAAGGCTATACAATTCTTCTTAGAAGTAATTATTCAACTCAAATGTGATCCCTTTCATTATCAAACTGGTGTAGTGAAAAAACCTTCTTGTGAGGTTTTCCGTGAAGTGAAGAATGTAGGAAAGGTGTCCATGTAGTCCTCTCAACTCTTTGAGTTTCTTAGGTGTTTACATACCCATAATTTCCATTTTTATTTAAGGGAAAAAATAGATTCCACGATCTCATATGAAAATATCAGAGAAATATTCCTGAAGTATCATTGAAAGTGCATTTCCAAGGTTTAATTTTAGATGGTGTTATCACGGTTTGTAAAAATGATTTCCAAATTTGAAAGGTTATAAAAATGTTTTCAATATTAAACCACTAAATATTCATCATAAGAATTGATATATTTCCCAATAAAGAGTTTGAAAATATGACTCATGGAACACTGATATAAATCCCCATCATTCATTAAACTAAATGGAATCACGTGATAGAATAATATTCTATGGGGACCCTATAGTCAGTGGATTATTTTTCTTCTCAGACAATTTGGAATTGGTTTATCCATAATAGCCATACATGAATGAGAGTTATTGATATCTATCCATTTCATCAATCCAAAGTTCTGTAATTGGAACCCGGAAGTCATCTTTTTGAAAGTGCTGGTTGAGGTCACTAAAATCGATGAAAACCCTAATCTTCACATTCTTTTTATTATCAAGGACATTGTTGGAGATCCACTTTAGGTAATGGAATTCTTGTATGAATTTGGAATTTTAATCCTGTCAATTTTATAATCGACACTGGTGGCATGAGTATGATTTTTTCTTCTGTCCACCTTCGTACAGCCATGATGGTATTTCAGTAAACCCATGTGATGGGTAGCCACATTGGGATCAAGGAATAACATTTATTTTTAATTCTAGGGAAATAGGTCTTGGTTCTTCTTTAGAAAAAAGTTTTGAATTTCTAGCTCATTAAGGAGCATAGCTATGTTCATCAACAATAGTAATGGATCCCCCATTATACCAAGATTTATCTCTTGGAGTTCATTAATAGTGGTGGAGACTCCTTTCTATAATTATGGAGGAGTGTATATAATGTATTCTTCTTTCTCTTATTCATATTTTTCTTCCACCTCTTCCTCTATGTTCATGTTGGGATTGGTGGGGGACAACCGGGGATTATTGAGGTTGTAGGGTAGATCAGTGGTTTCAGAACTATCTTCTAATGGTGATATAATGAATTCATCATATTTAATTGGTGAAGAGGAGACCTCTGGAAGTTATGGGGATGCAGTTCATGCTGTTTCATTGGGGGCATGACCGCCAAGGAGGAAATCAATGACTTATTTAGTGCCATCAAACTCAACAGATATGGCATACATTATGATAAATGAAGATAAAATATTTCAATATGAGTTAATTTCTTTAAACTAACTAATGGTAAGTACATATTAATCACCATTTAATCTAAATATTTTAAAAAATGTTATTTTAAGACCATTTGGGGTAGTGACCCAAGAGACACTATCATCTATGTGTTGTTTCCCCACTCTTTAAAAGAATCATAAAATATTATATTTAGATTAACTATATTAAAATAGATATTTATCACCATGTGACATCTCAATCTATCCAAGGATACAATATTTGATTCATTAATGATATTAAAAGGGATCATTGGATGATGGTATCGAGGAGGAATTCCTAAAAAGGCAATGAAAGCTATATCATTCAAGATGTCATGGAATTAAGAGTCTAACACCAGATATCCAAATTGAGATATTAGATTAATATATCCAAGAGGTTTGTATTCACTTTTATCATACTCTTGAAGCACTGTAGAAGAAGGTGGTAGATCGGCTTCAGTGTATCCTAGCTGAAAAAGTGGTCAGATTGGAATGAGGTTGACTCTAGGTCAATTGACAGTAAAAGACTAATGAATGTCAATTTCCTAAAATCTTCAAGTTATGTACAAGGGCTTGATATTTCATTGTATAATATCATATTTTTTCTATTCTATTAAATTGATAAACATGAGGAATTCTAAAAGGAAAATATCTATATGATATTCCAAGGTAGTAGTAACTTTATCTTTGAGGGCTCAACTAATCCTCAAAAAGAAATTCTCATAAATCATTTGACATATTGACAGAATCTATAATTTAATGTTTCACTAGATCCATGACTAACTACTTCAGGATGTCATACTTTTTAGTAAAATATCTACATCTTCCTATGGGTATTTTCTCCCTAGTTGGAATTTTAGGGATTGACATTCATGGGGTAGATGAGTTTGGTGGTGTCACGGATTTTGAAGCCATCTTTTCTATTGGATTTGAACAGTTATTCTTACATAATTTTATTGGATGGAAAGGCTACTACACCCCTTCTAATAACTCTTCTGGAATGTTTAGTTCCAATATATTATTCATGAAGCTGGGGTTGTTTCCCTGATCTTCCTATGCTCTATGAAGGGATATTTTGGTAGTATTGATAGTATGAACATCCCTGATGGTGATGTGTTTAGGGTATTGGTTCTTACCATGACTATGTCTTCCCTTACCTCCCTAGCTTATGTGACCTCTACTTAAGGTTTCCCAACATGGAATAGCGAATTCTAGTTTTTAAGCCTCTCCATCATAAAATAATGGATCCATTAAGTGAAATAAATTAATTGAGCAAGAATTAATTCCTCATATGATAACAATTTCTTCTAGTGGTATGATTCCCACAATACTATTTGGTGGGGTCGCACCTGTTTTCTTAGGGATGAAGGCACATAGTCTAATAGGTTCAAGGATAACTATGGCCTCATTGTAGGTTTCATCTTTATATGATTTTTTCCTTCTATTCCAATCATTTTGTTTCTTAGAAGACTGGAATTTAGAGGTTTAATGCATTGTTAGAGTCATATGTGCCATAGTAGAAGGGAATGAGGGTGAAATTTCTTGTTTAATTATTCTTAGAGGATAATACAAGTTTTTCTATATATTTTTATAGTAATATAATCATTTAACTTCTCAAAATTATTTCTGGTAACTTCTTTTTCCCAACTTTACTTTCTCAAGATCGACAATTTTTATTAGAAATCCTTGAAAAGGAATAATTTAGGGATGGTGTGCCTTAATATTCTATAAAAGTAGAAATAATTCCTGTGATCATCATGACTAACATGGTTAGGCCTCTTGGGTTCTGGAAGGGTTTATAGATTGTTTTTCAATGTTGTTAAGAAGTATCCAGGAACCTTCTCATTTAAAAAGGAGTAGAATTTTCTCTTTTATTCTCCAAACTGGGTGCATTTCATCATTTTTCTTTTATACTGCTGAGGGGTTTTTTTATTATCACCACACGATAGGGGTGATAGATGAGGTGGTTTAGTATTTAGAGTTAGATTTGGAATAGAGGTCAGTCCTAATGTAATTGTAGCAATTTCCACTCTACCCATACCCTTCTACACTACTCATCCTCTCATTTTCTTTTTGTCTTTTCTTTGAAATATCAATGACTATTTTATTTTCCAACATAGTTATGAATTGATAGATAAATTTTTAGTGATGATATTCCAATATCATGAATAATCTGGTTGGTAGACTAGTATATTGGGAGAAGGCTGGTCCATCTAAAGTCTATAAAAAACATCTGATCTTATCTTCCTGTTTCTATATGAGG
This sequence comes from Viscum album, assembly GCA_963277665.1. Classification (NCBI taxonomy): domain Eukaryota; kingdom Viridiplantae; phylum Streptophyta; class Magnoliopsida; order Santalales; family Viscaceae; genus Viscum; species Viscum album. Next base: position 1,700,679,611 of record OY728158.1, on the reverse strand, counting down.
TTACCAATCCTAGAGCCAAATCGATACATGGTGTGTATTAGATTCTATTCTGAATCCCCTAAATCATTGAATGTTGGGAACATAAGATTCTAAAAGTATTGAGGGGGAGAGTTGAATCCACTAATTTAGAGTATGTTTTCCAATATTATTATATTAGTGTGCATCATCATTCCACGTCTTCTAACAGATCCCCTAGTGTTTCAATTGTGTTGATGAGATTCGGAGGAATGTAAAAATAGGTATGAGCCTAAACAAGGGGAATGGTAGGTTTTCCTAGCTATGGTGTCTTTTCTTGTACTCACGATAGGTTACCTATAGTGGCTGACCTATAAGGATGTATCTAACCTAGATCTGGTCATGTAGAAAATAGAGGGAACTCATAATATCTTGTTGTTTGGGGATAAAAATATATTTTTATTAATTAAATCATTTAGAGAAGATATTATGAATCTATTTTAGTTACTATCATGAAACCTCTTTGTTAATTTATTTATTCTGGGTGAGAGAGATGGGGTTCTACAAGTAAAACATTTCCAGTAGGAATGTTTCCTCAGAGTTGTAAAACATTTATTTTTATTAACTACTTCATTTTTTCCTCATGATGATCAAATATTTATTCGTGTGTGAGTTGTTCAACCTGTTTGGGTAGTGGATGAGATACGGATGCACCATTATCCTTTTCCATGGAAGATTCTCCTAAAGAATGTGCCAATAGAAAGTTTGAGGGAATCTCTAAACTTATAGAAGGTTTCTAGAATTGGGTATAGAAACCTTCTTCAATCATCTCGATGTGGACTATAATGCAAAAAAAATCATCCTCTTCATGTTCCTCTACATAAACCTCAATTTTTAATGTCTATATGGGAAGTGCTACCTTTTAGGTACCGGGAAAACAAAACGGAAGCCGGTGGGCAGGGAATTTATAATTTTCTCCTTCACCAAAGTGACATAACCCTATCAACTCCGGTGATCTTGTCCCAGTTTGGTCTGAGGATCTCGCAAGGTTTAAATATAGTACAAAATAAACTAAACATGTACCTAGTTTACAATTGAAATGTGCAAGTCTGCCGCATAACGCTGGCGATCGTTTCTCAAAGACTCTAACGTCAAAGCCCCTTAGATCGTCCACACACACCTCTCAAATCTTTTTATGCACTGTTCTCCGAGATCTGGGTGCTAGTGCGGATCATCGACGCTCACTTCAACACAACGATGATCACTGGAAGGGAAGAAGCTTCAATCCGAGATGGATGAACATGAAGATCTTCCTTTTCTTGAGATACTCTCTCTCTAGATTCCAGGAGGAGAGAGAAGCTCCCAATCATTACACATGAATAGTTAAAATGGGAGATCCTCTCTTTCACTTATATAGGGAGTGTTTAAAACACACGGTATTAATTCCCGACCCTCGTGTAATAGATGTATGTTATATAAGTGTTATAAATAATTATTTATGACAAATAAAATTTTCCATAAATAATATTTATAATTTATCACTTACTTGTAATATATAAATATATTACGTGATAAATTTGACTCTTTAACTCGACTCACACCTCCTGCTAATATTAAACGAACCTAGGATATTAAAATCCATTCCAATAATATTAATAATTTTATTTACTATATAACTTGTAAATACATGTTATAAATAAATTCAAAAAATTATTATAAAATTGAATAATTAATGAATTTATATATTATTTGGTGATCCATATAACTTGGATATTGTTCAGACCCTTTGGCAGGGGCCACCAAGTTCTATATTCCTATTCCCAGAATAGGGCAGATTCTCAAGGCACTATGGTGTGTGACCTTCTAGGCCCTTACCTCAATAGCAGTGAATAATAACCACCGACCTTGAGCGGGGTCTAGCAACCTATCGAGGCCCCTATAGGGATAAGGAAAAGTCAAAGAAACAACTTCCTTATTATGAACACAGACCGTATAATATAATCTCTCCGTCATCAATATCTCAAAGAATCAGAATGCATACTAGTGTCATAATTCTTTATTTTTTTTATTGATTTGTTTGGACCGTCTTACCTTCCACTACCATGGGAAAGGATTTAATGAAGGTGCAACAATTCTAAACAACCAGGCCTAAGGTATCTCTTCCTGAAATCAGAAGCGACAAATCCTTTCTCAGTCATTCAATCAATGCCATGCCATTAATTACGTACTCGATATAAACTACCTCGCCATGACTTTGTCGCCATGGTTTCCACCTTGAATAAAATGTAAATAATTAAATGGAATACATTAAAAATGATCTCAAGTCTAAAGACCATTACACATGTCTGTAGATAGGAATGACCAATGACACAAAACACATGTTGTATTCCTATTATGAGGGCCTGTACTCATGATCTCAACAACTAGATATCATCAAGTGTGAACCTCATGAGAAGAAGTCTCAATGCTTATGAGCCCCCAGAACCTGATGGTCACACATCATCTGTGTCCTTTCATAATGATGTAACTGGACCATAGGAAATAAATTTAAGATTACTGTCATATCATCTCAGGGTTCACATTATAGCCTTAGATCTACTATAACACATTGAAGAAACAGGTAATCTAAGGAAATTTCCATAAACAAAGTGGATGCAGAAGTACCTAGACTATTATGGAAAGATAAACACATGTATTATAATAAACTGATTACATGTAGCAGTAATCAAAGTACAAAACAAGTTGGGTCTAGGGCACCCACTTTCAACACTCCCACTTTCACTTGATCCAACAGCTAACAGGTTTCAATCCGCTAGCTCTCACATGTGAATCATGCTTCTATTGAGAAATGGATTTAGTTAGGGGGTCTTCCATGTTGTCCTCTATGGTTACTCTGCTAACTTTCACTTCACCTCTTTGATTAAAATCCCTCGAGAGATGAAACTTTTGAGGAATATGCTTTGTTCTCTGGTGAGACCTAGACACCTTGGAAAGCACCACTTCAGTAGTATTATCACAATATACTGGAATAGGTTCTGCACTGCTAGGTACAACATCAATGTCTGAGATAGAGCTATGTATCCAGAATGCTTATTTTTTTGCATCGGAAGTTACAATATATTTGGACACTACTGTAGAATCAGCAACCACAGCTTGCATCGAGCTTCTCCAACTCACTTCACCACCATTCAGGTAGAATACGTATCCTGACTATGATTTCATATAATCATGATCTATCTAGAAACTAGAATTAGTGTATCCCCTCACAACTAGTTCCTACTCTCCTCCATATACCAGGAACATATCCTTAGTATGCCTCAAGTACTTTAGGATCGTTTTAACAGCTGTACAATGTAGCTCCCAGATATTGGCTTGATATCTACCCACCATGCATAGAGAAAAGGCGACATCAAACCTGGTACATAGCATGGAATACATGATAGAACCTACTTCTGAAGCATAAGGGACTATACTCATTCTATCAATCTCCTCCTGTGTTGGTGGACACATTTTCTTGGACAGATTTACACCATGTGACAGAGGTAACAATCCTCTCTTGGATTGTTCCATACTATACCTTTTGAGTACCTTTTCAATATATGTACTTTGACTTATCCCAAGAAGTCTTTGAGATCTATCTCGATAGATCTTGATCCCTAGAATGTAGGCTACTTTAACTAAGTCTTTCATGGAGAAGAATTCATTTAACAAAGTCGTAACTGATTGTAAGACTTGCACCTCGTTTCCCATAATTAATATCTCATAATCATATAATACTAGGAAAATGATGACATTCCCTTCAACCTTTTTATAGACAGAAGGCTCGCTTTCATTTTTAACAAAACCAAAATCTCTTATGACCTCATCAAAATGAACATTCCATGATCTTAATGCCTACTTCAATCCATAAATGGTTCTATGTAGCTTGCATACTTTATTTCCATTCTTTGAATTGATAAACCCTTCGGGTTGATTCATATTTAAGTCTTCAACCAACTTCCCATTTAGAGAAGCAGTTTTGACATCCATCTTCTAAATTTCATAATCATGAAAGGCTGCTATTGCAAGAAATATTCTAATCGATTTAAGCATTGCTACTGGTGAGAAGGTTTCATCATAGTCAATATGTTGATGTTGTCTGAAACCCTTTGCAACTAGTATTTCATTAAAGGTATTAACCTCAACATCCATGTCCGGCTTCTTCTTGAATACCCATTTCCATCCAATTGGCTGTACATCAGCTGGAGGGTCTACCAAAATCCAAACTTGGTTTTGGTACATGGACTCCATCTCAGAATTCATGGGTTCTTTCCATTTAGCATCTTCTTTGACTTCTACTGCTTCTGTGTAGGTTATAAGTTCATCATCTTGAAGGACTAATGTGTCACCTGACTTGGTGACAAGAAAACTATAATTCTCAAGTTCTCTAAACTCTTTCATAGACCTATGCAGTATTTGTGTCTCTATAATAACTTCTCCATCTTCTTGTTCTTGTGGAGATTTTTCCTCTACCAACTCTTGTACATCTGGAGCATTAACTTCATCAATGTAAATCTTGCTCCCACTATTTCCAATAGAAATGTGTTCCCTTTTTATAAATTTGGTGTATCTTTCCACAATTACTTTTATATCTAAAGGGTTATATAGGTAGTATCCTCTAGTTTCCATATGATAACCTATAAAGATGCACTTAGTGATTCTGGATGCTAATTTGTCACTTGGTAAAGTCTTGAAAAATGCCTCGCTCCCCCATATATGAATGTGTGTCAGGTTAGGTTTCTTTCCATACCATAACTGATATAGAATCCCATCTGCAGCTTTAGTTGGTAATCAGTTAAGGGTATATTCTGTTGTGTGCAAGGTGTATCCCCAAAAAGATAATAGAAGGGTTGCATGAATAATCATTGATCTGACCATGTCAAGCAAGGTCCTATTACTACTTTCACAAACACCATTCCGTTGTGGTGTATAAGGAAAATTGAGTTAGGATACTATCTCACACTCCTTCAAGTGATCAATGAAATATTGGTTAATATATTCTCCGCCTCGGTCTAAAAGAAGTGCCTTTATATTCTTACCAAGTTTTTTTCTACTTCATTTTGGTATTACTTAAATATCCAAAAGTAATCTGACTTATACCATGTTAATTGGATATAACCACACCTACCATAGTCATCGGTAAAAGTAATGAAGTATATAAAACCACCCCTTTCCTCTACTGGAAATGGACCACATACATCAGTATGTATTAATTCCAGCACTGCTTTGGCTCTTTCTCCCTCTCCTGAGAAAGGTGCTTTGGTCATATTTCCTTATAAACAAGATTGACATACATCTAAGGGTTCTAACTGTACCGAGTCTAGATACCCTTATTGATGAAATCTTCATAATTGCTTCTCGTTTACCTGACCAAGCATGAAGTGCCATAGGTGGGTGTTATTTGAGTCTTTTTGGATATTTTTTTGATTGATTTCCATTACTGAGTTCTCTAGTTCCAGCATATATAAACCATTGTCAAGATGTGACATACCATAACATATGTTATCCCTATAAAAGAGACAACATTTATTTCCAAACATGAAATAAAAACCCATAGTGTCTAGACTCGACACAGAGAAAATTTTTCTTTTAACAGAATGTACATAATAGAAATTGTATAAAACATGAACCAAAACAGTTGGCAAGGTTAAGTTATAGTATCCCACTGCCAAGGCTTCTAGACTTGCACCATTTGAATCTCGGAGATCCACTTGACCTTTTTCAATCTTCTTGAACCAACTAGGTTCCTATATATTAATACAGATGTGTGAGCCACATGCCGTATCCAATACCCAACTTATAGATAAAGACAACTTTCATTCAATGACAAAAATACCTGATATAGAACCATCTATTTTCTTCTTCTTCCCATCTCTTCAATTCTTCTTCCAGTGGCCTTTCTTGCCACATCCAAATTAGAAAGCTTCTGGGTCATTGCATTGCCTATGAATCTTTGGATTTTTTGTTGGACGATGCATTGGTGTCTTTGCCCTTGACATGACCTCAGACCCCTTTTCCTTTCCTTTTTTTCTTGTTCACCATAAGGAAAGATGAATTGGTATTTTTCATATCCTTATTATCTTGGATAACTAAAACTAAAAGGTCCAGGAGGGACTTTGTCATATCATTCATATTATAATTGACAATAAAAGTCGAGACGCTTGATGGTAAAGAGGCAATAATGAGATCCACTGCTAGTTCTTGGTTCAGTTTGAACCCAAGGGATTCAAGCCTCTCAATATACCCAATCATATTGAGTACGTGGGGACCAGTTTGGTTCTCTTTTTTCTAGCCTGCACTTATAAAGTGCACTTGAGATATCATACCTTTTTGCCTGGCCCTCTCCTCATATATTTCTTGGAGGTGTGAAAGTATCATGTAGGCGTCCTCATCCTCATACATTTTCTGCAATTGACTGGACATGGATGACAACATGATGCAATGTACATCAAGTGCATCATCTACATGCTTTATCCATTTATCTTTTTCCACCTTACATTCTCTCTGAGAAGGCTCAACGGGAATTGGGGATTCCATCACATATAACTTTCTTTCTTGGTACAGTACTATGCGCAAGCACTTGTACCACTCCGGGAAGTTTTTTTCAGTCAAGATATTTTCTTTATCCAAGATCGATCGCAATGATAAATTACTTGTGGTGTTGCTGATTTCCATTTTGAATTTACATCATATAAAAATTTATTAGTTAGTACTTTGTCTTGATTACTTTTTGACATTTATGATTAATAAATTATTATATCATTTTAATGTCTCCCACTATTTTAGCGAACCATAATATACCCCACTATTAGATTCAGAATAATCTATCGCTTGATTATTCTAGTGGAAAGGATCCTCGAAGCCTCCCTCGTAGTCTACAAGCTAGGGATACACCACTAACTTATAGGGTTTCAAGGTAGGCACTCGACTGGCCAACCACTTGTTCTTGTGGTTCCTTGTGTTGTTGAGTAAAGTCCCAATTTCTGGAATCTGAGCTTGATTCCCTCAACATATTTCCTCTAAAGTGATAGAAAGATCGCTAAGGAAAATCCTTGACTACCCATTTTAGTTAAGTCGACCCATTTCTCTCATGAAAATTCTCCGGTAGTAAGAGGCACTCTCAACTATGGCCGACGAGCACCCCAAACATCTAGTTTTGTTTAGATGGTTGAAATGGAAGGCTTTTAGACTTAGTATATATTTGAAGGAATTTTTTATAATTATTTATGGATGAATATAATTCTTTTCAATTTATCATGTTAAAACTAGGTTGTCGTGCTCATAACTGAACATGCAATAGAATATAATTCGTCACATCTGTATTCATTTTATCTTGTTTACTATTCTATGTGATCATGCAATAATCATGCCGACACATAAAATAATAAACTATGCATAAGTTAAATCAGGTGATCCAACTAGTCTTGAGCATTCTATAAAGATCAATGCATAATGGATCAATATTGACCTAGGGGCATCCATACCTGAGTTGTGACTCGACACACATAACAACTTGCCCAGTGTAATGCGCTTTTCTTCCATCTGGTTTACCACCTCGTCTTGGCGGGGTCTACGTCTCGGATCATCATTTAATTACATGTATACTCTCATGCTGGTGAGGGGGGTCTAGGGGTACAAATTACATCTTTTGCATTGGACACGCAGGCCCTTATACATATTTGAAATTAAATGGATGATTCACAGACCATCATTTATCTAATTAATTATTACAGCCATCGTATGCATTGAATAAATAATTAAATAAATAAATAAATACCAGACATACATAGTTCAGTCACTTCTTCAAGACCATTCAGGGTAAAATATGCGCAATAAAATTAAATTGCAATAAATTTAAATTGTGTGAGGGTGTCCTAATAAATTAAATAAATTTGATTAAATTAAAATAATTTATTTTATTAGTTCCATTTGTTTTATTTAATTTTATTTCTAAAAATTAAATTAAACCATTAAATATTTTTAATCTTAAATTAAATTAACAGTTCAGATTAAAATAATTTAAACCCCCGAATTAATTCTAATTAATTTAATTTAAAAAACTAAATTAATTAAAATTAATTTTAACGAGGGTTACCTCTAGATGGGGAGTCCGGAAGGACTGCAAACTGTCACGGGGTATCATCCTAGAGTAGGGCCTATTACGGCATTACCGCGGATTGATCACGGCGTGGGAGTGACATGACTATGGCGTGCCCGTGGCGTGACTGTGTTGTGATCGCTCGATTCAGTGACTCCCGCAACGGCAGCAGATTCCCGCAAGGTTTGAAGGGAGTGGGAGGAGGAGGAGGAGCATTCCGGCCAGCCTCATTGCCGGCAGCCTGTTGCACCGGTGAGCTAGCAAGGAGGCAGCCCGGTCCGGCACGGCCTGGACCAGCGGCGGCCTGGTCCAGTGCTGTCAGGACCGGGGGCGGCCGGTGCGGGGCTCAACCTGCTCAAGCAAGTGGTCTGGTAGCCAGGGTTCAGGAGCGACGTGGCGCGGCGGTCCGGTGGGGCTCGGTCCGAGGCAACGCGAGGTGGAGGTCTGGAAATTGGGGTTCAGGAGCAGTGCGGCCAGGCGGTCTGGCGCAGCTCGGTCCGAGGTGGTGCAAGGCGGAGCTCTGGTGGGGCTCAGGGCAACGCGACGCGGTCCGGTGGGAGGCGGCTCGGCGGGAACGGGAGGTGCGGTCCTAGCAGGGGTGGCGGTCAAAGGAGGTTCGGCGTAGGCTAGGGTTTCACCCTTAGGGGTGTGGCCTCCTTGTGCACCACAAGAAAGTGGAGACCCCAAAGGGTCTTCTCCCATTTTTTTATATATTTTTTCCTTAGAAAAAATGATGCCACCACCCTTTTTTTTGAAATAAAATGTAGAAGACCCCAAAATGGGGTCTTGGTCTCCCCTCCCCCTTTTCTTAAGAATTTGTGAAAAATGTTTTCCACACCCCTTTTGTGGAAAATATTTTATAATAAAACCTTATATTATATTTTATAATAATAAAATATTACATTTAATTTTTTTTCTCAATAATGATTGAGATTAACATCAAATGAACAAAAAATAAACCACGATATCGATCCGATTAAATTTCTTAAATGATCAGAGCATGATCATTTGAAAACGAAACGACACGTGGTCAGATGCGAATGAACTGTTTTAACACCATGCACTTAAATTTAATGCATCTTAATTTTGTTGACATAGAAAAACCTTGTTATCCCTATAATACCACTATTAGGTACTAGGAAGACGCAATGGAAGCCAGTGGGTTGGGAATTTAAATTTTTCTGCATCACCAGAGTGACATAACCCTATCAACTCTGGTGATCTTGTACCTATTTGGTCTGAGGATCTCGCAAGGTTTAAACAGTGTACAAAATAAACTAAACATGTACCTAGTTTGGAGTTGACATCTGCAAGTCTGTCACAGAATTTCAGCAATCGTTGCTCAAAGAATCTAATGTCAAAGCCCTCTAGTTCATCCACACACACCTCTCGAATCTGCTCATGCGCCATTCATCGAGATTCGGGTGCTAGTACAGATCATCAACACTCACTTCAACATAGTGACGATCACCATAAGGGAAGAAGATTCAATCCGAGATGGATGAACTTGAATATTTTCCTTCGCTTGAGAGACTCTCTCTCTAGATTCCGGGAGGAGAGAGATTCTCCCAATCTTAACACATGAATAGTAAAAATGGGAGATCCTCTCTCTCACTTATATAGGGAGTGTTTAAAACATGCGGTATTAATTCCCGGACCATGTGTAATAGACATCTTCTATATAAGTGTTATAAATAATTATTTATGGAAAATAAAATGACACCATAAATAATATTTATAATTTATCACTTACTTGAATTATATAAATATATTAAGTGATAAATTTGAGTCTTAAACTTGACTCACACCTCCTACAAATAATAAACAAAACTAGGACATTAAAATCCATTCCAGTAATATTAATTCTTGTATTTACTATATAACCTATAAATACATGTTATAACTAAATTAAGAAAATTATTCTAAACATGCATAATTAATGAATTTATTTATTCTTTGGTGATCAATAGAACCTGGATAGTGCTCAGACCCTTTAGTGGGTCCCACCAAGTTCTATATTCTTATTCCTAGAATAGGGCAGATTCTCAAGGCGCTATTGTGTGTGACACTCTAGGCCCTTACCTCAGCAGTAGTGAATAATATCCACCGACCTAGAGCGGGATCTAGAAACACATCGAGTCCCCTATAGAGATAAGGCAAAGTCAAAGCAATGACTTCCTTACTACGAACATGGTCCATGTAATATAATCTCTTCGTCATCAATGTCTCAATAAAGTAGAATGGATACTAGTATCATCATTATTTATTTTGCATTATTTTGTTTGTTGATTTTTTCAGACGGTCTTACCTTCCACTACCATGGCCATGGATTCAATGAATGTGCAATTATCCTAATCAACCAGGCCTGAGATATCTCTTCCTTAACTCAAAAGAAAAAATTCATTTCTCAATCATTTAATAAATGCCATGCCATTAATTATATACCTGATACAAACTTCCTCGCCATGACTTTGTTCCATGGTTTTCGCCTTGCAACAAATGTATGTAATTAAATGAAGTCCATTGACAATGATCTAAAGTCTAAAGACCATTACACATGCCCGTAGATAGGAACAACCAATGACACCAAAAACATGTGGTGTTCCTATTATGTGGGTCTATCTTCATGATCTCAACTACTAGAGATCATCATGTGAGAACTTCGTGAGAAGAATTCTCAATGCTTATGAACCCCCAACACCTGATGGTCATGCATCATCTGTGTCCTTTCAAGAATTATGTAACTAGACCATAGGACGTTACATTAAGATTAATTTCATGAAATCTCAGTGTTCTCATTATATCCTAGGATCTATTATAACCCTTTGATGTGATAGCTAATATAAGGACATTGCGATAAAAAAAGTGGATTCAGAAGTATCTACACTATTATGGAAATATAAACACATGTATTATAACAAACTGAATACACGTAGCAGTAATCAAAGTACAAAACAAGTTGGGTCTAGGGAACCCACTTTCAACACTTACGACATTCACTAATGCTAAACTTATTTAATTTCTCACATTAGTACCCAAATAATAAGGGGGTTGGATATCTCGTCAATATCTATTGAAAAAATAGAGATCACTAAGAGTTTTTGTGCCCTTGAGAGATTGATTTTATAAGGGGTTGTCTAATGAAAATAGCTAGAAAAATATTTTATTTATGTTTACAGTGAGGAAGTCGGGTCATGAGATAGGAATAACTTGGAGGATTCAATTTGTAATGGTCCCACTAAATTGGAAAATATTTACTTTTGATGAGGAGGAGGTTCAGGTAAAAATCCCCCCAACCTAACGGTCCCGGACAACTTCTATTCCATCTTTAAAATATTTTTTTATTGATTATTTGTCTTGAAGATTGTGTTAAAAGAATTATAGACCTGCATTCTAGGGTTTCTCCAGTGATTCTGTGGCTAGATCTATTGTAGCTTCTCTGTTGATTTTATAAAGCTTTGTTAAAACATAGGCTCGGTACATTGTATGATTTTCACCAGAGACACTTGCATCTAGATATATTAGCACAGCCTGATGACTGAATTCCCTTAAGTGGGAGGATATCTCAAGATTTCTAGATGCTTGATGAAAAATTCTTTCAATGGATCACCCTCTTATAGAAAGAAATCTTTGAGAGTCTTTCATAAATGGTTTTTTTAGTATACCGTATGTTGTGAGCAAAGCCTATTTCTCAAAGCTGTCTAGAGGCATTGATGATATATGATGTCACCTTAGTAGGAATTATTTTCTAGGGAGAAAGGTGATGTAAAATAGCCTATGATCTCCCTATCCCCTAATATGAACACTGGATGAGATATCGATGATTAGTAGAAACAAATCTTTTAATTCACTAAGACATTGTGCACCAAAGGGCTCCTTGATATTTTCCTAATCTTTGGCATTTTATAGAGAGAAGGGCTAATAATTTGATTTTATGATGTATCTCTTATACTACCATGACATGACATGGATATTCATTATAAGGCATGACTTTTAGTTTTTGGCGACGAAGATTAATCAATAAATTTAGGAAAATTTCATGCACATATTCTTTGTAAAGTTCCCCCTGAATGATGTATTGGGGAGTGACTAAAGGCTAGAACATGGCACATATATTATATTTATCTAATTACCTTCTCATGGGTAATATGTACTCTTCTTATTTTTGAAGATTTTCCATAACCTGATTTGACCAAATTGGATATTGTAACACCCAATGTTTTTATGAATTATTATTTTTCAATAAATTAATATTCTTTAATGGTTTGGAATGAACTATATACTCCATGTTATGATCGCTTTGAACACAACACCAAGTTAATATTGAAATTCACACAAAACTAATCATAGATTTAATTAAATGAAACACAAATCTAATCTTCCATTACACAGAACACGATGTTTTTTTGTTACATATAATACCAAGTACCTTCGATAGCTTATGTTACATGCAAGGCTGAGTTTTACCGAACTACAATACATTATTAATATTATAATTAAAATATTATTATATTTTTTACCTAGACATTAGAATTGTGGGTATGAAAGTAATTAACTAAATTATGAAATTATGGTTTATTAATTTTTATAAAATGAATTCTTAAGAAACCAATTAATTATAAATGAAAGTATGAACTGTCAGAAAATAAAGAAATTCCTTTTCTAAAAAAATATTTTTCTTTTCAAAAACATGTTTTATCAAAATAAATTAAAACAACTTGTTTTGATAAATTATTTTAGTGAAACTTATATAGTATATATTAAATAAACTTTTTAATATTCACCTTATGTCTTTTCTAGATAATACATTATAATTAATCGAATTTTAGGTATGAAAAGTTGTATTTTTATAAAATATAGTTTTACCATCTTTTAATGGAACACTTGTTTTAAAAAAAAATTTTGAATCTTTTATAAATTTCATTTCAAAAATTGAACTTAATTTTTTAAATAATAATTCCAAAATTATTTTGGGGTGAATTGTTTTTATTTTTTAGATAAATTTCACTTTTTCATGAATAGAGAAAAATACTGAATATTAATGGGAAACTATCTTTTAATATAATTCATCTATATAGTTAAATTATATATAAATATGGTTTTAATATATAATTACATTAATAATAAATTGATAAATCCAATTTAGGTTATTTAAATCAATTTTACAATGAAAATGGATATAAAAACATTTCAAACTTTTGAAAATTTCTATTTTAAAAACTCGTTGTTTCTTCCCTTCTATGGGAATAATTTTAAATTAATTACTACCAATTATTTGATTGAAATATTTAAATACGGATTAAATATTTGGAATAACAATAATTAAAAAAATTTAATAAGTAAAACATAATTTTTTACCAAAATTATTATTGAAAATAGTTAAAATTAATTACTGTAATTAAGTTAAAAATTAGTTTACAGAGGGACTAAACTTTTAAATAAGGTCCTAAATGACCTATAAATATGTCCAAAACTGATTGTATTGAAATATTTTTAACATATACATTATTGTATCTAATATTGTTTATTTTTGGCGGCACATTATGTAAGGGTTACCTCCCAACAGTGTTTACAATTTTGGTATTTACTAATTTTCACTCACCTCCCTTATAAAAGGACACCACCTTTCCACCTTTCTTCACTCATCAAAAGACAATTGTATCATCCAAAACCTGACCAAATTAACCCCCCTATACCATCATATCAACCTATAATCTTAATTTTTGGAATAAACATAACCAAATGAGTCTTTTGTTGCAAACCAAAAGGATTTAACCGAAGAATATGTAACGTTCATCAACATGCATTTTGGTTTTGTTTCTGTCTTCACCTTGATAAATTATTATTATAACATGATTATATAATATACAATGTATAATACATATGTGGTTATATTTTTATGTTAAGGTTATGACCTGTAAATTCACACACTTCCATCGAATGGGATACACAATCAACATTCATGTGTACGACAGACTACCACCTCCCCAATCGATGACGTTTATTCTTCCATTACAACATTTCATGGTTGGGAATAATGATGGAATTATAGTTTATATATGAAATATTTGATATATATATATATGTGTGTGCTCTATGGTATTTCTTCATTATTTTTGATTTATTATATAACACATAGGTTCATGCTTTCCGTTTTGTGAGAATGTGATAACGTCGTTCATGTGTACGACAGACTACAACCTCATGAAGTAATGTGGTTTATTCATGCTTTACATGAAATGTATTACGGATGGATTTAATAGAAATATTATATATATGTGAAGTTATAATTCTACTTCAATGAATATATATATATATATATTACTTTTGTTTCTTTTAATATGATAAAAAAATGGAAGAGACATTCACGCGTACGCACGGCCTACCGTCTCCATTAATATATTATTTCATTTCATCTTTATATATTTTATATATTATTATAAATACATATATATAAGAATATATATGATATTAATATCATTTTTTAAATTTTTTATACGAGAAAATCTTGATCAAATAAGGGGGACCAAAAATAACTAATCAAAACATATATAAAAAACAAAGCAGTTTTTATAAGAAATGTAACATTAATATGAAATTTTTAATAAACATGTGATATAAAGTCATAAGAAAAATATATGGTATTATATATTAATATGGTTATTTTTTAGTAGTATAATAAACTTATATTTATTATACATGAGGTTTCAACATGTATGAATGATGCCAAGAAATAAGGTTAGGAGATTTCTAGTCTCACTTTAATTTATGGGAGACTTATGCCATATTCAACAATAATTCCTTTAATGTGGTGTATATACTTCCCAATGACATGTTATATCCGGAATATCATTTATTTAATGGTATTTGAAGTTTCAATTTAAGTTATTGTTTCAAATATTTCATGATTCAAAAGTTACACATGTAGTAACTGGATTTCTAGTCTCGCTTTTATTGCTTCGAGACTTATGTCATATTCACCACTCGTTACTTTTATGTGGTATATATAATGCCCTATTAATTTTTATATGATTAATTTAATTTGTCTAATGATACTAAAAGTTTCAATTTATGTTATTATTTCATTTATTTCATGATTCAAAACATACTTATGTATTAAGAGATTTTCTTCTCATTTTTTACTTTACGAGACATTTTCTATATTCACCACCTATTTCTTCTATGTGGTGTATATATCACCTATTAATGTACATTATGATTCCTCCAAAAAAATGGTAATTGAAAATCCATTTTTGGATTTCTCGTTCATGGGATTCTGGTTTCTATGTCACCAAAGTAGTAATATAATTTTTTCTCAATTTTCCTTCTTTGAGATACATGTTAGGTTATGCACCTATATTCTTTTATGAGATGTATACACTACAAATTTTCTATGTTATATCATGATTATCTTTATTTTAATGATATTTTGAGATTTATTTCATGTTATTACTTAATGCAGACTGTGATTCAAGTTTACCAAAGTGGTAAGATTTTATTGTTATAATCTCATCATTTAATAAAATTATTTATGAGTATGCTTCCATTGATGTAATATTATCATCCATATCTCAATAATTATCATGAATTTTATTCTTCTATAGTTATTCATGATATCATAATGTAATGGTAACATTATTTTACACTTTGGGACTTAAGATAATTTATACAATGTTCTTAATAAAATCCTAAATTATTTATCTCTTCAGTGAGAAATATATTTTATTCAAAAACCTTATTTTCTAAAAATTCTTTCAAAATGGTATCAAAAAATATTTTATGCTAATTTTTATGGAAATATATTTTTAAATTATTTTATGTTTATAATGGTTTTTAAATAATCATTTATATTTTTTCAAGGTTATTTTCAATGAAAATTGTTTTTCAATGTGTTTTATGTTTTAAAAATAAATTTTCAATGTGAAAAAGGATATTTTCCTTAAGATATGTTTTCAATGAATTTTTAAATATTAATTTATAATTTTTCAATGTTTTTTTAAATGAAATTTTTTTTAAAATTTTTTATGTTTTAAATATTTATTTTCAAAGAATGGTAATTCCCCTTAAAATTTATTCAAGTGATCATTCAAAATACTCTTTTATCTAAGATGAGTGCATTTATTATAGTTTATTATTTCATGGGGATAAGATCTAAGGAAGTAATTTTTATTATTTATTTGAATGGTTTATTTTTAAGATGAAATTTTTTTTATGAAACATCTTTCTCTTCCACAAGTTATTCTATGATTAAATCCACTTATTTTCAGGGGTCAGTCTTTAATGAAATGATCATGATACCAATATATTTTCGAAATATTATGATATTATGAAATTTTTATTATACCCATTTAATTTCATGGGTTATGATAAAAGGAATATTTTTTGATCTTGTGGAAAACATAAATATGGTTTTCATTATGTGATAGTTGGGACCTATATCTCCCTCCAAAGAATTGGGTAAATATTTACATCTCATGAGATATAAATGGATGGAATGGAAAGTTAACCCAATTCATTAAGGGAAATTGTCTACTAATATAGTCTTAGGAGTGAAATTAGACTACAAATATGGTTTTTAGAGTGAACCTGTTCCAGTAAGATAGCCTTGGTCATGATCCTTAACTACTAATATAATATACGGTGTGAACCCGGACTACTATGATGTTATGGATGGACTTTTTATCATGTAAATAATGTTATGTGTGGTCCCACATACATGTATATAATTTTATTCATTAACATTATTTCATGTTCACATAGTTATAGGTGGACCTAGTTTCATGTCTCTAAATTTACCTAAGGGCCTGATTTCATGTCTTCAACTTAAAGGGAGAACCTGTTTATTTTTATACATGTTCATATGGTTATAAGTTGATGTGTATTAAATAAATCAATGTCTTATTCGTTTTTTATTATCTCATGTCGCATGATATTTTTTCCTTTGTGATTCATGTATTATGTTCTACCAATATTTATGTCATGTATCATGTTTATAATCTTTGATATGTAATGTTTGCTCTTTAAATGTTATGATCATTTTCTCATACCATTATCCTCATGTTATACTTACATATCTCTATTATTTACCCTTAAGAAACATCTAACATCACCCTTTCTAATGTTTCCTTTCCCCATGTTATGAATAATGGTTTTATGTAGGAGTAAAAAATGGGAATATAGTTTTGGGGAACATTGAATATGTTTCCCCATGAAAGAAGATTGCATTCCAAGTTTCCAAATTCATTAAACTATTACCATCCTTTGGAATGTACATTTATAATGTGATGAATATTCATCCATAAAGATGTAATATCCATGTATGAGAATCCTTGGCCATAATAGTTGGTATCAAAGGAAAGTTTTAGTTACCAATGGAAACTAGAATAACAATACATGTGTGGGATACCTTGGGATATTTCTGAGGATTTTTCTAGGGATATCTCTAAAGATAATTTTATATATGGGTTAAAGTTTATGAAAATGTCTTGGAATTTTTGTAAAAGATTTAGAGTGTGGTTTCTGAGAATTTGAATCCCTGATAGTATTCTACTAGTCAATGTGTCTCTAGAACAGATGTACATAGGGGTAACAACCCCAAAAAACATAGTATTGAGATAGATTCAGTCAAGAACAAGTGCACAAGAATGGGTCTGGCTACTCACATAGTCTGACACTCCCAAGGATATACTTTGGGAATTCACAAACCATTTATGAACTACAATAAAGAATTTAAATAGAATATGACTATTAATAATGAAGGATAATCCTATGGTGTCGTTTATTATGGAATCAATGGCGAGAACTAGAAGGAATTGGGTTAACATTAAATGAGAGAGATAATTTGTAGATGAGCGGCCAAATGGGGTAATATCTAGAGTAGAGTATTTTTTTATTATTAATAATAATTTTTCAGGGATCATAATTGGAAATGTGTGCTTTAATCAACTCTATGGCCTACAAAATAATATAAGGAAAGTGTTTGCTGATAATCTGGGTAATGGTAACCATAGAAGAAAGAATATTATGTATCTTTAGTGACAATAATTTTGGAAGAAACTCCAAAGTAGATTTCATAGAATAACATGAAGATATTTTGACTTTATAAAAGATGGAAATAAATAAAATAACTGAAAAGGTAAAATTAAAGGGTTATATAAAGTAATTTATGGGAATAATGGCCTCCCTAAGCTATCATCAATTGTTGAATGCTTTAAATGTGGAAAGTATGGGCATTATAAAAATTGATTTCCTTAGTGGAAGGATCATGAAGAGAATTAGAATGGTGGTGTGAGTAATGGTTAAATTGATGAAGATAGAGAGACTAAAAATTAATTGTGAGAGAAAAGTAGTAATAAGGAATAATATTTGGAATCCCGGTTAATTTCTTAAGGATGTGGTGGAATGATCAAAGTGTTTATGTATTTAGATTAAAGTATTATGAAATATATTAGGAATTTTAAATATTTTTTTAATGAGGATTCTAAATAATGTGCTCATGACCTATAAACTTAATTTAATCAAGGTAATATTTAACAAAAAGAACACATAACTAAGGCAATATAACCATTTATATGTTCTTAATTTTTATATAATGTTGATCGGTTAAAGAGATTTTGGATATGAATAATTAAATAGGATGGTACTAATTACCTTGGAACTAATTAATGTTTATTAAAAAAATTGTTTTATTCTATCAATGATTGAGTTTTCATAATTTTTGGATATAGCTAACATACCCACTAATTTATGTTTCATGTAAGGAAGGAGTTCAACAATGATTTATGTTAATTTCGGTTATCATCATGTTTCAAGAGAATACATGATGAATGTAATACCTGGTTTAGTAAGTGACAACCAAGAGATACTTAAAACTATATAGTTGATTAATGTTAAGTTGATTGAAGTGACCTCATTTCTAAATTTTGGATGTTATTATTTTATAAGGGTCATAAGTTTATCCATTTATGGAATGGTTTAAGTTAAACTTTGTATTTGGTTTTAGAGATTATTGTATTACTTCTCCATATGAATGTTTATTCATATTTGATAACCTATGATAACAATTTCTCTTTTATGATAATGAAATATATAAATAATGACTTATCATTCTATTTATGGATATTATGATCTACTATTTCATCAAGAAAAACAAATTCACCTGCATTTTTTGAGTAATAGATGAAGTGGAAATTGGTCAAGGCACAACCAAAGGGTGATATTGTGCATATGAAATGGAATGTAATCATGTAAGAATATATCCTTATAAAAATTATTCAACATTATGAAAATGGTATTGAAATAAAATATTTTGATGTTATCATAATTTGTTATGAAATTAATTAACTCTTCACGGCTAATTGGTTATCGTTTTATGGACACTAATATTTTCTAGACCACTCACATTATTTTGATCATTGATCTTTATCAATCTGTATAATTATTTAAACTTTTCTTCCATTCCCAAATATACAATTTTCACCAATGATTTCTCATATAGAAACCTAGTTATGAGTTACTTTGGTTAACCTTTATTTTTCCAACATTCATTTTTTAATGGAAGTTTTATTATTCATTTTTTTATGTGGGTTTCTATAAAATAAAATTTAAATTATTAAAACATTGATGACCAGGATCATTTTCAAGGGTGACATTAATTTTATGGTTGGAAAAATGTAACCCGTAGTTTTTAATAATTTTTCTTTCAAATAAATTAAAATTATTTGATATCCTGCATTGCAAATTACACTAATTTAAGCATGCTTTAAATGAAACATTAAGTTAATACTGTGCTACATAAAACAATGAGATTATATTATTTTACACACAAAACCTGTATTTTATTTCATTAAATGAAACACTAAATTTCAATTGTGTTGCACTAAATACCAAGTTTCTTCAATGTCGTTCTATGCATGAAAAATGGAGATTTGTTGAACTACATTGGAATAAAATATTATTAATAAAATATTATTATAGTAATAATCTATCCTTTTGAATAAAGGGCTTGAAAATTATTAACTAAATTATTAAAATATGGTTTATTCATGTTTATAAAGTGAATTCTTTGGTAACCTATTAATTATAAATACTAGTAAGAACTATTTTAAAATAAATAAATTCCTTTTCTATAAAATAATATTTTGTGCACAAACATGTTATATCTCAACAAATTAAACAAAATAATTTTGATGAATTATTTTAAAGAAAATTATTGTTTATAAATTTAATTAACTATTTAACAATCATATTAGGTGTTTTATATATAATAGATAAGAATGAATCCAATTTTAGTTATAAAAAGATGTATTTTCTGAAAGGCAGTTTTACCGCCATTTAATAGTGCAATTATTATAAAACTAAATTTTCAAATTTTTATAAATTTTATTTTAAAAAATAATATTTTTTAAAATTTTAATGTAAAAATTATATTTTGGATAATTTTTTATATTTATTTTAGAAGTTTCATTTTTTAATCAACAGTGAAAAATACTAAATTTTAAATGAGAACTACCTTTTCCAAATTTATTTATATAGTTAAATTATTTTTTTAATTTGGATTTGAAGTATAATTAGTTTAATTATACCAAAATGAATCCAATTTATGTCATTATATTCAATTTCACAATGAAATTGGAAATCAAAACATTTCAAACTTTTGAACGTTTTAACTTTAAAAACTTGTTATTCTGTCCCGTCTGTAAGATTAATTTTAAATTAATATGTACAAATTGTATTGTTTTAATTTTAATAATTGGATTCCTTTTTTTAATTATAATAATTTATAATTTATAGTATGTTTAAATTAGTTTTTTTCCATGATTATTAGAGAAAATATTTAAAATTAATTATAACAATTAAGAGAAAAATGATTTTACTAATGGAATAAAGTTTAATTTGAAGGTCCAAATGTCCTATAAGAATCATGAAAACCCATTATATGTCTATATTTATGCACTTTACCATATTTTATTGAATATTATTCATTATTATAGTAACATTATATAAGGTAGACCTCCAAAGAGAGTTTTCATTTTGGGTATTTAGATATTTTCTAGTCACCTCCCATATAAATGGTCACCAACTCCACCCTATCTTCACCACTTTAAAGCCAATTTTTTTGACCAAAACCTGACCAAATAAACTCCTAGAGACCCTAATATAAACTAGTAATCATAATAAATTTATAAATCCAACCAAATGAGTCCTTTGGGGAAAACCAAAATGAGCTACCCAAAGAAGAGGTAACATTCAACTACTCAAATTTTTTGGTTCCTTTTTCACCCTATTAAATTAATATTATTAAATAATTATATAATAACCCAAATATCATAAATATAATGATATTTTTTATGTCAATTTTATGACCTAAAAATCTACACACTTATATCAAATGAGATATGCAATCATCATTCATGTGTGCGGAGGACTACCACCACACAAATCGTTGTCGTTCATTCTTCCATACCACCTTTTAAGGTTGGTAATAATGATATATTTATAGATTATATATGTTATTTATGATTTATTTTTGTTTTTTTAATTATTATATAACACATAGTTTTATTCTTGAATTTTTTTGGAGAATATGATAACGTCATTCGTGTGTGTGGTGGACTATCACCACATGAAGAGATTTGATTCATTAATTATTTAAATGGAATTTATTAAGGATGTTTTTTATTATAATATGTGATATATATAAAATAATAATTATAATATAATGATAATATATATATATCATTTTCTTTTCTTTCCTTCAATATGATAAGAAAATAGGAAGAAAGTTCATGCATATGTACGGTCTACCATCTCTATGAACGGCGTATTCCATTTTCTATTTCGATATTTTATAGATTATTATAAATACATATATTATGAATATATATGATATTTATATCTCTATTAAAATTATTTAAATGATTAATTCCTGATCAAAGAAAGAGGAAAAAAATAACAAGTCAAAACATATAAGAAAAACAAAGGGGTTATTACCCGAAACATAACTCTAACGTGAAATTGATAATTAATGGGTAATATAAAGACATAATAAAATAATATATGGTATGATATCTATGAATGTGGTTTTTTGGTGTTTTTATTATAAAGTTATATTTATTATATAGGATTTTTGAACATGTATTAAGAAATTTAAGAGTTAAGGTATGTGTATTTCTAGTCTCACTTTTATTTAAATTAGTCTTATGTTATATACACCACTTGTTCCTTTTTTGGGGTGTATATACATCCCTATGTCATGTTATATAATTAATTTATTTAATTAAATGAATTTAAAAGTTTCAATTTATGTTAATATTTCATGTATTTAATCATTAAAAAGTAACTAAAGTAGTAAGGGGATTTCAAGTCTTGCTTTTATTTCTGTGAGACTTATACCATATTCACTTCTTGTTACTTTTGTGTGGTGTATATACTACCCTATGGCATGTTATATAATTAATTTAATTTATTTATTGATATTAAAAGTTTAAATTGATTTTATTCTATAATTTATTTTATGATTCAATAGTTATTTAAGTAGTAAAGAATTTCTCTCTCACATTTTACATTATGAGACACATGATATATTCACCACCTATTTATTATATATGGTGTATATAAAAAACATGAATGTACTTAATGATTCCTATACTTATAATTATTTTTAATTTCACATCCATTTTAGGATCCCTCTTTTATGGTGTTGTAGAATCAATGTTTCCAAATATGTAAGGGAATGTTTTTATCAATTTTCCTTCTTTGAGACACATGTTATAATATGAACCTATATTGTTTAATAAGGGGTATAAAATACCACTTTGACATGTTATATCACTAATATTCTTATTTTAATGATATTTTAAGCTTCTTGTATTGTTATTTCTTCATGGGTATTATGATTCAATGTTATAAAAGTGGTAAGAGTTTGTTGCTGCAATCTCATCATTTATCAGGACAACTTTTTATTATGCTTCCATTAATGAAATATTACGTTCCATATCTTAAGAATTATCTTGAAATTTATTCTCTTATTGTTATTAATTATATATTCAATTGATGGTTCTATTATTTCACTATTTGGTACTTAATATATTTAAGAAAAAATATTTATAAAAATTTAACTTTATTTCTCTCTTCAGTCAGAAATATATTCTATTAAAAAAACATATTTTCTATAAAAAATAGTGTTTAAATGATTTTTTAATATAAATTTAAATAAAATTGATTTAAAAAATTATGTTTAAAATGGTTTTCAAAAGATTTCTTTATTTATTTTCAAGTTTATTTTTAAAGAAAAATGTTTTTCAAAAGGCATTATAATTTTGAAAACGTTTTCAAAATAAGGAAAATATTTTTATCTAGAAATGTTTTAAATAAGTTTATCAAATCATAATTTATCTATTTTAAAAGTGGTTTTCAAATAAAATGATTTTTGTAATTTTTTTATGTTTTAAAAATTGGTCTTCAATGAAATTTTATTTCCCATAAGAAGTGATCCAAGTGATCTTTAAAAATCCTCTTCCATATATAATGACATCCTTTGTTATAGATTATTATTTACTAGTGATAGGATCTAAGGATACCATTATTATTCATTTTTGAATAGTATATTTTTAAGATGAAATGTTAATTATGAAACTAACTTATCTTAAATGGGTAATACCATGATGAAACCCACTTCTTTTTAGGGGTTAGGCTATGATGAAATGATTATGAATCCTATCTATTTTCCATGAGTAATGATATTATTAAATGTTTACAATATCCATTTCATTTTTTTGTTATGATACGATATATTTTTCAAGATCTTGTGGTATAAATAAATATGGTTTACATTATGTGATGGGTTGGACCTATATCCCTCTCCAGTACATTGGGAAAATATTTATATCTCAAGATATATACATGGTTAGAATGAGAATTAAACCAGGTTTAGTAAGGAAATTTTCCCACTAAGATTGTCTTGAAAGTGAACATTGACTACTAAAATGGTTTTGGGAATTAAACAATTCCACTAAGATATATTTCTCAGTGAGCCTCGAATACTAATATGTTCATGAGGGTGAACCTTAAATATTAAGATATTATGAATAGACTTGGTTTCATGTCTATAATGTGATGCATGGACCTTTTTAGATGTCCATAAAGTTTTGATATAACCAAATTTCAGGTTCAAAAACTTATTCAGGGACCTGGTTTTATGTCCATATGTTTATGTGATGCTTGATTTCACATACTTATCTTAATTGGTGAAATAGTTTCTATTTATACATTTCTATAATGTTATAAGTTGATGTGTAAACCAAAAATATAAGTCTTATTTCTATGTTACTCACTCATGGATTATTTTATGCCAATATTTATGACCAGACTCATGTATATGACATTTTATATACAGTTTGTGATGTTGACATGTTATGATCATGATTTCATCCCCTTATGTTCATGTTATTCTTACATATCTCATTTATTTTCGTTTACTAAGAATGTAATGTCACCTTATCTTATGTTTCATTTAACTAGTTTATGAATAATGATTTTATGTATTAGCACTAAATGGGTATATCTTTGTGGGAAAAATTTAAGAAGATTCACCATGTTATAAGATTATGTTCTATGTTTTGAAGGAAAATAAAATATTATGGTCCTCATCCATTTAAATTTTAAATTTATAGAATATTTTTCCAGAAAGATATAATATCCATGTATGAGAATTCTGGGTCTCTATAGATGTTTCTCCATGTCTTTATTTTAAAAATTAAGGTTGATAATTATTTCAACTTTCACATTAGAACGAAGGTGATCCAAGAGTGGTTCAGTGAATGAACATTTCCTTGGGTTTTCTTCTAATTGAGAAAGAATAACACTTTTAAATAAAGATGGATCAGGCATGAATTGCCTCATTTTCCTAAGTTCATCATGCTAGGAGTCCTTTCTCATAGTTGATTCAAAAATGGGAGGACCATATTGACAAATTGAAGCATCACTATAGGTTACACATTCGAAGTGAATTCTATCAAGGGGAGGACGACCATCACAACATAATATCCAACTCTAATTGGAAATTATATAGTGTAAACCCTAGGGAGGCCCTCAAGGTGAATGATAAAAAGGGGAGGAAGTTTTTTTGATTCATTATTAGGGAAATGAGGAGGGTTTTTTTTGTCAGTCACATGATATGGGATCTCATGATCAATTAGAATGTGGACATTGACTAATCCTTTATGGTAAGATGTATGAGGAGGACCTCTAGAACCAATGGAAGAAAATTCATGGTGAGGACATTTTCAATTGAAGATATTATCACTATAATTTATTAATATATGATTGCAGTCCTTATCCACCATAGATAAACATATGACGGTTTCATGAAAATCATCATTTATTAGAGCGGGATTGTAGACCAGCTCTTCATTTTCCAATCACCTTTGGTGAGGCTTATTTTTTGATGATCTTTTATCGGAGACTGGGGCTATTGGTAGTGGATATTATCCTTTATATATTTGAGCCTTTTTTAGTATCTCATGTGATTCTCTATGAATTTTATGAATGATTTCTTGAAAATTGGAATGGATATATGTCTACCCTAGAGTGGCCACTTTGATGAACTGATAACCTCCAGTTAGAACAAGGATATGGGTCTGATTTGGTTGTCCATTTAACAATGTATTTTTCCAATGAACCACCTAAATGGTATAACGGATATGCATCTACTCTAAAGAGACCCCGCATTATGCTGATGAGTCACCCTAATTATGGGGGTGGGGTTGTGTGACCACCTGTTAACCACTGGCACTGACATCATTATGTCATAGATGATTTGTAAGATGTGGTTAATGATTTTCAACTACCATTGCTTCATTATAAATATATTATAAGAGACTTTAGTAGAAATAAATGGATATATGATCATTTCATGGTTAGAGTAAGGATGTACACCTTATTCAATACTCCATTTCCTATTAGTATATATCTAAAATTTTCATGTGAAAGGGTAGAGATATGATTCTTACTCCGTTTACTACCAAAATTTATTGGCTATTTTATACAAGTGTTTCCAGATCATACTAATCAACTTGACATACACATGAATTGATTCGTCACTTCTGGTTTATTCCAGATATTTTTTATTGGTGGGATCCATCAATTTCTACCAAACTATAGTGGAAGAATTGAGAGGCAAGGTTAGAAATTTTTATCTTCTCCTAAGTTGCTACAATATTTTTTTGTTATATTTAGTGGGAAAAGGGGTGTGAGCATATCAAAAAATTGTTTTGTTTCCATCCTTGATGGGATTCCCTGGGTTCCTTGGTCTGAAAATCCTAAGAGAGAGCTCATGAGGAGGTTTCCTCATCATATTGAGTACTTTGTGTTTTATGGAATCAATGGTAGTGGCTAATAACAAGAGCTCCATGGAACGACCCCTATATTATTGAGATGAGGTCATCGATGACCTCTTGATCTTCCTCCCTAAGATAAGGGAGTAATAAATTTATTCCTTCAGGGGAAAGGTTCCTGAAGTGGTTTGAACTAGCCATTTGTGTTTCATTATTCTTCACTACCAAAAATTATTTCATTTATAGATCATAGTACTTAATTCCTTACTGGGATTTATGTGGAGCCTCCAGTTTAATAATAGTACAATTGAAGTGTTACACCTTGATCACTATATTTGATACATGGCACTAAGAACACTAGGTAGGTTATGCGGTCCTCTAATTAGGTGATGATCTAGCTTTAGTGGATTTGAATTAATAAGTCTATGATAGTTGAAAGGATTATATTTTAATTGAACATAGTTTTAATTAGAGTTCCTGAGTATAAAAGAAAAACACAAAAAAGAAAAAAAAATTGTCAAAGAATCATCTCAATAAACAAACACATTGTAATCGAATGTTTTAAATCCATTTTTGGAAATCTTTAATTTTCTATGATCATGAAAGGCTCTTAGCATATTGATGACATAGTCATTTTGATGGAGGATTCATGTTTGGTTCACCATTCGTTGTTTCAAATGAATTTTCAGTTTGTTTCCTATAGGGTATATTTTTGAAACCAAGAACACCCAATGGTTCCCTTATAAATGATATTTCGTGAACATACTTGTCAAAGGCTAGTGTTCATTGATACATGGCTCCAAAAACACTTCATAAATTGTATTGGTCAAGATGATGGGAGTTTAGGCTCATCATACCTTTTTGAAAAGAATTATTTTCTACTCTGGGGCTCTTTTATAAATTTAAGACATATTCATGTATCCTTTATTAAATCTCAAATATAGAGTGGCTCCCCATTATATTAATAATAAATTATAAATATTTATTTTCTTTAGAATTATTTCTATGTGTATGAGGATATTAATTTATGGAGACATCTGTATGTATATGAGGTTTTCCATTGATAGTAAAATTTATATGAATTATATATTTTTATGTCGTTAATTATCATGATTTTAGTTATAAGACACAAAGTAGGGTGCTAAGAAATTTATCATCCTCTAGGGAGACATGTTTTGTTTTGATGTCAGGATCTGGCCCATGAGAATGAATTCCTTTATATGCTTAGGAAAGGAATTAGAACCCATGTAGTTCAGTGCAACTTAATTGGAAACATCCTGCCTTTTAGGGTTATGTGACAATGACCAGACTATGTACTTTAACATCATGTAGATAGGATTTCTAGGTAGAAGTTTCCTAGCCATGGATAGTATGGAAAGATGATAAAATGGTTTAAGGGACCTATAAGGCATTATCCACTCTTATTGGATATTACCCTTCACGGAATATTGAACATAAAATATTAGGACGAGTTTTCATTGTTCTTGGTTTGAACCTCAGGAAGGCTTCCAACGTATCTCATTTTGACAAGAATCAAATCTCATGTCATTTGGAAGGTTAGGGATTAAAACTATCGAGGAGGGCCAATGGGTTTCCTCATTGAGAATCTGTCCTTTTGATGTACTAATAACATGGTTGGGGATTATATTGAATAGTATTTCCATGTGGATATTTTATTAGCCTGATGACATGATTCCCACAAACCACTAATCCCACGTGAGTCATGCACAATGTGAGAGTAAAGAGGAAGTGGAAGATCTTGAAAATTGTATAATCTCCTTCATCCACTAGTGGAAGAATATGGTGATATTAAAGGGGAGGAATGTCAGGCAATAAAATCCATGGTCTTACATTATGAGGTATTCCCTTACAAAGATCCCCTCACCTCCCCTTTGATAAATGTAAAAGAGGACTATGGTGGGGCTCTGGGAAACCGATGTCGTAGACCTACCTAATCATCCATTCAATATTATTCCTATGTTTGGATTCCACATTAACATTATAATCAAATATCGTGAACATTCTGAGGATCCCTCCTACTAGGGAGGTTAAATTTTGGTCTCTGATTAATATGGGAATGCAACACTATATTAGAGACGTGTCAGTGTTTCCTATCCTTGGTGTTATATGGTTGAGTGATAAAAACATCATTTGTATAAAAAAAATTTGTTTGTGGGGTGATGAAAAAAATCACACTGCAAATGAATTAACATATTTTACATGGGTTTTAAATCACTATCTTCCCTTACAAATGAAAAGGTCATTTGTGGGGTGAATTAAATCACTGCCTTCCATCGTAAACAAAAGTTTTTCCCTAGGGGGGGTGGGTGAATCACTATTTCCCTCATAAATGAATTTTTTATTTTGGTGGGTGTTAAATAATCACCTTCTATTAAAAATAAAAATATTATTTTTAGGGGTGGATTAAATAATCACTTACTCTCAAGAATGAAAAGGTTGTTTGTGGGGGGTCATTAAATCACCACATTCCCATGCAAAAAAAAATTTCATATGTGGGGGTGTTATTTTAATACCTCCTCTTGGGAAAAAAATAATTTTTTTGCATGGGAATTATTTCACCACGACACCTCACAAATTTGTTTTTCATTTGGGGGAGTTCCATGCAGAGTGGAAATCCCATATAGCATGTTCACTATGAATTAGGGGTGGGACACTAGTTGGTTCTGGTTACATTACATATTATAAACGCCATGAATTTCATGACCATTTAATTTTTTATTTTCCTCAAATTACTCATAAAATTTTCATATTATTAGAAGATCTTACTAGGCCAAAAAATCATGGAAATATTTTTTTAGTTTTTATGGATGACATAATTACATAAAATTCTTATAAAATATTGACACAATACTTATTCTTGTAGCATAAACATTTTCTAAATGATATTAAAAACACTAAAAGTAACAATTTTGGGATGATTTATAGTGTCACATGATATTTTTAGATATAAATAACATATTAAGTACGTGGTAGTGGATTATATTATAATTTATTTTTTATCGTGTTTTTTTCATAGTAAAATTAATTTAATAATTCAAATAAAGTCATTAATGGTATTTTATACTAAACAATATTTTATTAAATGATTTTAAATTCAGAAAAATTATATCTTTGATAAATTGAATGAGATATAGTAGAAAATATTAACCATTGGTCCATTTATATATCATTTCTTATTTTATAGTAACATTATTGACTCCTAAAGAGTAAGAATATTTGATATCACTATTATTGTGGAAAGGGTTAACATAAGTTAAAAACCTGATATGGGTGAAATAATCACCTAAAATTGTTAAAATTTTATTATATGCGATTAATTTCACTCATACACTTATTATATTTTATCTATATCAATAAAAATCCAATTACATGGAAATTAATTTATATTAATTTAATTCCTTATGCAATATCAATGTTCCCCATCCCTCATTTATAAAAGGGATCCTCCTCTCCTCTCTTCCTCGCACATTAGGAACACTCTAAATTGGAAAATACCTTCCCAAATACCTTTATAATATCCATCACCATGTACTAGAGTATTTATTTTGGTCATAAAACCCACTAGAAAGGCTTTAGGTATAAACCTAAAGAGGTTATCTGAATAACTGGTATAGCTCTTAATTGAGCGTTTTCATTTTATTTCATTGTCTACCTTCTTAGAAAAATCAACCATGATGAAATAAAAACATTAGTATCTTACATATAATTAGATATTATTATGTCAGTTTTATAACCAATATGTAACTTATCTTGCATAAAATGGGAAATGAAACCTTTCTTCGTGTGTACAACATATTACCACCTCCTGAACCGATGTAGTTCATTTTCCATTATCACATCTCATGGCTGGTTATAATGATTGATTTAATAGATATATATATATATAAATATATATATATATATATATATATATTATTGACATATTTATCATTTTTTAAAGTTAAAATGTCATCTAATTTCTTACATTTACATTCATTGAAAAATGATAAAGTCTTTCGTGTGAATGTGCAGATTACCACCTCCATGTAGAAATGCGATTCCTTTTTCATGAAAAAATTTTATGGATACTATATATAATTATATTTATAAAAATGATATTATATTTATGATATAATAATAATTATAGAATTATAAAATTATTCTTAATTTGTTTCTATCATGTTCTTTGAAAAATAAAAATGATACTCTCACGTATGCATGACCTACCATCTATATGATTGTAACATAATTCATTTTTCATAACAACATTTAATTTTTGGTTTTCAAAAGTGTACTTTATGTAATATTTGATAGTTATATCTTTATTATTATTCTATATTTGAATTAATAATGACATTTTTTACTGTATCCAACTTAACAAAGTCATTTTAAACATATGATCTGTATATCGTCAAAACATACTACTTGATATTAATTGATTAAGTAATCATGTATAACATGGTAATATATCAATTAAATGTAAAAATTAACTAAAAAAGTTTCTTAATTAATTAACACATAACAAAATTTTATTATTTAGTAAGATAAGGAATGTACATGAAAAGTCGTACTCAAGGTAAGAGATTATTTACTTTAATAACCTCTTTCTAAATGTTTTAATAGTTTAGTTTCTAAATATTATTAGTCAATATCCATATTCATAAAGTTATTTTAATAATGTATTTATATGGACGTGAATTAATCATAAATGATATTTTATGTCAATTTGAAATTTATTTCAAATTTTTTCAAAAGGAATATTTGAAAGCGTTTTATGAAAAATGTTTTGACATAAAAGTTAAAGGAATGTTCTATTTAAAAAATATGGAATAAACAATTTTTTACACTGCTTTAATTATTAATTTATTTTCTCATTCCTTTAAAATATTTCATTTTTTCTTTAAATGAAAACATTATTTCCCTTTGTCAAGGTATTTTCAAAGGGGTTTCAAATGTAATGGATATTTTTATATCCCAAAATATTTTTTATGGTTGAACATAATATTGTTATACAGTCATCCATTAGTTAAAATTATTTTATTATTCTTGGGAATTTTTTATGATGATGGGTGGTTCCATTATAAACCAAGGATATATGGTTCTATTGAAGACCAAGGATTGATTGTTTCATTATAAACCAAGTATGGGTGATCCCAATACAGCTATTTAATGCATTTGGTAAAGGGGCATAGTTAACCGGTAAGGTTTCTCCTAAGACATTATTGTAATTTAACAGGTCGGTTATTAAATTTTTAAGAGTGATATATAAATGATATCTCAATTCATATATATGATTTATTTATACATTAAATGGGTTTTTATGAAAATATAAATATACAATAAGGTAATATATTAATCATATCTTTAAAGGAAAGTACATACTACTTCTTAAGGGTAAAATTGATACCCTATTAAAAAGTATTCATGTGGTTTTTAATGGTTGAAAATAAACATTTATTCAATTTAATTTGACATTAATATTTATTATGAAATGTTTTATGAATATTTTTGGTCATAGAAGTTGATTTCTTAGGTATGAAAATGATTATTTTGAGCTCAAATATTATTTTGAAAATGAAACATTCTTATGAGTATTCATGGTCTAATGAGTTTATTTACTTATTTATTTTTATAAGTCCATTACTAAGATTTTGGTAATTATCCCACATTTCAAAATAATTTTAATATATCTTTACAGATAAGTATGGATAATGATAAGGTCAAAAGAAAATTTTGAAGATATGTCATGAAAATAAAACATGATATATCTTAAAAAAATATTGTAGAGAAAATGGATACTAGGTGTAAGTGTCCACTCGGAGATGTAATATTTATTTATGTAAGGTAGAATTCTTTATTATATAAAACTCCAAGCCTAAATGATATTTTGGAATGCAAGATATTAATTCTTGTCTAAAGACACAATTTAAATATTGTTTATGGTCGGGCCATTATATTTAGATCAAAATTTCTTTGACTAAAACCTTAGTAAAAGTTTAAGATGGATTCTAACAACCTTAAACCATCCACATATTTAAACACTCATCCTATATAATCATTTTAATGAAACAATATTTTAAAATAATTTGTTTCATTTGTCGATAAAATGCCAATTTTTTTACCAAATAAATATATTTCTAAATATCTCAAAATAGTAATCTATCTTCCTAACTAATTTCATGTTTCTCTAGGAAACACTTAATCTATATCAATTTATTCCCTGCTTTTGTTATGGATACATACTCTACATACATTGTTGATATTTCTATAACTAAATACATCCTCGATTTTTGATTTATCATTTTTTATATAAATCTAAACATAAATTCTTTTGTACTCTTTAATTCATTAATATCTCATTCATAATATGTATCCACGAAACGTTTTTTAGACCATCCATTCCAAAAAACAAAGATATATCTTTTTATCCTTTTATTTTTCAAATAATACTCTTAATATATTACTATTGATCCGTTCCAAGATTCATTATAAATTGAATGAAAACACCCAATGTATATGTAATGTTTTTTCTAGAATAAATAGAGGATTTTATAAAGCTACCAAACATTGATGCAAAATAAACATTATTTATGTACTTATCCACATCTTATATTTTTAACACTATGTATTTAGATTACATGAGGTGTCCGGATAGTGGGGTTGACATTGGTTTATATGCGGTCATTCTAAAGCTCTCTATAACATTCAAAATATACCCCAACTAAGACAATCACAATGTTTTTGTATTCTTATCACTCTCTCAATCTGCATCCCCAAAATATATTTCACTTTTCCGAGATTTCTCATCTTAAACTTTCAAGATATATCATATTTAAACCCATGGATATGTTTAATGTCTATACGCATTATAATCATGTCATCCATATATGAGAGAATGATGATATAACTACCATCCTTGAACACCTTCCAATAGAAATAATGATTCATGCTTCACTAGATAAAACTCTTCTCAACCATAAAGGAATTGTAATTTTAGTTCCATTACCTTAGAACTTGTTTCAATATATAAATACTTTTATTCGTCTTATAAACTAGGGCCTAGTTTCATTTTTCCATGAATACATTTAGTTAATTATGTA
Source organism: Viscum album (assembly GCA_963277665.1). Classification (NCBI taxonomy): domain Eukaryota; kingdom Viridiplantae; phylum Streptophyta; class Magnoliopsida; order Santalales; family Viscaceae; genus Viscum; species Viscum album. The sequence goes on along the minus strand of OY728158.1, from coordinate 1,700,646,084 downwards.
GACTTTCTCCCCAAAATCACCATGAAGTAATGTCATCTTAACAACCATCTATTCTAGATGAAAACATTGAAAATTATACAAATATAACCATATTTAGATGGTTGGGTTAATGAAAAAATTGAAAATATTAAAAATAAATCCACCCCTACCTTCTTCAGAAATATTTTTATAACAAGCTTAGATTTTTCCACCATCTACCATCAACTTCTTTTTCAAATTGAACACCCATTGTTTGTATAGAACATTCTTCCCATTTATAAATGTTTTCATCCCATAGGTTATATTTGTAGGAAATTAATTTATTTTATCTTTCATGGCTACTCCCACTTTCCAAATTTTTTGATATTTGATGTTTTTTCCTGAAATCTAAATCTCTCATCCATCTTTAAGAATAATGTATTTAAAATCAGTTCTGAACCGTTGAACTAGTCATTTGATTCTAGTAGACCTTTGTAACTTAACAGAAATTTTTTCTCTTTTTGAAACTAATTAATTCATAAATTTACCTTCTAAATATCTACCCTATGATTCCTCAATTCCAAATCTATCTATTACATATTTCATCCTTGATGAAATATCCACCTAAAAATTTCAGGAAATTTTCTCCAACCCGAACTTCGGTTTAGATCAACTTGGATATAGTCAGTTGATTCCTTATTCATAAATCATCTTCTATTTATTTCTATCCCATCCACAATAAATTCACATTATAGAAAATATTTTAACTTCAAATGATCTTCCAATTGTCATCATCCCAAATCTAGAATCCATATTTTTAGTCACTATACTCAACAAATAATAATTTTTCACTTTTCATCAAGATTTTCATGATCCTAGGAATCGTTGTGGATGTAGTCCATACTTCTAAAAAATCATATCAGTAACTTGAATTGGTTTTCCAAACCACATCTATTCTTAAATATTTTACTCCGATGGTGATTATGAATCCTATTCATAATAAAAGCTTAAAAATTTACTCCATCCACCCAAATATCCTTCGACATTCTATAATTCAGTCACATAATTTGATAATTCTCAATAAAAATATAATTTATCCATTATTCCACCAATAAGTTTCTTGTGTTACGGAAATATTTTTATCCAACATGATTCTTTTTCTCTAATAAAACATTTATAATTCCATGATAACATATTCCACAGCCTTATCGGACTATAATATCTTAATATAACTTTTGGTCTTTTTTTATAATGGAACACTATTTAAAAAATCATTGAAAACCTGTATTTTTTAATTAATAAATTAAAAACATACTTTAATTTTTGAATCACTAATAAAAATAAAAAAATAAAAAAAAATACCCACCTTGAGAAGGGATTGTTGTATGTCCCCAAACACCAATGAGCATATGTTGAGTCTTCTAAGATATGAGTATCCCTATATTTATATTTAAAAACACTATTCTATGCTTTTAGAGTCTAAAAATCATCAAAGTCCCAAAATTTATTTGATTGAAATTTATTATACCATTAGAAACCAAAACACACCTATTATTCTCACTATGGTGGAAGGGTGAGAAATGATAGAAATTTTTACATTCAGATATTATCAATCAAGAATATTTTGTTCCATCTAATATTATAATAAAATAAATTATTTCAAATTTTACACCTCTTGACACAACCATGTCACCATTAGTGATCCTTTATGAACCATTTTTAACCTTATTAGGAAACTTTATTTATCCAAGTAATTAATAAAAATTATATCTCTTCATAAACCCAACATTCATCATACTTACTATATGTTTATAAAGATTATATTTTTCATTGAGATATCTACCATCCCCATGATCTTATGAACTTCATATTTGGATGGATCAACCCTATAAAAACTTCTACACACATAATTCACTGTAAAATCCCACTCAGTTATAGAATGAAATGAAGCCTTTAAATTAGTGATCCATGAATCCAACAAAATGTTAACACTTCATGAAAAAAATCCCTCGGCACTAGTTATTGTATTTAAAAAAAAATACAATTATAAAAAATATCCTTCTAGAGTGTATCTTGTAATCTACATAATATTACTTCATGTTCCCCTTCTTTCTATAGTTCTAGAATATGGTCCCAGTCCCTTATATTTACTTTGACTTCTCTCCCTTGATCTATCTTTTGACATTTTTTCTAACCTTTCCATTCAATGGAATATTCTCAACCTTTCGTATTGATCATGGTTCGATTAGGTTAATGGGATTCATTATACATGAGCTCCATATTCATAATGACATCTCAAACATCCTTAAACACTAGGTTATTATTCCCATAATAATTACTTAAGGTGTTTACCGTAACATTACAGGATTTTCTAAGTGATGAAAAAAGTAACAAATCCCACACATATTCCATGTACATCACTTTGACTAATTTGAGATGACTCTGAAATATGTTAAATTCATTAGAATTATCATAAGAAAATATTACTTTTGAAATTATCATGACCAATAATCTTTTAATCAGGAACACTTTGTTCCTTATTGTTGGCTTCTCACACATGTATACAAGGTCCCTCATTATCTATAATATGGCCTTAACTTCCTAGATGTATTAGGAAACATTCCATTATAGTGATATTTCAATCAATCAATGTTCCCTCCTATCTATATTTTACCATTTTGTTTTATCCATTGATTCTAATTTGAATTAGGTTAATAGGACCTCAAAGTCCTTCTGAAATAGATAATATGTCATTTTTATCCTCCAGAAGCCAATGTATATCCCTCTATGTTTTACTACTTGGGACATTCTATCATTATATTCCACACCTTATGAAATATTTGACTCTCACTAAATTGAAAAATCATATAAAAAATAATGTTATCTAAATATTTTTTGGTTAAATGTTTTCACAATAGTTGCAAAAATACAATCTCTGATACCTCTTCATAGAGATCTCAAGCCACTAATCACCAAAAGTAAACCTCTAGAATCTTCCAGAACATAAAATATTTGTAAAACATCTAAAATTTAAATACGCCCCTCATAAAAATGTTCTCGAACTTTGGATGTTAAGATGCACCTAAAATTATCATTCCATAATGAAACCCCCATGCATATTCAAACTAAAAATCTCTTAGAAATAAAAAAAATCAAAATAAAATATAATATTAAAGAATGGTAAGAAGAAAAATACAAGGTTCAAACTATAATTTCTACATCCATGATAGAACGCTACCACTTTTATTTCAATAGAAGAAAGAAATATTAAAATTATAATCACAATTACTAAAACATCTTATATTATATCGCCCAATTATCACTCCCTAATTGGTGTAAGTTTTACATGTGTTATGATATGTCATCCAAACTATTCTACTTGAATAACTGGTACCACCTTATCTTTATATAAGATTTTAGCCCATCAAATTATTCAACCATTTTCTTACATATTATTAAACCATAATATTAGCCTCATCCATCCTTGTTTTCCCAAAAAACAATTCCACAACGGTTTTCTCCCATTCAGTATGTAAGTTAATCACATTCATCATTTCCAAAGATTCATACAAAGACTTTAGGAAATCCTTAATTACACCGACTTAATCACACCCTATGTAACTTCATCAGTGATCCTTATAAGAGGCATAATTTTTACACTCCATCATCCATATATAACCACCAACACTTCTGGTTTCAGAACATATTATCTTGACTAGCATGTCTCATACTGATATATTTCTTTCATGAGCCTCTAATAGATTGAAACGTATGTTTTACAATCACTCCTTCTGAATACAGGAAAAAACATTAAATTAAACTTCACATTTCCTAACTTGGATGACCCTTATAGGATTAGGTTCCAATATTCAATTAAAGTATTTTTATTTCACTTAAATAGGTGACTATAATTAGAATTTTTTTATGAAGGAATGGAATTAAGATAATTCATATGATGAATTGGGAAAAGTGTTGTTGACCTTACAATAAAAAAATCACATGTGATTGATTATCAGGATGTCCTACCAAAATAACGAAATGTTATGGGGAATTATAATGTGAATCAATATTATTTGAAAGGTTATTCTTGGATCCCTAAAAGGATATGATGTATAAGGTCATCATTTTTATGGGATTACATTTAATAAAATATATTATTGAAATGATATAAAACCTGATACTCCCCTAAAGATATGTCTTATTTTAGATATTGGAATAAATATGAAAATAATTTTAAAATATTTTCATGGTTGAAACTATAGTTTAATAGATCGTTATATAAGATTGAAAAGTATTCTCAAGGGGAATAATTATAAGAATATATATATGAATGTTATGGAAGTCAATTTCTTTAATTATGAAACTTGATTATTGTATATCGGATGTGCATCAGACATTTTTTTCTTATAAATACTAACTTATAAATATAAGAATATTTATAAAAGGATAAGTGGGTCTATATATTTTAAATAAGTAACGAATTTCCATATTATAAGTTTTATATTATGATCTATGTTTACCCAGTGTATTAGTTTAAGAATTAAAAAATAATTAACATAAATAAAAAAACAATTTCTATATCTAGTTTGGACAATAAGTTATTTTCATTCATGATTATGCATATGATTTTTTATTATACATTGAATAAATTTTTATAGACATTGAGAATATATTTAATGGTTTATATATTTTATAAATAGATTAAATGGTCTATAAAATTCAATTTAATAAGGTCTAGGATCATTCTAACACCACTAATATTTTCCATTGCTTCCCTGAATACATGAATTAGAAACAAATCCAACAACTCTAAAAATATGGATTGTTGGACTCATTTTATTCATAATTATTCGAAAAATATGAATCTTGTTAATTAATGAAAATGAACTAATATCCCCTTAATGGATAATGTGAGAGCAATGGTTATGTTTTAGATCTTATAGATAGTGTTGTATGTAGACTAATGAGTACTCAATCAAGTAGAATACACTTTTACTTAGAAACCTTTATCAATGATTTCAGTTGGTAAGGGTATGTATTTCTCATGAGATACAAGTTAAAAGCCTTATAAATGTTTAAGATGTTTAAAATTAAAGTATATAATCAACTAGCAAAAAGGTATACAGATTTTTTATCATATCTACATGGTGAATACTTGTGTCCATTATTTACCAATAATTTGAGAGATTATTGAATTTTTTCCATAAGTCACACAACTTAGAACACCTATTATGAATAGTGAGACCAATATAAGGGATAAAACCTAGTTAGGAATGGTTTTTGTGATGATGACATATTGTGACCTTCTTATACAATTATAGTGAAATCATCTAGAAATTTATACATTCATACTTAACTGTATTCCATATAAGTCACCCATAAAGTCACTATATTAGATATAGATTGAGAGGCATCCAAATTTCTCTTTTAATAGGATTTATTGTTATTAATTATATATATTATTTTTTTCTAATTAGATAACCCAAAATAATAAAATGATTATGTTTTGGTTATCTAAAGGAAAATAATAGATATTATATATATAATCCTTTGAATAAAAAGAGTTTTCATCCCAATGTATTATTATACTTGAGAATGAATACGTCAATCTAGGAATAATTGGGAGTAAAATTGGACCTTGATATTATCAGAACATATAAATAATAATTTTCTTATATTGAATATGTGATCGTTTCACCAAGGTTTGTGAAAATAGAATATTCTAAGGATATAAAATAACCTTAAAGGTTTAGTGGGATTCATCAAGAGTCTAAGAGATGTCAATTTATTATGTCAAATTATAAATATGTAATGTTTATTAGTAATGTACCAACTACCTACTAATATTCCATTGAGAGTTCCAATTATGGGAAATTTTTAGAGGCCATGTGATCAAAGTTAGAATCTACTCACACTCACCAGGTTTGGAACTTGGTGGGTGAACCTGAAGGGGTGAGTCATAGATGGTTTAGGTGGGTTTTATAAAATAAAAAGGGTTAGATGGTAGAGTTACTAACTATAAATATCATTCTGTGGAAAATGGCTAAAAATCATGGTTTTGACTATAAATAGACATTTTAACTATTGGTGATAATTAATTCCATTTGATTATTACTTTATGTAATAACTCATTACTATTATGAGATATATGAAATAGTTGTCGAAACATATTTTCTTTAATATATTTTTAGTTCATAAAATATAAATGATATATCTTGAAGATTTTTATGTCCTAAATAATCCTTCTATGGTATAAAAGTTGCAACAATTCATTTCTGGATTGAATAATGATTTGTAGAGTTGGAACAATTAGTTTGATGATGGATTCAAAGAGTTTGGTTTCATAAAAAAACACAAGTTATTATTGTTTGTAGAATTAGTTTAATTATAGTGTTGTAAATGGATAATGTACTACTCATTTTAAATTATATCCCAATTTTATATTTTTTTAATATATATTTTTGGAAAATACTTCTCAATAAAATACTTGGGTGAAGCTTATAATATGTTTAGCATGATGATCTATAAAGATAAATCTAAAAGGATGCATAAAATGATTTTGAGGACATATATTAGTAAATTTATAAATAGTTTTAGCATAAAGAACATTAAGAATGGTACTTTACCTAAATTTCATGGCATGGTTCTTATGAATACTCATTCTCTATATAATGAGTTAAGAAAATAAACATGGATAAGATTTATCATGTGTTCTCCATATAATATATCATGTATTTCATGTTGTATACTCAATTTAATGTCTCTTTTTCTTTTATCATAATAAGTAGATAAAAATATAATCTTGGTGAGAGTCAATGAATTACTTTTAAGAGGATCCTCATGTGCTTAAAAATATTTAAGTATATGTTCTTAGTCTTAAAATGTAAGAAATATCATGTGATAATGGTTTATACTTATACTAATTTCAAAACCAAAAATGATGATATGATATCTCAAATTGGTTTTATATTTTTCTTTAACTATGGAGTTACCAGTAGAAGGGGTTATAAATAACCCACTATGGTGGAATCAACAATAGATAAAATGTACATTATTGCATCAAATACAACAAAAAAGTTGTTTGGATCAAAAATATCCTTACTTAACTTTGGGTGGTTCCTAGAATTTTGGTAGAAGTATAGAATTTTTATGAAAATAATGGATCTATTTCATCAGTCAATGAATCATGGTCTCAACATATAACTAAATACATCCTTCACATATACTATCTCATTTGGGAAATCAATGAGAGGTGATATTTTAATATGACTTGGATGTCTATGAATGATAATGTAATGAAACCATTAATAAATGCATTAATACAATAGATTCATAAGGTTAATGTAAAGTCTTTAGCTATTATATATATGAGTGACTGGATTAAATAGTTATTATGAAGATAAATTTATCATGGTTTTATAATAAATGATATGTCTATTTATTATTCCTTTCAGTGTTCTGTATATACTATACGAATAGTGGAATGATAAAACAACTCAAAATATGAATTTGATTGGACCCTAAGTAATATTCATTATCTGGTATTCTTATAAGGATATGTTAATGTTAGCACGAATATAATTTTTTATATGATACAGAATAGACTCCTAGAATAATAAGTGGATACATATTATCTAGACTATCCCATCAAAGTATTTCACATTAAATGTCGTATATTAATTAATAGACTTGGAATTTCTGGATTTATATGAATCCCCATTTAATAAATTTAAAAGTTACTTACTCGTAAAACATCATAATTGATACCTTTCTTGCACCAACCTTGAGGATGGTCTAATCAAGGATAAGTTAGGTATATTGTGGATCATATCATCATTTGAGTTTAACAAATATGATATTCATCCTCCTATAAAATATTATGAAATCTAGTCCCTTGATAAAATTATACAAATGAAATACATGGTAAGGGTTAATAGAGAGGTATGCGATGTGTTCAACTATTTGGTTGAATGATATTTTATTTATTTATTCAATCATGCCATCATATTTTAGAGAATCGTGAATGTATAACATGGAAAATACTAGATTAACATGTTCCATGTCTAATTGTCAATCGATGTCTTGGAAAAAGGCACTATATATGCATTCATATGATGTATAGAGATATATCTTTTAGAATATATATTCATATGAAGATCTATGTGTGTTTGGTCAATATTAGGGAATACCCCTTTGTATGTCGGGTGAAAATGATATTTTTTTAAAGTTTTATCTTTTCATACAATTATGGATTATCGAATTCATAATTTTTAATAACTCAATAAAGATTTATAATCTCACCCAATAGGTTTTGGAATATGAATTAATTTTTGAAAGTGGTTGAATGATATTTGTGAAATTTTTTATGATAATCATATTCGAGGTAGTTTGAATAGATTCACAAAGATCTATAAGGTTTCTCATAAATTTTATGAGGCTTTAGTAAAAGTTAAATATTTACGAAAATAGATAATAAATTATAAACCATGATATGGTGAGAGAGAGAGAGAGAAATATGGGTTGTTCTCAATTTTGGTTCTTGATATCATGTCATGAGGTTAAAGTTTGAATTATATAGGGTGTTATTAAGATGATCCCTATATAATTATTTCCCTGTTATTCATATTTTGAGATGTTGTATGTTAATTTTTGGATTAAGTGAATAATACAATATTTTTTAATATTTAAAATAAGTAATTAAAATGATGTTGTAATATTTACATCATTGAAATATAAAGGTTGGTTGTTTTTTAATGTATAAAACACCATGAATCCAAAATGCCCCTTCTTTAAATGAATTAATCCTATAAATAAAGTCATTAGTCCTCATTTTACAATAATAGAGTACATTTTTTCTAATTTAATGCTCTCCAAAATTTCATTCAATTTGTTTTCCTTTTGTAGAGCTGGTACTCGAAGACCACTATAGAGAATAGTTCCTACAAAATTGATCAGTTATTTCAGTGGTCAGTTGATTCCTTAGGTGGAAAAATAACATTGGTGGATACTAAGGGAACTCGATCAAACTTGTAATTGGTGAATATTCAACATATACTTTATGGTATGTTTTATTTTATATTTATTTATTTCATTTTATTGAATCCTCTCATAATAAATCATTAGCATGCGTATTGTTATTTTTTATACTTATTTTTGGCATATTTATATCCCACAAAACCTTTCCATTGTGTATATAATTTCATAAATTTTAATATATGATGTGACATTAGATGAAAATTCACCAAATACATGAGGATTTTTTAAAAGTGGGAGATTCCTCAAAATACGCACTAAATAAAAAACATGATATAAAAAAAAAGTTACCATTTCATTGTTCATATTGAAGAAAACCATGTATTAGTGAAGGAAACTAAATAATAGTTTAGTTTATGGTGGAACATAATTTATGTGATAATGAACATATCAAACTATTTTTTCCTCACAAGTTTTCATAATCAGTTTATTATTATTTGATAATAATACTAGTAATTTTTAAATTTTTGTTTCAAATTATTAAACAATAAAAAACATAATGGTAGGTGGAACCAAACATAACATGGTGAAACTAAATTTTGAAACTTTTATGAAACATTAAACAATTATAGTAAACCATTAATGAAATGTTTGGGTTTCTAAAAAGTTTCCTTGGAGGCTAATATAAAGTGATTCAGGGCTTGTGAATACTTTAAAAAATTTTAAATGATTTTTTTTACATTCTATGAAACACTTTTAGTTATAACCCTGATGTCTCTCATCTATTTAACATGATAGCTCTGGTTTTCCATGAGTGTGAGGAAAAATATTCTATAATATTATGAGTTTATTACAGCTCGTGGATACCTTTGGAGTATATATTTCATTGGATACTTTTTAGGGACCCCATTCAACAATGTGTGAAGAAAAATAGTGAGTTTCCTAACAAGTATAAAGTTATATATATTCTTTATTTTATATTAAATTAAAATAATTATGGAATGATCTGGTGGAATTGGTTTTAGTGACCATTTATTGAGAATTTGTAAAAGTTTTTTACTCTCTAAAACCCAATAAAAGATAAATATATAATAAAACCAATGGTATATACATGTAAAATATGTCTTCTATGATTTAAATGGGAAGTATCTAGACAAATAATTTAAGGTAATTTCAAATGGAATACTTGTGATAACTAGATGGTTTTATTTGAAGAAATATTAGGACTTAACAAATTACATATCCTTATAATTATGACAACCCTGCTTTTTATTACAACTTAAACATGCTTTATTACATAAAACATCACTTGATACAACAAAGAAGATCGAGAGGTTTAGTGTCTTTGGGTCTTAGGATCATTAAATAAAAACTTTAAACTTGAAATACAACATCTTTATTGAAAACTTCCTTTACATGACCACTACATTCCTTCGTACTTAGCATTGCATGGGATAACCTGAGGACATGCATAAGAAAAGGGTGAGCTATAAAGCCCAGTAAGGGAGTACACAATGAATAACATGAGGAGTAAAATACATGTTAGGAAATAGGCATATCAATAGAGCATAAGAAAAACATGAACATAAAGGCATGATAAAGCATGATAATCCTAACATGGAAATGTGGCAACAACACTTAACATTGAATTAGCATGAGCCAAGGCTCATTGCACATGGATCATGAGTAAACTCTCATTGCACTTGAAGCACGATTAAACCATCGTTTCACTTGAATTAGCATTATTCAACACTCATTGCACATGACGTATCATGATACTATACTTTACCCAATGCATTGGAGCGCTATAAAGGGCGCACCCTTCTTAAACATTTCATTTCATGCATAAGTGTGCCACATGGATCATAAAACATGGATTCATAAAACATAATCATTTATTCCACGATAAAGGAATGTGGAATTAATACATGAAACTTTACAATCAATAAGTAAATGTGCGTAAAGGTGAATACCCTTGATGGAAAAAAATGGGCATGGTATTCACTACACAATGACATTGGCTTAGAAAATCGTGGCGATTTCGGCAGCGTAACGGCGTGACATAAGAATTCATAAAAAAGGTTGATGAGAGATAAAGGGGTTCCTCATCATATTTACATGTAATGGAAAGTAAGGAGGTCATATATATACATGTCCCAACAATAGAAATGGAATTTAGATTCATGATACAAAAGTATTGCTTGAATGTAAAAGAAGAGAGAGAAGTTCCTTTCGGAATTTCGGCATTGTAACGGGTGTTCATGGGAGGAATTTAATGAGAGAGAAAGGGTTCTCCAATAATTAAAACAATAATAGTGCAGTATGGGGGAGGTGAGAAACCATACCCCAACATTCATAATTGAAATTAAAAGGGAAATACAACTTAAAGAAAATTGACAAAAATGAGAAAGGAAGAAAAAACCCTTACTTGGAAGTGTGCTTCCAAAGGCTAGAGAGAGGCTTGTGAGAGACTTCTTGGGAGCTTGGGGCACCTTGGGAGGATTCTAGAGAGGGTAGGGCAGATGTTGGATGAACTCCAAGGGATTTTAGTGAGGAGGAAGTGGGAGCTTGGGTGAGTTTATATAGGAAAGGTGAGAGAATTCTTTATTATTTAGGTTTGGGACCCCTTATATTAAAATAATCCAAACCACAAACCATCCCATGGTATTTGCCCATGGTTTCTGGAAAAGGAAAGAGGAAAAAAATATTTTACAAGGACAATGTCCGAACTTATTAATAAAATTAGGGTTGCTTATGTGGAGGTGAGTCACACTCCCATGGAAATTAATTTAAAAAGGCAAAGTGTTGAATAAGTCTTGAGGGCTCCATTAATGCTTTGAAAAGTAAGTCAAACAAACCCAAAACCTCATTATTTTAAGGATAAAACACATATTGGCCGAACATAAGGATTATGGTATTTTATTACATCACCATTGGGTCATTATGATGTCATAAAACACATTATATATTTAAATGGTATTTAATTTTTACCCAAAAATTTGACTGTCTCAGAAAATTATGAAAAATTCACCGTTGGATAATTTCGACGTCCTGATTCCAAAAATAATATTTATTTTATCTAAATAATTTTCTAAATATGTGAATTTTCACTTTTAAAATAAAAACCGACATTTATAAAAAAAATTCATGGGTTTTGACAGAAATGGCTTTCAAACCTTAATAAAAATTTTAATTGCATTCATAAAATTATAAGATCATTTATACTTAATAAAAAATTAATTTAATATTAATAATAATATTTTATTAAAATATTATTTAATTCAAAAAATCCTTTAATTTAAAAAAATATAATTCTTAATTAAATAATAACTAAAAACACCATTTTTACTTTAAAAACTAATTACAATGTATCAAAAATGACTGGAAATTATATTCACTATTATATACAAAAATAATGTACATGAACATGGTTCTACTTATTTGTTACATAACACCTTAAAATAGCCGCATAAGACCTAAGGGTAAGGTGTGTGATGGTGACAGACTCTTGGGGTTGCTCGGATAACATCGCTCGAGTTGTAATTTCAATCAACATCCACTTTTCCCGTAGACGATCACGTTCGAGCTTGACTTGATGAAGCTCAGCTTGGGCTTGGTCAAGGGCAAAGCCCAAAGACGCCACCTCTTTTCCGAGCTCCGACAAATGGGCTTTATAAGGGGAAATTCTACTGGATGAGGCCATCGCTTCCTTTGTCTGAGTAGAAAATTGGTTCGTTAAAGCCTTATATTTATACTACTCAGATGATCACTGTTCAAAGGCTATAAAAGTAACGGTCACAAATCATAACGTAAAACTAAATAAGTTGACATCTTATAAAAACATTTTTCATAAAGATACATTTAACTGGATCAAGAAGGATTTTCATTAATGAAACTTTGGGTCGTTACAACATTCCCCCCTTAAGGAATATCGCCCTCGAAATTTTCCTTTTCCCACACTAAAACAAATGTGGGTAACTTAGCTTCATAATATCCTCCGACTCCCAAGTTGCTTCTACAAACTTGTGGTTTCTCCACAACACCTTGACGAGGGGCATTGTCTTATTTCGTAGAACTTTTTCTCTACGATCTAAGATCTTCACTGGTTGCTCCTCATAAGAAAGATCGTCTTCTAATTGTACCACCTCGGAAGAGAGTACATGTGAAGGGTCTGGTATGTACTTCCTTGAGAGGGATACATGGAAGACATCATGCACCTTGGACATAGTAGGTGGAAGTGCTAGTCGATAGGCCACAGCCCCAACACGATCAAGAATCTCGAAGGGGCCGATGTACCTTGGACTTAACATCCCTTTCTTTCCAAACCTCATGACCTTCTTCCATGGAGATATGCGTAAAAAAAACATGTCTCCGCCTTTAAACTTAAGGTCTCGTCGAGGATTATCTACATAACTCTTCTGTCGACTTTGGGCTGTCTTGATATGCTGCTGAATGGTTTTCACCTTCTCTACCATTTCTTCGACCATTTCTGGTCCAAGCAGCTTACGTTCACCGACCTCATCCCAACATGCTGGTGTTCTACACCTTTTCCTATACAGGGATTCATATGGTGCCATTTGGATGCTCGAGTGGAAACTATTATTATAAGAGAATTAAAATAGAGGAAGATGTTGATCCCATCCTCCTTTAAAGTCCATTGAGCACGCTCTCAACATATCCTCAAGTGTTTGGATAGTCCGCTCGGATTGGCCATCAGTTTGAGGATGATAGGCCGTACTGAAGTTCAGTTCAGTATTCAGAGCATGTTGAAGACTCTTCCAAAACTTAGAGGTAAATCTTGGATCTCGGTCAGAAACAATAGATAGTGGTACTCCATGCAACCATACCACTTCCCTGATATATATCCGTGCCAGTTGATCCAAAGAGAAATCCTCTCGAATAGAAATGAAGTGTGCAGTCTTTGTAAGACGATCCACAACAACCCAGATTGCATTGTTGCCTTTGGATGTCCTTGGAAGTCCAGTGACGAAGTCCATGGTGATGTTCTCCCATTTCCACCCTGCTATGGGCAATGGTTGCATCATCCCCTTAGACTTCTGCCTCTCTGCCTTCACTTGCTGACACACCAGGCACTTTGATGTATATTCAGCGATCTCCTTCTTCATATTATCCCACCAAAAGTTTTCTCGGAGATCTCGATACATCTTTGTGCTCCCTGGGTGAATAGAGAAATTTGAACTATGTGCATCATCCAAAAGTTCCTTCTTCAGCTCCGAACTTGATGGAACACATAGTCTTTTCCCAAACCGCACAATTCCTTCTTCATTAACATTAAACTCTGAGGATTTTCCCTTTTTGATAGCTTCCACTTTTTCTTGGATTCCTGCATCATCCTTTTGAGCATCCTTTATCCTTTCCAAAAGAGATGGTTGAGCAATCATTTGTGAAAGGACTGATGATGTTCCCTTCTTTATGATTCCCACATCCATCTTCATCAAGTCTAAGAAGATTGGATCCTTCTCAATTCTCATCATTGAAAGAATCGCTGGATCCTTTCTACTTAGGGCATCCGCCACCTTGTTCGCCTTCCCAGGGTGGTAATGTATTGAACAGTCATAATCCTTGATGAGCTCTATCCATCTTCTCTTGCGCATGTTAATCCCTTTCTGTGTGAATATATATTTAAGACTCTTGTGGTCAGTATATATCTCACATTTCTCTCCATAGAGATAATGCCGCCAGATTTTCAAGGCAAAGATCACCGCCGCCAACTCCAGATCATGCGTTGGATAGTTTCTCTCATGGATTTTCAACTGCCTTGAGGCATAGGATATCACTTTATCATTCTACATCATCACACATCCTACGCCCTTCTTCGAAGCATCACTGAATACCACAAAAAGCTCCCCACTTGTGGGTAAAGTGAGCATGGGTGCAGTGATAAGCCTCCTTTTCAACTCCTTGAAGCTTTCTTCGCATTCATCACTCCAAGAAAACTTTACTCCCTTTCGAGTTAGCTTGGTAAGAGGGTTGGACAGTCGTGAGAAATTTCTCACAAATCGTCGATAATATCCAGCTAACCCCAAGAAGCTACGGATATCAGTTATCGATGTTGGCCTCGGCCATCTCTCAATTGCATCTGTTTTGGAGGGGTCCACAGATATCCCATTGCTTGTGATGATATGGCCCAAGAATGAGACTTCCTTTAACCAGAATTCACACTTTCTGTACTTGTCATAGAGCTTCTCCTTGCGCAAAGTCTCCAGTACAGTTCTTAAATGCTCCTCATGGTCCTCCTTGGTTTTGGAGTATATTAGAATATCATCTATAAAGACTACCACAAATTTGTCTAGATAATCTCTAAAGACTCTATTCATCAAGTCCATGAATATTGCTGGAGCATTGGTGAGTCCGAAAGGCATTACTATGAATTCATAGTGCCCGTACCTTGTACGAAAATCAGTCTTGGGGATATCTTCCTTCTTCACCCTTACTTGATAATATCCTGACCGCAAGTCCACCTTGGAAAAGTATTGTGCTCCACGCAGCTGATCAAACAAGTCATCGATTCTTGGGAAATGATACTTGTTCTTTATTGTGATTTTGTTAAGTTCACGATAATCGATGCAAAGCCGCATTGACCCATCCTTCTTCTTGACGAAGAGGACTGGTGCACCCCATGGTGATGCACTTGGGCGTATAAACCCTTTATCCAGATTCTCTTGTAGTTGTTTCTTCAGCTCTTCAAGCTCAACAACAGCCATTCTATATGGATTCTTGGATATTGGTAGCGCCCCAGGTATAAGTTCAATTGAGAACTCAACATCTCTTCTTGGAGGAAGACCAGGAAGTTTCTTAGGAAATACTTCAGCGAATTCCCTCACAATAGGCATTTCTTCAAGGGTGGTTTCTTCCTTGGACTCAATCATCTGAGCCAGATATGCGTGCTCATAAGGCAGTAATATCCATGCTTGAGATGATGGAGCTAAAGGAGATTCATCTTCCTCCTGACACTTGTAAATAATCGGGGGTCGATTCTCCATATGGAGTGTGATTTCCCTCTCCCGACAATTTATGTTGGCTCTATTTAAGGAAAGCCAATCCATGCCAAGAATTGCATCAAATTCCACCAAAGGGAGTATGACGAGGTTCGCCGGGAAATTAAATCCACATACTATAACAGGGGAGGACTTATACTCATGGGATGCAATGATTGCCCCATTTTCCGTACTCACCGACATCTTTACTTCCATGTTTGTGGTGGTGCAGGGATTGTTCTACTAAACTTTTTAGATATAAAAGAATGCGTAGAACCTGAATCAAAAAGTATGTTCGCTATTCTTGAATGAATAACTAGCGTACCTGTCACCACTTCGTTGTAGGGGTTCACTTCAGCAGAAGTGATGGAAAAAGTTCTTCCTTTCTGTCTTGGAGGTTGCTGGTTGCCTCCGATAACCCTTGGATTAGGGAACTGATTTGCAAAATGACCTGGTTCTTTGCATTTGTAGCATTAAACAACGCGTTGGGGTTCGAACGGAGTGTTCCTCTCCTCTGTCGTAGCCGCGGGTCCTTCTTGCTGACAGTAAACAGCTAGGTGCCCTTCTCTTCCACACTTGAAGCATTTTCTTGTCCCCCTAAGGCAATTTCAAGGGTGCTTCTTTCCACACTTTTGGAAAGTGGGGTGCTGTAACTTCATAGCACCGTTGGATTTATCCATCGGACCACCAGAATTGAAGTCCACCTTACGCTTGTTTTCCCCATGATTCCCCTGTGATTCTCCGATCTCCATTTCAACCATGAGGGCACATCGGACAATTTCCTCATAGCTGTCGAAGTCACGGATCGCTAATGCTTTCCGCAAGCTAGGCTTCAGCCCACCAAAGAAGCGGACAACCTTGCATTCGGGGGTAACGACAAAGCCGGAAGCGTATCGTGAAATCCTTGTGAAGTTTGCCTCGTACACTCCCATAGATTCTTCATCTTTCTGTTTGAGGGAAAGGAAGTCCCTTTCCATATTAAGACGGAGGGTGCATGGAAAATATTTATCAAAAAACATCTTCTGAAATTCCTTCCATTCCAAAGCCTTGATCTCCTCCTCAGGCTTCGTATTTTTGATCAACGTCCACCATTGATCAGCTTCACCCTCCATACGATAAGCCTCCAGGAGAACCTTCTCTTTTTCAAAGGATTGGAGGATGGAGAATATCTTTTCAATGGAGTTGATCCATTGTTCAGCGATCGTGGGATCGGATGATCCACTAAAAGTAGGAGGCCTTTGTCTCATGAAGATTTCAATAGCGACTTGTTCTTTCTTAGGGGGGGTTGAACGTTCCTCTTGACCAGTGTTTCTATTCAAAACTTGAGTTAGCTGAGAGAGAAGTGTGACAAAGTTCGCGATTCCCGCTCCCAATTGGATTGGGCATCTCATAAGTACAATCATCACACTGATCTTCACAACGGTTGTTAGCCCGAGTTCTCCTATTACCGGCCATTGGCTGGAATAAAAGGAAAGTTAGGGGTAACACATAAAGGGTAATCCAAAGACAAAATTTTGATGACTTGTAAATAAACTTTAATCTCAATAACTCATGAGTCTATAGGATTCAATCCAGGCTTTTCATGATCTTCCTTCTAACATAAATTCTTAGGGGCATTTTTCCCTTAATAAGGGTTCATACTAAGATTGTGAACTTATCAAAACATATCCCCCGGGAGTGTCATAACCAAGAGTGCAGCAAGGCCCATTGTCGTGTACCAGTTCCCGTTCGAGTCTAGCTCAAAGCGGTGTTTTCGGGTTTTACCCCTAGGATACATCTGTGCCAGAGCCGCCTCTACCTGCTCGTATCCAGAAAAGGATGTATTTGTTTGATAAACCACTTACTTAGTATTTACCAAAACTTAGGGATGTTTTTATTATGCTTAGTCTTGTATCTAAGGCTTTACTAGGGTTTCCTAATCCCAAAAATAACTAAACCTATCCTCTGATACCAACTATGACAACCCTGCTTTTTATTACAACTTAAACATGCTTTATTACATAAAACTTCACTTGATACAACAAAGAAGATCGAGAGGTTTAGTGTCTTTGGGGATTAGGATCATTACATAAAAACTTTAAACTTGAAATACAACATCTTTATTGAAAACTTCCTTTACATGACCACTACATTCCTTCGTACTTAGCATTGCATGGGATAACCTGAGGACATGCATAAGAAAAGGGTGTGCTATAAAGCCCAGTAAGGGAGTACACAATGAATAACATGAGGAGTAAAATACATGTTAGGAAATAGGAATATCAATAGAGCATAATAAAAACATGAACATAAAGGCATGATAAAGCATGATAATCATAACATGGAAATGTGGCAACAACACTTAACATTGAATTAGCATGAGCCAAGGCTCATTGCACATGGAGCATGAGTAAACCCTCATTGCACTTGAAGAACGAGTAAAACCTCGTTGCACTTGAATTAGAATGAGTCAACACTCATTTCACATGACG
This sequence comes from Viscum album, assembly GCA_963277665.1. Classification (NCBI taxonomy): domain Eukaryota; kingdom Viridiplantae; phylum Streptophyta; class Magnoliopsida; order Santalales; family Viscaceae; genus Viscum; species Viscum album. The sequence continues at coordinate 1,700,627,684 of OY728158.1, read as the reverse complement.
TATCATGATACTATACTTTACCCAATGCATTGGAGCGCTATAAAGGGCGCACCCTTCTTAAACATTTCAATTCATGCATAAGTGTGCCACATGGATCATAAAACATGGATTCATAAAACATAATCATTTATTCCACGATAAAGGAATGTGGAATTAATACATGAAACTATACAATCAATAAGTAAATGTGCGTAAAGGTGAATACCCTTGATGGAGAAATGGGCACGGTATTCACTACACAATGACATTGGCTTAGAAAATCGGGGTGATTTCGGCAGCGTAACGGCGTGACATAAGTATTCCTAAAAAAGGTTGATGAGAGAGAAAGGGGGTCCTCATCATATTTACATGTAATGGACAGTAAGGAGGTCATATATATACATGTCCCAACAATAGAAATGGAATTTAGATTCATGATACAAAAGTATTGCTTGAATGTAAAAGAAGAGAGAGAAGTTCCTTTCGGAATTTCGGCATAGTAACAGGTGTTCATGGGAGGCATTTAATGAGAGAGAAAGGGTTCTCCCATCATTCCAACAATAATAGGGCAGTATGGGGGAGGTGCGAAACCATACCCCAACATTCATAATTGAAATTAAAAGTGAAATACAACTTAAAGAAAATTGACAAAAATGAGAAAGGAAGAAAAAACCCTTACTTGGAAGTGTGCTTCCAAAGGATAGAGAGAGGCTTCTGAAAGGCTTCTTGGGAGCTTGGGGCACCTTGGGAGGATTCTAGATAGAGTTGGGAAGAGGTTGGACGAACTCCAAGGTATTTTAGTGAGGAGGAAGTTGGATCTTGGGTGGGTTTATATAGGAAAGGTGAGAGAATTATTTATTATTTAGGTTTGAGACCCCTTATATTAAAATAATCCAAACCACAAACCATCCCATGGTATTTTCCCATGGTTTCTGTAAAAGGAAAGAGGAAAACAATATTTTACAAGGCCAAGGTCCGAAATTATTAAAAAAATTAGGGTTTCTTATGTGGAGGTGAGTCACACTCCCATGGAAATTAATTTAAAAAGGAAAAGTGTTGAATAAGTCTTGAGGGCTCCATTAATGCTTTGAAAAGTAAGTCAAACAAACCCAAAACCTCATTATTTTAATGATAAAACACATATCGGCCGAACATATGGATTATGGTATTTTATTACATCACCATTGGGTCATTATGATGTCATAAAACACATTATATATTTAAATGGTATTTAATTTTTACCCAAAAATTTGACTGTCTCAGAAAATTATGAAAAATTCACCGTTGGATAATTTCGACGTCCTGATTCCAAAAATAATATTTATTTTATCTAAATAATTTCCTAAATATGTGAATTTTCACTTTTAAAATAAAAACCAACATTTATAAAAAAAATTCACGGGTTTTGACAGAAATGGATTTCAAACCTTAATAAAAATTTTAATTGCATTCATAAAATTATAAGATCATTTATACTTAATAAAAAATTAATTTAATATTAATAATAATATTTTATTAAAATATTATTTAATTCAAAAAATCCTTTAATTTAATAAAATATAATTCTTAATTAAATAATAACTAAAAACACCATTTGTACTTTAAAAACTAATTACAATGTATCAAAAATGACTTGAAATTATATTCACTATTATATACAAAAATAATGTACATGAACATGGTGCTACTTATTTGTTACATAACCCCTTAAAATAGCCGCATAAGACCTAAGGGTAAGGTGTGCGATGGTGACAGACTCTTGGGGTTGCTCGGATAACATCGCTCGAGTTGTAATTTCAATCAACTTCCATTTTTCCCGTAGACGATCACGTTCGAGCTTGACTTAATGAAGCTCAGCTTGGGCTTGGTCAAGGGCAAAGCCCAAAGACGCCACCTCTTTTCCGAGCTCCAACAAATGGGCTTCATAAGGGGAAATTCTACTAGATGAGGCCATCACTTCCTTTGTCTGAGTAGAAAATTGGTTCGTTAAAGCCTTATATTTATACTACTCAGATGATCACTGTTCAACGGCTATAAAAGTAATGGTCACAAATCATATCGTAAAACTAAAGAATTTGACATCTTATAAAAACATTTTTCATAAAGAGCCATTTAACTGGATCAAGAGGGATTTTCATTAATGAAACTTTGGGTCGTTACAATAATGAACTAGGATATTATGTTCCAAAATTTGTAATCTATAAATAATAAGGGATGAATTATACAATATTTGAATAAACTATTTTTAGTATAAACAAAAAAAATAATATATTTGAAACTTTGTTTAATGGGAATGTAACATTTATTAAAAATATGAAATTAATATTCACCGGTTTGATCAACTTGAATATGCTAAATTGAGTAATATCAGAACAATTCCCTTAAGAGTTTTGTTAATATAAGATAGTTGTAATTGGTTTATATCACCCAAAAATAGTATTTGAATGGGTTCCCACATAACTAATAAAAGTGGATCATCATTTAGAAAATCCAGAAGAAAAGAGAATCTGAGAGAGTTATTCCCTTTATATTGTTATACACTTCGAAAATAACACATTTAATATTTCTTATTTTTTAATTTTATCATCAATTAAAAGTTATGTTAATACTACCAACACAAAAAATGTAGTTTTAACATCGTTTATTAAAAAGTACTATGGAAAATTGATTTAAATATCGGTTATTATAAAAACTGAAATTGAAATCTCAACAAAATAGAGATATAAAGAAACTTTTTAATGCTGGTTTTTATAAAACCCGTTATTTCAAAAAACATTCAACATTTTTTATTATATAAAATTATGAAAACCCCATATTTAAAGGTCAATAATTAATAAAATATATTTAAACTAAATTATTTTTAAAAAAATACATATATTACAACATAATACCCTATAACCTATAACCAGAAATCCACTGGTGTAGAATGCATCAATCAATATAAAATAGTAGACAAAAACTCAACACAAAATTCACTATAACATAATTTACAAATATAATACATATAAAATAAACATTTATATTTACATAAAACTAATCAATCATGTAAAAGTGTATTAAAATAATCCTCAAAGGTTCTTTAATCCATCTACTGAATATGATGAATCATCAGAAAAAATAAAAAAAATACAATAAATGTTATAAAATTAATAGTGCACCGTATTGGTTTTAAAATACAAGAGTTATAACGGATTTATCCTTGTGAAAATCGATGTTAATTCCTACTGTGATAATTTATAAAATTAATTGTTAAAAAATAAGTGCATTAAATATTTCTTATTTGATATTGAAATTATGATTAAGAAATAATACATAGAAAATAATAAACATTATATCTTTATATAATAAGAAATATTTATTAACTAATATAAAATTTATCTATCTATACAAGAATATAATAATTTCCATTCAGTTTCTTTATCAATACATGAATCTTATTAAACACCTTCCATAACCTATTGTATTTTCATATGTTAATTACAAAATCATATATAATAAGAAAATTATATCATTTTGAGATCTAATATAACAGAATATAACTTATGAATTAAAAGATATTGAAAAGTTTCATGTACATCTCCTAGTAAAGAGAATAACTGATATACTCTATATTTAATTGGGAAGAATATACATAAAATCGAATGTTCATTAAAATATAAAAATTTAACTATGAATTTTATTATAATGAATTGATGTTCATAATTATATGATCACTCATACCAATAACTTAATGAAGAAAACAACAACTTAATCTCGGTGTTTTCAAATATTTTAGATATTTATTTAACTCTAGAAAGATTTCTCATGTATCTCATATCAATAGAAATGTATTCTATATTTATAAACCCATAAATGTAAATACAATTATTTTTTGGAAAAGGGATTGCAAATACCTAGTTATAGTTGTAATGAATTTATCCTTTCTGGATGTAATAAATTAAATAATGAGAAGTTATATTTACAGAGAATTTTAAAAAATAAATAGATTTTTACATACATGGAAAACAAAATCAATATATAACCAAAGAAATCCTCACCAATAACAACATACAAGATGCCAATTTTAAATGTTCATAATATATATTCTCTAAAACATTTGTTAGCACTTATCAGAAACTCATAAAAATTCCACAACATAAAATAACTGAAGGTGTTGGCCCTACGAACTTTTGTTTCTTTTTCAATGATTCTTTATATTAAACACTCTCGTATATATGGAAAATATATGATAAAATATAAGTAATTTTAAATAAAAGAGTAAATAAAAATAAAAAACAACTTTTACCTCATACATCTACTAATGACCAAGGATAGGTTTCCATAGTAAAACAAATTAGCAATACTTTATAATATTATGGCCACCACTTTGATAAGAAATTACAATGGAGTAGTTGGATCAACAATACCAAGTACCATTAATGTTACTTTATTTGACATTATAATTTAATGATTTATATAATCCCCTAGATTATGTGCAATTTAATATGCTACAATATATATATATGAGGATCTATAGCATTGAAATAATATTACGTAGTAAGGTTTAAATGAGGGGGTGGAGGATCATGATTTTTAGGTTGTGTTTGTATCTCTATATCTCCAGGCATTGAATGTACATATAACTTAATTGCCTCATTTATAAACTAACCCATATCTAAAATCCCATCCTTCAAGGTAACCATTCAACCCTTGTATTATTCCACCTATATTATTCTCTAGGACATCTAAAAAATTATATTAGCACATTATAGATATCCTCTTATGTTGACCGAGTGTACATTATAACCAAAGTTAGTGGAATGAATTTTCATCCTACCCTCAAGGATAAAGATTCCTACTGTCAGTTTCTCATAAAGGAATGAAAAAATGATATATATAAATTTTATATTAGTGTGATGAAATTATAAAATACTAATAATTGAGAAAAATAATAATTATAATATTATAATCACATTAGATACTTTTTTATGGATATGTAAGAACATCCCCTTTTTCATTTTCAATTTTCTATTTCTCATGGTAAGTGGAGAGAGATTGAGTTCTGAACTAAACCTCTTCAACGATGTTACAATATTTTTCTCTTAACATGTAAAACATTCTATTAATAATTTTCTCATTTATTAAAGGATACCATTTACATGAAAAATTGGGTGGGTATAAATTTTGTGACTGGATCTCTTTGTGAGATCTCTTGGATACCTATTGTATAAGAATAAATGAATAAGATGTCAAGTAATTAACAAATAATTTTAAAAATGGATTTTATAAACAAAAACTATCATACTAGAAAGGCTTCCTCCTACCACTGACAAAAAAACATCTTCTACATCTCTATATCTAACAACCCACACTCGAGGCATGGATTTTCATTCTGTTTCTTCTAAAAAAATATAAATTGAATAAAAAGTTGATTTAAAATTACTCTATAATTTTATCAAAATATATCCACCACTTCTTAACTAATTTTTATTATAAAATTCAAAATGTAATATTTCATTTATTAAACCAAATATTTATCATATGAAATATATAATATTTGAACCATTGGAAAAAAATAAATAATTTAATTGAGATATTTCATTATTACACACTCCCAAAACCAGTATTTAATCATATGTTCAATACTCCCCCAGTTAGAATATAATCTTATAGTCTTATCTTAACTCTATGTGGTCATTAAAATCCAAAAATGACTTACATTTGGGTGTGTTGGGTTATTATTATTGTCTAATTTAATTAGAAACATTTTAACCTTCCCATTGGTTAGTGAAAGTTTTGGTAAATGTTTAATCCCATGTCTAATAAATTTGATTATCCTCTTCTCTAGAGAAGAATAAGACTCTTCAATATTAGGCTCATTAGTAGTTCTATAAAAACTTTCATCAAAAATAATATTAATTTCATTAAATAATTTAATTATTTAACATATATTTATATTTATAAGAAGTAAACATACCTCAATAGATGTTCTTCTTCCTTTTTTCCATCATTTAAAAATAGTTATTCTAATTTAATGATATTATATATACATTTTTTATATTTAAATAATTTTTTGAAGTAAAATTTTTTACTTTTCATAATAAAAAAGTTATATCTATTTTATTAACAAATATAAATAAAAAAAATTATGCATGACTGAAAATAATGAATACAAATAAATAGTCACAATAAAATAATTATGTTCGGCTTCTTGAACCAAAAATTATGGTGCTAAATTGATGCATATAAAAATTAATAAAAAAAATGACAAGAAATGATCAAAATATATATATATTTAAAGTTCCATGAAAAAATAGTGATTTTACATGTGTCCACAAAAAAATATATATTCTACTTAATTATTAAGGGAGTAATGGTGGGTTTCCCATATCAATTCTTTCTGATAATTTTATCCAGAATTGACAATGTCTATATGGTATACATCATTATCCTCAAGTAATTGTGTAATATATTGAGTTATCTTTCACAAACCCAGAACATCATAAAGATACTCATCACCTAAATGAATTTATTTCTCTTAAAAACGAATGTCCAATTATCATTTTATAGGTTAATAATATAAAATAAATTCTTCACATGTGCTTATAATAATATTTTTTCTAGTTTCCAACAAAATATTTTCAAATCGTCATTTGTAAATCCATAATCATTATGTTTCGATCCATTGTTACTATCAACCTAGTCGCACATAAACATCGGTACTCCAAATTTAATAAAATCAATTTAATATATATCCTCAAAAACTCCAAAATATATTGTTGATACATAAATTTTGTTCTTATCTTTTTCAATTTAAATATGTATTGTTTCAATGGTCACCATTAATCCATTATTTTGATTAATAATTTTTTATCTTACTTCTTTATTTGTATAATGTGTAATAATTAATTTCTACACCAGACCATGTGATCATATTAACACATATTCCCCTACCTATCCATTTATATGTTTCTAATATAGATGAAACATTTTTTTTTCACCCTAAACTATAAAACATTGATATTTTTATACTCAATCATCAACCACTTTTCATTTATTTTGGATTTCATTCCATCAATCCTAAAATATGTGATGATATATATCAATGAACCTCACTTGTATTGTTAAAAATGTTTAAATGTTCCATCATAACTATATTACATAAAACTAACTTAAAATTTAAGATATTTAACCCCTTAACAACACAATTGACTTCTATATGATGTAATATATGGATACCAATCTACTCCACTTTTTATAAGTAGTCAATATCTATCTAAACCACCTCCATTGATATATATTTTTTAGTAATATAGGCCTCAATTTAATGTATTGTTTTCACATATTCCTTCAAAAAAATTATATAACATCCATAATTATATATCTAATATAATTATTCATGCCCATATAACCTTATCTCTCATAATAAATGAATCTCCAGATGAACAATTAATTAAAGAAATGATGGTGGAAAATAAATTTCTAGTTTAAAATGATTAAGGAAGTGTTTATTATCCAAGGCATTTTACTAATTTGGATCCATGAATTTACTATAAATGGAATGTAAATGTTGCACAACTTGATGGTATAATTTTTACAGGCATTAATAATATTCTATATAGTGAAACATATTGTAATGCTTTTACCAATATATAACATTCATTAGATTTTAGTACTATTAAATTAAAATCCTTCATTGAGACAAAATTTAAATTTTTTTAATAAAATCCACCTGTACTTTGATACTATATAGACATTGACAGGAATTCATTTTTCACTCCTTCATACCATGTGATAAGAAAATAGTAAATATATTATTTTTCCTTTCATAGTGGTAGGTAACTCTAAATTTTTTCCCATATATACTTTAAAAACATATGATTTTGAGAAAGGAGATGTATCTTTTCTCAATAAAAAATTGTTTGAGTCCATCATTTTTGGAGGGTCTAGATATCATGTCAGATGATACTTTGATGATCCTAAGATTTTTTAACATCATGATCACTAAACGGTCTTCATGGTTCATTCTATGTTTATTCAACATGTCTCTAGATAGATAAATAGCATAAAAAGATCAAGATGGGGTTGTAAAAAGATTAATCTTTGAAGTGGTAAAGTTATATCTATTAATCGAATAGCCTAATTAGAATAATTTATATTGGATGGAGAAAAGTATAAATTTTTACCATATGGTGAAAAATATAAATATTAACCAGATATAGAAAGGTATAAAGTGGTAATATATTGATAAAAAATACTATTTTGAATTAGACATATAAAAAATATGATGTTATACCAGAGGGAGAAAAAAAATAAAGTTTTAATTGATAGAGAAAAATACAAAGTTGTATCAGATAGAAAAAAGTAGAAAGTTTTACTGGTTAGATAAATAGAAAATTTTGTATAGTATAGAAAAAAAAATATACTCTAGTAGATAAACTTTTTTAAGACAATAATATAAAGAAAAATAGATGGAGTTTTGAAGATATTTACAAAACATTATATAGTCATTCATTGTGATGATGTTGAGCTTGTTGTTCCATAAATCAATATTCATGAAGGAAACTTAATGACTCTCACTGATATTTAAGGAATTTTGGGAATATTTTTTAACATTGATATTTTATTAAGTTATTATGAATAATGTTGACTTTGAACAAATTGGAGACGTTGAAGGTGGTCAAACAAAGTTCGATTTGAGTAGGATTTTATAAATTAAAGTCTATGAATTTTCCTCATTTTATTGATAAATTTTGAATATATAATTATGTGATCGAATACTTTTAAATTTTACGAGTATACATAGATGGTAACGATTCCAATAATAAGATTGGAAGAAGGTATTTTGAAAGCTTAATGTTTTAGAAGAATAGTTTCCAGAATAAATGTTCTAAAAGTTTAAGTTTTGAGCAGAATCCAAAATATTTACAAAATTTAAGATTTTAGGATGATATTCAGTATAACAAAAGAAACCATAGTTTTAAGATATATTTCTCTAGTTTAAAAGTGATATTCTTGTAGGGGTGAATTTTTTAAATTGGGGACACCAGTATAAAAACATTCTTTAGTAATGGATGATTTCTTCTCCCCATTATTATGGATAAGGGTTATTTATTCCCAATCCAGATTTGTATCTGTGATGAATATTAGTAGAAAATATATATCTTAGATGACTTAGAACCTAGTAAGAGTAGGTACCCACATTGTGATCTAACTGTGTAAAAATTTTGTGCATTTAATTTTATCATTATTATCTATACATACAAGATAAACTATGTTACAAAGTCCAGTGGATCAAAACACTAATAATTTGTAGAGTTTTATTTACAAGTTGGGGTAATAACAACTAATTTAACCCAACATACCACCCAATCAATTGTTATATATTCCTAGACACATAAATAGGAATCATAGGGAGGATTCCTATTTAAATATATTTAGTTATGTATAAATAATTTTAAATTCTAGAAACAATATATGAGTTTCTACTTTTTATGGAAAAACATTATGTTGGAAGAATAAGACGATACCATTTATTCTTTAACATGGAAAAGAAGTGGTAGATGAAACAACCATTATATTTAAACCTAGAGAAAGTATGTACTAATTAATTTTTGTTATAAAAAGAATCTTGAATGTCATGGTAAATTATGAAATATTATAGTTGTATCTCATTAGTAAAATTTTACACAAAAGTGATTGGTCTTCAAATGGCTAAGGTTATTTGGGATAAATTCGAAATAATTTTTAAAGTAAATTTTAATGTAAAGGAAGTGAATTATAATATTTAGATAATTGAATTTTAATGTATTAAAATAGAAGAGGAAAAAACAATTGATGAATATTTCATAAGGTTAAAAGAAATAATAATTAACATTACAGGTTGTGGAGAAACATTGTTATATTTAACAATTGTCAAAAAAACAATGAGGAATTTTCCTAATATATGATATCAAAAGATCTCTACTATAAATTATAGAGATGCTATTTCTATTAATAAACTTCACAACCATCTTATTAACTATGAAATGATTAAATCTATAATCTTTAAGAAGAAGGATAAAGATGAAATTTATTTTTATGTAATGAAGAATATCAAGATTTAAAAGGAATAAGTGTGATCCAACATATTAGAGTATGAATCTGAGAAAGATGAATAATATTATCTAGTAATGTATTTTACATCAAGGAAACATGTAAACAGTAAATGCAAGTACAATGGAAAATTACTTATATAATTTTTTAAGCGTGGATAAATTATCAACTTTGCCCCATATTTCCTAGGTAACAAAAGGGGTGAGTTTGATAAAGATAAATGAATGAACATACCTCTATAGAAAAAGTGTGGTATATATTTTAAATAATAAAAATAATCTGATGAGAATAAAAAAAGGTATTCTAGAAGAAGTAGTATGATTTATAAATAATATGTGAATTAATATACCTAAAGTAATTCATCAGATCAATATTATTGGGTGAAAATAAAAAGTAACAATAATAATGTTAATAAACATGAGAAAGCTTATAGTAATCTAAAAGGAGAAGGTAAAAAATAATATAGAGAATATGTTATGAGATCAAAAAATTGTGTCACAATAAAAAAACGAAAATCTTTAAGGAATTCATACATCTTGTAAGAAATATGGAATCAAAGATTTACTTAATAAATAAGAAGGGTTTATAGAGGAAATTAAATCTCTCAAAGTAAAAGTTGCTGAATAAGAAAATAAATTGATTGAAAATGTTTTGAAACTTGACATGAATGAGGAATTATTGGTCAAGACTCAATCAATATGTCTTGATGTTGAAAAAACATTAAAAAGGATGAATGAATATTTTTTTAAACAAATAAATTTGAAGAGAATTTTTAAGAATTTTTAAATAATCTTAATATATAAAGAATTTATGAACTGAACTATATAATTGAAAAGTTTCTAGGATTATTTAAAACAACTATGAATATTCAACAAAAAATGAATGGAATATATTGATTAAAAGGGATAATGAAACATTTACTTCCATTCAAAATAAATGAACAGAATATGGTTACTCCTAAAAAACTAATATTCCATTGAAAATGAAGAATTAAGTTACAAATTCTAAGGAACCTCAACAATAATATTTCAATCAATATTTATATCACCATAGAAGACCATGATGAAGTGGTTATTATTGGTTTTGTGTAGAATTTGGGAATAAAGCTTATAGTTATTGGTAAAAAATACCACTCACTTGGAAAATGTATAAGTAATGGGATAACAATACTATAAGGATGAAATATTATGAGGTTAGTAATAACAAAGTCTGTAATATGATAAAAAATATCATGAATAAAATTTTTAAAGGATAAAATCTTGAATGATAAAATGGGTTTGAATTTTTTGATGAGGTATGTAGAATATTCGATCAATATGGTCATCATTAAGAAGAATGTCTGAATACTCTACCAAGTAAAATTTCATTCATTAAGAAATAAAATGAACTTCTTAAAAGAAATATTTAATAAAAAATATTATTAATTGAGGTTGTTCTAAATGTTATAAAAATGGGGAAGCATTGGATTCTCGATAGTGGATGCTCTTCCTATATGTCAGGATAAAGGGAAATATGAAAAAATTAAAGAAAATGATGGATTCTTTTTTATGTTTGGAAATTATTATTCTAAAAAAATCAAAGGGATTGGAATATCTAAACTTGAATTGTGAAAGGTTAAGTCCAAATTTGTTATGTTTTTTCTGGAATTAAACTCAATTTACGAAGTTTCATTCATAATTGTGATCATAAAAATGAACTTATCTTCACAATATATTATTTCATTATAATTCATTTATAAGATATAAACATTATTACCATGGAAGATAGAATTAGTGGTAATTTTTCGAAATCATATATCTAATTAACTCTTGTTATTTTATAAATAAATATGAAAATGAATTGCAAAATAGAAGACATGAACATTTAGTGAAGGAAATATGAGTAAAAAATATAATAAATATTCTATGAGTGATATTTCTTGGCATAGGAATGAAAGATGTATTATTTGTGAGACATGATAAAAAAGTAATAATGGTCAACAAAATTCATCGAAAGTTAGAGTTTCAGTTCACTCGACCTCTTGAACTTACTCACACGGATCTTGGTGGAACAATGATCCATCAGTCCACCAAAGGTGATATGTACTTTATAACAGTCATTGATGAATTTACATGGATGAATTGGTTAATGTTTATAAAATACAAATCTGAGGCTGTAGATGTATTAAAAATATTCTTGAAAAATCTTGATAAGGAAAAAGGAGTATATATTAAAAAGTTGAGAACATAAAATTTAAAGGGGGTTATATTTAACTCTTTTCAATATTATTTTTCAAGTAATCAGATAATACATCAATACAGTTATTCTTAAAATCCACACAAAATAAATTAATAGCGTGGATGATATGAATTGTAGTTAAAAAGGTATGATATATTCTTTTTTAGTATAGAATTTCAAAATACTTTTCTGGAGAATAGATTTTTAAGGTTATACATATTCAAAAAAATATGCTTGTTAAGACCAAAAGTAGAAAAAACACTCTGTTAAATGTGTTGCAAAAATATACAAGCTATTAAATACTTAAAGGTATTTTTAATTCCCAAATTTATTTATATTATAAAGAAAAGTTTATTTAAATTTTAAGAAATGGATGACGAATGAATTTTATTGTGGTATATAAGAAACAGAAGAAGTTAAAAGTTCTAGGGTGAAGGATCATAAAAAATTAAAGAATCATGTTATGTTAAGGTCATTGAAAACAAGTTAAAATAAATTGATTAATGAAATACTTTTATTGAAATTGTAATGGAATGAATCTTATATCCTTGCAAACAAACTAAAGATAAAAATGTAATATGTATATAGGATTTGCAACAAACATGTTCTAAAGTTTCTAGTGATGAGGAATAAACTCAAATTAACAAAATCTAAATTCTAGAATATATTAATATAGTTTGAAACATCCAACATTATTTGAAGAATAAAATATTTTAGTCAAATGAGGAGAAAAAAAATAAGATAGAATCAAATAACACTCATTTCTAAAATTGAACCACAATCACTAAAAGAATCTGTTGATAATTAAGAGTGGTTGTAATTAATGAATGAAGTGTTAGATCAAATAATGAATAATTATACCTGGGAACGTTTTTTCAAGACCAAAAGATTAAAATTTCATATGAATAAAATAGGTGTTACATACAAATATTAATAAAAATGAACTGTATTCAAGAAATAAAGTGAAAATTGTATACACATGTTATACACAGATTGTCAGTTTTGATTTTGAAGGAACATTCTCCCATATTTTAATAATCGAGACTATTATAATGTTATTTGAAATTATTTCTCATTGAAAATAAAAATTATATCATATGGATGTTATGTCATTAATCTAGAATGAGGAATTTGGAGAAGAAGTATATAATGAACAACCATATGGGTTCATCCTTAAAGGCAATTGAAGAAAATTTTATATGATAAAGATATCCTTAACTAGGTTGAAGAAGGATCCTCATGCTTTGATTTAAAAACATGGTAATTTCCTACAACCATTAAAACTTTCTTAAGGATAAGTTGACATTATTCTCTATAAAAAGGTAACTAATTCGAGAAAATTTATTTTTATAGATTAGGCTGGTGACATAATATTTGTAGGAGATTAGATTATATATGTGAATAGTTATCATAAAAGATGAATAGGTGATTTTATATGTCTATGCTCAAGGAAATTAATTTCTTTGTCAAGATAAACATCACAAAAATGATAAGCTATATATTTATTTTATAATAAAAATATAAGAGAGAGTTATTAAAGAAGTTCTCAACAGTTGATTTGAGGGAAGTCTCTACACCCATTTCTATTTTTATGAAGATAATTAAAGATGAATCCAGAAAAAATTTGAATGATATGGATTTAAAAATTTGATCTGAAGTTTAATATGTCTTACAACATTTAAGAATGAAATTTTTTATTCTATAATATTATGTTCCAGGAAATAAAGTGATCCTAACGAATTACAAATGACATATTCTGAGAGAATTTTTACATACATCAAAGAAACATTGAATTATTGGTTATTGTGAAAGAAAATTAATAAATTGATCTTACATGGGTTTACATACACTAATTGGTTTAGTGATTTTAATGATCTAAATTTAACATCTAGTGGAACATTTTGATTTGGTTGTAGTTTTGTTTCTGTTATAGTAAGATGAAAAGTGAAATCACATTGAGTGAATTTGAATCTTAATATGTTATTTATACTCATATGTATAATAAATTATAGTGTATAAAATATATTCTTCAAGATTTTAGGTTGGATGTTGAAAAATATTTTAATATTATTTTTGATATCCAATTCTTAATTGACCTCTCCAAAAATCACATTCTGAATGCACTATCCATATACAATGATATTCAGTATTGTTCTAGGAAATAAGAAGTTTCTATTAGAGATATCATGATAGATTAAATTTCTGAAGAATAACAAATTGATGATATATTTATGTATCTTTTCCAAGGTAATTTTCTGAGTAATTGAGGATAAAACAACATTTTCATCCTCTACTACTATATTAAGGAAGGTACTTGAGTAACCTTAACATTATGTTGGATTCTATTATCAAAGGATGAGAAGAAGTCAAACACTTTCCATTACCTATTGTGAATTTTATGTATGTTTTATCATAGAAAAGGAGAGTAAATATTTCAAATTTTATAATTATGGATGTTGGGAAATGAGGATGGGTATATCAATATCATGGATCAAAAATTTATTATCCTTAAGGGATGGAATTATCTCAAATAAATTTCTTTATCTGGAAGTGTGGTTTTTAAAAATTTCTTACTGATAAAGGTTATGTTTTGAAAAATAGTTTGAAAATGAGTTGTTTTAATGATACTATTATATCCAAATGGAAGATTGAAGAATGTATGGTTTTGTTGGAGGTTTTATATTTATTTTCAACAAAAAGGAGTTGGAGGACAACATTTTAGAAAGGTTTTCATATCAAGTTATATGATTCATTACTGATACACAATATTTCAAACATCATTATTAATAAAATTTTCTCATGGTTGAAGCCAACCTTAATCAAGATGACTCCAAATTTAAAATTTGTTTTCAAATTTCGATATGCAATTGTAAAATGTTCCACCTATGAGTAGGGAAGTTGCCGATAATAATTGGATATAACATTACCTAATGGAGAAATATGAAGGTTATCAGGTGAATATTCAAGACATGATCGAATGGAAGAAATTATAAGGAATTTTTACTTGATATAGAGTAATATGATGTCTATTGGAAAGTTAATGATTGGATGGATACTATGTAATTAAAACTAAAGGATATTTTTTTAGTCCATTCTTTTGGAAAAATAGAGGAGGTCCTCATGTCCATAAAATTAATTTAATTGGACCCAGATTATTGGATGGAAGAAAGATTTTGATTGTACTGAACAAAGAAAATCGTTTTTATTGGATGTACATTTTTAAATATCAACAGATAGATAAATTTGGAGATCACCAAATGGAATAATGTTACTTCCTCGAATCAGGATTATTATATGCTGTTTCACTGAATTAAGAAATGTAAAACTTTTTTTGGGGGGGAGAAAAGTGAAATGTTATACCAAATAGAGAAAAGTAAAAAAAAATTACCGGACAGGGAGAATTCAAAATTTTTCTAGATGGAGAAAAAATATTTAGTTTTTACACAAATAAATTTGTTCCATATGGAGAAAAATATAATGTTATATTAGATATATTAAAAGAAAAAAGATTACCAGAAATAGAAAAATATAAAGTTTACTACATGGAGAAAAGTATAAAGTCATCTTGAAAAAACATTGTAAGACCATCAGATAGAAAAAACTAGACCGAGTTTTGAGGATCTCTGAAAAACATTATAAATTCATTCATTATGATGATGTTGATATAAATTTTCAAATAATCAATATCAATTGATAAGTATTTATGATTCTTGTTGATATTTTTGGATTTTTTGAAATGTTTATATAAACTAATATTTTAAGAAAATTGTATGATGGATGATGACTCTAAACAAATTATGGGATTTAAAGTTTATCAAAAAACAGTTTGAGTTGAACAAGATTTTAAAAAATGGAGTCCACACTTTTTCCTTATTTATCGGATGAAGGTCATTTACATAAAGGGGAGATATTATCCTTTTTAATTTTGTTGAAAATATTTAGAATGGTGACCTATTGAGTATAATATTAGAAGAATGAGTTCATGAAGAATACGTCCCGAACACAAATTTCTAGAAGTTTTAGATTATAGTATAAGGCTACATACATATAACATAAAGGCTTATGGTAATGTCATTAATATAGAAAAATAATTAAGAGGTAAAAAATATATTTCTTAAGTTTACAAGTGAGATTATTTTATGTAACATTTTTTAAAACTAGAAATACTGCTATAAAAATATTCTTAGGTCGAGGAAGATTCCTTAACATCCTTATTTGGGTTTAGGGTGATTCTTTCCCTACCCCCATTTGTGTATATTATATATCTTAGTAGAAAATATGCATTTTGGGTGATCCTGAGAACATAAAAGAGTAGGAGACCATATTGGTATGTAACCCTATAATAATTATGTTCCTTTCATTTTAACATTCATATATTTACATGCGAGTGAGGTTCTGTTAAAACATTTAGTGCATCTAAACTAAAAAATAATATAGCGGTTTATTTATAAGAGGTGGGAAGTTGTAAAAAATCACCACTGATTCACCCCCCCACCCAATGTGGATATATTACTGGACACTTCAATATTAAGTCTAATCTTTCTGGAAATCCATATTTTGTATTTCATTTCATATCTAACAAAGTTTTTCTACAACTATCACATGTATTATTCTTAATAAGAATAAAATCAATTTTTTTCATATAATAATCCCCAATGAGGTAGGATGAATGTTATGGATCATTAATTATAAGTAGATTTTGATGACCTGAATTTTTTGTATTCCTAAATGTGACAGTGATGTTTTTTACCTTGTTTTAATATTCATTGATTAAAAAATGTTGTTTGGGAAAATCATGCCCATGTAAACCATTAACTGCATTTTTTAATATATTATAAGGGAAATACATTCACAAATAGCTTTGATGAAACATGTATATTGTCTTTATCTTGGTCTTTAATATATGATATGAAGCCGCTTCTTATCAAATTGGAAAAAAATGTGCCCCTTAAAACTATATCTATAGAAGTTTCCATATACATAAAAGTCATTTATATGTAAAATTATAATAGACCACAAAATAAAATACTCTTCCTAGTGTGAATCAAACACCTTAACACTTTCCTCTCATAAAACATTCAACTTAACGATGAATTGCGATAAATAAACGTCAATATCATTTCTAGGATTTTTTGGTCTACAAATCCTAAAACTCATCATAAAATATTTTTTCTTTAAACGTATCTATGGGGAGAGGCTACATACTACCAATATAAAATTCAATGAACTATTTTGGAAACTGAGGTTTAAATATATATTTATTCTATCTATATGCAATCCCATTCAGTGATTTATAACTACATTTCAAAAAATAAGAAATATTTTATAAAACATATTTCATTCAGGTGAATTAGAAGGGTGATATGGGTTTCCTTCACAGATTCACTCAACTTTAATTCATCCCAGCTTCTATACATCAGTATAATTTTCAAATGGATGCTTTAAATGAGGAATGAATAGAATATAATAGATTTATTTAGTATGAGGCTTGGTTCTTGTCCTTGGGAATGATTTATAGTAGGATCTTCCATCCATTTTATATAACTATGTCCCAGCATTAGTACATTGTGATAACCCTTCATATTTATTCTTATATATCACACATGCATTGAGGAAACCATATATTTTCTTATACACTAGTCTCATTGGTGATATTGATTATATTTCATAATAATTGGAATTTGGATGCTCAGTGCCTTATAGAACATTTAAAACACTGTAAATTTAGTGAAACTATAGAATAATGGGTTTTCATTATATCCATATAATTTCCCAAAACATAATATATCTTTAATGGATTCAACACTTTCATCATGAATTAATTAATAATGATGATCCTATGTCTCATATTTAATATCTTCATCAATTATAGGCCATGAATTCTTTTTATTTTTACCATTCTGAAACCAGTATGTAGAAATATGGTTAAAACCATAGTAGATTAGATGGTTTTTAATTTCTCTAGACCATAATATTTTAATATTTAAACAGTTTATGCATGTATAGAAACAAAATGTCTCTCTTTTCAAGATTAATCTTAGAAAATTATGAGAGATAACCAAACCCTTTCTCATATTCCTCTCTTGTTCATCGAGTATTTAACTAATTATAATCCATTAATTTCCTAAAAAAATATTTCAAATTAAAAATAAATTTAAAATATTATAACCTAAAAATTTATAAATTGTCAAAGAGCCCATACTGGAGTGATAAAGTCTCCTTCTTGGCATCCAGGAGGTCCTGGTATCAATCCACATTGGGTGTAGAAATGATGTAGGTAGGTGATGACATAGTCATGACGCATGCCTGGTGATGTAGGCTTGATAATGCAGGTATGATGATGCACAGGGATTTTGGGTGATCTTATGGGCTTAATTACCTCTAGGCCTATGGTTCATGTAATAAATAAATAAGGCTTTATGGGTGGGATATACCCTTGGGGGGTCTATGGGATGCCTCTTGGGCTTGTGTATGTGGTCTGTGTGTGTTTCAATTTAATTGTACCCTCAAACACCTAATATATAAAAATACATAAATTTAAAATATATATATATATATACCTATAAAAACACACACAGACACATATATAAACATATAAACAGGAAAAAATATTAAAAACATATTTAAACATATAAAATAAAAAAATAAATACATATAAACATTGAAATTTATAGAATATAAAAATATAAATTTAAGATGTATACATTAAACACATATAAATATATAGAAATATTAATATATAAACATATAATTAAAAATTTAAAATATATACATTTAAAATACTAATATATAGGTTAATTAGAACAAATATACATATACACATTTAAATTAAAAATATATAAAATAAAGATATATATATTTATAATTATAAATTTTTAACATAAATCTAAATAAAAAAAATTAAAATATATATTAAAATACAATTTTAAATTATATAAAACATTTGAAAAATTAAATTTTATTCATATAAACATATTATCAAATATATAAAAATATATAAACATGTAAACCCGTATAGAAATAATAAAAACATATTTGAAAATATTAGCCACTACAAATAAACTGAAATATGACTGAGTATTTTAATTTATTTGATATTTAAAATCTAATAATTTAATAATGAGATATGACACCCCAAATCTAATTTTTCTAATTATGATTATACAGATAATTTATCCGTTGAGTTTGAGGCATCCTAGGGTGAAACTTTAAAGTTTTTGGAACTTTTCCATGGCGGCTTTATTAGAATCATAGTTTGGAAAACCATACAGTGGAAACCAATTGCCATCTATGGTTTCTGGATAGTGGAAATCACACATCAACAGTAAGTTTTGGAAAACCATGTAGGTAAATCATATGACCTAAACTTTCTTAGAACATTAGTGACCACACGATTTGGTAAACTGCGCGATTAAGACATATAAGTCGCTTAGGATTGAGAATTTTGGTCTTTACATCCTGTTTTTATCTGGTAATTATCCTCAAATCTACCCCATTTGTAATTCTCTAACCTGGTACCTCTAAAAGTCTTCTCTTCTCTTCTCTTCCCAAGACCCTCTAATATGGATTTAGAGAGATTTCTTTGTAGTATCTCATCCAAAACTAAGGGTATGGTCTGATCCCTCATTTTCTTTTAAGTTTATTTAATTTTATTCAATATAATAAAACCCTAGAGTCTATGGGTAGATAATGTTTTCTTATAGGATTCTAATTATTGGGATATTTAGTTTTTTAGGATTTTGAACCACCTCTTGAAGCCTTTTTGTAGTTTTTATCAAAGGAAACATTGTTATTAAAGTTGAGGTTGGTGTCTCCATTCTGATTCCTCTTATTAAATATTTCCATGGATAATTAGTGTTTTAAATGTGTTCTGGAATTAAATTAATTATTTTTATGCAATATTTTTTTAATTTTCAATGTTTTTAAGTGCTTGGTTGGATTTTTTCGTCAAAAAATGCGTTCATTTTGAGATTTAATAGTATTTTGTTTAAAATTGTGTTTTTTGAATTTAAACTATTTTATGAAATTACATTTATGTTTTCTCATGAGAAAAAATATTTCTTCATAGATATTCAGGCCTATTTAAATTTATATATGGGTGTTAATGATTTAAAAGGATTTCCATGTTGTGAAAAGAGGTGTTCATGGCCTCCTGGGTTGGTGGTTTTGGATGAATCCTTTCTTTCATAGGGAATGTTAATGGTTTGATGTTGTTTGTGTGTTTTTAAAAATTTACCTTTTTTAGAAGTTGATTTTGAAAGGTGATTTTGAAAGGGGATTTCTGACGTTGTTACATTGATTGTGTTTTAGTGTTATATTTGAGTTCCCTTGGAATTTTTTCTATGTTCTAAATGGTTTAAAGAAGTTATTTCCAATGCATATCATTTATATGTCTAAATATAATTCCCAGGTAGAACCTTATGAAATTTCATTTGTTTAACTGATTATTTACACCCTAGTTGTGCCTCTTTATTAACTTTTTTCTATTATTATCTCCATATGTTGTTAGTTATATGAATTTTTATTCATGTTTATAGAGTTTGGGATGGGGACCATGTTTTCAGTGGGTGTATTATGGGTGGTATATATTTTATTATCATGTAGTTTTTCCTTTGTATCTATGTTTTTGTGGGATTTAAATTGTCTTGATAGTGGCCCACCTCTGTTAACTACAACATGGGGTACTCAAAGCTACCAAAAGGAGATTCAACAAATGTTAGATATGCTACTTGAAAGCCTTGAAAATCAAGATCTCAACACTGGTTTTGAAGGGGATTCAACTATTTAAAAGGAAGAATAATTTCTCTCAAAGGTAAAATTTATGGTTGATACACTGAAGCCCAAAGTATCCCACTCACACATGATAAATGAGATGAAAACACTTGGATGATGAGACAAGAGGTGGATGGGTATCACATTGAGGTAGAATTTGGGAACACTCGAGCTGTGGGTCCATAATTTTTGGTAGATCAATGTGGAAGTATGAATCCTAGGAATGAACCTGTCTTGGATGACTCTACAACTTATTATCTAGTAGAGGAAATGTATTTGGTGCATACTTTAATCCTTTGTGGTCAGGTACCTGCCATAGGGGATACTCTGTGTAGATAGATAGTAGATACAGTTGAGGTTGAAGGTTACAGGAGGAAGGGTGTGGATCCACCCAAATTCATTATAATGCTGGAATCTAATAACAACCCATACTTTTATGCTCTCAATATTGAGAGCCATGATAGGAGAGGTATCAGAAGCATGATTAATTATATTTCTAATGTATCTTCCCCTCCTTTTTTGAATATACATACTTTCATATAGGATCTTCATGTGGCTTCTTCAAATTATGTATTATCCTCACCAAGGGATAATACGACCACTCAAGACATGTCTAGTTATTGTAATTCTTCTAAAGTGGTTTTTCTTAAGAATAATGACTCAAATCAATAAGGACATAATTTTATATTGAAGAATTATTTCTTTGGAGGTCAAGAAATTGAGACTCATGATGAGGAAGATGTGTCATCGGATATGGATGACCCAGATGGTAGATGGTAGAATACCAAAGTGGTTGAGGTGGCTCTTGAGGAAACAGTTGGGTATATAAAATAAGGTGATTCATGTGTGATCTTATGTTTTTTTAGAGTTTTATTTGCAACATTTTCCTTAAAAACCCATTCTTGTGTACTTTTCTTTTTAATAATAATTTTCTGGGATCATGGGTCTTAATATTTCATTTGTTTCATTCCTGGTAGTATCACCTAGTTTAATGTTATGACCTAGCCAGGTGGTGTCACTGATGATAATAGTTGAAAGTCATTCAAGTGAAAGGATTTGTGACCATTAACCTATTAGTATTTGGATCCACTTTTTTACATATAGTAATTTTTACTTTAGTCCCTAAGTTGTTCCATCATGATATTTATCTATGTTAGGCCTCTTTGGTGGTTATTGGCATGTGAGTTATTTTTTTCTTTAATAGAGTGTTCTTTTATCAATTGATCTTTATTATGATTGTGTATTGGTGTTAACTTTTTTTTCTTGATATATTTATTTTCATTATTTATTAAACTTCAATGTATTTACAATTTTTATATTTTTACCATTTTAATTCACACATATTTGATATGTGTGTGTGTGTTAAATCTTTAAATGGAAAATGGAGGTTTTAAATGTAATCTGTTTCGAAATGTTTGTTTCGAAAAAAAATTAACTTATTTGAATTCTTTTTGGAAAGTGACATATTAAATGGAAAGGGAGGGTTAAACTTATTTTATTTAAAATGTAACTTATTTTAAATTTAACTGATTGGTTTTTTAAATTATTTTACCTTATAAAATCATCTTTGAGTTATATTTTAAGAAGTGTGCTTTTTATAAAAATATACAAGGCATTTTTTGTTTCTTTAATTGTTTTAAAAATAAATTAATACTTGTTTTTCTATTAATTTAAAACCATTATACATCATTTATTTATAAAAAAGTAACATAATATACTCATAGTGGTATCTTATTTACCTAAGGCACACACCCTACATACTTATGTTGGTGGGTATACATACATCATGCTTTTTGTACGTTCTCGGAAAATGAATTTAGGTAGGTTGACTACCACACTCAATTTGGAATTTTGTGTAGTTGGGTTAATGGGGGTGAATTGGTAATCACATATAGGTGGCATAGTTATTCTCATGGATTTTTCCAACTAGTTGGTTCATGGAGTGTATTGGCCACTCTAGACCCCTTCTTTATTGTGATTTTGTTCCTTATTTTGGTTTATAGAATCTGTGTATAAAACGGTTTCATTTGTATAAGAAAAATATTATATAAAAAATATAATTTTGGTTATGTTAATTATTTTTATATTATTTTTTTTCTAATTTTATAACTATTTATTTAATGTGTTATTATTTTCCAATGCATAGAAATATAATTCCAAGTTCCTTGTTAGAAGTTGTTGTTAATGTTGATCATTTTTATGGTGAAATCATTCAGGGATATTCACATCTCATACCATAAAACCTGTCACCAACCAATGGTGATCTGGACTACTCCTCAAGAGATATAGTAAGATGACCCAAGTAACATATCAAGTTGACCTAGGATAGTATTTTTTAAAAACTTATCAAAGGTCTTGTTATATAGGGTTTTATGGAATATAGGATTTAGGACCATCAGAACTCAAGTGGTGGGTGTGAAGGATTTCCTACCCATATCTTCCTCATACTAGATCCTATGTTTTCATAGGTGGTTGGGTGTTTTCATTAATTTCTTATTTATTTTTGTTTTTATCAAGATATTTTGGTGTGGTTTTTACTACTTTTAGTTGTTGGAAGACCCCTGAAGTTGTCTTGAGAAATTCCATGTTTTTTACTGAAACTAGAGGAAATACAAGGGCACATATATAAAGAACCAGATATGTAAAACTTTTTATACTCTATGAAAATCCTTTTGGATAACTTTAATTGTCACTCCCATGGTTCAAACATAGTCTGATATCTTGTTCGGCCAAACCATGCATAGTATAGAAAGTTGGTAATTTTTTTATTTTACCTCATTTGATGATTTTATCCCCTCTTATAGTTTCTCTTGTTATAAGTGATCATGTTAATATTTTAGGGTTATAAATATTGTTTTATAATATTGTAAGGTAACGTTTTGTACATTTGTTTTTATATTTTGTTTTTAAAAACAAGTATTTGGTGCATGAGTTTCTTTGGTTAAAGGTTTATTAACTTCATCACAAGTGATTTAAGTGGATGAAAAGCTTTTTGGTTATAATGATTTTCAAGGAAATATTTTCATGGGTTTTAAGTATGTTGTACATCAAGAAATGGATTTAGAACTATGGTATTTTTCAATGGGTGATTTGATTTATAAAAAAAGTGAATGATTTTTGTGTGTATGGTTCGAAAGATAGAAATTTTGGTTTTTAAGAAGTGGGTTCTTTAATTATTTTTCTTGAGAACATTCAGTGTTTTGAAATGAAACCTTTTAAGAGATTTTTGTAAACCCTTATGGAGTTATGAAAAGTGAATAAATCCATATTAGTCACTTTTTAAATATATTTATAAGGTGTTATTTGTGATGTTGTTTTAATTTATTTTTTTTCTATATCCCATATTTTGTAACTTGGGATGGTTTGACTAAATGTTGTGTTTTGGTGATTTTTTAGAATGTGACCCATAAAAGTAATTAATGAAGGGAGTATTTTAAATAGTTTTTCTAGTGATATAGTAGTTATTTTACCAGTCTTGGACTATACCATGACTCTTTATGAAGTAGTTGGAAATTTTTCTTCATAGATTATGGATCTTGCATGAGATTTTTCGAATTGGACACAACTAGTGTTTAGTGGTGAAAAAATATTTTATGAGATTAATGTGTGTCAAGATATGGTTGAATATATATTAACGTTAATTCAGACTCTTAAAACCTCTAGGGCGAGGTACACTAATCCTCTGTTTTAAGTATTGGGAATGAATTGGGGGATGTACGTTATCCAAATTCAAATGTTTGAGAAGGTATATTGGGTATTTTTCATGGCCACCTTCATTCAGTGGTTTTAACCCAGAGAATTATGAATTTCAAAAAATATGGAATTATTGAGTGTACACGAGGGAAATTATTTGGTGAAATACTATACTGAACATTTCAATAGATGAGTTCCATTCTCTCATGAGTTGGTTGTTAATGATTTAGAGGAGGATTATTTCTTTTCAATATTTCTTCATCCAGATCTTAGTCTGTATGTATTTTACTCTATCCATACTATCATTGTGAACTTTATTCCAAATTCCATCATTGTTGGGGAATTGTTTGAATAGAAACCCATGGTAGGTGATGCTTCAAATCGGTTGGGTGTCAATATAGGTGATCCATCTAACATAAAGAAAAACTTAGCAGTGTTCCTTCAATGTGGTAAGTATGGGAATGTCAAATCATATTTTCCAAAATCCCTAAGGATCTACTATCAATGTAGTAATTCCATTCACATCCAGTGGTTCTATAAAATGATACATCAAAATAAGAATCCTCATGCCCTACATTGATCCAACTAGTAATATATTATGCTTCTTAAACATGGAGAGTTGAAAATGATTTGTAGTTTTTGGGGTGTTCTGTTATATAATCCTCAGTTATAGTGGTACCTTAATCCTTATCTTATGTACAACCCATATATTTTTATTAATGAAGGATATATCTTTCTGGATCATGTTTTTATACCATTGGGATGTTTTTTCTTTTGATGTTCATTCCTCAATTATTATGTTACTTCTTATTATTGTGCACAGTTTGAAACATGGTTTGAGTTGTTTTTTGTGGGTGAAATGGGAATTCATGTGGTTCAGTTTATGGTAATGGGATTAATATTTTTGTTTTTAGGTGTACCATTATATCTACTAATTTGAGGTTTCCTTTTTGGATCACTGAGAGTGGATGTTTCACAAGTTTGGCCCTATGATTCCCTTTGTTTAGTTTTGTGACCTGATGTTAGAACCTTGTCATTCCTTATTGATGAATATTCATATTTGGAGGTGTCCATCCAATTATTTATAGTGTGTTATGTTGGTGATCATTAGTATTTTCTTAAGGTTTCTCTATTAGTGTGGTTTATAGCTTATAGCTTGCTGTTAGCAGAACATTTATTGGTTGTAATGATTAGAATTTTGGTAATCCTTCTCTATTGTTTAACCATTCTAGATTAATTTTAAATAGTGAAGAATCTGACGGCCAGTCTTAGTTTGTTTCCTTTGTTCATGGTAGTTTTCTTTTAGATTATTTTGTTTCAGACCATTGTGACCTCATTATTCGAGAGGTGTTGGGGTAATTTTCCCTTTAGTCTAGTTCAGGAATCATAAATCACTTATGGGTTTTGATATGTGTATTTTATTATAGATGTCAAATTCAAGTAAGACCAAAGGAGTGGTGATACCAACATTTTTTTGTGAGGAATCTTGTTTTGAGATTCATAATACCTTGATGGAGAGTAAATATTAAATAATTTTGAGAAGTTTTTTCAAGGAGTGGGATACTTCTGCATTGTGCTCTTCGTTTCAATTTCATGAAGTTATCTCCTTTTTGGGTCTTTATTTTATTGATTTAGTCTTGATGTTTTCATTAGATCCAAGTTTTTGATCACTTCCGGGTGGAAGAAAGTGTCATGGTGCGGAGAATGTTTATAAGACAAAAATCAATTTTCTTTCTTATGATAACATGGTTAATGTTTCCCTTGAGTTTGGGGTGTCCTGGGTGGAAACATTGAATTTTTTCAAACTTCTCTATGGACTCATAATTAAGCACATATTTTTGGAAACCATTAAGTGGGAACTATGCTCCATATTCTATTTTTGGGTAGTGTAAATCACATAGACACCACACAGTTTGGTAAATGGTGCGGTTAAACCATATGACCATTATTTCATAGATAATGGTGGCCACTTGATTGATACAAGGTTTCATAAATCATGTAACCTTCTCAATCATGGGTATTTTGGATTTTATTCTTGTGTTTTTATATGGGACATATCCCCAAAGACAAACCATTCAAACTAAACCTACCTAGGTTTCTCCCAAGGGATTATATCCTCTTCCCAAGTCCCCCCCAAGGTGGATTTGGATTTATTTTGTAGTGGGATCTCTTCCAGATCAAAATGATAGGGATTCTCCATCCTTAGGTTGTAAGTTCTTTTCAATTTCATCAATCATCTCAATACCTAGTGTTCAGAAGTGGATACTTTTATTTTCAAGGTTTTTTCTAATTAGGTTTTTTGGTTTTGAAGTTTTGTTAACCACCTCTTGGGGCCTTTTATAAAAAAATTATCAAAGGTGACATCATTATGCTGATTGAGGAAGGTGACTATGTTCTAATTTGTTTTATTAAAGAATTATATAGATTCTTTGTGGTTTAAATGTGCTATTGAACTAAATTATTGAATTATATCCTATATTTTTTTAATTTTTAAAGGTTTTCCATGCTTGGTTGGTGTTTTAAATTAGTAAAAATGGGTGAATTTTGATATTTTTTTGGATTTTGTTTTAAAATTGTGTGTGGGTAATTTTAATGGTTTAATAAAATTCCATTGATGGTTTTACATGAAAAAAATGATTAATTCATGGTTATTTGGGAAAATTCAGATTTATAATGTTGGGTTTTAATGTTTTAAATGGATTTCCACTTTGTGAAAAGAGTCATGTGTTCCATATTGTGTTTTTTTTTGGATAAATCATGTGTTTTATTTGTAATTTTAGTGATTTGATGACTTTTTTGTGATTTATAAAATTTACCTTGTTTTAAAGGGGATTTGGAGGGAGTATTTCTAATACTGTCAGTTTGATTATGTTTTGGAATTATGTGTGATTTACCTTGGAATTGTGTTTGGGTTCTAAATGGTTATAAAAAAAGTATCTCCAAAAAATATAATTTCTACATTATAATATAAGGCCTAATAATAATATTGTGTGATATCATTTTTTATTGATTATTTACACCCAAATTGAGAACTATTATTACTTTCTATGGATTCTTGTGTACACAGGTTGTTTGCTATATGAATTTTTATTCCTTTTTATGAGGTTTGTGTAACGCCCCGACCCTAGATACCCAGAGTCGGTGCATTATTACATAACATTGGCATGATCACAAACGATCAAGTCTCGAAAGACCGATTAGTTTAGTAGTCTTGGAAACACTAGATATATTCATAAGTCTTACATTACATCATAAGGTAAAAAACTTGCAACAACATCTTGTCTTTATATCCCCTCATACTATCCCTGGAAGTCATTCATAAATTACTTCTTCACATCCTGGGAAAAATAAAACATTGAAAGGGGTGAGCTCAGATGCTCAGTAAGGATAACAATATAACAGAAGCATTCATAGATAAGCATAAACACTTAAAGCAATTTATAACTAAAAAAAGCCTTTTAAACTTGAACTTCAGCATAATATGGCAAAGATAAAATGAAATAATTCCATTTAATTATTCACATGGATATTCTACTAGTCGAGAAATCACATGAAATATCAATAACCACTTTCATAATGATAGAATGCATAATTACAGACTATATAACCACATAGCCAAGGCCTCGTGCCAAGACTAAAAATAAGATTTTGCCAAGGCCTTGTGCCAAGACACTAGTTTGTCTCATGATACCTACCGATGCATTGAGGAGTTATAGAGGGCTCCACCTATCACTTACTAAGTCCAATGCATTCCTCATATGAAAAGTTTTAAACATAACATAAACATTCGTATTAAAACTAGCATACGAAATGTCAATACTTTATCCACAAACCATTAATGGTATAAAAATAGCACATCCATAGTCAAACATAACTCATTCGATACAATATGGAAGATTGCATTGTATCAGATTAACCTCAATCTAGAATGATTAAGGATATTGACATAAATGAAAATAATCATCAAAACTATTTGAGAGAAGTATCCCCCTATTTCTTGAAATCATTTAAAAGTCACACTATTTGTCAAGAAGCCATTTAAAATATATTTTTGAATCAAAGTGTCCCATACCACTTTGAAACTTTTAAAAGGTGTTTTAATTTTAAAACTTTAATGTCCATATAAATAAATCCTTAAAACCATTTTTAAAACATGGACATTAATGAGCACGATTTAGAAGAATAAGTCTTTAAAACATTTAAAAATGGTATTTTAGTTAGAGTTTCTAACCAAAAGAGAGACACTTGAATAAGAATAATTGAGGTAATCAAAACTTTTTAATATCATGAGAATAAAGGGATTCATGATATACTATGTCAAAGTACATTTTTTACACCACATAAAAGTGATTTTGTGTATAACAACAAATAAGTATCAATGGAATGTAAATTGAGATGAAATATCTCATAAAGGCTGTATCCTTCGGTTAAGGATAAATCAACGACATAATTATGCGTGAAAAATATAAATACACTAAATATGATTGGATATTTAGTGTAAAACAATCAAAGGAAATTCACATATATTCTTGTAAAAACAACACCATTGAATTGGATGTTTATTTCAACAAATCGAGATTGAGTAAAAATTACTCTTATCAAGTTCATACCGATGACTTGAGAATTTATCAATGGAGTGATTATGTGTATAAAAAGTATATCCACATAAAGGGAGTGGAAATTATGACATAATCAAATTAATAGTGATTCCACACATAGTCTTGGAGTAAAATAATCAATTAAGTATGCGTAAAGTCAAATGAGTGGAAATTGAAATTTCAAATTCCTTTATTGATTTGGTAACATAAAAAACATACACCCATGAAAAAAGAATCATAAAATTATGATGTAAATATACATGAATTAAAGTATATTACACAATGAATACAAACATGGGAAGTACACACACCACATGTAATAAATAAGTGGTGAACAATGGAATTCTCACAGAATTAAAAGTGAGATAAGAAACCCCTTACTTTGTACTTTTTCCTTGGTCGATGGTAGGTTAACCTCCTGTATAATGGTGAAATAATTTTTATTGAATTATACAAGAATAATTTTTATTAATATGATATCATATATGATCTTTTAACATTGATTTGTTAATAATATCTTAGTATTATCGTCATTTCGGGTGTTAACTTACTCGTTTTCCTTTATATTATTTGTTATGTAAGCCGTGTTTGTTATGTATTGGTTGTATCTTATTCATATCCATAATTATATCAAGTCCTTAACCATTATTTTTAAATCATCAAATGATCATTATACTTGAATGGATACGATGGAGAATGAATCTCATCGCTTTCGTGGAGACTGTAGTCCGTACGTACGCACGCGCGACTATATCATTCATTTGATGTTAAAAATAATATATAATTGGATGTTATATCATATAGAGAGAATAATTATCAAGTTATATTTATTATTTACATGAATTACAGATCATTATTATACCCATCCAAATAATAATTTATTGAATGACAATTACACCACGACGTGGAGACGGTAAGCCGTACGTACGCACGTATGGTGAAATGTCATTCAAGGGATAGATAGAATACTGAATATGGTTGTACCATATTTATAATAATATTATAGTATATAGTAGATACGGGATTTATTATTTTAGAATGGGAATAACAAAGAAATAAGAAGTTGAAGAATAAAAGAATTTGAAAAAGGGTGGTAAAAGCATTACCTCTTCTTCGGGTTCTTACTTTTGATTTGATCAAAAGGGCTCCATAGGTTGGCTTTATGATCAATATAAGGCCTCTAGGTTGTAGTGAGGGAAGTTGAGAGAGTATTTGGACTGGGTTTGGCCGAACCAAAAGGTTTTTAAGGTGTGAAGTAATGAGAAGGGGGAGTGCCCTTTTATAAGAGGGGTGAGGGGAACCTTTGGAAAAGCTAGAAATATTATTTTACAATAAATTCATATTCAGTTTCTAATGGCCCCAAAGTGGATTATTTTAAGGTTAAAGTGGGGATAGGTAGAAACCCACTAAACAAATAGAATTTAGACAGGTTTGGGTTTTTATATTAAACTTATCTTTAAGTATTAACTCTTAGTTAATTAGTTTCACTTTTACAATGTCTCTTTGTATTTTTATATTATATGGTTACTAATCTTACTATATACATCCAAGAGACCCCCAAGTGCTCCATTAAAGATACACCTATCATTCTATAAGTCTCTTGGACTAACCTTAGACTTTTATGAATTTAATATCAATTAATAATACAATATTTGTTTTAAAAACTCTTTTATGTCAATTTTGACACTATTCAATAATTGATTTTTGTGAAACTCATAACAGAATGATTAATTCGAAAAATGTCAATTAAATCAATCCTAATATGTCATATTTACTTATAGAATTAGTGTAATTCAATAAAAATATCCAATTATATTTATTTGGGTATTTATAATATCAATTATTTTAAATTTTCACTATTATGGTAATTACTGCATCATCATTGAGTCATAAATAAATTACATTAGTTAATGTCTAAAAATTAAAAATAAAATATAGTTATGTAGGAAATCTTTTTATCTCTCTAATGAATATTTTTATCTAATTTATCTTATTTTTAAGCCTATATTAAAAATATTTTTGTAAATAAACTTTCATTTTAACTCTTTTAACTCTTCTTTGAATTAAATAATAATAAATGTCCTAATCTAATCCAAGTGGACCTAAATGATAATATTTTATTCTTAAGGTTGTTTGTCGTCGAGATACACTTGTCCAATATAATTAGGACATGTGTTAGGATAATATTAATATCATTTTTATCGTTAATTACCATATTTACTTTTAATCGTGGTAAATAAAAGTTACTATTCACCAAAAAATATTTTCATCTCAAGGAACCACATTTTACTCCTTGATATTAACCGTGTCTCTCAGATTTTTGAAATTCCACTCACAGAAGCGGTAAAATTATGTTTTATGAAAAATTCAATTTTTTAACTACCACTTAGTGGTTTCACTATTCATCAAAAAATGAAAGTTTCCAGAAAAATACCAAAACTTAGGCCTAAGATATATTTGATATTATGAATTCAAAAATGATGTCTATTTTACCAAATTAAAAACGTATCAGTTTCATTAATTAATTTAAAAATTAATTCCCGTTGTCAAAACAAATAGCGTGTTTTTAAGAGATAATAACTATCAAAAGATTGACACTTGTTTATGTCTGGATTATATGTGAAATCTCATCCAATGACCAACATTGTATTAAATCGTAAAAATATATTCTAAATATACTTTAAAACCACTCAAATTAATAATTTATCACTATTAATTATTTCGATTAAAAAAGTTTTTTTAATTAAAATTTAGTAATTTTCACTATTCATCAAAATATGAAAGTTATCCGAAAAGTACCAAAATTTCACCCTAACCTAATTTCAATATTACAAATCCAAAACTGAAGTCCATTTCTAAAGATAAAATTTATAAAATTTCAAGAAGTAGGTATTACTATTCATAACGGCTAGTTTGATTGGTTGTGGTGTGTTAGAATCTCGAAGTTGTGTACAATGCACGTCATTGAATTATTCAAATGGAAATGTACCGTGGAAGCTTGGGGTGTTACATTCTCCCCCCATTCAATAAATTGTGTCCTCGCAATTTTTTTAAAATTGGGCTTGAGAATATAATGGAATGTCCCACATCAAAAAAAGAGTCAATAAAACTATCACTTTAAAAGAAAGGAAAAGAGGTATAAAGGTCACCCAAGATAACCCATACTAGGATTCCATGTAAGAAAACATGGATATGGACAATAAACTAAGTGTTCAGTTCTGATGGAGATGGATATAAAACATGATCAGAAGAAAGTTAACAATAAGAAAATCACAAACTTATGTTGGGACAAATGGTCCTCAGTCTCCCAGTAGGAAAAGTAAACGGAAAACATTTTTTTATTTTAAGTTACATTACATAATGACGAGGAATTCATTTATGATATTGACTAAGAACATAAAGAGATATACTTTTTTTAAGTAGAGTTTCATTCTTTAATAACTTTTTACCACTAAATCATTGTTTTTACAATTAGTATTCAAGAAGACTTGGTCACAATGGAAGAGCTAGAATAAACTTCTATAGAAATACATGATCCACGTAGGATAAACTATATATTTACCTTGTCTTTAGATATTAATCAAAACAAAAATGGTTAGTATAATATCTGATGACCCCCCAAATGGATATTCCATTAGAGAAAAAAAACGCTAATATTAATTTGTAAAATTAAACAATCAATACGCCAATGTTAAATAAATACCATTCAATAATCAATTGTCCTTAAAATACTTCAATATAATCCAAACTAATATTGAAACTCAAAACTTATAATAATGTAGTCTTCCACGTTAAATTGTATCTCCAAACGACATTAATTACTCTTAAAGTCACATACTTAAAAGTAATTAACCTAATCATTTCCATAAACAACCCAAATCACTATAAATCCCCAATAAAAACATAGATAAAAATCCACCATTACTTCTCAAATGAAATCCCATACTATTCTATTTTCCATACAACAAAGCGAACAACTTCCAAAATAACATTTATCACTTAATTACCAAATCATTTTCCTATACTAAGGGTATTCATTTGATAAGACATAAGATCCCAAATCAAATTATTAATAATTAATAAAATCATTTAACTAAAAATAATAGTCACACTAACAAGGGAATTCACGTAGTCCAGTGGTAGGCAATAAATCCTAACCGCACTTTGGTTGTGGGTTCGATTCCCACAACTTTGTCCGATGCGATGGGTTGTCACACGGTCTGCGTGTTGTCCAATTTCAAAAACTATATTTTATAACATTACCAAATTGAGATAAATTCCTCAAAATAACCATAACATAATTTAACCACAAATCTTATCTCATACCTTGCATTTCCATCCCAAATTATAATAACATATAATTGCCTCAAACCCAACGATCATATAAAACCAAACGGTTATTTATAACTATATTCACAAGAGAAAAGATAATTCTTCCTCAAATATCATTCTCACATGGAAAACTGCAGGGTTAAAAATACAAGAGAAAATTATTCCAAAGTAAACCCATCAAAAAGGAGCACTAATACTTTTTAAACATTTCTCCAACCATTTATTTCCACATATCTTTTTCTTTGACCAAGAAATTATCCTATAGAATAGGGAATTCACTCGGGTAATGGCCAGGTCCCTTAAATTTACGGCAAATGACTGTAAATGGACTCTTAGGACCATTTTTCTCTTCTTACATATTACTCTCCATTTTTCTTCGGCAATTCTTCACTTTATGCCCTTCCTTCCCGTATGTAAAGAATTTATTTGTCCCATTGATACACTTTCCTAGGTGTCTCCTTCCACATTTCCTGCATGATGGAAATTGAGGATTCCTTTCTCTATGATCTCTACTGCTGGAGCTCTTATCATTTATCACTTTTTTCTTCTTTTTTGAGTCCGGGAATTTGTTAATGTATATATTGTTTATCATATTTTTTGAAAATTGATTTGGCATAAAGACGATATCTTTTACGCCTATCAACATTCCATTTTGTTGCTCATTTCCACCACAGTCCCCACCATGTACATAATTCTCAAAGTCACTGTGACTTTTTTGGAATCCATCCATTGAATAAAACCAGAAAGCATTGTGTGAGTAATAGTAGTCATAAAATCATTTAGAGATTAACAGGTCACCATATTCTCAATTTGAAACACATTAGGATTAACCAAGGTCATTTACTGTCATCTTATATATTTAATACTTCAAATGGTTAGTAAAGAAAATGTAAATTATCCTAGCATATCCCCCGGGTGTGTCGTAACCAAGAGTGCAGCAAGGCCCATTGTCGGGCACCAGTTCCCGTTCGAGTATAGCTCAAAGTGGTGTTTTCGGGTTTTACCCTAACGTACATCTGTGCCAGAGCCGCCTCTACCTGCTCGTATCTGGACAGGGATGTATTGCTCGGAAAACTCAGAAAATCTCTACAATACCAAAATTCTAGGAATTTCTTCTATACTAATCCTAAAATTTCATCTTAGGTCTACGTGCTCTAATTAGAGTTTATCTAAATCTTGCTTCCAAGGTTTGTACTAAAATTCCTTTGATACTAACTGTAACACCTCGACCCTAGATACCCAGAGTCGGTGCATTATTACATAACATTGGAATGATCACAAAGGATCATCTCTCGAAAGACCTATTAGTTTATTAGTCTTGGAAACACTAGATATATTCATAAGTCTTACATTACATCATAAGGTAAAAAAACAACAAAAACATCTTGTCTACATATCCCCTCATACTGTCCCTGCAGATCATTTATAAATTACTTCTTCACATCCTAGAAAAAATAAAACATTGAAAGGGGTGATCTCAGATACTCAGTAAGGATAACAATATAGAAGAATCTTTCATATATAATCATAAACACTTAAATCAATTTATAAAAAAAAACAAAAGCCTTTTAAACTTGAACTTCAGCATAATATGGAGAAGATAAAATGAAATAATTCCATTTACTTATTCACATGGATATTCTACTAGTCGAGCAATCACATGCAATATCAATAACCACTTTCATAATGATAGAATGCATAATGCCAGACAATCATAACCACCTAGGCAAGGCCTCGTGCCAAGACTAAAAATAAGATTTTTCCAAGGCCTTGTGCCAAGACACTAGTTTGTCTCATGATACCTACCGATGCATAGAGGAGATATAGCGGGCTCCACCCATCACTTATTAAGTCCAATGCATTCCTTATATGAAAATTTTTAAACATAACATAAACATTCGTATTAAAACTAGTATACGAAATGTAAATACTTTATCCACAAACCATGAATGGTATAAAAATAGCACATCCACATTCAAACATAACTCATTCGATACAATATGGAAGATTTTATTATACCAGATTAACCTCAATCGAGAATGATGAAGGATATTGACATAAATGAAAATAATCATCAAAACTATTTGAGAGAAGTATCCCCCTTTTTCTTGAAATCATTTAAAAGTCACACTATTTGTCAAGAAGCCATTTAAAATATATTTTTGAATCAAAGTGTCCCATACCACTTTGAAACTTTTAAAAGGTGTTTTAATTTTAAAACTTTAATGTCCATATAAATAAATCCTTAAAACCATTTTTAAAACATGGACATTAATGAGCACGATTTAGAAGAATAAGTCTTTAAAACATTTAAAAATGGTATTTTAGTTAGAGTTTCTAACCAAAAGAGAGACACTTGAATAAGAATAATTGAGGTAATCAAAACTTTTTAATATCATGAGAATAAAGGGATTCATGATATACTATGTCAAAGTACATTTTTTACACCACATAAAAGTGATTTTGTGTATAACAACAAATAAGTATCAATGGAATGTAAATTGAGATGAAATATCTCATAAAGGTTGTATCCTTCGGTTAAGGATAAATCAACGACATAATTATGCGTGAAAAATATAAATACACTAAATATGATTGGATATTTAGTGTAAAACAATCAAATTACATTTATACATATTCTTGTAAAAACAACACCATTGAATTGGATGTTTATCTCAACAAATCGAGATTGAGTAAAAATTACTCTTATCAAGTTCATACCGATGACTTGAGAATTTATCAATGGAGTGATTATGTGTATAAAAATTATATCCACATAAAGGGGAGTGGAAGTTATGACATAATCAAATGAATAGTGATTCCACACATAATCTTGGAGTAAAATAATCAATGAAGTATGTGTAAAGTCGAATGAGTGGAAATTAAAATTTCAAATTCCCTTATTGATTTGGTAACATAAAAAACATGCACCCATGAAAGAAGAATAATACAATGATGATGTAAATATAAATTAAATAAATTACATTACAAAATGAATACAAACATTGGCAGTACACACACCACATGTAATAAATAAGTGGTGAACAATGGAATTCTCACAGAATTAAAAGTGAGATAAGAAACCCCGTACTTTGTACTTTTTCCTTGGTCGATGGTAGTTTAACATCCTTTATAATGGTGAAATAATTATTATTTAATTATACAAGAATCATTTACATTAATATGATATCATATATGATCTTTTAACATTGATTTGTTAACAGTATCTTAGTATTATCATCATTTCGGGTGTTAACTTACACGTTTTTCTTTATATTATTTGTTACATAAGCCGTGTTTGTTATGGATAGGTTGTATATTATTCATATCCAGAATTATATCATGTCCTTAAACATTATTTTTAAATCATCAAGTGATAATTATACTTGAATGGATATGATGGAGAACGAATCTCATCGCTTTCGTGGAGACGGTAGTCCGTACGTACGTACGAGCGACAATATCATTCTTTTGATGTTAAAAATAATATATAATTGGATGTTATATAATATATACAGAATAATTATCATGTTATATTTATTATTTACATGAATTACACATCATTATTATACCCATCCAAATAATAATTTATTGAATGACAATTACACCATGACGTGGAGATGATAAGCCGTACGTACGCACGTATGGTGAAATGTCATTCAAAGGATGGATAGAATACTGAATATGGTTGTACCAGATTTATAATAATATTATAGTATATAGGAGATTCTGGATTCATTATTTTAGAACGGTAATAACAAAGAAAGAAGAAGTTGAAGAACAAAAGAATTTGAAAAAGGGTGGTAAAAACATTGCCTCTTCTTCGGGTTCTTCCTTTTGATTTGATCAAAAGGGCTCCTTAGGTTGGATTTATGTTCAAAATAAGGCCTTTAGGTTTTATTGAGGGAATTTGAGAGATTATTTGGGTAGGGGTTTCCGAACCAAAAGCCTTTGAAGGTGTGAAGTAATGAGAAGGGGGAGTTCCCTTTTATAAGAGGGGTGAGGGGAACCTTTGGAAAAGCTAGAAATATTATTTTATAATAAATTCATATTCGGTTTCTAATGGCTCCAAAGTAGATTATTTAAAGTTTAAGGTGGCGATAGGTCGAAAACAACTCAACCAGTAGAATTTAGACAGGTTTGGGTCATTATAGTAACCTTATCATTAAGTATTAACTCTTAGTTAATTAGTTTCACTTTTACAATGTCTCTTTGTATTTTTATATTATATGGTTAATAAACATACTATATACATCCAAGAGACCGCTAAGTGCTCCATTAATGATAAACCTATCATGATATAAGTCTCTTGGCCGAACATTATATTTTTAGGAATTTAATATCAATTAATAATATAATATTTGTTTTAAAAACTCGTTTATGTCAATTTTGACACTATTCAATAATTGATTTTTGTGAAACTCATAACAGAATGATTACTTCTAAAAAATTCAATTAAATCAATACTAATATGTCATATTATCCTATAAAATTATTGTAATTCAATAAAAATCTCCAATTATATTTATTTGGGTATTTATAATATCAATTATTTTAAATTTTCACTATAATGGTAATTACTGCATCATCATTGTGTCATAATTAAATTAAATTATTTAATGTCTAAAAATTATAAATAAAATATAATTATTTAGGAAATCGTTTTATATTTCTGATGAATATTTATAATCTAATTTATCTTATGTTTAACCCTATATTAAAAATGTTTTAGTAAATAAACTTTGATTTTAACTCTTTTAACTCTTCTTGGAATTAAATAATAATAAATTTCCTAATCTAATCCAAGTGGAACTAAATGATAATATTTTATTCCTAAGGTTGTTTTTGGTCGAGATACACTTGTCCAATAGAATTAGGACATGTGTTAGGAGAATATTAATACCATTTTTACCCTTAATTAACCTATTTACTTTTAACCGTGGTAAATAAAAGTAAAAAGTTAATATTCACCAAAAATTATTTTCATCTCAATGAACCACATTTTACTCCTTTATATTAACTGTGTCTCTCGGATTTTTGAAATTCCACTCACAGAAGTAGTAAAAATTAGTTTTATGAAAAATTCAGTTTTTTTAACTACCACTTAGTGGTTTCACTATTCATCAAAAATGAAAGTTTCCAGAAAAATACCAAAAATTAGGCCTAAGCTATATTTGATATTATTAATTCAAAAATGATTTCTATTTTTCCAAATTCAAAACATATCATTTGCATTAATTAATTTAAAAATTAATTCCCATCGTCAATACAAATAGCGTGTTTTTAAGAGATAATAACTGTCAAAAGATTGACACTTGTTTTTGTTTGGTTTATATGTGAAATCTCATACAATGACCAAAATTGTATTAAATTGTAAAAATATATTCTAAATATACTTTAAACCCACTCAAATTAATAATTTATCAATATTAATTATTTCGATTAAAAAAGTTGTTGTTAATTAAAATTTAGTAATTTTCACTATTCATCAAAATATGAAAGTTATCTGAAAAGTTCCAAAATTTCACCCTAAGATAATTTCGATATTATGAATCCAAAACTAAATTCCATTTAGAAAGATAAAATTTATAAAATTTAAAAAAGTAGGTATTACTATTCATAACGGCTAGTTTGATTGATTGTGGTGTGTTAGAATCACGAAGTTGCGTACAATACACGTCATTACATTATTCAAAGGGAAACGTATCGTGGAAGCTTGTGGTGTTTCATTTTGCGTCAGGTATCATATTTAAAGAAGTTGTGTTGGAGGTGGTTTTTATGTGATTTACAT
Organism: Viscum album; assembly: GCA_963277665.1. Taxonomy (NCBI): domain Eukaryota; kingdom Viridiplantae; phylum Streptophyta; class Magnoliopsida; order Santalales; family Viscaceae; genus Viscum; species Viscum album. The sequence continues at coordinate 1,700,588,228 of OY728158.1, read as the reverse complement.
GTTATGCTTTCATTGGGATTTCTATTTTTATGTGATTGTTGTTTTCAAGATAGTGGACTACCTTTTTTATCTATGACATTTGGAACCCTATGCCACTACGTAGCAAGTTAAGGGATGTTATCTGTGCTAGTTAGAATTTACACACTAGATATTAGCCCCGAGTATAATGTAATGATCTAGCTAAGGGGGTCTCACTGATGATACTTGTAGAGAGTAATTTAAGGGATGAGATGTGTTATGATTAACCTTCTGATAGTTGGTTCCAGTTTTTCTTTCCCAGTAATTTTCCCATTAGTCCTTATGTAGTTACCTCATTGTATGTTTCTATGTTAATCCCATTTATTGGTTATTAGTATATGCATTATTTATTGCCTATATGGATTATGATTTGAAAAATTTATCATTATTGTGATTCAGTTTTGGTGTTGACTAGTTTTTCTCCATAAGTTTAATGTCAATATTTTATTACCTTCCATGGATTTTCATTTTACTATGTTTTCCCATTTTTACATTACTCATATTTAGGATTATGTGTTTTAAAGATGTAAAGAGAAAAAATGGCGGGATTTAAATGAAATATTTTGTGAAACGTTGGTTTTGAGATCATTTTAAACTAATTTAAATGGTTTGTTTTTCAAAATTTACATTTTAAATGGATAGGTACTATTCAACTTTTTTCTTTAATATGTAAATTGTTTTATAGGTAAATGATTCATTTATTAAATGAATTTACCATTGTAAAGTTTCTATGAGGCATGTTTTATAAAAAGTGTATTTTAGAAAAATATATAACCCATTGCTTGTTTCATTCCATTGTGTGACAAAAATCTTATTTTTATATTCATTTCAAACTAGTGGATTTTATTTCATTAAAAATGAATATAATGGACTCATGGTGGTATTTTATTGGATTATGGATCAAATATGATATACTCACATGGGTGGGTATGTTGCCTTATATTTTATATTGGTTTCCAGTTTATGACTAGTAGGTTAGTTGGATACTACTCTCAATTTTGAAGAGGGTGTTTGGGGTTCATTATGGTGAATTGGGAGTCAGATGGAGATAGAAGGGTTTGTCTCTCAAGTTCATTTGACCTGTTGGGTCTTCTGGTGTATCAACATCTCTCACCTCCTATTTTTTAGTTTTATTAAATATTTAGGTCTGTAGAATCTTTTTATAAAATGTATTCTTTTATATGTGAAGAATATTTTTGAAAATGTAATATTTTAGTTATTTTAATTTTTATTATATAATGTAGGGTTGTTCTTATTTTAAAACTTCTTATTTATTATTGTATGGTTATTCGATAAATTGAATCCTCTTTTTAGTTTACTGTTAGAACTCATTCTTGATATTAGTTCTTTTTTAGGGTGTAATAATTCTCTTGTGTTAACATTTGATACCTTGGAACATGTCATTAGCTCTAAGAAACTAGTAATGTTTCTTGGGTGCTATAACATGTTTAATTGAGTACCCTGTTAGGTTGACCAGGGACGGTTCATTACATGAATAAAAAAGTAAAAATTTAAGTAAAAATTTTATAAATTCAGCCTACATTACTATTATGTTAATAATAAAACTAATTAATACTTCATAAAAAATTACTCAAATATCCAACATTCAACATTACACTATAGAAAACAAAAAAAATCCATAAGCAATAGGAAAATATTTTTTCAACCACTTAAGATTCTAAAACCAAATTGTTCTTATAAAAAATGATAGATAGAATATAAATAAGTTAAAAATCATAGAATTTGGGGGTAAAAAAATTATGGATGACAATTATGATGACCTAGGGTGGTGGAAGGTGGTTGAGGGTGGAAGAAGGGGACTGAGGGTGCTTGGAGGGTGTGATAAAGTAATAACCATATGAATGGTGAGTGAATAGAAGTGTTTTTTTTGTGAATATCATGATAGATACTCCTAAATATTATGTGTTTAAGTTTCTTATAGTATTAATATAAGAAGGTATTTCATGATCATGTGTGTTGTAATTTATTTTAAAAGGGTTTTAATGTCATTGTTCATGAAACCTAGCCATAAAGGATTACCCTAAAGGGATTTAACATCAGTTATCTAATAATTGAGTTTGAAAGCCCCAACATATATACTATCAAATATTCTATTGATATAGTCAAAAAAATATCTTAATCAATATATCTCACATTTATAATAATCACATATGAGACAATACAGTAAGAGAATCAATAATTAACATAAAATAAATAAATTGGCCACATTTTAGTCGAATTAATCCATAAAGGCACTAAACATACCCTATTTTGAGGTGTAAAAAATCTATTTATTTACTATCATAAATGTTTTGATAATGGTCAGCCTAGTTTATCTCCTAGATTGGTGTGAAAAAAAACCATTTTTCAATTTTAAATTGTTTAAATAAAATATCATCTGATTTGGGTTTATGATTTCAAAAGAAAATAAAGTATTTGAAATAAGAATTTAAGAATAGATGATTATAAAAGTGATTGAATTAGATTCATATTTATACATGAAGTGATCTCGTAGTCTTAAAATTGTTTTACTACATTAATTTTTTATTTTATTAATGAATAATTCCTCAATTGATTCATACAAACACCTTAGATTGAAGGATTTTTTGTAGATTGACTTAACAATGATCATTGATTGGTCAACCTTGTAACGCCCCAACCCCAGTTACCCAGAGTCGGTGCATTATTTTAATACATTGGCATGATTACAAGGAATAAAGTCATGAAGGACTGATCAGTTTAGTAGTCTTGGAAAATAGATTACATATATGAATGTTTCATTACACTTTATAACATACAAAACAACATAAATAATCCTTTATTAACACCATTATTCCCATGGAGTAACCCTACATATCAATCACAATACACTTCTTGGAATCTTGGGAAAATAAAACATAGAAAGGGGTGAGATCAAATGCTCAGTAAGGGTAATAAATACAGCGGAAACTTTCAAAAATAAGCATAAACATTTAAGGCAATTTATAACTAAAACTAAATCCTTTTAAACTTGAACTTCAGCATAATATGGCAAAAATAAAATGAAATAATTCCATTTACTTATTCACATGGATATTCTAATAATAGAATAATCACATGCAATATCAATAACCACTTTTATAATGATGGAATGCATAATGCCAAAAATTAATTTCTGTGTCAGGGCCTCGTGCTAAGACCTAAGGGATAACTGTAATCGGAACCCAACCCAGAGAGAATCTATAACTGGACTTCATCCTAGAGATCCTCTGTAACCGGAATCCAACCCGGAGTGACTCTAATAATCGGACACTAACCTAAAGGATCTTCTGTAACCGGACCCTAACCCGAAGGGCTTACTTTTATCAGTCCCCAACCCGGAACATACTAGTCCAACACATTCATCTGAAGAAGAGGATAAAATATAACATAAACATTCGTATTAAAACTAGCATGCCAAAACATTAATCATAAACCATTAATGGCATAAAAATAACTCATCCATAGTCAAACATATCACAAAACCTTAAATACAATATGGATTATTTGTATCATAATAAATCAACTTCAAATAAGTGTAAAATTTATCAAAGGATGTTGACATAGATGAAATAAAAACTATTTGAGAGAAATATCTATTTTTTAAAATCATTTAACAGTCAAATAATTATAAAAAAAATTACTTTGAAAATATTCTTATAATCTTAAAAGGGAAGCTTAAAAGATTTTATAATGTTGTAAAATAGCTGCACCCACCGTATAAGTTAAAAAAAGACATTCTTACCTTAATTCTGCCAAAAAGGTTAAAAAGGACCTTGTTTGGAAAAAGAGGAAAAGATTCCTTTATAAAAATCTTATAAAAAGTCAAACAAGGGTATAAATGACTTTAACCCATATTCTTTAAAATAGAAAGAATGTTTTGAAATATATTTTTAAGAAACATGGATGTGGATGATAAATAGGTCTCGGTAGATATTTAAGTATAAACAAACTCGGATAATGAAGAGATTGTGAAATAAACCCTTACCAATTTGGTAACTTACGAAACATAGACCCCATGAAATATGTATCATAAAATGAATATGTAAATACACATAAATTAAGGTGTATTACATAAAGAACACAATTATGGGTAGTACATACACCACACAAAAGGTAATTGTGGCAATATGGCATGAATCTCACGGGAATAAGGAGTGAGATGAAAACCCCTTAACAATTTGGTAACTGACAAAACATACACCCCATGAAAGAGGTATCATACAATGAATATGTAAATACAGATAAATTAAAGTGTATTACACAAAGAATACAATTATGTTCATTACATACACCACACAAAATGTAATAGTGGAAATATGGCATGAATCTCATGGTAATAAGGAGTGAGATGAAAACCCCTTACCTTGTACTTCTCCTTTGTCGAGGGTAGGGTAATCTCCTGTATAATGGTTAAATGATTTTTATTAAATTATAAAATAATAATATACATTAATATGATATCATATATGATCTTTTAACATTTCTTTGTTAATAATATCTTAGTATTATCATCGTTTCTGGTGTTAACTTACTCTTTTTATTTTATATGTTTTGTTACATAAGAAATTTTTTTATGGATAGGTTGTATCTTATACATATCCAGAATTATATCAAGTCCTTAAAAATTATTTTTAATATTAAAATGATAATTATACTTTAATGGATACGATGGGGAATGAATCTCATCACGTTCGTGGAAACGGCAGTCCGTACGTACGCACGCACGCTACTTCCATTTCATTTTTCCTTTTAAAATGAATAAAAACCAAATGATACATAGGTATATTATTATTAAAGTATAATATAATATCTTATATATGTTACTTACTTTCATTAACATCATCCATTATATGATCCATGTATGGTATGAATGAGTCATATCACTTTGAGGGGGCGGTAGTCCGCACTTCCACAAATTAAATTATCATATATATATACAACATGAAACGAATAATGGTATGATATAAAATGGAATTACAGAAACTTATATATAAAATAAATATCATTAATATGATATTTAATTATAGTTCCATCATAATTTCCACCATGAGAGGTGGTATTAGATAATTAAACAATCATCATTTAGTGAGGCGTTTGGTTTCCATCCACAGAAACACTATGTTCTTCACCCATTAGATGGAGGTGTGTGTAAGTGTAGTTAGAATACTTATAATAATAGTATCCTAGTATATTTAGTATAATGGTTTTGTTACAATATAAAATAATAAGAAGAGTTTAGGGGATGGAGAAGTAAAATAAAATAAAAGAAGCTAAGAGAAATCGTTACCTTTAATTTGGGTAACTCCCTTTGGTTTGAACCAAAAAGGACTCTTGAAGTGCCTTCTACCTAAGGTGAGGATTCTAGGAGGAGAATAGGTATGTATGGAGCTTAATTGGTCAGAGTTTGGATGAGACAAAAGGCTTGATAGGTGTTCGTAATTGGTTATAAGTGGTGTCCTTTTATAAGGGGGAGGAGGGTCTCTTTAGGAAACACTTAAAGTATTAATTTATAATAAATTCATATTCGGTTTCTAATGTCTCCAAAGTGGATTATTCAAATCCTAAGGTGGGGATGGGTTGGAATCCTTTCAACCAATAGATTTTAGATAGGCTTGGTTCATTATATTAACCTTATCTTTTAGTTTTAACTCTTGGTTAATTAGTTTGACACTTACCATGTCACTTTGTATTTTAGTTTTAACTCTTGGTTAATTTTCACTATTCATCAAAATATAAAAGTTATCTGAAAATTACCAAAATATCATCCTAGGATAATTTTTATATTCTGAATCCAAAAATGAAGTCCATTTTGAAAGATAAAATGTATAAAATTTCAAAACGTGGTTATTACTATTCATAGCAGCTAGTTTGATTGGTGGTGGTGTGTGTTAGAACTCGAAGTTGCGTACAACACACGCCACTGTATTATTCAAAGAGAAGAATACCATGGAATCTTGGGGTGTTACATTCTCCCATCCTTCAATAAATTGCGTCCTCACAATTTATGCTCGGTATTGGAAACTCAGTGTTGGCTTTTCAAAATATCTTAGTTGAAATCCCACATCGAAAAATGGATTAATGCGGCCTCTACTTAAAATAAAGAGTGGTAAGTATGAAGGTTACCAGAAATAACACATACTAGGGTTCCATGGAGGAAAATATGGATATGGAACAGAAATTTAACCATCAATATATGATGGAGAGTGGTAGAGAACATGGTTATGAAAAGGCCAACAATCACAAAGCCATAAATTTGTGATGATCTAAGGTACTATCTCGGACAACGCTTTTGCTCTAAGTTCCTTTTCTTAATGTTGGGAAAATTATTTATGAGATTGGATAAAATCATAAGGATATATACTTACTTTATAATAAGAGTTTCATCCATTAATAAATTTATACCATAAACACATCTTTCACTCCAAAACATAATACAACTCTAAAATACTCTATTTATCCAAATCATATAGGGTTCCAAGTATAATGAATTTATAATTCACATATCAAACCCTTTAAAAAAATAAACTACATTATACAATCCAGGTACATCACATAGTCTAGTGGTAGGTGATAAATCCCAATCGCACTATGGTTGTGGGTTTGATTCCCGCAGCTTTGTCTGACGTGATGGGTTGTCACACGGTCTGCATGTTTTCCTTTTATAAAAATCCAAAAATAACCTTTCAAACTTAATCCATTCCAACCTTTAGACATATCCAAAATACTACTATCAAAACTCATAATCCAAAATTTATAAGGAAGTTAAACACAATAAAGATCCTTTTTCCATGTAATAACATATGAACACCTTCATCACGTCTTATTTTAAAACATGGTAACATCCTGAATTACCATAAAACCTTATTGATTACATTCATGCTCCCTTATTCTTTATAGAATACTGGATATAATCCTTCAATCCAAAATTTTTGTAAACTCCAACGATGAAAAATCATTAATCAGTTTCAAGATAATCAAGAATATCCAACATAATTATTCAAATCAACCATCTCTTATTTCAAAATCACTACCTCATTATTGGGACCTTATTAAGGATTACCTTTCCTTCAACCATGTATTTTCCAAAATGTATAGCTTACTATTATGTCACTTTTCTTAGAACCATATAATCTCAAATCCTCAATAAAATAGTACTGCAGTACAATCCTTATTTATCTCCATAATTCATATAACCAGTATATTGTTGATACAACACTCAAATGAAATAATCCTATAATAACAACATAAGAACACTAGTCATACTTCTTCATCTGAGGTAGTATCATAACTTGATTATTAGCCAATATAATCATTTGGGAAATACTCTGAGGATTTGGACATTGGTTCGCGTAGTGTCCCAACTTGTTACAGATGAAACATTGTATATTTGAAACCTTTTTCTTACCCTTACAGTCACGTACTTGGTGTCCTTTTTCTTTACACTTATAACAAACTCCCATTCCATTCAGGAAAGTTCCAGGGTGTTTTTCCCCATAGTTATCACATATGGGAAAATTATTATTTTCCCTCTTCCCTTTATCAATATTTCTCTCTTCCATCAATTTCTTCTCTTGCTTCCCATCAAATCCATAGGACTCAAATAATTCTTTACTTATCTTATTAACACATGATACTATTTCTTCATATGTTGAGAATACATGGTAGAATATTTCCCTTCGTAATGTTGGCTTAATACCGTGAAAGATATGATTCTTCTTACTCTTTGGATCATATGTATTGATGGAGTTATCATTCCTTCTATTTGGCACCATTTTTAAACAATGGCGTACACTAGGTCAGTTTATGAATCACAATTCATAATTCCAAACATGTAAAATACCTAACATAAATTGAATAGTTTATGGATATAATCCATAATCAAAAATGTTTTCCTTGATAATATATATAATCATAAACCCTTCATATTGGTTTGTAAAAAAATGAGAATTATCTTAAGCATATCCCCTAGGAATATCGTAACCAAGAGTGAAGCAAGGACTGTTGCCGTGCACCAGTTCCCATTCGAGTCTAGCTCAAAGAGGTGTTTTCGGGTTTTACCCCTAGGTACATCTGAGCTAGAGCCGCCTCTACCTGCTCGTATCCAGACAGGGATATATTTGGTTGGAAAACTCACAAAATCTATACATTACCAAAATTCTAGGAAGTTCTTCTATACTAATACTCAAATTCTATCTTTGGGTAATGTTCTATAATCAAAGTTTATCTAAATCTAGCTTCCAAGGTTTATACTAAACTTCCTCTAATACCAACTGTAATGCCCCGACCCCAGTTACCCAAAGTTGGTGAATTATTTTAATACATTGGCATGATTGCAAGTAATCAAGTCCCGAAGGACCGATCGGTTTACCAGTCTTGGAAAATAGATTACATACATGAATGTTGCATTAAACTTTATAACATAAAAAGCAACATAAATAATCCATTATGAATGCCATTATTCCCTTGGCTTAACCCTGCATATCAATCAAAATACACTTCTTGTAATCCTGGGAAAATAAACCATAGAAAGGGTGAGCTCAAACACTCTGTAAGGGTAAGAAATACAGCGGAAACATTCAAAAATAAGCATAAACATTTAAGGCAATGTATAACTAAAACAAAAGCCTTTTAAACTTGAACTTAAGCATAATATGGCAGAAATAAAATGAAATAATGTCATTTACTTATTCACATGGTTATTCTACTAATCGAATAATCACATGCAATATCAATAACCACTTTCATAATGATGGAATTCATAATGTCAAATTTTAATTTCTGTGTCAAGGCCTCATGCCAAGACCTAAGGGATAACTGTAACCGGAACCCAACCCGAAGAGCATCTATAACCGGACTCCATCCCTAATAGCCTCTGTAACAGGACTCCAACCCGGAGTGCCTATAATAACCGGACACCAACCTGGAGGATCTGCTATAACCGGACCCCAACCCGGAGGGCTTACTTTAACCGGTCCCCAACCCAGAACTTACTAGTCCAACACATTCATCTTAAGAAGAGGATGAAATATAACATAAACATTCGTATTAAAACTAGCATGCCAAAACATTAATCATAAACCATTAATGGCATAAAAATTACTCATACATAGTCAAACATATCACAAAACCTTAAAAACAATATGGATGATTTGTATCATAATAAATCAACTTCAAACAAGTGTAAATTTTATCAAAGGATGTTGACATAGATGAAATAAAAACTATTTGAGAGAAATATATTTTTTTTAAATCATTTAAAAGTCACATAATTATAAAAAAAAATTTACTTTGAAAATATTCATATATTATTATAAGGGAATCTTAAAAGATTTTATAATGGCAGAAAATTTCCACACCCGTCGTATAAGTTAAAAAAAGACATTCTTACCATAATTCTATCAAAAAGGTTAAAAAGGACCCTGTTTGGAAAACGAAGGAAAGATTCCTTTATAAACATCTTATAAAAAGTAAAACAAGGGTATAAATGACTTTAACCCATATTCTGTAAAATAGTAAGAATGTTTTGAAATACATTTTTAGGAAACATGGATGTGGATGATAAAGAGGTCCCATTAGATAATTACGTATAAACAACATCGGATAATGAAGAGATTGTGAAATAAACCCTTACCAATTTGGTAACTTACGAAACATACACCCCATGAACGAGGTATCATACAATGAATATGTAAATACACATAAATTAAAGTGTGTTACATAACACTACTAGAAAAAAAGGCTATATCCACGGTTTTAAACAAAACTGTGGATGTAGGGTTTAATTTCAATGGTTATAGCCACTGTTTAGTGAAACTGTGGCTATATGTTTTTTTGGAAATCTATAGCCACGGTTTCACCCAAACCTTGGTTATAGGGTCTTTTTCAAAGGTTAATATCCATGGTTTGGGTGAAACCGTGGCTATAGGGTCTTTTTCAAAGGGTTATAGCAACGGTTTGGTTAAACTGTGGCTATAGGGTTGGTCTATAGCCACGGTTTTGGTAAAACTGTGGCTATAGGTTATTTGTTTCATGAACTATAGCCACGGTTCATCAAAACTGTGGCTATAGATCTCACTCCCTTGTGAGGGAAAAAAATTAACCCACGAAAAAATGGAGGGAAGGTTTATAGCCATAGTTTACATGCTATAGCCATAATTTTTAATAATATATTTAACAATATATATATATATATATATATATATATATCTGCAAAGACATCTATGGATTAGTGTAAAGGTGCTTGGTCTATATAGAGAAGGTATAGAGATCGAATCTCGATAAGCAAAAATTAATTTTGGGCTATAGCCACGGTTTTATTGGACTATAGCCACGGTTATAAACCATGGCTACACTCCTGTTGCCACGGGGGACAACCATGGATATAGCCCAACTACCACAGTGGATAGATATGAGGGTTATAGCCACGGTTTAGTAAATCCATGGAAACAGGGATATAGCCACGGTTTAAAACTATGGAAATAGCCCAATAAAACCATGGATATAGCTTTTAGCTATAGCCATGCAAATAGCTTCCACAACTAGCTAGAACCGTGGCTATAGGTTATAGCTGCGGTTTTGACTCCTATAGCCACGTTTTTTACCGTGGATATAGCCCAATTTTCTAGTAGTTAAATAATATAATTATGGGTAGTACATACACCACACAAAAGGTAATTGTGGCAATATGGCATGAATCTCACGGGAATAAGGTGTGAGATGAAAATCCCTTACCAATTTAGAAACTTACGAAAAATACACCCCATGAAAGAGGTATCATACAATGAATATGTAAATACACATAAATTAAAGTTTATTACACAAAAAATACAATTATGGTCAGTACATACACCACACAAAAGGTAATAGTGGAAATATGGCATGAATCTCACGGGAATAAGGAGTGAGATGAAAACTCTTTACCTTGTACTTTTCCTTTTTCGAGGGTAGGGTAATCTTCTGTATAATGGATAAATGATTTTTATTAAATTATAAAATAATAATATACATTAATATGATATCATATATGATCTTTTAAAATTTCTTTGTTAATAATATCTTAGTATTTTCGTTGTTTCGGGTGTTAACTTACTCGTTTTATTTTATATTTTTTGTTACATAAGTCATGTTTGTTATGGATATGTTGTATCTTATACATATAAAGAATTATATCAAGTCCTTAAACATTATTTTTAATCATAAAATGAGAATTGGACTTGAATGAATACGATGGGGAATGAATCTCATCGCGTTCATGGAGACGGTAGTCCGTACGTACGCAGGCACACTACTTCCATTTCATTTTTCCTTTTAAAAGGAATAAAAACCAAATGATACATAGGTATATTATTATTCTAGTATAATATAATATCTTATATATGTTACTTATGTTCATTAAAACCATCCTTTATATGTTCCATTTATGCTATGAACGAGTCATATCACTTTGAGGGGGCGGTAGTCCGCACTTCCTCAAATTAAATTATCGTATATATATACAACATGAAATGAATAAAGGTATTATATAAAAAGGAATTACAGAAGCTTATGTATAAAATAAATATCATTTATATGATATTTAATTATATTTCCATCATAATGGCCACCATGAGAGGTGGTAGGAGATAATTGAACAATCATCATTTCGTGAGGCGTTTGGTTGTCATCCACAGAAACATTATGTTCTTCACCGATTAGATGGAGGTGTGTGTAAATGTAGTTAGAATACGTATAATAACAGTATCCTAGTATATTTAGGATACTGGTTTTGTTACAAAATAAAATAATAAGAAGTGTTTAGGGGTTGGAGAAGTAAAATAAAAGAAAAGAAGCTAAGAGAAATCGTTACCTATAATTTGGGTAACTCTCTTTGGTTTGAACCAAAAAGGACTCTTAAAGTGCCTTATGGCTAATTTGAGGCTTCTAGGAGGAGTATAGGGATGTAGAGAGCTTAATTGGGAATAGTTTGGGTGAGGAAAAAGGCTTGGGAGGTGTAAGGAATTGGTGAGAAGTGGTGTCCTTTTATAAGGGGGAGGAGGGGCTCTTTAAGAAAAACGTAAAGTATTAATTTAAAATAAATTCATATTTGGTTTCTAATGGATCCAATGTGTATTATTCAATGCATAATGTGGGTAATGTTCTAAATCCTTTCAACCAATATATTTTAGAAAGGTTTTGTTCATTATATTAACCTTATCTATTAGTTTTAACTCTTGGTAAATTAGTTTGACACTTACCATGTCACTTTGTATTTTTATATTATATAGTTAATAAACTTACTATATACCTACAATAGAGCCCCAAATGGTCCATTAATGATACAAATATCATGATAAAAGTCCTTTGGCCGAACCTTAGTTTTTTAGGAATTTAATATCAATTAATAATATAATATTTGTTTTAAAAACTATTTTATGTCAATTTTGACACTATTTCATATTTGATTTTTTTGAAAATCATAACAGAATAATTACTTTGAAAAAAGTTGATTAAATCAGTACTAACATGTCATATTATCCTATAAAATTCTTTTAATTAATTAAAAGTCTCAAATTATATTTAATTGGGTATTTATAATATCAATTATTTTGACATTTCACTAATAAGGTAATTACTGCATCATCATTGTGTAATAAATAAATTAAATTATTTAATGTCTAAAACTTATAAATAAAATATAATTATGTATTAAATCTTTTTAGATTTATAATTAATATTTATAGTCGAAAATATAACATATATAACCCTATGTAAAAATTGTTTTTCTAAAAGATATAGGTTTATATCATTTTTGTATATACTTTAACTTAATTAATATAAAGTGTCATTATCACTTACAAGTGGATCCATGGGGTCCCAAAATCGATCCAAATATTCTCATGGTAGTAAATATATCAACCAATATGGGTAAGACACATTTGAGGGTCATTTATTATAATTATAATATTAATTTGTTACCCTTATTTACCAGATTTACCCTTTATCCATGGTAAATAAAATATTTATCGAAGTAATTATTCAAAATGTCTAAAAATAAAAGTCACCTATTTACAAAATTTGGAATTCCTGATTCCAAATATGGATTCCATTTTTTCAAATTCAAAACACATAAGTGGAAGAAATTAATTTAAAATTAGTTCCTGCTGTAAAAAAAGCGTGTTTTTAAGAGATAATAACTATCAAAAGATTGACACTGGTTTATGTCCGATTTAAATGTGATATTATGTCAAATGACCAAAATTGTATTAAATGGTAAAAATATATTCTAAATATAATTTAAAAACACTCAAATTCATAATTTATCACTAATAATTATTTTGATTAAAAAAGTTGTTTTTAATAAAAATTTAGTAATTTTCAATAATCATCAAAATATAAAAGTTATCCGAAAAGTACCAAAATATCATCCTAGGATAATTTCGATATTCAGAATCCAAAAATGAAGTCCATTTTAAAAGATAAAATGTATAAAATTTCAAAAAGTGGGTATTACTATTCATAATGTCTAGTTTGATTGGTTGTGGTGTGTGTTAGAACTCGAAATTGCGTACAACACACGCTACTGTATTATTCAAAAAGAAGCATACGGTGGAAGCTTGGGGTGTTACAAACCACCCTTATTATGTGTAGTAAATTCTGAAATATAGTTACTAATTACCTAGGAAAAATCCAATAGGGTGTTAGTGTTCTTATTAAATCCAAAAGTAACTCACTTCACTCAAAAAATGCTAAAAATTAATAGACACTCACCCCTAATAAAACCTACAAGATTAAGGAAAAATATAGTAGGAGGATGGAGGGTATTGATTATTGACCTAAGAGAAAAAATTTAAACATGTTCAAAATCCAAAACACAATCACATTGAAGGATTTAAACAATCATTAAGAAAAAAAATCAACCAATGAGAAAATAGTATTATTAAATAAAGATAAAGGACTCAAGCTTGACAAGGGAGATCCTTCACTTTACCAATAACATAAAAGATTACCCCTCCATTTGAGGGGAAATAGAGAAGAAATGGGAAAATGGAGTAATGAATACTAAATTTGGAATCTATATACTAAAATAAAATAAACAAAATTTTGGAATATCACACAAGAATATCCATCCATAATTCCATAAGTCTAGCTAGCGTTCTCCAGTGCATCTTTATTTTCACTTATAGACAGATGTATTTCCCTTCACTACACCTTGTTCAAACATCCAGTATCTTTTGACCTCCAAATCTTGAATAATTCCTTTTATTGATCATGGTATTTCACTAATATCATAGTATTCATATCTCAATTAAATTCACAGTTTCTTATTTGATTTTGAGTTTAATTATTATTATTTTGTTTCCTTAACTATGATTTCATAATAAATTATTTGTCTGTGAGCCTATTATTTCTTGCATGTATGCTAACATTATAGCCCAGATATTTGTCTTGATGTGTAAGTTGATTATTCTTGAAGAATATAATCACCGTTATGTGGGTTTTGGAAACTCATAGGTACCCTTACATACCTCAAATCAAAAGATTAACCATGAGATAGTTTTTTTGTACATTTGTTTCAGATGGTTGATCCTCACATAGTAGGTCAAATTAATGTGTAGGATTTTGAAATTCATTCATGGTTTGGGGGATTAATAGAACACATAGTAGAAATATTTTTGTGGTCAGTGGATATGAACAAATTGTATCTTGAAGACATGGGAAAAAAATAATCCTTTATTGATTCAGTAAGGAAGGATTAGTAATCTTCCTATTTTCAATAAATTGATCAACTGTATTAAGATCAAGTGACTGTAATATAGGTTCTTCATACAGGTAGTGAAATATATTCTTATAGTCAATTGTTTTTAATTTTCTAGAATTCCCAATTTTGTATTAAACTCATATAATTTCTTGAAATACCCTCAGGAATAATTGTATCCTTTACTCTAATAATTCCATAGATCTATTAAAAAATTAAAAAAACAAGTTTTAATGCATGTATAAATTAGACTCCAAATTATTCTTAAAATTAAAAAATATGGTATTAGAACAAGAAAAAATGTATACATATATTGTATTTTCAACTATTATTAATTCCTTTCATGAACAAAGAGGACTAAGTCCTAATTTTTTGTATGGTGGTCGTATTATAGAATGTTTTCACTATGGAAAAATATTGAATGTGAAATCACTATATGTAAAAACTATAAGTATAAATTTAATATGTTATCAAGTCTCAGATGAGGTGAATCAGTATTGATAGCTTTTTATTTTTAAATACAGTCCATTTCTTAATTTTTTAGAAAATATCTATCAAACTCACTTGGTGGAAAAAAGAGAAACACTATTGATTTTAAAAAGGATCATTTCCAATGTGTGTGATTAAGTCCCAGGTGTATGGTGGTTATTACCACCCCCAACACCACAAACACACACACACAAATTATATTATTATCAAAAGAAACCAAGGTAATGGGAATGACCATGAACCCTATAAAATATTGGCACCAAGAAGTTAAACAAGAACTAACATACAGTTTTCCAATCACCGACTTGTAATAATGAAATTTCAAGGAAATTATTACTAAATATATATTATAAATATATTCTCAAGTCTCCTTAGACTATTTATATTAGATATTCTTCCTTAATTCAAAATAGAAATGTAGTAAGAAAAAACATTTTCTCTAACAATATCATTTTAATTTTTTTCAAAAACTTTTCATTATTTAATTAAGACTTTATGAATTCATAAATATTTTTCCTCCGCCAATTCTTCATATAAATACTCCTCGTTATAATTTTAAATTTTCACATAAAAGTCATTATAATATTATCTTTAATATTAAATGCCTTGAGAAATTGACTCTGAACTCTCCATGATATCCTCTTGATAGTCGGTCCTTAATTCTCATTCAAACGGGCCAAAGAAGTATTCATTTTATATTAGTAAAGATATTATTTATTAACTCTCTCTTAATCTCAGTATCTATATCTCTTTGGGATTATAAAAATCCCATTAATTTCTATCCCATATCTTCCTGGTCACATGCACACCACTACTCACATGATATTATCTCTTTCAAATAAAAAAATCACTTTTAAAGAAACTATCTTATTGGGAGTGATTTTTTTAAATAAAACAATAATAAACATGAAACATACATTTATAATTCCATCATTACTATTCCATACATCATAAGGTTTCCCAAAAAAAATAATTTTCAATCATTAAATGAAACCAATCATGGTATAACAAATAACATAACCCATAAAACTAAAATAAAAAAAACAACATAACCAATAATATAAATGTAAAAAGATCCAATTTTAAATACAAATACCTAAATTAAATCATCATAATGGAATATAACAAAGGTAAATAAATAGAAAAATTAAAAAAACTATAGTCTATCCATCTCCATGTGTCAAGAAAAATACCACTTTTCATGGAACCACCATTATACATGACCCTAAAACTAGAGACTAACCATAATATCCTAAAGAAACATGAACCAAAAATGAAAAGTATATAGGCATGAGCCTAAAATTATTGTTTGTATCCTCCCAAAACCCCATAAATACCAATTAAATTTTAATACATTAGATTTTGGATTGAAATATAGATATAAAAATATTTTATCCTTTTTAAATAAAACATGTAACATGATTATCTACAAAAACAAAAAATTTAAAATAAATAAGATTCATGCCACACTAAAATAATATTTTAAAACATTACACTATAGGTAATGGGTAAATTAAATCAATAAAATGAAACTAAATATTTTCCTTGAAACACCCAATGTCCCTTTATGATTTATGAATCAAAATAACTCTATAAAATGAGACTAGAGGAATCATGGTGATGGATAATATTTCATTTTATAGAAGAACATTATTCAATGTACTAACTTAAACAAATAAAGTTTGATTTTATTACATAAGTAGTTAAATTAATTAAAAATTAAAAAAAATCATTTATGGGAGTTAATAATACACTTAATCATTAAAATAAAATAAAAATAATGGAAATATAATATGGAAAACAATAATGAAAATCAATATTAGTGAAGTGGAATAGACTAAAAATCATAATAATAAGCATGGGATTAAACCAAGGTAAATAAAGATAAGGAAGAAATGGGTTTTTCATATTATCTAAGTGATCAAACCATACATAACTTTTCTCATTCATGAGCCTCTAGGGATGACAAGTCTAAAATCCCAGTGGTAACCAAATCTATAACATTATTCTCTTTAGTTAGTGTGGAACAATCCTTTATTTGGGAGATTGTAATCAATTTCTTATAGTACTTTTCCTATTCTTCCCTATAGATATACCTAAGGTATACCATGTTGTAAAATGGAAGTGAAAAGATAAAATTCATTATAGGTAAAAAAACGCATCAACCAACACATAAAAAATCTACCTTTGGGAAGTTCATGTTCATATTATAACACATGGGGATTATTACCCATTTAAAGAATCCATAAAGGAGATACAATAAATAGTACATAAATTGTAAATTACCCATAATCTAAAAATATAATTTTTTTTTTCTAAAACACCCCAGTCCATGATATAAATTGGTGACCCCTTTACCATTTTCATTTCTATGAAAATAAGTCATTTAATGCAATCTATGTGGCTTGTTTTTATGTCTGTTAAATTTACATGAGTCCCATTTCATTTTATGGCTACTCACCACAACCAATGAAATTAAAATTTATAAACCCAACATCAAAAAAATATTTTAATTGAAAATGGGGGGTAATAACAAAATTATTTATTGAATCATACATACCCTTAACTAATTTTTTTCAGGTTCATTTGAAAAAATTTCCACCATTTAAAACATTCATTCTAGTCCTAAAACACCACCAAAAACCTATTGAAAATTCTAATATTTTCAAAAAATAAATATTACCATTAAAACCCTCATTAAATATTTTATTACAATATAATTTTTTTAAAATAAATGGATCCCATTAATTTAAAATTAACACATAATATACAGAAAAACAACATTTCTTTCATTGAAGTCACTCAAAATTTGTTAAAACAGCTTTCTCAGGAATTAAAGTTTTTTAGAAACACCAAATACCATAATATAAAATTGAGACTATAAATAAAATCATTCACATAGGAAGTAAATTTTTTCAACCCATCTCAAATTAAATAAGCAAAGACAAAAAAACTCAAGTTCACATCGACATCACCAACATAAATCAAAACCAATCCAAAAATTTAATAGAAAACATTGGAAAAGATAAATTAGAAACAAAACACACCCTTTAAAGACACATGATCCATGTAGACTGTCTGTAGCATGTGCACCTTGATCATATGAATCCTTGGTTTTATATCTAACCTCATTCAAAGACGGAAGTGTACCCATATAGAAGGATAAATCACTCTCAAAACTGAAACTACACATCCTTGGATTCTTCATACAAATCAAGGTTTGATATAGATATTTTTGATAGGAAAGGATTTTATAACTACCATATATATTACATTGATCCTTTCCCTTGTAAACATCGACTCCTCATGTATCATAAAACAAAATCAGGATATGATATAAATTTTCCAAGAAAAATATTGTTCCATCCCCTAATCTAGGCACCAAGTCGGCCCATGACAAAGCCTAAGGGACATTCCGAATCCCCAAAAACTAAAAACTGGTGTCATAAATTAAGATGAACTCTTTTGGGAATAATGTTTTTGAATAAAATAATAATAAACACTTCACTTACCCTTAAAATTATAACATGATGATTCCTTACATTACATGGAAACATAAATAAAATCTTCAGATTGAATAATTAAATGAAACCAAACATGGTATAACATGTAACATGACACATGGAACTAAAATAAAGTAATAATAATATATCCTATAATATCTATATACCAAGATAAAATATTAAATATAAAGGGAAAAATCAAATCCATGCATTGGATATACTCAATAAAAAAATACCAAAAGAAAAAAAAGACTACAGTAAACCTATCTCCATATGTCAGAAAAAATATCCCTTTTTTCAACACTCCCACTACACTCAGACATGAAACCTGATAATATCGAAAAAATATCAATGGAACTTTGAAAAAACCTGAAAATTATATAAAAATGAGTATAAAATCCGAATATATATTTTACTCACACCCAATGTGTAACACCCTGATATTTTATGAGATATATTATTTTTTAATTTCATTGATATCTTCTATTATACACTACAACAAGATTATCTTGTACTATAAGCAACACCATATTATCTTGCAGTATACGCAATACTATTCTTGCCTCGTGTTACACACAATTTCAAGTCCGATTTTGTGGAAATTCTTCTACACAACATTATGTATAGATTCTGTATAATGTTTAAATGAAATAAGTTTTTATTATGTTATACGAAACACCAAACAGATATTTCACTACATGCAGCCCTGACTTGGCATGCATTACACGCAATCAAGACCTTCTTCGATAGCGTGTGTAGTACGCAATACCATGTTTCACTAAACGAGATATTATTATAATATTATTATGAACTAGCCGTTATGAATAGTAATTCCCAATTTTTGAAATTTTATAAACTTTATCTTTCAAAATGGACTTCATTTTTGGATTCGGAATATTAAAATTATCCTTGGGTGAATTTTTGGTATTTTTCTGAAAACTTTTAATTTTTTATGAATAGTGAAAACACTAGGTTACTATTTAAAAACCGACTTTTTATTTAAATAATTATGTTATTTAAATTTATTTTAGGTTAAAATAGATACATAATACTTATATAAGTTCAATGTAATTCATTGGAGTCATTTTATAATAATTTTAGATATATAAAAATTTTATTGAACTTTTCACCGTCTTTTACCCACCTCCTAGGAGAATTTGAAAATTTACATAAAAAATAATTTTACCGCTTCTGTGAGTGGAATTTCGAAAATCTGAGAGACACTGTTAATATGAATGAGTAAAATGTGGTTCAATAAGATAAAAATAATTTTTGGTTAATAGTAACTTTTTACTTTTATTTACCACGGTTAAAAGTAAATAGGGCAATTAAGTGTAAAAATGATATTATTATTACCCTAAAACATGTCCTAATTATATTTGATAAGTATAATTCGACCAAAAAAATACTTTAGGAATACAATATTACCCTTTAGGTCCACTTGGATTAGATTAGGACACTTATTCTTATTTTATTTAAAGAATAGTTAAAATAGTTAAAATCAAAGTTTAATAACTAAAAAACTTTTAATATATGGTTATACATAAGATAAATTAGACTATAAATATTCATTAGAAAGATAAATTGATTTCATATATAATGGTATTTTATTTATAATTTTTAGACATTAAATAATTTAATTTATTTATGACACAATGATGATGCAGTAACTACCTTATTAATGAAATATTAACATAATTGATGTTATAAATAACCAAATAAATGTAATTTTAGACTTTTTATGAATTATACCAATTTTATAGGTCAATATGAAATGTTAATATTGATTAAATTAACTTTTTTAGAACTAATCATGTAGTTATGAGTTTCAAAAAAATCAATTACCAAAGACTGTCAAAGTTGACATAAAATAGTTTTTAAAACAAATATTATATTATTAATTGTTATTATATTTTTAAAAATATAAGTTTAGGCCAAATGACGTAGGTAAGGTTATATATATTAATAATGAACCACTTGGGGTTCTTTTGGATGTTATAGTAAGTTTATTAACCATATAATGTAATAAAACAAGAAGACACGGTAAAAGATAAATTATTTAACTTAGTGTTAAATCTAAATGATAAGGTTAAAATGTAAACTAAACATGTCTAAAACCTATTGGTTGAGATTCTTTCGACCCATACCCACTTTATCTTAGAAATAAATCAATTTGGAGCTATTATAAACTGAATATGACTTTATTATGAAATAATATTTTAAGTTTTTCCAAAGGTGCCCCTCTCCTCCCTTATAAAAAGGGCATCCCTTCCCTCTTCTCTACACACCCTTTTGAGCCTTTAAGCATGGAAAAACCCTGAAAATTCCTCTTATAAACCTCTCTACTTATATCATAGAGGTTCTGGTCTTCTCAAAAGACTAACTCTAGTGCACTAAGAAGAAGTTTAAAGGAGGTGCGTCGAGGAAGAGGTAATCTCTTCTACCGACTCTTTCAAGTTTCTTTCTTATTCTACTTCTTTATATTTAGTTGTTTCATTATAAAGTAATAAAATCAGTATTACTTATATACTGATATGTTATCATAAATATGAAACAACCCTATTTCACCTTCTATCCATCCAACAAAAAATGAAATCACCGCGCGTGCCTACGTACGGAATACCGTCTCCACGACGTAGTGTAATCAGTGTTTCCACCACCGCCTTACTTGGATGGGTATAATGGTGTAAAGAATAACTATATATGATTATTATATAATCATAATAATTATATGATATTATATCATCCACTCCAATTAAATTCAATAAATATGGGAACGATATCATCACTCGTGCGTACGTACGGATTACCGTCTCCACGACGCGATGAGATTCATTTTCCATGTTATCAATTCAAGAATGATTATAAAGTATATATAATAAATAATCATGAAATATATGACATTATACTGCTATTGTATTTATGTATATATATACGTATTTCATCTACTTAATTCCATTCAATTCAATAAGGAAACGAAAAACAGCGTTAATGCGTACGTACGGCCTACCGTCTCCATAAACGATGTATTTCTTTCCATTTATCGACCTATTATATATATGTATATACTGAATATATATGATATATAAATCATGATTTAAATTATGAAATTAAGTAAATCATGAAATAATTAATAATAATATCAATAACAACAAGTCCAAACATGTACGTTAAATAAAACGATTTTACCCAAAACGCTGCTTTAACATGGAATTTAAACAAAATGGGTAAAATAAAGTCATAAGTGAACCATATATGATATCATAAAAATGAATATGATTATATAATAACTAAATGACATTATTTAAATCATTATACAGGAGGTTCAGATACGTACTAAGCATATCAGACATAAGGTAAGGGTTAACTATTCCAATCTTGTTCTTATCCAAGATTGTTATTCGTAAATATTTACTGGGGTTATTGTTATCATTCATGTCCATGTTTTCTAAAAATGTTTTCATGTATTTTTAATTTCCTTTTTACCCATTTTTGAAATTTTCCGCATTTTATTAAAGGAATCTTACTTTTGTTTACCACACGGGAAACTGATTGAATTTTCTGACAAAAGTACGAGAAGAATGTTATATTTAACTTATACGGAATGAACAGATTTTTACGGTTTCATAACGCCTCATTTTCATGAATCTTACTCTAAAATATTTTATAACTATTTTCAACAAAATAAATTTCTTTTAAAATTACAGGGTATTTTGTGAAAAGAAAATGATTTTGAAGAAGAAAGGATATTTTCCTCAAGAATTCATTTCAAGTGTTTTATCAAAACCATTTTCCATATAAGATGGCATTATTTCATATGTGTATGTTTCAAGTATAATTTCTCTATGATTTACATGGTTTCACTTTTCATATGATGGAATGATATCCATTTTTTTGTATGTATTATGTTATGATGGGATGATGTTTATGAAACCAATTTTTATTCTTTGGGTTATGATGAATGATTTATGTTTATGTTGTGGCACAAGTAAGAATTATTTCATTATGAGATGGGTGAGACCCATATATCCCTCCAATGAATTGGGTAAATATTTATATCTCAGGAGATAGACATGGCCAGAATGGTAATTTAATCTAGTTCAGTGATACATGACTGGAACGAGGAGGGAACTCGATTCAGAAAGGGACTTTGTCCACTAAGATGGTCTTGGCAGTAATGCCTTGGCTACTATGGAAATAATATCAATTCCATAACGGTTTTCCAAAATTAAATGTTTTCTTCCCAGGCTATTTTATCAGGATTGATGTTTTATTATGATAATATGCCTTACGTACTTTCAAGATTTATTTCTTTGTTGAAGATTTTTGATGTTTAGATTTTATATTCAAGTTTTTGCATTCAAATGTTTATGGATTGTTTTATGTTCTCTATGTTTACCCTTACTGAGAATTTGAGCTCACCCTTTATTTGTTTTCTTTTCCCCAGGATATAAAGAAAATTTTTAGGTAAGAAAACCAAAGGGGAAGATCTTTATGTGAGATGTTGAAGATCTTTCACAACGATTAGAATATTTTGTTTCAGGTTTCCAAACACAATAAACCATTATGATCCTTGAGTGTTGGTTTTTGTTATGTATTAATTATTCCACAAAAGTAATGTAATGTCCATTTACTTCATGCTTTGGGTCTCTACAGTTGGTATTAGAGGAAAGGTTTAGTTAACCTTTGGAAACTAGGATGCGAAAACTTTAGTGAAATCCCTAGAGATATTTCTATGGTATGTCTAGGGATGTCCCTAAGGTTAAGTATACGTATAGGTTAGAGTCCTAGAGTTATGTTGAAGATCATGAATAACCTAGGGTGAACCCACGGTGTCATGGATTAAATAATTTTTGTTAAGTTTGACATCCCGTAAGTGAATTTTTATGATTATGTGGTTCCTCGTTATTTTAACTATTTCTTACACTATTGTTTCTGGTCTTAGTAAATGGAGGGAACGAGAAGGAATTCAGTTAACATTGACTCCAATGGAAAAATTGGTGACTATGATCAATTAAATTGTGTAACGCCTGGAGAGAAAGATATTGTGATTATGACAAATCAGTAATCTCGATATATGATTAACAAGGTGAACTTTAGTCATATTCCTAAGTCATCAAATAAGAGGAAGATGGAATTTTATGCATGCTCGCATGGTGAGGAGCATATAGAAAGGAAGATTGAGATTTATAAATAAGGGAAGAATAACTTTGATGAATACCTAAAATGGAGGGGATGAAGTAATCTATGTGGAAAAAAGGGTCATAGAGTGACAGATTGTTATGGAGTCCAATTTCTTATCTGTGGAGAACATGGGCATTACCCAACCCAATGCACTGACCTAAGAAGATACTTCTAAATTGAGGAAGGACTCATTCCATGACAATCATTGAAGAGGATGGATTGAAGGGATTATGTATTGGAATTCAATAATAATTTTGTTGAGTTACTTTTATAGTATATTGAAATATCTGTGTATTGGTCCATTGTGGTTTTCTATAAGAATATTGTACAGGTAACCATGAAAGGTTATTCAAATATTTTTGGAAGGTAGATGATATGTTCATAATTAAAGGATAAAGAGATAATAAAATGTTTGATATTATTAATGAGCTCATGACTGGTATAAGGACAAAGTGATATCATGGTTTGAGTATACAGGATTTTGGGATTTTGGTAAATGGAAAGAGTTAACTTTTGACAACATTCATGTTTTTACTAAAGTTCAATGGGTATTCATTTTTCAATAGAATACATAATTTAGGTATTCACATGTTTGTAATTTGACCATCAAGATATATCGTATGATATATGGAGGATAAATGATGGTATTCACATGCTCGACAGATGAAATTTCTAGTAATTGTTTTCTTTATACTATGATCTTGGACAGAAGTATGTTGGATAAGCCTAAAGTTTGGAATGGATTATGTTGGACATAAGTCAGTATCTTTTAAGGCTAGAACATTTTTTGATATTATTTATGGAATGAAATAATAATGTAGTTTTAGAAAAAGGACAACCTGGATGATGGGCGACAACCCGTCGCGTCAGACAAGGCTGTGGGAATCGAACCCACAACCGATGTGCGACATGCCTTTATCGCCTACCACTGGCCTACAGAAATTCCCTGGTTATTAAAAACTAGTTTTATTATATTAATCAGTATTATATATGAAGTATAAGTCCATTTTGGGAACCATATATGATTAATCTCACTATAGATGAACTTATGTATTTTTGATAACTTTTTCTAATCTTTTGTTCGAGACAGATGGAATGACCCATCATTCTATCACATGATCTTCTAACACTTCACAAATGAAAAATTCAACTTCATTTCTTTAAGAGATGAAGTGTAAATTGTCCAAGGAACGACCAACAGTGATATTGTACCAAAACCAAGAAAGTATTTCGCCTAATTCCAATTTCTTTAAATTTAGGGAAATGATCTTGAAAACCAAAAGTGTTGTCCTAGTGTCCTTATATCTGATGAATTAGATGGTACCTTATATCATCACAAATTTATGTCTTTGTGATTGTTGTATTTTTTATAGTCAGGCCCTCTACCACTCTTCATCAGAAGTTGATGGTTATATTTCTCTTCCATATCCATATTTTCACATATGTGGAAACCCAGAGCTGAGTTTCTTTGGGTGACTGTTATGATTCTAACTTTAATTTTTTTAAATGAAGTTTTAGTATTCCTTTTTAACATGTGGGTTTCTATAAACGAAACTTTCATTTAGTAAATGATGTATAACCCCGAAAAATTTCGAGGGCAAAATTCATTTTAAGGGGGGGTAGAATGTAACACCCCGAGATTTTATGAGATATATTATTTTTAAATTTCTTTGATATCTTCCATTATACACTACACCAAGATTATCTTGTACTATACGCAACATTGTATTAGCTTGCAGTATATGCAACACTATTCTTGGCCCGTGTTACACACAATTTCAAGTCCGTTTTGTGGAAATTATTCTACACCACATTATGTAAAGATTCTGTTTAATGTTTAAATGAAATAAGTTTTGATTATGTTATACGCAACACCAAACGGAGATTTCACTACATGCATCCCTGACTTGGCTCGCATTACACGCAATCAAGACCTTCTTCGATAGTGTGTGTAGTACACAATACCATGTTTCACTAAACGAGATATTATTATAATATTATTAGGAATCGGCCATTATGAATAGTAATACCCACTTTTTAAAATTTTATCAATTTTATCTTTCAAAATGGACTTAATTTTTGGATTCAAAATATCAAAATTATCCTAGGGTGAAATTTTGGTATTTTTCTGAAAACTTTCAATTTTTGATGAATAGTGGAAACATTGGGTTACTATTTAAAAACCGAGTTTTTATTTAAATAATTATTTTATTTAAATTTATTTTAGAACAAAATAGATAAATAATACTTATATAAGTTCAATTTAATTCATTGGAGTCATTTTATAATAATTTTAGATATATAAAAATTTTATTGAACTTTTCGCCGTCCTTTACCCACCTCCTAGGAGAATTTGAAAATTTACATAAAAATTAATTTTACCGCTTCTGTATGTAGAATTTCAAAAATCTTAGAGACACGGTTAATATCAAGGTGTAAAATTTGGTTCAATAAGATAAAAATAATTTTTGTTGAATAGTAACTTTTTACTTTTATTTACCACGGTTAAAAGTAAATAGGGTAATTAAGGGTAAAAATGATATTATTATTACCCTAAAACAACTCCTAATTCTATTGGATAAGTATAATTCTACCAAAAACAACCTTAGTAATAAAATATTAACCTTTAGGTCCACATGGATTAGATTAGGACACTTATTTTTATTTTATTTAAAGAAGAGTTAAAATAGCTAAAATCAAAGTTTAATAACTAAAAAAATTAATATAGGGTTATAAATAAGATAAATTAGACTATAAATATTAATTATAAAGATAAATATATTTCCTACATAATGGTATTTTATTTATAATTTTTATACATTAAATAATTTAATTTATTTATGACACAATGATGATGTAGTAATTACCTTATTAATGAAATATTAACATAATTGATGTTATAAATACCCAAATAAATGTAAATTGAGACTTTTTATGAATTAAAATAATTTTATAGTTTAATATGACATGTTAATATTGATTCAATTAACTTTTTTCTAACTAATCATGTAGTTATGATTTTCAAAAAAATCAATTACCAAATAGTGTCAAAATTGACATAAAATAGTTTTTAAAACAAATATTATATTATTAATCGTTATTATATTTTTTTAAATCTAAGGTTCAGAAATATTACTTAGATAAGGTTATATATATTAATAATGAACCACTTCGGGTTCGTTTGGCTTCTTATAGTATGTTTATTAACCATATAGTGTAAGAAAATAAGAAGTCACTGTAAAAGTGAAATTATTTAACTTAGAGTTAAATCTAAACGATAAGGTTAAAATAGTAAAATAAACTTGTCTAAAACCTATTGGTTGAGAATATTTCGACCCATACCCACTTTAGCTTCGAAATAAATCAATTTGGAGCTATTATAAACCTAATATGACTTTATTATAAAATAATATTTTAAGTTTTTCCAAAGGTGCCCCTCTCCTCCCTTATAAAAAGGGAACCCCTTCCCTCTTCTCTACACACCCTTTTGAGCCTTGAATCTTGGACAAACCCTAACAATTCCTCTTCTCAACCTCTATAGTTATATCATAGAGGTTCTGGTCTTCTCAAAAGACCAACTCTAGTGCCATAAGAAGAATTTTAAAGGAGGTGTGTCGAGGAAGAGGTAATCTCTTCTACCGACTCTTTCAAGTTTCTTTCTTCTTCTACTTCCTCTTCTTTAGTTCTTTCATTATAAAGTAATAACATAAGTATTAATTATATATTTATTTGTTATTATAAATATGAAACAAACCTATTTCACCTTCTATCCATCCTACGTAAAATGAAATCATCGCGCGTGCGTACGTACGGAATACCATCTCCACATCGTGGTGTAATCAGGTTTTCCACCACCACCTTACTTGGATGGGTATAACGGTGTAAATAATAACTATATATTATTAGTATAACATCATAATTATTATAAGATATTATACCATTCACTCCAATTCCATTCAATAAATATGGGAATGATATCATCGCTCTTGCGTACGCACGGATTACCGTCTCCACGACGCGATGAGATTCATTTTCCATGTTAACAATTCAACAATGATTATAAAGTATATATAATAAGTAATCATGAAATATATGACATAATAATGATACTGTATTTTGTATGTATATATCTATGTCATCTACTTAATTCCATTCAATTCAATAATGAAACGAAAAACAGCGTTCATGCGTAAGTACGGCCTACCGTCTCCATGAACGATGTATTTATTTCCATTTATCGATCTATTATATATATGTATATACTGAATATATTTGATATATAAATCATGATTTACATTATGGAAGTAATTAAATCATGATATAAGTAATAATAATATCAAGAAAAATAATTACAAACACGTATGATAAATAAAACAATTTGACCCAAAACGCTGCTTTAACGTGTAATTTATAAAAGAATGGGTAATATAAAGTCATAAGTGAACCATATATGATATCATAAAAATGAATATGATTCTGTAATAAGTAAATTACATTATTTAAGTCATTATATAGGAGGTTTGGATATATATTAAGCATATCAGACATAAGGTAAGGGTTAACTATTCCAATCTCGTTCTTATCTGAGATTGTTATTCGTAAATATTTCATCGGGTTATTGTTATCATTCATGACCATGTTTCCTAAAAATGTTTTCATGTATTTTTAAAGTCCTTTTTACCCATTTTTAAAATTTACCACATGTTATGGAAGGAATGTTACTTTTTTACCACATGGGGAACTTTTTGACTTTTCCGACAAAAGTATGAGAAGAATGTTATTTTTAACTTATACGGCATGAACAGATTTTTATAGTTTCATAACACCTCATTTTCATGAAGCTTAATCTAAAATATTTTATGACTATTTTCAAAAAAAAAACTTTTATTTTAAAATTTCATGGCATTTTGTGAAAAGAAAATTATTTTGAAGAAGAAAGGATATTTTCCTCAAGAATTCATTTCAAGTGTTTTATCAAACCATTTTACATATAAGATGGAATTATTTAATATGTGTATGTTTCAAGTATAATTTCTCTATTATTTACATGGTTTCACTTTTATTATCATGAAATGATATCCATTTTTTTGTATGGATTATGTTATGATGGGATGATGTTTATGAAACCCATTTTTATTCTTTGGGTTATGATGAATGATTTATGTTTATGTTGTGGCACAAGTGATAATTATTTCATTATGAGATGGGTAAGACATATTTATCCCTCCAATGCATTGGGGAAAGATTTATATCTCATGATATAGACATGGATAGAATGTAAGTTAACCTAGTTCAGTGATATAGGACTGGAAGGAGGATTGAACTCGATTCAGAAAGGGACTTTGTCCACTAAGATGGTCTTGGAAGCAATGTCTTGGCTACTATGGAAATCATATCAAGTTCTTAATGGTTTTCCACAATTACATGTTTTATTCCCAGGATATTTTATCAGGATTGATGTTCCATTATAATATATGCCTTATGTACTTCCAAGATTTATGTCTTTGCTCAAGATTTTGATGTTTAGATTTTATATTCATGTTTTTGCATTCAAATTTCTATGGATTGTTTTATGTTCTCTATGTTTACCCTTACTGAGCATTTGAGCTCACCCTTTATAAGTTTTATTTTCCCCAGGATATAAAAAAATGTTTTAGGTAAGAAAACCAAAGGGGAAGATCATTATGGGAGATGTTGAAGATCTTTCACAACCATTAGAATATTTTGTTCCGAGTTTCCAAAGAGACTAAACCATTACGATCCTTGAGTTTTGGTTTTTGTTATGTATTAAGTATTCCGCAAAATTAATTTAATGTCCATTTACATCAAGCTTTGGGTCTCTACACAATGTATACTCATTAAAGATTAATCCATGAAATATAATCTTAAACTAAATATATAAAAATATTAGTTTCTATTTCCAGAAAATTGGTAATATGGATTTTTATTAGAAATGTAATTATTGAAATAAACAATTAACTTACCTTAATAAAATAGAATTTGAAAAAATACACTAGAGGATGTTGATAAATTAATTCAAAAAAAATTACTTTTAAAACACCCCAAAAACCTTTAGGCATTAATAAACATATCAAATCATTAAATTGATACTATAGAAATAATTGTGATGGATAATCAAGAATTTTTTAGAAGAAAATTATTCAATATAATCATATAAACAAATAGATATCATGTTTACTAAGGAAGAATTTAGCTTCATCACAACTTCAAAAAAAATTAAGGGATGTAATCATACTCTAAGACTATAAATTAAAATAATTTTTTTAGGAAATATAATAGGGAATCAATAATGAAAATCATCATTAGTTAAGAATACATAACGAAAATAAAAAAAATCAATATAGGATTAAACTTAGGGAAATAATTTTTAGGTTTACCGAGGATCCTCGTACTATATCCGTGATAGAACTATACATAACATATCTCTTGCGTGAGCTACTAGGGAGTTCCCTACCAAATTCTTAGCGGTAAAAAAATCCATAGCATCATGTTGTTTAGGTAGTATGAGGTAAATATTTGATAGGGAGGGTTAAAAAAATTACTCCACATTTTATTTATAATAAATAACATAATTTTCCCAAATTATTTAAAATTGTTTTTATTATAGAATCATTGATATTAGATCATCCATTTTCCAATTTGATGAAAATTCCACTTATGGCCCTATAAAGTGAACTGTACATTTTGAACATAAATATTATTTTGTGGAATATTTGAAAATAACATTTCATATAATAATTCTTAAATCAAGGGGATAAATATTTCATTTAGACCATTTCAGCTGGATCTTCCCCTTTATTGGTGTAAATTGGTCGTGATGTCAAAATTGGACTAGACTCATCAAATTGGACACTCCTTCACCATTTGGTTCATATATTTTATATAAATGATTTTACTAGGATAAAATTTTGAAAGAAGATAGATTAACCAATTACAAAAAATAACAATTCTATATTTATATATAGTTCATATTTTTTGGAGTTCAACAAGTTAGTGAATGTTGCATTAAAATATTTGGTCCAATTTTCCAATTCACACATATAACCTATTATAACCTTAGCCTCTCATCCCCTCTATAAATGTGTATTTTAAAAAAAAAATTAGGTGGTTTTACATGTATTAAATTATTTATAGAATATGATATGTTGTTCCTGTAAATTTTTATACACCATTAAAGGTAGGAATCGCTTAAGAAAGGATCTAAAATGATCTCATTTTCCTATTATTTACTGTAACATTGTGTATCTTACCAAAAATTCTCTCTTTATCTTCTATTTCACATTTTTTTATAATTATTATTATTTTATACTTATAAACTATGGGTTTTAAATCAATAGTAGAATCATGATTGTATTATACCCCTTCTATAACTTTTCATAAGTAATTCATTTCGATGATGAATACTTCTCCTGAGGAAGAGTATTTTTTCTTATTAATCAATAAAATTCTAACCTTATTCAATTATTTTCTATGAATAAATTAATTATGGAAAATAAAATAATATTATCTTTGAATTTATTTTTTAACTTAAATTAAATAAATCAGGTAATTGAGCAATTAACAAAAAGGGTGTGAGGTTGAGTAATGTGTGAATTGTGAGAGAATAATCTTAATCAATAAAAAAAATATAGTAATAATTTGAAGGGTTAAAATATAATCTATAAAATCAATTCATCATCACTTTCAATACGATAATGGTCCCAAATTCACCACTACCCCTATACTCTCCTTGGAATGGAAATCAGATCAGGGTTCTATAAGGGCATTTTTTAATCATTTCTTGGGTTAAATTCCTTTCATATTTTTTCTTGAGGTAAATTCTCATTGGGTTCAAAGATTAAATAATTTGGGGATCATAATTAATTTTATTTTAATTTTAATCATAATAATTTAAAATTAAGTTAAGAGGAATTGTTAGATTTATTATGAATTCTAAAATATTGTCAAAAAACATCATCTCATTGTGTTTTATCAATAAAATTTCTAAGAAAATGAAGAAAGGTCTTAGTACAACCTAAATATTATTGTTATTTTATAAAAAAATAATCATTTTTTATATTGAGTTTCTTTTAATTGTTTTCAAAATTCCTTTAATGTGTTGATTTAAGTAATGTCTCCATAGATAATTCCCTTGTTCATCCATTCTGCGGCACCTAATTACTAAAAAATATACACATCAATTTATATAACCCATGATAATACATTTAAAATTAGAGCTAATTAATATTAAGAAAGTATTTTTTAAAATTAATTATATGTATTTTTTTACTTTTATTTTATTAAATTCTTTATTTGTTTCTATCTTCTCTCCTCTTTACCAATATTGGTTTTTTATCTTTTTTTGGACCACCATTTCAAATTTGTTACCTTTTTAGTATGATTTTTTATTCTTCATAAAATTTTTATTTGAGTTATAAAAAATAATTAATCCCGAGTATCTCTTTTATCATGAAAATGTGTTTGAATGTAGCATTATTGATTGAATGAGATAGTCCCATCATACAAAAAGTTTCAACATTCACCCAGTTGGGGAATTCCTCCCTTCTGAGAACATTGTAGTTCGAAGGACTTATGAATCAAACATAAAACTATAAAAATTGGTTGAAATTAATAATAATAAACTTGATATGACTATTCGATAATTGGATAAATAATATATTAATTATCAACCAACTTGTATTGCATATCCCAACCTATAATCTTAATTTTCATTAAATTATAGATTAATACACCTTCTTCTAATATTTCATGGCCTCTCTAGAAAGGATCCAAATCAATATCTAAAATAATTAAATTTTTTCTCAAACCTTAAAAAAATGAATGTATCTAAATACCAAATTAAGATAAAATAATTTACATTATCCCTTGATATAAATGAATAATATTTTATGCATTATTTACAACCTCAAGATGTTACAGGTTATATTGATTTGAAACATCATTTCATGTATAGATTTTTTCAAGAATAAAGTGTAACATCAATTCAAAAACAGATCCCAAGGGTCAACAAATCATAAGATGTGTCAATGTAAGAGTGATGGGAGAGATTCAAAAAGTTGTCTATAATCTTCCCACATCACCAAATCAATAAGAATGTTATCATCTAATACTTCTATGATGTCCTCACACCTATGGAGTGGAGCATGATGGATATCACAAATAGAGGGGAATTGTTCAAAAAAACAAACAATTTCATGTGATTTGATTGTCAATTTTGCACAAAACTCCCAACTATTTAGTGACTGAGTTAAACCACATGTTATAGGTTGTCATCTAGTAAATCCTTCTATTTAAAATATTTTAATTAATACTATGTTGGAGGAATTTACCATTATTGTGGGATATACTAATTTGGATCATAATACACCCCAACCCACTCTTACATGTCCATGTTTTGTTTCCTCTAAAACAAATAACCCTACTGCCTTTCCCACCCAATTTCAATAAATAGGGGATTGGACAATTGAATTCCCTGGGAGACCATATCAGCATCAATAATAACCAAATCCCTAAAATAATTATGATTCCTTAAAAAAATCCATAATATGAATTGATTTCCCCTTTCCCATTTTGATTTCTACAAAAGTAAATCATTTGACGCAAGCTATGCTACTTGTTTTTATGTCGGTTAAATAGACATGAGTCCAGTCTCATTTTATGAATACTCATGAAACCACATTATTTTTAAATTTATAAACTCAATAACAGAAAAAAATTAATTATATATTAAAATGGGTGCAATCCCAAAATTATTTAGTGAAGCATACAAACCCTTAAAATATTATTTTTGTTTATTTAATTTTTTTTCCACCATTTGAAAATATTTATTCTAGTTCCAAAACACTACCACTAATAAATTTCAAAATATAATATTTTAAACACATCAATATTCCCATAAAACCCCCAATTAAATCCGTTATTACATTATTAGGAATTTTAAATCAATGTATCCTGTCAATTTAAAATGAATACATAACATAAAAAAACACCCCCTTTTTCATCGAAATCAATCAAAATTTCTTAAAACCTATTTAAAAGAAATTAAATGTTAAAAAGAAAAAAAAGACCATAATATAAAAATGGGACTTTAAAATCAATTATCTATATCCAAATTAAATCATGTCAATCCATATCAAATTAATATAGACCACTAAAAAACAACTCAATGAAATATCGACATCTCAAAAATTAATTAAAACCAATCAATATAGTCAATAGAAATCACATGCAATAGAAATCACAAAAAACCACACCCTTCTAGAAAACATGGTCTATATGAATATTCTACAACCTGGTCACCTTGATCATGAGACTCCTTGGATCATCAACCAACTTTCTTCAAGGTAGGAAGTGTACCCATATAGAAGGAAAAATATAGATCAAAATTTAAACTACACATCCCCAGATAATTCAATGAACTCATGGTTCTATAATTTCTATGTTGATTGGGCACTCTTTCATACCATAAACCTAAATTTCAATGATTATATCTCATATATACCTCAACTACTCAATTATTATAAAACAAAGTCAATATATGATCTCATTTTTTCATGAACCAACCCGATCAACCACCTATTTAAGAACATAATCAGCCTATAACAAATCCTAAGGGGAATTTCCAATGCCCAAAAAGTTAAAACGACTATTAGACAACAAGATGAACTCTATTGGGTATGATTTTTCCTAATAAATTAATAATAAATACTACACTTCCCCTTGAAAGTATTATTTGACCATTCCTTACATCTAACGGTCACAAAAATAAAATCAATAGATTCAATAATTAAATGATTCCAAAAATGGTATAATATATAACATAACTCATGGAAATAAGATCAAAACCCAAAAACTTATCCATGAGTCAAAATATAAAATGATTGAATTTTAAATAAAAATAAAAAAATTAAATCACCAACATGGCACATACCAAAGAGAAATAATTTCATAAATAAAATAAAGACTATAGTCAATTTACCATCATGTGTCAAGACAAATATCACTTTTCTCAGCACTACCACCATACTCGAACTTGATACCTGAGAATATATACAATATCTCAATAGAAATTGAACTGAACCTGAAAAGTATATAATCATGGGGAAAAAATACCAATAGGTATCTTACTCACATCCAATCCATACTCATTAAATATTTATATATGAAATGGAAGTATGAACTAAATATATAAAAACAAAATTTTCTTTTTTCAATAAATTGATAACATATATTTTCCACGGAATCATCATTATTTAAAAAAACAATTTTCCTACCTTAAAAAATAGGATTTGAAAACATTACAATGGAGGAAAGAGATAAATTGATTTTAGAAAATTAAATAAAAACATTACTTTGAAAATACCCCATTTCCCTTTATGCTATATGAAACATTCCAAATCATTAAATTTATACTAGAGAAAACATGGTGGTGGATAATATTGCATTTTATAGAAGAATGTTATTCAATGTACTCACTTAATCAAATAAAGGTCAAGTTTACTATAGAATAAGTTAGCTCTAGTATAACCTCAAAAAAATAGTTTTAAGGATATAATCATAATCATAAGCATTAAAAAAATAAACTTTTTTTGAAATATAATAGGGAGTCAATAATGAATATTATTATTAGTTAAGAATATATAACTAAAAATAATAATAATTAGCATGGTATTATCACAAGGGAACTAAGGTCAGTGGTAACCTATGATCCTTATACTATCCCAATGATCAAACATTACATATCTATTATTAGGCATGAGTTGCTTGGGAGGACCATGCCAAAGTCTCAGTGGTAACCCAATCCATAGCATCGCGGTGTTCAGTTAGTCTGTCCTAATACATTGATAAGGAGTGGTGAAACAATTTTATAAAAATATTTTTTGATAATAAAAAACAAAATTTTCTTACATTGTGTTAAATATTTTTATTTAGGTAATATTTGGGATTATATCATTTATTTTCCAATTTGATGAAAATTCCATTTATCACCCTTTAAAGTGAACTATAGTATATTTCTATAAATACTATTATGTAGCATATTTGAATTTAAAATATAATAAAATAATTATTCACTCAATGTGATACAAATTTCATTTATATTGTATGGTTTGTACCATTCCTTTTATTTGAGTAAATGGTTTATGGAGTTATAATTAGGTTTGACTCATCAAATTGGAAATCACATCACAATTTGGGTCATATATTATCTATACAAGATTTCATTGGTCTCAATTTTGGAAAGTCAATAGAGGAATCAATACATAGAAGTCATCCTACTTAAATGATATCTAGTTCATGTGTTTTATAGGACAAAATGTTTTTGGAATTTGGATTAAAATATTTGGCCAAATTTTCTAATTCCCACTTATAACCCTTGTAACCCTGGATTCAGGTTCCCTCTATAAATGTGTATTTTATCCTTTTTATAAAGTTATCGTGAATTATAAAATTTATAGAAAAGATATGTCGTTACTTTTCATTTATATACAACATTAAAGGAGGGAATCTCTCAATCTAGGATCTCTTCCAAAATGATCTTATTTTCGTCTTTTTTGTTGTAACATTGTTCTTCTTATAATAAATTATCTCTTTCTATTTTATATAACCTATTTTTAATCATTTTTATTCATATATAATTATCTTATATATATTATAAATCATGTTTAAAACATTTTTGGGTTATACCCATTCTATACCAGTTCATATGAAAGTTGTTTCGATGATTAGTATTTCTCCCATTGAAGAGTAATTATTATTAAAAATTGATCTACTTTTAAAATTATTCATTTATTTATTTTTTGAATAAATGAGATATTTTAATTCACTTAATATGATATCGTAGTTTATATTTTAACTTAAAATAATTCAATCATAAAACCGAACCATTAGCCCAAGGCATGCGAGGTTGTGTAATGTGTTAATTATAAGAGTTCATCCTTAATCAGTAAAATGAAACAATATGGGATAAAGTTATAGGGTTAAATTATAATAAAAAAACTCAACTCATCCTCACTTTTAGTATGAATATGATCCTAAATTCACCACTAAACTAAATATATCCTTGGAATGACAATAAAAGTATTATTCTTCGAGTGCATGTTCGGAAGCTAGTCCTGGGTAAAATTAATATCTTCTTTGTGATTGAGGTAAATTATTATTGGATTTGGGGGTTAAGAAATTAGGAAATTATAATTAAGTAGATTATAATTTGAATTATAATGATTAATAATTAATTCAAAAGTTATACTTAAAACAATTATTCCTTATTAAACATTTTCAATAAAAACATCTCTGTGTTTTATTTTTTCAGTAAAATTTAAATAAAAGAAACAATAAATAAAAACACCTTCCAGCATATATATTATTCTTCTTTTATAAAAAAATATATTATTTTTAGTATTTATTTTCCTTTACTTGTTAAAAATTACTTTAATATATTCTTTATGTATTTTCTCTTTATATAACAACCCCATTCAGCCACTATGTTGAACCAAAGTAATAAAACATTTACCCATAATTTGAGTGTAGTCATGACAACACTGTTAGAGTTGGTGATATTTCCTGTATGAAAAGTATTTTTTCAAATATTTATTTTTTTCACTTTTATTTATTCACTTATTTTTTTTATTCTTCATTTCCTCACCATTTATCAATTTTATTTTATTCCTTTTTAGAATATCAATTCAATCTTCTAATATTTTTTATCGTCTACATTTTTTCATTTAATTTTTCTTTAAAAATAGAAAAGTACTAATCCTGATGATTTCTTCGTTCTTCACCTTGATATTGAACACAAACTTAGTGATTTACTAAAACATTCCTAATCTATGGGATGTTTCAAAATTCACCATGTTATAGAATTCCTCCTTTCTCAGAAGATTGAATCTAGAATCACTTTTGAATAAAACATAAAACCATAACCAATGGATGAAAATAATAAGAGTTAACTTGATAGAACAATTCAATAATTCATTACACCATACATGAATTATCAACTAACTTGTATTGTATACCCAAACCTAGAATCTGAATTTTAATTACAATATGGACTAATGAACTATCTTAAAAAATTTCATGGCATCTTTGGAAATGATCCCAATAAATATATAAAATAATTTAATGTATTTTTCTCAACCCTAAATCCAAGGAATGTCCATGAAGAAAAAATTTAACAAAGATCATTCCCATTATCCCTTGATGTTAATGCACAACATTTAATTTATTAATTATAACCTCAAAATGTTAAAGGTTAGAATAAAATGAAACATCATCTCTTTCTGATATTTTTTCTATTATCAAGGATCATTAGAATTTAAAAATAGATCCTAGGGATCAAGAAAAAATACAGGGAGTTAATGTATGAGTACTATGAGGGATTCAAGAAGTTGTTTGGAAGCTACCCACAACACCCAAATTAGTGACTAACTCCTCTTCCATTACTTCTATAATGTCTTCACGCCTATCAAGAGGATGATGGTGGATTTCGTGGTTAGACAGACATAGTTCTAAAAAATTCCAATAGATATATGTTAAATGATTAACAATACATCACAAATCTCCCAAAAATTTATTAATCGAGGTATCCCACATGTTAGAGTAGTATATATGGTATGTCCTTTTTCGCTTTAAAATCATTTAATTGATACAAAGTTGTAAAAATTGACCACTATGGTGGGATAGATGGACTTAAACAAAAAGGAATCCCAACCCACTCCTACAATCCTATATTTAATTTTCACTAAAAAAGATCACCATACCAACTATTTTACCCATTTATAGTAGATATATGATTGTAAAGTTATATTCCTTAGGAGACTCTATCTAGAGAAATAACAACCACATCCCAAAAATAAGTATGATTCCTTCACAGAAACATATAACCAAGGGTAGTATGATCACTCAAAAATAAGGTATGGATTTGGAAAACAATAACCTCCCCCTTTTCAAAAAAAAATTACATTAGCTACAACCTTACCAATAATGTTTTCAACAAACCCAAAAGGGATTTGATTCCCATCCATAAACAAGTAAACACAAATATACGAATTATCATAAAATTTGATTATAATACTGATAAACTTTGGAATTTTTTTATAATAAGTATAATGAGTTGAAGAGTGGAGGATCATAGTTGAGGGATATGAAGAATAAAATGAACCGGATTTCCATCAACCTCCATGAACTAGTAAATAAGAACTCTGAAAATGTTTCATCCCAACCCACTCCAAATACCAAGGTGAATGTGAGTTCCATCACATTGAGGAGTGGGAAGGAAATGACTAATAAATCATTACCTATAATTCCACCATGATTCCTTATAGCTTCGAAGAATCCCGATTCAATTCAAATTGATGAGAATCCAAGGGTGAAAGAAAAAGGTAAGAATCGTATTGATGATTTTCCTCTTAAACCCCTTCCATTCTAGAATAAGGTTATTCCAACCAAGAATATGGTTGAAGAAGAGATTGAAAAAATAGGTTTAAGATACATTCAATAATATTGATATCAATATACCTCAATATAAATTAATTAATAGAATTATAAGTTATACTATGTGTTTTAAAAAAACATTCTACAAATATAAGTGGGATAAATCGAAATGAGCAAATCAAGCTTGCATGAAATGTATCTAAACTCATCACACATAACATAGCGATTCCTTAAAAGTCAAAGGACCCAGGAAAATTCACTTTAACATACAATATTGAAATTTACATCTCTATGATCCTTTTTGTGATTCAATTTCCTCCATTATTATCATGCCTCACTCTATTTTTCTTCCTTACAAGTAAGTATGCTAAAGCTGACGAGGGTGGTGGTGGAATTGGAAAATGGGTCCACAACATACCTGATGGTATTAATTGATTATTTACTTGTTCAAGAGATAAATATAATCTTTCTAGTGGATTTATATGTATTTAACATGGAGGACAATAAGTTAAGTTCCCATGATCCCATCATTCTTGGTTGGACCTCTCCCAAAACAGACAAGAAAATCATTAATGTATATGAGAGTAAATTTTATATAGATTTTTGATATGATATAAGGTGATTTAATATTTTATATTCTATGAAATCTCCCTCAAAGGATTATTATTCTTTCTTCATATCCCTTTCCGACACATCTTGTATTGACTCTCCAAATTTTTATTTTCATTATTTTTCAAATGGGGATCATTCCATGCTTATAGAGATCTTTAGGATTGGTTATAAAATGATATTTCAAAATATTTTCAGTCCCTAGAATTCAT
Source organism: Viscum album (assembly GCA_963277665.1). Lineage (NCBI taxonomy): Eukaryota > Viridiplantae > Streptophyta > Magnoliopsida > Santalales > Viscaceae > Viscum > Viscum album. The sequence goes on along the minus strand of OY728158.1, from coordinate 1,700,548,008 downwards.
TGTGATCATATATCATTTCCCACATCATTTCTATAAATATATTACCCACCCAAAAAGTAACTCAAACCATTTCCACAAAACATAAAATATACATACACAAAGAATGATGAAATATTTCCTATAATAATTTCTAATAATCTATTATATGAAAAAGAAACAAGAAATATAAATATTTTAAGGTTGAATATTAAGGAAATTGGGTGGACCTTAGTAGATATACAAGGTATTTTATACAAGGGATTATTTTGTATGATGAGGCTAAATCTGTTAGGTAACCAAAAAACGGATTAACCCCACATTGCTAGAAGTTATAAAAACAAGTGGGGGATAAATTACCTGATACAAGAATAATTTATCCCATATTTGACTCTTTTTTGGGTTCTACATTCCGTGTTATAGTAAAGAAAACTGGTTTCACTATTTTAAAGAATGTAAATTATGAGTTAGTTCCCATATATGCACAAAATAGGTGGCTAGTGTGCATAGATTATAGGAAACTCAATAAATCCACTCACAAAAATCATTTCCCTATTCCATTCAATAACCAAATACATCAAATATTTTCTGTTAGGACACACCATTATTTGTTGTAAGGTTTCCCAAGCTATTTTCTAGTTCCCATTGTTATAGAGGTCTAGGAGAAGATGAAATTAACTTCCATGTTTAGTAAATTTTTCTTGCCGAAAGATTCCATTTAGACTCTATAATTCCCCATTTATCTTCTAGATATTCATGGTGAGTATCTTTTTTTTTCTACTTAAGACTTTCATGTTGGTATTTAAGATTGAAATTATTATAAACGGTTCCTCAATTGATGAGTGTCTCTTGATTTTGGGTAATTCTTTTCATCATTTCATTGAGAAAAATATATTTTAAATTTTTTGTAAATTTCATTTAATAGTAGAAACTAGAATTTTATGAGGCTATGTAGTATCAAAACATATGATGGATTCAGATAAATATATACTTTATTTTTTTTCACATTTCCATATCTTACAGGTGTGTGTGATATTAGATATTTCTTTGGACATGTATATTTCTATTGGTGATTCATCATAGATTATAATAGGATTTCTCATCCATTATTGAGATTGATTTAAAAGGATTCTAATTTTGTGTTTGATAATTCCTATAGGGACTCCTTTAATGATCAAAATAAAATTATTTCCACACCACTAATCATTCATCCCCCACAGTGGGATTTTCCATTTTAGCTTAGGTGTGACGCTTCCAACTTCACAGTTAGAGTAGTGATATTAAAGAGGGTGAAGGTAAATTCACATGTGATTGCCTACACATTGAGTAGATTGAATTCAGCCTAATAAAAATAAAATCTCACTCAAAAGGAGTTTCCTATTTTCATATTTACTTTAGACAAAAAAATCCCTATTTATTGGGATCTAAAGTAGTTTTTTTCTAACAATACATCATTGAGGTACCTTTTGAAGAACCTAGATGAAAAGACCAGAATTATCTACTGGATGATACCTCTTAAAGAGTTTCATATTGAGATAATATAAAATAACGGTTCGAATTACGTGGTGAAAAAACACATTAGTAGGATCACTCACACACTGGAGGATGACACATTTGAATAAGTACCTCTTCAAGAAACATTTACTTGTGAAAATATTTATGCACTCTCAAGTACATAAACCTTGTATGTTGATTTAGTTAACTATATTTTTTCCTATTAAATGTATAAAAATATAAATAAATAAAAATTATAAAAAGTGAAAAGTCATTCCTGGTATTATGTTTGTTATATACCCAAATTTAGCACAAGTGGAGTGACAAAGTTATTGGGAGGTCTGTTCCTGATCTTGATTTTGAGAATGCTCTACATTTTTTTCATACACTTTCATATAGTGTAAACTTTAGACCCCAAAGAATATATAGGAAATTCCTAAACTATGAATTATATTAGAATAATTTTTTTTCATATTCCTATTTTTTTTAATGAAATGTTCATTTTTTCAACACACTGGTAATATTTCAAGGATATATAAGATGTATCAAAACACAAATATATGAGATTTTATATTTATAGGTCCTTGATTTTTTCATGACCCGCCTTCACCAAAAAGGAGGGAAGGGTTAGCAGATTGTCAGGACCTTCCTTCTTTAAGTTGAAGGAGAGATAATGACCCCCGAGACCCGCCTTCAATAGATCCCAGATTGGCGACTAGCACCAAGGGGATATAAATTTCTCACAAATGGAAGTCATTACCCCTTTTTGATTTATAAGATCGATAGATTAGATGATGAAACTCATCATCACCAAGGTAAAAGAGAAGTAAAGCCAAAAGTAAACCATTCCCACATGCATGTTCCAAAAGTAAAGCCACAATGTACAAAAGGTGACTACAAAGGTAAGTACCAAAGAAGAAAAGCAACAACTGCAACTGTCTCAAAGGTCCAAGCTAGTATAGTCCCACGTGATCCCCGTAGTCCTCCTGGAAACCTGAAATCAGTTTTATATACGTAGGGTTAGCATACAAGTACACTCAGTTGGGAAAACCAAAGACTCTCGTGCACAAGTGGGGGAACGTGCTAAAGTCCTGTGAGAAAGGAGTAAACCAAATGCCTATCAAGGTAAAATATCCACCCAAGCCTCACCAGGGCACACTCCCCAAATAACGCAAGTCGAGTAATATATATAATAGGAGCACATCGATGTTTGGGTACCCCGCGCCACTTTCCCACTGGTTATTGAGACATCCTACGCATCGGACCAATCCAGCCATTCTCACTGCAATCCCACTGCCACACCCGCCGCACACACCTGGGCCACAACCACACGCAGCCCAACTGCCGAAATCCCGCCCGAACACACTTGGGCCACAACTGTCACATTGTAACCATGCCTGCAAACACCTAGGCCAGAACAACCACCACCACGCCCGAAGACACCTGGGCTAGAAAATCCACTGCCACGCCCGAAGACACCAAGGCCTCATCCCGAAGGCACTTGGGAAACCACCTGCCGCACAAACCTAGCCAACCACCACACTACCCTGCTCGAAGGTTCTTGGGCTAATAATGGACCTCATGCCATCAAATCCTACCCGAAGATACTTGGGCTATCCGGGAAAGGGATCAGAAAAGGATCTAATAACCAGCAACCAAGAATAGTGTTGGGAAAACACCCTCCCCCATGAAAATGGGGGTGTTCGGCACTAAGTGCTCAACTTGGGTGGGAAGCGAATAAGAAACACCAAACTACAAGTATAGATATAGGTAACAAGCACTCACCCAAAGTCTAGGTTTTTATAACCAGCCTACAGAACACAACACCACTACATCCAAGTCACAAGTCACAACTCTTGCCAACAAAACCCATTTCTCCCATTCTTGTTTCATGTTCAGTAATAATGTTTATGTTTAAGCACTACTGGGAAACTAGTAGGCATAGGCATAAGTCCAAGAAAGTAAACAGTCAAACATCAATTTAAAAATTCTCTTGTAATGTTACAACAACAAGGAAAAAGTGAGATCCCCGAAGTACTGGAACCAAAGACGACCCGGGACACTACCCTGTGTCCCCTTCCAAAAGATTTTTCATCACCAGAGGATCCCACTCGATTTTGTGATATAAACAAGTACCCACCCGGTCTTCAAACTCACAACCACTGAATCCATACAAACAGGGGATCCCATCCCCAATTTCACACAACCACCGAGGGTATAAAGATAGGGGATCCCATCCCCTCCCACGTCTCCAACAATCGGCCCGAAAGGAAAACAACCAACTACCACTACCAACACAAGTCAGGTCCATGCTGGTATTTTCGGATTTAAACGACTTAACACACTCCATGATTTCAATTTTCGTGTGTTTTAACCGGGGGTTATCACAGAAGGATTGATCCTGGTGCCTCAATTTATTTGGCTGGATATACATGATTAACCAATTAATTTTCACAGCCGGAGTTTACAACCACAAAAATCCATTTAAAACATCAGCAGGGGTTCATTAGTGCATAGACAACGACCACCAACGACCTCAATTTCAGAATTTGTAAGCCAGAACAACTCAGTAAGATGATTTTAATATAACAACATCAACGATCATAGCCCCCCCCCCCCCTTCATTATTTATAGTATTCGTTCATTATCTTTAATTAGGTCTGGTTTATCCAATTCTACAGAATCAAAAGCATGCCCACCCCGCATGATACACAAAATAGATAGGCAAAGGAGAAATTCCCTACTCGTTGATAGATGATCAGCGTTTAGGTCGGGCGCGGAACTTTATGGATAACGATGCAGCGCGCCCGATGCACCAGAATCTGTTTGTGAAAAGCCACGATCGAGGAAAGAGAAACCACGGTTAACCCATAGTTTATAAGAGTCGGGAATGGTTGAGGTGAAAACGTGAAACCGCGTAAGGCGCGGGGGTCATGGGTTGACCACGCGGCTCCACTCGTCATTAAAGGGGGGTCGGGTGGTTTAAACCGACTCATGAATTGATTAAGTATTTAATTAAAACTCTTATGCGCGTTATGGGTCTTTAAAACACGCTTAAACGAGTAAGAATAGGGTTTAAAACCCTATTTGCACAAAAAGGAGTGCTACTGGAAACAACTCGACAAGGCCGGGTGACGCCGATCGGTCTCACCAATCGGTCACGCCGATCGGTCTCACCGAGACGCCACCCCTTTAGGACCCCGATTTTGGAAAAGGGAAGGACCAAGAGGGTGTGGGTCATCACAGATTTTATGGGTCTATATCTAATTTCATCTGGTTTCTTATATATCCTTATTGTTCTTGATTGTGATAGAAAAATGGGATAATAATAAGGCCTCCATGACTGTTGATTCTCATATTTTAGTCAATTTCTCCGTGGAATAATGTTTTTCATGTTTTAAACACTAAAGGTAGTTATTAGTGACAAAGGATCATACATTTATAATAAAAAAATTATTACCCACTTCAAAAGTATGGGGTAATGAAAAATACATCTACTCCAACATAACCAAAAAAATGGCCATGGAAAAGTTTCAAATTAGGAGTTGGAGTAGATATTGGAAGAAATCATGTAGCCGGATAGGAAGGATTGAAGAAAATTCTTGGATGGAGAACTTTGGGATTATAGTATAGCGTTCAATACTTATATTATCATATCCCCATTTCATATTTTGGAAATATTTTCATTTCCCCATGGAATCTGAGAAGCATCAATTTTGGGTGATTAAAAAGGGAAACATGGATTTAGACCAAGAAATAAATCCAAGGAAGCTATAACTTCAAGAGAAAAAGAAGATATGATTATAACTAAAAGCACTATAAATAGAGATAAAAATAAACCCATGATAAGATGATATAGAAAATGGTTTTTTATGAGGGAGGAAAAGATCTTCTTTAAAGATCACAACTAATTTTGATGCTATGTTTGTTATGTTCTATATGGTTAGGTACTTATGTTTTGTCTAATAGTTTTCTATATAGTATAGTAGAGATTACATATCAGGATAAGGGAAGGATCTTTACAGTCAATGGGAAGTGGTTGAAGAAAAACATTAGGGGACTTCCCCACGTTAAGTTGATAATATCACACTACATAACCCCATCATCACTTCAGAACATTATCATGTCTCTAATAACGTTCACATTATATTATTCTTCCTATTTAAAATCTAAATTTAATTTACATATATCACCATAAGGGTTCAAATTTAGAAAAATGTAATATTTCAGTGTGGGATATGGGATAACAATATGTGGTAAAATATTTAGTATTTTTCATATTTTCATTTTTTGTGGGATTTTTTTATTACTATTTCAAAAAAACGATAAAAATATCAAGCTCATTTACATGTGTAACATTAGGAAAATACATGTTTATTTTTTCAAAATCCATTGATAGCATGCTAATAATTAGCATCAATATATCATTAAGGGATTATTTTTATTAAAATTGAATCCATTGACAATATGATTGGTTGTGTCATTATAAATCCATTTATATATTAACACCATTTTTGTGATATTTATTTTTAGAAAATTTTTCCCTTGATTTCTCCACATAACTTTACATGCATCCATGACTTGTGAAATTTTTCATACTCAATTGAAGGTATAGTCAAGTTAGGTAATTTTTTCAGCATACATCACCAGTTTATCTATACATTTTTTCTATTATGATCAATTTAATTATTATATTGAATTGATTTATTCATGTATACCTAATATTCAATTTATGTACATCCTATAAAAAATAAAAACCAGGAAAAAAATATATTATTTTAATAAATAAGGTCGTGATGAAATGTACAACATTTGGGGGTATCTAGGTTGGGAGATTAAGCTTTAACTTTTAGGAATGCTTAAGTGAGTGGGTCTTGAAGATCAGAAACAAATGAATATAGAAAATATATGGTGGAATTAAAATAGGTAAAAAAAATTACATGACATGGATATGATGAATAGATGGTGGATATATGATCTGGAAATTCTAGTACACACACATGGGGGGACTTAAAGGCATGGTAAACCCATAAATTATTTACCTATGATTATTTTCATTAATATCATTGGATTTTGTTTGGATAAAATTTATTAGAAAATGAATTTCAATTTTATTTAGATTAACTACTTGAAGAGATTCTTATTATTAATATGTTCCAACTATGAATTAGTAAATATTAACATGTATAAGTTTTCATAATACTCTAGAATACATGAAATGTAAATTTTCCCATGAGATTCAAAGGGTAGGTGAGGGGGAATTGATAAAACACATTTTTATTATATATTTATTAATATTAAAAAACATATTTTCCTCAAAATTTGTAAAAAGTGTTTATTTATGGAATATTTGGGATTAAATAATTAATATAAAAATTTGATGAAAATTATATTTTTTGAGCCTTTAAAGTGTAATATATTATTTTGGTGGTAAATATTTTTCTATGGATTATTTTATGTAAAACTTCTAGAGAATAATTCTAAAATAAATGAGATTCACCTTTGATTTAGATCATTATAGCTGGATGTTGAATAATATTGGTGTAAATGGTCCTTGAATTCAAAGATGGATTGGACTCATAAAATTGGACATCACATAACTATTTTGGTAATATCTTTTAAATATGTTCTTAGTTTGCAATGAAATTTGGATTGTATATATTGGAACCAATTCCTCACAAATAATCTCTATGTAAGGATAGCTTGTTTAGACATTTTGGAGTTCAACAAGTCAATTAATATTAAATTAAAAATATTTTTATTTTTTTCTCCATTTACACTTGTGAACTCTAGTAACCCTAACCTCACCCACCATATATAAATGTTTATTTTTATCCTTTAGAGAGGTAACAAGAACTCACCCAAAGTCTAGGTTTTTCTAACCAGACTACAGAAAACAACACCACTATATCCAAGTCACAAGTCATGACTCTCGCCAACAAAACCCATTTGTCCCATTCTTGTTTCATGTTCAGTAATAATGTTTAAGTTTAAGCACTACTGGGCAACTAGTAGGCATAGGCATAAGTCCAAGAAAGAAAACAGTCAAACATCAATTTAAACATTCTCTTGTAATGTTACAACAACAAGGAAAAAAGTGAGATCCTCGAAGTACTAGAACCAAAGACGACCCGAGACACTACCATGTTCCCCCTTCGAAAATATTTGTCATCAACAGAGGATCCCACCCGAGTTTGTGATATAAACAAGTACCCACCCGGTCTTAAAACTCACAACCACCGAATCCATACCAACAGGGGATCCCATCCCCAATTTCACACAACCACCGAGGGTATAAAGACAGGGGATCCCATCCCCTCCCATGTCTCCAGCAATCGGACTGAAAGGAAAACAAACAACTACCACTACCAACACAAGTCAAGGCCATGCCGGTATTTTCAGATTTAAACGACTTAACACACTCCATGATTTCAATTTTCGTGTGTTTTAACCGGGGGTTATCACAGAAGGATTGATCCTGGTGCCTCAATTTATTTTTCCGGAAATATATGATTAACCAATTACTTTTCACAGCAGGAGTTTACAACCACAACAAGCCATTTAAAACATCAGCAAGGGTTCATTAGTGCACAGACAATGACCACCAACGTCCTCGATTTCATAATGTGTAAGCCAGCACAACTCATAAAGATGATTTTAATATAACAACATCAACGATCACAGCCCCCCCCCCCCCTTCATTCTTTATAGGATTCGTTCATTATCTTTAATTTGGTCTGGTTTATCCAATTCTACAGAATCAAAAGCACGCCCACCCCGCATGATTCACAAAAGAGAGAGGAAAAGGAGAAATTCCCTACTTTTTGATAGATGATCGGCGTTTAGGCCGGGCGCAGAACTTTACGGATAACGATGCGGAGCGCTCGATGCACCTGAAGCTGTTTGTGAAAATCCACGATCAAGGAAAGAGAAACCATGGCTAACCCGTAGTTTATAAGAGCCGGGAACGGTTGAGGTGAAAACGCGAAACCGCGTAAGGCGCGGGGGTTGTGGGTTGACCACGCGGCTCAACTCGTCATTAAAGGGGGGTCGGGTGGTTTAAACCGACTCATGAATTGATTAAGTATTTAATTAAAACTCTTATGCATGTTATGGGTCATTAAAACATGCTTAAATGAGTCAGAATAGGGTTTAAAACCCTATTTGCGCAAAAAGGAGCGCTACTAGAAACAACTCGACAAGGCCGGGTGACACCGATCAGTCTCACCGATCGGTCGCGCCGATCGGTCGCGCCGATCGGTCTGACTGAGACGCCACCCCTTTAGGACCCGGATTTTGGCAAAGGGAAGGACCAAGAGAGTCTGGGTCATCACATCAGATACCCCTCAAACTATTCTCATCCTCGAGAATTTAAACAACCTAGAAGGAAAGAGCGGGTCCGAACAACCACCCCGAAAGGTACCTCTCAAAAGTGAACCTCGTTGTTAACTAAGAACACCTTCTTGTCACGAACCAAGCAACATACCATGCCAAACTGCCTGGGCATGTGGGTTGGGGAGTCTCCTCCCCCTTGTCAAGATATTATCCGCTTTGGGTGGTACTGACTCGCCCGAACGGGTTTAATCACATCCACCTTAATGCGTCTTGATTAGGGGTCGGGTTCTCTCCTTCCCCATAGCCGGGGCTTTTCACCCACAAACAGAGGAATGAAAACCAGTACATTTCATAGCCAAAAGACAAAACGTTCTACCACAACAGGTACAACAAGGAAAAAAACTCAAAACAACTCTGGGTACTGGGTACGCATCTGTGCTTCCCTCTCCCACATACTCTCCTCAAGCCCACCATGTCTTCACATCACACGAACCAAGGGGATGGTTCGCCCGCGAAGCACCTTCTCCTTGCGATCCTCGATCATCACTGGTCTCTCCACAAAGGTCACGTCGTCCTCGATGTCCAGCTTACCCCAACCAAGGACGTGTGAATCGTCATGCAGATACCGACGGAGCTGGGAAACATGAAAGACATCATGTATCCTTAGCAGCGGCGGTGGTAACACTAGCGGATAAGACACTTCGCCGACCCGCCATAACACTTTGAAGGGTCCAATGAATCTGGGAGAAAGCTTACTCCCCTTTCCGAACCTCCGCTGCCCACACCGAGGGGAGACCTTTAGGAACACGTGGTCCCCAACCTCAAACTCCAAGGGCCTTCTCCTGGTATCAGCATACGACTTTTGTCGGTCCTATTCCGCCTTCATCCTTTCCCGTATGAGTTGAACCTTCTCTGTCGTGTTCTGCACCACCTTCGGTCCAAGGATGCCTACCTCTCCTACTTCGGTCCAACACACAGGTGAACGGCATGGCCTCCCATACAAAGCCTCAAATGGGGTCATACTGATGGTAGAGTGGTAGCTATTATTGTAGGAAAACTTTACCATAGGCAAGTATCGCACCCATGATTCTCCTGAGTCCAGAAAACATGCCCGTAGCATATCCTCCAAGGTCTGGATGGTGTGCTCTGTTTTTCCATCTGTCTAGGGATGGAAAGCAGTACTAAGGCGTAACTGGGTGCCAAATGCATGCTGCAATCCTCTCCAGAACCGCGAGGTAAACCATGCATCCCTATCCGAGACTATAGACCTCGGAACTCAATGCAACTGCACCACCTCATCCATGTACTTTCGTGCCAAAGCATCCACAGTACTCGACTCCCTGATTTCCAGAAGGTGATCTGATTTCATCAACCTGTCCACTAACACCCAGATGGCGTCGTACCCTCCTTGGACCTTGGGTAGTCCAGTGATGAAATCCATTGAGATGTCATCCCACTTCCACTCGGGGACATCTAGAGGCCGTAGTAGGCCGCTTGTAACTCGGTGATCAGCCTTCACTTGCTGACACACTAAGCACTTGGCCACAAACTTTGCCACTGCTCTCTTAACTCCGGGCCACCAAAACTGCCTCTTCAAACCCTGGTACATCTTGGAAACTCCTGGGTGTACCGCCAGGGGTGAGTTGTGGAACTCACTGAGAACCTTGCCGCACATCGCCTCCGGGACAAACAACCTTTTCTGGAAAAGCATCCGGTTATGACCATCCTCGTTCCATCCTTCCGGATCATTTCCCTGGTCAACTTGGTCACACATCACTTCGCACTCTAGGTCTCCCCGCTGACACTCCTCCACTTGCTGAAACAGGGATGGCTGCACTGTCATCTGATATAGGCAGCCTCTGCCACTATCCATCTTCGCATCCAGGTGTAAGGCAGCCAACTCCTCCATTTCCTTCCAGGCGTCCGCCAACTCTCGGACTGCATCCTTCTTTGTCCTCTTACTCAAGGCATCGGCCACCACATTGCCCATTCCCTCAGTATAAGAGATCTCAAAGTCTTAATCCTAGAGGAACTCCTCCCATCTCTGTTGTCGCAATTTTAAGTCCCGCTGGGAGAAGATATACCTCAATATTTTGTGATCCGTGAAGACCACAAAGTGTTCCCTGATGAGGTAGTGCCGCCATAAATTTAGCGCAAAAATGACCGCTACAAGCTCCAGGTCATGGGTGGCGTAATTACGCTCATGGGAACATAGCTTCCTGGACCCATAAGATATCACCCCTTGTCGCTGCATCAACACGAATCCCAGGACCTATCCTGAAGCATCACAGAACACCTCATTAGCCGCCCCTTCTTCTGGTAATCTCAGCACTGGGGCACTGACCAACTTCTCCTTCAAATAGCTGAAGGCTGACTGGCACTGCTCACTCCATACAAAAGCCTGGCCCTTCTCGGTCAGACCCGTCAAAGGGGCTGCTACTCGGGAGCAGTTGGGTATGAATCTCCAGTAGTAACCTGCCAGTCCGAGGAAACTTCGGACTTCCGCCACATTCTTGGGGGTTGCCCAAGAAACAATTGCCTCAACCTTTGATGGGTCGACCGCTACCCCCTGCTCAGACACTACGTGCCCGAGGAAGTGCACCTCCCATGTCCAGAACTTGCATTTTGACAACTTCCCATAGAGCTGGTGCTATCGGAGGACCTCCAAAACTGTGCTCAGGTGCTCTGCATGGTCCTCTTCTAACCTCAAATAGATCAGGATATCGTCGATGAACACAACCACGAACCGATCCAAGTACTCCCGTAAGATGGAGTTCATAAGCCCCATGAACACAGCCGGGGCGTTCGTAACACCGAAGGGCATGACTACGAACTTGAAGTGTCCATACCTGCACCTGAACGTTGTCTTCGGGATGTCGCTCTCTTTCACCCTCAGCTGGTGGTACCCAGACCGCAGGTCAATCTTCGAGAACCATCCTTCCCCTTTCAACTGGTCAAAAAGATCATCTATTCTCGGAAGAGGGTAGCGATTCTTGATCGTTACCTGATTCAGCCTCCTGTAGTCTATGCACAACCTCAGGCCACCATCTTCCTTCTTTGCGAATAGGACTGGAGCTCCCCATGGTGACGCGCTCGGATAAACATAACCCCTCTTCATCAGATCTTCAATCTGTATCCGCAACTCCCGTAGCTCCTAAGGTGCCATCCTATAAGGAGCCATCGAGATTGGACGAGCGTCGGGCTGCAGGTCTATCCCGAACTCGATATCACGTCGAGGGGGTAGAGTCGTCACCTCCTCAGGAAAGATGTCCATAAAATCATGGAATATCTCTGGACCTTCCACCATTTCAGCATCTACTGATCCCACTGTCAGCTCGGTCAACAAGGAGAGGAGAGATTCCTCTCACATGTTTCCGTTCGGACTGGTCCACTCGCCGGTGAAGGTAACACGCCGGCCGTCCAAGTCTGAGAACACCACCCTTCTTTGGAAACAGTCGATGACGGCACACACGGAAAATAGCCATTTGATGCCTAGGTTGACATCGTATGGCTGAATATGTAGCAGAAGAAGAACCCTAACCGACTGATGTGGCCATATCATCAGTCTACATCCCCGACAAACGAACAACAAGTCGGTCTGACCTCCGACTGGTGTGCTCAACACCAGGGGCACTGGAAGTCTCTAGATATCAAGACCCAAGTCATAGGCTAGACTGGGTGCAACATAGGAGTGCGAAGCTCCGGTATCGAACAAAGCATAAGCAAGAGTTCTAAACAGACTGATCGTACCTCGAACAACCTCTGGCCATTCTAGAACTACTGCCTCTACGGCGTGTAACTGTCCACGCCAAGCTCCCCTAACCCTCAAATGTCGGCCACCTCCCCGACCATGCCCTAGTCGAGGTCCATGTGGAGCGCCCTGAGGTCAGCCTCCTCCTCCTACGTCTTCCCTCGGAGGAGCAGGAGCTCACTGTCCCTGCTGCTGCTGTTGGAAAGGTTTGGCTGGAAGCTGCTACTAGGGCAGGTGCTGGGGATGACTGCCACTACTGTACTGCACTCGGTCTGGGCACTGACTCTGGAAATTCCCAGGGCTCCCACAGATGAAGCACCGCGGTCCCAAGCCAGAAGGAAAAGGGCAAGGGCCGGGGGATCGAAACTGAAACTACTGCTGTCTGCTCCATGCGGGTCGGAACCTGGAGGGTCCTGACGCTGGAGGCCTGGTGCGAACGTCCTTCCCTTTCGATGGTCCCAGCTGGATCCCCTCTCGTGACACTCCTAGATCATGCATCCTCTCCACCACTTCGGCCTTCTTCTGGACCTCCAAGTACGTCGGAAGGGTAAAGGGGGTGACAGCATACTGAAGGGAGGGTCGGAGCGCCTCCTCCAAACGTCTTGCCCGAGACTCCTCGTCGGGAAAGAGGTCCGGAGCAAAATGTAGGAGGTCCTTGAACTTGATCCCTAGCTCCCTCATGGACATACTCCCCTTCTGGAGGGAGAGTAGTTCCTGCCTCTTTTATGCCTTCATCGTCGAGGAGAGGAATTCCTCCCAGAACTCCCTCTTGAAATCCGCTCAAGCCACCTCAGACTCTCTCCTCTCCCCTAGGTAAAGCATCCACCACTGACGTGCCGCTCCCCGCATCTGGATAATGGCCAGAAGAACCTAGAACTCGGTCGGGACCCGAATCAGGCCGAAGGCTATAACTAGATCCTCTAGCCAGCCTTCCGTCTTCATATCGGAGGTGCTGCCCTCATACTTCTTGAGGGCATGTTGCTAGGAAGCCCGAAGAGTCTTCTGCCACTGGTCTACCTCTTCCACTTGATCAGCTCTCTGCTGATCGGCCAAGGTATTCTCTGGGGCCTCGATCACCTGTAATACACGTGGTCGCCTTCTAGGTGCCATATTTGCAAGGTAAACAAGGAATTCCAAAGCCCATGTAGTGCAGAATATCGTTTTTAAAACTTCATAAATTTTTTAATTTATTCTTAATTCCCAAGACATCCTAGAAACACAAGAACACAAGTCATTATGATGCATGTACCTTTCCTAGGGTCTCTACCCTGCAATCAGTGTGGTCTCACTTGGCCGTTCGGTAGGTCCAGAGTCCTTGCATCGGATCACGGGGGCCCCTAAAATCCCGTGTCCTAGCCGGTCTTCCCCGGCCTAATTCACGCGCCAAGGTCACCCAACACTGTTTCCTTACCATCCCATGCAATCCTTACTGTACCTAACTCCAGACTCCATCCTATCTCTCAACCATCAGCCCTATGATACCATTCTGTCACGACTCGCCTTCACCAAAAAGGAGGGAAGGGTTAGCAGATTGCCAGGTCCTTCCTTCTTTAAGTTGAAGGAGAGATAATGACCCCCGAGACCCGCCTTCAATAGATCCCGGAGTGGCGACTAGCACCAAGGGTATAGAAATTTCTCACAAATGGAAGGCATTACCCCTTTTTGTTTTATAAGATTGAGAGATAAGATGATGAAACTCATCATCACCAAGGTAAAAGAAAATTAAAGCCAAAAGTAAACCATTCCCACATGCATGTTCCAAAAGTAAAGCCACAATGTACAAAAGGTGACTACAAAGGTAAGTACCAAAGAAGAAAAGCAACAACTGCAACTGTCTCAAAGGTACAAGCTAGTATGGTCCCGCGTGATCCCCAAAGTCCTCCTGGAAACCTGAAAGCAGTTTCATATACGTAGGGTGAGCATACAAGTACACTCAGTAGGGAAAACCAAAGACTCTCGTGCACAAGTGGGGGAACGTGCTAAAGTCCCGTGAGAAAGGAGTAAACCAAACGCCTATCAAGGTAAAATATCCACCCAAGCCTCACCAGGGCACACTCCCCAAATAACGCAAGTCAAGTAATATATATAATATGAGCACATCGATGTTTGGGTACCCCTTGACACTTTCCCACTGGTTATTGAGACATACTATGCATCAGACCAATCCCGCCATTCTCACCGAAGTCCCACTGACACACCCGCCCGCACACACCTGGGCCACAACCACACGCAGCCCAACTGCCGAAATCCCACCCGCACACACCTGGGCCACAACTGTCACACGTAACCACGCCTGCCAACACCTAGGCCAGAACAACCACCACCACGCCCGAAGACACCTGGTCTAGAAAATCTACTGCCACGCCCGAAGAAACCTGCGCCTCATCCCGAAGGAACTTGGGAAACCACCTGCCGCACACACCTGGACAACCACCACACTACCCCGCCCGAAGGTTCTGGGGATAATAATGGACCTCAGGCCATCACAGCCTTCCCGAAGATACTTGGGCTATCCGGGAATGGGAGCATAAAAGGAGCTAATAACCATCCACCAAGAATAGTGTTGGAAAAAACACCCTCCCCCATGAAAATGGGGGTGTTCGGCACTAAGTGCTCAACTTGGGTGGGGCGCGAATAAGAAACACAAAACTACAAGTATAGATATAGGTAAAAAGCACTCACCCAAAGTCTAGGTTTTTCTAACCAGCCTACAGAACACAACACCACTACATCCAAGTCACAAGTCACGACTCTTTCCAACAAAACCCATTTGTCCCATTCTTGTTTCATGTTCAGTAATAATGTTTATGTTTAAGCACTACTGGGAAACTAGTCGGCATAGGCATAAGTCCAGGAAAGTAAACAGTCAAACATCAGTTTAAACATTCTCTTGTAATGTTACAACAACAAAGAAAAAGTGAGATCCCCGAAGTACTAGAACCAAAGACGACCCGGGACACTACCATGTATCCCCTTCCAAAAGATTTGTCATCAACAGAGGATCCCACCCGAGTTTGTGATATAAACAAGTACCCACCCGGTCTTAAAACTCACAACCACCGAATCCATACCAACAGGAGATCACATCCCCAATTTCACACAACCACCGAGGGTATAAAGACAGGGGATCCCATCCCCTCCCACGTCTCCAGCAATCGGCCCGAAAGGAAAACAACCAACTACCACTACCAACACAAGTCAGGGCCATGCCGGTATTTTCAGATTTAAATGACTTAACACACTCCATGATTTCAATTTTCGTGTATTTTAACCGGGGGTTATCACAGAAGGATTGATCCTAGTGCCTCAATTTATTTGGATGGATATACGTGATTAACCAATTACTTTTCACAGAAGGAGTTTACAACCACAAAAATCTATTTAAAACATCAACAGGGGTTCATTAGTGCACAGACAATGACCACCAACGGCCTCGATTTCAGAATGCGTAAGCCAGCATAACTTAGAAAGATGATTTTAATATAACAACATCAACGATCACAGCCCCCCACCCCCCCTTCATTCTTTATAGGATTCGTTCATTATCTTTAATTAGGTCTGTTTTATCCAATTATACAGAATCAAAAGCAAGCCCACCCCGCATGATACACAAAAGAGAGAGGCAAAGGAGAAATTCCCTACTTGTTGATAGATGATCGGCGTTTAGGACGGGTGCAGAACTTTATGGATAATGATGCGGCGTGCCCGATGCACCATAATCTGTTTGTGAAAAGCCACGATCAAGGAAAGAGAAACCATAGCTAACCCATAGTTTATAAGATTCGGGAACGGTTGAGGTGAAAACGTGAAACCGCGTAAGTCGTGGGGGTCGTGGGTTGACCACGCGGCTCCACTCATCATTAAAGGGGGGTCGGGTTGTTTAAACTGACTCATGAATTGATTAAGTATTTAATTAAAACTCTTATGCACATTACGGGTCTTTAAAACACGCTTAACGAGTCAGAATAGGGTTTAAAACCCTATTTGTGCGAAAAGGAGCGCTACTAGAAACAACTCGACAAGGCCGGGTGACGCCGATCGGTCTCACGGATCAGTCACGCTGATCGGTCTCACCGATCGGTCGCGCCGATCGGTCGCGCCGAGATGCTACCCCTTTAGGACCCGGATTTTGGCAAAGGGAAGGACCAAGAGAGTTTGGGTCATCACAGATTTTATGGGTCTATATCTAATTTCATCTGGTTTCTTATATATCCTTGTTGTTCTTGATTATGATAAAAAATGGGATAATTATAAGGCCTCCATGACTGTTGATTCTCATATTTTAGTCAATTTCATCGTGGTATAATGTTTTTCATGTTTTAAACACTAAAGGTAGTTATTAGTGACAAAGGATCATACATTTATAATAAAAAAATTATTACACACTTCAAAAAGTATGAGGTAATGAAAAACACAGCTACTCCAACATAACCAAAAAAATGGCCATGGAAAAGTTTCAAATCAAGAGTTGGAGTAGATATTGGAAGAAATAATGTAGCCAGATAGGAAGGATTGAAGAAAGTTCTTGGATGGAGAACTTTGGGATTATATTATAGCGTTCAATACTTATATTATCATATCCCCATTTCATATTTTGGAAATATTTTCATTTCCCCATGGAATATGAGAAGCATCAATTTTGGGTGATAAAAAAAGGGAAACATGGATTTAGACCAATAAATAAATACAAGGAAGCTACAACATCAAGATAAAAAGAAGATATGATTATAACTAAAAGCACTATAAATAGAGATAAAAATAAAACCATGATAAGATGATATAGAAAATGGTTTTTTATGAGGGAGGAAAATATCTTCTTTAAAGATCACAACTAATGTTGATGGAATATTTGTTATGTTCTATATGGTTAGGTACTTATTTTTTGTCTAATAGTTTTCTATATAGTATAGTAGACATTACATATCAGGATAAGGGACGGATCTTTACAGTCAATGGGAAGTGGTTGAAGAAAAACATTAGGGGACCTCCTCACGTTAAGTTGATAATATCACACTACATAACCCCATAATCACTTCAGAACATTATCATGTCTCTAATAACGTTCACATTATATTATTCTTCCTATTTAAAATATAAATTTAATTCACATATATCACCACATGGGTTCAAATTTAGAAAAATGTAATATTTCAGTGTGGGATATGGGATAACATTTTGTGGTAAAATATTTAGTATTTTTCATATTTTCATTTTATGTAGGATTTTTTTATTATTATTTCAAAAAAACAATAAAAATATCAAGCTCATTTACATGTGTAACATTAGGAAAATACATGTTTATTTTTTCAAAATCCATTGATAGAGTGCTAATAATGAGCATGAATACATCATTAAGGGATGATTTTTATTAAAATTGAATCCATTGACAATATTATTGGTTGTGTCATTATAAATCCATTTATATATTAACACCATTTTTGTGATATTTATTTTTAGAAAATTTTTCCCTTGATTTCTCCACATAACGTTACATGCATCCATGACTTGTGAAATTTTTCATACTCAATTGAAGGTATAGTCAAGTTAGGTAATTTTTTCAGCATACATCACCGGTTTATCAGTACATTTTTCTATTATGATCAATTTAATTATTATATTGAATTGACCTATTCATGTATACCTAATATTAAATTGATGTACATCCTATAAAAAATAAAAACCAGGAAAAAAATATATTATTTTAATAAATAAGGTAGTGATGAAATGTACAACATGTGGGGGTATCTAGGTTGGGAGCTTAAGCTTTGACTTTTAGGAATGCTTAAGTGAGTGGGTCTTGAAGATCAGAAACAAATGAATATATAAAATATATGGTGGAATTAAAATAGGTAAGAAAAAAAATTACATGACATGGATATGATGAATAGAGGGTTGATATATGGTCTGTAAATTCTAGTACACACACATAGGGGACTTAAAGGCATGGTAAACCCATAAATTATTTACCTATGATTATTTTCCTTAATATCGTTGTATTTTGTTTGGATAAAATTTATTAGAAAATGAATTTCAATTTTATTTAGATTAACTACTCGAAGAGATTCTTATTATTAATATGTTCCAACTATGAATTAGTAAATATTAACATGTATAAGTTTTCATAATACTCTAGAATAAATGACATGTGACTTTTCCCATGAGATTCAAAGGGTATGTGAGGGGGAATTGATAAAACACATTTTTATTATATATTTATTAATATTAAAAAACATATTTTCCTCAAAATTTGTTAAAAGTGTTTATTTATGGAATATTTGGGATTAAATCATTAATATGAAAATTTGATGAAAATTTTATTTTTTGAGCCTTTAAAGTGTAATATATTATTTTGGTGGTAAATATTTTTCTATGGCTTATTTTATGTAAAACTTCTAGAGAATAATTCTAAAATAAATGAGATTCACCTTTTATTTAGATCATTATAGCTGGATGTTGAATAATATTGGTGTAAATGGTCCATCAATTCAAAGATGGATTGGACTCATCAAATTGGACATCACATAACTATTTTGGTAATATCTTCTAAATACGTTCTTAGTTAGAAATGAAATTTGGATTGTATATATTGGAATTAATTACTCACAAATAATCTCTATGTAAGGATATCTTGTTTAGACATTTTGGAGTTCAACAAGTCGATTAATATTAAATTAAAAATATTTTTATTTTTTTCTCCATTCACACTTGTGAACTCTAGTAACCCTAACCTCACCCACCATGTATAAATGTTTATTTTTATCCTTTAGAGAGGGTTTATCTAGAAATATTTTATTCTGAATATAAGACAATCTTTTCATTTCCATTTATATACACCATTGGAAGAGGGAATCACTTTAGAAAGGATCTCTTCCAAATTGATATTGGTTTCCAATTGTTTGTTCTAACACTATTGTTGTTGCAATAAATTATTTCTTTATCTGCTAATTCAACTATTTTAATAATTTTTATTCATATATAATTATTCTCTTTGTTTTTGAATTTTATAGTTTAAGTGTGATTGGTTTATACCCTTTATAGACCTTTCAATATGCAAATCATTTCTACGATGACTAATCTACCAATAGAAGTGTCGTTATTTTAATAATCAATCTAATTCAACTATTCATCACTTATTTGTTTTTAATCAATGAGATACTTAATTCACTTAATATAATATTTTTATTGATTTTTTAACTTGAAATAAATCAATCAAAAAATTCAACAATTAACATAAAGTGCACGAGTTCAAGTAATGTGTGATTTATGAGAGAGTAATCTTATTTAGAAAAAAACAATATGTGATCAATTTATAGAGTTAAAAAATAATACATAAACTAAATTCATCCTCAATTACAGTACATATATGATCCCTAATTCACCTATATTCATATGCTATCCTTGGAATGAAAATCAAGGAATGGTGTTATGATTTCACTTTTGGAATTAATTCTACGGATTAATTCATTTATTATTTGTGGTTGAGGTAAATTACCATATAGTTTGAGGGTCAAAAAATCAAGGTATCATAATTAAGTGGATTTTATTTTGAAATATAATAATTATTAATTAAGTTAATAAGTATATCTTGATTTGTTATTCCTTCTAAAATATTTTAAAAAACATATTATTTTTATTTTTTCTCATAAAAATTTCAAAGAAAAATTAAAATATTGTTCCAACATAACTCTTATTCCTCTTTTATAAACAACAATCACCACGATCCTCTTTAGTGGTGAGTTTCTTTTATTTTTTTCAAAATACCATTAATATATTTTTTTAAGTACTGAATCCTCATATAGTAACCTTGGTGAGCCGCTTTGTTATACCAATGTACTAAAAAACATACACATCATTTGAGATTACCCACGAAAATGCCATTCCAGAACCGTAATAAATTACCGGTGGGACTAGTCTTGGTCATCCCTTCCTATATAACCAAGGTTTACATGTTGAAAAATGGAATTGATAACTCATCATACACTTTAGATAAACATAACACCATCAACCAAAATATAATACAACTCTAATACAACATCAAAATTCCCAATAAAAGGAAGCCCCATTAACAAAATCAATAGAATTATAGAGTTATCCATTATTCATAAACATTCCATAATATAATCACATTACTATTTAATCCAAATAAAAAATAAGTAGTTCAACTTCGAGGGTTGTAAGAAATATTTCAAAATTAATGATATTTTAAAAATGTATTTCTAAAACAATCAGTCTTTGAAAACAAAAAAAAACAAGAAATCCCAATTTTATAGAAACATGCCTAAATTGTTTTTAGAACAAAGGATTGGGAAATAACGATATAGTTTATACTAAAAAAATGGAATCATTGAAATAATAAAATGGGGCCTTGAAAATCATGAGGAAAACATGATGAAAATAAATTATAAATCATAATTATTTCTTTAATAAAATAAAAATTGGTTAAATAATTAAAATCCATCATTAGAATTTCATTGAACAATTGTTGTGTTTGATTTTTCAGAGAAACAAAATTTACTTTTCTTTGAATGAAAAAGCCTATGGATATTAATAATATTCAATAGATATATTCAGGAAATCATATGAATGGAGTTAATAAATATGATAGCATCTCTTTCAAAACAAGGATCAAAATTAAGAAAACATACATGTTGTAAAATTTAAAGAGAAATGCAAGGATCCACATAACTGAGATGAATTTCACTCATAAGTGGAGTGTTACTATACTAATAAGATTGGGTGAAATTCCCCATGTAAATTATGTATGCCTCCCACTCTCCTATTTATTAGTTTTTCTCCTTATTCTTATTTTTTCCTTCCTCTCATTTACTTCACCCTTTTTCCCACAACTTTCCCCTTTCATTGGCATGGAACCCCACACCACCCCCTAATTTATGTGATTCATTCTCTTGGATATCACTCCCCAACTCCCCCATACACCTCTGTTTTACTAATTTCAATATTTTGTAATAGATTCTTTTATTTTAACATGATAAATTAATTTCCAACAATAATAATAATGTACCATTATTATTATCACTAAAATAGTTATAATTCTTAAAACCTAATATATATATATATATTCTTATATATATACATGTTTAAATATACATATTATATATATATATTAAAAAATTACATTTTCATCATTTTTTCAACACAAATAATATTATTTCCATTATTTTTATTATTTTAAAATACCCAAAAAAAATTAAAACATGATTAAGTATTTAGTAAAAAGTTTTAAAAAATGTAAGAAAGATTTCAATTTTTAACACAATCACATTTTCTGTATTTAAAAAAAATGTGGTAAAAATTTTAATTTACAAAAGGACATTACAATATCTCCATCCATGAAAACATTCTATTCCTGAAAAGTCTCACATACCTCCTATGAATAAAATACCAACACACCCAAGAGATTGTTCCAAAAAACAAAAAATCTACATGATCGTCATTAAATTTCCATTAAAATATCATCCATAAGTAAGGATATACCAAACATAAAGACTTTTTTTAATAAAAAACTAAAATCCTTATTAACAATAACTAAACCCCAATTAAGAAAAACAATTTCCAAACAAATTAAAACTCTTTAAATAATAGAACACAATCACTGAAGAGTCAATTTGAACAAACCAATTATATGATTTTGATATAACATATGAAAAATAAAAAACATCTTGAAATTATAGAAAATATTATAAATTAAAAATGATTTAAACATGATGAAATCATTGAAATCCATAAAATATATTCCAAACATCTTTTAAAATTAATTTTTTACCAGTTTTTTAATTCAAACATGGATTTAATATTTTTCGAAAATAATAGTAAGTTGATATTCGAATTAATTTTTTAAATAATTATACCTTTTAAAAAGTTCATGTTTTTACATAAACATATTGGTAATATTACTCATTTAAATAATCCATAAAGGATAAACAGTAATAAAACCATCAATTTTATCTAAAAAATAAGTTAAAAATATGGAATGACCAAGTTTCTAAAACACGCCAAACCATAATAGGACCCAGCGACCCCTTTCTAATTTTGATCAGTATAAAAATAAGTCATTTATCTCAATATATGAAGACTATTTTAGTTTTTTGTTAAATTAGTTTAGGGATAATTTCATTTTATGGCTACTCACTACAGCGCATGATTTTAAATTTTATAAACATGTTGCTCCCATTTTGGTTAATACCCTAAGTGGGGGTGAATCATAGTATAGAAGATTAAAACATTCTTTTGTTTATATATTTTTTCATTATTAAAAAACCATATTATCTCTCCTTCATGAGGCAATTTATGAGTATAAATGGAACAATGCATGAGATGCAACAATTTTACTTAGTTTACCCTTAACTGGGCATGTCTAAAGATCATATAAAGGAAACATACCAATGTAACAAATAAAACATAGTGCACTATTATTACAATGATCATAGATGACTAACTATACCTCATGGTTCACAACCAGTCAAACATTAAAATCTCACTAATCTATCTAAATAAGTGTGATAAATACCCCTCTTGAAGATTCATTGGTCGATTTCTTAAATTAATGTTATTTAAAATCAATTTAGTGTGTTATATAGCTCAAATTTCATCCACATGATGAATATCAATTTACCACTGAATTTTTGGGAAATTCCTTCACATTATCACTACTTTCAATTTAGCACAACATTTTTACAACTTTCAGGAAACTCCCTAACATTTCATTTTTCAATGGGACTGCCAACATTTTCACATATTTTAAACTTTTCGCAAAACTCCCAAATTTCATGAAACATTTTCATTTTTCTATAAACTACAAAAATTAATGAAACTTTTTATTTTACAATGTAAGTTTTATAAAACTTTTGGTTTTTCACAGAACTCCCTTGGTCATGTAGAAACATATCCATTTTCTCCACAGAACTTATGTTTGTGTCATTGCTTCATGTAAAAAATTCCTTTAGGTGACTCTTAAGTGATTAAAGAAACTTGATATTCTTTAAGGGTTGGGATCATTAAATGAGGGGGGTAGATGCCTATTTATAAACATTGTCGACCCTTTGAAAAACATCATTGAGTTACACCATCCTTTCATTAAACATTATTAGTTTATTGAAATCAAATTAATTGAGATAACCTTTAGCATGAAACTCCCTACCATTCTGAAACTTCCATCTATATTTGATGGGTTCACACAACTTTGTCTCAATCTCACAACTTTGGATTTTGAAAAACTTTTGAAATTTTAAAAAACACGTGAATTTGGATTATTTTTTTGAGGTGACCTCAAATATTTAATTTTGCATAAATTTACGAAACTCGTTCTCTTATTCATGCATGTTTTCACTTCCAAAAAACCTTATACGTGAAAATTCTTGAACACCCTTGAGAACTTTATACCTTGATTCTCATATTTCATGGATATATCTAACCCATATCTTGGTATAGATTCTTTAAACTCATAAATGAGTTTTCTATTTGGGAGCTTTTTCAACATACATTTTCAACAACCTTGTTGGAACTTCACAAATGACTTGGTCAACTGGATTTTCCAACAATCACAACCAGCGCAGAAATAATGATTTGTCTAATGAGAGCTATAAATTTTCATATTTTTTATAAGTTATTTATTTAAAATACCCCTTATTTTAATTTAATTTCAAGTAAAACAATATTTTTTGTAAACTTTAATAATTTGGAACTTAAATAATTAAATGGATTTATTTCTGATTTTTTTAATATATTTTTTTCTTAGAATAAATTTTTCAAATCCATACATGAATAGAAATTAGTTTTTAAATTTTTAAACCAATAAATGGAATCAAATTCTAGAATAAAATTCTTAAATGGATTAAATATTTTAGTATAAATTCTATCAATCTGTTTTAATTTTAATGAAATCTGCAATTCATAATTATTGAATATTTTGAAAATGATTGGAACGTAATTTAATTTTATGATATTTAAACTTTTAAATTAATGTTCTAGATGCTGATATTAATTGATTTATCATTTTAAAATTACTTTTTGAAATAATACGGTATTAAATTGGAATTATTTTTGAATATAGTATGTTAAATTTTGAAAAGGACTTACATGGTTAGTAGACAGACAATACGCAGATAATCGCGCCAGGCTCAGTTGCCTACCGCAAACCACAACTCATGGTTAGTGCAGTGGATGTGAGACCAACCTGAAACAACTATACTCATGGTCATGAAACAGACCGTCAGCACCCCCTCTACCATTAGAAAGAATCCTCCATGGTCATCATAGTGAATGCGGGCTTCAATCCCCAGCAGACTGTGAGAAAATCACAGTCACGCACCCTAACACATATCTCCTCCATGGACAACCACCTTGTTACATCTCCAACCAAAGCCTTGCTGACCACCAAGTAAGATGACCACCGCTCCACCAGGGCACCTGAAAAGAGACCCACATGACATCCCACCTGTAGAACACTAATTGAACCCCTCCCACTACTTAAAACCCAAAACAAAATAGAAAAATATGATAACAATAGAAAATAATATATATACATTTATAATAATAATAAAAATAAAAATATTATATATATATATATATATATATTATAATATATATATTTGTACAATTATATATATATATGTACTCTTAATACTAATTACTCTTTTTTTATATTATCCGCGAAAGACTCAATCCCATTATTAATTCCCAGTATTCATCCAGTGTTGTCCTAGTTTCTAACATGATTCTAATAGCCTCTAAATTTCAACTATAGTTATGATGCATAGGAACAATTTCTACTAAGATGTTTCTTGAAAATATATTATGTTGTAGAGAGGATGTGTCCGTATAGTTTATCTCTACCATCGACCACAATACGTGGAACTCATCCGAATTAGACAAAGAAGCATGACAGTAATCACTAAATTCTAGGAATTTTTCATCATCTATAAATATTTTCTTCCTCACCCGCTATAAATATTTGGCCTCTTCTGATTAGTTCTTTTATCTGTTATAATTACTTTTTTCTAAATTTTCTAATTTACTGTTTCATTCTATTCCTTGTCAAATCAGGCTATTTTGTTCTTTTCTCCCACAATTACGTTGTGTTTCAAACCCCTATAATGTCATAGTGACTTTTATATCATGATTATGGAGAGATAACCCACTTCATGTGTTCCAAAGGTGAATAACAATGTAGATCATGAATTTGTACCTTTCAATTTTAATTTTTCTTCTATCTAATTATAGTACAATCGTGAATGTGAAATTTTGAGGATGTGATTCTCAATCTGCAATTTATTAACACCATTGCACTCTTCTAACTATTTCACCAAAAATTCTCCCACCATTTTAGGAAACAATTCATACAACTGGAGTTTTATGTTTCAATATAAATAATTGTATGTGATTTCTTCTAGCTGTGTGAGTAAGTTTGTTCACTCGATTATGTAATTTTCTTACCTATTATCCTAGGGAAAAAATGGAATAGTTGGTCTATTTAAGGTTCACTTGAGAAAATTATTGCTTTCATACCAAATAAAATAGTGAAGGGTGAATGGGAGAATTATATTGAACATACTCATTAAATTAGTTTATTTAGAACAAAATAAAATGATGATAGATATAACTGAAATTCATCATTAAGCTCATTTTTATTTCTTTCATCCATCCTCTATACATTTTCATGCCCTTTCTATTTATTGTTTCCATTTAATCAAAAACCAAAGAAACAACTATGGCTGCTTTCAAAATTAATAAAAAAAAGATTCATAATTTATAGGATAGTGACTCCCTACTCTTTCTCCTTGATAGATGACCCTGGTCAACCACTAGGATGCATTATAAGTAAAGTATAAATTCTATTTGACTATGACCTGTGACGATTCCATGATAAAATTATCACCATTTTGGGGTTGGAAGGTTGAGTTTGGACTATTCTTTTTCACTCTCTAATTATTTCTTTACTTTTAAATGAAAAAGGATCATGAACCAATTTTAAAAAAATAATAAATACTTTCTTTACTAAAATAAACCAATATGAGTGTTGTTATTGAGAATTTTGATGTGGTGATGGACTAATTATAACAAACATTGATGAATTTTTAAATAACTATATATGAAAAGAGACTACCCAAGGATCAGGACTAAAAATCAAAAACACTATGAGAATATATCATAGAGGTAGAACTGATGAGGGAAACCACTCTAACACACACTCCTAAGATGATACATAAGGCACTACAGGAGCCACAAGATGTCCCAAATGAACCACTTGAAGGAGATAATCATACTCTTGACCATTCTGTATTTAATTATTCTCAGCTTAGATGTGAACCAGACAGCATTTGTTTTGATGATGAAAACTCATTACAATTAGAGTATGACTCTGAGGAAGAAAAAATTGATTCTATTTTTTCTATCTTAGTCTCATGAAAGATGAGATTTATTAAATATTTTTGTGAAATAATTTTTCAGATTAAGGGTACGGGTGTTCAAACCTTCTTAGATTAGTTATGTAATTTATTTTTAGTTAATTCTCTAAAACTAGTAAATAAAAAGTCTTTTCACTATATTCTATATGTTTTAGTTCATATAAAAACTAACAAAAAAGTTAAAATTAAATTTTTTTTAAAAAATCTATTTTAAAATATTTTAAATATTATTTTTTGTTCAGTATTATCATTGTTTTAAAAATGTTAAAAAACTAAAAAATCTAAAAAAATATTAATATGTACATACTGTAGGATTATGTTTTCTATAAAAAACAATTTACAAATACAGTATCGTATGTACTTTTATAAAAGTTTTGGTTTGGATTTTTCATCTTTTTATTGAATAATGTTAATTCCCTCCCTAGTTTGAAAATATAACTCTAGAATTTTTTTAATTCATGGGTTCTGAAACTATGAGACTTTAAGTGATTTTTGAGTGATTTAATACCTAATTTTATGGAAGTTTAGTTTTAGAATTAAGAGAAGGAGTGTGAGTCAAACGATTTGTGTGGAATAAATTCTATAACATTAATTCACTAGAATTTTTAACTTGGTCTAAGGTAACATGACCTCTCTGAGATAAACACCTTAGGGGTCCAACATAAATGAAATTGATATCAGTAATTTAAACCTAGAATTAAAATAGAAAATTAAAAACCCAACATGGATCTCATATATAATATCATTGGCTGTGTTTCTCTAATTAATTAAAATCATCCCAATAAGTTTTATCTATAGTTCATTTTACACAATTATGGTTGTTAGAAATAAATTCAAATAAGGGTTCTTCTCAAAAATGAGACCGTTTGGTTTAGATGAATATTTTAACCATAAAAATTGGGAAAATGGACTTATAACACATTCATTTCAGTCGTATTAATAAATTAGGAAATCAAACATGAGTTTGAGAAAACCTAGGAAAGAGGGATAAATGGAGTTTCATTTTTAAAAAAAAATCCACTTAAATCTAATACAATCCAATTCCAAACTAAAACTTTGATTGAATTTAAGTGAGCCAATGGTTTAATTCACATATGAGACATAAATATTTTTATAGTGGATGAGTTTGTGTGTTATATTTTCTTTGGTAGGTAAATTTAATTATAGGTAGCATGATCTTTCTTTATTTCTTCTATTAAAATAATTTTATTTCATTGATAAATTTAATGGGACTGAAATACTCTACATGTGGAAGAGTGATGTGATCTATAAGTTTAAATTTTTATCTGTTATTAATTGAGATTAAACCTAATTTTAATTCCAATTTTAGATAATACTATAGTTTTGTAAAATTTAAAAATTTATAACTCTAATAATTAAATTGATTTATTTCAAATTTTTATTAATATATTTATTTCCTAGAATTAGTTTTTCAAATCCATACATGAATCAAAATTAGGTTTTATACCTTGAATAAAATAGATGGAATTCAATTCTCTAATCAATTTCATAAATGGATTAAATTTTTTAATACCAATTCTCTTTATCAATATTAAATTTTAATGAAATCCGTAATTCACAATTTTTTATCTGAAAAAAAAAATTGATTGAACATATTTTAATTTTATATAATTTAATTTTTCCAAATTAACTTTCCAGATACGGATTTTAAGTGGTTTTTCATTTTAAAATCTATTTAAAAAACTCATTAAAATAAATAATTTTTTAATACAGGATGAAATTTTTTGAAAAGGACTTGCTCTATTAGCAGACTGGCCATGCACATTTGACCACACTATGTGCAGCTGCATTCCACAAACCACCACTCACAGTTAGTGCACTAACCATGAGACCAACTTATTGTAACTCTACTAATGGTCAACACACTAACCATAATCACCCCCATTTCCAACCATAAGAATCATCCATTGTCACTATAATGATTGTGGACTTCTATCCTTAGTCGATCGTGAGTAGCTCATCCTTATTCACCCTACCATAGATCTCCTCCATGAACACCGACCTTGTTGCATCTCTACTGTATCAATCAAAACCCTTTCAAAATTCCAGCTAAAGCCACACCAACCACTAGGAAAGTTGGACATTACTGCACTAGAGATCCTAAGAATAAGAGACACACGCAATAGCCCCCTGGATAACCCCAATCAATTACCTCCCTACTTAAAATTGAAAACCAAATAGAAAAACTAAACAAAATAATAAAAAAAGAATCTGTAGTAATAATAATAATTACTATATGCATATATTAAAAATAAATATAATATATAATAAGTATATATATATAAATATATTATATATATATATATATTTATTTATTTATTATCCACACTGATTACTCTATTATTTATACTAACATCTAAAAAATTGGGCCTTGTATTGAAGACTAGTATTCATCCAATCTCGTTGCAATTTCCATCACATGTCAAGTAGCATATAAATTTAAAATATATTCATGAACCACATGAACAATTCATACATAAAGTTTTCTAAAAACTATATATTTGTGGAGATAGTATGTGTCAGCAGAGTTCATCTCATCCATTAACCGTGAAACATGGAACTCATCTAATAGAAAAACAAGGATATTTCTAATCCCCACTGAATTTGAGGAATATTTTATCATCTATAAATATTTTCTTCATATCCCATTATAAATATTATACCTCCATCACTTAGGTCTTTCCTATGCTATAATTACTTTTCTTTATGTATTTTCTAATTTAATTTTTAATTATATTCCTTGTTAAATCATACTATGTTAATATTTTCTCACTCAATTTCTTTGTTTTTCTCGCCACTCTAATGTCCCAGTGAATTTGATCTCCAGGAACATAGAGAGATAACCCATTTCAGGTGGCCCAATGGGGAATCATATTGAATATCATGAATTTAACAATTTAATCTTTAATCATCTCTAATCTAATTCTAGTGCGATAGTGAAAGTGGAATGTGGAGGAAGTGATTTTTACTCTTAAATAAATTAACACATCTCTCTCTACCAATTGTTTCACAACATGTTCTCCCACTATTTTGGGCCATACTTCAAATAAATGGAGTCATTTGGTTTGATAGGAATAGTGGTATGTGATTTATTTTAGGTGTGTGAGTAAGTTCATTCACTTGATTGAGGAATGTCTATACCCATTCAATTAGGGAAAAAATCGAATGGATAGTCTGTTTAAGGAACTCTTGAGAATATTTGTGATTTTATACCAAATAAAGTTTAGTAGGGTGAATAGTTGAATTAAATTGAACCTACTCATTGAATTATATGACTTAGAAAAAAATGATGATATATATCACTAGAATTCATCCTTAGGTCTATTTTCATTTCCTACATTCATCCTTTATGAATTTTCATTTCCTTTCCATTTAATTTTTCTATTTAATCAAAACCTAAACAAAAAACTATGCATGATTTCAAAATTAAGAAAACAAAATAATGATCAATAAGTGCTAAGATAGTGAAACTCCCTACCTTTTCACCTTGGGAGGAAACCTTGGTCAGGCACTAGCTTTAATTATAAGTAAATTAGAAATTCTATTTTACCATGACCCATGAAAATCATGTGATCAATGTCATCATGATGGATTTTTTGAACATAATCTCCCCCATTAGGTTAATTAAAAAATCTTCACCCTTTTATTCCACTTTCACCCTTATAATTAGAACTCATTGATAAAACATTATTCTCTTCCTTATTCAACCACAATTCACATTATACGACTATAGATTTAAATAAAGTATTTAATCAATGAATAACATAAACTCACATGATCCATAATCAGCATGAGAAGCAACAGTAGAATGAAAAGTTCTTTAATGAATCATTTTTCTCTTGAAACCACATTTCATAGAACTCTACCTTTCCAAAATAACCATTTCGTCATCTCTAATAATAATGATATAGCATGAGAAGACCACTTCTTCAACCCCACTGGGTAACTTATTTTATCAAAAACCTATAAGATAAATTTTAATCGTTTATATAGTTTGAGTGAACATCTTCAACATCATAATATTTAGAAACTCCACATGTTTATTTGCTCGCTATATCATCTTATCCCCCATTAAGGAATATAAATTCTCCCCATTTTTCAATTAACCCAAAGTCACTCATTTTAGTTCAACAATAAGTTAAAGAACTTATATAAGCACATAGGTAAAAACACACCACACCTCAGGGAGTGGTGGTTCTAAATCCACAAAGTTTATGTGTTGGGGTTCAACTAGACACTATAATCTAGGTGATTTATTTCAAAGACTTCCTTGGATAAGTCCATTTTTAGAATTTGTGCAACCAGAAGTTCTATATGAAATTACTCTAACTTCACCAACCCACGATCCACATTATCCTTGATAAAATGATACATGATTTCAATTTGTTCATCCTTAAGTGATAGAGAAGATTTTTTTTCTATGTTTTATCACTTGAATTATAATAATTGTTTATGATCAGATAATTCACTTCAACTCCTATATCTTCAAATAGTTGCTTCATCCCTAGAAACTGCATAAAATATAAAGTAGCTATAATATATTTAGAATTTATGGTTCTTGTAAAAATGAAATATTTTTTCAAATAAATACGTAGTATTCCAAGATATAGTTAGGCACCTCACATTGACTTTATATCATCTGCTAAACTGGACCAATCAGCATCTGGATGACACAATAAATCTTGTTGATATTTGTCATTATATAGAAAACAAAAATCTATTCTTACATTGATATGTTGAGTTAATGAGAAGGGGGTTTGAATCAGTGGCGGTTTTTATAAATTTTCTTTCCTTTCAAATTAACCTCAATTGAATTATTTGGATCTGATCCACTTTATTAATTGTACAGCCTTTCTAAAATTAAGTAAAAGTAAATAACATAGGAACAAAATACTTTTACAACATTCAGTGTCAAAATGAGAAAACTATTTTATTTGATTGGTTATACACCTTAGTCATATATTTTCCACTATAATTATAATCGGTTACACAGAACTCTTATTTAATAGCATAGTCTGTCATCATTCGTTCCATATTCCCATAGTATCAATATTTTTACACTACTTAAAACAAAAAAACTTAAAATGTAATAAATCTCACTTTTAAATGCTACTAGATCATTCCACTTTTGATGAAGATCATTATTTAGAGCCTTTTAGATAATTTGAAGATCATATGCTCACCTCTTTTTAACTTATCACATCTCACAACCTTGCTCATTAATTTATATTATTTATTAAGATTATGTTATATGTTCAACAATTTTGGGCATCTCAAATGTTCTCAAGTTATTATTCATTTTTTTGTGTTCTCATTCACTATCCACCTTCATGATTCAATGTTTCGTACCCAAACTTGAATGGGTATTCACTTTTTCTCTTATTTTATTCATGTACTACACGCAATGTATTTCATTCACTTTTTCTAAATATATCCTTCACTATCATTTTCTCAACATATATACTCACACAAACTATCTTCCCTCTTACACATAATAATCTTTACATAATAAATTCTTCACACAGACCAAGTGAAGAGGGATATCTCATTCCTTTCACCTTCAAGAATCATTGTTGGATACACTTTCTCACATGTCCTGAATGGTTCATTAAAATCAAGAAGACTAATGTGTATGACTGTCATGTAGTCCCTAAAGACCTCATGAAAATGTTCATCATGAGTCTTCTTTGAGATTGGTAAACACATGTCAAAACCCCATGGGATTCTCTTCCCCTTTGTGTAAGAATATCATGAGTGGTGATTCTATCTTTATGAAACAGAATCTATGTGAATGCCCTATTTTATTTGGAATATGATCGAAATATCAAATTCATAGTAGTTCCTCATATGCTTGGAACTCGTCCTTTTGTAGGAAAATATCATCATTACATTTCCACCATTCTTTCTATTTTTATGTCTTGTGGAATCTATGAGTTTTAATCCATATCACAACATTTAAATATATCAAATCTTTGATTATTTATCAAATTACCTTACATAAAAATATGGATGCTCATCTTCCACGAGTTCACAATGAATCCTCTCATGTTATTGGGATGTGAATCACATCTTCCTAATCAATTTGAATCCCAAACGCATCAAGTAATTCAAACAACCTCTATAAATTCACTTTCATTAAGTAAAGGCATGTATTTGAGTTATATACAATCATGTAAGATATAGATTGCATGAATAGATATTCTCAACCTCATCAACACAAAAAAAATCCCAATAACATCTATGAAAGACTCAGGCTTGGTCATCATACATTTGACTATTAACACCAGAAAACAGAAATAATTGAGCATTACTGGAGGTGGAAGACAACGTTTCACTGAACAGACAGCTCAAACTAGGTACATCTTGTAGCCTATGTTATTTCCACCATTTTAATGATGGAGGAATAATGTCTATATATCGTGTATCCCATATTATACTAGAATTTATTCAATACTTTATAATTTCATACAATTCTCACTGCTACACTAATATTCCATGGAAGTGGGGGATCAACACCTGCATAACACTCCCACACACACGGGTCATGTCCCAACATTACTCTGGCCTATCTGCATGCATTACTCCAGGCATGAACTGCTGAGAACATTACGTAAAGGCCCACCGCTTACCTGTCAGCTTGAGGGCTAGCCCTGTCTAGTCACATTTGTCGTAGTTAACCATTTGGTCCCATAATACCTTAACTGGGATTTTTCTAGGCTAGCTTGTTAGGTTGGACTCTTTTTTAATAGGAATGCCAATTATCATGTAATTTGAAATATTCTAAGAATATCCTTGATAATAAAAAACATTTCTCAAATAATATTCCATGTAAAACTCTTCATATTATTCATACAAAATGTTAACATATTTTTCATGTCCTTCTTAATATTATTCTTCACAAATCATTAAAACTCCTAATCCAATAGGGTTACTTTTTCATGGAGTTCACTAATTTATTATCACCAAAATTGTGCACTTGTTCTAATTCATTCTTCACATATCATGGACATCTAATATATTTTCAAATATCATCATATTTTACATGGATAATTTCTCAATAAAAACATAAAATTTCATTAAGTGAGTCCATATTAGTTCTCTTGGAATCACCACTTCACCAACACATATTGACTAACACACTAACAACAAATGAAACCCTTGGGATACACAATACCCCCCTTTGTATTTTCTTTCTAATATATCTTTACATTGAAAAATTCAATAGGTTTGAGATTTTAACCTCCTTGTTTGAAAATCAAATGCAAAGGTTACATGGGGATCTCCTTGTCTCATCTTTCTTATCAAAAATATTTTCTCCACCCTTTTATTATTATTTATTAAAAACATTAAGGAGAGAAATGTTAACAAATGGATATCTTAGAAAAGAGTCTTTATTTAATAAAATATAAGTCCACATTATCTAACCTTATGTACCTAATAAGATATATATGATAAATAATTCCAACATTATTCATAACACATACTCCTAGGTGATACCAAGATCAGAAAATTTCATTTCTCAAGAGTGGTTCAAATTTATCAAAGAAATGAAAATTCATACACATAAATTAACAAACACTTCATAATGTTTAGGTGCATAATAATAATCATCCATTATAATTATTAAAAATGGATGACTATATGATTGACACACCTCATGTCTAAAAAAATCTCCCAAGGGATTCACTCATTTTTTCATCATGGAAATTAATGAAATCCCTATTGATCAATAATTATTCTTTAGTTACATTCATGTTATCTCATAAAATATAAAATAATAGGGAATAAAGAGAAAACATTTAGAAATATTCTAGTGATAGGAGAAGGATGAACATGAAGTTTAAACCTTAGTTCCATAAACCTCTCTCTTGGAAAAGATTAGGTGAAAATATATGCAACCTAATATTTTTAGAAATGTATACTCACTTGATACCTCCACCTACAAAATTTTCTTTGATAAAGTGATATTTGATATTAATATTATTAGATCTTAAATGTCGAAATGGTCTTTTAGTCGACCCTTTAGAACTTTTATTTTCACATGAAATATTTAGTGGCC
Source organism: Viscum album (assembly GCA_963277665.1). Lineage (NCBI taxonomy): Eukaryota > Viridiplantae > Streptophyta > Magnoliopsida > Santalales > Viscaceae > Viscum > Viscum album. The sequence continues at coordinate 1,700,512,949 of OY728158.1, read as the reverse complement.
TCTCATATTCAATATTCAAATATTCTAAATGTACATGAATCCAAATTTTATACGTACAAGAATTTTTAGCTACTTCATATTCTACATCATCCATGCTGAGTGTCACTGAATACTGTTTCTTTATATGCCAACTGACATGGCCCTCTATAAGAATGAAATTTCCCACTGAATTTAATATTCTCTCTCTACAATCACCTTCCCATATGCATCGGTGAAACCCACAAGTTCCACATATGAACTATTTTTTAAAGTATCCCATAGTTCAAAGTTAATGTCATGTATCCTAAAACCCTCTTAACAGACAATAAGAATGAAAATTTAGGATTATGCTAAAATCTCTAATATAGAGTAATTTCATAAGTTATATTTCACCCTGATTCTATTAAATAGAGAATAATTCTAATAATTATTTTAAATTATTTTTGGTTAACACTACATTCATCTTCATTATTTCACAATTTTTCTCCAATTGAAATTAGATTCGAAAATTCATTTTCATTTTACATTCGGTTTTTTAGAAATTCCCTAGAATAATTTTCTGGATATAGAAATATATAATTTGGATTCTTCTCACCATGAATTTTTAGAAAGGGTTTTGTCTGAACAAACATAGAAATATCAATACTCATTTTTATATAATCATAAAACTCTCCATAGAGACACAAAAAATATGATTTCATCCATGTACATAATGATTATTATAATATCTTTGTACATATCTCTCACATAAAGGCTACTGTAAACTTTATCCTTTAATAACTTAATATCCCATAAACAACCATCAAATTTAGATTACCAAGATCTATAGGCTATTTCAGAACACAAAATTCTTTTTTCAACCTATATGTCATGCTTCCATAATTATCTACGAAAAAACCACTAGTCTATTCAATATATACTTCTTCCCCAAGATCACCATTTTGAAATAAAAATTTCACATCCATTTTATAAACTTAATGATGTTTTTGTGTTTCCACTACCAAGAACATTCTAATTGTTTCTAGTCTTTCTATCGATCTAAAATTTTCTTCAACATAAATTCTTCTTATTTGATAATATCCTTTGAAAACCTTCCAAGCTTTGTTCCTTCATACTTCACCTTTCATAATCATCTTATTTCTAAAAACCAACTTAGGGCCAAAAACATTTTAATATTTAGGTCTTCGCACTATATACTAAGTGGACAACTTCTAAATATGATAAGTTAATCAATCATAGATAGTATACAATCCTTATGCTCAACTACTTATACCACTATTTGAGGTTAAATTTGAGAAATAAGAGTAGTTTGATGCCAAACTCTCAATATACTTCTAGTTTGAACTGGTGTATGTAGACCTCCAATGATATTCTCAGTTTCAATATGTTTCTTAAATTTTTTATAGGATTTTCTCTTATTTAAATCAACTTCATCTTTATCATTGGTTTTTTCAGAATAAATATTAGTATTGATTTAATCTTTCTCAGTAACATTATCATCATTATATTCCATTTTCATACCATTTATTACAGAATATTCTAAATTAGACTCAACCATACTGATAATAGCCTTATCTTGAAGATTTTTTATATTGACTTTCTATATACTTCTATAGTCTTTACTCTTGGGGAAAATATATCTTGGACAACCTCTTTCTTACATTGAATTAAAATATGATTTCTAACTATTCTTCATGCTCCATACTAGTCCATAATTTATTTTAGGACATATATTGTTAGAGATAACAGAATTATTTTGAAATTCATAGAGATTTGAATTAACCCACTTCTTCAAACCCATCTTTCCACTATAATGTGATGATTCCTCCTTAACCTCAATATATTTATTGAAATATTCACTAATCTTATTCAAATTATTCTAACCAAAAATACATTCTGATTGGGTATTTTACTATTATTCTACATTGAGAGAAAGATTTTATTCAAGGTATTTTACCATCTTCTCCATTTCAACTACTTTCAATATATATATCTTCATCTATTCTATATAGATATATCCTTTATTTTCATATTTTTCCTTTCCTTTCAATAACAACCTCTTGTCCTTATAGAACTTTGTGTTTTTCTCAATAGAAGCTTCCAAATCATTATTTAAATTCACTGAGAGTTGAATTAACCTACTTCTTCAAAACCCCTCTTTTCACCAGAAAGTGATGATTCTTCTTTGACCTCAATAAATTTATTGAAATATTCTATAATATTATTCAAATTATTCTAAGCATAAATATATTTTGATTTGGTATTTTACTATTATTCTTCTTTGAGAGAATGTTTTATTTCAATGTTTTTTACCGTCTTATCTATTTTAACTAATTTATTTATATATATATATATCTTGATCTATTAAATGTAAATAGGACATTTATTTTCATATTCTTATTTTATTTTCAATAAAAAACTCTTATCCTTCTAGAAAATTGTGTTTTTCTCTAGACTAACTTCTAAATAATTATTGAACATGTGTTATAGATCTTTTCATTATCTTCAATCATCATCACTACTAGAGGTATCAAAGCCATTATCTGTATGATCCATAAAGTTATCTTTATAATTTTATTGGATACATGAAGTGGACTAAACATCTTCTTATTTTCTCGCATATCTAATTGTTTTACTTTTAAATAATTTCTAATTTATTCCATTTAATTAGGTTGAATTATTGAGCTTTTCCCAAATTTTTTCTTATGAGGTGTCTCAACATCTAACTCCGGATCAATAGACTTCTTCTAAGGATAATTTATGGTGAAGTTTCCAAGGTCATCAAAATTCTTAAATCTTGGTAGTAGTTTTCCCTTACCCTTAAAATTAACCTTCATTAATTTATTTAATTTAATAGAAATGATTCTATTATAATCTGTATCTTCCTCTTCATCATCAGATTCACTGGATTTTTGAACTTAAACATCTGTGATTTTGAGCTTTCTTATTCCATTAAAGGCTATCTCATATTTTATCTTCTTATTGAAAGATGTGATCTTTATTATTTTATAATAAATAATATTTTTATGTATTTTAGTAAGATAAATATCCTCTCTATGTTCTAGGGATTAAATTTTAGGATCAAAACTATCTAGAAAGTTGTTCCTTAATTTTTTGAAAATAGTTGAATCATCCAACTTTTATCCAAAACCTAAAATATTACTAACAATTTAAATTAATCTTGTAAAGTAGTAATCAATTTTTCTTTTTAATCTATCTTGTTATCTTCAAATTTTCTGCTCTAAATTTTCAATTTTTCCTCATTGAATTTCATGTTTCCTTCAAACAGCCTTCCAATTTATCCCAAATTTCCTTGTTATTTTTTTCTATTCCATCAACTTCTAAGTTTTTATTATCATCAAACATCTTAAGAGAATATCAGATAATAGTAGTGAATCAAATTGTAACTTCATATTTAACATAAAACCCAAAATATAGAAGATAAGGAAATAACATATTCTTCCAACTTTGGGATTTCTTTCCATTTAATGTAGGATAACCCCTTTTATCGAGAAAATTTAGATTTTCTATCTTCAAAAATTGGTGAATACTAACATAGGGAACCTCCCTGTGATAAAAAATAAAGTCTCTAGGGATATTTTACACCCCTCAAAATGGGGGTTGAATTTTTAGTGGTTTTTATAATTTTTATTTCTTTTAAAATTAACACATGTTAACCTGTTATGATTTGATGTACTCTTTTGATTGAATTTTTTTTCCTGAATATAGTAAAAGTAAATAACACTGGAACACAATATTCTTTTATGTTTTGAGCTTAATTTGAGCATACCCTTTGCATTGATTTGTTGGATTCCCAAATTATAGATTATATAATATAATCAAAAGATGTTATATAGAAAACTTCCTTAATAGAAAATAATTAGACTATGATTTCCAAATTCCCACTAAAACAATAGTTTCAGAATACCAGAAACAAAAAAAAACCTTACAATGCCAGAAAGATCACCTCTGAATGTTTTCATCTTCTTCAATTATTTATGAATATATTTATTTTTATCCTTTAAGATAATTTTATGAGAATATGATCACTTCTTCCTAACTTATCACACTCAAAACCTATAACATTCATTTATAATGTTTATTAATAATATATGCTTTCATAAACCATTTTTGGGTATCTCAAATGTTCATAAGTTATTATTCATGTGTCCATGTGCTCATGCAAAATCCAGATTCAAGATTCATAGTCATTTGCACAAACACAAATAGGTATGAAATTTTTATTCTCTTTTATTAACCTATGACATGAAATGTATTACATGCACTTATTCTACCTGTATCATTAACTATCATTTACACAACAAATATTCACACACACGCTATCTTATTTATTATGTGTAATAATTTTCGCATAAGAACGTATTCATGTATACCATGTTCATAATGTTTTCTCAATACATTCATCGTTGTGAATTTATTTTACATACAATTTCTCACATGTCTCAAATAGTTCATGGAAATCTAGAAGAATAATGTGTAAGGATATCACACAATCCATAATGCCTTCACAAAATCATTCTTATATAGGATTCTTTGAGAGTGTTAAACGTAGGTCAAATACCCATATGATTATCTTCCCCTTAATTTTAGAATATCATGAGTAGGGATTCTCTCTTTTTGAAGTAGAAGCTATGCAAATGCTCTATTTTACTCAGAAAATGAGGACACTCAAAAAATCATATCATCACATCACAGGCTTAGTACTCCTCCTTTTATATGCAAGTATATTCATGCCTTTCACTTCATAATACTCCCAATCACAAGGGATATATCCTAGTGGGCCTCTAGTATATCTGTATGCGCACCTCAGGTCACACACTCTAGTGAGCCTTACACACGAGCCCAATGATTACCTAACAACTTTCGGCCTAGCCCTGGAAGGATATCTTAGGCATGGTTGACTTCTTGGTCCAAATATTACTTGGTTGAGACATTGCCTAGGATGCCTTGGGAGGTTGGACCTTATTTTTTAATAAGGTTGCAAATCTCCCCACTGAACTATATGGACTTTGATTCCCTATCAGGGGGATACATAGGAAGTCACTTCGAGGATCAATCCCAAGATCATTGTCGCCCTCGCATCGGCGCCATTCACTTCATTCAACAATCCATATCCATCTTGATTCATACCCAGGCTATCACATCTTGTTGAGATCATGTCACCAACTTTCTCACTGCTCCTAGCAGTAATCAGATAACTAACCACACGTTATCCTCAGCATCAACAACCCATCCTAGGGTTTCACCCATTTGATCCACTCTTTTCAGTGTTATGATCAGTTTAATCCATCTTTGTTAGACATTAAACTCGGAGAATACCCTATGATAAATATGGGAAGCTGAGGAAAACCTCAGAGACATGCCTGTGGAATAAAATTTCGCGCATTCGATGTGGGATTCCTCAGGCTTCCGTGCCCTCGAGAAGCCCTATCATAAGGGGAAGAAACCAAGACACATCAGTCTTCCAGTGTCTAGACACACCAGTGATGTCCAATGTGATTACTCCCCTGACCAAAGGATTCTTCCCTAACTGGACCTCTTGGAATGTCCTGACAGAACCAGTATAATTATTCAGTGTCCGTGAAGACATGGAATTGGGAAGAGTTTCACGAACAACATTTTAAGTCTATAAGGGAGACTCGGACTAGGCAATGAGTTACGATGAGGAATACAAGGAAGAAGGAACTGATATCCCATAATCCAATTTCAATCAAGGAGAAAATATCCCTGAACAAGCGATGGATACTGCCCCCTTTAGAAATGCAGGAATGCATGGAAACATCTATGTGTCCTCCGAGAGACGGATGTGCACCCCGGAGAAAGCATCTGAAATAGGTTATATAATTGATCTCTTTGACTATAAATATTCATTATAAATCTTAAAATATATTCTATATCATGTAGTTTTATTTATATTTTTTAGAAATTAATTAAATAAAGTTAATTATGACACAATGATGATCTAGTGATTGCTTCATTAATAAGGGATTCAAATAAATGATATTATAAATATTAAAATAAATATTATGTGACATAATTAATATCATCCATGAATTCTATAGGTGATTATGATATGTTATGATTGATTAAATATTTTTTTAAGGAATCAAGTTGTTATGAATTTGTAAAAAACTCAAGTATGAATAGTGTCCAAAATTGATATAATTCATAACATAATATATAAAATAGTTTATTAAATGATGTTAAATTCATAAAAATAAAATATTTTTCCAATTTGTTAAAATAAGTCCCAATATTTCATAAATGACCGTTTTGTGGGTCTTTGGATATGATATGGTAATTACATTAACCCACAATGTGTAAATAACATGATATCACTATAATATTAAAATGGGTATAATAAGGGTTAAACAAACAATATGAGGGAAAACATATTCAAAACATGTCTAAATATTGTTTTATGATGGTTATTCGAACCAAATAATCTTATCTTTGAATTAAATGAGTTTTGGACTATTTTTAATCAAAATTTAGTTTATAATTAAATAATATTTCAAGACCTTCATAAAGTTCCCATCCTCCCTCTTATAAAAGGCCACCTCATCTACCCACATAGTCACACCCCTCAAGCCCCATGGATCATCCAACATCTTCTCAAATAAGCCTCCAAAATCCCTCCTTTCCTCTTATAAGCCTTAACTTGGGCAGAAGGCAATTCAAGAAAGCCTTTTAGCTCAAATCAAAGGAGGTTATGTGATTTAGAGGTAACATCTTCTCTTAAGTTCCTTTCCTTTATTTTCCTTCTACACTCCCTTTACTCTTCTTATTGTTTGATTTCATAAAAAACAGTATCATAAATATACTAGGATGTTTTTATGTGATGTATTCAAACTACACTTACACACACCCCCATCTAATGGATACGAACATATTGTTTCTCTGTATGGTGAACTACTGCCTCACGAAAAGATGATTGTTCAATTCTACCCTAGCACCTCTCATGGTGGCCATTATTATGGAACTATATTTATATATGATATATATTATATTTATTTTTTCTACGTGCTTATGTAATGTTTTTACAACATATCATTATGCTTTCCATGATGTGTAAATATAATAATTTCATTTCAAGAAGTGTGGACTACCACCCACTTAAAGTGATATGACTCGTTCATGATATACATGGAATGTATAAAGGATGATTATATTAAACCTATCATTCATACATGATATAAATATAATAATGGTATTATAATATAAATTTATATCATTTTATTATTATTCTTTTAAAATGATAAATAAATGAAAGTGGTGTTCATGCATACGCACGGACTACCGTCTCCATGAATAGTGAATTTAATTTCTTGTCTCCAAATATTATAGATATTATAATTATATATATATTGGATATATATGATAATTAAATCATGAAAAAAAATTTGGATATGATGTAATTTTGACCACATGGACAATTTACATCAAACAAGTTCATTTTCGAATCAAGTACTGAATATCAACAAACCAACCGATATGAACTTAAATAATTATGTAATTTTTATAACATGATGATAAGTAATATAAAATGAATAATAAACATGAAAAATGTTATGAAGAAAATAGAAATTAACCAAAGCTTAGTATTCGGAAATATAAAAAATGAACGAGACAAGTCAGACTAAAGGTAAGGGACTTCATCTCAATCTCCTTTTATTGAGGCATATTTTGATGTTATACAACATATTATTTTAAATGGTGTATAATAAACCCTTTTACTCTTAATTTAATTCCAGGGAATCTTTTTCTATGATGTGTTTTACTAAATGAAAAAAATGAATGTTCTTAACTTGAGTGGTGACAACGAATCCTCTAACATCGTAACCATTATTATACATTTGGCTTCCTCTATAATCCATAATGTTTTTAAAAAGTAAAAGAAATCCCTTATTCCCTTTTGGGTGTTTTGGTATTGAGAATGGTTTTTGAAATGGATTGAATATTTCAATATCTTGAAATGATTTCTTGTGGTTGCAAATGAAATGTTATTAGTCAAATGATTATATTTTAAATATTTTTTATGTTATGATTATATAATGGTACTTGAAAATTTGACGGTTAGTTTCGTGATAAAGTAATGACAGGTGGTTATGTGATAAACCAAATGACGGATGGTTCTGTGATAAATCAAGGATGGGGGTGGTTACGTTATAACCTCCAATTCATTGGGTATGGAAGTCAGAGATATGGCTATTCAATTTAGTGATATGTGTGGAAGTTGACCATACAGTTATTCCATTTAAGTATGTTTATGTCCCAAGTTGACTTTATTTGTTATATGTTTCTTTCTATGTTCTTTATGGTAATCTACTAGTTACAAAAAGGGTAAGAAATGAACTTATTTTTAGTGAAGTATGTTCACTAATTTTAAAGGTGAAAAGTATTACTTTATGGTAAAGTATTCAAGGTTTACATGTTTTTCCAAGACTAATAGTTTTTATTCTTTATTTATACCTTACTGAGTTTTTTATGCTCATCCCAGGTTTTGAATTGTTTTTCACCGGACTTAAATAAGAATAGACTCACGGATGGATCGAGTAAAAGTTATGTTTTTAAAACATGAAAAAATACCATGTTTCTTTTTAAAGATTTTGTTTTGAAAAAATGTATAGTGGGTAAAAGTGTCTACATGTAATATTTAAGTTGTTTTGTAAAAGTTATGACCTAATTCTCTGAGTCTCTAAACCTAAAAATATCCTTAATGAGAATTAAAGTAAAATTATTGACTAATATCGAGATTAAGAAATGTGTATGTTTGGGGCCTTATATTAAGCCTCATGTAAGTGTAGTTTTATGATTCATGTAAGGGTAGTGAGATTGATGGAAGACTCACATAAGGATTGTGGAGAACTAAAATAAAGGTGGCCGCCTAATATATAAAGGTGGTGGGAGAATTGTGTAAAGGTCATGGAAGACTTTCATAAGAGTCATAAGACTTATGTGAGGGTAGCATTGCTAAGGTAGGAGTCTCGTATAAGGGTTAATGAAAGGATAGTGTAACTGTCATTTCATAGCTACATAATGGTAAAGGTGAACCCATGTAATGGTAAAATTTACCTGTGTAAGTGTAATGTCCATCTATATAAAGTTCATGGATGAGTTGTGTGAGGGTTTAATTACCAGGTAGAGAAGAGACTAACTCACATAAGGGTCAAGGAGGACTTTTTTAAGGATCATTTAAACCTATTTAAGGGTAGTGGTAAGCCACATAGGGGTAAAAAAACTTGAATAAAGGTAATTGAGAACTATTATAAGGGTTAGTTCCCATGTATAAGGGTCATGGATAGGCTGTATGAAGGACATGAAAACTATATAAAGGTAGTTATGGAGTTTTGTATGGGTCATCATGTGCATAAGATTAAATATACATAAATATAACCACCTTGTATGAAATATTTCCAACCAGATTCTACTCTAAGTGAATAATTTCTAATATCAAAGAAATAAAAAAGGTACTAGTTGACAGAAAAATTGAGAAACATTCTCAATGTCACTTGAGGAGAATGAATATACTTGCTGCTCATGTGATGATTTTTCAAGGGAATCAATGATCACCAAGTGTTCTTATATACTAAAAAAAGAGAAAATTCATGAATATTCATTCATCTAGGAATTATATCACCACACATACATATTATGAGGAAAATTATTTGTCTTCTTGGCTTACTAATAAGAGGATTACTACTCCAGAGCTGATATGGTGAAATAATGTTCCTGATGCACTGCTCACTTTTTGGAAAATTATTATTGTAAAAAATCTTCATCTAGAATATTTAAATAATCTTTTTATTCATTAAAGAAGACTTTTATTTTTTAAAAAGTTCTAATTAAATAAAAAACAATGTGTTCATATATAAATGGAAATTTTTTCACTAATGAAGGAAGGATCTCCCTCATTCAGATGATATTTTATGCAATCACTAAATAAAGATGATTTTACTTGTTTTCTTTCAAAATTTATTGTAATTTAGGTTGTAATACTCTCATGGTGAAACACTAAGACATTTATGGTCATGATAAGGATAATTCCCCCTTCCCCTATATATGATTTCTAATAAATATATTTTATTCTCCTATTACCTACTCTATATATTTTAATGGTTTAATTAGTTAGATAATTATTTTATCATTCACTATTAATATCTTATAATCTTATTATTGTGACTTCACCCACAAGTGACTCAAAATTAAATAATTGCATGTTATAGGAAGTCGTGGGATAATATGAGGGTGATTGGGGATATCTAATAACAATTATAGTAAAGGAAAAGGGTTATAATAACTATTATGTTCATCTATCCAAAAAACAACTAGATTAGAGTAATCAGGGGGATATTATTTGATTAGAGGAATATTATGGAACAATTTGAATCATGATTTTATAAGAGAATGATGGAATGATCTAATTATAGACCACTATTATTTAAACTAATATTAAAACCAATCAGTTGAAACCATTGTTTCCAAAAATTTATACCTATTAAATAATATTTAACCAACTCTATAAAAATTTATCCTCCTGAGACAAACCAATTCCCAATTTATTACATTTTACATGTGTTCCAAAAAATTCTACACACCCTGTTATAGGTGTTCATAAAACATGGTTTCATTTTCAGGGAAGGCCAATGTTAGTGTTTAATTGTTTTTAAATTATTTCAAATGAAAATATATAGTTCTTGAAAACTAGTTATTTTTTATCATGAGGTTGAGAGAACCTACTTTCTAGAATTCAAAATATTAAAATCATTGATCAAGAGTTAAGATAGTTTTTACCATTCCATTAGATAACCCTAAGTCCACAATTTCTTCTTCCACAATAGTTACATTAAGTAGTGAAAATATGGAAGATAATCTTGCTTAAGTTAAGAGAACTTTATTGAAAATTTATGCACAAAATTTAAAACTTTAAAACTAACAATTGAAAATGAAAGAAAAATAGTAATGTGGAATTGAAAATAAAATAATGGGAATAATTTTTAAATTTCAAGGATTATCAGGTGAAGACCCCAATATGAATTTGAGGGTTTTTAAATAAGTATTCAATGGATTCATAATAAGATGAGTCATTGAGGATCATATTTTCTATAATTCTTTCACATCCCCTCTTGAAGGGGTAGCCAAGGAGTGAATCTATAATCTATAACCTGGATAAGTCACCTCATGGAAAGAGATTCAGATTACTTTCATCTAAAATTCTTCCCTACTTCAAGAAGCGATCAACTAATGAAATTTATCTATGAAATAAAATTAAATATTAGAGAAACTCTCTATGATTTTTTGGAAATGTTTGAGAAACTGACTGCATCCTACTCAACCTATCCCTTTGAATAACATCATTTCTTATTATTAATTTACCAAGAATTGGTGGATAACGACTGGAACCTATTGGAAGATTCTTTAAGAGGATAGATAATTGATAAGTCTCATGTTGATGTTAGATAACTTATAGAGAGAATCTCCCAAAATACCTAATAATTTGTTACAAGAACTGCATCTAGACGTGTACATGAGGTAAAGATTTCCCACAAACCATTATTATAAAATAAAACATAAGAACTAACCTCTTTAGTGAGATAGATATTTTTGAATAAGGTGTATGAGTTATTACCCACCATACCCCCTTAGGTGTTACAGCTTTTTCTATTCTCAGGAGAATTTCACCGATGGATTCACTTATAATAAATGGACAAAAAACTATAATTCCAATCACAAGAGGCTATTATAAAGTCAAAAAAAATAGAAAACGAGGATTTAGATAATTTCCCACTAACCAATCTGGGCTGGGTATCAACATCCATAATGGAAACCATTCTAGATAGTATTCCAATTGTCTTCCCAATAGCTTTTCCTACACCTTATATTCGAAAGAAAACGTTTTCAACCATCCACCTGGTACCAAAAAGAAAAATATCATGATACTTCTATGAAGGGAATGATGATATTGGTAATAGAATCTTAAAATTGTCAATGGTCCACCCTTTCCACTCATGGATCAGAGTTGAAGGAAATAAAAGGGTAATTCAAACATCTCATTACCACCATCAATAAACTAGAAAATCAAGTCACTTGTATGTTTAATTCTTAACCAGTTCTAAAACCCAAATAAATGTTAGTAATATTACATTAGGGAGTGGAAATGATATTAAAATAAGGGAAGGATTATCCCAAGAGACTATATCTATAAGTAAACTAAAATATATACTTAGTTGATCTAACTAGGAAAAAGAACCTAAGGAGGAATCTTTGAAGGTTCCCTCAAAGAAATAGAAAAAGAAAATAAAAGATAGAAGATCCACATCAACCCCAACCTCCCTTCCCTATAATGATTCAAGAATCCAAGAAAACCATTGAATAATCACTACAACAATAAATATTTTATGTGTATAAAAAACAATAGATCATCATCCCTCAATTATAGTACATCTATAAAATTTCAAGGTATAGGAAATTCATTAAAGACATGTGCAGCAGGAAAAGTATATTGTGAGGAAATGAAGAGGTAAGATTGGAATAGAATGTTTCAACCCATTTTCCACAAATATACACTACAAATGAAAAGATTTGGGTGTCTTATATATTCTATTCACCATAGTAGAGCTTATATTTTCCAATATACCATATGATTTAGGAGCCTCAATTAATGTAAGCCTTATTCCATTTATTATTCTCTAGATACTAGAGAACTAAAACTCACTTGTGTGGTTGTGAAAGTCACATATTGAGCCACTACCTACCCAGTAGTTGTTAATTAATATGACTTGTTATGTGTTTAAGTCTATAAAATCCCTAAAAACATCTATATTTTCATCATGGAAGTCAAAAAAGGTAAATATCACTCACTCATAATTCTAGGTATATCATTAATCAAGACTAGTAAAACCAAAATTTGTGTCGATGAAGGTACCCTTTCCATGACTTTTGGATAGGAAACACTATATTTCAATATCCTTGACTCAATGAAACACCCACAAGAATATCAATATATATTTACATTAAACCATTTTGAATTACATCGTTCTTTGAGAAATAAAATTGAAATTTTCAATGAAATAATCAAAATATGAGAAGCTTTGAAAAAACTCATCTTGATTGATGAATCTATTTTTGAAAATGAACTTTAATCTAGAGATAGTCTTCAGTGTTGATAAATTTGAATAAATTAATGAAAATTATTTAGATGACCTGCTCAAATATACACTTAATATTTCTACTTGGAATGTACAGTTTGATAACATTGATAATTGTAAATTAAAATCATCTTTAGAAACCCCACTAAACTAGAACCTATATTGTTAACATAAATTGTGAAATATTCCTTTTTAAAGTAAATTAGAAACTGATACTTATAGTATCGAATAATTTAGATTCTACCCTAGAATATCAACTACTTAAATTTATTATATATAATTCTAACTCTATAAGATGGTTATTAAGGTATATCCAAGGAATTATCCCTAAAAATGGTATGAATAAGATTTTTATTGATGATAAATCTAAGATAGTGAGATATCCCCAAATATTTCTCAATATAGTCCTTTGTTAAGTAGTAAAAAAATAATTAGAAATAATCTTAGGAGTTGGAATAATCTTCCACATATTAGACTCTCGATGAATAAGTCCCATTCATATTATCCCAAAGAAAAATGGTTACACAATTTTTAATAATGAGAAAACTGATTTAGTTCCCACAAGGATTCATAAAACCTAGATATTACACATATATTATAGGAGGTTAAAACATGTTACTATCAAATAAAATTTCCCCATACCATTTGTGGACCAAATACTAGAGAGAATAGCTGGGAATGGTTAATATTGATTCCTTGGTATATTTTATATGTATTTTTTGGTTCTAATTTCTCTTGGGGAACAAGATAAGACAACATTCACATATCCCTTCAATAATTTTTCCTAAAATAAAAGGCCTCCTGGAATTTTTCAATGCACCAAGTTCTTTTCAGCATAGCATGGTTAGTATTTTCTTAGACATGATTCAAAACTACCATGAGTTATTTCTCTATGAATTTATAGTATATAGAACATTTTTTCTAAGATATATAGAATGTTTAGATAATGTTTTAAAATTATTCATTGAGAAAAATAATGTTTTAAATTTTCATAAGTGCCATTTTATGGTGGAAAAGTGAAATTTTTTCAGCCATATAATTTATAAATATGGAATTTAAGAGGATAAACCCATATTTGATATAATTTCAACACTACCTCACCCCACTATTATGAGACACATTAGATCATTTCTAGACCTTGATATATTTTATAGAAGGTTTACTAGGGTCATTATAAGAATGTGTATACCCCTAACTAACCTTCTTAAAAATTAAACTAAATTTAGTTTTGATGATTTATGCATGAATTGTTTTTGTAGATTGAAATAATAGTTGACTAATACCACCATAATATATCCAAAAAATAGGAATTACCACTTTGATATCTTTTGTGATGCTTCTAGTAGAGTTTTATGGGTTTTTCTTTTCCAAAATATTTATGGACTTCCACAAGTTATAACCTACACTTCATATTCCTGGATCACTACCCATCTTAACCACACAACAACATAGTAGTAGTTTCTATCTATAGTTGTATCCTTATAAAAAAATTGTTACTTTTTGTGGAGTGAATTACTATTTATTTTGATCATGCATCATTGAGATATTTAATCAAGAAAGATAAATCAAAACCCATACTATTGAGATGGATAATTATTCTATAATAGTTTAACCTAGAGATCAAAGAAAATAAAGGTTATGAGAATATGGCAGTAGACCCCTAGAGATAGTTACCTCACACTGTCGAGGTAGAACCAATCCCCAATATCAATCTAGATGACTCATTCCTTAGTGAAAATTGTACAACCACACCAAAGTTCCCTCATATAAGGACATATTAAATAATTTGGTTATAGTAAAGTAACTCTCTTTTTTTCTAAACACAAAATATCTAAATTGAATTCTGAATCAACCTATTATGTTTGGGAAGATCCTTAATTATGGAAAATTTACAATGAAAAAGTCATTAGAAGTTACATTCCTGAAGAAAAAAATGAACTATAAACGTTTTTTTCTATTCAATTACATGTGGAGGCCATTATGGACCTTAAATAACTATTAAAAAAATTTAGAATCCATATGTTTTTGGTTCTCAATTTTTAAATATTCACATTACTTTTGAAAAAATATCTCAACAGCCAGTTTACTAGATTAATTTCCAAAATACATGAGATTCCCAAAAAACATTTGATTTTCTATGAGATACATAATGTGTAGGGAATTAAATTAATGGGAACATTGCCAATGACTTTTGGATTTTCATGTATTTTCTTAGCAGATCACTAGTTTTATAAGTT
Source organism: Viscum album (assembly GCA_963277665.1). Lineage (NCBI taxonomy): Eukaryota > Viridiplantae > Streptophyta > Magnoliopsida > Santalales > Viscaceae > Viscum > Viscum album. The sequence continues at coordinate 1,700,497,564 of OY728158.1, read as the reverse complement.
TATTGAATAAAAACCAACTCTAATTGTTGATATAAAAAATGTGGTTGAAATTGAAATAGAATAAATTTTTTATTTTTTGGAATACATTGATCTATAATCAGGGATCAAGGAACCAATTTATTAAAAAATAATATAGAATCCATCATAAATAAATATGGATTATATATAAAAACTTACACTTCCTACCACCCAAAAAATAGATTGGATTAGGTATCCAATATAAAATTCAAAATAATTTTCAACGAAACAGTGCATCCTAACTACAAATACTAGAGTAAAAATTATATGATTCACTTTGGAAAAAACAATCTAGGACCCTGGGACACCCTGAGAGGGGTGGGGTGAATCAGGGTTTCAACTTAATCTTTTGATGAGATGGATCTTGTTCCCACGTTGGAAGGAACTCATTAAACCTGTAAAATGGATATGATCAGCAGCCAAATGTTCACATTCAAATAGATGGCGCAGAACAATTTTACTTGGTTCACCACTAAGGGTTACGTCCAAGGAGAAAATTATGACCAGTTATCATTCATACCAAAGTCCACTAATATTTACTAGTTTTTTAATACATGTTTTCAGATATAGTCACATTTTTCTATGAACACTTCCTTTTCAATAGTTCATGGATAACTCATTGCGTCTGTCAAAACACTTTCATCGACTCTCCTTGGCTCACTGAATTTGGAGAAGTCTTACTATGTTTATTAGCATGAAGGTCTCCTAAAAATATTTGCATTGAAGACTTTGTCTCTATCCATCATGATACATAGCTTGTATCATACTAGTGAATTGACACACTTGAAGGCACAGATCAAACAAACTGGGCACCAAAAAACTGATAGAAGCTCCACTCTACACTTTCATGCAACACCTTCTCTTTCATGAAAGATATGGTATTTTTCAAAAAGGATGACTTTTTCTCAACCCTTACTCTCCATGAAACCCTTATATTTTTTGAAACTACACCAAAGTGTTAAATTTCTCTTTTTAGACTAAAGTAACATCTTTCCTGCAAGATTAAGTCTCTGGAAATATTTCACATGGCAGAGAAACAAGATATTAATTGGAAAATTCAAAAATTCTTACATGGTGTTAGCCACCTAGTTATAGGCCTCGATGACCCTACACAGATGTTTCTGATGTATCTTTATCAGTGGGCATGAGATTCTTTTCGAGCATGCAAAATCCATTATGACATTTCATTGTGCACATAAGATTCTTCCATGCAACCTCATCTTTCATGAACATTTAAATATTGCACACACTTTTTCACTTGGTCATATTTTGATGCATTGATCCCAAAATCAATCGTTGTGCACATGTTTCAAAACCTCCTTCAATCTTACACACAACATACTTTTCCAAAAACACTCTTCTCCATTCTCCAATTTTTTGACCCAAAAAATTGGCAAACACAGGGAAATGATTCCACCTTCAACACTATTCTTAGCTTGAACTGTATGACCCCATTACTTGAAAACGTACTGATATTCCAATGAGGATTGTCAAAAAACACAAACCATACTCCATTTATAGAACAGAACATACTTGGTTCCAACAATCTCCCCCTTTTATTTTGTTGGAAATCTCCAGATAAATTCAATAGGGCACCATCCACTATCAAAACCTGATACGCAAGAATCAACTCATCCAAATACTCTAATTCTACATGAGAAATGCCTGGTGTATAGAACAAGAGGGGAATCTTGAATTGTTTTCCCCTATTTTTGGAATTCTTAATGATGTCCAATATATTCTCTTAACACATCATATAAGCATTACATTCTGTGAATGGTTTCCCCTAACACAAAATTCTAATCGTCACACAAAAGCATTACATGTCATGAGCTATTTCCTCATAACATAGAATTCTCATCATTTTCCATTATCCATTATCTTGTAACCAAAAAACATTTCAACCTCTTCCTTTGTACCATTGAATTTATTCCATCTCCACCATTGTAAATAAACCCAAAGACAAGTATTTGTACATTGTAGGGCTCAAAACACACTCCCCCTAGATTGTATCTCCCATATAAACCTGCATAACTTCCACAAACAGATTATTAACACAGTTGGGTAGAGGGGAACTTTTTTGACCTCCTCATGTATTGGGAGGTGGCTGAAAATTGAGGTTCAACCGATGTTTCTCAAACACTTGTGCTGACAATGGCTTGTTCAGTATGTCAGCCACATGACCATTAGTTCCAACATGGTCCATTTTTACCATGTCTTTCTAAACATTTTCCTTAACAAAGTAATATCTAATTTCAATGTCTTTTGTATGAGAATGTTGAACAGGATTATTCTTAAGATCAATTGCGCTCTAATTATCATAGTGAATCACCATTGGCTATTTCACTTCATCACTAATATTAGTTAGCAGTTGTTTCATCCACAATATTTATGTGCATGCCTTTGTAGCAGAGATATACTCAGCTTCAGAAGTACTGAGAGAAGTGATTTTTGGTTTCTTATAAAACCATCCCACACATTTCTTTCCAATAAAAAATGGTCCACCACTTGTGGACTTTCTATCCACTAAATCTCCATCCCAATCAGGATCATAAAAGGATGATTGTTTATTATCTCTTCCTATTGAAAAGAATAAGCTATAATTGTAAGTACATTGAATGTACCTCATGATTAATTTCAATTCATCCTTATGTTCTTCCTTTTGATTACTCTGAATGTGTGCCTCTAAGCATGTTGAAAATAAAATATTTGGTCATGTCACTATCAGGTATAGTATGTTTCCAATGGTTCTATTGTATATTACAGGATCTACTGAAGTCACATCCTCATCCCTTCTTTGTTTTATTCCAACCGCAATCAGAATTGACATTGGTTTGGATTCGTGCATATTGAATTACTTCAGGAACTATCTTGCATACTTTTCTTGAGAGATAAACGTGTAACATTTATTCTAAATAACTTGTAACCCTAAGAATTATGTGATTTCACCAATCATATACATTTCAAATTATGATTTCATGTGATTGTAAAATTCATCCATAGATCTCTACTTGCTTTTGCAAAATATAGTATCATCAACGTACACCAACACCATAAATCAATCTTTCATTGATTTCTCAACATAGAGGTAGTATTAGAAACCTCATCTTCTAAATTCAATATTCTTTAGATAGGAATCCATATGAGAATTATAATCTTGTGGTGTCTTCTTTAGGCCATATAGATCCTTTTCAATATAGAAACCTTCATTTCATCATTTCTAATTAGAAAACCCACCGACTGTTCGATGTAGACTTATTCTTCAAGAACACCATTTAAGAATGTTGTTTTAACATCCATATGATATACTTTATATCATAGTTCAATTACCATAGAAACGAAAAGCCTGATCGACTCTAGACTCACCACCGGAGAAAATTTTTCTTCAACATCAACACCTTTAATCTACGAGTATGCTTTAAAAAGTAATCACTCCTTATTTATGATCACATTACCATGATCATTTTATATATTCTTAAAAATTAAATTTATACCAATCACATTGTGACCTTCGGGTCTCTTTACTAGATCCCATGTTTGGTTCTAATTGATTTGATCCAACTCTTCATTCATAGAATTAACGCCGGGTTCATCCTTTGAAGCTCTCTAAAATGAGGATGGCTCCACAATGGATAATAATGTAGATTATTCATTATTCCTCATTCTATTTGTCTGAGTGTGAGCTGTCCAATCCCCAATGATATTGGATTGATCAATTTCTGCTCTTCAATTTCACTAATGGGGCTCATGAGTATTTTCTTCAACCATAGCTTCCTCTAATGATTATTCATCTGAATCCACATCATTTTGTGACCTCTGAATGTTTTTGCCCACCTTCCACTAATTATTCATTTGAATCTATTCCATGTCCATTGTCTTATGCATCTCTAATCAAATCAATATAATATCCCCTCATTGTGTTTGTGGTCTTATATTCAAAAATATTAACATCACTTCTTTCAATAATTTTTATGATATACTTATTTAAACACTTGTAGGCGATTCTATTAATTGAATATCCCCGTAATATTCCTTCATCATCTGCATCACCATATATTCCATGATTTCCTTCTTTATTTCTGATAAAACATTTATTTTGAAAACATGGAAATAATTAAAAGAGGGCTTCCTTCTATGACACAACTCATACTGTTTCTTGGTTTCACCCATATAGATCCATGTTCTATTGTGAATTTACACTATAGCTTGGATGACCTCTTTATAGTAATATAGAGGGATATAACTCTCAATTAGTATATTTCTTTCCATATTATTCACTTGTCGATTCCTAATCTCAATGACTCCATTTTGTTGTGGGGTTATCACAACATCCATATCATGTTGTATTCCATGATTCTATAGGTAATTTTCAAACTCAATGGATGTATATTCCAGACCATTTTTAGATCACTGAACATTGATTGTCAGTTCAGTATCATTCTCGGTGATTTGGTGATAAGTTTTCTCGAAATAAAGCACTAGTTATTTCCTATGTATAACCATCACATAATCCATTCTACTATAATCATGAATGAAAAGGATGAGGTACCTTTCTCTATTAATTCCAGAAACATTTATAAGACCATATAGGTCTATATGGATGAGATCAATAAGATTTGATGCACTTTTCTTCTTCAACCAATATGAACTGCATACCTACTTTTTTCATATGCATGAATCACAATTATTCTCCCATTCACACATAAGATTGGATATATCCATGATTATATTTAGCTGAGATATATTTTCCATGTCCTATTTATGAATATTCCTTAACCTCCAGTGCCACAAGTCATTTTCTTCTTCAATAGATAGGTACCAAATATTCTCTCTATAATCAAACTAGTACAAGTTTCCATCTGTTCTAAAACCTTTCATGAGATAATTATATGTATTCCCTTTTATAGTTCACCCATTTTGATTGAATGTCACAATAAGCCTTGAGTCACAAAGTTGAATCACACTAAGAAGATTGTGACATAGACCGACCACATAAAGAACATCTATTTTCTTCAACTCTCTATTATCTTGCTCAGTACTCCCACTACAGTTTATCTTCAAATCACCATCGTTATTGAAACTAACTATTCCATAAACAATTTTCTTAACATTATTAAATAGTTCTATATTTCCCATAATATGGGATAAGCACCAACTATCAAGAATCCAAGTCTTACAGTTCTTTCTAGCATTGAGGGATACTTCTACAATGTCATATTTTTAATTTTTCCCCTTTTCCTTCCATGAAATATTAGATTTAGTGGAGGAAAGGGTTGTCCTTTAAGATCTATTTTTCTCATGCTTGGGTTATTCATATTCATACTCTTCATCCAAAGGATATAACCTACTTTTAATAGCAAAACCATCTGGTTGGATAATATAGACCTATCTCTGAGTTTTGTATGAATTTATCATATCATTCCTCTACCTGTAATACACAGATATATGGACAAAGTTATAACAATGAAAACAATATCAATAAAACTTATTTATTTTATAAGAATTACGATATGAATTTTTTCTCCTCTTTTTATCTCCCATCTCTACCCCATTCTAATAGATCCTCGCCTCTTTGCAGTATTACATAGTATGCCCCAGATAGCTATCAAATTGACATTTAATAAGTGGAAATGTCTTCTCATTTTGATTCCTCCTCATTTATCCTTCCCGAGGAAAATATATTGGATGCCTATCAATTCTAGATACCAGAGGATAGTTTTCAGTTATTCTTTCAGTTTTAATTGAGGGTTTCTTTTTTAGTACTTCAGGTGAATTTTAAACATGTCCAAATTTCAAATTACCTTTATTCTAGACCACATTATTTGATGCATTTGATGTTTTGGAATCACAATTGATTCTACTATTTCTCATTCATGAGAGACTTTGATCATCCAAAATATTTTCTACTCCATTAGAACCTAATTTTTCTCTCTCCTTTAGCTCATCTTTTGAAAACATTCCAAACTATATTTTATTCTTTTTTTCTTTTTAAATTTATTCACATTCAAGTTTACTCCTTAGAGTAACAATGTGTTCTTCAAGACCCTCAATCATCTAAGAATTTTCTCCCAGTATGTAGGTGGGTTCATTTATGACCTTTTATTATTCTTAGATTCTTAACATTAGTTACACTATATCTTTTTCTACTACTTCTTCTATTCATTCAATTTCAGCCTTAAGTTGATCAATATATTCCTATGATTCTTCCACAACTTATCTCTACATTTTGCATCTATTTCTTAAATTCTCAATCTTAACAAGATCATCCATAAGTTTTAACCTTATATCAGCATAAAAACTCAACTGATAATCTCTAGATTTATCTTCTAATGGTTCTGACTTATCCACGGTATCCATCATAGTTTCTTTATTTCCATATTTAAACTATGGTTCTTCTTCCTCAAATAATTTATTATCATCTTCTTCTTCTTCACAGAAAAAACTATTTTTCTATAGTTTCTTTCCAGATTTGAAGTTTCTCTTTTCAGGAAACCTTTTAGGAATATTTTACAAGTTTCCAACTTCACCCCCATCATCATCAAACATCCTTGATCATTGAGAAGCAATGTTCCAAACTCTACCACATTAAAAAAATTCCAAGGGTATCTTTCCTTCAAATCTATTTTTTTCTATCTTTCACTTCGTGGAAAATAGTGAAATGAATTAATATTCCTAATAATCTTTATTAACAATATCTAATAAAATATAGATTTTTCTCATGGATTTAAATGCCATTTTCTTCATGACACGTGTCATAAAATCATCTTGCTTGACTCTCATTTCATTGGTGACCAGACTACTTAGCATATCATCTAGAGAAAGTTTAGATAATTCCCTTTCCTTGAGGGTTGAAAATTTTGGATTTTATGAAGGTGGAAGCCATCTCAAAATATTCTTCACAATGTTGATGTCTTTTATCTCCTCACCAAGCCCCAAAATTTCTCCTACAACTTCAGTAATTCAATTGAAGGACTCTTCATTTTCATTAGGATTCCTCTTCAAATCATCAAACCTCTTGTGAAAAACTTATAGTTTAGTTTACAATACTTTATTGTCCCCTTCATAAGTATTTTTGAGTATTTTCCACATAGGCTTTGATGAAGTATCACCCATCACCTTTAGATAGATCGGATTAGACAGTGCTCTAGTGAGAGCATTCTACACTTTACCATCTCCATCAAGAATCTTTCTATCTGTATCATTCATAGACAGCTCTGATGGATTAGTGACTTGTATTCCTTGAATAGTATCAAAAAGGACTTCCATTACAAGAGATATTAGATGATATCTGATCCTTTTATTCCATATCATAAAGTTTCTTCCATCAAAAAGGGGCACTCTCCTGACATTCATTATATTCTCCATGATAGAAAATAAATACATATTTAACACCATCAAACTTTAACCTCCCTCTAATACCACTTGTAGGATCTCGGGACACCTTTAGAGGGGAGGGGTGAATCAGGGTGTCAAATGTTTCTTTTGATGTGATGGATCTTGTTCCCACATTGGAAGGAACTCATTAAACCTGTACAATAGATATAATCTGCACTCAAACATTCACTTGCAAAGAGACGGCACACATCAATTTTACATGGTTCACCACTAAGGGACACATTTAAGGAGAATACAATGATAGGATTTTGGTCATACCAAATTTGACTAATCTTCACTAGTTGTATAATACAAGAGTTCAGACACGTACATTCTATTTCAAGCACACTACCTTTACAATGATGAAGGGATAGCTCACTGCGTCCCACAGAACACTTCTGATGACTCTCTTTGGATTAATACATTTGGAGATGTCTTACTAAGTTTATCGACTTGAAGTTCTAATAAATATATTTTAATTTAATAATTTGTCTCTCTCCAGAATGAGACATTGTTTGCATCATTATTCTAAATCGATGCACTTGAATGCACTGATCGAACAAACCAGGTACCAAAATACAGATGGAACCACCAATCTGGACTTGCGTGCAACGCCTTATCTTGCATGAAAGATTTGGTATTTCTCATGCAAGATGAATTTTTTTCAACCCTTACTTTCTTCTAAAATCTTATCTTTCATACAACTATACCAAAGGGTTCAATTGGTCTTTTTAGACTAAAGGAAAACCATGTACGAAAGATTAACTCTCATCAAATCTTTCATGTAAAAATATTTTTCATGGTAGATAAACCACATATTCAATGGAAAATTCTTAAATTCTTACATGGGGGTAGCTACTTATTTATTGGATTTAATGATAATGTGTGAAAGTTTCCAACATGTCTTTTTTAGTGTGAGTAAGATTCTTTCTGAGCGTGTAAAACCCCTTTTGATGTCACATTGGGTGTGTATGATTCCTCCACACAACCTCATATTTTGTGAATATTTAAATCTTGTCTACAATTTTTTCCTTTTCCATATTTTGATGCACTAATCCCAAATCAATCCCTGCACAAAAATTTCTAAACTTCCTTCAATCTTGTGTGAAACTCACTTTTTCAAAAACACCCTTCTCAATTCTCCAATTTTTAGAACCAAAAATTTGGCAAACACTGAGAAACGATTCCACCATTAATATTGTTCTCTTATTGAACTGTATGATCTTATTCATTACAAACATACTAATAATTCAATGAGGTTTGTTAACAAACACAAACCATACATCATTTCAAGAACATAACATCCTTGGTTCTAAAAAACTACTTAAAACCCCCTTAGGCATGTCACAGTATATAATTCGCTGTGGTAAACATTGTCATTATCCTATTGAGATAAGCACAAATATTACTGGGTTATCAAAAGAGTGAACATGTAGTTTCAGAGGGCTTTAAAATAGAAGATGTTATAGATGGTGTAACTTTAGGTGTAACGGCCCGACCTGACTTATCCTCCAACCCGGTAGTCGGACCGGTCGCCACAAGGCCTCAAGCACATCTCCCCAAATGCCAGAGGCTGCCGATTAGCATCGAGGGCCTAGGTGAGTCTGTGGAGAGACTATGCCCTCATTACCAAAGTATCAAAGTAGAATTACAAACATACAATAGTGGAAGAAGGCATCTAGTATACAACACATAGACAGCAGAAATAGATAACAAATAGAATGATCTGACATATATATAATGGTAAAAATGGTACAAGAGTCTCGAAAACAGCGAAGTATGGTACAAGTAAATACATTACAATACAAGTGTAAAAACACCAAAAGGAATCCAAAAAGTATCATATGTCGCATCGTGTAACACCCCGACCCTAGTTACCCAGAGTCGGTGCGTTATTGCGTAACATTGGCATGATCACAAAGATAAAGTCTTGAAAGACCGATTAGTTTAGTATCCTTGGAAACACTAGATACATTCGTAAATGTTACATTACATCATAAAGTGAAAAATCACAATAACATAGTCTCTATAGTCCACACTTCTATCCCTTTCAGACTATCCCTGTAGGTCATTCATAAAATATTTCTTCACATCCTGGGAAAAATAAAACATTGAAAGGGGTGAGCTCAGATGCTCAGTAAGGATAACAATATAGAGGAAGCTTCCATAAATAAACATAAACATTTAAAATAATGTATAACTAAAACAAAAGCCTTTTAAACTTGAACTTCAACATAATATGGAAAATGTAAAATGAGATAATGCTATTTACTTATTCTCATGGATATTATACTGGTCGAATAACCACATGCAATATCAATAACCACTTTCATAATGATGTAATTCATAATGCCCGACTATCATAACCACGTAGCCAAGGCCTCGTGCCAAGACTACAAATAATATTTTGTCAAGGCCTCATGCCAAGACACTAGTTTGTCTCATGAGACCTTCCGATGCATCGAGGAGCTATAGCAGGCTCCACCCGTCACTTATTAAGTCCAATGCATTCCTCATATGAACAGGGTTAAACATATCATAAACCATAACATAATCATATCACATAAAACATGAATAAAGGAAACATAACATTTCCACATTTCAATCACAAGATATCAATAAAACACATTGATATAATAAAACCATTTTCAATACCAAAATAAAAGAAAAGTAAAACTTGGTATTTATTTGTTTTCCATAAAAAAAGTTATGGCTTGTAGAGGAAGTCGAAACTCAAATAATGGGCACGGCGGCGGGGAAGTCGTTGTCACCGCGTACGTAAGAAAAAAACATTCCTTTTGTCGTTTAGTAAAAATGCTTCGTATAAAAATATTCCTTTTGAATAAAAGTAAAAGTCAAAGGGGTTTATACACCGTATAAAAGAAAGTTGTGTATAAAACAAAATATCCCTCAATAAAAGGAGATTGAGATGAAGTCCCTTACAAAGATCATTTTTTTTAAATAAAATAAATATGTTATGTGTATTCACTATAAGTACACATAAAGAAAGTAAAAAAATCAATATAGGACATAATAATATCATCACATAATTTGAAAGTAGGAGAATAACCCAATGAATAGAAATTGGGTTAAAAAGTTCCCTTACCTCGTGTCCGACTTGACTCGATCATTCTTTAATCTCCTGAATAATAAACTATTTTCTTAAGAACCTTTTTCATGTTCATTATTCCTTTTATATCACTTATTACCATGTTATGAATATTATGTAATTATTTAAGTTAATAACGGTCATTTTGTCGATCTTTGGTACTTGAGTCAAAAATAAACTTTTAATAATTACAAGTTATTCATCTGGTAAAATATCAATTATATCCAGAATTATATTCATGATGTAGATATCATATATATCATATATATACAGTATATACATGCATTTATATTATTACATAACATATAGAGGTAAGAAATAAAATGCACCGTTCATGGAGACGGTAAGCCGTACGTACGCATGAACGCTACTTTCATTTCTATTTCATATTTAATAAAATGAAATTATAATTTTATAAAGGTATAATATAATTCCAGTATAAAATAATGTATAACACCATTTAATCTATCCTTTATACATCCCACACATGGAATTAATGATTCAAATCACTTTGAGGGGGCGGTAGTCCGCACTTCCTAAAATGAAAATATCGTGTTTACCCAAAATGGAAACCATAAAGGTATGCGATAAATGATAAATAAAGAATCTTAAGTAAAAAAATAAAAATATTATATATCATATATAAATATAGTGACATCTTAATGGCCACCTTTGAAGGTGTTATATGAGTGTTGAACAATCATCATTTCATGAGGTAGAAATTTGCCACCCATATAAATAGTATGTTCTTTAACCATTAGATGTAGGTGTGTGTAAGTGTAGATCGAATCCTAATTATAACAACATCCTAGTATATTGAGGATACTGGTTTTGTTACAAAATAAATTAATAAAAAGAGTTTAGGGTGTTGGAGAAGCAAAATAAAACAAAATAACATAAGAGAAGACATTACCTTAAAATCGAGTAACTCTTTTTGATTTGAGCTCAAAGGCTTCCTTGGGAGGACTTCTGCCCAAAGTGAGGCTTCTAGGAGTAATAGTGGGATGTGTAGAGACAAAATGGGAAGGGGTTGGCCGAGCCAAAGGCTTGAGAGGTGTGGGTAAGGTGGTAGAGGTGGGGGCCTTTTATAAGAGGAGAGGAGGGGCACTCTTGGAAAGTAATGAAATGTTACTTTATTATATAATGAGTTTCGGATTTTAAAGGTCCCACACTTATATATTTCGAGGCTAAGGTGATAAGGGTTCAAAATATACTCATCCAATAGGCTTTGGATAATTTTAATTCTTAGATTTTACATTATACTTCCATTTTATTAAAATCATTAATTAATGAGGTAATCGCTGCATCATCATGGTGTCATAAATAATTTAATTTACTTAATGTATAAAAATTATAAAAAATATCATGATGTAGGAAAGCTTTTTAACTTTCTAATGAATATTTATAGTCAAAAATATTACTTGTATAACCCCATTTAAAAATTGTTTTAGTAAAACAACTCATGTTTGTGACATTTTTATTTTAACATTAAATAAAAGGTTTTTAATGTCATTTTCCTACCAAAGTGGCTCCATGGGGACCCCAAGTTGACCCATGGATTTTCTTGTTCATCCATGACTCATCTAATAGGGGTAGGACAAGTGTAAAGGTCATTTCATATTTTTATAATATCATTTTTACCTTAAATTTCACTAATTACCTTTAATTGTGATTAATTAAACTTAAAAGTTACTATTCACAAAAAAATTATTTTAATCCAATTGAACCACATTTTACATCCTAATGACAACCATGTATGTCGGATTTTTGAAAATATAATCACATAAGTGGTAATGTTTCATTTAAACGAAAAATCAGTTTGTTAACTACCACTTAGTGGTTTCACTATTCATCAAAAATTGATGTTTTTCAGAACAATGAAAAAAATTCACCCTAAGATATAATTGATATTCCAAATTAAAAAATGATGTCTATTTTACAAAATTTCAAACATATAAGTTTCATTAATTAATTTTATAAGTAATTCCCATTGTCAATACAAATAGCGTGTTTTTAAGAAACACTATATATCAAAAGATTGACAATTGTTTATGTCCAATTTCAAAGTGAAATTAATAGTAATGACCACCATTGGATAAAATGGTAAAAATATATTCTAATTATACTTTAAAACCACTCAATAGTATAATTTATCACTATAAATTATTTTGAATAAAAAAGTTGTTTTTAAGTATTTTTCACTATTCATAAAAAATTGGAAGTTCTCAGAAAAATACCACAAATTCAGCATAGGCTAATTTTGATATTCCGAATCCAAAAATGAAGTCCATTTTGAAATATAAAATATATATAATTTCAAAAAGTGGGTATTACTATTCATAATGGCTATTTTGATTGGTCACAGTGTGTTAGAATCTCAAACTTGCGTACAATGCAAGCTATTGCATTATTGAAGGAGAAGAGTATTGTGGAAGCTTGGGGTGTTACATTCTCCCCTCCTTCAATAAATTGTGTCCTCGCTATTTAAAAATTTTTTTTGAAAATAAAAGGTTGAAAATAGAAAATACCTTTGTGGAAAACCCACATCGCAAATAGGGTTAATAAAAATATAACATTAAAAGAAATAAATAGAAGTACAAAGTTCACCCGAGATAGCCCATACTAGGATTCTATGAAAATATGGATACGGAAGAAACACAAACCATCAAGGTCTGATGGAGAGTTGTATAAAATAATATTAGGAGAAAGTTAACTACAAGAAAATCACAAACTTGTGATTGGTTAAACGGTCATTGATTCCCCAAACAAAGTAAAGTTTCTCTTATTGTTACATACTAAAAATATGATTACCTTCATCATATTAAAACCTTAATGAAAACAAAAAGTACTACAGTACAATACTTATATATATCACATTATTCTTATAACCAGAATATAATCCTTGTTTCCAAAGGCACCAATACATTAATTATTCCACTACAACTGTAGTAACCGCATAAGATTGTCCTTGATCCCTTGGCCTTTTCTGAGGTAAGTTTCCCTGACGCTTAGGACATTCATTTGCATAATTCCCCATTTCCCTACAATTGTAGCATTCAACATTGATAGCCTCTTTCTTTACCTTGCAATCATGAGCCTGGTGACCTTTTTTCCACATTTATAACAAACTCCCATTCCTTTTAGGCAAGTACCGGGGTGATTCTTCCCACAATTATCGCATAATGGAAAATCATTATTTCCCTTTTTCCCTTTATCTGTCTCTTGTTCCACCATTCTCTTCTTCTCTTTCTTTACTTTATTGTAATAATATTTATAGAATTCATTTTCTGTCTTGATAGCACACGAGACTATATCTTCGTATGATGAGAAAGATTGTGAGACTAAGGCTCGATGGAGAAATGGTTTTAACCCATCAATGAAACGATAAATCTTACTTCTTGGGATATATATATAATCTGCAGCATGCCTCGCTAACCTTGTAAAGTTAGCCTCATACTTTGCGACATTCTCATCCTCCATCTGCCTCAGACTCAAAAATTTCCTTTCAATATCCGCTCGATGGTCCTGTGGAAAGTATTTTTCTATGAAAATTTCCTTAAACTCCCTCCATTCCATAATTGATACTTCTTCATCTTACTTTGTGTTTTGAATCAGTGACCACCATTGATCGGCATCTCCAGTGAGGTGGTAAACTGCCATGATAATCTTTTCCCTTTCACTACTCCTCAAGGCATGGAATATTTTCTCTAAGGAGTTTATCCATTGCTCAGCTACTAATGGATTTGTACCCCCATTAAATGTTGGTGGTTTTTGCCTCATGAAGCGGTATAACATTGATCCTCCACGTTGCGGATCAGGGTGCTCCATACGAGTAAGGTTACTATTTATAACCTGAGTGAGTTGTCCCAGTATGGTGATAAGGTGATTAGCACCAATTTTATCACCAGCTCTATTATAATTATCTTGAGCAGGAGGGCAATACCTACATGGAGTACGTGCATTGATACGGTTTCCATTCCTCCCACTAGGTGCCAATTCTAAACAATGGCATAAACTAGACTAGTTTATGAATCAAAATACATAATTCCATACTTGTAAAACAATTAACATAAATTGAACTATTTATGGATATAATCCATAACCACAAAATAGTTTTCTTTGAGGAAGTATATAATCATAACCCTTTATAGGGGTTTGTAAAGAAAATGAGAATTATCCTAAGCATATCCCCCAGGAGTGTCATAACCAAGAGTGCAGCAAGACCCGTTGTCGTGCACAAGTTCCTGTTCGAGTCTAGCTCAAAGCGGTGTTTTCGGGTTTTACCCCTAGGTACATCTGTGCCAGAGCCGCCTCTACCTGCTCGTATCCAGACAGGGATGTATTGCTCGGAAAACTCACAAAATCTCTATAATACCAAAATTCTAGAAAGTTCTTCTATATTAATCCTCAAAGTCTATCTTAGGGCTATGTGATCTAATCATAGTTTATCTAAATCTAGCTTCCAAGGTTTGTACTAAACTACCTCTGATACCAACTCTAACACCCCAACCCCAGTTACCCAGAGTCAGTGCATTATTGCGTAACATTGGCATGATCACAAAGATCAAGTCTCGAAATACCAATCAGTTTAGTAGCCTTGGAAACACTGGATACATTCATAAATGTTACATTACATCATAAAGTGAAAAATCACAATAACATAGTCTCCATAGTCCACACTTCTATCCCCTTCAGACTATCCCTGTAGGTCAGTCATAAAATATTTCTTCACATCCTGGGAAAAATAAAACATTGAAAAGGGTGAGCTCAGATGCTCAGTAAGGATAACAATATAGCGGAAGCATCCATAAATAAACATAAACATTTAAGATAATGTATAACTAAAACAAAAGCCTTTTAAACTTGAACTTCAACATAATATGGAAAATGTAAAATGAGATAATTCCATTTACTTATGCACATGGATATTCTACTGGTCGAATAATCACATGCAATATCAATAACAAGTTTCATAATGATGGAATGCATAATGCCCGACTATCATAACCACGTAGCCAAGGCCTCATTCCAAGACTAAAAATAATATTTTGTCAAGGCCTCATGCCAAGACACTAGTTTGTCTCATGAGACCTATCGATGCATCGAGGAGCTATAGTGGGCTCCACCTGTCACTTATTAAGTCCAATGCATTCCTCATATGAACAGGTTTAAACATATCATAAACCATAACATAATCGTATCACATAAAACATTCATAAAAGAAACATTACATTTCCACATTTCAATCACAAGATATCAATAAAACACATTGTTAAAATAAAACCATTTTCACTACCAAAATAAAAGAAAAGTAAAACTTGGTATTTATTTTTTTTCCATAAAAAAGTCATGGCTTGTAGAGGAAGTCGAAACTCAAATAGTGGTCATGGCGGCGGAGAAGTCGTTGTCGCCGCATACGTAAGAAAAAAACATTCCTTTTGTCATTTAGTAAAAACTCTTTGTATAAAAATATTCCTTATGAATAAAAGTAAAATTCAAAGGGGTTTATACATTGTATAAAAGAAAGTTGTGTATAAAACAAAATATGCCTCAATGAAAGGAGATTGAGATGAAGTCCCTTACAAAGATCATTTTTTTTAATAAAATAAATCTATTATGTGTATTCACTATAAGTACACATAAAGAAAGTACAAATTCAATATAGGACATAATAATATCATGACATAATTTGAAAGTAGGAGATTAACCCAATGAATAGAAATTGGGTTAAGAAGTTCCCTTACCTCGTGTCCGACTTGACTCGATCGTTCTTTAATCTCATGAATAATAAATTAGAGTTAATTTATATTTTCTTAAGAACCTTTTCCATGTTAATTATTCATTTTATATCACTTATTACCATGTTATGAACATTATGTAATTATTTAAGTTAATAACGGTCATTTTGTCGATCTTTGGTACTTGAGTCAAAAATAAACTTATAATAATTACAAGTTGTTCATGTGGTGAAATATCCATTATATCCAGAATGATATTCATTATGTATATATCATATATATCCAGTATATACATGAATTTATATTATTACATAACATTCAGAGGTAAGAAATGAAATGCACCGTTCATGGAGACGGTAAGTCGTACGTACTCATGAACGGTACTTTCATTTCTATTTCATATTTAATGGAAGGAAATTATAATTATATAAAGGTATACTGTAATTACAGTATAACATAATGTATAACACCATTTACTCCATCCTTTATACATCCCACATATGGCATTAACGATTCAAATCACTTTGAGGGGGCAGTAGTCCGCACTTCCTAAAATGAAAATATCGTGTTTACCCATAATGGAAACCATAAAGGTATGCCATAAATGAAAAATAAAGAAGCTTAAGTAAAACATAAACATATTATATATCATATATAAATATATTTACATCTTAATGGCCACCATTGAAGGTGTTATATGATTGTTGAACAATCATCGTTTCGTGAGGAAGAAATTCTCCATCCACAGAAACAGTATGTCCTATAACCATTAGATGTAGGTGTGTGTAAGTGTAGCTTGAATAATTATTATAAATAAATCCTAGTATATTGAGGATTGTGGTGTTTTTAAAAAAGAAATTAATAAAAAGAGTTTAGGGGGTTGGAGAAGCAAAATAAAACAAAATAACATAAGTGAAGACATTACCTTAAAATCGGGTAACTCTTTTTGATTTGAGATCAAAGGATTCATTGGAAATATTTATGCCCCATGTGAGGCTTCTAAGAGTAAGAGTGGTATGTATAGAGACAAAATGGGCAGGGGTTGGCAGAGCCAAAGGCTTGAGAGGTGTGGGTAAGGTGGCATAGGTGGGGGCCTTTTATAAGAGGAGAGGATGGGCACTCTTGGAAAGTAATGAAATGTTACTTTGTTATATAATGTGTATTGGATTTTAAAGGTCAAAAACTTATATATTTCGAGTTTAAGATGATAAGGGTTCGAAATATACTCATCCAATAGGCTTTGGACAAGTCTAATTCTTAGATTTTACATTATCCTTCCATTTTATTAAAATCGTTAATTAATGAGGTAATCGATGCATCATCATGGTGTCATAAATAATTTAATTTATTTAATGTATAAAAATTATAAAAAAATATCATGATGTAAGAAATATTTTTATCTTTCTAATGAATATTTATAGTAAAAAATATGACTTGTATAACCCCATTTAAAAATTGTTTTAGTAAAACAACTCATGTTTGTGATATTTTTATTTTAACATTAAATAAAAAGTTTTTAATGTGATTTTCCTAGCAAAGTTGATCCATGGGGTCCCCAAGTTGACCCATGGATTTTTTTGGTCGTCCATGACTCATAAAATAGGGGTAGGGAAAGTCTAAAGGTCATTTAATATTTTTATAATATCATTTTTACCTTAAATTTCACTAATTACCTTTAATCGCGATTAATTAAACTTAAAAGTTACTATTCAACAAAAAAATTATTTTAATCCCATTGAACCACATTTTACTTCCTAATGAAAACCATGTATGTCGGATTATTGAAAATCAAATCACAGAAGTGGTAATGTTTCATTTAAACGAAAAATCAGTTTTTTAACTACCACTTAGTGGGTTCACTATTCATCAAAAATTGAAGTTTTTCAGAACAATGCCAAAATTTCACCTTAAGCTATAATTGATATTCCGAATTAAAAAATGATGTCTATTTTAAAAAATTCCAAACATATAAGTTTCATTAATTAATTTTATAATTAATTCCTGTTGTCACTACAAATAGTGTGTTTTTAAGAAACAATATATATCAAAAGATTGACAATTGTTTATGTCCAATTTCAAAGTGAAATTAATTATAATGACCACCATTGGATAAAAATGGTAAAAATATATTCTAATTATACATTAAAACCACTCAATATTATAATTTATCACTATAAATTATTTTGATTAAAAAGTTGTTTTTAAGTATATTTCACTATTCATAAAAAATTGGAAGTTCTCAGAAAAATACCAAAAATTCAACATAGGCTAATTTTGATATTCAGAATCCAAAAATGAAGTCCATTTTGAAATATAAAATATATATAATTTCAAAAAGTGGGTATTACTATTCATAATGGCTATTTTGATTGGTTGCGGTGTGTTAGAATCTCAAACTTGCGTATAATGCAAGATATTGCAATATTGAAGGAGAAGCGTATCGTGGAAGCTTGGGGTGTTACACATCGCAAGCCTCAGCTTGGTCCTGTGCAATCCTACTCCGAGCAGCAAGTTAAGTACTTGTACTAGGGAATTTCCCCTTCTCATTAACTGAAATCATATAATATGGTTGGGTCCAAAAACATGACCCAAACAGGGTGTGAGATTGAATCCCAGTAGGCAACCACCAAAGATCCATGCTACTCTGTCAGTGAATATATAAATAGGCAGTGTAATATAGAAATTAGTAAACAAGGGAAACTAGAAAGACCGACCCAAGCTTGTACTTTAGCTTGGCGTCTCTTTAAGTATCCATTCCATTCATTAATCACCTCATTCATTTGTTCAAACCATTCCTTTAACCCGTTCCTATAATACTCAATTGGAAACCAGGCATCGCTCAGGGAGAAAATCCACCAACACCCTACAAGCCTATTCCGGTGAACCTCTAAGACCCCAACATCACTCAACAAGCTCGTTCCGGCAAACCTCCTAGGTACCCATCCTCGCTCTAGGCGCGGTATAGTCCATCATCTAAGCCCGTCCCTGGGATCCTATAAATAAGACCCGAGTATCACCAATGACATATCATGCCCTGTTGAGTCTATCCATGGCATCTCATACTGGATCCATGATTCACTCGGCATTTCAGTAACAAGTCTCGTATTAGTCTATCCATGGAAACTCACATTGGTTCCATGGTTCACCCATGACTTTGTTTCACATTCAAAACAGTTCAAAAGCATTTAACTCACGTGGTCTAGCAATTAAATAATTATCATACAAGGGTCAAGGGGACAAACTCCATTCCATACCTGAAACCATTTCAATTATAATTTCATTTTATTTTAATTACATTAATATTCAATTCCATTTTTAAAACCCCAAAAGGGAAAGGAAAAACATGCCTCATAGTCATCCTGGGTCAAAAACCATAAAAGAGTCATTCAAGGCAACGCACCCAAGTGGTGATTCCCATCCAAGGTATACAACCTAACTCAAGCACATACCATCCTATTCATATTACCTACAACATGCTAGGTAATAACAGGGTTAAATTTCAGGTTCAAGCGACATCCCAAAAGTGGGCACACGGCACGCCGGCATATATAAACTGCTTGACAATCAACGAAAAGCACGAGACCACCTACCTTAGGCTCGTACAAGATATATCGTCCAGTATCAGGCTCTGATTCATCCTGGTTTGGAATAAATCTGAAGAACAGACGAATAATGAGAAATTAGGGCATATGAGTGTTAATCCAATATATGTTCATTATAACCAGAAGAATCAAGGAGGGTTAAAAAGGAATTTAGGACTTACCATTTCAGATCCAACAATACGAATGGCATTCGAAATGAAGATCGGATGGAGAAACAGGATCAAAATCCCTCTGTAGGCTTCCTTTAGAGCTCCCAGGTGCCTCCCCTTTCTATCCGGTTGAATAGAATATGTTTAGGTTAGGTTTTTACAAATTTTAATCAATTTAATTAAAAATTAATTGAATTTTCAAAACACAGAACGTCGCATGGTTCACCCACACGGCCTAACAAACTGTGCAGAGACCGTGCGGACCTTCTTGGAAGGCAAGGGGAAATTTCATGGACACCCCGCATTTTTTCCTCAAACCGTGCGTAGGTCATGCTCTAGCCTCTGCCAAGCCTGCTCCAAGGTTCACGGTTTACCCAGGTCGTGTGCAGGTCATGCGCAAACCGTGTTCCAGGCCATTTCCAACTTAAAACATCATTCTGGGCTCCGAACAATCCCCGGACACCTCCGTGACTCCCTCATTCAAGTTAGGCATCCACACTAGGCCTCAATGGAACATTTAAACTGAAAATAAAAGGATATGTACCTCTTACGAAAACCCGGGTTCTTACAATCTCCCCCCTTATAGAAATTCGTCCTAAAATTTCTCTCTGAAGTGTAGTCAAGATTCATCTGCAAACAGCTCTGGCCACTGATCACGTACATTGGCCTCCCGCTCCCAAGTATCATTTTGTAAAAGGATGTGCTACCATAGCACCTGTACTAGAGGAACTGACTGGCCTCGGAGAACCTTCGTGCTCCTGTCAACGTTAAGAATCTGATGCTCCTCAAAGGATGCATCTACCTGAAGCTCGACCACCTTAGGCTGGAAGGTATGTGACAGGTCTAAATAGTATCCCTATAACTGAGAAACATGGAACACATCATGCATGGATCGGTACCTCTGAGGTAACTGCAACCGATAGGCTACCGGGCCCACCCTCCCCAGAATCCCAAAAGGCCCAACATATCTCGGTAATAGCTTACCTTGTCTTCTAATCCTCCTGTGTCCCAGCCTCGGTGAAACACGAAAGAAAACCTTATCCCGGACCTCAAACTCTAGGGGTCGTTTTCAGAGATCAGCATATGAATTCTGACGAGATTGTGTGGTAGCCATCCACTTTTGTATCAACTGGACCTACTCAGAAGTCTCCTGAACAAGACGTGGTCCCAGTAAAGCTACCTCATCTACCTCTAACCAGCACAGGGGTGATCGGCATGGCCTACCATATAAAGCCTTGTATGGTGCCATCTGTATAATCATCTGATAACTGTTGTTATAGGAAAACTAAACTAGGGGAATATGTCTCTCCCATGAGCCCCCAAAATCCAGGACGCATGCTCACAACATGTCTTCAAGCACTTGTATCGTACGCTCTGACTAGCCATTAGTCTAAGGGTGGTATGCTATGCTCAGAAGCACCTGTGTACCCAGCACCCTCTGAAAACTCTGCTAGAAGCGTGACATAAAAGGAGCATCCCTGTCTGAAACAATGGTTCGCGGGACCCTGTGGAGTCGTACTATCTCTCGGATATACAACCTTTCGAGCTCATCCACACTGAAGGTCTCCTTGATTGGAAAGAAATGAGAAACCTTCATGAGCATATCAACCACAACCCACACAGCATCATTACCTCGAGGTGACCTCAGCAACCCAGTCACGAAGTCCATCGCAACATCATCCCATTTCCACTCTGGGATAGGTAACTATTTTAAAAGCCCAGCTGGTCGTTAATGTTCCGCCTTCACCTGCGGATAGGTGGAATATCTCACGATAAAACTATCCACTTCCCTCTTCATACCTGGCCACCAGTACTATTGGCGCAAGTCACAATACATCTTAGTGACTCTAGGATGAACTTCCCAAACTGAAGCATTAAAATCATGCATCACCTCCTCTCTAATATCCACTGGAACCCATACACGTCCATGGATAATAAGAACTTCTTCCTCACCTATCATCCAACCAGGAGGAGGGTCCTCACCTGAAACACCTTCCCCTAGAACTAGGCCTTCCGAATATGATATCTGTCTCATCCTTACTCCATCCAGGAGGGTAGAAGTCACAGCTAAGGACGATAGAAAAGAATTCACTTGGCTATTATGCACATCAAGATGCATCTTAGAGAAAAAGGACATAAGCTTCCATTCATTGCTAGCATGATTCACTGCTTGTATCTGAGTCCTCCTGCTCAATGCATCAGCCACTACATTGCCCTTACCACGCGTATAAAAAAGCTCGAAATCAAAGGACTATAGGTACTCCACCCACCGTCCTTGCCTAAGATTCAGATCACTTTTTGTAAAGATATATTTGAGGCTCTTGTGGTCTGTGTACACCACAAAATGTTATCCCAATAAATAGTGTCTCCAACAGCGCATCACATAAACAACTGATGCTAGCTCAAGATCGTGCGTCGGATAATTCCTCTCATGTGGCCTCATCTACTGAGATCTGTACGCCACAACTCTATCTCCCTACATTAACACTGCACCCGGCCCAATACCTGATGCATCACAATAGACCGTGTAACTCTTTACCTATTCTAGAATTATCAGGACTGGTGCTGATTTAAACCTTCCTTTTAGCTCCTGAAAGGATGCTTCACAAGAATCTGTCCATACAAATTTCACGCACTTCTTAGTTAGGCTTGTCAACGGCACTGCTAAGCATGAGAAATCCTGTATGAAACGATGATAATAACCACCAATCCACAACAAACTCCGTATGTCAAAGACATTCATGGGCCTTTCCAATGAAACCACAGCTCTAACTTTCTCGGGGTCTATAGACACTCATGTCTCAGAGATAACATGGCCCAAGAAGTGAATCTGATTCATCCAAAAGTGGCACTTAGTAAAATTTTCATATAGTTGATTCTCTCTTAGTGTATTCAGGATGATCTTAAGATGATTGTCATAGTCGTTTCAATTTTGAGAATACACAAAAATATCTTCCACGAAAACCATGAAGAACGAGTCCAAGTAAGGATGGAACACACGATTCATCAATTCCATGAAAACCGTTGGCGAGTTCGTGAGACCGAATGGCATAACCAGATACTCATATAAACCATACCTACTATAAAAATATTTATTAGGTATGTATGTAGGTCGAACACACACCTAGTGATATCCTGACCTCAAATCAATTTTCGAGAACACCCTAGATCCTAGAAGCTGATCAAACAAGTCATCTATATGCGGCAAGGGATATTGGTTTTTAACTGTAAGTTGGTTCAGTTTCTGACAGTCCACACACAGCCTAAGAATCCCATCTTCCTTTTTCGCAAAAAGGACTGGTGAACCCCACGGAGAAGTACTGGGTCGAATAAACCCCTTTGCCTCCAAATCCTCGAGCTGTTTCTTGAGCTCTTGCAACTCCGTCGTATCCATACTGTAAGGAGGAATGGATACTAGTGCAGCTCCTAGCACTGGCTCAATATATAATTCCATCTCTCTCTCTCAGGAGGTACAACTAAAACATTTTCAGAAAAAACATCCCTAAAGCGCTCAACTACTGGAGGAAGGTCCGTCTGAATCACTCACTAATCATTTAGAAACAAACTAGTGATCTGGGCTGTCATCCCATCTAGCCCACGATGCTCTGGTCTAGCTCAACTTTCCTGGAGGTCCCACTCGGCCTTAAGAGTATACACTGCACCCTCTGGGGATGTGAAAATCATCCTCTGGTGGTAACAATCAACGTAGGCTTGGTAAGCTACTAGCCAATCCATACTGAGAATGAAATCAAAACTTGTCATCTCGAGAACATAAAGATCCCAGACGAAGTGACAGCCTCCAACCTCAAGGGGGAACCCTCTGCACTGGAATACAACCCCTTCCCTAACTCTTAGTGGTGTGTATAGAGTCAAGACGCCATCAGAAGACAACACAACTAGACCAAGGCTTTTCACTATAGGCGCTGATATAAAACTATGTGATGAACCTGTATCAAAGAGGGAAGATGAAATAACAAATGCTACTAAGATCATACCTCTCACTATAGATGGTCCTGCTCCCTGATCCTCGGATGTAGGTTGCACTGAAAACATCTGGCCTGAACCACGGCCCTGTGATACAACCTCACTACCCGAAGCTGGCCCACTCTGACGTCACGGTGTACCCTATGTCTGGGTACCTCTGCCACGACCACTACCTCATCCTGATCGGCCAGTCGCACACCAACTCCCTGTCTGATGAGAAGCTGCTAACCCTGCTCCTGCATATGGAGTTGATGCGGACCCTCTATCGCTGGCTGCTAGTGGAAACGTTCTGTAGAAACATTGAAGATGACCCATCTTGCCACATGATCGGAACTCGACTGGGTCCCTCTAACATTGCGGATTTGTGTGTCCCATCCTAACGCACTGGTATCACCTCAAATTGATAACCGAAGATAGGATCTGACTGCTAGAATCACCGTGTGGAAGCTCCAGACGACGCTTCCTACTAACAGTCGCTGCGGTACCTGATCTCGATGTCGAACCGCTCTGGCTCGCACCTCCAGCCTCTCTCAGTTTACGTTTGGTGATTAGCACCTGGTTCACAATTCCATAAAAGATATTCAACCTGAAGATATTTACTTGATATCGGATGTCATATCTCATACCATCCTCAAAACGCCTATCCCTCGACACCTCATCGCCCATTAGGATAGGTGCGAAGTGCTGAAGTTCAGTAAAACGGACCGAGTATTCCATCACTATTAACGCACCCTGTTCCAGACACAAGAACTCCTAGGCTCGATCAGCCCTCTAAGTCTCAGGATAATATAAATCGTAGAAGGACATGTGAAACTCTATCCAAGCCATCTCCCGATGATGATTCGACTGGGTGATCACGTCCCACAATCTCTTGGCGGAATCACACAGCATGTACATAGCGAGCTTGACCCTCCTCTCCGGAGGCATCTCCAAATTATCAAAGATAGCTAGTATCACCTCTAACCAAGACTCTACAGCCTATGGCCCTCCATCCCCTAAAAATGTAAGCGGATACTGCTGCTGAAACTCACGCGTCAACTATTTCATAATCGAAGACAGTCATGGTGCTCTCTGAACGGTCTGCATAAAACGCAATAAGCTCTCATAGAACTGTGCCTCAACACCTGTGTCCGATACAACCACTAGTGCCGCATCTATCACAACTGTATTTTCCTCTAGTAGCCCATAGCCTACCATTTTTTGATCGTGGTCGTCACTACTCTCCTGACGTATGACTGGAGGTTGTCATGGTGGCATGACTCTGCAATGCCAAACACACACCTCAGTTCAATATTTTTAACGAGGTTCAAAACTCATGAGCATAAGAACCAGAACACGACAGGTCAATACCTTCCTAAAAACCCCGTCAACCCATAGCTTTCTTCTAAAGCCAGGACTGCATATGGAACAGTCACCAAAAACCACTAGAGTCACTACCTCTTTCCCACTCAGAAGTCGGGTCTAGTTCAGGCTCTATTTTTCAACATTCATTCTTTTAACATACCTTTGTTCAAAGTCTTTAACTAACGGTCCACCAAGTTATGATCCCTGGGGGCCCATAGCACCTCATGAATCAAGATTTGATGGCCATATAACCATGCAATTAAATTTCATTTAGCATTTACATCCCATTGGTGCATCATTTCCCAATCCATAAGGGCCCATACTCCTTATGAATTTAAAGATGACGTCACTCTTTATTTATTTCACCCAATCTAACACAAAAGTAGGCACACCTATCAATCAACTATTAAAATAGTATGCAATAGCTGTCACAACACTCATCAAAACAGCATGCAATATCTAATGCATCTAGATACCATGGATTAATGCATGACATGTGATTCTTAACAAGGTGCCAATATGATGCATGAGATGGAAAACCCTCATCTCATCAGGTTGCAACGAAATAGAACCCACAATAATATCAATCGTATCAGCAAAATCATGTGCGTCAGCCAACGGTGAAATTAGAACAACTGTAATAATCAAAACTTGAAACACAATTCCATACAAGGCAACTTGGCTATTCCCTGTACGCGGGTTTGCAACTCCCTGGCATAGTTTATTACCAAAGTCCCTTCCCTTCCTACTCCTGTCTATAGTCTCCAAATAGTAATTCAAATCAAAAAAGGAAAACCCCTCTGATACCACTTTGTAACGTCTCGACCCGACTTACCATCCAACCTGATAGTCAGACCAGTCGCCACATGGCCTCAAGCGCATCTCCCCAAATGCCAAAGGCTGCCGACTAGCAGCGAGGGCCTAGGTGAGTTTGTGGAGAGACTATGCTCTCATTACTAAAGTATCACAGTGGAAGTACAAACATACAATATCAGAAGAAGGTAACCAGTAGAAAACACATAGACAGCAAATATAGATAAAAAATAGAAAGACCTAACATATATATAATGGTTCAAATGGTAAAAGAGTCTATAAAATAGCCAAATATGGTACAAGTCAATATAGTACAATACAAGTGTACAAAACACCAAAAAGAAACCAAAAAGTATCCCTTGTCGCATTGCAAGCCTTAGCTTGGTCTCATGCACTCCTAATACGAGCAACAAGTCATGTACCTATACTAGGGCGTTTCCCCTTCTCATTACCTAAAATCATATAATCTGCTTGGGTCCAAAAACATGACCCAAATAGGGTGTGAGACTGAATCCCAGTAGGAAACCACCAAATATCTGTGCTAATCTGTGAGTGAATGTATAAATAGGTAGTGAAATATAGAAAGCAGTAAACAAGGGAAACTAGAAAGACCGACCCAATCTTGTGCTTTGGCTTGGAATCACTTTAAGTATCCATTCAATTCATTAATCACCTCATTCATTTGTTCAAACCATTCCTAGAGCCCATTCTTGGAATACTCAATTGGAAACCAGGCAACGCTCAGCGAGAAAATCCACCAACACCCAACAAGCCCATTTCCGCGAACCTCTAGGACCCCGAAATCGCTCTACAAGCCCGTTCTGGAGAACCTCCTAGGTTCCCAGCCTCTCTCTAGGTGCGGAATAGTCCGTCATCTGAGCCCGTCCCTGGGATCCTATAAATATGACTCGAGTATCGCCCATGACATATCATGCCCTCTTGAGTCCGTCCATGGCATCTCATACTGGATCCATGATTCACTCGGGATTTCAGTAACAAGTCTCGTATGAGTCCATCCATGGCGACTCACATTGGTTCCATGGTTCACCCATGACTTTGTTTCACATTTAAAACAGTTCGAAATCATTTAACTCACGTGGGATAGCAATTCAAGAATTAGCATACAAGGGTCAATGGGCAAAACTCCATCTCATACCCGAAACCATTTCAATTACAATTTCATTCTATTGCAATTACATTCATATTCAATTTCATTTTTAACAACCCACAAGGGAAAGGAAAAACATGCCTCATAGGAATCTTGGGTCAAAAACCATAAAAGATTCATTCAAGGCAACGCACCCAAGGGGTGGTTCCCTTCGAAGTTATATAACCTAAATCAAGCACATACCATCCTATTCAGATTACCTACAACATTCTAGGTAATAATAGGGTTAAATTCCAGGTTCAAGTGACATCCCAAAAGTGGTCGTGCAGCACTCCGGCATATATAAACATCTTGAAAATCAGTGAAAAGCATGAGACCACCTACCTTAGGCTCGTACTAGATAGCTCATCCAGTATCAGGCTCTGATTCGTCCTGGTTTGGAAGAAATCTGAAGAACAGATGAAGAATGAGAAATTAGGGCATATGAGACTTAATCCAATCTACGTTCGTTATAACCAGAAAAATTGAGAAGGAATAAAAAGGAATTGAGGACTTACTGTTGTGGATCCAACAAGACGAACAGTGTTCAAAACGGAGATCGGATGGAGAAGAAGGATCAAAATCACTTCATAGGCTTCCTTGAGAGCTCACAGGTGCCTCCCCCTTCAGTCCACCTGAATAAAATAGGTTTAGGTTAGGTTTTTATAAAATTTAATCAATTTAATTAAAAATTAATTAAATTTTCAAAACACAGCATGTCACACGGTTTACCAGCACGGCTTAACAAACTCTGTGGAGACCATCCAGACCTTCCTGGAAGGCAAGGGGCAACCGCACGGACACCATGCATGGTTTCCTCAATCCGTACGTGGGTCGTGCTCCAGCCTCTTCCAAGCCTGCCCCAAGGTGCATGGTTTACCCAGGTCATGAGCAGGTCGTGCGAAAACCGTGTGTCAGGCCATTTCTAGCCTAAAATTTCGTTTCAGGCTCCGAACAAGCCCCGGACACCTCCATAACTCCCTCGGTCAAGTTAGGCATCCCTACTAGGCCTCAACAGAATAGTAAAACTGAGAAGAAAAGGATATGTACCTCATACGAAAACCTGAGTTCTTACATTAGGAGTTTAGAATGAAAACATATAATAACTCACTATTGTATAAGGATAAATCTAAATTCTCTCATAATAAAATCATCCAGAAAATATAATTTCAAAATGAAGAAAAAGTGTTGTTATTTTCTTCAACAATAATTATCTTCCATTGAATGTTTTATTCTAATTATAATGGGTTATACACTATAACAAATAGTATTTCATTTAGTGTATTTGAGATTCCAATAAACGGTTTAAAACATATATTCAAAGTGAATGGAAAAAAATTAAAGAATTACCAAGGGGGTGTTGAAAGGAACCCATGGTGGACTCTAAAATATTCCCTGCTACTGATAAATAAATCATATTTATGTTGTATCTTTCCCAAATAGTTTCCAAACTACATATTTATATTTAACTATCATTATTGAAAATATGAATGATGTAAATAAATTATAATTATGTCTGAACCAAGTGTGGTGGAGAGGGAAGAATAGTTTAGGGTGTAAAATTAAAAAAAAGAAAAGAATAATTTATTTATTTTAATATTTTAATAGTTTATTTATAATTCTATTTTTAGACCTATAGAGTTTAGAAAAATTTATAAATCAAGGGAAATGAAAATTAAACTTCATTATGTCATACCTAATTAAATTTCCAATCATGTTATGAAAATTATATTGATTTTGAATTACTAAATGTGAATGATTACTAAGGGAACATAACCTATGTTATATGAAAAATATTTTTGAGAGCCTGGAAAATGGAGTAAATACTAAAATATTATTGTGGAACCAAATTTATAACATATGGACATCGGAATTTTTGACTCAATCTCGAGTAACCTAACCTTATTCATTGAATATCACTTATGGGTCCTCAATAAATTAAATTCATATAATTCCTTTAAACCTATAGTATTTTGGTAAATTAGGATACCATAATGAATCTTTGAGATAATGTCACTTAATGTGTGAGTATCCCTCTATATAGTTTTCAGGAAGTGCATTTTCAAAGTGCCTCACATATACATGGCTGGGAAAAATTAACATAAAAATGAATAAAGAACTCATATATCAAAATTAATTTATTTAGATGAAGGTAATATTTAATACATGAAGGGGAAATTGAATTATAAAATTCCCTTTTAAGAAGTATAAATGAAGTGTAAAAATGAACATTGGTTTAAGAATCTTTAGAATGATGGATAGATAGAGGTGCTATATGTTAAAATTTTAATTTCACTAAAATATATTGAATACACCTGTGAAAATAGAGTTTGAAATATAATAGAAGTAAAATAGTGTGTGAAATCCACATAAGAGGAACAAACATTTAGGGGAATAGTTCTATAATCTTTTTCAATTATGGTTTCTGTAGTTTAAGTTATGTAGTATAATCAATTTTTTTTTGAACTCATTTATAAAATTTCCCAATAGTAAAATAGTTAAAGCTTGGGGGGCTTATGTGAGCCCAAATGCTCAAACAAATCTATTAATCAATGAAAATACCTCTAATTTAATTAAAATCACAGTTGAATTTTTAATTTTTTTCAGTTTCTTTGAATTCTAAACTTGATAGATAAATGGATAAAAACATTTTATAATGATTTGTACAGTTTTTGATACAAATTGTGAAGCTATAATTTTTTTGAAAAGGGAAAATTAGTTGATTCAATTTAAAACTGAAACCAATATGCTTAAAAATTATTTTTTAGTTTCTCTTGTTTAGATCATTTTTCTTTAATTAATTTCAAAAATTCTACACTAAAGAGTAGTGTGTTATAAATATTACAGGATAAGATGTATTCTACTAATAGAACCTACAACCATTCATCCATACTGCCATTATATATTCTTACAACCACAAAAGTTTTACTAGTGTTGTTTTGCTCCTCTCAATGGAAAAATACCTACAACCATCAGAAAAAAATTTCTCCCTCCAAATTTCTACCACCAAAAGAAATACTATGTTACCATTAGAATTTTGTTTCCCATTTCAACTAGTTAAAAAAATATCACTAGTAATATTTACAATATTCCTATTTTTTATGCTACATATAGTGAAGTCAAATACCATACTACCTTCTAAAGAAAACTTATGCTACCATGCCCTAAATGAGTAAAAATTAATGATTCAATAATGAAGATGATGGTGGTGGTTCAGGAATTTATTAACTTGATCTTGAGGAATTATATAGGATGAAGGTTCTAATAATGGAATTCAGGTAGATCCTAGATCTTTGACCTCAATGCCTGTCTTATGGAGGATGACATTGAAAATGGATACAGAACACATGAACAACGAATTTGATTCAGTGTTATATATTTTCTTGGATTCTATTTATTATTAATTTCATTTATAATAAAGGAATAAAATGGGACATTTGAATTCCCTAATGCATTGGATTCATGTTTGTTCAAGAATACACACCAAGTGCATAATGAAATTCTATGTTTATTATGAGGATGCCTAATTGAGGATGATGTCCCATAAGGAAATTTCTACAACTCATTTAAGGGTAGTGAGTTGGCGAGAATAATCTTGGATAACTCACACAATGGTGATTTCCAACATTGTAAACATGGAAGGATCCTTTGGTAAATGTTGTGGCCGACTTGCGTAAGGGTCAGAAGACTTGTGTGAGGGTAGCATTACCAAGGCTGGTGGATTATTTAAGGGTCAGAAGAAGGAACGTGTGTGGTGATTGTGGAGCTAAATAAGGGTCAAGGTGAACCTTCATAATGGTAAAATTATCACACGTGAAGGTAATTTACATCTACATAATTAACATAGATGAGTTTCGTAAGGGTGGTATTTCTAGAAAAGAAGAGGATGACTCGTGTAAGGGCCAAGGAGTACTTGAATAAGGGTATTTTGGACTTGTATATGGATAGTGGTAACCTGTGTATGGGTAAATCAAACATACATAAAGGTAGTTTTGGTCTTGTGTAAGTGTTAGTGCACTTGTGTAAGGGTCATCTCTAGGATATGTAAAGTAAATAGAACCTATATAAAGTTAGTTTTAGAGTTGTGTATCAGTTAACATATTTGTAAGGGTAAAACTACATAAAGGTATCCTCCCTACAATAACATTTTCCCACCCGGTTCATTGCTAACAAAAAAATTTCCAACCTATGAGAAATAAAAAAAAACACTGCTTGATATTGAAATTAATGAACATTCCCAAAGTCACCCAAAGAAGTTGAGGATACTTTTTCAACTCACATGATGAGTTTTTAAGGTCATCAAGGACCTCTAAGAATTATTATATAAATGGAGAAATCTTCAATGATGAAGGTAAACTCTCTCACAAACATATTCTATTTTCTATAGTCACTTGATTAGTTTGTTGTTACTACTTTTCTTTAATAATTTCTTGTAATATTGTTTGTAATACTCTAATGATGTAACACTAGTCTATTTGTGTTTATAGCAAGTGGAACTCCCCAATTTCATTGTAGATTAATTCTAATCAACATGGATCATTATCATGTTATGTAGTATATGTATTTTAATGGTTTAATAAATTATAGATTTATTCTAGATATCAAAATTATTTGTTTTACTATTATTATCAATATTATACACTCAATACACTTAAACATAAATCACTACAATCAATAACAAGTAGTGGGATAGTTGTACGCTGATATGGGATATTTAATTATCATTCTATTAAAATATATGGGATACAATGATTGTTATATTTCTCTATCCAAACTGTAACAACCGCATAAGAGTAATCAATGAGATATCATTTTATTAGAGGAAGAGTATAGGGAAATTAGAATAATGATTTGATGGGATAATTATGGAATGGTCTAAGGTTATACCAATTTTATTTAAAATGATATAAAAAATGGTCAATTTCAACAATTGTTTCTAAGATATTTAAATCATTTAACAAGATTTAAACACCTCAATAACATTTCTTTCTCTGGAGACAATCTAATAACCACTTCACTACATTTTATATAGGTTAAAAACATGTCTTTTTGTGCACCCTAGGACAGGTGTTGATAAAACTTTGTTTTACTGTTAGGAAGTTCCATTGTTTGTGTTTAAATTTTTTTAAATGATTTCAAATAAAAATATATAGTTCTTCCAAGATCGTTAATTTTGATCCATAGGTTGAGAGAACTATTCTCACTAGTCTTAAAACACTTAAAATCACTAAACAAAAGGAAAAATATATTTTCAACATTACATTAGCTAACTTTCCTTCCACTATTTATTCTTCCACAATAGTTATATTAAGTACTAAAAATATGGAATAAAATCGTGATCAAGTGAATATAAATTTGAAAGAAATGTATGCACCAAATTCCAACATAAGTAACTGACAATTTCAAATTAATGACAAATAGGATTTTGAACTTAAAACTGGAATGATAGAAATTCTTCCAAATTTTTATGGATTATTATGTGAAGATCCCAATAGGAATTTTAGATCATTAAATGAAGTATGGAATGGATTTAGAATAAGAGGTGTCATGGAAGATCAAATTATCTAGAAATATCTCCACTCATCTCATGAAACGGTTTCCAAGGAGTAGATCTATTATCTAAAACCTAGAAAAGTCACCTCATGGGATGATCTATAGATGGCCTTCCTCGATATATTATTCTATACATTAAGGGTTTCTCTACTAAATATGGAGATTTATAAAATCAAACAAGAAACTGGATAAACTCTCTATGAGTGTTGGTAAAGGCTCAAGAAAATGATTTCATCCTGCCCACACCTACCCTATGAAATATATCATTTCTGAGTATTCATTTACAAAGGATTGATGTATATTGACCAGAACCTATTGGAAACTTATTCAAGAGTAGTGATGATTGATAAGTTAACAATTGAAGTTAGATAATTGATTAAGATAATATCTAAATATTACCTATAATTTGGTACAAGAACAATAACTATATATGTACATGAGGTATAAAGTTCCAACTAAACATTACTAAAAATTAAATTTTAGAACTAACCTCTCTAGTGAGATAAATAACTATGAACAATGAATAAGAGAAATCACAAACCACACCTCCTAATGTCTTCCATCTTTTCTATTCTCAGGATAATTTCATTGATGGATTCCCACAAGTTTAAGGGACTAAAATTTATGAGGCCATATAATATAGGTTGTTTTAGAATCAACTAAATTTAAAATAAGTATTTATAGAATTCCCCACCAACAAACTTAAATCTTGGAATCTATAGCCCCAAAAGACACTATTCTATAAAGAATTCCTTCATTATTCCCAATTTCCCTTATAACCCCCACTATTCTAGAGATAATGTTTTCAACGATAAAAAAGATAATATAAAGGAAAAGATCAAGATCCATCCTTGTAAGACATGGTGATATGGGTAATAAAATCTCAAAACAGTCAATAAACCACCCACCCCACTCAAGGGTCATATTTAATGTAAATAAAAGGACATTTTATTTAGCTCATGACTGACCTTATTAATCTAGTAAATCAAGGATTATGTAATCTTCCTACTTAACAAATTCTAGACACATAGAAAATTTTAATTCTATTACATTAAGTAGTCACGATGAGTTGGAAATCAATAAAGTATCATCCCTGTAGAATGAAGCTAGAAGTGAACAACAGCATGTACCTACTTAATCTTCCTTAAAAAAGAACATGAGGAGTAATCTTTGAAGGCACCATAAAACAAATATAGTGTAAAAGTAAATATAGAGGATCAACATCAACCCAATCCTCCTAACCCTACAAGGAATCAAGAACCCAAGAAAACTAATAAATAATAAATATAAAAAAATCGTGGAGGTGTTTAAACAACTAGAGATCAATATCCCACTATTGGAGGTCATCTAAAAATTCCAAGTTATGTAAAACTCATTAAATAAATTTTCATCATGGGAAGGATATTGTGGGATAATTAAGATGTAAGATTATGTGATAATGTTTATATACTTGGTCTAGAATCCCTGATAAATGTTAAGATTCTGTTATCTCTCCATTCCTTGCACAATATGAGGGATTTCATTTTCCAATGCAATATTTAATTTAGGACCCTCAATTAATACAATTCCTTATTCCATTTATTCATATCTATTGATTGGATAACTCTAACCCACATGACAAGTTCTGTGAATCACCAATTGAGAAACTACTTTCTAAGTAGGTGTTCTTGAAGATATCTTGGTAAGTGTTCAATGTTATTCATTCTACACAAAACTCAACATTCTTAATATCAAATAAGTAAAGGGTAAACATAATTCTCACATCATTCTTGGTATAGCATTACTTAAGACCACTAAAACCATAATAACTGTCAATAATGGTTCCCTTTTCCTAAATTTTGGTTTGGAAAAAGTGGATTTCAACTTCCAGGACTCAATGAAAATCTCACATGAAGAGAAATCAATTTTTATATTAAAAACTATTGGATTATCTTGTTATTATAAGGAGTAAATTGAAATATTTATTAGAATAATCAAAATAAGAGATGAATCATAAATTACAAACCTAGTAGATGAATATATTTTTCAAAATGAACCTGATTTTGAGACAACCTCAAATGTTGAAAAATTTAATTAAATTGATTAATGTTATTTTGATGAGATTCATAAATCTGGTACTAATATTTATACCTTGTATGTATAGCTTACTAACATGGAGAACTCTGAATTAAAAGAACTATAGAAAAAACCCTAAGAATAAAACAATAAGTTGTTGCTATCAACCATGAAATGTGACTTTTAAAAGGAAAATTAGGGATTTATAGCCATAATCTCAAATAACATAGATCCTAAACAAGAATTCCAATTTTTAAAAATTTTGAAAAAAATGATTTAGCCATTGGTTAGAGATTAATGGATATCACATGGATTAACCCTACCACTTATATGCATAGGATTTTTCTTGAATATGAATCCAAAATAGAGAGATATCCCCAAATAAGGATCAAACCAAATATTTTTAATGTTGTAAAAAATGTGATAGAAACACCTTTATGGGGTAGGAATAATCTACCCATTATCAGACTCTTAATAGGTAAGTCCCATTCATGTAGTCCTAATGAAAAATGATTACAAAATTTTGAAAAATGAGAACACTTATTTAGTTTCCAAAATAATTCCAAATATATAGAGAGTTAATGTAGATTATAGGAGGTTTAACCATATAACAATAAAAGATTATTTTCTAATACCCTTTTTGGACCAAATATTAGAGATACAAGATGAGAAGGGTCATTATTGCTTCTTTATCAAATTTTCTAGGTATTTTTAGGTTCTAGTTCATCTAGAGGACCAAGAAAAGACAACATTCATCTATCCATTTTTTATATTTTCTTATCAAATTATTTATTTCGGTCTATTAAATACCATAGGCACCTTTCAGTGTTTTAGGGTAATAATTTTTTCAGACTCTATTCAAAACTTACTAAAAAATTTCCTTGATGACATCATTGTATATAGAACTAATTTTATAATCTTTGTGTAAATTTTGGTGAAATATTTAAAAATATACATTGAGAAAAAATTAGTTTAAAATTTTTAACGGTTCTATATTATGGGGGAAAAGGGAAATGTTTTGGATCATATAATTTATATAGATGGAAATGAAGTGGATAAAGTGAAAGTTTTCTATACTACCTTATCCTGCCACTATGAGATACATTTGTTTATTTCTAGCCCATGTTGTATTTTATAGAAAGTTCATTAAGGAATTTTAAAAAAATGTATTTACTCCTCACTACCCTACTCAATAAGGAAACTGATTTTTTTAATGATTTGTGTGTGGCATCATTTGATAGATTGAAATAATTCTTAGCTAATTCTCCATAATCTATCCACCAAACTATAATTACCCCTTTAAGATATTTTTTGATGATTCAAATAGAGATGTATGGTCTTTTATTTCCCAAAAAATTGATGTACTTCCTCATGTGATAGCCTAAACTTCACAAGACCTGGACACTGCCCATGTTAACTACATAAAAATAAAGAATGAGTTTTTTTTATTTTTATATCCTTATAAAAACATCATTCTTATCTTTTTATGAGTAAAGTAATTATTTATTCCGATCATGCAGAACTGGGAAATTTAATCTGGAAAAATGATTCAAATTCCAGACTAGTGGGATGGATATCTCTTTTCTAAGAGTTTGACCTAGGGATAAAGGACAAGAGAGATATGAGAAAATGGTAGAAACCAAATGAGGAAGATATATAAAAATTCTTTGGTAGAACCAATCCCTAATACCAATCTATATGACTCATCCATTGGTTAAGAACTATAAAACCACACCAAAGTGCCCTAGTATGGAGACATATTTAATTATTTGTTCACTGTAAAGGTAAACTCCTTTTCTATACAAAAAAACTACTAAATTGAAATATGATTAAAAAATATTATTTCAAGGAGGATCCTTATTTATGTAAAATTTTCAGTGACCAAGTAATTATATGGTTCATTCTAAAAGAGGAAATGAACTTTGTGCTTTCTTTTTTCCATACACGTTCATGTGGAGGCCTATTTGGACCTCAAAGAACTACTAGAAACTTTTGTTATTTTGGACTTATTTTTACCACAATTTTTAAATATTCAAATTATTTTTTCAAAAAAATGATATCTAAAATGAAAACGCCTTGGTGGAATTTACAAAATGCCTGAGAAGCCCTAAAATCCATTGATTTTATATGAGATATTTGATGTATGGGATATTGAAATCATGACCCCATTTTATATTTCCTTTGGATTTTACTTCACTTTTTTAGTATTGGAATATGTTTCTAGGTGGATAGAAGAAAAATATACTCAAAATGGTGATTCAAAATATGTGATTGAATTTTTAAAAGAAAACATTTTTTGTAGGTTTTGAATACCTGCAGTTGTAATTTGTGATCAGAGAACCTATTTCATCAACAAGAATATAGAATACCTCATGAAAGCATATTTAGTACATCATAAAACTTCCATATCCTACCACTCATAGAAAAATGGACTAGCTGGGGTGTCTAATAGATAATTCAAAAGAATTTTGGAGAAATCAATATAGCCCAACTACAAAGACTGGACTATGAAATTAAAGGATGTATTGTGGACATTTAGAACTACCTAAAACCCCCTTATGTATTTCTACGTAAATAATTTCTTATGGTAAAATAAATTACTTTCCTATTGAAAAATAACTAAAGCTTACTAGTCTATCAAAAGTGAGAACCTAGTGTTCGGGATGAATGGAAAATAGATAAAGCTATAAATGATAGTTTTTTAGGAGTTGAGATGGGAAACATATGTGATATTACTCTTATACAAGGAGAAAGATAAATGTTCTCATGATAAATTGATATATAAAATATAATTTCAAGATAGATATGAAGTATTTTTATTTTCTCCAAGAATAAATATCTTCCATGTTTATCTTTTTTCTATATAGATTAGGGCATTCATAGTAACTCATACGTTTTCTATTAGTGTAGTTTATATTCAAGGATAAGGTTTAAAATATAAATCCATGGTTAATATACAAAAACTAAAGAATTACTATGAGGGTATCTTGAAAAAACCAATGGAGGAGTCCAAACACCTCCTTGATGTTGAAAAATAGAAAATTGTTTGGTTTCCTCTTTCCCTTATATTGTTTTAGCATCTTCTTTATTTAGAACTATCTTTCTTGAAAAAATTAATTCTAGAATTAAATTTGAAGTATGTATAAACCATGTTCAAGGGAGATTGGAAAATTAGTTTAGGATTTTAAATTAAAAAACAAAAAAATCCAAAACTATTTTTATAAATCTATAAATAGTTTATTTGTGGTTCGATGTTTAGAATTTTATAATGTAAAAGAGGAAAAAGTGAGGGAAAAGAAAGATTAACTTCAATGTGTCCTTCTAATTAAAGTACTAATCCATATATATGAATTCCATTGATTATAAATTACTATATGTTAATAATTGTTGAGTGAACATAACCTCTATTATATAAATATCTTATTTTAGGACTAGGGAAATAGAGTGAAAATTGAAAAGATCATTATGCAATTAAAATTATAACATGTGGTCATTGGAATTTAGAAAACAATATGAAGTGAACTAACCATTGATATTGAGTATCACCTCAGGGAGATTTCCTAAAGGAAATAATTATATATACTTTAAATTGGGATTAAAATGAGAAATGGGGATCCCATAATGAATCTCTATGACAATGGTACCGAGTGTGTCATTAACCCAGTACAAAATTTTCAACAAATAACTTTTTATAGTGCCTTACAAATAAATGGAAAGGAAAAATTAAAAAAAAACTCTCCAATGTAAAAATCAATTCTTTTAGGTGAGGGGAATACTAAACCCATAAAAGGAGAACTTGACTTATAAAAAAACTCATTTAGGAAGTACCACTGAATTTTGAAAATGAACATTGTTTTATGAAGCTTCGAAATGTTGGATATATAGAGGTTCTACTTTTCTTAATTTTAATTTCACATAAATTTATTTAATTCACTTGTGAAACTATAGTTTGAATATGAACGGAAGTAAAATATCATGTGACAGTCACATATGAGGCATGACCATTTAGTGGAATAATTCTTTGATATTAATCAATTGTGGTGTTTTCTATTTAAATTTTGGTAGAAAAAATCAAAAAAATTCGAATTAAATGATAAAATTTAACAAGATTTCATTAGTCCAAGTGTGGGGAAGTTATGTTTGACTAGATTTTCAAAAAACAATTATCTATTAATCACTGAAAATTAT
Source organism: Viscum album (assembly GCA_963277665.1). NCBI lineage: Eukaryota > Viridiplantae > Streptophyta > Magnoliopsida > Santalales > Viscaceae > Viscum > Viscum album. The sequence continues at coordinate 1,700,458,490 of OY728158.1, read as the reverse complement.
TTCTCATTTAATTAATTTCCCCTTAAAATTGGTGATTTTTTTTAATTTTTTGAATTCTATACTTGATAGAAAATTGATTCAAAATATATTTTAATTAATTATTTATTTTTTGAAATAAATTTTGTAGCCTTTTTTACCTGGAAAATGAGTTGATTGAATTTAAATCTAAAACTAATATTCTTAAATAAATGAATTTTTATTTTTTTATTATTTTGAGCATTTTTATATGATTAATTAGAAAAAACCTACACAAAAAAATTTTGTGTTTTGAATGTTACCAGGGAGGAGGTTTGATACTAACATATGCTACATCCAAGAATCCATACTACCATCATATGATCATGCTCCCACAAAAATGCATGTGGTGTTGTTCTTCTACCACATGTCGAAAAATCCATACTACCATTAAAATACAATTTTCTACCATAATCATGCTATCTCGAGAAGAAATACCATGCTACCATCAGAAGGGAATCTCATACTTCCACCATTTAAAATATTTTCTACCACCAGTAATCTTGAAACCATTACTTTTTTTATACTACTAACATTGAAGACAAATAACATAATACCATTATAGCAAAAATTCTTCTATTTTTTCCTAGAGTACTAAAATTGAAGATCTGAGCTTCAACATGATGATAGTGGTTCTTTAGGAAATTGTCAACACAATATTGTGGAATTTCATAGGATGAAGACGCAAATGACTGAAGCCAAGATAATTTTGGATCTCTAAAATCAATGCCTTGTTTTTCAAGGAGGTCACAAAAATTTAATATAGAAACTGTGACTGAAGAAGGTGATTCACATTTGTGTATAGTTATTGTATTTTTTCATTGATTTCTTAGAGGTCCGAGAATGGAAGGAGATGGTGCATTCCAATTCCCTAATATATTGGCTTCCGGTTTGTTTAGAAATTTTCAATGGGTTCATGAATAAATTTCATTTAGAAGATGAGGATGCTTGATGGAGGACTAATATTAGTGTAATAGTAGTTCTATGACTCATCTAAGAGTAGTGAGTTGCCTGGAAGAATTACGTAAGGGTAGCGGAGAACTGATGTAAGGGTATTTGACACCTTCTTAAAGGTAGTGGGAGGCTCATAAGACTTATATGGGAGTAGTGTTTCCAAGGTTGTACGGTCACGTAAGGGTTAGTATAAGGCCAGCATAAGGGTGATTGTGGAGCAATGTAAGGTTCATGGTGAAATCAGATAAGGTTAAAATAAAACCATATAAAGGAAATTTCCATCTATATAATCATTATAGTTGAGTTATATAAGCATTGTATTCTCAGGAGACAACCTGAGTCCCACTTTACTACATTTTACATGGGTTTAAAAATTATTTTTCTAAGAACCCCATGATAGGTTCACATCAAATAACTATTATGGAGTACCATACCAAAGACTTCGTGGTAACCAAATCCATAACACGATATTTTTAGTGTGTATGTAACTATAATTTTCCAGGGATATTTTAATTATTTCACAACATTACTTATCCTACTCTTCCATACCTACATACCTGAGGTTTCCCATGATGACAAATTGAGGTGAACAATTGATTTATAGTGTAGTTAAACCTAATACACCAACTATAACGTAATATAACTCCAATCTCACCTCCAAATATCATACAATAATCATCCCCTCTAACAAAATCAACAGCATAACTGGGTTATTCTTTATCTATAAAAATTACATAATATTGTCTCAATAAAACATTAATCCCAAGATATAATGAGGGGATAATATTTCTATGTCACCATGAAAAGTCTAAAAATAATGATATTTTCAAAATTATTTTATCAAATAATTTTTTTTGAAAACATGGAAAAACCATGAAATTACCTTTATTTAGAAACAAAAAAAATTGAATCAATGTTATAGGAAATAATGATTGAGGTTTTACTAACATAAAATATCAACTTTAAAATAGACAAATAGGTCCATAATACTTTAAAAGATTAAATAAAACATAATGAAAATTCATTTTAAGTCAAAATTCATTATTTCACAAAAGAAACTTTGGTTAAATATTTAAAATCTACCACTGGTATTTCATTGAACATTTGGCATGTATGTTTTTCGTAAAAACAAAATTTTATGTGTTTTAGAATGAAATAACCTATGGATGTCAATAAGACTTAAAAGATAAATTTGTAAAATCCCAATATTGATATTAATAAATAGTGTAGAATCCCTTTTAGAAAAACGAGGACCAAAATTAAGAAAATATCTCTATTTTAAGATTTAAATAAAAATGTATTGAGCCACCTACCTGAAATTCATTGCAATCACAAGTCGGGTGTTATTATACTATTAAAAATTGAATCTAAATTCAACATTAATCATAAAAAAATAGCTTCAATAATTAAAATGAAAAATTTAGATTTAATTAAATCTAGAAACAAATACCTTATTATCGACAGAAACAAACTTAGGACTTATATTTTACTCATAGAGGGGAATCCAATGCCTCTAATGATTTCTCGAACCGATAAAAATCATAGGATATATTGAAGATATAAGTTTGCAAAAAAAATTGGGAGTGAGATAGGAGGAGAGATAATGAAGTGAGAGGGAGGGGGAAAACACCTCATGTATGTTGTGTATGCCTACCCACTCTCCCATTTAAATGTTTTTTCCTTTTTCTTCTTTCCCCCCATTTACATCAACCTTTCCCCATTCCTTCCCCATTCAAAGGTATAGTGCACCACACCCCATACATTCATATTTTTTTTGTTATCACATGGACATCATTAACCTAATGCTCACTACACCTATCCTTTATATATTATATTATTATTATTGTTTTCCAATCTATTATTTTATTTCAACACAATAAATTTATTTCAAATAATAATAATAATAATATCACATTATTATTATTACCACTATATTAGTTATAATTATAAAAACCTCCTGTGTATATATATATATATTCCAAAATATATACATATATTTTATATACATATTATTTATATATATATATATTAACAAATTTTGTTTTCATCATTTTTTTGATACAAATAATATTATGACCGTTATTTTTTTAACTAAGCAATAAAATTTCATACATAATTAAATATATAATTATTAGATTTAAAAAAATTTCATATATTTTTAAAAAAATTAAATCAATATCATTCTCTCAATTTAAATAAAAATTTTATCTAAAAATTTAATTTCTCAAAAGCATGATGTTACAATCTCCCCCACTAAAAAACATATGTCCTTAGAAAGTCTTGTGGACGTCCGATGAAGAAAAAACCTACCTGCCTATGGGATAATTAAATAAACTCAAAAACTCAATATAAATTCCATTAAATTGCCATTAAAATATCATCCAAAATTTGGGTTCTCCTCACCAGAAATAATTATATTAATGCAAAACATAACGTCATATGAACTATAACCAAACCCAATTTTAGAAAAATTATATCTGAAATAATGAAAACTCAATAATGAAAATAACTCAATCATTGAGGACTCAATTTGAATAAATCAATTCTCTTTAGTCTAATATTAAATATGAAACAACACCCTCTTACCAACATAAAAAATCTCAAACAAACAAAATACATTCAATAAGATGAAGACATTGAAAATAACAAAATAAAAACCATACTTATTAAAATAAAAAATTCCATAGTTTTTAAAATATAACAGAAATTGAATATTTTTCAAGGATAATAGTAACTAATATTCAAACCTATTTCCTAAAAAAAATCCTTTCTTTAGTTTAAGTTTTTACTCAGTCATAGGGGTATTCTTACTCATTTATGGAATTTATAAATATAACCACCCTAGATTTCATTAGTGTAATTTCCATTCTAAATATATAATTTATTCATATTTAGTAACATAATATTATAAAATGTACAAGAACCCTGTAATAAAACTAAAAAAATTTATTATGAAAATTTAAAAATTAAATTTAGAGAAAAAATATGGCCATAAGAATTAAAAGTATTAAAATGAGATAATATATAGAAAGAAGAAATAAGGATAAAAAATTTGGATGTTCTTGATCCCCCAAAAGTATCACACTCTTGACCAAAACTATAGAAATAAAGAAAAAATTTAGGAATGCAGTATTCATTTTAAAAATGAAAATACATAACTTTGAGAGAAATACAAGTGAATAAATAATGAATGAGATATGAATTATTTATAAAAAGTAGGGAACTTATATGATCGTAACAAATCTACCACTAGAAAAGTAATATGACTATTAGGAATAGTAACATGACCATTATAATAGCAACCTGACCAATGTAAATGTAAAATAATATTTAGGTATTTTATAAAATGAAAATATAGCATATTTATATCATGATATAAGTAAATAAACGTTTTAAAATGATAAAAATAAATATTTTATTTTTGTAAAACATGTATTTTTTATAATTACAATAAATATAATTATTTAAAATAATTTTCCTTTTTGATAAAATATATTTATTAATTAATATTAACTTTTATTATAATGATAGGATAATTTTATGATATGTGAAGTATTTTTTCAAAGGGTTAGAAAATTGATCATTATATTAAAATTGGTATTTTTCAAATAAATGGACATTTTATTTAAAAAATTAATTTATAAAATTTATAAAATTATTTTAATAAAATGGATATAATTTTTGGAATATTAAAATCAAAAACTGGGCTTAATTTTTGGTATTTTTATAAAATAATTTCATTTTTCATAAATATCTAAATATGGTAAAATACAGTATTTAATATTATAAGATAAATAAATAAATTTCTAAGTCATATATTATGTAAGAATCCATTATTTCAAACTCAGATGCACCATTTATAGTAAATATTCATAATATTCAATACTATTTATAGTCTTTTTCCAAATTAAAAAACTAATACAAATAATATTAAAAAAACACCCCTCTGCACCCATTATAAAAACTGCCCCACACTACCCCCTCTCCTTTCACCTTCTCAGCCTTTTATATTGACAAATTTAAACCCAATTAAATTACCAAACCTCTCCCCCATTTCCTAGCTCTCTTAGACTCACCAAAATACCAATGAATATTTTCCTAAGTATTATTTCAAGGTGCTGTCATTTAAGAGGTAATATTATTAATTGACCACTTCTAAATTCATTTCCTCTTCTACCTTCTCCTCACCTACATCATCCAACATCGAATAATTACTACAGTGTCATGTATATACTATAATGTTTTATTTATAATCAAATTTATACCATACACCCACTTTTCATCTCTTTTTATTCTGAAGAATGAAACCATCATTTATATTAATTCAATTCACCACCTTTGTGGGTGATGAGTTTTTTTCACAACCACCTTCATGGTAGGATTAAATTCACATATAATTGTTTAAAATGAACTCATTATGTATATAATATATTCTTTCACATTCTGGAATGAATATATATCCCTAATATTATATAAAATGAAACTATTTTATGATAGTATGTAAAACCTCCAAATGAACTAACTGTGTAACACTATTGTTTTTACTAAAAGAATCATACCAATGTCGAAACACTTGTGGATAGTAAAAATGTGGCATGACTTGGTTACCCAACCCATATATCTACAAACTTTGTTAATGAAAACTAATTTTTTAGGGAATAAATGAGGTGTAATGATCTTACACCATTTAGAAATTGAGATAGTTACATCATCATTAAAGAATCCATCCTTCAACATTTACAGATCCATAATCTGTAGACCAATAAAAACCAATATAATTTCAAAGATTTTTTCCACCAGATCATGAAAACTAAATCTCCAATGACACCACATCTCAATATCTCCAAATTAGATAAAACATCAAGCATTTTTTATTCTTGGAGTCAATATCAAAAACTTGATGGGAAAACAAAAACTTTCATTCATAGTGTAATCATAGAACACTACTTATTGAAAAATCATCTTTCAGAAAAGCCAACCAAAAACAACTATTGTAGCCCAAAAATATCAAATTATAAAAGTATCTTCAAACTGATCCAAACATCCCAAAAAAATAACATATATTTAAAGGTGGTGTTACTCCCAAGTGCATAGAAAAAAAAGAAAGATCGAAATCCAAAAAATCTATGGAATAAAATGGGAACAAAGATCCTTAACAAAAATAAAATTATCCCATCCAATTTATAGTTCTATAATAAGTGGAGTTTGGGTTCATCAATTAAACTACCAAAAATCTAGTTTCAAATGAACACTTAACCCCCCCCCCCCCCCCACTTTCCATCTTAGATAAATACAAAAAATAGTTATTTCCCAATAAATTCAGGGAGAAAAATTAAATACTCTGATATAGTTGATTAAAAATAAGTCCACTCCTTGAACAAAAGATAACCAAAGCTATCATTATATTATTTCATTTCACAAAATTTGAAACTTAAAAAACCATTTAAAAGAACATGATATATTTTTACATGGTTCCAAACAAAATCCCAACACGGGAAAAAAAGGATCATACAAAATCTATATGTCAAAAATCCTAGAAAACATCAAATATCAGCTTCAATTTTCTAACTGATATACATAAGGGCCTCAATGTATCATAATTATTGCAAGGAATAAAGCTTAATAATCATTTCCAGGGAACATCCATGAAATTAAAATTAGGTTTTTTTTTAAATTCCTCTTCCATTTTAATGACCATTCACTTTCATATTTGAATGTAAGTCTCTATATAAATTTCATTATCTTTGTATTTTTATTTAAAATTGTATCTTTCTCCACATTACAACATTCCATTTCTTCCCCAAACTCCTCATCATACTTATATGTATATATCACAATAGGATTATCATTTTCATCATTATTGACACTTTTCGAAACATCTTTTCCACTGGATGCACTAATAGGCTCAATAAAAATAGATTGTGGGGAAATATCTTATTTTTTATTCTTAGTGGACTCTAAAGATATAGTAACAATGTTTCTCTCAAGGATATATTAATCTCTAAATGTTCGAGTTTTCCTATGATTTGGAATGATGAATTTATCAAAATCGATCATTTTTTACCTTTACTTGAACCTGACTTCAAATAAGTATCCTCAATATGACAACATTTATCATAATCATCTGGTAAAGATTCACTATATTCATAATGTAAACTCTTTTTCTACTCTTTTTATGTTTGGATAGAACTTTTGATCCCAAAAACAAGAATATTAGGTCTTCCAATATTTTCCTTATCCTCATTTATAGACTAATCATTATGAAAAACATCCTCAAATACATAGAAATATATAGGAGTGATCTAAGATTTAGAGGGTCCTATTAGATTATGATTAACATCCTTATCAACACAATTCCAAAAAAATCCATATAAAGTATAATCCATTACATTATGATCACCTTTGTCTACCTAGTTTGAATTTAGTCATGTAAGGGGATGTGCAACATAAGGCATGTTTCAAAATTCCTTTACGGAATGTCTAATTTTAAAAAACTTACTATAATAAATATGAGTGTTTTCAAAGACTACATGTATCAGAATATAGTGTCACCATATTGGATCCAAATGTGGGATGGTATAGGCTGAGATATATCAGTTTCTATATAGAATCTAGGAACTGATGGTCGATAGAGCATTTTTCAGCAGCGTCTAATTTATGGGTTTTCTCAATTAAGATAGTAGTTTAAAAAATTTCCTTTTATTTATATAAGTGCAGTGGTATACTAGGAAACCCTAACCAAATAGGGGAAACATGAGGCTAAAAGTTAGTGTATAAATTTGGGACCATTTCAATACATTCCTGAAACATCCACCGAAGGACAAATATCCTCTCATATAATGATGATAGTAATCATTTATATATGTGAATAAGACAACCACATGTGAATAATTCAATTTAAAAACATTAAAAAGTCATAAATAAAAAATTTATTCTAGGTTATTTGTTAAGAAATAGAGTGAGGTTATATTCTTGATAAATTTTCGATCAAGCACAATGCATATATCAGAAGAAATAAATTATACCTATTCTTTTGTGAAATGGATTTCTATGAGACCTCTTTAATGCTATATATTTGGATTGATGAATTAAATCATTGAATCAACATGATAATTCAACTGATGATCTCTCCTATAAGTGACGTCCATAAAGGATCGGAGGTTTATTCTAGGGATTCTTCTTTGTTCTCTAAAGGGCACGATCTCCTAAAGGTCCATCCTTAATCATCATATCGGAAAACATATGGGAATTTGGGACAATTTCAGATATTCTAAATGCATGAATACCATTTCATTTCATTTCACTTGTTTATTTGTATTCCCATCCTACAAGAAAATTAGTAATTATCCACAAGTGATTCGACCTTATAACAGTGAAGCAAAGGAACCCAAAAAAATTAAACATTATATCTCATTGAAATGATTCTAAGTGAACATAATAAAATGAAAATAAATAAAATATATGTTTAAAATATTAGAAATTAATTAATTACTAAATCTAATTTTATTATCCAGTATTTTAAGTGCTAGTACATAACTAATCTGAAGATAAGGTATGGGATATCTCTTAACCATCATTTTCCTTTGAGTTATGAACTTTCTCTCTCTGAATCACTTCCACTCTCACTCTAATGTTATGTATTTATTATAAATTATATATATATATATATATTAGATATATACTTATCTTAATCTCTAATCCTTTGATGGGGTAACATTTTCCATTAGTTTTTTACTCAAATGAAACCATTTATTTCTAGGGGTATTTTTTATTTTTATCCCTTAATATTGATTTCCTTTTTTGTCTCATGAGATGTTATGTGTGGGATTAGGGAGTAAACCAAATCCATTATGGGACTCTATCCAACATGTGATATTTTCTTGGAATTTATCCTTGAGTAATGCTGATTTCCTGTTATATATTTATTTTACATTCTTAGGTTTCCATGATATTATTATACCATATTCTTTATGTTGTTCACCAATGTGATTATTCATGATTTTACAAATATATGGAGATTTAATGTATATTATAGGAGGTTTAACCATATAACTATAAAAGATTATTTTCTAATACACTTTTTGGACCAAATATTAAAGATACAAGCTGGGAAGGGTCACTATTGCTTCCTTATCAAATTTCTTAGGTATTTTTAGGTTCTAGTTCATCTAGAGGACCAAGAAAAGACAATATTAATCTATCCATTTTTTATATTTTCTTATCAAAGGATTTATTTCGGTCTATTAAATACCATAGGAACCTTTCAGTGTTTTAGGGTAATAATTATTTCAGAATGTATTCAAAACTGACTAAAAAAATTCTCAATGACATCATTGTATATAGAACTAATTTTATAAGCTTTATAGAAATTTTGGTGAAATATTTAAAAATATAAATTAAGAAAAAATAAGTTTAAAATTTTTAACAGTTCCATTTTACTAAGGGAAAAAGGAAAAGTTTTGGATCATATAATTTATATAGGTGGAAATGAAGTGGATAAAGTGAAAGTTAATTTAATTTCTAAAATATCTTATCCCACCACTTAGAGATACATTTGTTTATTTCTAGTCCATGTTTTATTTTATAGAAATTTCATTAAGGAATTTTAAAACAAAAATGTATTTACTCCTCACTACCCTACTCAATAAGGAAACTGATTTTATTAATGATTCGTGTGTGGCATCATTTGATAGATTGAAATAATTCTTAGCTATTTCCCCATAATCTATCCACCAAACTATAATTACCCCTTCATGATATTTTTTTATGATTCAAATAGTGATGTATGGCCTTTTATTTCCCAAAAAATTGATGTACTTCCTCATGTGATAGCCTAAACATCACAAGACCTGGACACTGCCCATGTAAACTACATAAATATAAAGAATGAGTTTTTTTCTATTTTTTGTATCCTTATAAAAACATCATTCTTATATTTTTATGAGTAAAGTAATTATTTATTCTGATCTTGCAGAACTGGGAAATTTAATAAGGAAAAATGATTCAAATTCAAGACTAGTGAGATGGATGTCGCTTCTATAAGAGTTTGACCTAGGGATAAAGGAAAATAGGGATATTAGAAAATTGTGGAAACTAAATGAGAAAGATATATCAAAATTCTATGGTAGACCTAATCCCTAATACCAATCTATATGACTCATCCATTGGTTAATAACTATACAACCACACCAAAGTGCCCCGGTATGGAGACATAGTTAATTATTTGGTCACAGTAAAGGTAAACTCCTTTTCTAAACAAAAAACTACTAAATTAAAATATGAATAAAAAATATTATTTCTAATAGGATCCTTATTTATGGAAAATTTTCAGTGATCATGTAATTATATGGTTCATTCTAAAATAGGAAATGAACTTTTTGCTTTCTTTTTTCCATACACGTTCATGTGGAGGCCTTTTTGGACCTCAAAGAACTACTAGAAAAAAATTTATTTGGGATTTATTTTCCCCCGAATTTTTAAATATTCACATCATTTTTTCAAAAAATGATATCTAAAATGAAAACTTCTTGAGGGAATTTACAAAATACCCAAGATGCCCTAAAATCCATTGATTTTATATGAGATATTTGATGTATGGGATATTGACATCATAACCGCATTATCTATTTCATTTGGATTTTCCTACACTTTTTTAGTATTGGAATATGTTTCTAGGTGGATAGAATAAAAATATACTCAAAATTATGATTCAAAATATTTGATTGAATTTTTAAAAGAAAACATTTTTTGTAGGTTTTGAATACCTGCAGTTGTAATTTGTGATCATAAAACCCATTTCTACAACAAGAATATAGAATCCCTCATGAAAAAATATTTACTACATCATACAACTTCCCTAGCCTACCACTCATAGAAAAATGGACTAGCTGGGGTGTCTAATTGATAATTCAAAAGAATTTTGAAGAAAGCAATATAGCCCAACTGTAAAGACTAGACTATGAAATTAAAGGATGCATTGTGGAAATTCAGAACTACCTAAAACCCCCTTATGTATTCCTACCTAAATAATTTTTTATAGTAAAATAATTTACTTTCCTATTGAAAAATAACAAAATCTTACTAGTCTATCAAAATTGAGAACCTAGTGTTTGGGATGAATGGAAAATAGAGAAAGCTATAAATGATAGTTTTTTAGGAGTTAAGATGGGAAACATATGTGATATTACTCTTATAAAAGGAGAAAGATAAATGTTCTCATGATAAATTGATATATAAAATAGAATTTCAAGCTACAGATGAAGTATTTTTATTTTCTCCAAGAATAAATATCTTCCATGTTTATCGTTTTTCTATATATATTAGGCCATACATTGTAACTCATATGTTTTCCTTTAGCGTAGTTTATATTCAAGGATAAGGTTAAAAATATAAATTCATGGTTAATATATAAAAACTAAAGAAGTACTATGAGGGTATCTAGAAATAACCCACGGAGGAGTCCAAACGCCTCCTTTCTATTTACAAATAGAAATTTTTTTGGTTTCCTCTTTCCCTTATATTGTTTTAGCATCTTATTTATTTAGAACTATCATTCTTGAACAAATTAATGCTAGAATTAAACTTGAATTATGTATAAACCATGTTCAAGGGAGATTGGAAATTAGTTTATGATATTAAATTAGAAAAACCAAAACTATTTTTATAAATCTATAAATAGTTTATTTATGGTTCGATGTTTAGAGTTTTATAATGTAAAAGAGGAAAAAGTGAGGGAAAAGAATTATTAACTTCAATGTGTCCTTCTAATTAAATTAATAGTCCATATATATGAATTCCATTGATTATTAATTTTTATATGTTTATGATTTCTAAGTGAACATAACCTCTATTATATAAATATCTTATTTTAGGACTAGGTAAATAGAGTAAAAATTGAAAAGATCAATATACAATCAAAATTATAACATGTGGTCACTGGAATTTAGAAAACAATATCAAGTGAACTAACCATTGATATTGAGTATCACCTCAGGGAGATTTCCTAAAGGAAATTATTATATATACTCTAAATTGGGATTAAAATGAGAAATGGGGATCCCATAATGAATCTCTACGACAATGGTACCAGATGTGTCATTAACCCAGTATAAAATTTTCAATAAATAACTTTTCATAGTCCCTTACACATAAATGAAAAGGAAGAATTAAAAAGAAAAAAATTTCTCCAATTTAAAAATCAATTCATTTAGGTGAGAGGAATAATAAACCCATGAAAGGAAAAATTGACTTATAAAAAATTTTATTTAGGAAGTACCAATGAATTTTGAAAATGAACATTGTTTTCTGTAGCTTTGAAATGTGGGATATATAGAGGTTCTACTTTTTATAATTTTTATTTCACTTAAATCTATTTTATTCACCTGTGAAACTATAGTTTGAATATGAATGGAAGTAAAATAGCATGTGAAAGTCACATATGAGGCATGACCATTTAGTGTAATAATTCTTTGATCTTAATCAATTATGGTGTTTTGTATTTAATGTTTGGTAGAACAATCAAACCTTTTGGAATTAAATGATAAAATTTCCCAAGATTTCATTAGTCCAAGTGTGGAGAAGTTATGTTAGACTGGAGTTTCAAAAAATATTATCAATTAATCACTGAAAATTATTCCTCATTTAATTAAATTCCCTTTAAAATTTGTGGTTTTTGTTATTTTTGTGAATTCTATACTTGATAGAAAATTGATTCAAAATATTTTTTACTTAATTAATTATTTTTTGAAATAAATTGTGAAGCCTTTTTTTACATGGAAAATGAGTTTATTGGATATAAATCTAAAACTAATATTCTTAAATAAATGATTTTTTATTTTTTTATAATTTTGAACATTTTTCTATGATTAATTAGAAAAATACTACACAAAAAAATTGTGTGTTTTGAATGTAACCAAGGAGGAGGTTTGATACTATCATATGATACATCCAAGAATCCATACTACCGTCATATGATCATGCTGCCACAAACAAACATGTGGTGTTGTTCTTCTACCACATGTCGAAAAATCCATACTACCATTAAAATATCATTCTCTACCATAAGCATGCTATCTCGAGAAGAAATACCATGCTACCATCAGAAGGTAATCTCATACTTCCACCATTTAAAATATTTTCTACCACCAGTAATCTTCCTACCATTACTTTTTTTATACTACTAACATTGAAGACAAATAACATAATACCATTAGAGGAAAAATTATTCTATTTTTTCTAGAACACTAAAATTGATGATCTAAGCTTCAATATGATGATAGTGGTGCTTCAGGAAATTGTCAACACAATATTGTGGAATTTCATAGGATGAAGACACAAATGATTGAAGAAAAGATGATTGTGGATCTCTAAAATCAATGACTTTTTTTTTCAAGGAGTTCACGAAAATATAATATGGAAACTGTGACTAAAGAAGGTGAATCATATTTGAGTATAGTTATTGGATTTTTTTTATGATTTCTTAGAGATCCAAGAAAGGAAGGAGATGGTGCATTCCAATTCCCTAATACATAGGCTTCCGGTTTGTTTAGAAATTTTCAATGGGTTCATGAATAAATTTCCATTAGAAGATGAGGATACTTGATGGAGGACTAATCTTAGTGTAATAGTAGTTCTATGACTCATGTAAGAGTAGTGAGTCGGCTGGAATAATTCCCTAAGGGTAGCGGAGAACTGATGTAAGGGTAATGGACACCTTCTTAAAGGTAGTGGGAGGATCATAAGACTTATATGGGAGTAGTGTTTCCAAGTTTGGAGGGTCACATAAGGGTTAGTAGAAGGCCAACATAATGGTGATTGTGGAGCAATGTAAGGTTCACGGTGAAAACACATAAGGTTAAAATAAACCCATATAAAGGTAATGGCCATCTATATAATCATTATAGTTGAGTTATATAAGGGAGGTATCTCCCAACAGAGAAGATTCTAGCTCACATAAGGTTCAAGGAGAACTTTCATAAGGGTTATTTGGACTTGAATAAGGGTAGTTGTGAACCATATTTGGGTAAATAAAACTTCTATATCAGTAATTATACACTTGCATAAAGGTCGTTGCACATGTGTAAGGGTCATGTAAAAGCTATACGAAGAAAATTGATCCTCCATAAAGGTAGTTATAGATATGTGTATGGGTTAGCATATGTGTAAGTACACACCAACATAAAGTTAACCTCCCTTCACTAAAAATTTCAAACCTTCTTCTTCCCAAAAGGAATAATTTCCAAGCTAAGAGAAATAAAAAAGACATGGCTCAACACTAAAATTGATGAACATTCCTAGAGTCACCTAGAGAATATAAAGAATCTCATGCTTCTCATGTAATGAAATTTCAAGTGTGTCAAGGATATATGAGTGTTCCTATATAATTAGATATATGTTAACTAATAATGGGAGGCTCTCTCTTGCTCGAAGGTTGTTTTCTTCATTCACTCAATAAAGTTGTTAATAATTTTCTTTCTTAATTACTTATAATGTTTTCAATAATACTTCAAGGATGGAACATTAGGCCATTTTTCTTCACAATAAGATGAATTATCCCATTCCATTATAGATTAATTTTAGTTAATATGGTTAATTCTCCTATTACTTACACTATGGATTTTAATGGTTTAATAAATTTGATATTTTTTCTATCTTTCACTATTAATTTATTCTACACTTACTATTGGGATTGCATGCATAATCCACTCAAAATTAAATAACTACCTGAAAAAAACTAATGGGATAATATAAGGGTGACTAGGGATATCTAATTACTTGGATAGGAAATGACAAGGGATGAATGATCCTTTTATTTCACTATCAAAACCAAAACAAACATATAACAGTAATCGGTGAGATATCATTTGATTATAGGAAGAGTAAGGAAAATTTTTGAAAATTATTCAACTAGAGAATAATGGAATGATAAACATATATTCCAATGTTCTTTAAACAAATATTAAAACTAATCAATTTCATCCAAGTTTTCCAAAAATTATAACCCATTAAACAAGATTTAAACACCTCAATAGCATTGTATTATCAGGAGACAACCTGTGTCCCACTTTACTACATTTTACATGGGTTTAAAAATTATTTTTCTAAGAAACCCACGATAGTTTTTCATCAAATAACTATTATGGAGTACCATACCAAAGTCTTCGTGGTAACAAAATCCATAACACGATATTTTTAGTGTGTGTGTAACTATAATTTTCCAGGGATATTTTAATCATTGCACAACATTACTTGACGTACTCTGCCATACCTACATACCTGAGGTTTACCATGTTGAAAAATTAAGGTGAACAATTGATTTATAGTATAGGTAAACCTAATACATCAACTATAACATAATATAACTCTAATGTCACCTCCAAATATCATATAATAATCATCCCTTCTAACAAAATCAACATCATAACTAGGTTATTCTTTATCAATAAATATTCCATGATATAATCTCAATAAAACATTAATGCGAAGATATAATAAGGGGCTCATATTTCAATGTCACCACGAAAATTCAAAAAATAATGATCTTTTCCAAATTATTTTATCAAATAATTTTTTTTTGAAAACATGGAAAAACATTGAAATTACCTTTATTTAAAAACACAAAAAAATTGAATCAATGTTATAGGAAATAATGATAGAGGTTTTACTAACATAAAATATCAACTTTAAAATAAACAAATAGCTTCATAATACTTTAAAAGATTAAATAAAACATAATGAAAATTCATGTTAAGTCAAAATTCATTATTTCACAAAAGAAACTTTGGTTAAATATTTAAAATCTACCATTGGTATTTCATTGAACATTTGGCATGCATGTTTTTTCTAAAATACAAATTTTATGTGTTTTAGAATGAAATAAACTATAGATGCCAATAATATTTAAAAGATAAATTTCTAAAATCCCAATATTGATATTAATAAATAGTGTAGAATCCCTTTTAGAAAAACGAGGACCAAAATTAAGGAAATATCCTTATTTTAAAATTTAAATAAAAATATATTGAGACACCTACCTCAAATTCATTGCAATCACAATTCGGGTGTTATTATACTACTAAAAATTGATTCTAAATTGAACATTAATCGTAAAAAATTGCTTCAAAAATTAAAATGAAAAAATTAGATTTAATTAAATCTGGAAACAAATACCTTATTGTCGACAGATAAAAACTTAGGACATATATTTTACTCATCGAGGGGAATCCAATGCCTCTAATGATTTGTCAAACCGATCAAAATCATAGGATATATTGAAGATATAAGTTTGGAAAAAAAATTAGGGAGTGAGATAGGAGGAGAGAGAATGTAGTGAGAGGGAAGGGGAAACACCTAATGCATGTTGTGTATGCCTCCCCACTCTCCCATTTAAATGTTTTTTACTTTTTCTTCTTTCCCCCAATTTACATCAACCTTTCCCCATTCCTTCCCCATTCAAATTCATAGTGCACCACACCCTATACTTTCATTTTTATTATCACATGGACATCATTACCCTAATGATCACCACACCTATCCTTTATCTATTATATTATTATTATTGTTTTCTAATCTATTATTTTATTTTAACACAATAAATTTATTTCAAATAATAATAATAATAATATCACCTTATTATTATTACCACTATATTAGTTATAATTATTAAAACCTCTTGTATATATATATACATTCCAAAAATATATACATATATTTTATATACATATTATTTATATATATATATATTAACAAAATTTGTTTTCATCATTTTTTTGATACAAATAATATTATAACCGTTGTTTTTTTTAACTGACCAATAAAATTTCATACATAATTAAATATATATTTATTAGTTTTAAACGATTTTCATATATTTTTAAAAAATTTAAATCAATATCATTCTATCAATTTAAATAAAAAATTTATCTAAAAAATTTAATTTCTCAAAATCATGATGTTAAAATCTCCCCCACTATAAAAAACATTTGTCCTTAGAAAGTCTTATGGACCTCCGATGAAGAAAAAACCAACCTGGTTGTGGGATAATTCCATAAACTCAAAAACTCAATATAAATGCCATTACATTTCCATCAAAATATCATCCAAAATTTGGGTTCTCCTCACCAGAAATAATTATCTTAATGAAAAACTAAACGTCATATGAACTATAACCAAACCCAATTTCAGAAAAATAATATCTGAAATAACAAAAACTCATTAATGAAAATAACTCAATCATTGACTACTCAATTTGAATAAATCAATTCTCTTTTGTCTAATATTAAATATGAAACAACACCCTCTTCCCAACATAAAAAATCTCAAACAAAAAAATACATTCAATAAGATGTAGACTTTGAAAATAACAAAATAAAAACCATACTTCTAAAAATAAAAAATTCCATAGTTTTTAAAATCTAACAGAGAATGAATATTTTTCAAGGATAATAGTAAAATAATATTCAAACCTATTTCCTAAAAAAGTCCTTTTTTTAGTTTAAGTTTTTACTCAGTCATAGGGGTATTCTGACTCATTTATGGAATTTATAAATGTAACCACCCCATATTTCATTAGTTTAATTTCCATTCTAAATATATAATTGTTTCATATTTATTAATATAATATTATAGAATGTAAAAGAACCACGTAATAAAACTGAAAGTATTTTATTATAAAAATTTGGAAATTAAATTTAGAGAAAAAATATGGCCATAAGAATTAAAAGTATTAAAATGGGAAAATATATAGAAATTAGAAATAAGGATAAAAAATTTGGATGTTCTCAATCCCCCAAAAGTATCACACTCATGAACAAAACTATAGAAATAAATAAAAAATTTAGGAATATAGTATTCATTTTAAAAATGAAAATAGATAACATTAAGAGAAATACAAGTGAATAAATAATGAATGAGATATGAATTATTTATAAAAAGTAGGGAACTTATATGATCGTAACAAATCTACCACTGGAAAAGTAATATGACTATTAGGAATAGTAACATAACCATTATAATAGCAACCTGACCAATGTAAATGGAAAATAATATTTAGGTATCTTATAAAATGAAAATATAGCATATTTATATCATGATATAAGTAAATAAAGGTTTTAAAATGATCAAAATAAATATTTTATTTTTGTAAAACATGTTTGTTTTTTTTTATAATTAAAATAAATATAATTATTTAAAATAATTTTCATTTTTGATAAAATATATTTATTAATTAATATAAACTTTTATTATAATGATAAGATAATTTTATGATATGTTAAGTATTTTTTCAAAGGGTTACAAAATTGATCATAATATTAAAATTGGTATTTTTCAAATAAATGGGGATTTTATTTAAAAATTTATTTTATCAAATTTATAAAATTATTTTAATAAAATGGATTTAATTTTAGGAATATTAAAATAAAAAAATGGGATTATTTTTTGATATTTTTATAAAATAATTTAATTTTTCATGAATATCGAAATATGGTAAAATACAGTATTTAATATTATAAGCTAAATAAATAAATTTCTAAGTCATATATTACGTAAGAATCTATTATTTCAAACTCAAATGCACCATTTATAGTATATATTCATAAGATTAAATACTATTTATAGTCTTGTTCCAAATTAAAAAACTAATAGAAATAATATTAAAAAAACACCCTTATACTCCCCTTATAAAAACTACCCCACACTACCCCCTCTCCTTTCACCTTCTCAGCCTTTTATATTGACAAATGTAAACCCAATTAATTTTCCAAACCTCTCCCCAATTTCCTAGCTCTCTTGGACTCCCCAAAATACCAATGAATATTTTCCTAAGGATTATTTCAAGGTGGAGGCATTTAAGAGGTAATATTATCAATTGACCACTTCTAAATTCATTTCCTCTTCTACCTTCTCCTCACCTACATCATCCAACATCGAATAATTACTATAGTGTCATGTATATAGTATAATGTTATATTTATAATGGAATTTATACCATACACCCATTTCTCATCTCTTTTTATTCTAAAAAATGAAACCATCATTTATATTAATTCAATTCACCACCTTCGTGGGTGATGAGTTTTTTCACTACCACATTAATGGTAGGTTTAAATTCACATATAATTGTTTAAAATGAACTCATTATGTATATAATATATTCTTTCACATTCTGGAATGAATATGTATCCCTAATATTATATAAAATGAAACTATTTTTTGACAGTATGTAAAACCTCCAAAAGAACAAACTGTGTAACACTAATGTTTTTACTAAAAGAATAATACCAATGTCGAAACACAAATGGATAGTAAAAATGTGGCATGAATTGGTTACCCAACCCATATATCTACAAAATTTATGAATGAAAGCTAATATTTTAAGGACTAAATTAGATGTAATGATCTTACACAATTTAGAAAATGAGATAGTTACATCATCATTAAAGATTCCATCCTTTAACATTTATAGATCCATAATCTTTAGACCAATAAAAACCAAAATTATTTCCAAGATGTTTTCCACCAGATCATGAAAACTAAATCTCCAATGACACCACATCTCAATATCTCCAAATTAGATAAAACATAAAACATGTTTTATTCTTGGTGTCAATATCACAAATGTGATGGGAAAACAAAAACTTTCATTCATAGTATAATCATAGAATACTATTTATTGAAAAATAATATTTTAGAAAAGCCAACCAAAAACAAATAAAGTATCCCAAAAATATTAAACTATAAAACTATCTTCAAACTGATCCAAAAATCCCCAAAAAAATTACATATATTTAAAGGCGGTGTTACTCTCAAGTGTATAGAAAAAAAGAAAGATGGAAATCCAAAAAATCTAAGGAATAAAATGGGAACAAATATCATTAACAAAAATAAAATTATCCTATCCAATTTTTAGTTCTATAATAAGTGGGGTTTGGGTTCATCAATTAAACTACCAAAAATCTAGTTTCAAATGAACACTTAACCCCCCCCCCCCCAACTTTCCATCTTATATAGATACACAAAATTTTTATTTCCCAATAAATACAGGGAGAAAAATTAAAGACTCTGATATAGTTGATTAAAAATCAGTCCACTCCTTGAACAAAATATAACCAAAGATATCATCATATTCTTTCATTTCACAAAATGTGAAACTTAAAAAACCATTTAAAAGAACATGATATATTTTTACATGGTTCCAAACAAATTACCAACGCGGGAAAAAAAGAATCATACAAAATCAATATGTCAAAAATATTATAAAACATCAAATATCAACTTCAATTTTCTAACTTATATACATAAGGGCCTCAAAGTAGCATAATTATTGTGAGGATTAAAGCTTAAGAATCATTTCCATGGAAAATCCATGAAATAAAAATTAGGTTTTTTTAATTCCTCTACCATTTTAATGAGCATTCACTTTTAGAATTGAATGTAAGTCTCTATATAAATTTCATTGTCTTTGTATTTTTATTTAAAATTGTATCATTATCCTCATTACAATATTCCATTTCTTCCCCCAACTCCTCATCATACTTATATGTATATATCACAACAGTATTATCTTTTTCATCATTGTTGACACTTTTCGAAACATCTTTTCCACTGGATGCACTAGTAGGCTCAATAAGAATAGGTTGTGGGGAAATATCTGATTTTTGTTTCTTATTGGACTCTAAGGATATAGTAACAATGTTTCTCTCAAGGATAGATTAATCTCTAAATTTTTGAGTTTTTCTATCATTTGGAATGATGAATTTATAAAAATCGATCATTATTTTACCTTTACTTGAACCTAACTGCAAATAACTTTTTTCAATATGACAAGATTTGTCATAATCATCTGGTAAAGATGCACTATATTCATAATGGAAACTATTTTTATACTCTTTTTATGTTTGGATAGAACTTTTGATCTCAAAAACAAGAATATTAGGTTTTCAAATATTTTCCTTATCCTCATTTATATACTAATCATTATGAAAAACATCCTCAAATACATAGAAATATATATGAGTGATCTAAGATTTATAGGTCCTATTAGATTATGATTAACATCTTTATCAACACAATTCCAAAAAACTCCATATAAAGTAGAATCCATTCCATTCTGCTCACCTTTTTCTACCTAGATTGCATTTAGTCATGTAAGGGGATATGCAACATAAGGCATGTTTCAAAATTACATTATGGAATGCACAATTTTAAAAAAAATTAATATAATAAATATGAGTGTTTTTAAAGACTACATCTATCAGAATCTAGTTTCACAATTTTGGAACCAAATATGGGATGGTATAGGTTGAGATATATCAATTTCTATATAGAATCTAGGAACTGAAGGTTGATAAAGCATTTTTTTAGCAGCGTCTAATTTATGGGTTTTCTAAATTAGGCTAGTAATTTAAAAAATGGCCTCTTATTTATGTAAGTGTAGTGGTAAACTAGGAAACCCTAACCAAATATGGAAAATAGGAGGCTAATAGTTAGTGTATAAATCTGGGACCATTTCAATACCTTCATGAAACATCCACCGAAGGACTAAGAGCCTCTCATATAAAGACGATAGTAATCATTTATATATGTGAATAAGACAACCACATGTGAATAATTTAATTTAAAAACATGAAAAATTCATAAATAAAAAATTTATTCTAGGTTATTTGTTAAGAAATAGAGTGAGGTTATATTCTTGATAAATCTTCCATCAAGCACAATGCTTAGATCAGAAGAAATAAATTATACCTATTATTTTGTGAAATAGATTTCTATAAGACCTATGTAATGATATCTATTTGTATTGATGAATTAAACCTTTGAATCAACATTATAACTCAACTGATGATCTCTCCTATAAGTGACATCCATAAAGGATCAAAGGTTTATTCTAGGGATTCTTCTTTGTTCTCTCAAGGGTGTGATCTCTTAATGGTCCATTCTTACTCATCATATCGAAAAACATATGGGAATTTGGGACCATTTCAAATATTATAAATGCACGAATAAGATTTCATTTCACTTGTTTATTTGTATTCCCATCCTGTAAGAAAATTAGTAATTATCCACAAGTGATTCGACCTTGTAACAGTGAAGCAAAGGCACCCAAAAAAAATAAACATTATATCTCATTGAAATGATTATAAGTTCACATAATAAAATGAAAATAAATAAAATATATGTTTAAAAGATTATAAATTAATTAATTACTAAATATAATTTTATTATACAGGATTTTAAGTGCTAGTGTATAACTAATCTGAAGATAAGGTAAGGGATATCTCTGAACCACCATTTTCCTTTGAGTTATTAACTTTCTCTCTATGACTCACTTCCACTCTCTCTCTAATGTTATGAATTTATTATAAAATATATATATATATATATTGGATATATACTTATATTAATATCTAATCCTTTTATGGGGTAATATTTTTCATTAGTTTTTTACTCAAATGAAACCATTTATTTCTAGGGGTATTTTTTATTTTTTTTCCTTAATATTGATTTCATTTTTTGTCTCATGAGATGTTATGTGTGGGATTAGGGAGTAAACCAAATCCATTATGGGACTCTATCCAAAATGTGATATTTTCGTAGAAGTTATCCTTGAGTCATGTTGATTTCATGTTATATATTTCTTTCACATTCTTAGGTTTCCATGATATTATTATACCATGTTCCTTATGTTTTTCACCAATGTGATTATTCATGATTCTTCCAATTTATTATATCATGATATGAATTTTTATTCATATTCTATGCTTCAATTTTATTTTTATTCTCTTACTAGGATTTATATAACACCCCTTTCTTTTCTAAATTCTCCAGGTTATCCTATGTAGTGTTTGGAGCACACAGGTATTTAGGATCTCATTATGGAGAATAAATTAAAGATGGTATATTTTTGTTTCATTTTTTTATATTTTAAAACAATTATTCCAAAATTTGGTTGTTGTGAGGTTGTCTTTCAACCATAAATCAATTTATTCAAAAATAAAATCAAAATGGAACTTTCAGTCTAAACCCAGTATTCCAAAGACCTTATGCCTCATTATTTTGGGTTTTAAATATATGATATTTATAATAAAAATCATGTTAAAATATGTTTAAAAGGATTGAGTCATTATTGTTGGTATCAATGAAAGTTCTAGTTAATTTTGGTAATTAGACCTAGGATAGTTCAGTGATAAATCTAAAGATACTTCTAAGTATAAAAGAATATCTTAAAATTTTGGTACAATATAGAGTGAGTAGTTTTCAAGAAATCACATCCATGTATATATAATATACGTGGGTGTGGCACTAGCACTGGTTTACCTTAGGGTAATAACCCCAAAACGGGTGCATTGTGCTTGTACCAAATTGTCACCTAGTTTATAACAAAGAGGCCTTTATGCACACATATTTTGACACTCCCTGGGGATATGATTTTTAAAATTCACAAAATCTTTAGAAAAAATTTGTATAGACTTGAATAGATTTTTAGGATAGAAAATAAAATATGAAAAATAAATATGGATAACCTAGTTTGAAAACTATAGACTCATAAGTTATGATTTAAATGTCATTTATAAGTTATCCCTTTTACGTTAATTTTTTCCCTTTTGTATGCTTATTAATTAAATTATTATCATCCCATTTATCCTTTATTCTAGTTAATGTAGATAAATATGAGGAACTATTCCAACAAAAAATGTAATGATCACCTTAATGAGATGACAAACCTGATCAGAGCTGAAGTAAGGCATCTTATTATTATTTCAAACCAAATATCATTAATTTTAATCAATAACATGAACATAGTTGAGCTTAAAAATACATCAAAGGAGATAAATATGGTGTATCATAGAAGTTAAGTTGATAAATATGATAATGAAAAGAATATTTCATTCTATACATGTCAAAAATTTCAAAATAGGAACCAAGGTATATATTTTAAAGGAAATAGAAGGAGTATTATGTGTGAAAAAGGAGGGCATAGATTGGGCAGTTTCTAATGAAAGTTGAAGAGTCCAGAAAATAAGATAAATTGATATAAAGTTCCATGTAAGGAACCACTATTTGTTTAATATTGTGTATGTGGGGATATTGATCATCATATAAGTAAATTCCCTGATCTAATGGATAATAGGGATAACAAACACTAGAAACCACTAAACCAAAGGAATTAGGAAGGGGGTACATTATGAAAATTATTGGCATGGATCGTGAAAATCAAGGCACACTAACCAATATATCTAGATTTGAGTATTTATTGATTCATTATTGTATAGTATATCTATGATTATATTTTAAAGAATTGACTCACCACTCCAAATGATTTAATTTCATTGGGTGGGGATATTCAATGACTGTTGTATTACATGTAGATGTTTATGGGAATGTAATTCATATAAATCTTATCTTAATTTCATTATTAGAGTTTAATTCTATATGGGAATTGATTTTATATCCTTATATAAAGACAGAACCAACTTTGAGAAAAGTGATATCACTCTTTATATCCCAATTCATCCACTAATTCTATAAAATTATAAGTAGAATGATGAATATCTATTGGAATATTTATCTCAAGGGTGGGTATTATTAGCTTATAATAAATCATATATAAATTAAATGATTGATACAATAGATATAATAATGCTTGAATATATGAAAATTGTAAGGGATTATATTGGTGTATTCAATGAAGAGGTATATTGTCTTACTCCTGACTGAGAGGTTGAGTTATCATTCCATCTTATACTTGGATCTATGTCCATATCCAAGACCCCCTATGGAATAAACATTTTTGAGTTAGAAGAATTGATGAAGAATTTACAAGAGAATCTGGACAGGGGTTTTATATTTCTGAGTGCTTCACTATGGGGTGTGATGGTCCTCTTTATCAAGAATACGGATGAGATAATATGCCTCTGCATTGATTATTGTGAACTCAAAAAAATATAATAAATAAAATCTATCCCCTTCTAAGGATAGATGAATTTTATAATCAACTATGTGGGGGCCAATATTTCTCTAAGGTATACCTTCAGTCGGCGTATCACAAATTAATGGTAAAAATGAATATATTTCCAAGACTGCCTTTCAAATGAGGTTTGTGCACTATGAGTTAACTGTAATTTCCTTCAGACCCACTAATAGTCTAGAAATATTTATAGACTTGATGAATAGAGTCTTTAGAGACTACCTTGAAATATTTTTAGTAGTATTTATATATTATATTCTAATATACTCCAAAATAAAGAGGATAATGAGAAAAATTTGAGTGTTGTGATAAAAACATTGTGAAAGGATATTTTATGTGTAATGTAGAGTAAATATTAGTTCTGGATGGAGGAATTATCATTCAGGGGGAAGGGTATTACATGAAAAGTTATATCTTTGTACCATTCTAAGATAAAGAAAATTGAGGAGTGGCCTAGAAAAACAACTATAATAGTGATTTGTATTTATTTTTTTTTGGATTATATTGGTATTACTAATAATTTGTGAGAAACTTATTGTGATTGTTAAACTCACCAACCAATCTAATTCAAAAGGGATTAATGTTTTTCTAGAATGGTGACTATGAAAAGAGATTTATGGAATTTAAAAAGGCTTATCACTACCCAAGTACTCATGCTTCCATCAAGTAGATAACTTTTCATAGTATATAATGATTCTTCAAAGAAGGTCTTGGGTTGTGTACTAATACAGAATAAAAAGGTGATAGCCTACACCTTAAGGAAGTTCAAATTTCATGAGTGGAACTATCCACCACATGATTTGGAGTTTTCTGCAATGATATTTATTTTGATAATATGGAAGTATTATCTATATGGGTATAAGTGTAAAATATATATGAATCATAATAGTATCAAGTATATATTCATATAGAAGGAGCTTAATATGCACTAGTGAATATAGTTAAATCTGATCAAGGATTATGAATACTTAATCTTCTACCAACCTGAGAAAGAAAACAAAGTGGTAGTTGATTTGAGTTGAAAGGATTCAGAAACCTTTTTAATGATGAGAATTAAGTGGTATCAAATATTCTTATACTTGAAAGGGATAGACATGGGGATCATAAATAAAAGAACATCATCATTTCTTTATCAAAATATTGGTCATCCATCACTTATAGAGAAGAAAAAACATGCTCAAAGAGATGGTGTAAAAATACAGAAGAAGGTGGAAGCTATAAGAAAAGGGAAATACTTAGATTTCAAAATTGATAAAGGATTTATAATATTTAAAATATGACTATTTGTACAATCAAATCTTGAGATAAAGAAGGATATTTTAAATGATGTATATACCTCAACCTTCTCCATCCACCCAGGGAGCACAAAATGTATCGAGATCACCAAGATCTCTATTGGTGGGACAATATGAAGAACTCTAACATAGAATATACATCAAAATGTCTGTTTTTTCATAAAATGAAGGATAAAATGAAATATTATAATGGGATGATGCAACTGTTACCCATACCAACATGTAAATGAGAAAAATCACCATGGATTTTTTCATTGGTCTTCCAAATAAATTAAGAGTAAATAATTCTATATGGGGTGTCATGTATCATCTAACAAAGACTAATAATTTCATTGAAATCCAAGAGGAATTATCACTTCATTAACTAGCAAAGATATACCTCAAAGAAGTTGTGAGGCTATATGGAACACCAATATCAATTGTATCTAATTAAGATTCGAGATTTACTTTTATGTTTTGGAAGAGGCTCTAATATGATCTAAACATGGAGTTGAAATTCAGTATGACTTATCACCCCCAAATCATGGGCCAATCAAAGTGGACTATCCAAACACAGAATGTAATGTGGAGAGAATGATTAATGGACTAAAAAGGTGGATGAGATCTGCATATTCCTCTAGTTGAGTTCTCATACAATAAAATTTTCCACTCAAGCATCAAAATGGATTTATATGATGTCATTTATAGGAGGAGATGTATAACAATAGACTGTAAGGATGAAGTTAGTGAACACAAAATGTTGGGACCTAATATGGTTGAGTAAATGGTTGAAAATGTAAAGACCATTCAGCAATACATTAGGGATACAAAAATTTAGCAGGAGAGCTCTGATGATAATCATCGATGACACATAGATTTTGAGGTTAGAGAAAAAGTGTTCCTCTAGATACCTCCCTGGAAGAGATTCACGATATTTGGGAATGAGGTAAAGTTAAGTCCTACGTATAGCATCCCCTTTGAGATCCTTGATTTCATTGGAGCTATGGATTATCTACTAGAATTCCCACCACCCCTCTCTCAAGAACACGATGTATTCCATGTATCCCTCTTAAGTAATTTCATACTAGATCAATCACATGTACTAGATTTAGAGGTTGAACAAATAAAATTGATTTCTCTTATGAGGAGCATCTGGTGAAGATCTTAGGCCATAGGTATAAAGTTATATGGCATAAGAAAACTCACATAGTCAACGTACACTACTACAGATTCATCTTTTAATAGCATTTGGATTTATGAGATCTAACTAAAATCACTGATAAAGGCCCTCTTTATGAGTACTATAAAAAGAACACATAAATGGGGACTTTATCAGTACAAAAAATGAAGATAAAGGTACCCATTTATTAGAACTATTAAAAAAGTGTTGTCAAAGGGGGGCATTTATCAGTGCAAGTAAAAAAGATCTCATAAATGGGGGCCTTTATCAATGCTTATAAAAAAAGAGATGATAAAGGGAGGCCTTCATCTATATTTTTTTAGAAGTGTTGAAAAAGGATCCCATTTATCATTGTATTTTTACTAGCGCTGATAAAGTGTATATTTCCAAAAAAAATATTTCATTAAAAATAATATTTTAATGTATAAAAATATTTATATTGATATAAATATAATATATATTTTTAAATTATATTTTAGATAAGGATAAATAGGTATTTAAAATTAATATATAAGATACTTAGTAAAAATGGCATATAAAATAAATAAAAATTATATTATTAATTAATACTTTTTTGATAGCTACTATGTAATAGTCATTTAAAAATAGCTGGATTAAATAAAAATTAAATGAATTAATAAACGATCAAATATTAGTTGAAAACATGTCTTTAACTTCAAACGGGCATAACTTTTGATATGGGTGTCTATTTGAGCTCTACCACATATCAAATAGAATATCACGATGATCTCTATACAATAGTGATCTGGGGGATCCCCCAATCACATTTTTTGAGGCCAAAAAGTGCCCATAAAGCCTCCAAAATTGTTTTATTAGTCGGGGTATCATAATGTTTTAACATTTGATGAAATTTCACCCTCATTTAAGGGGGTATTTTCACCATTTTCATTGTGAATTAATTTATTCATAGGAATTACATTCATATTGATATTATGGTTATTTAATTTTATAATTTTTTTAAATTTATTTTTACTTATAATTAAATATATGCATATTTTTTTAAACTTACTGATAATAAATCACCTGTATAAATATATATTTCAATTTATTTATGTAAAAATTCATTTTTAGATATATAAAATAAATATTTATTATTTATTTTATTTAAATTCACAAATTAACCATTTTGTTTACCTTATAAAAAATCATTAATTAGTATATATAATATTTATATATGCAGATGTGTGTGTATTAATAAACATATATATATTTAAATGTTTATATTCTAATATATAAAAATTAATATTAATATATAATATATTTAAATAAATATAATTTAATATATATATATATATATAACATTTCTAAATATATATAAATAAATAGAGAAGTCGTCAAATATAAAACAAAACACGCATGGCAGAATAGTAAAAATAATTTAGTTACACAAGGGAGATCCTAGGATCAAATACAAGTGAACAAAGGTATTTGGGGTAGCCTTATAGCACTAAAAAAGGGGTGTGATGGGTGATAG
Organism: Viscum album; assembly: GCA_963277665.1. Taxonomy (NCBI): domain Eukaryota; kingdom Viridiplantae; phylum Streptophyta; class Magnoliopsida; order Santalales; family Viscaceae; genus Viscum; species Viscum album. The sequence goes on along the minus strand of OY728158.1, from coordinate 1,700,429,607 downwards.
TGGTTTGGGAGTGGAAAGCACTAAGAAAATAGAGCTATAAGTGCTGATAAATGGGGTGCTGGGGTGAGTGAAAAATTAATTTTATTTCCATATTTTTTAACATGAAATTTTTTATCGCAATTAAAAATTGACCTCTAACAAGAAGAAAAAATGAATTTAAAGACTCCCTTTAATAGTTCTAAAAAATAATTGTTAAAGTGCGTCTTTATAAGTTCATTTTTAAGCACTTTTAAAGGTCTTCTTTTAACAACACTCGCTTTATCAGTGATTTTAAAGTGCTGATAAATCCATTTTATTATAGCTGTTAAAGGCCCCATTAAAAGTAGTGGTACTATGGAGAAACCATAAGTATAAAGAGGTGACATGGTAACTAGAGGAATAATTGAAGTAGATTTACCCTCAATTTTTTTAGCACAGTATGAAAAACCATATTTTGAGGGAAATATTTTTTAAGGTGGAAGAATGTAATGACCCAAGATTTCGTCAATGGAATTCCTTTCTAAATATATAATTGTATAATATTTAGCAATATAATATTATAGAATTCATAATAACCACATCATAAAACCATAAACATTTTATTTTAATAATTTTAAAATTACATTTAGAGAATAAATATGGATATAAGAATTAAAAGTGTTACAGTGGGACAATAAATAGAAAATAACATCATTAGAATGGGAAAATTTAAATATTCTCAATCCACCATAATAATTGAACTCACAAAAAACACTATAGAAATATTGAATAATATTTTTAATTCCATATGAATTTTTAAAATGGAAATATATAACCTTAATATAAATATCTTTGAATTAATAATGAATTAAAAATGAGGTATTTATATAAAGTAGGGAACCCATATGGCTGTTAAATATATGACCTTAAAATAATAATCAAATCTTTAGGAATAATAACCTAACTGTTAGAAAAGTAACCTCATCTATGGAAATGAAAAATAATATTTAGCTATCTTATAAAATAAAAATAAATCATATTTATATCATGATACTAGTATATAAATGTTTGAAAAATGATAAAATAAATGTTTGTATTATTCTAAAATATATAAGCTTTATTATCATTTTTATAATAAATATAATGATTTAAAAGAATATTTATTTTCATAAAATGGATTTATAAATTAATTTTTTTTATTATAATTATAAGATAATTTTATGAGACCGTAAATAATTTTTAAAAGGATCTTCAAATTGATCATAATATTAAAATTAGTATTTTTCAAATAAATGATTATTTTTATTAAAAATGAAATTTAAAATATTTAGAAAATTATTTTAATTAAATGGATCTTATTTTGGGAATCTACACATAAAAAATGGTTTGGAAGAATTTTTAGTATTTTTCAAAAATGGTTGAATTTTTTATGAATAGTGAAATACAGTAAAATATTACATTTAACATTTTAAGAGAAATACGTGAATATTTTAGTCATGTATGAAATAATTACCCATTATTACAAAATATTATGGAACGTTTACTATATATAGTCAAAATAATCAAAACTATTGACCTTCTTGATCCCAAATAATAGACTAACGAATATAATATTCAAAAACACCCCTCCCCTTCCCTTATAAATACCACCCCTCACTTCCCCTTCTCCTCACACCTTCTAAGCATTTTATATTTCAAAATTTCAACCCTATTATCTTCTAAAACCCCCCACCCCCTCAACATATTACTACTTCTTGTCTCACTATAAGACTAATTCCATGTTCCCAAAGGAGCTTTTAAAAGATGTGGAATTTAAGAGGTTATATTCTCAATTTACCTCTTCTAAATTCATTTATTATTCTAAATTCTCCTTGAATCCTTCATAAAAATGGAATAATAACTCTATTATCATGTATATACTATAATATTATATTTATTATGGAATATCTATCATCCACCCATTTCGTATCTCCTTTTATTCAGAAAAACAAAACCATTATCCATATTACGTTGGTTCACCACCTTCGTGAACAATGAGTTTTTTTTCCACTAACACCTTTATAGAAGATTTAGATTCACTTCTAATTATTTAAAATTAACTAATTAAGTGTATTATATATTTTCACATTATTTAATGAATATATCTCACTAATATTATATAAACTAAAACAACTTCATGATGGTTGGTAAAACCGCCTAAATGAAATAATAGTGTAACACTAACATTTTTTACTAAAAGAATCTTCCCTATTTCGAAACAAATATGGGTATTTGTTAATATTTAAATTTATAAAAATACATTAATTCCATTTTATTTCAATTATTTGAGTTTTATTACCATTTTACATGAACATCAATAATTTTTCACAACTGGTCGACCTTTGAATCTTGAAATAATCACTCCCAGAAAAAAAATTAAACATAATATCTCATTTAAATGATTATAAATGACCATAAAAAATTATAATAAATAATATATATATATATATGAAAAAGGTAATAAATTAATTACATAATCTAATTTGATTATCCATAATGTCAAGTACAATTTTAGAATGGATTCAAACATAAGGTGAGGGATCTCTCAGAACCACCCTTCTTCTTTAGGTTATGAACTTTCTCTCTCCAACTCACTTTATCTCTCGATGTGGTTTTTTTAATTACTTCTAATTTATTTATATATTTCCCTTAAATATTTAAAAATATTAATCTTCCTTACTTTTATTGGGTAATATTTTCCATAAGTTCTTTTCTAAAATTAAATCAAGTTCTTTTCGTGGGTAATTTTTATGTCTATTCTTTAAGATAGATTTCATTTTGTGTAGTACATAAGCATGTACATGTTATGATGGGTTTCCCATATAGTTTTCCAATGGATTTGGTATTTTTTTAGTATACATTTTGAATGGGATTAATTATTAAACTTAATCCATTATGGGACTTTGTTCACCTTGTTATATTTTCTTGATAGTTGGCCTTGACTAATGCATATGTCATGTTATATATTTCTGAAAATTCCACAATTTACATGATCATATGGTACCATGTTCTTTATCTTATAATCCCATGTGATTATGTATGATACTTGTATTTTATAATATCATGTTATATCTTTTGAATCAAATTCTATTCTCTGATATCATGTTTATTTAGTAAATGGGATTTACAGCTCACCCCTTTCATTCATGTATTCCCCAGGTTATCATGCAGAATTTCAAGATATTAAAGGGATTTAGGATCTCATTATTAATAATAAATAAAATATGTTATGATTTAGTTTTTATTTTGATGAATTATGTAGCTATTATTCCAAATATAATAGGCCAAACTCTCTTTGGGTTGTACTTTTTGGATATTATTATCAAAAATAATTTAATAATAATTATAAAAGGATTTATCTTACATGTTTGATAAAAAAAATATGGAAAAATAAAGTCTCTAAAACACCCCAATCCATAAGATGAACCTGGGACCCCTTCCAATTTTGATTTCCATAAAAATAAGATATTTTTCTCAAGATATGTGGTTTATTTTGGTTTCGGTTAAATTGATGTGAGTACCATTTCATTTTATAGATACTTGCCGTAACAAATGCTTTTCAAATATATAAACCCAACATCAACACTTTAATTTAAATAAAAAATGGAAAGCACCCAAAACTATTTAGATAAGTAAAATGATCCTTAAAATATTTTTTTAGGTATATTTAAAATATTTTCCATCATTAAATAAAACACTTCTAGTTCTAAAATGCCATCGCAACCCAATTTCAAATTCTAAAATTCTCAACACATTAATCATCTCATTAAAATCCCTCATTAAATATGTTATTAAATTATAAAACATTTTAAAGATATGGATCCCATCAATTTACAATCAATTCATAACATAAGGAAACACCCCCTTTTCATTGAATTAATCAAAATTTCCTAAAACATTTTTCTGAGAAATTAAAGTTTTAAAAGCCACACTAAGGACCATAATATAAAAATGAGACTTTGAAATCAAGTATTCATATCCAAATTAAATCATTTCAATCCATCATAAATTAGAATAGAACAAGATAAAATAACTCAAGCTCTCATTGATATCACCAACATCAATCAAAACCAATGCATGAATTTAATAAAAACACATGAAAATATAAATCACAAACAAAACACACCCTTCTAAGACACATGGTTCTTGTTTATAATATTTAGCCTATTCACATTGATTATATTGATCCTTGGTTCATCATCCAACTTCATTAAAAATTTTAATTTTACTTATATAAAAGGATAAATTAAACATAAAAATGAAGCTACACGTCACTAATGTCCCCTAAAAACTCAAGGTTTAGAATTGAGAGTGTTTGATCATGAAATGTTTAATACCTACCACGTATGTTTTGATGCTCATATATAATTTCTACCTCTAATCCTAATTTAAAACAAAGTAAAACTCTGTTTTGATACTATTTTATCACCAACCTACCTTGTCAACCCCTAATCTAGTCACCTGAATAGGCCCTTGATAAATCCCAAGTGGTGTTTCTAATCCCAAAATACTGGAAACTAGTGTCTATAATCCAGATGAACTCCCCTGGTATTTATTGTTTCCAATATTATAATAATTAACATGGTATTTTTTCCTTGTAAGTCTATCATGACCATTACATACATTATATGGTCGTGGAAAAACGATTAGTAGATTCAATAACTAAATGAAACCAAACAAGGTATAACATATAACATACATGAAAATAAAATAAAAACCCAACAATATAGCCAATAATACTAATAAAACAAGATCTAATTTTAAATATAAATACCAAAATAAAATCACAGACATGGAATATATCAAAGATATATTAGTACTAAAATAAAACCCAAATTGTAGTCATCCCATCTCAAAGTGTAAAGAAAAATACCACATTACTCATTACTTCCACAATACATTAACCTGAACCTGAGACTAATTATAACAACTTTACAAAATTCGAATCGAACCTAAAAAGTATAAAAGATTTACCATAAAATCCTAGTATGTGTCTTCCTCACACCCCATTCATACTCTTTAAATATTAATCCACGAAATGATAGTTTCAAAAAAAGATATAAAAATATCATTTTCTTCTTCCAATAAAACATGTAACATTGATTTTCCATAGAAACATAATTATTTAAATAAATAACTTACATACCTCAATAAAATTGGATTTTAAAACATTAATCTTGAAGAAATTGATACATTAATTCAAGAAAATGAAATAATAATTTCACATAGAAAACACCTTGTGTCCCTTTAATTATAAAACCTATCAAATCTTCAAAATGAGACTATAGAAATCATGGTGATGGATAATTTTTCATTTTATAGAATAACATTATTCATTGTATGAACTTAAAAAAATAAATATTGAGTTTAATAAGGAAGTTTTTAACTTTATTAAAACCTCAAGAAACACATTTAATGGAGATAATCATACTCTTCAGCTTTAAAATAAAATAAAATTTGATGGAAATATAAAAAGGAAATAAACAATGAAAATCAGTATCAATGATGTATATATAACTAAAAAACATAACAATCAACATGAGATTAAACATTGGTAACTAAGATTAAGGGATCCCTAGAATCCTCATACTATCTCAGAGACAGAACCACCTATAATTATTCTACTACATGAGTCACTATGGAGGACCATTCCAAATCCCTAACAATAACCAAATCTATAAAATAATTTTTTTTAGTTATTTTGGAGTAATACTTTTCTATGTAGAGGGTAATCAATCCCAAGGGGTACTTGTCCTAGTATTACCTACCTTCTAACTCAAGGTTTCACATGTGGAAAAATGGAGGTGAGTAGTCTATATAAAAAATAGATAAATATAAATCATCAACCAATACATAATATAACTCTTATCTCAGCTCTGAATACCCTAAAAAAGAATCCACTTTAACAATATCATTAGCATAACAGAGCTTTTCATTATCCATAAACATAACATAATATAATATTATTATAGGTTTAATCAAATTAAAGAATAATGGGATCAACTTCCAGGTTCTCAATGAATAGTGTAAAATTAATGATATTTTAAAAATGAATTTCTAAAATAATATGTTTTGGAAAACATGGAAAAATCATGAATTTACCTTTTTTTAGAAACATGACTAAATTATTTTTGGAACAATGAAATATATAATAATGATGGAATTTTTACTAATGGAAGAAATCAATATTGAAATAACCAAACATGTCCTAAATGATTGAAAAAATTGAGTAAAAAAAATAAATATTAATTATAAATTATAATTAATTAATTAAAAAATGGAAATATTGTTAAATAATAAAAATCTTCCATTGTAATTTTGGTTTATCATTTTATTTCCATGCTTTTTCTTAAAAAATCTTTTTGGAGTTTTGAAATAAAATAACCAATGCATATTAATAAGATTCAAATGATATATTTTGAAAACCAAAACAACCCTGTTAATAAATATTATAGATTCTCTTAAAAAAATAATATCAAAATTAATAAAAAATCCATTTCTTATAATTAAAATAGAAATTCATTGATCCACCTTCCCTAAATTAAATACACTCACAAGTCTAGTGTTATTCCACTAATAATAAGAAATTACAAATTTAAATTAAGTTATATAAATATTCTTATTCAATAATTAAAATGTAAAATTTGTTTTTAATTAATTCTTGATAAAATACATTTCCTCAAAAGGAAACAAACTTAGGACTTACCATTTACTCATGGATAAAAATCTAGTTCCTCTGATGTTGCATTGATTAGATCAATATTGAAGGAGATATCAAAGATAAAACGATGAAAAAATTTAGAGAACATAAGTGATATAGAGAGATGGGGGACAGAGATATGTGTGAGAGGGAAGGGGGGAACACCCCATGTATACTGTGTATTCATCACCATCTCCTCTTTATTATTTTCTTCTTCTTCTTTTCTTTATTCACAATTACCTAACTATGTTATTTTAATTTCCCCCTTCCATACCCTTTCATGGGTACTTTTTCCCCTTCTATCTCTTGTACATAACTCCCTAATACCCTATACACCTCTCTATTGATTATTTTATTGTTATTATTTTTATCACGTCATTTATTTTAATAAAATCAATTTATTTGAAATAATATTTATAATAACAACAAAATTTCATTATTATTTTTGTCACTACATTAGTTAGAATTATTATAACCTCATACACACAAATATATATATATATATATATTGATAAATTATGTTTCCATCGTTATTTTTGATATAAATATATTATTACCATTATTTCAAACACCCAAAAAAATTACAAACATGATTAAATCTATAATTATTATTTCTAACCAATTTTAATACATTTTTATATTTTAAGTCAATCATATTCTTCTTATTTAAATATAAAATTTTGTGGAAAATTTTAATTTACAAAAATGGGGCGTCACACAAAAGATGATGTGTAATAACAAAATTTATTATCCCATAAGATGAGCTATGATTGACATGAAGTGTACCATATGTAGGGAAAAATATATTCCATGGATTGTAATTTTTTGTTACATGTCATTTAATGGTGACATGAAACCAATGATCTCACACCTATATATAGATTATTCTATCATTATTCCCAAATTTTCAACCCATTATTAGCCACACAAGTTAGAGTAAAATGTTGACCGTTGGAATCAGAACGAAATTATGAACATGAATACTAATAAACCAATGAATTAAATTAATCAAATGAATTATAAATAATTATAAATTAGAATATAACTACTTGGATACTAGTTGAAGGAACCAAGGTATAATGGAAGCATTGGGAGAGTTCCTGTATTATATTCATTAGAATAAATGGATAAATTAAAATAACAAGACATGTTCTCCCAGAATCTCATAGCCAAATCATATATATTTAATTTATAATTAATTTAAATTAATAATTACTTCAACTATGGTAATATTCATTGTTTTAAATTTAATCATAACTCTTGTAAAATTTTTAGGGATAATCCAATAAAGTATTATATTGGGTGTATCTACACATCCTTTTTAAATCTCAAAATGAATTCTTGATATTTCAGGTGCTATCACAGAATGATCAAGTTCATCATTTTTTTTATCATCAATCATTATAATTTTCTCATGTCCGATATATAAGTTCATGAGAGGCGGAAAAATGAATATTATCCATTTAGGGATTAATAGAATTCTATATTGTGTCTTAATTATTTCAAAACATCCAACCATGTAAAAATGATATCTTTTGGAATATATAAATAGGATTAAATAATGATAATTTCATAATGCCCCTTATCCTTGTATTAATTATAAGTTATTCCCCATTCCGAAAATATATTATTATTATTATATCTGATAACTTGTGTTTCTTATAATATCATTTATTAAATTAATTAATTATTATTTATTTAATTGATATTAAATAAAACATATCATTTCCATCAGGTCATTAAACTCAACCCATACCCCCCATATATTATTATATTTACTAAACTTGTGAATAAATAATTATTTTAAATAATCAAATAACTTGAAAAAATATTTATTTTATTCTATTCACTAAACTAATGAATAAAAAAAATATTATATTCATTACCTTGTTAGTAAAAAAGTGATAAAATTAAACTATCAAATTCTCAACTCAAATGTCATGTGATTTTATTTTTATGATAAACTTTTACTTGAACAAATACTCTTCCACAAATGAATGAATAATTTTTTTATTAAATTCAGAAAAATTTAATGATATTTTTAATACACTTAGTATGTGACCCTATAGAATTATTTCTAATATAGAAATAGTTGAACTTACAAAAATTCTAAGATAAGTGTATAGAAATATGTCCATACACACGTAAAGAAATATGTTAGTGTAACAACTACAGAAACCTTCCTACGAATGATGTTGTGTAATATAATTCCTTTTCCATGTGATATATCATCAAGAAAGATACATACTTTTATCATTACCCTATATAATCGATTTATTTTTCTTTTACTTTACAAAATGAGTCACTTATAAATTACCATAGCCATGGATTTATTAAAACAGTTATATTTCAATAAAATTCCTAAAGATATATTACTTCCTTAATATGTATGGGATGAATCCTTTCTTGACCATTCAATTAATTTCATGTGACTCATGATGAAGCTTCTATATGTGTCCTCACCATGATTATATTTCATAACATTATTCATCCATACATAAAATTATGTGATTAATGATATATATTAAAAATGATATCATGTTTAAGGACTAATACACACAAGTACATATCAGAATATAAAAGAGACATAAAAAATATATGAAATTATTATTGATCATCATGTCATCATGTCCTCCCATTCTTGTAGATCACCAAGTGAAAATGTTATAAGAATATTTTTCAATGCTTATGATCCCTCAACACTTGATAGTCTGACATCATATTTTTCACTTTATATTGATAAATCTGTATCTTAAGACATATTAATTTAATAATATATCATAAAATTAATGGTTTATCATTATAATGAAGAGTTACATATAACTGTTTGATGGTATAAATAATCTAATGACATTATCAAAGTAATGTAATGAAAATGAAAAATCATTATATGATAAGTAATATATACATATATTAATTAAATCAAAAATGTAAATTCAATTGGTTGTAAGAACCAACATAAACATAGATAATAAATACACCATCAACATTTCTGTAATTAACAAAAAAACATTTATCTACCAATTTATGTTCACGCATACATTTAATAATCCTTATCATAAAAATTTTTAAAGGAATATATACTAAATTAAATCCAAAATTTGATGGAATTCACTATGAAATGGTTTGTTCTAAACTAAAAAGCACACTATGGTGAAGGTCACCACACCATGGAGAAGGTCACCACATCATGGTGATGTGCATGGACGCGAATGTTCTATATGATAATAGATGTCTAATATTACTTTAATCTACTATAATCTATCATATGTCAGTTATAACTTCATGTTATGGTGTTTCAATGAGTTTGTTATTATATATGAAACGTTTAAATGATTAAACATTTTATTCATGGTAGGTTGAACATTAAAAATTGTTTATAATTTGATACAAAGTTTAAAAATCTAAGAAATATTTATAATGATAAAATGTATCCTGAATTAAATATTTATAAAATGTACAATATTATATAGCCTCAAACTAGTCTATTTAAGGATTATAAAATAAGGATAATACAATACTGGTGTGACACACTTTTGAGACCATGAGGTTTTGAGTTTTTTTTTGGATTTGTAAAGAATCTAGTGAGCAGATGTTGGGAATGTGTATGGGGTTGTATTATCTATTCAACACATAAATCAGTTAGTTTTGTATAATGAGCTCTTAAAATTTATGATTTAAAGTAGATTGATCTTATAAGGTTTAAATATCATGATAATAATTATCGTGATTCTTGAAAATTGTCTTTCATGTTAGGTTTTAAATAAATTCTTAAGGTAAATAAGGGGAGAAGATGAAGTATGCTAACTGGTTGAAGAAGTTTAGAACCATGTGTGTGAATTTCAATATATGTTTATGGGTTTCTCTATGTAAGAAAATAGATATTGAAAAATTAAATGTTATGTATTTGAATATCTATAAAAGTATATCTCTATGTATTCAAATTTGGATACATGGATAGTTACATAGGTTAATCTATATACTCGAATGTTTTCATATAGAGTAAAATTTATTCAAACATGAATTTTGATATGTAAATGAGTCACTTATTTGAATGGATAACATATTTGAATGGACCACATATGTGAATGAGTCACGGATTGGAATTGGCTATATCAGAGGGAAAAGTGTTACATATGTAGTTAGAACTCAATGTACATAATCAAACTGTGAGCTATACACCATTAAGGAAGGGTGTTTTGACCATTACCCCTGTATATTAAACATGCATACATGGAAACAATAATACTTTAAGGTGTGATATTTTTAGATCCAATTGGGAAAATGTTTTTTGAACTATTTAAATAGAAGGTTGGATGATATTTCATATATAATGAATTAAAATAAATGACAGTTTTTTAGTCTTCAATGAGTGTTTTAAATACTAGAATAAAATGATTGTGGTAGTTTTATAGAATTTTATTTCAATAGTTTTAAATATAGAGTCTTCTGGAGAAGGTTTCAGGATCTTTGAATTAGAAAAAATCATGATAATCCAAAACTTATTGACTCATGTGGTATTGTGAATATCAAAGAGAGAGAATAAGAGGAAGGTGATAGATGGTACATATTATATATATTTATAGTTATTTCATATCATGTATAAAATGTGTGATTTATAGAGAGTTTTAAAAGGAATAATAAATAAGAAACATGAAGAAGGAATAAGAGGCTCTTGCTCGTTGTTATGTAAGAAATCGAGTAATAAAAAGAACAAAATTGAAAAAGGGAAAGTGTAAATAATCAAAAAAGTACAGTGATGAAACATCAAGTCTTATTGGTGAAGTTCTATTCTATTATTTCAAAATATTTATTATCATATAAACTATGTGATAAGAACATGCACTATCAAATAACTATAGTAAAATGCATGTGATCTGCTTACTTTTAGTCATAAAAATTGTTTTCTAGTGAATAGTATGATCATGGATTTATTCGAGATCATGAAAAGGACAAGATAATCTTATTTACCAGTGAACCTTGAAAAATATTGCATTCATATGGGTGTGAATTTGTGTTATTTTTAAATGTATTCATTTCTCTCAAACCAAGGGTAAATTTATTTCAAAAGAAGAAAACATAAAAAAGAGTTGGCCATTAATTCACACCCCACCCCCTCTTAGAGGTCACAGAGATCCTAACTAGACCTTAAAATTTATACTAGAGTTGGTTCCCTTCATTAAATATTGGCTATTTAATGTTTTAAAAATTATAATAAAACCATTGTTTATCATTACATAATAAATAGTAAGGGTATTATTTTGTTTGATGGTAAAAACTAACATATCAAGAAGGATAGAATGATACTCTATATATTATCCATTTTCTAAAAATATATAGAGGTTTCCACAAATTAATTAGTTTTTATTGTGTAATTTTATCCAATAAAAACTTCAAATAAGAATAATATAGATTATGATAGATGAGACAGAAATTTTACACTTTCCTATTGCATAGAAAATAAATCTATGTTAGTTAAAGGAATTTGAAATTCTAAAGTAATCTATGATAGACAAAGAATATTTATTAAGGGAACACAAAAGTGAAGAAATATAAGTTATAAATTTAGATATTGAAATAGAAGATGATATATCTTTTGGTAATTTCTTTACAAGGTTTAATGATATTTTAAGTTACAAAAGAAAATTAGAGAAAAATATAAATACTTTACAATTGTATAGAAGATCTTAAGAATTATTTTTGCTAGATTTGATGCCAAAGTATCTTCCTTAAAAAATATAGATACTGAAACAATATCCCTTTATTATTTTAATAGTATTATCCTTACATGTGAAATGAGAAGATATAATTTTATCAAAATGAAGGCAAATACTAATAATAGAATATTCTTTAAATTTACTAATAAATAAAAGTAAAAAAGTTGTTTTTGAGAAAGAATCGAGTTATTTTTACTAAGAAGATGAAGTACGTATGGAGTTTTATGAATTCATGTCTTAGTTTTCTAGAAAATTTTAAATTTTAATATAAAAGTATAAAGTAAATTTTCTATTAAAGTGATTTAACTAAATATCTATTTTACATTCATTATAAACTAGACAAGTCTAAAGGAAGATAAATATAGTTATGAAGAGTATAAAATTCCAAAAGTATCTATTAAGAAGAAGTAAGAACAAATAACTTTTGGGATGAATAATAAGTTCTATAAATATAAAAAGAGAATTTTTTTATCTAAATGTGATTAAATGATGATAGTGAAGGATAAGAGGAAGCTAAAAAATCCAATGATAAAGGTGGAGAAAAGTTTCTTATTAAAAATGTGAACAATGAAAATTTTACTGGCGATAAAATTATAAAACATAAATAGGAATAGGAAAAAATATATCTATATTTCATTCTTAAAATAGTATTGAAAGAGTGTCTTTTTAAAATTTAAAAGAAATTGAAAGTGAAAAATAAGTTAAATAAATAATATCAACATGTAAACAACCAAGAATCACCACAAAGAAAATCTAGTTTTCTAAAAGAGATTTAAGATATAAATAAATTTCATGATGAATAGAAAACTCTTAATAGAAGTATAGAATAAAAAATTAAGGAGAAATAGAAATAATTCAATCATCTTCAAACGAAACTACTTTAAAATGAATGATAAAAATATTTTTTTTTTTAATTCAAAATTAGAAAATTATAGGATGATATAATAGACTTTAATCACATAATAATTATAAAAAATCTTTTTAAAATGATGATAACAAGTAAAATAAAATTTCTAGGAAGGATGAGAAGAAAAATAAGACCAAGGGGGCATGTTTGTAGCTAAAAAATCAAATTGAAAATTATGGATCTTTTTAGAAACAAAACATTGATGAAAAACAACAAAAATATGAGACTCTATTAAGGTTGATAAGAATTAAAATATTACTATAAATAAGTTTATAGTCCACTAAAATTTATTTTTATAAAAAGGTATTGAGATTTATGGTTAGAAGGTTGATGGAATATTGGTTCAAAATTCTAGATAGCATGTTTTTTTCATAGGTTGGTATAATTTTTTTGGTATATTTTTGGCACAGTGGAAGCTTTGGGTAAATAAAAAATTTATTTTGGATCAATAATAAACACTACAATGAATCTATAAGGCATTATAAATATATCTTTTGGGGTCTTTAACCCACTCAAAGAAGAAAAAATCAGAGTCAACCAGAAAAATCCATTTCGAAAACTAAAAGTAAATTTTAACCACTAAAAGAAAAAAAATGATATGGCCATACCAATCATCTAACTAAATGGTGTCATGTTATTCTACCAACTTAGTGAATCATTAATCAAAAATCTCAGAATCATTAAGATAAGGAGGTAAAAAGTAAAGAAAAGTTCATTGTTCTTGAAACTACTCTTAATGCCACAAGAGGAGAATGACCATGCATATTGGATTGGGGTTGTTATTCAAATATGGATAGATATTTGAAATTATTGAAAAACCTTGAAGAATAAAAATAAGGTATAATGATTTTTGGAAATAATGAGTCTCTCATAATCAAAGGAATTGGATCTGGAGTCATTAAAACATGTTGAAATCCATAAGTGACTTATTTTTTGATGGAATGAAACACAATATTTGATTGTTTTATGGATTTATGATGAAGTAAATGAATTTATATTTATAAGTGATGGATTTATTATTAAAAGACATGAAGATTGTGAGGCTTTGATAATAGGATAGTTAACCAAAGGAAACATGTTCTAGATTAGAGAAGCAAAGAATTCATGTTACCTGAGTATGAAAGAAGAAAATAGAATTTTTTCATAGAAGGCTTAAATATATGTTATTTAGAAATATGAACAATTAAAAACATAAAGAAACTATTTTTTATATCATTGATATGTTTAAATGTAAATATTAGTGTTGTTATATATTATGGGTAAATTTTTAAATTCTATCCCCAGGAAGGTTGATATGAAAACATCTCATCCCTTAGAACTTATTCATTCTGACATATGTTAGCCCATGAGAAAGAAATCAAAAAATGGATATAAATATTTTATTTATTTTATTTATTATTTTACTCATATTACAAGTATTATGTTTTTAAAACACAAATCAACAGCTCTGAAGATGTTTAAAAGTTTCATGTTAAGTACTGAAAAGGAGTGTGGCTACTCTATAAAAAATATTTAAACATATAATGGTGATGAAAAAAATGTAATTTTTAAAGTTTTTATTGAAACATGTGGTATTGGTCGTGATCTTAGTCTATTGTACACAACATGTTAAAATAGTGTGGTAGAAAGAAAAATAGGATCTTTGTTGAGACGGATTAAACAATATTGATTGAACATGATACTTCTTAGATTTTTTGGAGACAATTTATTAGAAAAATAGTCCACATCCAAAATCATTGCTTTTACTTACCAAATTCATATTTGTATCCATATGAGGTATATTATAATAAGTCCCTATGTTTTATGTACTTAAGGGTATTTGGAATTACCTGTATTATCAAAGTCAAAGGTAAAAATCTCGGGAAGTTTTATAAAATAGGTGTTGATCTTATATTCCTTTTCTATCATCCAAATGCTAGAGATACATATTCTACAAAAGTGAGACTAGAATAATAATTGATTCAGATGATTTGTAAATGCTATAAAATTTCAAATGGGTAATTTTAGGAGAAATTTTATATTTAACGGAAGGATAAAATGAATCTATTCCTCTAAAGTAGTAGTGTGATTTCATTTGTGGATATGAAGGTGTTGATGTTGTGAAAAAAAAATATAATGACTTAGTTGTTTATAGTGATATTGAACAACAATTTTTATCACATAAAAGTATGAGTAAGAAAGTAATGATTTAGTACATCATTATCAATCAAGAACAATATGTTAAAACTAGAACAATATTGAGGATGCTTTCACTTACCTCAATATTTTCACTGGTTGATCCCGGAGATGTTAAGGATCATTTTAGAATCAATAGTGGGTTAATTCCATGAATGAGTAATTGGTTCAAATTGATAAAAATAATAAATGGTATTTGGTACCCAAAATTGATAATAAAAATGTTATTGGGGAAAATGGGTTTTTCATAACCAATTAAATGAAAAAGTTGAAGTGGTAAGAAATAAAAAAATAATGGTTTGTAATAACTACTCAAAAGTTGAAGGAATTGGATTTGATGATACCTTTTTCTCCAATTTCAACACTCGAAACCATCAAAATATTTTTTTCTATTTTTTAACAAAGTAAATATCATATTTTCCAAATAGATTCCAATTCTTCCTTTCTTAATGGATAATTGGAACGAAAAGTCTAAAGGAAAAAAATATACTTGGATACACATATACATTATGGTTTTAGATTTTTGGATTTGATAATGAAATATATTGTTAATAATGATTTAAATGAAGGGTTCCAAATATTTCCATATATCATGAAAGAAAATAAAGTAAGTTTTCTACGTCTTCAAGTAATGTTTTAAAGACTGGAATTTGCGAACACCCATTATCGAGTCAAAACATGCACACTTGGATACACATATACTTTATGGTTTAGTGAAAATATCATCCATGAAAACATGCAGACTTGGATACACATATACTTTATGGTTTGAGATTTTTAGATTTTATCATGAAATAGATTTTTAATAATGATTTAAATGAAGGGTTCCTAATCTTTCCATATATCATGATAGAAAATAAATTAAGGTTTCTATGACATCAAGTAATGTTTTAAAGATTGGAATTTGGGGATATTTTAATTTTTAAAGAAAGTTGTATGGATAGTTTTGAATGGAGAGTCAAAAGGAAAAAAATTGGGATCTTTGATTACCAAAAATCTTGTTAATTCAAAAATGATTGATTCACATGGTATTTTGAATATCGAAAAGATAGAATAATAGGAAGTTGAATGATTTTTCATGTTATATATATTTATAGTTATTTTAAACCATATATTAAATACAGTAGTTAGAGTGTTTTGTAAAAGGAAGAAGAACAAATAAATAGGAAGAATGAATAATAGGTTTTGGCTCACTACTATGTAAAAAATTAAAAAAGAATAAAAAATAACTTTAAGAATACCAAGTATGAATAATCCAAGCTACACAGTAATGATGATTTGAAGCATGTTTGTGAAGTTTTATTCCATTGTTACAAATTATATATTATCATATCAATAGTTTGAGAATCACATGCACTATAAAAGGATAATAGTGAAACATAAGTGATGGAATTAAAATAATTTATGTACACCATAATGATTTTTTCCAATGGATTGTGTGATATCAAATTATTTCAAGATCATTCTAAGGACTAGATATACTTCTTAAGTAGTTAACCTAAACAATTATGGTGTTCCGATGAGTGTTATTGTGTATTCTATTTTATTAGAGT
The DNA here is from genome assembly GCA_963277665.1 of Viscum album. NCBI lineage: Eukaryota > Viridiplantae > Streptophyta > Magnoliopsida > Santalales > Viscaceae > Viscum > Viscum album. The sequence continues at coordinate 1,700,412,558 of OY728158.1, read as the reverse complement.
CACTTCTCTCTAACCATAGGAGAAGGTTGTTTTAGAAAAAGAAAATATAAAAATAAATTACCACTAATTCACTCCCCAATCCCCCCTCACTAGTCATATAGATCCTCCCTAGACTATACACACTCGATCTGTGAAACTCTAAATTAATGCTATAAAGTCTCCTCTTCTATTAAACTAAAAGGTTCTAGTTATTGGTGAGTGTGATAGATATTACAATAAAGGTATTGGGTGATTCATACAACCCATGGAAACCTTTGATGAGAGTAGTTAATTAGGTGTTTCTAAGGTATTTTTTTGACTATGTATAAAACAGGGAAAGTTTTATTCACAAACATATAGGAATATATGATTATATTTTCTGTATTCAATTATAATTAACAACGGTTTGATATTATAGAATGACTTTTATTATATATTTCCACTATATTTGAATAGATAATGTCTATTAAAAACAAAAAAAAAATGATCCCAAATGAACCTAATAGCCATGTCATGGAATAAATATATTAAATGTGTTGAGAGATTCATATAATATTTGGATACCTTTAATGATATTTTTCAATTGGGTATTTTTAATATATATACATTAACTATGTTTAAAGTAAAGTCTTGGTATAAATTGAAACATATATATTCTTATTTTTTATTCAATTCAAATAAACTGTGTTTTAATCATATGGAGTAAATTTTGGAATATATTTTAAACCCATAGGGTGTTGTTAATTCCTATGGTTTTATCAAGTTTATAAATTTGTAAAATTATTTATAAATACTAACTGTAGTGGTTAAAGAAGTGATATCCCAAGGTCAAACCCACATAGATGAGTTTAGAAATCAAAATAAAAGAATTAGGAATGAATGATAACAAAAGAAAGTAAGGTTGTAATTTCAATCAAAGAGAATGTAATAAGAATAGTAAATAAAAGTTCTTGCACTAGTGATATAAACATGGATAAAAATATAATTAGTTTTTCATCAAGATGGGTCTATGTGAATTTTTATTCATGGTACCCAGTCTCTATATTAAAGATACCCACTTTCCTATGATAAAATACTTATGTTAATCTGTGAAATAAGGGACCCAAAACTGTATTTAAAGACAAAACCTAACCCACCCAATGGCCATGAAGAAGGTAAACTCCCAATAATTGTATGGGAAGTGAAATCCCTCACTTCAAAAGAAATTGATCATGCTTAATAGGTAAAAAAGAGACACAAAAAACAAAATGAATGGAAAAAGAAACTCAAATTAATCATAAAAAACTTCACTATATGAAATCACCCTTTAATACATTATTTGCATGAAATAACTCACTCCCTCGTGTCAGTAGACCCTAGAAGATAAAGACTCTAAAAACCAAGCTTGAACCCTCTAATATTAAATTATTAGTGTAGCATTCAGCCTCCTTTATTTATAGGCTTATAAATCTACCTTCATATTTCATCATATCTCCACTATATTCTTGTATCTATCCATTATATATTCCTATACAAGTGAAACTCCTATCCATATAGATATAACTAAGATATTTATAAGACAAAATGCCACAATATCCCCCTAAAAATATATCTCCAAAAATATCCAATAGAGAAAATAGTCATTTTATTTCTGCCAAAAAATATGAATATTACAGCACAAACACAATTCATCTCAAACACCCTTTACATGGCTGTGAAATGAATGTTTAATATTACAGCATGAAAATCTCTATAGGCATGAACCCATTAAGAGTTGCATTCAACCATATGCAAGGATATAGGGATAAATTGTTTAAAATAGTTATTTATCTTCTCCATTATCTTTAAAAGAAATGTATCTTCACTTTTTACAAGGTTGTAGTGTTACCAAAATCCTCACACCCATGGCATACTATTCTATATTTATTCAAAAAACCATCACATCTACCTTGATTGGTCGAGAACATAAAATCAAAAGCTATGGTGTGAGCAGTTATATCCACTGATCTCCCCACTACTTCTACTCTTCCTACATTTTCATTATAGTGACATCATACCTAAATGATACTAACATCCCATATATCCAATAAGTAACATACACACCAATAAATGTGGAATGATTATTCACCTCATGGTGTGATAACTTCTTTCATAAATCTCACAAAATGATTATATTTACGAACTTTTCTCTCAAGAAGTGACTCTTAGAAAATCATTGACATCCCTCATTAAGTCTTATGAGATCACAAACACCCATCAATATGGTGTGAAATCATTAGGCACAATGCAACAAAGTCTTATGAAGAAACACATTCTGTAATTTTTTGCTTCAAATCATTCATATTTGTAGAGTGAATGTGGACTAGATCTATTGACTATCAATAATTCATGGTGTAGTGGCACTCCAAATATTCAAATATGTGGTATTGAGAACCAAAATTCAAACTTTCCAAAGGAATCCATGAAATTTAATATTGTAAACCAAGTAGGCACTTTGTGAACCTCTTAGAAATCCTATTGAGTAGAGATGATGAGTTGAACTGTGTTGTTTCTTTCATTTCACATGTGTATCATTTTTTGACCAATAGTGCCACATGTAGTGTGAGTACCAAATCAAAATTTCATTCATATTACCTATTTTATATCATATTGGGATCTCTTTAACTTCTTAATGACTCATGTATTGTTTTTCTATATTATGAACACTTTTCCATAGTAACATCCCATGTCATTGCATTTTCTCTCTACCTAGAGCTTACCAATGATATGTATGATTCTTACTCCTCCACTTGAGGTCCTAACTCTATGTTTTTCATTAATCTCAGTCGCTATCTCATGGTGTTTAAATACTCTGGTGGTGTGGTATAAAGTTGGAAAAAATTTAATACTTGAAAAATATTTCACCTTTGAAAATATACATCTTATGTATGTGTCACCCTGTAGGGGAATTTTCCAAATTTTCACCTTCAAGACAGATTCTTCCTCTTTTCATTATTTTACTCCAAATTCAAATTTATATACTTTATGTTATTTTATTAATAAAAAAATTTGGCAAGAACATTTAATTAAATAAAAAATCATTGAAATTAAAAACAAAATATTAATGCATGTAATTGATCTATTCAATCCCTCATACTTAAACTCTTTCTTATCATCAAGTATAAAATCTCCACATAAAACTGAGGTAAACGCATCCTACTAAGTTTAAAAACTATTTTCAATAAAATCAAACAATTATCAATAAATAATACACTTTAAATATTTATAAAAGAAATATTTTTCTAATCCTAATTTTTGTAATAAATAAATTAATCATAAAATTTACATTTCCACTTGAAATGATGATACCCAACTTAAATTATATTCATATTTTTCAAATTATTATAATTGTTAGTTTTTAAAAATAGGTGCATTTACTTGAGAGGGTGGTTGGATCAGTTTTGACTGTGTTTTATCAAGTCCTTATCCTTTATAACTTCTTATCACTTATGTTTCCCTCTTAATTATTGAACCGTTGTTAATGGTTTAGAAAAAAGTGGATACATTTTTTTTCCCCAACACACATATTCCACATAAAATTTAAAAAATATAATTAAAGAATAACACGTGATATTTTTATAAATATCTCCCCTAATTTGGGGTGCTATGTACTTTTTGTGTTCGTTAACATCTGATAGATAGATTTTACACTAATAATATTGCTATCAATTATAATTAGGGTGAAAGGGGATAATCCAGAATTCATAGTATATCCCAAAATTAAATAATATCCTGATGGATTATACTATCTCTCGATAGTCGTACAACTTCCTTCAACCTTTTAAATTAGATCACTAGTTTTCATAGGATAACACTACATCAACATAACCTAATATGCTTCCTCATTTGAAGACTATGGATGCCTATATATCTTCAATAACAACTACATGAAACTTGGTTTCTATAAATATGATTCCTCTCAAATCTTAATCATAATCCCTTTATTGGTTTCCCCCATATTATCCTTCAAGGATACTGACTACCAGTAAGTATTCTATAGAACTTTATGCATGGAAACCATTATCACATATTCTTCTTTTTTGATCACTGACTTCTACAATACTGAATATCATAGGACTTCCTTTATTTCCCCTTATTCTCTGACTGAATGAATCTGATCAATAGAAATTTCACCAAATTCATATTCTACCTCAATACAAAAAATGTTCTTCCTTTGATGAGAAGTACCAGGTTCTCTCTTCCTCTCCCATAGTAGTTCTTCCTTATCACATATAAAGGTATATCCATTCTTACTCTCTCTTTTTATCAGCTTTTATATTCTCAAATCATAGAATTATGTTTTCTATATTATTTTAATATAGAAAATATATTATAATTTCAGTACTAAAACATACACCTTTTCCTCAAACTTTTCACATGATTGTGTCCCCAATATATCATATATTTTATTTTTCATAAAGGATCATCTACCCCAAAATTACAATAATACCCTTCACTCATTTTCTTCTCATTTTATCCTAATAGAAAAATATTCCTTCGTTTGAGCTAGCAAGCTCGAGAATATTTTTTCTAAAAATATTTCCTAAAATATCCCACAAATAAATCAATCTACAAAACAATATAAAAATCATAAAATAATAAAAAAATTATGTGTGGATTATCACATCAAGATCGTGAAAATATGATTTTTATAAATAGTCTTTTGTTTGAATTCCATTCTAAATCATCATCATAGTATGAACTTCTTCTAGTCAGATCATTCAACTCAAAATAAAAAACCCATTGTTTATATTTAAAATCTTAAGAATATATCAGGAATCATCAAATTTTCATTCCAGAATTTACTTATAGATTTTATTCTTTAATATAATAAACATTGGTAAATTATTCCTCATTCTATTATTCGCATCATGTGATATCATTCACCATGATATGAGGATCAGAATCTCTTCATTTTATTTGAGTCAAAAATACACTTATGGTGTTTAGCCCATTTAATATCAATTCGATCATCATCCAATTTAATTCCATTATTCAAAAATATTTAATATTCTGGAACTCTCTATCATCATAGATTTTAAAAATTGTTGAACCTTAAAATACCCCTTGTGAACCCTATGAACTTTAACCTTATGAAGATAAACCTTAAGTAATTCTAAGACTTATGATGTTTAAGGAACCTTATGAAGTTCTAGTCTCAACACTACACAAAAATAAACATGCAGCGGCAGTATAAACCACTGCTAAACTGTTTCGCAATGGTTTTTTAAAATTACTGCTCAATCTTTTGTCGTTAATCATTTAGCGATGGTTTTCAAACTTATTGCAAAATATCTCAGCTGTGGTTTTTTTATTTCTGTTTTGTTTTTTATTAAATAAATTAGATAATAATAATTATTTATTTATTTATTTATTTATTTATTATTATTATTATTATTTATTATATTTTATTCAATTCATTCATAAATCAAGAATATATATGTGTTGGGTGAGATTTGATACCACTTGGTTACTCAACAAAGACTTGACCACTCCATCAAGCTCTTCATGTGGTGAGTAAAAAGAATTTAATATACTTATATACATGCAGAAAAAACAAAAAATAATATTAAGGAATAATAAATAATAACTAAGAAATAATAAATAATAAGTTAATAAGTTAATAAATAATAGATAATAATCAATATGTAATAATTAATAAAATTATAATAAATATATAATAAATAAGTTAAAAATAAATAATACATAATACATAATACATAATACATAATACATAATTAATAATACATAATACATAATACATAATACATAATAAATGATAAATGATAAATGATAAATGATAAATAATAAATGATAAATAATGATAAATAATTAATAATTAATAATTAAGAAATAATAATTAATAATTAATAATAAATAATAAATAAATAAAAGAGTAAGAAAGAATAAATAATAGATAACGCATAATAAATAATAGATAAATAATAAATAATACATAATAAATAATTAATAATAAATAAATATATAACTAATAAATAAATGGTAAATAAACTAATAAACAAATACTAAAAAATAAAAAATAATTTTACAATAATTTAATAAAAAATAATAAATCAATAGTTAATAAATAGGTAATCATAGATGAATAAATAATATATAATAAATGGGAATAAATATCTATAAATATATATACATATAATGATATTTAAATTTCTTAATCGGAAGGAGACAACACCCCCTTTTATTTTGAAAATAACGCATTCTTGTCAACAGGGTTGAGAGGTAACCCTGAAATGTCCTGAAGGCCTAGTGGCACGGAGACCAAATGAAATATGGTGCCATGGATCCCTAGTGGTAAAATAGTTTAATAACAACCCATAGTAAACTCGCAAAATTATAAGCACTATAACAACCCCCACCCCCACTCCCACCCCCCCCCCCACCACCGTTTGAGCAAACCCAGTGCTATCAGGAAAAGATAATGTGTCACCCCCCCCCCCCGAACTAAGAGTTACATCATGTTGGATAGACACAACATGTCAAGGAGCTCCTTAATCCCACACTAGAATATGAAGGGGGTATATTATATATTCCAACACACCTATATCTATTTGGAGTCATCCACCTGACGTTGCTTGTGAGGCACCAATTACACCATCAACCAAATCCTCAACATCATCAAACTGACACACATAAAAATATGAAAAGGTCATAACCCATCTACCCAACATAGTAATGAATTGGATTGATGAATGATGGGGGCCCATACATGCATCCCTCTTTCGAGGTCTCCCTCTCAATGACACAAGCATGAAGAGTTGTATCACCTTGAAAATGCGCTAAGATAAACACTTGTTTTAACAAAAAACATACAAACCTAAAGGCCATCCAAGAGGCCTAATGGTTCAAAGGACCAATTAAATGGCCCTAATTCCCAAGCATTATGAAAATACTAAAAAACCCTACATCGTAGTTACAGTCATCGATGCCACCCTAACCGTCCACTATCATCCAAAGCCATCATCATCGCCGCATCAGCAATAAAGTCATTATCCCCCATTTTCCTTTCAGTTATGAAGCCACTATCATCTATGGACTAGACCATGTATGCTATAAACATCACCACTCTTCTTCTGGACACCCTCCAGCACTAAATCACCACCGAAATCGACCCATCAATACAACTCAAAGCTAAAGACTACCACAGTCCTTGAGCACTAAGGACACTTCATCATCACCAAAAACCATCCCCTCCTGTATCTTGTGCTTTCCCCATGAAAATATGTTTCCTACAATGGATATTGAATAGATATGAGTGTATCACACCAAAAGGAATGGACAGGATGAACTGATGGGAGAATCAATGAAGACAACGATGGGGTAGACTCTGTGGGGAGGGATGGATAGAAGCTAACAATACCACCACCATCCATGTCATTGACCAATGCAAAATCTAGACACTGCTAACATGTGAACCTCGAATGAGTAAGGTCTGCCTACAAACCAATTATTACAACCACAGATTACTTCCACCAAGATGATGAACCCACATCCACTCAATGTGGTTTCCAAAAATGATGTTTCCTCCAAAAGAAATTACAGAAACCCTAGGGTCTCTCCTGAGAGAGAAAGCGCCCAATAGTTCCCCCTAGTCATTCCACCGAATAATTATATTTACATAAATATATACAAACACGCATTTATGTTACATAAATATTTGTAAATGAACACACATATATAATTGTATATTAATATAAAAATATATATATATATATAAACACACTTAAATATATATATATATACCCATATGATATATAAAAATATATAGACATAAATATGTATAAATATTTACAAATGTATATAAATATAGACAAATATTCATAAATACATATAAATATCCATAAATTTATATAATTATAAATAATTTTAAATGAATATTTATAAATAAATATAAATTATAAATAAATGCACATAAATGTATAAAAATGCATACAACTATATATATATATATATAAAGATATATAATATATCATAAATCACCAAAAGAAGGAAATACACATAACATTCAACACCTTAAAATCAATAAGAATTTAAATTTTTGTAATAAAATCATATAATACCTAAAAACACATATGAAAATACTCATAAATGAAAATAAAATCTCATCGAGTGTTCAAAAAGAATGGTATCTGAACTAAAAAAATCCATTTTGACAGAATTTTGGGACTTTTTTAACCTTGAAAAATAGTTACATGGGTATCCCGAATCAACATGATTTAGATATCATTACAAAATTATATTTGATATATGGTAGAGCTCAAACAGATACCTATATGAAAATTTATGGTCATTTAAATTTGAAGTTCGGTTTTTAACTTCTCATAAATCTGTAATAAATTTTATTCTGCTTATTATTATGAAATTATAATCTAATTTCATTGTATCTAATTTAATAAACTTCAATTTGACTAGTTCTAAAGAAACAATGGACACTCGAAACAAAACTTATGGTTATTTAATATTGACATCTGGTGTTCAACTTATCTAATAATTAATTTAATTTTTAAATAAATATTAACTAATAATTATAATAACTAATTAAAACAGTAAATAATAAAAAATAAATAATTATAAATAATAAATCAATATTAATAATAATAAATCATAATTAAATATTAAATATTCTTTATTTTATATATAATGGTTTTCTTATTAATTTATCAGCGGTTTGAAGAACCTCCCCTCAAAATAAACTAAAAATTAAAAGATTAAAATATTAAAAAATCATATTTAGTGAAGGTTTTTGAAATAAAAATGATAAAATAAAAAATTTAAAAAAAATTAAAAACAAAGTGCCGTGAATTTTTTTTCATGAAATATTTAGCAACAATTTTGAAAATTGATGCTAAAAACCACCGCAAAATCTAGTTTTCGGTTTTGTTGAGACCATATGAAGGTGGACCTTTAAAAAATTTAATGAACCTTAATAATCTCCTTTTTAAACCATTCAATGTTCCTATACTCATTTTTTATAATGGTAGTAACCTCACAAAGTGTTTGGAATAACTTTATGAAGATAAAAAATGAATCTTACGAACACTTCATTTCCCACTTTTCACATATGAGTCAACCTTAATAATATTAGGAAAAAATATTATGGGATTTATTTTTCCATTTTTCATAGTTGGGTCATCCTTATAAATTATATGGTAAACTTTATGAAGTATGGAAATGATTCTTACAATGATTCCAACACTTATCCATTTTCTATTCCTAACACAGAATTTCAAGAATTCTTCTAATCAATTTAGGATATCTTAAAATCAACTCAAGGCCTTCTTAATAACTTCTAGTCACCTCAAAAAATCATCAATTAATTTTTTAAATTATCAAAATAATTTTAGACCTCTTCATCTTTTTTGTAATGTATTTTATAACAATTAAATAATCAATTTTCTATATTTCAATATGTTCCCACTACTTCAATATCCTTGTTTCAAAATCATTCCCTCCAACCTTCATCCAAGTAATTTTTATCTCTAAAAACACCAGTCTTGTTTTTATATAACACCAGGATGTTCTCTCTACAACTCTAACTAGATTTTCTCAAAACATTAAAACTCCATTAATCTATTTTTTAATCATAATTTTATAATTTTTTTAGAATCTTTTTCAGTATATTTCTAGTTTTTTTCAACTTCATAAGAATGTTATAGACAACATTTTTCTCCTTCCTTCAGTACTATTCATTATCCTCCATTAATATCAGCTCAATAATCATCATATGTCTATAGCTTCAACATAGAATATGTCCAATCATTTATTCCAAGACAATAACTCACTCATCTTCAGTTGTTGGATTATTCGTCCATCACCCAACACTCCAATGTACATTAAATATTATTACTAATAATATTTTCAATATATTTGAAAAAAATACAAAATCATATTGATTAATCCACTTGGGAAATTCAATACCCCCTTGGATCTATTTTTAATACGAAATTCACACCTAAAGTCAATGTCGCTCTTCTTTACTTTATTAATAGTAAATGTAAAGTTAAATGAAAATGAAACATTATACTCTACTTTATCACAAAGTTTATTTATATCCCCTTTTGTTCCAGGTTTCTTATCCCCTTTATTAAGATATTTAGTCAATTCAACATAATAGAAAGGTGGAATCAGTTTATTCTAAGAATTTTTCATTAATTAGTCAAATATAACTCTTCATGGGATAACCCAGTATAGTAAAAAATAGTGATCAATTTAGATAAAAAATTTGTCTATATTCAATCCTAAATGTGATACCAACTCTAAGATCACTTCTTTAGGGTACTATAAATAAATTTCTAAAATCATTTATGAACATGCACTCAACTTCAACAAACACAACCAAAATAATCAATTGAAAGTTGATTTTCTTCCCATTTTTCTTTGTAACCACCCCTTAATAATTTGAATAAAACTAAGTTAAATAGTAATGGGTAGGTTACCATCATAACTCAACTTTTAGTTTTTGTAGGGGTTTAAAAAATACTAGGTTTATCCACAAAATGATAAAAAACCCTGGTTGCTTTATCTTTTTTGTTAACTCCCCCTTAAGGAAATACCTCCATCAATCGACATCATGTTTGATTTCCGTCATGGAATAGGCTCTATGAATAATCTTTTGATACCATTTGTAGTGTCGTAAAGTGGAAATATGATACTATTTAATAATTTCTATGATGGATTATTCTATATATCATATTAACATCACAAAATTCAATCTGTTCTACTTTTTTATATTACACCATAAATTCCCTATATAATAATTACAATTTTAAAGATAAGGTAATAAGGTGATTTTCCATTTAATATTTTATATAATAAATAGGTATGATACTTTTTTTAACCCCTAAACTCTTTTTTCATCTTCAAAATGTTAAGAACTCTTCATGATAACTTGACCCTTGATTTTATAGAGATGAGTATCTTTAAGTAGCATGGATTTATTTTTTCCAATCATATTTCTTATTAAATGGAATTGGTCTGTGAGTTTTTATAGTAAATAATTTTCATTATTTTTAGATTTTTTTATCTTTATGTCCAATTTCAACTAGGCCATACAAAATTCTATAAATTATTTTAGCATAGGGTCAACCTTTTCTTGTGTGTTGACTCCTATATAGCTGTTGACGCCAGAATATGCATTCTGAAAGATTTTTAGATGCTTCCATACATGATCCAAGATCGTAGACCATTTCAAAAGCTTCAATTTGGTAGTTCGTAGGGCCCGAATAGAGTTACGTATTAAGAGTTATGGACATTTCAAGATGGGTTGGAAAACTGGTTCGTGAAGCCCATTCACAAAGCCCCCTCCACGATTGTGTAGTGCCGTCGTAAACCAAGGATGCATGATTCTCCAATAACCCCTTTGATGTTTGCAAACCCACCGCGAAGCAAGGATGAGGGACGGTCCGCAAATCTCTTTGATGCTTGCAAACTTCCGCAAAGCAAGGAGGTGGGACAGCTCCGGGAACCCCTTTGATGTTCGCGACCCGCCACGAATCAAGGAGGCGGGACAGCTCCACAAATCTCTTTGATTTTCGAAAACCCGCCACAGATAAAGTTATGTCTTCATGCTGAGTGAGCTCTGGTTCATGCCGCCCCTTGCCTATAAATACCCAGCTCACCCCCTCCCCCGCCCCTCATCGGAGGGTCACTCCGTCCATTGGGCAGCCGATCTCCCAGTTCACAGAGCTCCGATTTCCTTCACGAAGTGGCTCCGTGAGCCCATGCTCCGTGAGAAGCTTCCTTCATGATGCTACTCAGCGATTCCATGCTCCGTGAGAAGCTTCCTTTACGATGCTGCTCCGTGATCCCATGCTCCACGAGTCCATGGTCCGCGAGTTGCTTTCTTCACGAAGCTTCTCCGCGAGTCTATGATCTGTGAGTCCATTGCTCACCCAACTTCCACCTATGGAATACCATGATTTCAGATACTCCTCCACACGCCGTGAAACACCTTGAGTTGACATATTCTCCCCTAGGTTCGTTTCCCATGTCATGAGTTGAGAGTCTCATCATCAATTCCCTAAGTACTCTCAGTCAAACCATTCCTCAAGAAACTCATTCAAACCCCACCACTTGACTCCTATGCCATGTTGAATAGGAAAGGGATGCCCTTGCGTAAGTTTCAACACCAATAATTGTTAGGCACCTTATGCCTAGAAGTCCTCTCTACATGACTATAAACTGCAGTGCACCCTATGTTTCAGACATAGGTTGACTCTTGCTCCAAACAAGATATACCTTATTCTCCAAGAATGAGATGCCAAGAGTCCTCTCTACATGACTATAAACTGTAGTAATCCCTATGTTTCAAGCATAGTATTCCTCTTACTCTATATAAGAGATGCCTCGTGCTCCAAGCATGAGATGCCAATAGTCTGCTCTACATGACTATAAACTGTAGTACTCCCTATGTTCCAAACATTGGATGCCTCTTACTCAATATAAGAGATCCCTCAGGCTCCAAGCATGAGATACCAATAGTCTTATCTATATGAATTTAAATTGTAGTAATCCCTATATGACAAACATTGGATGCCTCTTACTCCAAACAAGATATGCCTTATGCTTTAAGCGTGAGATGTCAATAGTTTTATCTACATGTCTATAAACTGTATTACAACCTATGTTCCAAACATAGGATGTCTCTAGCTCTATACAATAGATGCCTTATGAGACAATCATAAGATGCAAATAGTCCTATATACATAACTTTAAACGGTATTAATCCCTATATGATAGACATAGGATGCCTCTTACTCGATATAAGAGATTCCTTGTGTGCCAATCTTAAGATTCCAACATTCCTATCTACATTACTATAAACTGTAGTGCACCCTATGTTCCAAACATAGGATGCCTCTTGCTCTAAAAAACAGATATCATATTCTCCACGCATGAGATGCCAGCAGTCCTATCTACATGACTATAAAATGTAGTGCACCCTATGTTCCAAACATAGGATGCTTCTTCCTCCAATCAAGGGATTCCTTATAATCCAAGCATAAGATGCCAATAGTCCAATCTACATGACTATAAACTATATTACACCCTATGTGCAAAACATAGGATGCCTTTTACTCAATATAAGAGATACCTTGTGAGCCAAGCATAAGATGCTAACAGTCCTCCCTACCTGACTATAAACTATAGTATGCCCTATGTTCCAAATATAGGTTGCCTCTTACTCAATATAAGAGATGCCTTATGCTCTAAGCATGAGATGCCAACAGTCCTCTCAACATGACTCTAAACTTTAGTGCACCCTATGTGCCAAACATAGGATGCCTCTTGCACTAAACAAGATATTCCTTATGCTCCACGAATAAGATGCCTAATGCCATGAATACAGTGGTGTAATTTCAAGAGCATCGGAATCTATTCAAACATTCCATCACTCCACCTCACACTTTGTGTGTCCTTCATTAGGATCATCATCCACTTCCATGTCTGAAGGGACCCCCTAACATCATGGTCTGATGCTGCATCGGCTCACCTACCATCCTGAGCCAACACCCTGTAAGACATTGGACAACGCTTCAAGTCAGGTCCTGTGTTTCGAACAGGGTCAACAGTCGACCCTCATTTGCTTGTTCCCATTTCAGGCTATCGCAATATGGATGCTGTGTTTTGAACATGGTCAACAGTTATCCTCCATATCCATTCCACCCTCATTATGTTCCAAATGTCGGGCATGTGATTCCCACTTTTCATCCCCCTTTGTTTGGACTGGTTCCAATGACCCTTGGCATTATCCCTCTTGTTTACTAGTGCAAAGGTGAAGGCCTCAACCCACCAGTGGGTTGGGATGCCCTCATGGCCAGACATGAGGAAGACATTACGGGCAACATCCTTGTGTAAGACCCATCCATTGTTGCCACTACATAGCATCACCCGGGCAACTTCCTTGCATAAGCCCCATCCACCGTTGTCGCTCCATAGCGACACCCAGGAATCTTTCTTACGTAAGACCCATCCACTATAGCCTCCCCCTAGCGGCACCTGGGAAACTTCCTTGCGTAAGCCCCATCCACCATTGTTGCTCCATAGCAGCACCCTGGAAGCTTCCTTGTGTAATCCCCATCCACCGTTGTCTCTCCATAGCGGCACCCATGAATCTTCCTAGAGTAAGCCCCGTCCACTATTTCCACTCCATAGCGGCACCCAGGAATCTTCCTCGCATAAGCCCCATCCACTATTACCACTCCATAGAGGAACTTGGGAAAATTCCTCGCGTAAGCCCCCTCCACTATTGTCACTCCGTATGGGCACCCGGGAAACTTCCTCATGTAAGCCCCATTCGCTATTTCCACTCCCTAGCGGCACCGGGTCAGCTTCCTCGTGTAAGCCCCATTCACGATTCCTGGTCCCTAGCGGCAACCGGGAAGCTTCCTCGCGTAAGCCCCATCCACCATTGCTTCTCCATAGCGGCACCCGGGTAGCTTCCTCGTGTAAGCCCCATCCACCATTCCCGCTCCATAGCAGCACCTGGGGAGCTTACTTGCATAAGCCCTATTCACCATTTCCTCTCTATAGGAGCACCCGGGCAGCTTCCTTGCGTATGGCCCATCCACCATTGTCGCTCCATAGCGGCACCCGGGGAGCCTTAAGTGTAATCCCCACACCATCCTGAACAACGTGGTCTTTGATCCATGCCAAGGAAAGGTACTTAGGAAGCTTCCCTGAGGTGCAAGCCTGCCACTCATTCGTTCCGACCCCCTACATGTCGGTTCACCAAACCCATCCTGAACTACGTGGTCGTTGATCCTTGCCAAGGCAAGGTACATAGGAAGCCTCCCTAAGGTTCAAGCCCACCACCCCAGTCGTTATGATGATGTTCACATCGATTCACCAACACCTTGGGCACCCTAGTGTGTAAGCCCCAATCCTACCTGAACAACACGGACTTTGATCCTTTCCAAGGTGAGGTACATAGGAATCCTCCCTAAGGTTCAAGCCCAACACCCCATTGGTTCTGACCACCTTCACGTCGGTTCCCACCCCCTTCTGAACAATGTGGTCTTTGATCCTTTCCAAGGAAAGGTATGTAAGAAGCCTCCAAGAGGTTCATTCCCTCCATCTATCTGGGGCCCAGGTCCACTTTCACATCGGTTCACCCTCGTCCTACATGATGTTAAACTGTGGACCTAAATTATAGGTAAGCAGTTGTTCCCCCATTCAGTGATAATCCATTGTCAACCTCATTCAGCGGTAAGCCATTAAATTCCCCAATCGATGGTAAGTCATCATCGGATGAACTACTTGGACTTTGATTCCCTTACACAGGGATATGTAGGAATCCTCCATGAGGTTCAAGTCTAGTACCCAGGTCTCATCCTAATCTATCCCCCGATCCCATGTTTTCCGGGAAGATCATGCCCCAACCCGGAGGTTCTACTTCTTCCGGGTCCCATCCATGCATCCATTCTCACAGGCCGCCTCCTCAGGTGTCCCATTGTCCCACTGAACTACGTGGAATTTGATTCCCTACCATGAGGATTTGGAGGAAGTCTCTATGAGGCTTAACACCAACACTACCATCACCTTCACGACAGTCCCATCTCATTCCCCCCTCCACTCCATTCAACTCTCCATCATCCATCCTGATTCTCACTGGGTCTGCCACATCACAGTGGGATCATGTCATCCACCTCCTTGCTACTCCTAGAAGTACTTGGGCAGCAATTCACCTGTAAGCCCTAACATGTCTTTGGGTCATTGTCCTTTGTGTACACCCTGATTCATTACCCCTTCGAACTACATGGGTTTTTGATCCATGTCGTCTAGATGGGGTATGTAGGAATCCTCCATGAGGTTCAATCCCAATCAATGGTAAACCTTGGTGTTTCCCTATTCTGGGGTGCACGCTCCCTGATCTGCCCTCAGTGGTGTCCATATTAGCCTTCAAGGTGGCACATATTCCCTTTGTGGGACACATCATCTTAGGTCTACCCTTATCGAGTGTTTTGATCCATCCACTCGGTAAACCTTCCAGGTGTTCCCTCCTAGGGATGTACCAATCTAATATATCTATATGGGATGTTCTGATCACCCTCATGCCGTCTTCGTAAGATGTTAAACTCACGGCCTACCTCGTGATAAACATGAGATGCCTGAGGAAAACCTCGGAAGACACACCTTTGGCATAACCATCTCTGCATGATGTTAAACTTGTGGCATACCCTATGTTAAACATGGGAAGCTGAGGAAAACCTCATATAGATGCATATGGCATATGATTCCCCACATTCGATGTGGGATGCCTCCGGTTTTTAACCGTTGAGATGCCTTCTTATGAGGAAGAATTCAGGTTCCCCAATGCCCATGCATCCATAGATGCCCCGACATGCCTCATGTTGTCATCTACTCCAACCGAAGGTTGCTACCATGTCAAGACCCCATGAAATTCCCTAAAGGAAGTAGTTTAATTAACAAGTGTCCACAAAGAAATGGAACTGAGAATGAGATTCACAATCCACAACTTAATATTTAAGGGAGACCTGGACTAGGTAATGAGTTCTGAGGAGGAATCCACAGAAGGAAGAACCTACATCCCATCATCCCATTTCGATAAAGGAGAAAACTTCCCTAAATAAGTGACGGATGCCGCCCACCTTTGGAAAGCGAGAACGCGGGGCAACAGTTGTGTGTCCTCACAGACAGATGTGTGCGCCCCGAAAAAAGCATTGGAAAAAATATCAAAATAAATTATTGATTTTTTCACTTTATTCTTTAAATGATCTTATTATCTATTAAACCATTCCATACACTTTTTAATTGAATATCCTGATAGTTTTCACCTCCCACACAAAACTTCAATAGCTTTGTGATTATCTCTTTCAATAAATCCCACAAATTCATCATTATGAGTGTCGAAAACTAAAGAAATCATGTTATCTTATTCTTCAATTGATTCTTTTATTAGTGATTCCAATATACATCCTTATTTCTTAATGGTCATATCTAATTTAAAATAATAAAATATGTGTCCTTTCCTACCATAATATAATCATATCTTCTTTATTTTTGATGCATTCTTATTAGATTTCTTATTAGGTATATTTTTTCCAACAGTATTATTTTTTTCTAACCCAATGAATTATATACTTATTTTCTCACCTGGTTCTTTACCATTATGATCTTCTCTTTAAATAAGTATAGGATTTTCATTGAGTTGTTTTATACCATCACATTTCTTCATTTTGAACTCTTTTTTTAGTAATCATAGAATTATTACAAGAATATAAATCTTTTTTAGTTAACATATTTCTCTTGTTGTGTGAATTTTTTATCTATACAGATGGTTTCCTTTCATATTTAGCTCTAATACCCCCTAAATATAGGAATTATAATCATTAAAATGAGATAATTTACATAATATGAGATCATGATAAGAAAGATGATGTTAAACCTAGACTGATAATCTTCACTTTTGATACATAGTTCATGTGGTCAATCCATTCACATCATTTTACATGGTCGATTCTGATGTTCAGTAGCTTGAACATGCTATTGATCTAGACTGAGAAAGGATGGTCACTTTACATGGATTATCCTCATGGTTGACCCTCCTCGTAGATATTAGTGGTTCGTTTTTTCACATGTACAATCTTAAAAATCATGGTCACTTAAATCTCTACATGCAGTTGAAAGGCACGGACGATACTCACGGTTTATATTCAGGGTCAGTGCGAGCTGCATAAGGGTGATCATTTATTTGTCTAAACATTACCTATATAAGAATGATTTTTGGGTAACCATATGTATAAAAATAACTACATAAGAATTATTAATGTTTAAACTAATATTTAGAAGGATACATAAAATTAATTTCATGATATTTGATAACATATTGATTCAGTCGATGTTAGTTGAAGTGTTCTTCAATGATAATATAATATCATGAGATTTTAATCATAATCTTGGTAGTGTTTTTGAAAAAATAATTCATAAATTTATCTTTCTATGAAATATGAATCCATTATTCCACAAAGTATAAAACTACATCTTGGTATATATAAAATTCTCAAAAAAAATCCATATGCTATGGATTTAGGAGTTTCTTAGAAAATGTATTTCTATGGGAAATGAAATTCTTCACCATATAATTGTTTGTTTTTTGTGGGTATTTTAAAAGTTTAATAACCTAGTTATGTCAATTCATGTAAATCTAAAATGAAAAATACCAAGATAATATTCATTTTAATTCATGACGGTTTTGAAGTTGGAAAGAAGAGGAGTTGTGAATGTCTTACATTTCAAATCATGGTACCATGACCACAACTATTGATTTAGAATTTTCATGCATACAAATAATTTTTTAAATAAATAAATTTTAATAAATTAATTTATAATAAGGGAAAGATATGGATGTTTCCAAACAGTGATTTAAATAAATCGAGTACATATGTGAGATTCACGGAGCTTTGAAAATCAATTTTCAAAGGGGTTTTGAATTACCAAAATCTTGGTAATTAATAAATAGGTTTTCTCATTGTACAAGGAATAGTTATAGTATATGTGATTTAAGAATTGGATTATACTAAAACTCATTTAAAAGGATGTTTTAGGTTAAAGAAAATGTAAAAGATAATTTCAACACTTTTTTTCTAAAAAGAAACATCCTTGTGTTAATATAAGAGAAAAAGAACCGATATTGTGTCAGAAATATATAATCCATGATTATCTAAGAAGGAGGATGTTCCAGTGCTATTCGTACATACTGAAGAATATTAAAATAAGTGGGAATATATCTAGTGTATTCTATAAAAAAATTATGTAAAATAAGAATAAGTGAGTTATGTACACATCAATCCATATAGAAAATGAAGTTTCTTGGAACAAGTGAAAGAGGAAAGAAGAAAACATAAGTGTTTGGAATTTAATTGTGCAAAGCAAATATGGGGAGGATGAAGTTTTTTCTACATATCATTTCATACATAAGTAGAGTCATGCATCAGTGGTACAAATTTATGACTTTGGTTTAATTATATGATGAAAAAGGAAGTATGTGGGTGTACACCAATGTTCGTACAAGAGAAGAATAAAATGAGATGTTTTTATAATGTTGTGTGATTAAAAAAAAGAAGAAGAATTCTCAAGAAGCGCATCATATATAATTTCATGGTGTGGAAGGTACCTGTGTGTAAGAAGAACTAAATAATTGTCAAGATATTATAGTTAAAAAATGGGTTCCAAGGATTTACCATACTCATTTGTATCATATAGGTTTATTACTAGTGAGTCATGTGATAGTGGTTTTCTATTTTTTACACCAAGGATTAGCCTTTATTATTGAAATGTAAACCTTATAAATCATTGTATCCTTTTTGTATGCTTATATATAAGAAGGAAGGTGACAACTAATGAGAGAACAAGTGAACCATTCACCTTACCAAGTGATATTGGTAAAGAAAAAAAGGTGATAATAAAGATAAATCATATTAAAAGTCACAAAAACTGATTCACCCCATTCCCTCAATGCGAAATAAATCCCTAACATGTCCTTTCACTTTTCATTTATATCCCACTATTATCTACTTCATTAATCAAAATGGTCCTGTAAAACCAAAAACAAAACTTGTGAAAGTAAGAGTTTTATTCCATTTAAGCTCACAAATATAGGGTGATTGAGTCGACATCCTAAAATAAATCCAAAAAATCATAAATTCCTAAATATTATCTCTTAAAGATCCAAGAAAGTAATAAAAAACTTGGTTTCACTCTTTAAAATTTCTTTTTTTAATGTTTTTTAGATATACATTACCTTCTGTGTAGTCATGTGATAGAAGGTTGGAAAGAAATTACCCGATCTGGATCAATGAATTGTTGATGTTGAGATTCATCCGCATATATTGGTCTTCATCCTTTCTCAAAAATTAAATTTTTCCTTCCTTGAGGTAGTACATTATATACTTATATATATCCATTCCATTAATGTTTATTTAATAATATAAAATCAAATGTTAAATAACGGACATACCAAACATAATGACATTCCTTGAAATTATATAGTACAACAACTATTCCAGCAACCAAAATCCTCTCAAGAATCCTTTTTCTCTAATTTTCTTCTAAATTTCACATTCTTCTTTCATATATATAGTATTTTCTTCCTTTATCACATCAATGGTAGAAATATCATCTAATTATAGCTTCCTTTTTTCACTTAAAACCAAATATTTTCATTAAAACACTTCATAGATCGATGGATATTAAACTTTACAAGATCACCACCAACCATTATAAATAACTCCCCAATTTGAACATCAATCAAGACCCTTATTGTTTCAAAAAATACCTATCCCATAATAATGGGTACATATTCATATATCACTAGCATAGGGAAGTCTATCAAAAAATCGAATCTATCTACTTTAACTAAAATGCCACTAAATAATACTCATCGATATCTCACCACTATGTATTCCAACTAAAGTGAAACTATTTTGGGATTAATCTCTTATAATACTAATCTCTTGAATGTTTAGTCTGAAATAATGTCTACACTCTCTCATATATCACCCAAATATTTTACTAAATCATCAGATCCAATATTCCTAGGAATTGAAAAACTACTCAGATATTGTTTATTCTTTGGTAGAATTCTTAAAATCATGGTTAATAACTCTCCAATTAGTGTTATCATGTCTATATCCTCAAGTTTACTCTTTTTTGAAACCAAATATTTCATAAACTTTTTCTATGTGGTAATATTTGATAAATCTTCAGCCAATGGGATGTTAAGATGTAGTTTCTTGAAAATTTCTTAAAACCTATCTTTTCCTCCGTCTTCCATTTCTTTAAACTTTTCAAGAATTGTAGTGGTGGTTTATAATGTAGTGTTACTTATTATCTAAATTCTTTTTAGATTCTTTCTCCTTTTCTTTACTATTTTACTCCTTTTACTTGACTTTTTATTCTTTTTTTTTAATTTTTATCTTCTATTTAACACTATCATCTGTGGTATTGATATTTATCGAGGTTATACACTTCAATTATCCAAAGGAATAGACTTCTATGTCACTCGATATCACCCATTTGGACAATCCTTGATTGTATTCATAATTTTTCAAACTTGGATTTCTAGATTTCTAATGGAATATTTCTAATCTTTTGAAGAATTCTTTAACTCATTGATAGCATCCACATTGGTTATTATTAATGCCAGAAAGGTTTCCTCTGATGAATTTATTTATATTTTAATAGATGTTTATTATTGGTGTTAGAACCCTAGTGATATTTGTTTATACCCAAAACATTTTCATTATTCCGACAAACCATAAAACTTATTCTGATGGATATAATCAAAATTATTAGAAACCAAAATGTATATTCCCTGGGGTTAGTTCATGGCCATCATTGCATCCATATTCTTTGTAAAGGCTTCTATTTGTGTAGTTATCCATCTGTTGTTGTCTACCATTTAGACTCCTCTCCTTTTAACTCCTTCCATTTTCCAATTGAAGGTATTTCTCTACATCTCATCCAATAATTTATTGATCTCATTAAGTATCTTATTTATCAATTATATTTTAATCACAGCATCTATAATTGGTATATTTCTCTGAGATTAACCCTAATAAAAAGTTTGGATAAATAACTACATTTTTATTCCATGATGGGAAATATTATGTAAAAACTATTTGAACCTATCCAATGAAATTTAATGTAGTTTTTCATTGAATTGATTGAAAATTAAAATGTCAGTGAAAATATTCATAGATTTGGAGTTAGGGAAGAATCATATTAGGAACTTTCTTACTAAATCATCCCATATGGTAATAGAATTTGGGGTCAACCATTGGATCTACTCTTCATATTTATTTTTTTTTAGGTTGGGGATGAAGCCTCATTTATTATTAAATAAAATCAAATACCTCTTTTAACTGGGTAGAGGGAAACCAATTACATAGCCCGAAGGCCCGGTGGGCATTTAGTGAATTACATGTCCTGTATGCCCAATTTTTTTGGTCCAAGAACCATTTTAGGAGTAGTACTGCTATAGTACCCCTGCCAGCTATAGTACCACCCAGTACCCTCCACTGCAATAGTGCTCTTCTACCACTACAGTGACTTGCCACCACTACGGTATCTGTCGTTGCTACAGTGCCACTGCTTCTACAGTACTACTACAGTTATGTGCCCAATGGGTTTGGAACACACATTTTCATGTAGGATTACAGAGTGATTACCACAAACCAAACCCAAAATACATCTACTCATGATATTTATATTTTTGTTAAAAACTGAATAATCATAACCTTACTACATCACTGTAAAGGTTGTTAAATTGGAAGGTGAAACAGAGTTCAAGAAAACTTCCCAAGTGTGTGTTGGGATCATCCTGTGGTAGCTCAGTGAACTGAAATGGATTTGATATCATTTATATTATTTCTAGATTTACTTAAAAATATATCAGAGTAACTAAAGTCACTAGAATTATTCATTTTACACCCATTCTGGAAGGTTATCCATAGTCTATTAAAGTTAATAGCCTTGGATCTCTCTATAGAATCATTTTTCAGCTCTTTTTTCTCTTTTCTATGATCTTTCATGACTTCTTTCATGTTATTTTTTTACTTGATCATGCTTCCTTCTAAATTGGGATCATAGTCACAAAACTATATTTCCCTTTATCTGAGTTGATTACCCATGAATCAATGGTATTACCTAAAATACTAAAAATGATAGAACCAAGTGTAACATAGATAATAAAAATTAAAAAGAAAGAAAAATCTCACTCATCAAAGTTTCCTATATAACTATACGAAAAAACAGTGCCAAAACGTTTTACACCCAAAGGGAATTATTAATTATTATGGTTTTATCAAGTTTATAAATTTATAAAACACTTTTTAATTACTAAATATACTAGTGTAGTAAGTGGTAGTTCATGGTCAAACCCACACAGATGAGTTTATAAATGAACTAAGGAGAATTAGGATTCAATGAGAACAAAGGGAATTATAGTTGTAAATTAAGTCAAAGGGAGCATACCAAGTATAGTAAATCTCAGTTCATGCACTAGTGAAGTGAAAAAGGGGTAATGAATTAATTGATCTATTTTTGATATTAGGTCTAAGAGAATCTGTGGTCTTGGTACTCTATTTTTATCATAAAGATACCCTTTTATTATAAATAAATACTTTTTTAATCAATAATTTCAATGACCCAAAACCATATTTATACAAAAACCTAACCCAACTAATTTTTATAGAGAGATACAAGTACTAGTAATTACATTAAAAAAGACCTCCCTCACTTAAAAAGATAATGATCATTCTTAAGAGGTATGGAAGAGACATGAAAAAATGAATGTCAAAATCAAAATCAAATTAATCATAAAAATTAAAATTCATTGGATACAATAACCAAAAAATACATGCTTGAAACTAAACAAATAACCCCTCCATTATCATCACAAAAGAGTGTAAAAATAAAATTAAAAACCATATCAATAGTAGACTCTAGAAGATGAAGAGTTTAGATTCTAGGATTTACCCATCTAATATTGAAAGATTAGTATAGTAGTCAGCCTCATTTATTTGTAGTTAGTGAAATATACCTTAATATCTCATTATATTTCCACTATCTTCTAGAATATATCCATTATTTATTCCCAAAAAATTGTAACTCCTCTTTATATAGATTTTCTTTAAATATCTTCATTCCATAATGCCACAATACCCTTTGAAAGTATATCACCATAAATATCCAGTTGAGAAGAAAATCATTCTGTATCTTCCTGTAAATAGGTGTCACATAGTGTAACATTTTACTTCACAATATAAACTCACTTCATCTCAAAACCCCTTCGCTTGGCCGTAACGTGAACATTTGTCATCACGATGTGAATCACTCTCTAGGAATGTCCCATTTCACTATTCTTTTCTACTTTATTCATGGACATTACATGATAGTGTAATACATGGTGTTTTATATTCTACATTATTTTAGAAAAAGTTGTATCTTTACTAATTGAATGGATATGGAATAACCAATACTCTCACCGATATCAAATACTCTTTCGTAATGTTTCAAAAAAAACTTTCACCACTACCTTTCATGTCTATGATCACGAACTTAGACATCACAGCATAAGAAATTGTATCTACTAGGATCCCCACTACTACACATCCAAAAGATGCGGTGTGACTCTTTATATTGCATTGTGGAAACTTCTTTCAAAAATCTCACAAAAGGGTTATCCTTACAAACTATTCTCCTAGGTAGTGACTCTTATGAAATCATAGAAATCCCTTAAGAACTCTAATGAGATCACCAAAACCCATCAATGGTGTGTGACATTGGCAGGTGCATCATGAAAATTTATTATGAAATAAATCCTTATTTATGTAATGAAATAAACTCCTTCATATCATTATAGTACATGTAGCCCTAATCTCTTCACTATCAAGGATCCATGGGAAAAATCTCCTGGATTTCATGGAGGAATTCTTGAGAACTATAATTCCACCTTCCCAATGGAATCCATTGAATTTCACTACGTTAACAAGTTATACATGACAAAACCCTACCATAAACCCTTGAACATGGATTTGATAAGTAGAGTGGCATTGTTTAATTCATTTCATTCACATCTCATTTTATGTTGAATATTATTGCCATATCACTTGAGTCTCACATAAAACTTTCATTCATACTACATCGTTCGTACCATATTGAGGACTCGTCAACCCTCTTATTACCTCCCATGGTGTCTCTTCATATTATGACCACTTGTCCATAGTGATCCCCCACACCATGGCTCTACCTCTCTTCTGAGCACCGAACCACGCTAGGTGTGCTCCTTGCTCCATTATATTCTACCCAAGCCATGTGCATGTGATAAATCCCAACCATTGCCTCGTAGTGATTGGATACTCTAGTGGTGTTCACCAGAGTCAGAAAAAAAATTATAATTGAAAATATTTTCCTTTTGAAAATATACATCTTAAGTATGAGTCCCATTATAAGAGACTTTTCCAAATTTTCACCTTCAATAAAAATTATTCCTCATTTATATATTTCTTCCAAATTAAAATTTAAATACTTCGTGAAATTTATTCAATAAAACAAAATTAAATAAGGAAAATATATTAAACAATATAATAAAATTAATTAATTTAAAATCGAAAACTAAATTCAAGTAAATGACCTATCAAATCCCCCCAGAAATAAAATTTTATTTTTCTTAAAGCATAAAATATCCCCTTAAGAAAAATAGAAACTCTTCATAAAATTTTTTAAAAACTATATTCAATATAATAAAATAATTATCAATAAAAAATAGAATTTCATGCTTCACAAAATATATATTTTTTCAAATCCTTGTTTTTCAAGAAAATTAATTAATCATGAAATTTACTTTTCCAATTGAAATGATGATACCATTTTTTAACATACATTCACATTTCTCAACTAATTATTAGTATTCAAAATATATTATTATCAATGTAAATTGAAAATCATCTCTCATCACTCAAGACACATATTACTAGAGTTAGGATCTTTCCTTCAGTACATGCATACATACCATAGGCCCGCAAAACATTTAAAATCATCACTTAATAAAGAAGAATATCAATATTAATCATGATGATGTCCATAAAAGGGATAAAATGAATCTATGGTTGTGGTTTGCTAGGTAATTGATGTGAAAATTATAAGGCTCAAAAGGGAGGCTAGACTCTGAAGTACCATACAATATAAATAATAGAGAACTCAAAAAAACACCTCATCTAAAAATCATATCGCCCAATAACATTTTCCATCATCATAAAGACTTAAGAATCAAAATAATAAGAATAATATAATTTGAACCCAATATTTATATTTTTTAAATCATGTTTTCTCAATTATTTTACAACATTGATTTTTCGTTAGTTTTTTGGAAATTATTATTTTCCTGAGGGTGGAAAATAAGACCCAATGAAAGGAAATATATGAAAATTCCTCCACACCAAATGATAATAACTCAAATATTCCCTTTTATAATACAAATATTCCCATTTAAACCATGTAAAAACCTATTTCACTGCACTCAATCTATGTAGATCTTATAAAAATACCTAGAGTATGGTGGGAAGGATAAAAATAGGCTTGTAATGTGACTCCCCAATCAAGTTCATTCAAGGATTCTAAGAACATAAAAAATAAATATTAAATGAAAAGGTAGGTATAAAAGGTATAATTAATTAAATAAAAAATGTATCAATAAATGTAACGTGAATTTTTTCTTTCATAGCTTTGAAAATATATTAATAAATGTTCTAGTTGGCCTACATTCCCTGAGTATCTCTCGGGAAATATGGTATAAGAATGAATATGTAAAAATGGTATAGAACCCTCTCAAGAATGGGAATCATAAAATATCATACAGTCACTCATTAAATGAATAATAATAACAAAAAAAATAGAAAATAAAATACTGATTAATGTAAGAGGAATTTCATCTATATAAATCAATCAATCCCCTAAATCATGATTCAAAAAATTAATATTTTCTTGTTTATTAGTACTTATTCATCCCTTATATTACTCATTAATTATTATTATTATTATTATTAAAAATTGAATCTAAATTAGGGAATTAGGGGATTAAAAAGAGAATTTTTCATTATAGATAAAAATATATTGCCATATTTTTAAGTGTATCATGAAAATTTCCTTAAACTCAACATTATATGAAAAAAACATGAGGAAGTAAAATATATTGAATTTAAAGAAACACTCCTCTATCCAATGTTTCATACCCCAAAATTATAAAAGAAGAAAATTTTATTATATATCATATGAAAAATGAAAAAATGATCTTAAACAAACCGTGAAATATATTTCTTTAAATGTAAACTCTTTACAAGCTTTTGGAACACGCAACCTTAACTCTAATTTAAAATAATATAGCACACCATTATAACATAATTATTAACTTGGTGGGTATTAATAGTACTAAATAAATTATGAAAATTACATGGTTTACACATCTAAAAAATCATTGGTTATTAGTTGATTTTAAAAAAATAATAATGATTTAATAGAAAACAAAATGTTTTCTGAAAAATATATTTTACCTAAAAGACGGTTCAATCGCGCTTTACACATGTAATTTAAAATCAATTTTTACAACTTTTAGAAAATTTATCTTATTGAATGAAATTAATTTTTTAAACAAAAATATCAAAATTATCTTAGGATGAATTTTTTGGATTTTTCTGAACTGTTTCATTTTTTGATGAATAGTGTAAAATAATGAATTTTAATTGAAAACTAACTTTTCATTAAAATTATTTATAAGTTAATTTATATTTTGAATTAGTTTTAAATTAAAATTGGTTAAATTATATATATTTATCCAATTTATTTTATTGGAATCATTTTTATATATAATTTTTATATAAAAACTTTGTATACTTTTAAACTTTTTCTCTATAAAAACTCGTATTCTCATCACACATGTGGGATTAAATTTAAATTAAATTTGTCCACTTATATGAATGGAATTTTTAAAAATTGATTAAAAATTGGGAATTAGAATAATTTATATGTTCTAATAATGTAATTTTAATTTTTGACCAAAATGAATAGTGAGAACATGAAAAATTATTTACAGTAGTTAAGGTAAAATTGGATTCATTGGGGGTAAACTGATAGGATAATGGTTAAAATAAACTAAAACCATGTATAAAATATATTATATGGATATATATAGAAATATTGTCTCTATAATATGTCATTTGGGACCTTTGTGGCATGTGTAAAACATGGGTACGCCTTTTTCTTATCAAAAATTACATGTGTGCCACTCACCTCACATAAAAAAGGACACTCCCACTCCTCTCCTATTCAAACATTAAAAACCTTTTATTTCAGAAAATAAATACCCAAAAAACTTAAAAAATTACATAATATTTTAATAAAATCCTTATTTTTCTCATAAATCCTTCATAGGAATGATTTTGGAGTAATCTTAAGGATGTTACCTAAAGAATAGGTAACATTCTTCAATGAGAATTTTTGTTTTATTTCTTCCTCCACCTCCTTAAATTATTGTTAAACCATTATGATATAATAAAATATTTATATTATATATTATGGGATGTTTGGTGTTTATTTCATGACCTAAAACTATCCCCACATCCATCAAATGGGTAACAGAATCATTATTTATGTGTATGGCGGACTACCAACTCGCGAACCAATGTTATTCATTTTTTCACTATCACCTCTCATGGTTGGATATTATGATGTAAATAGAGTATATATATATATGATATTTATAATATAAATATACCTACTAATTCATTATATCATATATACCATTTTAATTTCCAATACTTAAGGGATATGATAACATCACTCATGTGTACGGCAGACTACCATTTCACAAAGTGAAATCATTTATTTTCACTAATGCTTTTCATGAAAGATAATAAGGATACATTTAATGAATATATGTGATATAAAAGACATAATTATGATATTAATTACATATTTATCATTATTAAAATATAATATATCTTTTTATTTTTTACCTTTTCACTCATTGGAAGATGATATCATCGTTCCGGTGTGTGTGGACTTCCACCTTCACGAAGGGATGTGAATTTATTTTCATCACTATGACACATGGATGAAAAATATAAGTATATTAAATGGAATAATATTATATTATGATCATTATTTAAAGATAAAATATTACTTAACTCCTTTCCATAATGATTTTTTAAAAATGGAAATGTTATTCATGTGTACGTTCATCTTATCGTCTCTATGGTCATAAAATACCTCATTTTTCAAAACCATATTTCATGATTGATCTTAAAATTATAATTGATTTATAAATATAATAATTATATCATTATTATTATTCTATATATGATGTAACTATATAATATGTGCATGACCTGGATCTTTCATGACGAAACATGCATGAGAAAACAAGGAAAAACACCAGAAAAAAAAGAAAATAATGAAAGATCATTAACGGGTAGGTGATAAGATGTTATAAAAGGATCATATTTGATATTATAAATATGACTATGGTTGTATTTTAAAATAATAACATTATTAAAAATATAATATAGAAGGTTAAAGAATGTCTAATCAAGAGGAAGTGTTCTGTAAGGGACTTTGTCTCAATTTATCTTAAGTAAGGAATATTGTAATATTAGGCACCTAATTTTTTTTATATGGTTTATATACAGAAAATTTGACATTTAATATAATTATTCATGAATAATTAATGGTATTTTGAGTTTCTATTTGAATTACTACATCCCTGGGGATTTAATATAAGAGTTATCAAGTGGTAAATAATTTCATAACTCAATTTCTTTTTATTGGGGTATATTACTTCTTCATTGTATTTTATATTATAAGATTATATGTGAAATGAATTTTGATTATATTATATTTAATTTAAAATTTTTTATTTAGATTGATATTTTATACACATAATTTATTCATTGATTAATCCTCACTTAAACATTATTATCATTGTAAGGGTTTATTTCATAATCTCATTCTAATAAAGATTATTTATTCTTCAATTTTAGTTGAAGTAAATTATTTGACCATTTCCTAATAAACCGTTTTTTTCATTTCCTCTAGTTAATCATGATATTTTCAATTAATATTACCAGTTTTCCACCCTGTGATACTTAAAATGATTGAGAAAATATTTATAATAAAATATGACTTCATTTCACTCTTTGGTCGTAAATTCAATTTCTCTGAAAACAATTTTTTCTAAATATGGATTAATTTTTCTTTAAAACTTTACTAAATGATTTATTAAATTCATTTTTACCCATTTCTCTTTTTTAAATCTCTTGATATTATTATTCATGTTGTTTTTAAAACAAAATTCATTTTCATTTTACCAAAAATGTGAAAGGAATATTTTTTTAATGTATATGGTATGAAAAAAAATTTCTTTCTGTCATGACCACTCAATATTTTAGAAATTGATTTATAATTTTCATATATTTTTTTCAAAGAAAAGTATTTTCAAAATGTTTTGTGAACTTTTATCTTTAAAATTTTATTTTCAAAATGTAAATGATATTTTCTTCATGAATTTTTTTATAGACCCTTTTTGGTTTTCTCTTCATCAATGTTAACAAACCTTTATTCATAATTCAAAGGGTATATGTTGGATTGATACTATCTATATTCTTTTTATGGGTTGTTTATGATCGTTCTGGCCAAGTAAAGTTTCTAAATTCACATCCTTGATTTATTTTTGAAGTCATTTACCTTCCATTGAATTGTTTACTTTCATGTGGAAATTAAATTTCTCCTTAATATCCATACTTCTTATAATGAATATTATTATTTCTTAATTCATATATCATTTCTTCATATGCTATTATACATTGACAGTTATTTGATTATCTGGGAAAATATTTATAAATCCATATTCTTTAATCAATATGTATATTTTATGATAAGGAATGTTGTTCGGAATTAAATCAATTATCCAATATATGAGAAATGATTTAGAGTTTCAGTGAAAGTTAGGGCTCATAATTATATATCCCCTCGATGTATTGGTAGTTTTCATGATAAAAATTAGTAAACTATCATTGTATAGTGTTTTCCCTATAGTTTTAAATCATATTTTTAATGTTCTTGATAGTTTAGGTATAATGATTCATGAGCTCATGGATTCTAATAATTAGGCATTTTCTTCATTAAGAATTAAGTTATTATTATCCATTATATTTTCACAATGATATTATCTTTGTATGCATTTCATTCTTATTTAATTTATTAAATAGAATTTTTTCAGTTATTTACTGTTTTTTTTTGTTATCACTTATCTAATTATGATATCCAAATTACTGATTAAATAAAATGTGTGTTTAGTTATTTACCTTTCCATATTAAATATTCTTTATTGATTCATGATAGCTTCCATTGTACTCATCCCTTACTGAGCATTTAAACTCACCCTTATTTTTTCCTTTTTCTAGGATTCCAAGAATTGTGATATGATTGATGTTCAAGGATATGAAATATGGAATAATTATTTTCCAAAAAAAATGATACTATAATTTTTGTTCTCAAATGTAATATAGGAATGATTTATCAATCTATTTTACCAAGACGACTAAATTATTTAGTCTTTTAGGATGCGATTCCTTCTATCTTATTTCAATGTAATAAATAAGACAATGTATTTGGGATACTAGGGTTGAGGTCGCTAAATTTTGTATCTGAGGAAGTTTAATAGAAACCTAGGGAACTAGATTACAGAAAACATAGATTAGGGAACATAACCCCATGATATAAAATGTGTATAAGTATATAAGAACATCCTGATGTTTTTTGAAATGTAAATATTATGTTGTTTTTCCTTGAAATATATCCCTATATAGATACTATAATTGGAAATGGTTTTCAATAATATACACCTAGGGGTAATAAATATGAAAAATCCACATTGGGCTTAACCCAATCATCCCCCGGTGCATGACGTCAGGCCTTACTAGGCACCTAGTTTGACACTCTTGGGGATATTCTTAGGATAATTCACATTTTATTTACAAACCATTATGAAGAATTTGAATAGATGATGACAATTAATTACTTAGTTTAAACCAAAGGTGTTTTAGATTGAAAATAACATGTCTCAAAGGAATAGTAAAATGTTTTATGTGTCCAAGAAAATGGCATAATGCAATAAATTTCCAAGGAAAAATGAATATTGTGATAGAAGGAAGTAAATATCATCATAGGTATCCGTTTATTGTTTCTTTTCTTAAATATAGTTAACCAAGGAATTATCTAATGTAATTCCCTTTTCTAAAGGTTAAACCCTAGACCAAGGAAGGACCTATGATGAAATGAAATGATTCGAGGGTTTATTGGGATTCCAAAATTATATTTTAGAATTATTTCTACCAATGGTATTTTGGTGATATGTGTCATGAAACATATAAGGATTGTGCTAATTTTAGAATCATATATGTCTTCATTAACATAAGATTCATGGATACCATCATTGGTTTATGGGTTTAAGGTTGATCGTAGGATTAAATTCTTAAACACCCATTTTTATGTTTTATGTTATAAGATTCCACCAATATTAAGGATATATTGGGAGACATTTATTGAAATACAACTCATTATATTAGTATTTGTTTTAGTGGAAGAGTCATTTAAGTATGAATTCCCTTATATTTTGTGAGAATTAGTTCAAAGTTATAGGCATGCTTTAGGGTTAATATTATCTTGATGTTGAAGTAATTATAGATCATCACAATTTGAGAATGATATATGAACTATATTAATATAGTTTTAGAAAAAGGATAACCAGCATGATGGGTGACAACCCATCATGTCCGGAAAGGATATGTGTCTGGAATCAAAAAATCTAAGGATGATAAGAGTTTAACGCCTACTACTAACCTACAAGATATCCTAGTTAATATTTAATTACCTAAACAATTTAAAGAAATAAATATTAATGATGAACAAGTGGTGTTACTATTGATGTTTACATATTATTGTATTATATTGGATAAATTTTTCTAACTATATTGGTTTTGGACAATCGTTAGAGACAAATGTATATACTTTTCACTCTTTTATAGATATTATAATCCATTAAAAGTGAATTTTAGTGCATTAGGAATAAAAAAAATATTTTCTCGATATTCATTTATTAGTGTAAGAGATGAATTATAAATTTATCTAAGCACAACCAAAGGTTGAAATTGTACCTATAAATTAGAAACGTAACAAGTAAGTATATTTATTTATATAATTATATAGTAAAAGAATTTATCAACTTTAGGAAAAAAATGTTAAACAAAAAATTTATCCAATTAGATTTCATACCCAATGAATCATATGTTCTTTTAAACTGTTACAGATTTATGGTTTTGAGGTCCTTAACATTTAATGGATCATTCACTTTCTTGTGATTAATGACCTCTATCACTCTATAATTATTAATGATTTTATTCCATGCACATATCCTCACTTTCCAATAATATTATACTAATTAAAACCATAGTTATGTGTTATTACATATTACCTTTTTACATCCCTTTTAGGATATTTTATTAAACCTTTTTATGATATGGGTTTTAAAAAAAGGAATTTTCAGATATCAAACCCTTAATTTCATACAAAAACAAATTTTGAGGATGCAATTTATTAAAGGTGGAGAGAATGTGACACACTAAAATTAAAAGAAATAAAATTTCATTTGTTATTGTATGAAACATGCAACTATGACCTTAAAAAACCCATTAAATATATTTCTTTAAATTTAATCTCTTCGATATCTTCCTAAACAAGCAACCCTGAGTCTAAGTGAAATGTAATATAGTATATCATTATAACATAAAAGTAAAATTAGAGGGTATGAATAATAATAAATAAATTATGAAAATTATATATTTTAAAAATGTAAAAAATAAATTCATTGGTTATATTATAATTATATGTTAAATAATAATAATTTAAAATAAAACTAAATTTTTTCTGAAAAACTACATTTTATCTAAAAGACGGCTTATTCAGGATTTGTGAACCTAATTTAAAATTATTTTTTACCAATTTTATAAAAATTATTTGATAAAAAGAACTAAATTTTTTTAATCATAATATCAAAATTATATTTCATTTAATTTTTTATTTTCCATAAATGTTTCATTTATTGATGAATAGTGAAAATACTGAATTTTAATTAAAAACTGAATTTTCATTTAAATTGTTTATAAAGTTATTTTATATTTTGAATTGTTTTTAAATAAAAATTAGTTCAATAATATATCTATTAATCCAATTTATCTCATTGAAATTATTTTCATATTTAATTTTGATATTAAAACTTTATAAACGTTTGAACATTTTCTCTTTGAAAACTCGCTTTCTCATCGCGACTATGGGATTAATTATAAATTAAATTTTGAAACTTATGTGAATTTAATTATAAAAAATTGATTCCATATAATTAATAAGAATAATTTATATTATCTAATATATACAACATAATTTTTGACCAAAATAAATAGGGAAACAATACAAATTATTTACCATGGTTTAGGTAAAAACTGATTTACAGTGCATTAAACAACAAATATAAAGTTTAAAATGACCAAAAACATGTATAAAATCTATTTTAAGTCCATATTTAAACATTATCACTTATAATTATCTATAATAATCTTTTTTTGGATCCTTTTTGCATGTGAAAAATGAGGGTAGACCTTTTTCTTTTTAAAAATTACAAGTGTGCCACTCACCACAATTATTAATGGTCATCCTCTCTCTCATATTATTAACACCTAAAAACCATTTTATTTTGACCAATACCTACCCAAATCACATTAAAACTTACATAATCTCATCTTTTAATCATTATTTTGGTTATAAATCTAACCTAGTGTGGAATGTGGCGTAATACTAAGGAGGTTACCCAAAGAAGAGGTAATGTTATTCAATAAGAATTTTTATTTTATTTCTTCTTCCACATCATTAAATTCTTATTAAAAAATACTGATATAATATCCTAATAATCATCCATATAGTGAGACTTTTTATGTTAATTTCATTTCTTATATTCATCCCCACATCTATCAAATGGGTTACAAAATAATCATTCATGTGTATGGCGGACTATCGCCTCACGAACCGGTATCATTCATTTTTTCATTTCTGCCTCTGAGGGTTGGGTATGATGATCTATATAAAGTATATATATATATTATATTTATAAATTGAATATACTTTTTTAGTCATTATATAAAATGAAATTCTTTAATCTCCATTTCATAGTGGATACGATAACATCGTGTGTGTGTGTGTATGGAAGACTCACAGCTCACAAAGCATTATGATTCATTTTTCACTAACGCACTACATGGAAGATAATAATAAAAACTTTAATGATTATATGTATTATAAATGACATAATTATGATATTAATTAAATTTTTATTATTATAAAAATATAAAATGAAATTTTATTTCTTACCTTTTCACTCACTTAAAGATTGTAGTGTCATTTATGTATGTGTGGACTACTGTCTTCACAAAGTGATGTGACTCTCTTCTCATCACCACACCACATGGATGATATATATAAATACACTTAATGAAATATTATGATATTATGATTATTCTTGGAAGATAAAATATTACTACCTTCTTTCCATAATGATCATTGAAAAACGGAAACATCACATATATGTATATATGTCATATCCTTTCCATGATCTTAACATACTTAATTTTTCAAAAACATATTTCATTATTGTTATTAAAAGTATAATTGATATATAAATATGTTAATTATATAATTATTATTCAATATATTATTGAACTATATAATATTTACAAGAAATGGATCTTTCAAGAAGAAACAAGCATGAGAAAACAATGCAGTTAACACCTGAAACAATGAAAATATTGAAAGACAATTAATAGACAGATGATAATATTTTATAAAAGGATCATATATAGTATTATAAATATTAATATGGTACTTTCATAAAATAATAACATTATTAAAAACATTATATATGAGGTTAAATCACATTCCACCAAAAGGAAGTGTGAGGTAAGGGACTTCGTCTCAATTTCTCTTTATTTAGGAATATTGTAATGTTATGCACCTAATTTATTTTATATGGTGTATATACTTACCCTTTAACTTTTAATATCAAGATTAAATAATTATTGAAGTTATTTTGAGTTTCAATTTTAATTATTACATCCAATTTTATTTTAATTAAGAGTTACCAAGTGGTTACCAACATCATAGATCAATTTCTTTTCATTGAGTTATATTAATTTTTAATCATCTTTGGTATTATAATATTATGTGTAAAATGAAATTTGATTATATTATGTTGTATTTACACTTATTTTATTTATATTTACATTTTTCACATAAAATTTAATCATTTATTAATCCTCACTTCAACATTATGATCATTGTAAGATTTTATTTCACAATCTCATTCTAATTGAGATTGTTTATTATTGAATTTCAGTTGAAGGAAATTACATTACCATTTCCTAATAAACCAAAATATTTTATTATAAAATAGTTTTCATTATATTATCAATTAATATTATCATTTTTTCACTCTATGGTACTTAAAAGTATTTAGAAAATTCTTCTAAGAAAATCTAACTACATTTCTCTCTTCGGTCAGAAATTTGTTTTCTTCCAAAACCATGTCTTCTTCCAAATCTATGTTTTCTAAAAAAATGTCTTCCAAAAAAATTTAACCATTTAAAAAAGATTTATTAAAGACATTTTTAACCATTTTTTACTTTTTACAAAAAAAAATTGAAAGGAATATTCTTGATGTTTTCAAAACAAGACATGTTTGTATTTTACTGAAAATGTGAAATGAATATTTGTTTTAACATAATCGGTATGTGTGGAATTTCCTACCATCATGACCACTCAATGTTTTAAATATTCCATTATAAGTTTCAAATATTTTTTTCAGGAAAAATTTCTTTCAAAATTTTTAGGAACTTTTAGTCTTAAAAAGTTGTATTAAAAAGGAAAAGAGAATTTTCATCCGAAATGTTTTTAAAGATTTTTTGTGAGATTTCTATTCATCATTAACAATAACCCTTTATTATTAATATAATGGTTATTTGTTTGATTAATACCATACATATTATTTATATGGATTGTTTATGATCATTTTGACCAAGGAAATTATTGACATTCACTTACTCGATTCAATTTTATAGTTATTAACTATCCCTTGAGTTATTCACCTTCTTGTAGACAATAAATTCCCCATTAATATACATTTTATTTACCATGGATATGTTTGTTTCATATTCTATATATCATTTCTACATATTTTTCTATATTTAAAGTTATTTCATTATATGGGTAAATAATTATAAATCCATATGTTTTACTCAATACGGATATTTGATGATAAGGAACATTGTTCCTAAATTAAATCGATTATTCAATATTTGAGGAATTTTTTATAACTACATTGATGGGTGGGACCTATAGTTATATATCCCATCTATGAATTGGTATGTATCATGATAAATGATTAATGATGAATTAAATGGTTTTTTTACCTGTAGTTTCATCCATCTTGTGAAAGGTCTTGACGGTTGAGGTATAACGATGCCTGAGATCATGGCATCCAATAATTAAGAATTTAGTTATTATTATCCCTGATACTTTCACAAATATATTATCTCTATATGAATTTCATTCTAGTTTTATTGATTAAATGGAATGTGTTTTTAGTTATTTACCTTTCCATATTGATTATTTATTATCTAGTTATGATAGACAAGTAATTGATTAAATGGAATGTGTGTTCAGTTATTTACTTTGTAATATTGATTATTATTTATTGATTCATGATATCTTACATTGTATTTAACCCTTACCAAACATTTAATCTCACCCATATTTTTTTCCTTTACATAGTATTACATGAAGTGTACTATGATTGATATTCAAGGATATACTTGAGGGAATAATGTTATTCAAAAACAAATTATTTTTTTTTTTGTGTTTGGAAATGTAATAATGGTATCATGTATGTATCTATTTTACCAATACTACTAAACTATTAAATCCTTTAGGATGGCATTTATTATTTATTATGATTATATAATAAAGAAGACACTAGCTTCAAGCTTTTGGGGTCAGGGTTTCTATATAATGAATATTTTCTTTTTTACTTTACTTCCTATTTTCATCGTGTTCCTTCATCATTATAGACTTTCAAAATCAAAAAAAAAACTAATGAAAGTACAAGGTTAATTTTATTTAACATTTAGAATATATGGTAATTTAATATATATCTTAAAATAAATTCCTAAAAAAATCCTATATTCTTAATTATTAGGGCCTAAAGATCCTGGAAATAATGAAAACAAGTTGTGATTACCTCATGAAAAGTGCTTTGTTTAATTTATTTGAGATGGAAATTACCTAGTTTGTAGTCAAGTGATATAATATTGGAAAGAAGTTAAGCAACATACATTAATGAATGATCAATTTTCATATTCCTTTACATATATATGCCTTATTATTTTCTCTAAAATTATTTTCATACTTACATGATTTATTACTTTCTTCACTTATATAAGAACAATCCATAACTATTTAGTAAATCTAGAAAAATAAAATATAAATCAAGGACTAACCAAACATACTAGAATTCCTTAAAATTCGCAGGTATATTAGTTGATTTATCATCCTTAGTCCCTAATGCAGCCTTTTTCTCTTCTTCTTCTCCTCAATATCACATTATTTTTTCTTCCCTATAATAACTACCTCCTTTATCACGTCAATGGAAAAATATCCTCTAATATAATCTTATTTTATAAACTTAAATCCTCATATTTTTCATCCAAATTTTCATACATAAATTTATATTAAACATTACATGATTACTACCATCCCTTAATGATAACAACCCACTTTGAACATTGATGAAGTCCTTTCCCATTAAGAAATATTTCCTTCCAAATATAAGGGGTGTATTCTCTTCATTCGTCTCAAGCACAAGGATGTATCCTTCAAAATATAATTTTTCCATTGTAACATAAATTTCTTAAATCAATCCTCATGGATATCTTACTATTGTTTCTACTAATTGAAGAAAAAATCTTGTGGGATTCACCTTATATGGTCTAAATCTCTTTCATGTTGAGTATTATATAATGTTCACACTCATTCATATGTCACAAAAATATTTTCCAAAATAATATGATCCAATATTCCAAATAATTGAAAAATACATAGATCTTCTTTCCTCTTTGGTAGACTCATCAAAACCATGGTTAATTATTCTTTCACGAGTGGTATCGTTCCCACCTCTTCATGTTTTCTCTAATTTGAAACCAATTATTTTTTGTACTTTATATATATAGGAATATTATTTAAATCTCAAACAAAAGGTATTTTAATATTTATTTTATTGAAAATTTCAGGAAAACTACCTATATTTTTATATATATTCCCTTTCATTGTACTTTTTTACAATGGTAGTGGTGTTTTTTATTATGGTGGTTCTTCCTATCTAGCTTATTTCATAGTTTCTCTCCTTTTCCTTTTTATTTTCCTCATTTTCCTTATCTTTTATTAATTTTTTCTATTTCTTTTTTATCTTTTCCTCAGCACTGTCCTTTATAGTATTTATACTTATCAAGGTGATGGATTTCAATTATCTACATGAGTGTACCTTAGTGTCACCCGGTATCACTCATTTAAGAATCTCCATTATGTGATTTGTAATATACCCAACCTAGAATCTCAAATTTCTCATGGAATCTTTCTAATCTATTGAATCATCCTTAAAATCGTTGATTGTTTCCAAGGTTATTATCATGAATGTCAATAATGTATCCTATAATTAATTTATTTGGATTTGAATATATAGCATTTTTTATTATTGGAACCTTAGTACTCTTTCCTAATACGATTGACATTATTGTTACAACATCCAACTGTTAAAGTTTTTTAACTATTATAATCAACAAAATTGTCATCTTCAGTGTACATACCTTTTGTATCCATCTATATGTTGTTTTCAACCATGTGGACTCCTCTCTTTTAAACTCCTTCTATTTTCCATTAGAATTTCTTACTCAAAATCTCATCCCATAATTCATAACTCTCTTTAGGCAGTTTATTTGTGAAATATCATCCAGCTATATAATTTATTATTGATCAATTTACTTAAGATACACCCATATAAAATGTTTGTATTAGTAACCAAATTTTTATAACATGATGGGGATATTTTCTAACATGTCTTCGAACCTCTCTATAACTGACTAGCTAGGGTCACCAACTTTACAAGAACCTGTCCAGGTCAGCCACTAGAATGAAGTGTATTCTCAGTCCCCATGAGCTAGAAACTAGTTTATGGGAATCTAGGAAACACATTTAGGAATAATATCACTCATAAATTAGATTTAAATAATAATATATATTTCAACAGAAAATATGGAAAGACCCATCCATTGGTGGGACTTCCACACCAAATAAAATAAATAGAAACAGGTAGAATAAATAATTTTTACAATTTAAAACGAATTAATCCCTTAACTCACCTCCAACTCCTACTGTATAAAAAATTCCTTTTATTTAACATCCATAACTCCACATATATAATGAACCATTAATTAAAGAAAAGAAAAAAAATAGGGTTGGATAATTTGAATAGTGAAACGAGGAAACTAAATAAAATAGAACAAATATTAACCTCTGTATGATCCTAAGGGTTCGACAAACCCTAAAATAGTCAATTCTCAATGAGCAGTCAAGAGATAAACCAAAATCCAAAAACTAAAAGTTTAGATATCCTTGAGAATAAACAATCTCAGTAGGCCGCCACCCTCCCTTCCACATGCCCAACTTTTAATCATAAATCTATCTTAATCTTATTTGAAATATATTTACAATTAGGTTCTCAAAACATAAGTTCATGAAAAAACTGATATCAAAACCATATCCATTTTATAAACTTTATTTTTTTCTTTAAATGATAACAATCACTTTAAATACATTTCTTATTATAAATATATATTGTCTAAACCCACACTTTTTAAACAATTTAAAAACCCAAATTTTAATCCTTTAATCTAAATTTTTTTTCTAAACTTCATTGAAAAACATTTAAAATGAAATCAAACCAAATACAAGGGATAGATCATGTTGTAAATTTTAAAAAATAAATACACCCCCTAAATAATATGGAAAATGAATTTATAATGCAATCCAAAGATTAAAACCAAGTTCAAATATAAGAACCCATTGCACAAATAAATAAATAAATTATGCCAAAAAACCTAATCAATTTTTGGTTCCATGAAACGATGAATATCAAATACAAATAAAACATATAAATCAGGATCCCATTAATTGTCCTAAAATTCATCTAAGAAACATGAGAAGCCTCCTAAGACTCAAGTAAACTGGTTATAACTATAGATAAGATCCTTAGGCTAATATTAATAAACCTATCATATTTCAAATATTCTCGTTGAACTATCTATAGATAAATTTATTCAGATCAATTTACTTCCATGGGATATAATAAAATTCCTTATCTCACTTAATCTAACTAGACAAAATACATTCAGATAGCTCACTCATTCTGATGGGCCACTATACCTAGCCAATAAATAGTATGAACTAAGTATTACACTTACCTAGACCACTAACTAGTCACCTAGTAATTCACATAACATGTATCAACAGAGTTGGACAATCAAATGATCATAAACAATAATAAAAAGAATTTGAAAATAACTCACACCACACCTCTTACACCCAAACAAGCAATATCCCCTCAAATCCATAACTTAATCTCTATATGCATCAAAACACTTCCCATTTAATTGAAACAATAAAAATGTATTGAATATGATTCCTCACAATCACATATTTCAAAAATCATTTAAAATTTTCAAATAATCCATTCACTAAAATAGAACAAGAATTCCAATTCTTCTTTTTTAATAGTTTGATAATTCGTTCCAAATCATTATTTCTAAAACCATAAATTAAGAGCCACTCATTAAATAATTTCTAAATTTTTTTTAATAAATATGTTTAACACTATTTTTAAATTAATTTAAAGATCTAACCCTACTTCATTAAAAATGTCTAAGGGTCCAAAAATCAACCATTTAGTTTATATCAAGACCCAGACAATGTAAAATCATTTATAAGACTCACATTCTATTTAAATTAATTCCCAAAACAAATTACAAATACTTGAACTTTCAAGTTTCACTTGAAATGCCAAGTAAAAACTTTTCTAACTCACCTATAAAAATAAAACAATGTTTTAAATCTCGTAGTTCACTCATAAAGTTCATTCAGGAAATTTCTAAAACATATAGTGTGCAATATTTATTAAAAAATATTTTCAACCAACCACTAAAGAAATAAAAGCATTCTATTTTCATAAAAACAATGATGAAATGAATTTTTTTCTTATATATCCAATAAAACATGAAATACAATCTTTATAACATAAAAAAATGAATTTAGAAATAAATATATTCATAGTTTTTAAATTAATAATTAGTACATTGGGAAAACCTACCTCAAATCAATGATGAATGGTCTGAAATATCAACGACGGGATTAATGGAACCTAAAAGATGGGTTGAACACCCTAACATCTACAATAAAGACCAAATAAGATCCAATAGCACACATATGGTTTTTCCAATAAGGGGTAGAGTGATGGTGGAAGAAGAAACAGAGAGGAAACAAATAACAGAAGGAGTGTGAGTTCCTACCTCCGAGATTCGATATTGAATCATGAAAAAATCACATGAAATCACCATGGGAGAATGGAGTTCAAAGGAGTGGAGGCACACCAAGTAGGGATATATTGGTAGGGGTTCCTTGATACATAAAGGAGGTGGAGAATTGAGTTTAGTGATTTTAAAATTAAGAAGTGAAAATGTATAATTTCAAGAAAAAAAATCAAAACATGGTGACCCGCATGGTTTCAAAGCACATTTTACCAAAATTTTATCCAACCTTGCAGAAGCTACTGGAACATCATTGAGTATATCACATGGTTTCCCCTAGGACCTTAAATAGTTTAACTAGTCATGAACTAACCATTCCAAATGATATTTTCAAATGTTAACCCCAAATGTATGGTTTTCACACAATTACAGCTAACTATTCACAACCCATGTGACACCAAAAAACTGCCCAAAATTTTTAATTCACAAGGAAAAAATTAATAAAACTTAAAATCACACAAAATTAAATAATTAAATAATAAAAATAATAATGACACCAGGTGTTTCAATCTCCCAACTATACCACTTTCTACTCCCAAGAAGTCATAGATCGAAGTATAATGATAGAAAAGAATCCGAATAAATTATATCAGATAGAAAATGCTCAGAACAACAGGAAACCACAACCAATTGGATAGTCTCACTAGCCAACGAAGACCTAACATAGGCCTCCCCACCATTTTAAGATTTATCTAAAATGGTGAAAAATTAATGAAACATGCATCTTGGGATAAAACACTTTTAAACCCACAATTCCACCAAAAACCCCAAAAATCATCAAACCAATACAAATCTTAACATCCATCAAAGAACTAAAAAAACCTAAAAGATAAAAAATTCTCATAAAAAAGCCTTAAAACCTAACATAGGCCTAACCAAAGTCACCATTCCCTACACAGACAAACTAGCACCGCAACCACTTGGGCACCATCCCATGAAAACCCACAAAATAATCTTCACCATCAGGTTATTATCAAAACACACTAGTCTTTTTCACCCGAGAAAGGATCCCAAGGTATCCCATGTATCATTAATTTGAACTAATACCTATAAAACATGGTTCACA
The DNA here is from genome assembly GCA_963277665.1 of Viscum album. Lineage (NCBI taxonomy): Eukaryota > Viridiplantae > Streptophyta > Magnoliopsida > Santalales > Viscaceae > Viscum > Viscum album. The sequence goes on along the minus strand of OY728158.1, from coordinate 1,700,369,169 downwards.
TCCAAAATTAAAAAGGATCGGAAAATATTTAAAAAAATATGAAGAAAAAATTCATAAGAAACCACAAGATAAACCAACATCTAACAAGCACCAAAAAACAACCACTTAAGCATAATGGGATTAAAGAGACCTTAGAGGATCAAACAAAACCCAACTCCACTAAATAACCAAAATGAAACAAATAACTTGAAACCATATCAAAACAAATACAATTACCCTAGACACCCCAAGCATCTCATAAAGGAATGCATTGATTCTAGATTCTCATATAGAGTTCTAAAATATAGAAAACCCAACAATAAGGAAAACATTGTCCATACCACATGATCTTCATTCAATGTAGTGCTATTAACTAGAGAAAATACATACAAGAAATTGAAATAATCACCTTTAAGTTTATTATTCATGATATAATTTAAATTTTTTTCAAAAATTTCCCCTGATAGAAGAAACAAATAACACAGAACAAGGACATAACCTATTCAAGTCCCATACATCAAATAAATTAGTCCCACCATAACTAGTGGAAAAATAAAAAATCAATAAATTGATCAAAAAATAGAACATCATTTAAACACCAGAAACATAAAATTATATTCAAAACACATAACCTCCATAAAAGGATCCAAAATCTATTTCCTATAAAAACACAAACATTAAATCACTTTAAAATAAAATATCATACATCAATTTTTTCAAACACACTAAAATCACTTAATTCATTATTAAAATTTTAAATTCAAATTACTTAATAAATTATTTTTAAATACTCATTTAATATATGTTCAAATCCCTTTAAAACATCATAAACCCTAAAATAATTCCACTCATTTATAAATCTAACCAGAATCCTCATAAATAACTTTCATTTTCTGAAAGTTTTTCTCAAAATCACCTTTTAAAAATGTTTCAAATGAATTACAATTTAAAATCATCAAACCCATTTTAATATCCCCAACACATTATGAAATAAAATATTATATAAAAAATTTCATTAAACCCATTTTTTCTTAAAACCATGCCCTATGGATCATTTCAAAATTAAAATATTTTCCAAAAAAAATAATCCCTTTCTCAAAAATGAAATTTTTACCATGATAGCATTAATAGGAGGAATTTTAAAAATCCAAACTACATCATCAATATATCTCAAGTCCCTCTTAATTATTTTCCCATTACCAGAAAATAATTATAATGGATTAAAAATAAAGGGGTCTAAAAAAATATAAATTAAATATGAAATCATGATCTACTTGGCCACATGGTTTTATGGGCAATGGGATATTTATAAAATAATTCTAAAAACATTTCTAGATAGACTTTTTGGTCACTTCCTGGTTCAATAGGTTATAAAAACCAATCTCAAACCACTGATCCTCATTGCATTTTCATACCAAACCCAACAAAATCCTCGAGGAAACTCATACGATTACAATGAGTACCAGATACACTATAAATTATCAATAAGAAATCTAAAATTCAAAATTAAAATCCCCTGCCTAGGGTAACTCAAGCTTCTTTCTGGGGGATGGTGTTTTGGGAACCCACTTATGACCAACCTCCAGAGTCCTAATGACTTTATTACTCCCTTTTCTATCCTAAAACACACCAAATAACATATTGGATTACAAGATCCAAGGATTTGATACCATTTTCAATTAATCATCCTAGTCTTCCAACTGAACTGTCACCTAACTTGGTCTATTTTTAGAAAAGGTTATTCTTGATCCCCATGGGATATAAACTTGTTCTCATGAATATGAGAAACACACTTGGGAATGATAACACCCTTGAATAAAAGTAAAATCACAAAAAATATTTCACAAGAGAATATGGCCTAGCATGTTCATAATTCAGATGTCCATGCTAAATCAAATAAGCAAAATTAGAAAATAAGAATATGTAATTTTAAAATTTTAAAACAAATAAATCCCACAAATCACCTATATCTCCCACCATAGAAATAACCAATTTTATTTTACATCCATAACTACACATTTATATTACACCATTTATTAAATAAAGGAAAAGAAATATGGTTGGGTGAATTGGACAATGAAATAAGTAAACTAAATAAAACATAACAAATTCTATGATTTATATGATTGTAATGCACCAAAAAAGCCCAAAATAACCAATAATTCATGATTAGTCAAGAGATGAACCAAAATACTAAAACTTAATTTTAAGATAGGTGCGAGTATAAAAAATCTCAGAAAACCACCACCTTTTATTCCACAAGCCCAAAATTTAATCATATATCTATTTTAATCTGTTTTGAAATACATTTAGAAATTTTGTTTTTCAAACATACGATTATGAAAAAACCAATATCAAATCCATATCCAATTTATAAAAATTCATTTTTTTATTAAATGAAAATAAAAAACACTTTGAATACATTTTCTTGGTCCAAGAAAAATTATCTAAAAATCTACATTAATACCAATTTATAATTCCACATTTTAATCCTTTAATTTAAGGTAGTTTTCCAAAGGTCATTGAAAACCATTTCAAAGGGGGGAAATAATAAATATAAGGAATATATTATGCTAAAATTTCAAAAAATGAAATATACCCTCCAAATCAGTTTACAAATATATTTTTAAAGTAAGAAAATGTCAAAAGGAAGGTAAACTACAATTACATGTGATATTAATAAATAAATAAAACAGGCCAAACAAACCATTCAAGTAGTAGTGTCTTGAAAAAAATAATAGGGGATACAACAAAACATACACATCTGGATTCCCTAAATCATAATAAGAAGGATCTAAGCATCCTAGGAAACTCATAGGAGTCAAGTATAATGACCCAAACTGGTGACATGATCCCTACTCTATTACTAGTGAACCTATGATGTCCCCATTAGTCCAATAAAACTATACAAAGACAAAATTCATGAAATCACATTAATACCATGAGCCATAATATATTTTACTAGACCACCCAGTCTAAAAAGACACAATCCATTCCACTATCTCACTCTATATAACAATTTACCATCCCTAGTCAAAGTAAAATCTGCACAGAGACTTAAACCTATCAAGATCCCTAATTATTCACTAATTAATTACCATGAAATTTATCTATGGTGGGGAGAAATAAAATTATTATAGAGAACAATATAAATTATTTGAAAATAACTCACATCTCTACTCTTATATCCTTAGAAGAAACAACCCTAAAAATATTCCAACCATACATCAAATACAAACAAAACACCACCCATTTAAGGAAAATAAGTGAAAGGGATTAAAGTGGGTTCTGTACAATCATTAATTTAAAAAATAATTTAAAATTTCCAAAAAATACTTTTACTAAAAAATACTCATAGTGAAAATTCATCTCTTTAAATGCATTGAAAATTCATTCCAAACCATTATTTATAAAATCATTCATTAAGATTCCATATTTAATTCATTTCCAAATACTTTTCAAAGGTAACATGCTTAAAATAGTTTGGAAATTAATTTAAAGATCAAACATTCCTTCATTAAAAACCTAAAAGGTCCCAAAACAACACCCTTCAATTTATATCATGACCCAAATAGTGTGAAATCAATTCTGAACATTAAATTATATTTAGAAAACTCTTAAAACTCATTATCAATACATATAATTTCAATTATCACTTTTAATGATGAGTAAAACATTTGATAATTCACTAAGAAAACCAAAATTCCTTTGAAAATATCATATTTCACTCATAGAATCCATTCATTCATTTTCTCAAACACATTGTGTGCATGGTTTATTAAAACAGATTCTAAATCTACACTTAATGTAGGAAACCTTTTATTTTGATAAAATTCATTATGTAATGAAATTTATTTTTTATAAATCTAATAAAAACAAGAAATGAAATCATTAAAATGTTAAAAAAAATAATTTAGAACAAATGGTATTAATAGTTCAGGAATTAAAAGTCAATAAATGGGGAAAACCAACCTTGAATCGATGGTGAATGGTCTATAACATAAAGTAGAAGATGGAAAAATCCTAAAATATGTATCATAGGCCCTAAAATCAACAACTAGGACAAAATATGAATGGAAACCCCACCTAGTGTTTGTCTAAGAGGGGGAATAATGATGGGGGAAGAAGAAACTGAGAGGGAAGGAAGAGTTCCAACCTTAGAGATTCAGTCTCAAATAAATAAGAAGAAACTTTAAATATTCATGAGAGAAGGGAGTTTTAAGGAGGAAAGGTATTCCAAGTAGGTTTGTCTCAATAGGGGATCATGCAATGAACAAGGTAGGGGAGAATTTTGTTTAGGGATTTTAAAATTAATAAGGAAAAAATATAATTTCAAAAAAATTAAAAAATGGGTTATCTGCATGGTTTGGCTTCATAGTTTACCAAACTATATACAAACCTTGGAAAGGCTAATGGAACCCCCAAAACATATCATGTGGTTTTCCCTAATATGCCTCACAATTTAACTAGCCATATACTAATAGTTCCGTAGAACAATTTAAAATTTAATTCCCAAATCCATGGTTCTCATGTGATTACTCCTAACCATGTTCGTTCCATGCAACACCCAATAGTACCCAAAATTTTTAAATTCCACCTAAAATTTACTAAAGCCTAAAATAACCAATAATTAAATAGTAGTAACAGTAGCACAAGGTGTTAAAATCTACACACCATACCTCTTTATTCCCCCATCAATTCTTATATCAATATAGAGGGATAGAAAATAATCAAATGAAATTTTATCTAATAGAAAGAACTTGGCATAATCGGCCACCATAACTTCTAGGATAGGATCACTAGCTGATGGAGACATAACATAAGACCCCCCCCCTCAATTTTAGGATTTATCTAAAATAGTGAAAACCTAATGAGATGGACATCTCAATATAAAACACTACTAAAAACCTCAATTCCACCAAAAGCCAAAAAATCATCAAAACCACTACAAAGATCAATGTTCATCAAAGAACTGAATAAAAATCTAAAGGAGATAAACAACCTATAAATATGCCTTAACAATGCCAACATCATCCTTACCTAGGTCACCATTCCACATGTGGATAAACTATGACCTCAACCACAACGACACCTTCCCATAGAAAACAAAAAAATAATCATCACCCTTGGTTGATTATAACAATACATCGGGCCTAGACACTTGAGCACAGATTTTAAGGTCTCTCATGTATCATCCATAGGAACTAAAACCTCTAAAATATAGTCTAAAAATAAAACTCAAAAGAAGAAGATAATATTTAACACAAATACAAAAAACAAACAAGAACCCAAAAGCGAAACTAATATCTCACCAGCTTCAAAACACAACCACTCAAGAACAATTAGATAAGAGAGTCCATAGATGCTCTAACCAGACTCAAATCCACAAAATATCAAAAAGTGAATAGATCACTCAAACCCATATCACACCAAAAACACTTAACCTAGAGAACCAAAACACCTAAAAAAGGAACAAATTGATTCTAGTATTCTTAGGTAGGGTTCTAGAATAAGGAAGACCCAAGAAAAAGGAATACCCTAACCTTACCACTTTATTTCAAGCCTAGGAAGGGTTACCAAGTAAAGAAAACGCATCTAAGAATTGATTGTAACCACACTAAGATATATTCCTCAATATAGACCTTTTATCCTTTTACAATAATTTTCTAGGGGAAAGAACCAAATAATATGAAAAGCTGAGTTAATTCATTCATTTCCCACACACCAAACCATATATTCACAACATAACTAGGGGAATTCAAATTGAATCGATTGATCACAACATGGCACACATTTACATATCGAAAAAAAAATTATTTCCTTAAAATACACAACCTCCATTAACGTATAAAAAATCTAATTCCCTGAAAAACACATACTTGAAATAACTTTTTAATAAAATGGACCACATATTTTCTAAAAACAAACTAAAATCACTTCACTCCTTATTAAAAATTCAAAGTCCACTTACTTAATAAAATATTTTCAAAAAATCTTTTTATAAAGGTGAAAACCCCATTAAAATATCCCAACCCCTTAAAAATTACTCTCATTTTGAAAGCCAAGAAAATCCTCATAGCCTACCACAATTTTCAAAAACAAATCTCAAACTCCCCTTTTGAAAATATTTTAAAACCACTTATCATGTCAAATCATCAACATAATTTTAAAGTCCAAAACACTTAACAAATTTTATCATGAAATCAAACATTTCATAAAATTAAATTTCAACCTATAAACAATACCCAAGGATCATTTTAAATAAAGATCATTTTCTATAAAATCCACATATTCACGCCAAACAAAATTACCAGGATCACAAAAAAAGGTGGCACGTCACAAATTCAAAACACATCATCAATATATAATAAGTCCCACGTGATTTTTTCCTTGAACAATAAACACTTAGAATGACTTAATAATTAATGGGTTTAAATAAAAAATCCAAATGGAATGATAAACCATAATTGAATTGACCAAATGGTTTGATGGCTCATAGGCCATTCGTGAAACAATTCACAAAATGTTTTGGTTCTGATTGTTTGGATACTGTCTAATTCACCCTGTTATGGATACCTACCTCATGACACTAATCCTCATTTAATTTTTATTCCAAGACCAACATATTCCGCAAGGAAAATCATATTATACCAATGAGGACCAAATCAACCATAAATAATAAAAATAAAAAACAAAAATAAAAATTCAAATCCCACTACCCATGTTAACTCAAGTTTCATCATTACAGGAGGTGGTCAGACACCCACTCATGATTAACCTCCTAAGTTTCAAAGGACATCTTACTCTCTCATATCTCCCGAAACACTCCATATAACATAAGTTCTTGCAATAAATTTGGATCTCATTGAAGAAACTAGGCTCTGATACCATTTTTAGCAAACCGACCAGAGTTACCAACTAAACTGCCACCCAATCCAATCCACCAATGTCCTGAAGGGTATTCAAGATCCCCATGGGATGGGAACTAGTGCCTAGGATCTAAGAAACATACTTGGTAACTATTTTTCTCCTAAATAAAAGTTAAAGCATAACAGATATTTTACTAGAAAATCCGACATCACCTATCAGTGATTTAGAATTCCATGCTAAATCAAATAAGTATAAACAACTAAAAAAAATTAAAACAAATTAATCCCATAACTTACCTCTAACTCTAACCACATAAATATATCCTTTTATTCAACATCCATAACCTTATATATAGGATTATCCATTTATTAAATAAATTAAATGAAACAAAAACAGTTGATTAGGTTGGTAAAATAATGAAACTAAATAAAATTGAACAAATACTAACCTTTTCAAGATACCAAGGGACCAACCAAGACCGAAACAATCAACCCTCAATGAGGTATCAATAGATGAACCAAGATCCGGAAACTAAAATGTATGATTATCATGATCATAAACATTTCAATGGGACACCACCCTCATTTCCACATTTTGAACTTTAAATCATAAATCTTTTTTAAAACATTTATAAATATCTTTAAAAAGGGTTTTTTTCAAAAATAGGTTTATTAAAAACTGATATAAAAACATTATTGTTTTAATTTCATTAAATGAATATAATCACCTTAAATATATGTCCTCAACCCAAGACATTTTAGCCAAACGCCTACTTTAAAACCACTTTTAAAACCCACATTTTAAGCCTTTAATCCAAAATAGTTTTCCAGTCATCCCTGAAAATCATTTAAAATAAAAAAAACCAAATATAAGGGATTGATCATGTTGTAAATTTTAAAAAATAAATACACCTTCCAAAACATTTTAAAAAACAATTTTTAAAGTAAGATAAAGACTAAATCCAGGGTCAAATATAAGTACATGCAACACTAATAAAAAAATAAAACATCCCAAATGAACCTATAAATTAGTGATTTCGTGAAACAAATTACAGGGGATAAAAAAACCTAAAAAGCAAGATCAAAAAAAGGATCTAAAAACCATGGGAAATTTTCTAGGACTCAATTACAATGGTACAAACTAACCACATGATCCCTATTCTAACACTAATGAACCTTTCATGTCTCGGTTGTCCTATCAAACTATTTGAGGGTAAACCTACTAGGGTCACATTACTACCATGATCCATAATACAATTTTCTAGCTCACTCAGTCTAACAAGCCACAATCCAATCTGCTTGGTCACTCGATCTAATAGGCCATTGTCCCTAGTTGATCATAGTCAGTATCAATTCTTGCACTTATTCAGTCCCATACTTAGACACATATAACATTCCATGAAATGTATCAATTAAGGTGAGAAATAAAAAAATTTAAAGGAACAATATAAATCATTTAGAAATAATTCACACCTCACCTCTTATATCCTCACAAGAAACATCCCTTAAAATCCAACACCCAGACTCCAAAAACATCAAAAAAGAACTCATTTAATGTAAATAAGTGAAGGGTCTTGAAGAGGGATACACACACTAATAGATTTTAAAAATAATTTAAAAGTGACAAATAGTCCTTTCAATAAAATAAACTTATATTGACAAGTCATATACTTTAATGGATTTAGAATTCATCCCAAACCATTCTTTTTAAAACCATTCATTAAGATTCACTCTTGAAAAAATTTCTAAAAAATATATTAAGAAAAATTCATATCACCATTTGGAAATTTATTTAAATAATCAACCAACCTTTATTTTAAAAACTTTATGGGTTAAAACATGACCCTTCAATTTATCTCATGACTCAAATAGAGTCATATAATTTTTTAAACTCATATTCTATTTGAAAAAATTCATATAAAACTTTTTTAAAACTTTTAATTTCAAGTTTCACTTGGAATACCAAGTAAAACCTTTGAGAATTAAATTATAAAACCAAAACACCTTTTAAAATCTCAATGTTCACTCGTAAAATTCATACAGACAATTAATTAAACATATTTTGTGCATAGTTTATTAAAACAAATTTTAAATACACCTTTAATGTAGTAAATCCGGATGTTTCCATAGAACCCATGATGAAATGAAATTTATTCATTAAAAATACTACCAAAACATGAAATACTACCATTTTAGAATTAAAAAATGATTTAAAACTCAAGATATCAATAGTTTTGAAATTAAAATTCAGAATATGGGGAAAACCTACCTTGAAGTGATAGTAAATTTTCTGGAACACCAAGGATTCGATAAAAAATTCCCAAAAGATAGATCACATGCCCTAATATCAAGGAACATGATAAAATAAGAATAGAAATCCCACCTAGGTTTCATTCAATAAAAGGTATAGAAATGGGGGAAGATGAAACCAAGAGGAATTGAAGAATGTATGAGGAGAAGTTACTACCTCAGATATTTAGTCTCAAATCATAAAGAAGGAACTATAAATTTTCATGGTAGAATGTATCTCATAGGAAGGGTTGTTTGAAGAGGAGGTTTTTTTGGGCTAGGAATCATGTTCCACATAAGGGAGTATTAGAATGTATTTTAGGGATTTTAAAATTAGGAAAGGAAAAACTATAACTTTGGATAAAATTAAAAACTGAGTGACCCAATCAGTTTACCAAATAGTGCACCAACTATGTAAAGAATACTAGAACCCTTTAAACACATTGCATGGTTTCCCATTAGACATTTCATGGTTTAAATATCCATGTGATAAATATTCCAAATGGAATAGTAAAATAGAGACCCCAAATGCATGATTTCTACAATGTTACTCCTAACCATGTGCAACCCATGCGGCACGCAAAACTAAAAAAAATTAAAATTACTTGATAAGAATTGATAAAACATAAAATAAACCAAAATTAAATAATTAAATAATAATAGTATCATTGGTTTCTACACTCTCCGATGTTGTGTAAAATGATTCATAATTAAATTGATTTAAATTTAAAATGTTTATGCGAATATGAAAATATTTAGAGGGAGGAAATAATCATGTTAGAATAATTTATTACAACTCATCCCATGTTTTAGTGTAATTTTACACAAAGTATTGGATCCACACTCAAGATTTATCATTTAGTGAAAATCTAAATAATCATATCCATTCCACATCACTGTAATGTTTTAAAATTGGAAGGTGTTAAAGAGTTCGAGGAAACTTCTCAAGTTTGTGTTGGGGTTATCATGTGATATCCTAGTGAACTGAATCAAATTTCAGATCATTTCCATGATCAACATATATATTTTCTAAATGGTTCAAAATAATATAAGGAACTAGAATTCTTTTTTTACCCCTATGCTTGAAGGTTGACCTCACTCCATTAAAGTTCATTGCCTCAACCCTCTCACATTCACCACTTGTATAGATTCATATTCTATTTACTCTACTTTATCCATGATTAATCCGTTGTTATTCTATTACTTCCTATATATTTCTTCCAACTCCTGATCATAGTCAATAACCACTTTTCATTCCTCAAAGTAGAGTGTGAATGCATCAATGGTATTTCAATAAATACATAGCATAAGAAAACTTTGAATAAAAGAAAATATAAAAAACAAAAAAAATCCAATTATACTATGTTTTCTATAGTAGCATCCTCAGTAATTATGTTAAAAACTTCAACTTGTTTAGGTTATCATTAATTATTATGGTTTTATCTACTTTATAAATTTATAAAACTCTTCCTAATTACTAACTATAATGGTAAAGTAAGTGATGGACTAAGGTCTAACCCTTATAGATGAGTTAATCAACTTAAGAGAATGAGTAATTAATAATAATTAAGTAAATTGGAAAAAACCCATGGGATTAGTAAAATCACTAAGAGGGGGTGGATCAGTGATTTTTAATCATTTTTATGTTTTTCTCTTTAAACAACCTTCACCACCAGTTATAGTGATTTGACTTTATTATTAAAGACACATATCCATTGACCAAACAAGAAACAAAAAAATTTAAAGGTCCACCCCTAAAAATTACAAGGATAATCCTTGGTGTGATTTAGAATAACCTACAATCTCATGAACCACTAGTATTTACTAGTTAATTACAACAAGAAGGATTTATCCATGTACTTCTATTACAAGTATCCTAATTTATAATGTGGTCCCCATTAAGTTACAATGATATCAACAATTTTTTAAACAATAAGGGTGTGCTCCACTAATATATAATTCAATCACATTGTCACTATGATGCTTATTTCTCTCCAAATTGCATCCTTATAAGTCTTTTTTTCTTCCTCTTCCATTTCTTACACAGTAATGAGCAAGAAATTTTCTTCCAATTACACTTCAATTCTCTCTCTTTGATATAATATAATTTTAATGTAGAAGTGTATCATTTTATTCCTCTTATTTTTTCTAGAAACTTTATATATAATCTTTTATTCCTATTTATATTCAAAAAATACTTGTGAATATTATTTCCAGAATATAAAATGTAAGCACCCCATCAATCTTGGATTTATAATAATTTTGGTCAACTATTTATTAAAAAAATAGTACACATTATTAGGAATAATAATTTAAAATTTTTTAATCCAAAAATCACCATAAATTTCAGTTTATGATCCTCTCCTTTAATCTATATATAAATCTCCACAAATCTTGGATTGGATCACAACTTTGACCACTATAATATTTAATATTTTTTAAACGTAAAATCATTGTTTGATTTAAATTTATTTTATTATTTAAAAATTTTAATTCTTGAAATCTCATAAATTTTGAAAAATAACTAATCCTTATTAAGTTCACAACCATCCTTAATAGGGTCCCAATATTCATTAAGAACTTAGAATCATCATTAAGTAGTGAAAGATTCATCCTTAGGAAGTATTCAAGTCATCCTTAAGAAGTATTGGAGACTCATCCTTATGAAGTAGGAAAATAGTCTTTATAAATAGGGATGATCATTATGAATTGTCAATTCATTTATAAAAAAGAAGTAAAGTCATCCTTATGAAGTGAGGTTATCCTTAGGAATTGTTTATTGATCCTTACAAACTTAGAAAATGATCCTTATAGATTCAAAGTTCATCTTTATCAACTCTAGAATGATCCTTACAATGTGACCAATAATTGATGTCTAAATTTAACCTTATGTATTCACTGATCATCCTTACGGGTTCACTAATCATCCTTATGGAATCATTATACATCCTTACTGACTCGTTCCATTTTTATTTATTAGTATATCCAGTGAAAAAAATGAATCTTATGGAGAAATAAATCATCCTGATATAATTATAATGACTTATCCATTTTTCTATATTCAACTAAATAATTCCATAATTACATCAAAATATCTCCAATCTTATTCAAACCTTTCCATATCAACTTCAAATATCTTTAAACATCCCAAAAAAACTTTACCTCACATATTGATCTTTGTTTTATGTGAGTTTGAATATGATTTATGTATTTTCAAAAAAAGACAACACACTAAGTATAGTCAATCAAAACCTCTTCAAAATATCTTGTCTAGATAAATTCCATAATATATAGGAATTATTCTAAAACAAAAAACCATAGTGTCTTTATCTTGAATCGTCAACAGCCTTTTTAATGTTTCAGCATCTCTTGGCCTCAATAAATTCCCCCTTTGGATTTTTGTTTCAACCAAAGAACACAAATCACTTTCAAACTCAATAAAATTAGTAATGAATCATCATCCAATATTTTTAATCCTACATGATATAACTCGATGTAGAAAAAGAGAACATTGAATTATAATATCATGATTCCCATAAAAAAAATTATTTACATTCATCCCTTCATAGTTCCTTATTCAAATTAAGACAACCTAGAATAAAATTAACTCTTCTCAGCCTTTAATACCACCAGTTATTTTACTTGAGAAAAAATATTCTTTCACTATATCCACTTAAAAAATATATTCATTGAAATGGTAAAAATAGATTCCTTTATTCATGATACAAAACATCTAGAATGGGCCATAAACATGTCACAAACACATCATAAGTGCACCACACATGATTATCTAACAACTTACCCCATTTAATAACTCTCTTTAAATACATGCACATCATAAATAAGATAAATAAATTCCCTTGAATACTATCCATATATTTTTCCTCCCCCTTTGTGAGTACTATAAGGGATTAATCATAAATGGATTTATTTTATCCTTTTAACCCCCTTTAAAAAAAATTCCAAAAAATAGGATGAAATATGGGATAGAAACATCATAAATTTTTCTTAAGAGTAAGGAGTCTAATCCACCATTTCCAACATCAATATTTAAAATTAATCCTTTCTCAGTGGTCTAGTGAATATATTTGGAATTTTATCCATGGCAGAAATAAATTCAATATTCAACTCATTTCTCTCTACAATATCTGTGATGAAGTAATATTTCATATAAATTTTCTTAGACCTTTAATGATGATAAAGATACCTTAACAGATTGATGACACTTTGATTATCACATCCCAAAAGTAGGATCAACTTCACTCCCACATAAATATATTCTAACTAAATCTTCTTTCACATCATTTTAGTTACTGATTGATTTGTAGCCACATATTCTACCTCAAATGTACTCAAGGTCACAAATCATTAACTCTTTGTGTTCGAACAAACACACCTCTCTCATAGAAAGAAAACTCTACCATATGCGGATATTCAATCATCAAAACACCCTATTTAATCATTTTATGTATAAATAAACAAATAAATCCCTCATTTACTATCATATTTCAACCCAAAATTTATAGTTTCCTTTGTATATCCTAGAATTCTTTTCCCAACCTTCATATGAGAAATTTTTGTGAACTTTTAAATTTGGTACAAAAGTTAATAGTATAAAAATATTCGGTCTAGAAGCATTCACTAAGTTTCCTAAATTATTTTGGATCAATATTTTTTCCTTACACAACCTTTTCTAATTTAGTTCCCATTAATATAAGTACAAAAACCATATTTGAATCTTCCATGCCAAAATTATTTAGAATATCTTGAGTTTACTTCACTTGATAAAAAAAGATGTGATCTTCCTCTTGGGAAATTAGTAAACCCATAAAGTATATCATTTGATCAAGAATAGTCATTTGAAATAACTTCTTAATTTACATAGAAAACTCTTCACTTTCACCTTAATAATTTCCAAAAAAAATAATATCATCCACATAAACAATTATAATTAGTGATACCTTGTTTTCATCCTTAGTTTAGAGATTTGTTTCCACTCTTCCTTTTGTGGACAATAGCTTTATAAATATGGTGTCTAACTTGCAATACCAAGACCTTGGGGCTTTTTTCAACCCATAAAAATCCATATTTATCCTATAAACCTAATTCACATATTTTCTAAGAATTAATATACAATTTTTATTGGTGTAATCCTCTTATTTTAACTCTCTATTGAGGAAAGAAGACATAATATCCATTTTGAAAATCATATATTTCCTTTGTTCTTCAATAACAATAAATTTCCTAATGGTTTATGGAATTGAAAATAATGTAAATTCCCCATAAAAATCAATATCCTAAGCATAAGAATACTCCTTGTAAAAATAGTAACTTTATTTCTCACAACTTCTCTATTTTCATTTAACTTATTTCAAAACACCAATTTTTTTCCAATTATTTTATTATATTAAGGCATAGTTAACTATTCTTAAGTTTCACACTTTTCTATCTGGTCCAATATTCATTCATATAATCAACACACTCTTAATGTTCCAAAGTCTCGTTAGTATCTCTTTGTTCAACTTGATAGAGCAGGGAGCTTTATCATGTTGTCTACAAATTTCACCTTATTTGAACCTATTTTCCATGGTCTCTAATGATTTTTTTTACCTACACCCATTTTATTAGCCTTGGATAAGTTGAAAATATTTTCTCTTCATCACCTAAATTATCTGGATCATCATCTTTAACCTATGAACCTTTAGAATTTCCACAATTTTCCAAATCTTTATCCTTCTTTCTAACTAAAACCAATTAATCTTCATCTCTTGTAGAACTTTCTTCTTCATATGTGGCTTCTTTATTTTTTTTTGTTTCATCACAATGATGTTGTAAGTGTCAATTATATTCCCTATTTTATTGTTGTGGAAATGATATCTTCTTCTATTTGGAGGTTAACTCATAAAGATACTATCAACATATATTTTATCAAACTTCCTAATATTTTTCCCTTTGACTTTGATAATACTGGGGATTTCAAAACCCCTTAAATTTTTTACATGTTAAATATTCTTTTAATTTGTCTGTTATGGTGGAATTTCAGAACATGTTCTACCTAAATAGTGGTTTTGAATATAAACTACTCCTCTAATGTAATGTCTCTAAAAATACCAAGAATAATCCTATCAATATCATTCAATCCATGTTCACTAGGATTCTATTCTCCTATCCAGCCACACTATTTGTTATGGTATTTGTTGAGCATTTCATTTATTTTTAATACCATGTTTTTTAATATAATCTTCAAATATACCATTTGTATATCAAGAATTATTATCTATCTGAATCCTCTTTAAGGAGTAACCACACTCATTTTCAATTTATCTATAGAAATTGTTGAACATATTAAGATTCTCTAATTTATGTTTCATAAAAATAATGTGAAATAATCAATAAATAAAATAAAATAATTATCTCTATTTTTTTATTTCTTACTCATGGGCCCACAGATGTCAGAATGAATAAGCTCTAATGGATGAGATTTATGAGTCTCAACTTTCTTGTATGAAGAATTTCTTATCTTACCCTTTTGTCTTATTGTCACAATACTTTCATCTTCTACCCTTTTCACTAAGAAACCATATTTCCTAAAAATAGCCTTATATAATTTTTCACATAGTTGAGAAACAATTAATAGGTTATGTTTTATCCAATCAACATACAAAGTATTCTTAGACTTCAATATCTCTTTTCCGAACACAGTTGATCCAGTAATTTTTATTATGAGTGTCCCATCATTAAAAAAGTAAATTGATCCTTCTTTTTAGGCCTAAACATTCTTCAATGGTTTTTAGTATCCTGACACATGTGAATAATATACATTATCCAATCTCCATGGGAATTTCCCTTTTGAAGTTTATGTGAA
Organism: Viscum album; assembly: GCA_963277665.1. Taxonomy (NCBI): domain Eukaryota; kingdom Viridiplantae; phylum Streptophyta; class Magnoliopsida; order Santalales; family Viscaceae; genus Viscum; species Viscum album. The sequence continues at coordinate 1,700,353,167 of OY728158.1, read as the reverse complement.
TGTTCTATAATAAAAACTTTTTCCTTTTCTTTACCATTTTTCTCTTGACTATTTTATGTATTGTAATTTATTCCATTTGGGTTGGTAGCTTGGTAATGAAAAAATAATAATGGTGACTAGGCTGGTTTATCTCCAATAGACATTTAAAAAATGTTAAAGTCTATTCTAATTATTTAATCTATGATTTTATGTTTTCATCTGAACATTTATTAATTGAGTGGGTTGACTCCCCTTAAAATTCCACCACCCAAAGGTACTAGATTAGTAAGAATTTTTATGGTTAAAAAAGCACGTTATTTTTCTCCAAAATCTTCAATAGTTCCAACAATATCCATAAAATTCATACCTTCACCTCTAAATGGTTTATTTTAAAAAATTTGAAACCTTTATTTATTATTTATTTTGAACAAACTTTTTTGGATATTTTTTGTGAAAAAAAACTATTATCAGCTTCTAACACCTTATCATTTTTCTTATACCACTTTCAAACCATTTATGAATCATCAGTTGTATTAATTTTTTATTTCATTTTTATATTCCAAGAATTTATAGATTTCTAAGAATCAATTTTTTTAACCAAAATAATTCAAAATTTACACAAATATTTTAATTTTCTTTTTTACTCGTTGGAAGTGATCATTTTTAGTATTTTTTAACATCAGTCTTCTTATAAATTTTTCTAACTTCTCAAAATAAATTATATAAGTTTAATATGATATTTTTCAATTCCTTTTCTTTATTGACAAATTTTATTTGAACAAGTTCAAGATACTTTTCATTTTCCTTAATATATTGTTTTCTATATTGATCTTTTGTGTGATCTAATCATCTATAAGCTTCTTTAAATTATCAACCAATTTCAACAACTATGTTTTTTCTTCTATAAAATTAGATATTGTACTACTAGAGGATTGTTTGTCTTTCTAAAATTTTCTAATCTCCCTCTTTAATTTTCTAATCTTTGAAAGGTACCCCATAACGATATCTTTAGAATAAACTCCATTTTAGTTTATTCTTCACTCCCATATTCTTCGATTTCATCACTAGTGATATTTTATTTATTCAAAATATCAATAAGTAGATTCTCATCAATATCACTGAAAGTTTCAACATGTTCTTCTTTATTATTTCTTTCACTTTTTTACACTTTAATAAAAAAATTCTCTTTCATATTTTGAGAAATTCATACCCTTTATTCTATAATAAAATTTTGACCTATTTTCTTTATTCTTTGAAAATATCCTTAGTCTTTTAGATTCTTCATCATTGGATTCTTTTTCTTTCAATTTTTTAATAGTTTTTTTAAAAGTATCTAATAGCTCCACACATGAATAATTTTAGAGTAATCTTCCCCTTACACTTTCATGTAGGAACACATAAATTTATTTCTTCAAAATATAACTTATTTTTTCATTATTATTAATGTAGTATAATATAAGAAACATACTAGGAGACAAAAAAACTTTATATCATTATTTGATAATGTTACAATAATACCTAATAAAATACATAGTATAATAACAGAAAGACTATTACATTTAATAAGAACATTACTCTTCATCAATAAATATGGACTAGTAAAACTAAGTATAAAAAAGGTACATACTCATGGAAGAATATTTCATTATCTAAAAGAAACTGTATGGGTTCGAATTCTCCAATAAATATCACCCCTTCCATAAAAATTTTAAAAATAAATAAAATCCTTAGTAAAATGATAAACATTGTCAAATAAAGTAAAAGAACCTTTGTATATAATGTAGTGAATGATAAAGCATGAGAATGATCATGCATTTATTGGGAAATATTCTTGTTCATCACTATGACAATCTATACGATTATGATTATTATTTAATAAGATATTTGGTCATTATTATTTTTAGTTATGTAGAGTATATTAAGTGATTATCAGGATTAATTTATGATATAACTAAAATTATAATATTATTGACTATAAATATATTCCATTAAAAATATGTTTTCTGTTAAATGTATAATATTTTAATAAAAAAAATTTCATGAAATAATATTATAAAAAAAACTCAATAATTAAATATTTTAATGAAATCCTAAGTAAATTTTATAACGTATAGAATGTTTATTATGCTATAAAATTTTTAAATTTTCAATAAATAAGTATTTTTATTTAAAAGTTAAAATTATATTATTTTGAGAATTATTTTGGAAAAATAAATTACATTTTTTAACTCAGTTCATAAAAATTAGATTAGGGTTAATTTTTAGGAATTTTTTGACCAAGTTGATTTTCTGACGAAAAATGTAAAAATTATTGTTTTAAAAGTATTATAACATTATGAATTTATTATTATGTGATCATGATTTAAAAAATTTTGAAAAAACATATTCAATAAAAATTAAATTTAATAAGTATAAAAACAAATTTTTAAATATTAATTTTAATTTAAAAATTTATACTTTAAATTTTGGAACCAAAATTTTGATTTTAGATATAAAAATTAATTTTTGGATTTTTATATTAAATGGGTTGGTTGGAAGATGATTTTGGAATTGGGTATAATTTGAACTCTATGAACAGTCACTCAGTCATTAATAATCTAGAAAAAAGTTTATAATTCATTACACCAATAGTTAGTTTCCTTATATAATAAAATTACCAATATTTAATCCCTTAAAATCACCCCTCCTAAGGTATAAATACCCACCAATATTCACAATATCCCACAAAAATATTTGAAGTTTTCTCATAATATTTCTCCCAAGGAGTCTCTTAAATTTATTTATGTTCAATCTTGAAGAGTGTTGTTTCTTCTAAAGTCTGGTTCTAAGCTAATAATATCAAAAGAGGTAAGGGTTTCCCCAATACTCTTCTTTTATATTCAATTACAATTACTTTATTATATTTTATTTTAAACTTACTTTTTATATACAAAATGATTTTAATTTTTTGGTATTATCATGAATTTTAATTTTTTAAAAAGATATATTACTCAGTCTCTCTCATTATATCCTTTTTCTAAGCTATTATAATGCTTGAACAATCTCATAACTACAAAAACATCCTAAAATGTTGGTGAATTAATATGTGTGTGCTTTTCAAAGAAAATAAATCTATATCTAGATACTACAAGTGGATTTGATTTTTTATCAAATCCATCTATGGGTGACAACCCCAAAAAGGTTTTATTGGGTATATCCTAGACATCATCATGTAGCACAGTGAATGGGCCCTTACCGCGCACCTAGTTTGACACTCTTGAGGGATATTCTTGGATGATCTACATGATGTTTAAAAACCATTAAAAATAATTTATCTATTATTACATTATTCTCCTACCTTTTAAAATTCATATATCTGGATATCTAGACACTTTGACACCTTAGTCCCTACAAACACCCAATGACTACAATCTTGTATCTTTCACTTATTAAGGGTGTTTGTATATACATTGTGAAATAACTAGTTATTACTTAAGGTATTGCACTTAGATATAGTTATTGAATATTTTATTGGGGAAATAATTTCATAACATTTAATTATTTCTTTTATATGGTAAAATCATGTAATATATTATTCATTGAGGATTTATGAAAAGTATTTACTTTGTTTACTTTTTGAACATTTTTTCATGTAGTATTTTATATTTTTATGGAATGGATTTGAATATTATGTGATGGGTGATGCCAATAATTATATTTCCCCTTAGTGCACTGGTAAATCTCATAAGACAAATAAGATAGGGTAATGTGGTGTCCTTACCTTTTATGTAATATTTCATGTCACGGACCTTGACGATGTTTTTAAGATGTCTCCCATTATTCATTCCCTTAACTGTGTGATTAGTTATTATTATCTAGGAATTTATTCATTTTTTTATGATCTCAGTTTCAATTAATGTGGATTTACATTGTTTATTTATTCATTCCATAATGTCTTATTTATAATTTCTTCCATTTTATGCTACCCTTTTACTAGTCATCTAACCCCACCCTTGTATGTTGTTTTCCTTTTCCATAGGAAAAAAAGAAGAGTAATATACATAAAAAATGGTTTTAAAATAGAATAATAATGTTTTTCATGTTTTCAGATAATATATTACTTTCCAATGTAATGGAAAAAATTTATATATCTAATTTCTTGAGGTTTTTAAACTCTTGGATCCTCTATATTGTGATATATGTACCAAATATAATAAAAAAACCAATTTCTTTAGGGTTCTGGGGTTAGGGATGTTATAGTAGGTATTAGAGGCCGACTTAATAGAAACCTTGGGAACTAGATTCATAAAAACATAGTTAGAAAACTTGAACCCTTGGAAAAACCCTTATATTATTCTAGAAATGTTTCTATAAATAAAAATCATAGTGTTTAAAAATTAATTAAATATATACCATTATCTAGATATAGTCCTTAATAATAAGAATAATTATGTCAACACTTGAAATCAATGTAGGTATTTCCCACTATAGCATGTTAATGAGACTGGTGTTGGCCCATAGTAGATTAAGACTATATTAAGGTAGTTAACCTAGGTTATTATAAATAACCTTGCACACAATGAACAATATATTTATCTACAACATAGTGTATCAATTTTATATCACTTCACACAATTGAAACCTCTATATTTCAAAGGTACCACAAATCCATTAGTGGATTAACAATGGGTCAAGACCCTAGAGAAAGTATGCATTGCCTTGGGATGTAATGAGATGGTAAAGGTTTTCATGGGGTACATCGTCTAATGGGGGATGTTGATCGATGGTGGTCATAAATTCAAAATTCCAATCATGAAGAAGAAATAAACAACATGGACAGGAATTATTTTAAAGATATATTCTTTGAAAATTACTTCATTCATGAGAAATGAGTGTACATCTAAAGTAAATTACTAAACTTATGGGAAATGGATGAGTAATATTTGGATGAGTATGAATATAACATTATGATGTTATCATGGCATGATGTTCATTATGTGCAAAACCTATAAATAGATATTGATCAATTCATTAATGGGTTAAAACTAAACCTTCAACAAGAACTATTCTCTCAAAAAAATCTCATATGAGTAGATTATGAATAGTGTTATAAATATCAAAAATGAATTCTATAATTATACTACTTTCAAGGTGAATTAGGAAAATAATAGGTTGGATGGGAACTAAACTATAAGAAATTTCGAAAATGACAAGAAATGAAGCATAGAATTCCAAAAATGGAATAATTGTTGATATAAGAACCCTAGGAATTTCTTGAAGTGAATGAGGGTCTACTAAAAGTGTGGAGATAAATTCAAAAAATCTCCTTATTGCAAGGATAAGAGAGAAGACACCAATTTCCAATTATTTAATTTAAAGGATATGGGAAATTATTCAAATCTATGTCACAAGAATAAAGGTAATATACCACAAAGGAAGCCTTGGGAACAACGTTGATATTATGTGATTACTGCCATTGAATTTGAAGTTCCTAACGATGTGGTAGAAGGTACTTTAGTCGTAACTTAAAAATTAAAAAATTGATTTATTTGATTTTGAATCATTGCACTCTTTTATATCTTATATGTTTTCTAATAACATTAGATATTTCACTGAAAACTAATAAGGGGGTTATCAGTGAGGAAACTAAGTAGAAATATTATAGAAATAAATATATTTCATGCAATCCCCATTTTGATTCATGGACATAGACTATTTTAAAATATAATTATCAACCTTGTGGTATACATTTATGTAATAATTGAGATATATTGACTTTTAAAGTATAATTAAACAATTTATTGTCAAGAAAAGAAGATTATAACCATAGAGGATGTTATAGAATCCCTTATTTTAGAGGATATATTTCATTTCCAGAGTCCTATATGGGATATACTCCTATGGTTAATCGTAATTAAACCCTTGGGGATTATTCAATTAATGATAATGATGTTCTAAGAAATAGGATGTGTCTATTGTTAAGGAATATAATTATGTGTTCCCATAGGAATTACTAAGATACACTCTTGACAATAAAGTTGAATTATATATTTATATTATCCCTGATTAAAAACATATATCTAATCCTCCCTAAAAGATGGCTTTGGTGGAGTTATTAGAGCTTAATAAACAACTACAAGAGTTAAGTGAAAGGGGGTTTATATGCCCCAGTGTTACACCTTGGGGGAACATGCCTTTTTTGTTAAGAAAAAGTATGTTTCCATGCGATTATGTATTAACTATAGGGGAATAAATTCTATCACTATTAAGAACAAGTATCCATTATCTCACATTTATGATCTATTTTATCAAATTCTAGGAGCATAATGCTTCTCTAAAATTGATCTTTGATTAAGTTATCATCAAATTAGGGTCAAGAAGGATGATATACCAAATACAACTTTTTAAACAATGTGTGTACATTATGAGTTCACCACAATTCCATTGTAATTAACTAATTCTCTATCTATATTTTTGGATCTAATGAAAATAATATTCAAAGATTTTCTCAATAAAATTTTGTAGTATTCATCGATGACATCTTGATATACTCAAAGTACTATAATAATTAAGAATATCATTTATGAATCATCCTTGAGACCTTGTGGGAGAAATAAATATATGAGAAATTTAGTAAGTTTGAATTATAGATTCGACAAGTATATTTTTGTAGGAATATTATCTCTAATGATGTTATATCAGTTTAACCCACTAAGTAAAAAGTTTTTAGTGAATGGACCATGCCAATCAATATAAATGAGATATGCAGTTTCCTTTCCTAAGTTGGTTATTATTAAAAAATAATTGAAAATATTTCTTTATTTTCAAATTTTTTAACCAAGTTGACACATAATAGAGTTGTTTATTATGCTTCAAGAAAATTAAAACTCCACAAGTATAACTATACAACTCCTGATCTTGAGTTATATGCTATGATCGTTTCTTTGAATATATAGAGACACTATCTATATAGTGAAATATATAACATATATACCAATAAAAAAACGTTTGAAGTATATATTCACATATAAAGAAGTTAACATGAGGTAGTGGAGATGGTTGTAATTACTTAAATATTATGATTGCAAAATACACTACCACCCTGGAAAGGAAAATAAGGTGGTATGATCATTGAGTATAAAATATAATGGGGTCATATCCATGATCAGGATGGATAAGGATCCTATATTAAAAGGGATGGTAAAGTTGGATATGGAAATTATTAAGGAAGGGGAAACATCATTCCCTTTCCAAAAAATTTCCCAACCATATTTCATAGAAAAGATAAATAAGTATTAATAAGATGATAAGGGTGTTTAGGAAAAAAATCCATATAATATGGGAAATTAATAGAGTTCATCTACTGAGATGTTGTATTTAAGTTTGGAAGGATATTATGTATACCATTAGTACTTGAGTTTAAGAGGGAGTTACTAGATGAATCTCATAGATCAAACTTCTCTATACATCTTGGTAGTACCAAGATGTAAATGGATCTAAAAGAGAACTTCTAGTGGGATATCATGAAACTAGAAATTTCTAATTATGTGGATAGATTCATAGTATGATAATAGGTTAAGTCAAAGAGGATATATACAAAGGGTTTCATGCAACCTCTCTTCATATCTATGTGTAATTGCGACAATATCACATTGTAATTTTTCACTTGGCTACTTAAAACATCAAATAAAAATGATTCTATATTCTTTTATTATTAATTTCATTTCCATGTTAGCACATTTTGTATAAATAAGGGAGGATTTACCCTTTAGTGAATTTCTTGGATTTATTTAAATAAATTTATGAGACTTTATGGTGCACTATTATAAAATTTTTTATCATGGTACTCACTTCACATCCAATTTTTAGAAGATTCTTTAAATGGAAATGAACACTAAGATACATTTAGTCACCACATATCATCCTAAAACTAATGGGTTTTCTAAAATGAATATCCAAACCTTAAAGGTTATGTTGAAGTCATGTTCACATAAATTATAAGGAATGTGGGACCAATACTTACCTTTTATTGAATTTTTATATAATAATAGACTCCATTCAAGTATATATATGGAAATATATGAGGCCTTGTATATGAAAAGATATCATACTATAAACTATTGGGATGGGGTTAGAGAGTGTAAGCTAGTTGGTCCATAACTTATTGAGGATAAAACTGAGAAGGTGAGAACAATTCAGAATCATATCAAAACAACTTATAGCTAACAAAAAAGAACTGCTAATAGCTTAATGGACTGATCATTCCAGGAAGGTTTTTATGTTTTCTTTAAAGTATCCCCATAGAAATGGGTTATGAGGTTTTGGAAAAAGGAGAATATAAGTCTAAGGTACATTTGTACATTTGAGATCCTATATTGAATTTGAGCTATAGATTACCATTTATCTTTATCACTAAACCTATCTAATGTTCATGGAGTCATCCTTTTCTTGATGCTAAGGAAATATAATCTAGACCAAACTCATGTACTCACCACAGATGGGATAGATCTTGAACCATATTTTCCATATAATGAGGAGCCTATCCAAATTCTTGAAACTAGAGAGAAAGTATTAAGGAACAATACAACCCACCTCATGAAATTTTTGTGGAGAAATCACAATTTTGAAGAGGAAACATGGAAACCTCGAGAATTAATGATAAATAATTACCCTATTTTTTCACCATAAAGTATGAAACTAAATTTTAAGGATGAAATTTAATAAGATGGGAAGAATGTACCGACCTAAAAATTTATTTATGCTAAATATATCTTCTTGTGTCATTCTTTGTAATGTAGTATAATATAAGACACATTCTAGGATACAAAAACACTTTATTAAATTATTTGATAATTTTACAATATTACCAAATAAAATACCCAATATTACAATATAAAGACTATTATATTTCATAATAACATTACCCATCATGCAAAAATATAGACTATAACAATTAGGAACAGTATATGGATATACACATAGAAAAATAGTATATTCACTAAAATAAAATCCATAGGTTTGAATTCCCCCATAAAGATATTACCTTCCATAAATGTTTTAAAAAGAAAGAGAAGCATTAGCAAAATGATATAAATTATCAATGAAAGTGTAATAACCTTTATAAGAAATTTAGTGAATGATGATTTGTGAGAATAATGATGTATTCATATAAAAATATGGTTTTTGGGGGTTATATATATCAACTATATTATGTCCATTACTCAATAAGCTAGTTGATCATTATTATTATTGGTTTTGAAGATAAAAATAAGTGACCATCAGGATTATTTTTTGATATAACTAGAATTATAATATTGGAGAATAAAATATTGTTTCTAATGATTTCGTTGCGGCGTGCGCTTCTGTCTGTCGAGGATGCACTGACTGTTACCCGGCATTCCCACCTTCCAAAGGCAGGAGGCATTCTTAGCTTATTCAAGGATGTTTTCTCCTTGATATAAATTGGATTATGGGATGTTGGTTACTCCTTTCATGTATTCCTCCTCGGAACACTTTACCAAGTCCGGGTCTCCCTTATAGACTTAAGACGTTGTTCGTGAAACTCTTCCCAGTACTATATCTTCATGGATGCTGATTAAATACACTACTTTTGTCTAGACATTACAAGGGGTCTAGTCAGGGTAGCAACTTTCGATCAGAGGAGTAGTCACATTGGACATCACTGGCATGTCTACACAGTGGAACACTGCCGCGTTTAGGTTTTTTCCCCTTATTACAGGGCTTCTTGAGGGTACAGAAGCCTGAGGAATCCCACATCTAATGTGGGGGATTGTATAACATAGGAATTTCTTTGAGGTTTTCCTCATCTTACCATGTTTAACATAGGGTATGTCGTAGGTTTAACATCTAGCGGAGATGGATCAAACTGATCAGAACACTAACTATAGTGGATTATATGGGTACAACCACTAGAGGGAACAATGATGTTGGGGCTAATGCGCATTTATCTACCCGGGTTCTACTAAGAGCAGTGAAGAGGTGAGTTGACATGATATCACCAGGATGTGGTGGCCCGGGTAAGAATCAAGATGGATAATGGATGGTTAAGTTAAGTTGATGAAGAATGAGATAGAGTCGACTTGAGGGCGATGGTGATATTGGGATTGAGCCTCGAAAAGACTTCCTACGTATCCCCATGGCAGGGAATAAAATTCCATGTAGTTCAATATGGGGTATAGGATCAGGGTGTGCATGGAGGATAGTGACCCGATGATATATTATGGCTTATGCGTGGTTAGCAACTCAAGGTTGGTTTGATGCCACTAGGACATACTAGAGATAAGGGTCCCAACGAAAGGGACAACAATGGATTACCACTGGATGGTGATCGCAACATCTTACCATTGATTGAGGTATAATTGCTTACCATTGATTGGGGATCACAATGGATTATGGCTGATTGGGAGTCATAATGACTTACCGTTGATTCAGGTTTCAATGGCTTATCGTTGATTGGGGAACAGTTTAGCATCATGCAGGACAAAAAGGGGTGTACAGTTTAACATCATGCAGGACGGGGGTAGACTGATGTCAATTAGTCGGGACCAATGGGCGTTGGACATGAAACTCATGGAGGCTTCCTACGTACCTTGCCTTGGCAAGGATAAAATTCTACGTAGTTTGGACTATTTTGGTGAACCGACGTGAAGATTGTCGGGAATAATGGATTGTGGGCTTATACCTTTGGGAGCCTTCCTATGTACCTCGCCTTGGTAAGGATAAAATTACATGTAGTTGGGGATGGGTTAGTGAACCGATATAAAGATGTTCAGGACCAATGGATGGTGGGCTTGAACCTCAGGGAGGATTCCTACATACCACGCCTTGGCAATGATCAAAGTCCATGTAGTTTGGGATATGTGGGTGAACCGATGTAAAGATGGTTGGGACCAATGGATGGTGGGCTTGAACCTCAGGGAGGCTTCCTACGTACCTTGCCTTGGTAAGGATCTAAGTCCACATTGTTCGAGATAGGTGGGTGAACCGATGTGAAGATGGTCGGGACCAATGGATGGTGGGCTTGAACCTCAGGGTGGCTTCCCACATACCTTTCTTTGGCAAAGATCAAAGTCCATGTAGTTCGGGATAGGTGTAGGGATTATACTCTAGGGTGGCCCAGAAAGGATTTCATGGTCAGTGCTTACTCTAAGCCCACGTGAGTCATTCTTAGTGTGAGAAACAATAGGCAATAGGGACCCGACGATCACATCGTGAAAGATGTGTCTGTGGGAAGTAGAATGGGTCTTACATGTGGTTAGAGGTCCATAGAGGAAATAGGGGCTTGTGCGTGCTTCACAGCCCAGGGAGATGGATACTGGGACTTACTCCATGATGGAGGCATGGGTGGAGACAAAGCCTAAAGGGAGAGGGATTTGGAATGGAAGAGAGGAGGGTTATGGTGCCCCCACCCCCTCTCAAGTCTTTGGCCAGGAAGAGGATAAGAGGAGTAGGGAAGCTGCCTTCTGCAAGAAAGGCTAGAGGCTTACACTAAGGTGCTTGCCCTTTCCCCACTGACAGATATCGCTCCAGAAAAGAGGATCTCATTCCATGTGAGGAAGATCTCACTCCCATAGAGACGAGTGGGTGCAGATAATGTCCGAGACGGGGTGCCCCACATAGAGTGCATGGGGTGAGGTCACAGTTTAACATCATGTGCTGAGGATTATAGTGCATGGTAGTTTAACATACTGTAGCTCGGACAAAGCAGGTTCACTATGCACCCCTAGGATTTAAATAACTGATACCCACCCGCCCTTGGGGAAGGGAAGGCATCATCAATGCCATAATGAGGGGGTGTCTTGGAGTGATCCAATGAGGGGACCACGTTAGCATGGCTATGAAAAGAAGAAATAGTTGTTAGTGTGACTATGAGAAGAAGAATAAGGCTAAGCAACACAATGGGAAGCACCACCCAAGGGATGTTGAAATTAATTCATTCAAACCTGGAGGATCTCATGGGAAAAGGGTGTGTGAAACAGGTGTGTTGCTCATAATAGGGGATCAGACATAGTGCCTTAAGGTAAGGATGGAAAATATAGTGCACAAGGAGGGTGGTGCGCAAGATTAGGGGCTACGCGCAAGGTGGGAGCTGTGCGCTCAAGCCATAAGGGTGCACGCAAAATGATAGGTGTGTGCACAAGCTAGAAGTGTGTGAATAAAATGAGAGGCTGTGCACAGGAAGGAACAACTACATGCAAAATAGGTCCGATGAAAGGGGAGACTTGCGTTCAAGAGAGATATTTTGCGTGAAAATGACTTGGGGTAAAAGGAAATGGGCAAGGATCATGCCCAAGAGGGCCCCCCGATAGAGGAGCCTTGGGGGACCTGTTGCGCAAGATCCAATACCTTGAGGCCATCGTGTTTTTCATGTGGTCACAGAAGAGGTGTCTTTCGTGCAGTAGAGCGTCACTTTGTCTTTCATCATCATCCTCGAAGGGTAGAGGGTATGTTTCATTTTATATTTGAAGTCCTTGGAGGTGGTGTGCAAGGGGCACTGCATGAAAATGGTTGTTTGACTTCACATTGGGAATGCAATGGTTTGTGCATCGTAGGAAAGTTTGCATGCCCTGTTGGCCTTTTGTGTTCCAGGGCCTTTGGAGGTTTCTGTGGGTCGTCGTGGAACCCTTCTGTTGACATTGAGTCAAGTTCACAAGATTTTGTGTGCCACCAGGTATCTTCGTGCTCAGGCCATAACTCTTTCTCGGGCACATCGCCGTGCAAAGGCCCCTTTGACGACGCATTGGGCGCGCAAGATTGTGCGCACTAGAGGAAGTGTGGTGTGCAAATCCATACTCTTGTGCACCATTTCCTTTGGAAGTTTCAGAGGTGTTTCCACGAAATTTTTCCTTTGATATCACATTGGTAATGCAATATTTTGCATGCTGGAGGGACGTTTACGTGCATCCCCTGAATCTTGCGCGCACTTGCCTCCCAAGTTGTGAAATCTTCTCCTACTCTTCCGAATACATATGTTTCTCTTTATCATCCCGATTCTTTCACTATTTGAAATTTGGCATCAACAAATGTCCCCCCTCAGAATCAGAGCTAAAGGGGGACCCGAAGGATGAATTCTGAGGGTCACATCGAAGAGTGGGGAAGTGCTCGTTCGGTGCATTCAAGAATTAAATTTGGGAAAACAAACCTCTTTTGCGTGTGTGGAAGGCATGTTCGGCCCTATAAATAAACTTAGGGCCCTCACATAGGCCCATACTTTGACTTTTTTCTTCCCAATAGGTGCTTTTCTCTCACGCGTGAAAACAGTCCCGATCCGCGTGTAAGTTTCCATGGCTAACTTCAGGTTTTGCACATTGTCCGACCTTTTTTCCATGGATCGACACTCTTTCACACTACAAAATATTTTGTGTGCCAAATCTTCATTCTTTCACGACAACCCCTTGGGATTTCAAAAATTTCCACCCAACAGACTAATGTCGAGATGGAGGCCGCTGAAGCTACAAGGAGGATTCAGATGATCACAAACCCTCAGATTCTTCATGCAAGGAGGGTTGTGTCTGATAACCAGATTCTTTTTGGCATGCTTACTCAAGCTCATAAATATTATGTCATGAGCGATAGCCTACTGTTATGGAACTTTGGCCTTCTAGAGGAGGTACTGAAGCCTGGTTTCGAGATGGATACTTTGCGGTCATAGGTGACACACGAGGATAGTTTTCCCTACTTCCATATTAAAAACAACATCCATCCTGCTAGGGAAACACAGAATACATCCATCTATGTCCTAAATCCGAAGACCAGGATGGTTTTGGGAAGGGATCTGGTTCTCAGGAAATCTTCTGCTCTTTATTCAAGTACTTTCAAAATTATTATTACTGACGAGATGAAGGGTTAGCAGTAATGGTATTTTAGATCCAGGGAAACTTCTCCAATGAATGGGCATGGGCATACTAGGTATGCCAGACATGCGAGGAATTTGGGTCGGAGCTGCAGTCTATCTGAATTTTTGAAGCTGCTTGGATGTCCCAATTCCACTTCTACCGACAGTAGGATCTGGTAGTGGATTTATTCAGTAGTTGGTCCCCTAATACCAATACCTTCCACCTACACTATGGGGAGGTGGGCATCAGTTTGTGGGACAACCACTACATTGGGGTAATCCTCTTAGAGGGGTACCAGTATAACGAGTTCCTCCCACAGGGAATGTCTGGGGGGATAGGACATGCACCCCAATCCTATCATGGAACCTGCTAGAGCTGGCTAAAGAAGAGATGAAAATAAAATATATCCTGAAGGATATATCCTATTCAGGGAGGTTTAGTCTTTTCACGATGCAGGACACGGCTATAAAAATTCCAGGCTAAGGGAAGCAATGCCCGAACACATCTCAGAGGGGAAAAGTAGGATCATAATAGAGGGTCTGGGAGGTAGGAGAGTACCAATAATGGGGCTTTGGCATAAATTATAGTCGGGACCAAAATGTATGATATTCCAGGTTTCTTGTCGCATTCTTGAGTGGATGGTTGTTTCCCATGAGGGAAACAAGGATGGGGGTCAACCCAGGGATGCTAGCGATGGCCAGGATTATGGCGACGAAGAAAAAGGTTAACCTAGGGGGCAGTGTTGGCCAGGTTGTACAGTATTTTGGGGCGTATCTTGAGGAGATGTACGCCTTGGAGAATATTTGGATCGTTCTAGATTCTTCATGGTTGGGTTTCAACCCACTGTGGTAGGTATGACTTCATGAATGTCATTCACCCCCCCCCCCCCCCCGGTAATGGTATGTGGCCATCCCTCCAGAACATTGCTGGAATCCGCCCACTAAGGCTCAGAGAAGAGGGGATCGAGATTAATATTGGAAGACACACCCACTTCGACTTCCACCCATTCTAAACCTTGGCTCGTCAAATGTTAGATGATGGGCAGGATCATTAGAGCAGAGGGAGTACCTACAAAGAACCGAGGTGGTGTACTAGTAGCCGAGATTGATAGTAAAATCATTTATGAACAGTACATGCCGACCAGATTTACCTGGAAGTTCGGGCACATGGAATGGATGCCAAAGAAAGTATATACAAAGGTTCCTGAAGAATGGAATCCTTTTATTCTCTACCAACTGTGGCTTATGTTCACGACAGCAGGCTTGGGCGAGATCGTAACTCTTCCTGCCACCGATGTTAGTGCAGGCATGTCAATAGAGTATGCCAAACACCGTACAAAAACATATCCCAAGGCGATTTTTTGGAAATGCATCCGGAAAATCAAGGCGTCTAGTTCAGAGCCCAAAGAACATGGAGGTAGATAAGGTGTGATGGGAGAGGTGATTCATAGAATGGGCTGGGTGGAAAGCATGGAACAAGATAGTACTTCATCGGTAGGATCATCGCAAGTTGAGAATGTGCCTCCAACTTCCGGGGAAGGGTGTTCCCATGTGCGGCCTCGTGGGCCAGCTAGGAAACTTCCAAGAAAGAAACTCAGGTATCTTCTAAAGCCAACTACCGATTCTATCTTCCCCTCTCTATGGTCTTCCTGGAGAACACTGCGGAAGTCTATGTCCACTGAATAATTTTGGCAGAGGTTGGAATGCACCGAGCTCGATTTTCCAAACATAGGGCACATCCACATGATGGCTAGGGTAAACATTCACCGTCGGCACACATACCTGATAGCTATGGATATGTACACATTCTAGTAGGGGCGGCATGAAGAACTGCATCTCCTGGTGAAATTGATGCTTGGCTAGGAACATGACCTAGAAAAGATACCATCTGAGGATGAAAGTATAGAGGAATAAAAAGAAGATTATGAAGGAGAGGAAGAAGAGGAAGGGGAGGAAGAAGGTGAAGGAGAGGAAGAATATGGAGATGAAGAATAGGAGGAGGACCAAGTTGAAGATATTAGTGGAAAGGGACCCTCAGAAGATTTGTCTCACCAGCAAAGCTCTTGGGAGAGCGGAGAAATTGTAGGCTCTAACACCAAAATGGATGAGAAGCTCAAGGTGAGTCTTACTCTTATCTCCACTGGATTTTATCTCCTCAAAAATACCAATTTTTCAATCACACTTTGTCCAGTTTAGGAACAAATTGGCGAGGATGCCCAGGAAGTCTTCCCCACATGGGATGAAGATGCACCTACGGACATAAGGGAACATTCTCAGGAACCTATCCCCAGAATCGAAAAAGGTGGGGAACCAGTTATGGTTGGGACAGGCAGTGATGAGCCCGAAGGAATAGATTAAATAGAAGCCTCTGAGCTTCTCATCGTCCCCACGGTCTGGGAGGAGAGAGTACCAGTGATTGAGTTAATAATTGTTGAAGGATCCCCTATGGTGGAGGTTCCCGCTATGACACAGGTGTTGGACACTGCCGTGCTTGGCTCCCATAATCCTTTATCTCTGTTGTCTATGTTCTTTGATGGGAACTTTTGTTATCCAAGACATTGATCCTCAATGTAGTGATTGCAAGGTTGGAAGCTCAACAAACCATCGGGTCTAGAACATCTGCAGGAGCCCCGTCGGTGACCACATCCACTCTTGTAGAAAAAACCATTCAAGGTGGCCCCACCTCGGTACTTGATGAGCCAGAGGTTGCAATAATGAGAGGTAATGTTGTTGGGGTGGATTTCCAGCCTGATGAGGGTGAATTCGCTGACGAATAAGGAGCTCCCGAAGAATATATGGGAGAATAGCCAATGTTCTGACATTGCCCGATGCCATAAAGAGTCAGAGAATACTCATGAATTATTAGAGGCAGATCAGGATGTCCAAAACCTTGAAGAACAAGAGAAAGAAAAATAATAATTCATTACAAACAATTCTGAGATCATCGAGCGATTGAGATCCCAACTGGTGGATGCTCAGAAGCAGATAGCGTAGGTGAATAGCCAAATGACTGAGCTCCAAACTGAAAAATCATGGGCGTAGGCTAGGGATAATGAGTTATTCCCTACCACTACTATCAAAGAGTGGGATATCAGGGGGTGGGAAGTGATGTTGGAGGCCAAAAACTATAGGGTGGAAATACTGGAGCAATTAATCCAAAACACTAATCCTTAAAGGCCCTGTTTTGGCCGAACTCATAAACTTATCTTTATGTGTTACCACTACTTCTAAAATGCATGCATGAACAGACTATTCACTTGATTTTTTAGTTTAATTCATTCCAACCACAATTATCAATCTATCTCTAAGCCCACGTGGTTCATGCTTGATGTGAGAAACAAGGGATGGTCGCGTTATCACTTTGTTTGACTATGGGAACGCCAACCAAATTTTGGGCATCCGGGGTCTAAACGAACCCTCCGGGCTCCCAAGAAAAAAGGGGGAGGCCTAACCAGAGAATGAAGCTCTCAGAACAGTCAAATTATCACCTTCTTAATGTACTCTAGTTCACGAGTGGTGTAATTCCATGGGCATTGGAATTGATCCAAACATAGGGGAGTGGAAAGTGTGAATCATGAAACCCAAGATTCAAGACATTTTAGGGATGGCGTGACAATGAAGGATAACTATTGACCATGTTTGAAACACTATATCCTTATCGTGTTAGCCTGAAATGGGGACAGACAAATGAGGATTGACCGCCAACCATGTTTGAAACAAGGGACATGTCGCAATTTTCTTGTAAGGTCCTCATGGATGTTGGCCCAAGATAGTAGGTAAGCCAATGTGGCATGAGACCAAGCCATAAATGGGGTCCCTTCAGATGTGGAAGATGATGAGGACCCAAATAACGGGCTCACGAAGCTTGGACATGGAACGAGGGAATGTCCCTGTGAAAATTCCACACTTCAGGATATTTGCAACAAAGAATCTGAGTACAAAAATAAGACGTATCATATAGAGGGAGTCAAGTCCCTCTCCAAGGACAAGGGTCATGGGGTTTCACTTTTCCAGCTTAAGGTCGTAGATTAGACCATTGAGGGGGACTAGGTTTGATGGATTGTGCACAGGGAGTCGGAGTAGCCAAACCCGATGTGTAGTTTATATAGGTAGATCTTAGTTTAGGGTCATATAACCCAGACCAGGTTGGGAAAAGACCAAGGAGGCACATGGTGCGGCTGTTGCAAAACCCTACGTGAAGGAGAACCCAATAGGTACTCGCCACACCACATGTTACCAAAAGAGTTTGAGCCAAGGGACTAAAGAGAGGGGGTAGTATTTTAGATTCATAGGTCTAGACCTGCAGACAGAATGTCTAGGCATTCCTATGTATCCCATGAGGATGGGAATCAGGCCATACATAGTTCTGAAAGATTTCATGCAATTTAATGCCTTTCGGCATGGACACGGAGTGGTCTTAGTTTATTTTCATAGATCTCGGATCATATATGGAACTGAAGGAGGGAGACACATGCTGAACTAATTACAAAACCTAACATGAATGAGTACAATAGAAGTCTGTATCACCACAATGTTCTTTTCGGAAGACTTCTAGGTCAGGGGACCAAAAGTGAATGTTAGGTTGGGCCCAAGGCAAAGTGCTTAGGCATTCATGCATACCCCATGAATATGGGAATCAAGGCATATATAGTTCTTAAGGTGTCATGCTAAGATACCAATGTCAGGGATAATAAGGTCATGCAGGTCTGGTCCTTGCACCAAAAAAAGTGGCATTTGATAGATATTGTTTTCCCTTAAGGATGAATGTGTGTTTTTTTTGTGAAGCGATGGACCTAGGATAGAAAATCTAGGCGTCACCACTAGAATCAAGCCGTATGCCGGTATTGACAAATGGTATGGTGTGTGACTGATACCAAACAAGATGTCCTCTCGAGTGAGGATACCAAGATGTAGTGACATTTTTCATCGTGTGGCTAGGATAATAATGTCACAGTTTAGGGTCATGTGATGGGACCAACCATGTATTTTAAAGTAATTCAGTATAGACGTAACGGTTTAAAGTCATGTGGGACTAATAGTAGCATAGTTTAAAGTCATATGGCTCAGACACAAGAGAGATGAGGTTCAAGAGGGGACTTACACGGCATGATAAATCATACCCGACGTGAATGAGGATGGGTTCCACATCACACCGTGTGTGATTCTAGGAAAGAAACCTTAGGTCAAGGTGGCAGAAGAGGTTAGGGGATATGGGGTAGGAGAGACTATCTCTCATAGGGAAGTACGTGGTGCAGCTCTTACAAACAATGTGAATGAAGAAAAAAGTACACACATGCCACACCGCGCAATCCTATATGGTTCGGGGCCTAAAAGGCAGAACATAAGTGATAATTAGTGAAATTTGAGCTGGACCCAAAGATTAGATGTTTGGGAGTTCTTATGTATCCCATGAGGTTAGGAATCAAAATAGACATAGTTCTAATGAGAAGATGTTTAAGGAGATCTTAGTTTAAGGTCTTAGAGCCTGGACCATGATGAAGTGAAACTCTTCCAAGCGAGCGCAGACCTTGATCTGATTCCTAAGCCCACGTGAGTCAAACTCAGTATGGGAAACAAGGGTGGAAGAGGTCTTTGCAGCGCATGGGATATACGTAAAGGGGAAGTCAGTGTGGAGCCCTCAATGATGCATTACCACGGCTTTGTCCTCCTAACGTGCAAATGTGCACTGAGTGATAGTACCCAGAGTATTGAAATTACACTTGGATATGATGTATTGGAGAATGATGTGAATCATGAAATCAAAATTTTAAGTCTTTATGGGGTTAGCGTGACAATTGAGGATAACTGCTAACCATTTTTGAAACACATCATCCATATTGTGTAACCTGAAATGGGAATAACTAATGAGTATCAACCACTAACCATATTTATAATGTGATACTTGTATCAATTTGTTGTTTGAAACCCTCAAGGATGGTGGCCCGTAATAGTAGTAGATCCCTTGGGTCGAGCATCCATGCCATTTGGGGGTCCCTTTGGATGTGAAAGATAATGAAAGCCCAAATGAATGGGAACACAGAGCCTGAAAAATGGGTGAAAGCATGTCCAGGTAGAATCTGACACTCTAGGTTTTGAACCAGAGTACTCCTAGGCACATTGGAAAATCACTGAAGAGGGTCGGGGGACCCAACTTAAGATCAGTTGACTCGAAAAGATGAGTGTAGGGCAAGGGATATAAGGTCGCTCAGGAAAGAGAGGTATGTGGCATGGTTGTTACAAACCTGACGTGAATGGGGACACAAGCCCATACTACACCACGTATCCCTCCCCCGGAAGAACTCATGCCAAGGGGACAGAATGATAAAGAGTTTTCTAAGGGATGGGGCTGGACTCAAAGACTTAGATGTTCGAGGGGTCCTACATATCCCATAAGGATGATAATCAAGCCACATGTAGTTCTAGAGAAGGATGTTGTGCAGTTTATCGTCATGCAGTAAGGACGATGGTTCTCTTAGTTTATGGTCATTGGGCTCGGACTGTAGATGCCTAGTTTAATGTCATATGCATGGGACAACAGAGTGGAGAGGGGGAATTATTGTGTGTGTGGAAGACCACGAAACTGAAACAATGATAGAGGATAACTATTGATCATGTTTTCATCACAGTATCCATATTTGTGTGACCAGGATTTCGGCAGACAATTGAGCATTGACCGTTGACCATAATTGAAACATGGTACTTGTATCAATTTTTTGTTTTAAACCCTTGAGTACATTGGATCGTAATGGTAGGAGAGACCTTGGGCCAAGCATCCATGCCATTTGGGGGGTCCTTTTTGATATAGAAGATGATGGAAACCCAAATGATGGGGCTCATGAAGCATGGCGGGGCCTGTGCTCGTAGAAAGGATGATGAATGAAGGAGGGATGTCCCAAGAGGATATGTGTGGCATGGAAAAATAGCCCAGCATGAATGAGTATATTTGTCCATACCATACCACACAATCTTAAATGAGAACATGGGCTAAGGGGCTGAAATGGTCGAGCGACCTGAATCTAGGCATCCTGACCAACTGTATCCATAGGACCTCTCATGCGGGCATTGCCTCGTCATAGATACTAAGACCACGTGAGAAAATCTTGATGTGGGAAAGAAGGATTAGGACTAGGCTCGAGTCACAAGTATAGGAAGTGTGTGAAGAATAAATTTGGCCATGCAATTTAAAGTCAATATGGATAGTAGAAGAGGTGGATATCTTTAGGGGGAGGGATACATGGTACATTCATGGTGAACTCGATGTGAATGAGGGAAAAATCCTACACCACACCATGTGTTTCGACCCAATGGGAGGTCTCAAAGTTTGGGGCTGGGCCTATGGACGAAATGTCTGGGCATTTCTAAGTATCCCATAAGGATAGTAATCAATCCATATGCAGTTCTGAAGGCCATGCAGTTTAGCATCGTGTGGTGAGGACGTGGGAGGAGAGAAGAACGAGGGAGGGAACATGGTGTAATCATCATAATCCTTACATGAGTGGGGCCAAAGAAGACTACTCAAAACCATGTGGGATCCTCCAAGAGAACTATACCCCGGGGATAGTCAAAGGGGAAACTGGGGGCTGGACTAAAGATGAAGTGTTCGAGTGTTCCTACGTATCCCATGAGGATGAGAATCAAGCCATACGTAGTTCTTGCGGTTTAACGTCTTTTAGGATGAAAAAAAAATTAACATCTTGCAGGATGACATAGAGTTTAACATCATGTAGGAAAACATATAGTTTAATGTCATCCGGTATAGTATACAGTTTAACATCATGCGGGATGACATATAGTTTAATTTCATGTGGGACATTTTATAGTTTAAGGTCATGTAGGACCGGATAGTTTAAGGTCATGAAGGGCCTTTATTATCTAGGAAAGGTATTTATTGAGAAAATTGGCATTAGTGGGAGGACTTATACACTCACCATCCATGGTAACCAGGGAGAATGCGCCATCTGAATAAACCTTGTGAATAATGTAAGGTCTTTCCCATTTGGGCTTCAACTTGGGTGGTTTTTGGCCAGGTATCATTGGTGTTCTCAGGGCCAACACCAAGTCACATTGCAATAAGGAGAAGAGGCGAACTTTCTTGTTTAAAGCTCTAGATATCTTGTTTTGATTCCTTTTCATATTGTGTAGGGCACAAAGCCTTTTCTTGTTGAGCACTTCTAATTCATCCAGATAGATTTCAGCTACTTTATCTGGTGTTTTCTAATCATAGACAGGTGTGAGTAATGAGGGTAACCGAATCTCGATGGGTAGGATAACCTATGTGTCGTACACTGGGGAATATGGGGTCACCTGGGTGGAATTACGAGTCATCGTCTGATAAGCCAAGAGGGCGTTGGGGAGCTTTTCCAGCCAAATCTTCTTGTTCTGACCAACTATTTTCTACAGAATGTTAGAGAGTGTTTTTTTGAACCCTTTGATTCTTCCATTTTCTTATGCATGATAATGGGAGGTATGGTTAGAATGGATGTAGAACTTAGCGTACAATTTCTTCAACTCAGCTATCCGGAAGTTCGTCTCATTTTCGTTGAGGACGGTGTGAGGGACTCCAAATTGGTTGATTATGTTGTAGATCACAAAGTCAATGATGGAATGGGCCTTGAACTCCTTGAGCAGGATAGCCTTTTCCCACTTGGAGAAGAAATCTATAGCAGTCAGGATGAACCTGCACTAGCAAGCTGTCACTGGTGGATATGGTCCCATGACATTGAGTCCCCATACTGCAAATGTCCAAGAGTACTTGGTAGTGTGGAGAGGCTCTGGAGGACGATGCATATATTTGGAAAAAAGTTGGCACGCATGGCACCTTTTGGAAAACTCTACGTAGTCATGGTTCATAGAGGGCCAGAAATACCTTAGTCTCTAGATTTAGTGAGATAGTTTCAGCCCAGTCTGATGAGCCCCGCAGGAACCACCATGAATATCCTTCATGACTAGGGAAATATCAACTCCTTGAATGAAACAGAGGAGAACCCCATCAAACCTGTTCTTGTAGAGGATCTTCTCATGACAAGGACCATCCTGGAGGGTAAACTATAACGCGCGATGTCAGATTCAGTCATTCTCAGGCCGATCCTCCAGGAGATTTCCATTTTGGAGATACTCGACAAAGGAGGTTCTCTAATCAGGAGTCACCTCAATCACCACATCTGGGGGACCAGGAGGTCCTAAACTGGAGGCGCTGGTAGTAAGGTGTCTTACCTACAAGCTTTCATCGTCATCTGGAGTGACGGGAGCAATGACTCTCCAGTGTGCCATGTGGATAATCAGATCATCATATTTGGGCTCTGAAAGTGATGCAACAAGGATGGACAAGGCGTCAGCTTGACCGTTTTGGGATCGAGGGACATGAGTAACTTCTAGCCGAGACGAGAACTGGCCCATTAGCTCGAGAGTGCGTTCCAACAATGGTATGAGATACGGATTTCTAATGAAATAGTCACTGTTTATCTACTTGATGACTAGTTTAGAGTCCCCTTTCACATGCAGGTAGGGAACGTTAATCTAGAGGGCTAGATCGAGTCCGGTAATGAGAGCATGATACTCTGCCTCATTTCTGGTGTAGCCTTTTGACAATAAGAATGAATATAGTAGAATGGCTTGTGATGGGGTAATGAAAACAATACCCATGCATAATTTGTTGAGCCTGGGGTAATTGAGCCTTCTAATGATGGGGCTCCAAGAGGCACCATTAAAGTGCATTATCCAGAATGGAATGGCTTGGTCTACCAAGAGGATTTCCTCTTCAGGAAAATCAAGGTCCATGGACTGGTATGCAAGAGATAGATGAGCGGCAAGGAAGTCTTCCAATGCTTTTCCCTTAATAGCCTTCTAAAGAAAAAACCTGATGTCGAACTGCTGAAGGATTACTACCCACTGATCTATACGTCATATAAACATGGGGGTGGTTTAGGATGTACTTTAGCGGATCTACTCAGGACATTAGCAATACCTCTTGATGCTGGAGGTAATGTCGCAATTTATGTAACATGAATACCATCGCGAGGCAGCTCTTCTCAATGGGGTAGTATCTGGCCTCCACATCAAGAAGAATGAGACTAAGATAGTATAGATTGTTCCCTATCCCTTCTTGGTTCTTCTAGGTGAGAAGAGCACTGAGAGACCATTCCAGGGTGGTCACGTAAAGGACCAACGGATTTTCAGAGACAGGTGGCATTAAGATTGGAGGTCGAAATAGGTACTTATTGATTTCCTTTAAGGAAGTCTAATATTATTCATCCTGGTCATAGACTATGCCTTTATTCATGATCCATGAAAAAGGCTTACACTTGACGTCCAGATTTGCGATAAATTGATGTATATAGGCTAAGTGTCTTTGGAACCCTCGAAGCTCCCGGAAGTTGCTTGGGGGAGAAATATGGATAATGGCCTTGATATTTTATGGGTCAATCTCAATGCCCCTATATCTGACAATGAAAATGAGGAACTTTATAGACGTGACCCTGAAGGCACACTTCAATGGGTTTATCTTCAGGTGGCAAGAATGAAGAAATCCAAAAAAATTCTCAAGGTCTTTGAGATGGTCCTAACACTGGTGAGATTTGACCACCAGATCGTCCATGTAGCATTCCATCAATGTCCTGTGGATCTGCTTAAATATGCGATGTATAGCCCACTGGTAGGTGGCACCTGCATTCTTTAAACTTATAGTCATGAATTGGTAACAGAAAGTACCTTGTGGTGCCCTGAAGTCCATAGACTTCTCATCCTTGGGAACCATTTGGATCTGGTTATACCTAGAATACCCATCCATGAAATAGAGGGTCTGGAACCTAGCTGTAGTGCCAATCAACAATTCTTTCATAGGAAGGAGAAATTCATCCTTCAGATAGTGACGATTGAGATCCCGGAAGTCAATGCAGACTCTGATCTTCCCATTCTTCTTTCAGACTATAATAATGTTGGCTATTCATTTGGGGTACTATACCTCCTTGAAAAAATTGGATCTAATGATCTTTTCAACTTCAGCCTCGACTATGGCACCATGAGAAGGGTGCATCTTCCCGAGAGGCTGCTTGAACTCACGATGATTTTCCGGGAGACCGAGGCAGTAGACGGCTAACTGAGTATCTAGTCCTGGAATCTCATCCTAACTCTAGGAAAATACATCACGGTGTTTTTTCAGAAAATCCATCTATTATTGTTTCTCCTTGAGGGGAATAGTAGCACTAATCAATGTGGGTTTTGGGTCTGCCTTGCTACCAAGGTTCACCTGTACCAATTCATCGACCATGGCGGAGACACCCTCTTCAAATACGGGATGAGCATCCTCTAAATACTTTTCTTCACTTATGGAGGAGGGGTCCCTGGTGGGATGATTTTCCTCTGAGTCGATAGATCTCGATGGGATGCTAGTACCAGTCTCAGCGGTAGTGGACACTACATCGGGGGACTCCAGTGTTGCCGAAACCATAGCAATGAAGGTTGTTGATCCGATCATATATGGCCTCTGGCCAAAGGGACCACACTTGATGATATAGAAGAAATAGTGGCGCGTCATCTTGTGTAACACCCCAAGCTTCCACGGTACGCTTCCCTTTGAATAATATAGTAGTGTGTGTTGTACGCAACTTTGAGTTCTAACACACAAACCACAACCAATTAAACTAGCCGTTATGAATATTAATACCAACTTTTTGAAATTTTATAACTTTTATCATTCATAATAGACTTCATTTTTGGATTCGGAATATCGAAATTATCCTAGGGTTATATTTTGGTATTTTTCTGAAAACTTTCAATTTTGATGAATAGTTAAAAAACACGGAGTTATAGTTTAAAACCGAATTTTTATTTAAATAATCATTTATTTTATTTAAATGTAATTAAGGTAAAAATAGATACATAATACCTATATAAGTTCAATGTAATTCATTGGAGTTAGTTTAGAATAATTTTAGATATATAAAATTTTTATTGAACTTTTCACCGCCTTTTACCCACCTCCTAGGAGAATTTGGAAATTCACATAAAAATTAATTTTACGACTTCTATGAGTGGAATTTCTAAAATCCGAGATACACGGTTAATATAAAGGAGTAAAATGTGGCTCGATGAGATGAAAATAATTTTTGGTGAATAGTAACGTTTTACTTAATTTACCACGGTTAAAAGTAAATAGGGTAATTAAAGGTAAAAATGATATTAATATTACCCTAACACATGTACTAATTCCATTATACAAGTGTATCTCGACCAAAAACAACCTGAGGAATAAAATATTATCATTTAGGTCCACCTGGATTAGATTAGGACATTAATTATTATTTAATTCAAAGAAGAGTTAAAAGAGTTAAAATCAAAGTTTAATAACAAAAACATTTTTAATATATGGTTATACATAAGATAAATTCGATTGTAAATATTAATTAGAAAGGTAAAACAATTTCCTATATAATGGTATTTTATTTATAATTTTTAGACATTAAATAATTTAATTTATTTATGACACAATGGTGATGCAGTAATTACCTAATTAATGAAATATTAAGATAATTGATATTATAAATATCAAAATAAATGTAATTTGAGATTTTATGAATTCCACTAATTTTATAGGTTAATATGAAATATTAGGATTGGTTATAAAAAACAATTTCGAAGTAATAATGTTTTTATGAAATTATCAAAAACAAAATACCCAATAGTGTCAAAATTGACATAAAAGAGTTTTTAAAACAAATATTATATTATTAATTTATATTCTATTCCTAAAAATCTAAGGTTCGTCCAAAGAACTTTTATCATGATAGGTTTATCATTAATGGACCACTTGGGGGTCTCTTGGATGTATATAGTAATTTTATTAACTATATAATATAAAAATACAAAGTGACATGGTAAATGTCAAACTAATTAACTAAGAGTTAAAACTAAAAGATAAGGTTAATTTAGTGACCCAAACCTATCTAAAATCTATTGGTTAAGTGTTTTTCGACCCATCCCCACCTTAAACTTTAAATAATCCACTATGGAGACATTAGAAACCGAATATTAAATTATTATAAAATAATATTTCTAGCTTTTCCAAAGGTTCCCCTCACCCCTTTTATAAAAGGGCACTACCCCTTCTCACTAATTCACACATTAAAATCTTTTTGGATCGTCCAACCCCTACCCAAATACTCTCAAAACTTCCCTCACTTCAACCTAGAGGCCTTATTTTGATCATAAAGACAACCTAAGGATCCCTTTTGATCAAATCAAACGGAAGAACCCGAAGAAGAGGTAATGTTTTCACCACCCTCTTTCAAGTTCCTTTCTTATTCAACTTCTTCTTTCTTTATTATTCCCATTATAAAATAATAACTACATTATCTTATATATACTGTGATGTTATTATAAATATGGTACAACCATAGTCAATATTCTATCCATTCTTTGAATGACATGTCACCATACGTGCGTACGTACGGCTTACCGTCTCCACGTCGTGGTGTAATTGTTATTCAATAAATTATTATTTGGTTGGGTATAATAATGATGTTTAATTCATGTAAATAATAAATATAACATGATAATTATTCTGTATATATGATATACCATCCAATTATATATTATTTTAATATCAAAATAATGATATTGTCGCTCGTACGTACGGACGGACTACCGTCTCCACGAACGTGATGAGATTCATTCCCCATCGTATCCATTATAAACTAATTCTCATTTAATGATTAAAAATAATGTTTAATGAATTGAAATCATTCTATATATGAATAAGATACAACTTATCCATAACAAACACAACTTACATAACAAAACATATAAAATAAAATGAGTAAGTTAACACCCGAAACAACAATAATACTAAGATATTATTAACAAATAAATGTTAAAAGATCATATATGATATCATATTAATTTATATGATTCTTTTATAATTTAATATCAATTATTTCTCCATTATATAGGAGGTTAAACTACCCTCAACCAAGGAAAAGTACAAGGTAATGGTTTATTTCACAATCTCTTCATTATCTCAGGTTGTTTATACATAATTATCTACTGGGACCTCTTTATCATCCACATCCATGTTTCCTAAAAATGTATTTAAAATCATTCTTAATATTTTAAAGACTATGGGGTAAATTCATTTATACCATTTTTGACTTTTTATAAGAAGTTTATAAAGGAATCTTTCTGTCGTTTTCCAAACAATGTCCTTTTTAACCTTTTCCACAGAATTAAGGTAAGAATGTCTTTTTTTAACTTATATGCTGAGTGCGGCTATTTTCTCATGTTATAAAATCCTTGAAGCTTCCCTTACAATCTTATAAGAAAATTTTCAAATTAAATGTTTTATTTTATAATTATGTGACTTTCAAATGATTTCAAAAAAAGAGATATTTCTCTCAAATAGTTTTGATTTCATCTATGTCAACATCCTTTGATGGATTTTAAGCTTATTTGAAGTTGCTTTATTGTGATACGAAACATCCAAATTGTATTGAAGGTTTTGTGATATGTTTGACTATGGATGTGTTATTTTTATATCATTCATTGTTTATGGAGAAAGTATTGACATTTCATATGATAGTTTTAATATGAATATTTATGTTATGTTTAAACCTGTTCAAATGAGGAATGCATTGGACTTAATAAGTGACGGGTGGAGCCCACTATAGCTCCTTGATGCATCGGTAGGTCTCATGAGACAAACTAGTGTCTTGGCATAAGGCCTTGAAAAAATCTTATTTGCAGTCTTGGCACGAGGCCTTGGATATGTGGTTATGATAGTATGGCATTATGCATTCTATCATTATGAAAGTGGTTATTGATATTTCATGTGATTATTAGACTAGTAGAATATCCATGTGAATAAGTAAATGGAATTATTTCATTTTATTTTTTCCATATTATGCTGAAGTTCAAGTTTAAAAGGCTTTTTTTTAGTTATACATTGCCTTAAATTTTTATGCTTATTTATAAAAGTTTCTGCTATATTGTTAACCTTACTGGGCATTTGAGCTCACCCCTTTCTATGTTTTATATTTCCCAGGATGTGAAGAAGTATTTTATGAATGACTTGCAGGTATAGTGTAAGGGGATATGAGTGTGGAGACAAGATGTTACTGTAGTTTTAACTTTATGATGTAATTTAACCTTTATGAATGTATCTAGTGTTTCCAAGAATACTAAACTAATCGGTCTTTCAAGACATGATCTTTTGTGATCATGACAATGTTATGTAATAATGCACCGACTCTGGGTAACTAGGGTCGGGGCGTTACATTTGGTATCAGAGGTTTTTTAGTACAAACCTTGGAATCTATATTTAGGTAAACTCTGATTATATCACTTAGACCTAAGATAGACTTTGAGGATTAGTATAGAAGAACTTCCTAGAATTTTGGTATTGTAAAAATTTTGTGATTTTTCTGAGCAATACATCCCTGTCTGGATACGATCAGGTAGAGGCGGCTCTGGCACATATTTATCTAGGGGTAAAACCCGAAAACACCACTTTGAGCTAGACTCGAACGGGAACTGGTGCACGACAATGGGTCTTACTACACTCTTGGTTACGACACTCCCGGGGGATATGCTTAGGATGACTCTCATTTTCTTTAAAAATCATTATGAAGGTTTTATTAGTATATACTTCCTTAAAGAAAACATTTTTATGATTATGGATTATATCCATAAATAGTTAAATTTATGTTAATTATTTTATAAGTATAGAATTATGTATTTTGATTCATAAACTGATCTAGTTTATGCCATTGTTTAGAAATGGAGCCTAGTAGAAGAAATGGAAACCGTATCAATGCACACACTCCATGTAGGGATTTCCCTCCTTCTCAAGATAATTATAGTGGAGCTGGTGATGCAACTGGTTCTGATCAACTAATCACCATACTGGGACAACTCACTCGGGTTATGAATAATAATCTTACACGTATGGAGCACCCTGATACACAGTGTGGAGGATAAATGTTAGATCACTTCATGAGGCAGTGACCACCAAAATTCAATGGGAGTACAAATCCATTAGTAGCTGAACAATGGATAAGTTCCCTAGAGAAAATATTTCAGGCTTTGGGGAGTAGTGAAAGGGAAAAAGTTGTCATGGCAGTTTATTGCCTCACTGGAGATGTTGATCAATGGTGGTCATTGATTCAAAACACGAAGGAAGATGATGAAGTTCCAAATATGGAATGGAGGTAGTTCAAAGAGCTTTTCTTAGAAAAATAATTTCCTCGCGACCATCGAGCAGATACGGAAAGGCAATTTCTGAGTCTAAGACAAAAGGAGGATGAGAATGTCACAAAGTATGAGGCTAACTTTATAAGGTTATCAAGGTATGTTGGAGATTATATATGTAACCCAAGATGTAAGATTGATTATTTCTTTTATAGGTTACAACCATTTCTTCATCGAGTATTAGTGTCATAATCATTCTCATCGTACGAAGATATTGTCTCATGTGCTAACAAGACAGAAAAATAATTCTCTAAGTCTTATGACTTTAAAGAAAAGAAATAGAAGAAGAGATCTACTGATCACTCTGGGAATGGAAATATGGGGAAGAAGGGAAAAGTTGAATATCCATCCTGTAGTAAATTTGGGAAGAAACACCCTGGTACTTTCTTGAAGGGAATGGGAGTCTGTTACAAGTGTGGTGAAAAAGGCCACCAAGCTCGTGATTGCAAGGGGAAGAAAGAAGCTACCGATGTTCAATGCTACAACTGCAGAGATATGGGACATTATGAAAATGAATGTCCAAAGCGTTAGGGGAACTTACCTCAGAAAAGGCCAAGGGATCAAGGCCAAGCTTATGTTATCACTACTGCTAAGGGAGAAGCTCTGAAAGATGTGGTGGCAGGTAATTTAATGGTTTCCTCAAGTTTAGAAAATGCATTATTTGATTCTGGATCATTGAATTGTTTCATATCTTCCCAGTTTTCTAAGAAAATTAGATATTTCCAATTTGATTTAATAAGGGATTTGTCAGTTAAAACTCCTAAGGGAAATATCATTGCAAAAACGTTTTGTGAATCAATCCCCATTAGAGCACGTAAATGTTCTTTATCCACTGATCTCATTGTCATACCTATAATCGAGTTTGATATAATCCTCGGTATGGATTGGCTTTCGGACCATGATGTGACGATTTATTTTAAGAAGAAGGAGGTTACTATTTTTGATGATGATGATAAGGAACACCTTATCTTTAGAGCAGAATCTTCACCACCTAATTCTTATCTAGATCCACCCCCAATAGCTCAACTAAATTCAATTATTGGGGAGGAAGAGAATGAAATGATTGTGGGTGAGGAAAGGAATGTTCAAATAGAGGATGTACCTATTGTGAAAGAATATTTAGATGTGTTTTCGGAAGATTTACCTGGACATCCTCCAGAATGAGAAGTTGAGTTTTCCATTGATTTAATTCCTAAATCAAGGCCTATATCGAAGACCCCTTATAGAATGGCCACTGTGGAATTAGTTGAACTAAATAAACAACTATAGGAATTGATTAATAAGGGATTTATTTTCCCTAGTGGTTCTCCATGGGGAGCCCCTGTTCTTTTTGTTAAAAAGAAACTATGAGGTTATGTGTCGACTACAGGGAGATTAATGCTATAACAATAATGAACAAGTATCCCCTACCTCGCATCGATGATTTATTTGACCAACTGCATGGAGCTCAATACTTTTCAAAGATTGATTGTAACACCCGAGACTTTTATGTTATATAAATCATCAAAGGAATCTTTTTCTACACAACAATTTCTTGGATTTCTTTACACGAAATCATGACCTTCCTCGTTAGCTTGCATCGTACGCAATGCCGAGTTTCACTAAACAACGATATGCTATTAAAATAAAACTAGCCGTTATGAATAGTAAAAACCACTTTTTAAAATTTTATAAATTTTATTTTTCAAAATGGACTTCATTTTTGGATTCGGAATATCGAAATTAGCCTAGGGTGAAATTTTGGTATTTTTCTGAAAACTTTCAATTTTTGATGAATAGTGAAACCACTAAGTGGTAGGTTAAAAACTGAATTTTGCATAAAACTTAATTTTACCGCTTCTGTGAATGGAATTTCTAAAATTCAAGAGACAAGGTTAATTTCAAGGACTAAAATGTGGTTCAATGAGATGAAAATAATTTTTTGGTGAATAGTAACTTTTTACTTTTTTTACCACGGTTAAAAGTAAATAGGGTAATTAAGGGTAAAAATGATATTATTATTACCCTAACACATGTCCTAATTCTATTGGAAAAGTTTAATTCTACCAAAAACAAACTTAGGAATAAAATATGACCATTTAGGTCCACTTGGATTAGATTAGGACATTTATTATTAATTTATTTAAAGAAGGGTTAAAATAGTTAAAATCAAAGTTTAATAAGTAAATCATTTTTAATATGGGGTTATACATAAGATAAATTCGACTATAAATATTAATTAGAAAGATAAAAATATTTCCTACATGATGGTATTTTATTTATAATTTTTAGACATTAAATAATTTAATTTATTTATGACACAATGATGATGCAGTAATTATCTTATTAATGAAATATTGACATAATTGATGTTATAAACACCAAAATAAATGTAATTTGAGACTTTTTATGAATTCCACTAATTTTCTAGGTTACTATGATATATTAGTGTTGATGTAATCAACTTGGTTCGAACATATAATTCTTTTATGACTTTCACAAAAATCATATATCAAATAGTGTCAAAATTGACACAAAATAGTTTTTAAATCAAATATTATATTATTAATTTTTATTTTATTACTAAAAATCTAAGTTTCGGCCAAATGACTTAGATAAGGATATATATATTAATAATAAACAATTTGGGGTTCGTTTGGCATGTTATAGTAAGTGTATTAACCATATAATTTAAGAAAACAAAAAGACACGGTAAAAGTTAAATTATTTAACTTAGAGTTAAATCTAATTGATAAGGTTAAAATAATAACCTAAACTTGTCTAAATCCTATTGGTTGATAGGATTTCGACCCATCCCCACTTTAGCCTCGAAATAAGACCCTTTTGAACCATTATAAACCGATATTTACTTTAATATAAAATAATATTTTGAGATATTCCTAAGGTGCCCCTCTCCTCCGTTATAAAAGGGCACCTCCTCCCCCTCCTCCTCACACCAATTTGAGCACTCAAGCTCGGCCAACCCCTGCCATTCTCTCCTCTCCACTTCCCTAGAATAATCCTAGAGGTCCTGGTCTTCTTCAAAGACCAATCTTAGTTCCCTAAGTGGAGGGTTCAAAGAAGCGTTCCAAAGAAGAGGTAATATCCATTACCGATCTTTTCAATTTCTTTCTTCTTCAACTTCTTATTATTTAGTTGTTTCATGATAAAGTAATAACATCAGTATTACTTACATACTGATATGTTATTATAAATATGAAACAACCCTAATTCACCTTCTATCCATCCTACGGAAAAATGAAATCACCGCGCGTGCGTACGTACGGAATACCGTCTCCACGCCCTGGTGTAATCTATTTTCCACCATCACCTTACAAGGATGGGTATAATGGTGTAATGAGTAACTATTTATGATTATTATAAAGTAATATTGATACTGAAATAATATACATATACTCCAATACAATTCCATGATCATAGGAACGATATCATCACTCGTGCGTACGTACGGAATACCGTCTCCACGATGTGATGCGACTCGTTCTACATGATCATCATTACATAGTAATTATATAAATGAATTGAATAAATAAATATGATATATGTTACACTAATAACATTCTGGATATAAGGTATCTATAACCTTAAAAGAAGAATAAGAATTTATTCGGCAAAACACGCATAAGAACAAAAGGCAATAAAGACCCGAGTAACAAGTAACAATGAAATATTACTAACAAGAAGCTAAGAATATGACCATATATGATATCATATCAATATGTATGATTCTGGAATAAGTCAATAACATTATTTAAACCATTATACAGGAGCTTTGGACACATACAAAGCAAATCAGACCTAAGGTAAGGGAAATATCACAATCTCATTTTTATCCGAGATTGTTTATTCGTAAGTATTTACTGGGGTGTATTTTATCATCCACATCCATGTTTCATCAATATGTAATATTATTTCCATCCACCTACAATTTTTTAAATCCATTTTTACCCTTCGGTGAGTTTTTAGTAATATGTATGAAAGGAATCTTTTGTCATTTTTCATACGAGGTACTTTTTGACTTTTTCGACAAAAGTACGAGAAGAATGTTTTTTTAACTTATACGGCATGAATGGATTTTTAAAACATTTTTTTCCAAGAAGATTCCTTTATAAGTTTTCAAGTTTATTTTTAATCAACTTAGTTTAGTTTATAATTGTATTACATGTCAAGAAAAGAAAAGTGTTTTTGAAGTAGAAAGGATATTTTCCTCAAGAATGGAGTTCAAATGTTTTATCAAAATTATTTTCCATCTAAGATAATATAGGGTTTTGTTTTTATCCATATTATTACATTGAATTGATTATGTTGTGAGGGAATTATTTTTATGAAGTCATTTACCTTATATGATTTGTTTTATGATGTCATGATGTTTCAAGAATCCCATTTTTGTTACATGTGTTATGCGATGATGTATGATTTATGATTATGTGGCACACATAAGAAAGGATTCATTATAAGATGGGTGGGACCTATATCTCCCTCCAATTCATTGGGTAAAGATTTTATATCTCATGAGATAGACATGGCTGGAACGGTAGGTTATACCGGTTCAGTGAAACAGGACTGGAACGAGGGTGACTCGGTTCAGAAAGGGACTTTGTCCACTAAGATAGTCTTGGAAAATGAGTCATGACTAACAAGAAATGATTTTCCATGATTATGTGTGCATGCCACAAAGTTTCAAGTTTCATGTTATGATTATGCGGATCTCATTTTCACTTCTATGATTTATTCCATGTTAATATATTATGATCTCTTTTGCAGGTTATGATTTTCAAAAAGATATGATATGATTTTTATTTCCTTTATTTGCCCTTGCTGAGCATTTGAGCTCACCCTTTTATGTTTTCTTTTCCCCAGGTCAGGAAGATGGATATTAAGTAGAATGTCCTAAAACGGACCCTAGATATGATGAAATAAATGGGAGACACTGTAGAAGATTTATAAACCAGTTGTTTATGTTTCTCAGTTTCTAAAGACACTATACCTATACGGTCCTTTGTGGTTTTGTCATATGTTGTAATAAGTGTGCTTCAATTTTGAAGTATTAACAATGTATGTATAGTATGGGTCGTTATATTGACCTTTGGTCTGGATACCATCAGTTGTGTATGAAGAAGGAAGACATTCTAAAGACAGGATTTCGAACCAGGTACGTGCATTACGAGTTTACAGTAATGCCTTTTGGGATGACTAATGCACCATATGTATTCATGTATCTAATGAATCGAGTTTTCAAGGAATATCTAGATTAATTTGTGGTGGTATTTATTGATGATATCTTGGTATACTCCAAAATCTATGAAGATAATGAAAATTACTTGCACATTATCCTGAAGACTCTGAGAAGACATTAATTATATGGGAAGTTTAGTAAGTGTAAATTCTGGCTTCAGGAGATATCTTTTCTTGGCCATATTTTCTCTAAAGATAGAATCTCTGTTGATCCTTCTAAGACTAATTCAATCCAAGAATGGCCTGCACTGATGAGTATAACTGAGGTACGTAGTTTTATTGGTTTAGTAGGTTATTATCGACGTTTCGTCCAGAATTTTTCCTGGTTGGCTAACCCATTAACAAAGCTCGCATGTAAAGGGATTAAATTTGTTTGGAAAAAAGAGTGTGAAGAATGTTTTGAAGAACTGAAGAGAAGATTTGTCAATGCTCTTATATTGACTCTACCATCGGGGAATGATGGGTTCGTTATTTATAGTGATGAATCGAAGAAAGGACTTGGTTGTTTCCTTATGTAGAATGATAGGGTTATTGCCTATGCATCACAATAGTTGAAAATTAATGATAAAAACTATCCTACTCATGATATCGAGTTAGCATCTGTGATCTTTGCTTTGAATATATGGTGACACTACCTCTATGGTGAAAAATGTGAGATTTATACTGATCACAAGAGTTTGAAGTATATTTTCTCACAAAAAGAACTCAACATGAGGAAAAGGATATGGCTTGAATTACTCAATGATTATGATTGCACGATACACTACCACCCAGGGAAGGAAAACAAGGTGGCAGATGTTTTGAGAAGAAAAGATCATGGAGTTTTGAACATGATGAGAATTGAAAGGGATCCTATTTTCATTGATCTAGTGAAGATGGATATGGGAATTAACCTAGAAGCTGAAACATCTATACTTTTTCAAATGGTTTCCAAACCATCTTTACTAGAAAGGATAAAGAGTTCTCAGACTGGTGATGAAGAGTTTCAAAAGAAGATTAAAGCTGTGAATGATTAAAGATTGAGAGACTTTGTGTATGAAGATGGAATTTGAAATTTGGGAATAGTCTTTGTGTTCCTGATATACCTGATCTAAAAAGGGAATTGTTGGATGATGATCATAGCTCTAATTTCTCTATACACCATAGGAGTACCAAAATGTATAAATATTTGAAGGAACATTTTTGGTGGGACAACATGAAGAGGGAGATTGCTGATTATGTGTCAAGATGTATGGTTTTTCAACAAGTGAAAGCTGGAAGGCAACAGCCTGGAGGAGTCATGAAACCTCTTCCCATATTGGAGTGTAAATGGAACAATATTACGATGGACTTTGTCATGGGGCTACCAAAGACTCTTAGAAGCAATGATAAAATATGGGTTATTGTTGATCGTCTTACCAAGTCAGTACATTTTCTTGCAATAAGAGAAGATCTACCACTAGAATGTCTAGCAAGACTATATATTAATGAATTTGTGAGACTTCATGGAGTACCCCTATCTATTGTTTCTGATCATGATCCTTGTTTTACTTCAAGATTCTGGAAGAGTCTTCAGAAGGCCTTTGATACTGAACTTCATTTGAGCACTGCCTACCACCCTCAATCAGATGGACAATCATAACGAACTATTCAAAGCTTAGAAGACATTTTTCTATCTAGCCCACTTGACTTTCAGGGTATGTGGGATCAATATTTACCTCTGGTAGAATTTTCCTATAACAATAGCTTCCATTCGATTATTCAGATGGCACCATATGAAGCGTTATACGGAAAGAGATGTCGCACACCAACCTGTTGGGATGACGTTGGTGAAAGAAAACTTGTAGGCCCAGAACTGGTGGAGGAAACAATGGAAAAGTTAAAGGTAATCCAAAACCACATCAAAGTAGCTCAAAGTAGAGAAGAGATATGCAGATAACCGAAGGAATGATTTGGAATTTCAGGTAAGAGATCAGGTTTTCTTGAAGGTACCTCCATGGAAGGGAGTTATACGTTTCGGTAAGAAGGGTAAATTGAGTCCTAGGTACATCGTACCTTTCGAAATTCTACAATGAATTGGGGCTGTAGCTTACTGTTTGGCAATGCTGCCAAGTCTCTCCAAAGTTCATGATGTGTTCCACGTATCACTATTGAGGAAATACATGCCTGACCCAACGCATGTACTCACCTATGAGGAATTATAACAGGAACCCGATCTGTCTTATTGCGAAGAGCCCGTCAAGATTCTTGATACGAGAGAACAAGTACTGAGAAACTGGACGACTCGTCTGGTAAAAGATTTTTGGAGAAACCATAAGATGGAAGAGGAAACGTGGGAACTCGAGGAACTTATGATGAAGAACCACCCGAGTCTTTTCATGCGGTAGTATTCAAGAAATTTTGAGGATGAAATTATTTGAAAGAGGGTAGAATGTAACACCCCAAGCTTCCACGGTATGTTTCCCTTTGAATAATGCAGTAGCGTGTGTTGTACGCAACTTCGAGTTCTAACACACACACCACAACCAATTAAACTAGCCGTTATGAATAGTAATACCCACTTTTTGAAATTTTATAAATTTTATCTTTCAAAATGGACTTCATTTTTGGATTCATAATATCAAAAGTAGCCTAGGGTGAAATTTTGGTATTTTTCTAAAAACTTTCAATTATTGATGAATAGTGAAAAAACACTGAGTTATAGTTTAAACCCAAATTTTTATTTAAATAATTATATATTTTATTTAAATTTAATTAAGGTCAAAATATATACATAATACCTATATAACTTCAATGTAATTCATTAGAGTTAGTTTAGAATAATTTTAGATATATAAAAATTTTATTGAACTTTTCACCGACTTTTACCCACCTCCTAAAAGAAATTGGAAATTCACATAAAACATAATTTTACCACTTCTGTGAGTGGAATTTCTAAAATCAGAAAGACACGTTTAATATCAAGGAGTAAAATTTGATTCAATGAGATGAAAATAATTTTTGGTGAATAGTAACTTTTTACTTTTATTTACCACGGTTAAAAGTAAATAGGGTAACTAAGGGTACAAATGATATTAATATTACCCTAACACATGTCCTAATTCTATTGGACAAGTGTATCTCGACCAAAAACAACCTTATGAATAAAATATTATCATTTAGGTCCACTTGGATTAGATTAGGACATTAATTATTATTTAATGCAAAGAAGAGTTGAAAGAGTCAAAATCAAAGTTTAATAACTAAAACAATTTTAATATAGGGTTATACAAAAGATAAATTCGATTGTAAATATTAATTAGAAATATAAAAAGAGTTCCTACATAATGGTATTTTATTTATAATTTTTAGACATTTAATAATTTAATTTATTTATGACACAATGGTGATGCAGTAATTACCTAATTAATGAAATATTAAAATAATTGATATTATAAATATAAAAATAAATGTAATTTGAGACTTTTTATGAATTCCAATAATTTTCTAGGTTAATATGAAATATTATGATTGGTTATATAAATTTTTTTCGAAGTAATAATTATGTTATGAAATTATCAAAAACAAAATACCCAATAGTGTCAAAATTGACATAAAAGAGTTTTTAAAACAAATATTATATTATTAATTTATATTTAATTCCTAAAAACATAAGGATCTGCCAAAGGACTTGTATCATGATAGGTGTATCATTAATTGACCACTTGGGGGTCTCTTGTATTTATATAGTAATTTTATTAACTATATAATATAAAAATACAAAGTGACATGGTAAATGTCAAACTAATTAACTAAGAGTTAATACGAAAAGATAAGGTTAATTTAGTGACCCAAACCTCTCTAAAACCTATTTTTTGAGTGTTTTTCGACCCATACCCAATTTAAAATTTAAATAATCCTTTTTTTAGCCATTAGAAACCGAATATTAAATTATTATAAAATAATATTTCTAGTTTTTTCAAAGGTGCCTCTCACCCCTCTTATAAATGGGCAGACCCCCTTCTCACTAATTCACACAATCAAATCCTTTTGGCTCGGCCAAACCCTACCCAAATACTCTCCCAAGTTCCCTCAATTCAACCTAGAGGCCTTAGTTTGATCAGAAAGCCAACCTAAGGAGCCCTTTTGATCAAATCAAAAGGAAGAACCCGAAGAAGAGGTAATGTTTTCACCACCCTCTTTCAAGTTTCTTTCTTCTTCAACTTCTTATTTATTTGTTATTCCCATTCTAAAATAATAACTCTAGTATCTTATATATACTGTGATGTTATTATAAATATGTTACAACCATATTCAGTATTCTATCCATCCTTTGAATGACATGTCACCATACGTGTGTACGTACGGCTTACCGTCTCCACGTCGTGGTGTAATTGTTATTCAATAAATTATTATTTTGATGGTTATAATAATGATGATTAATTCATGTAAATAATAAATATAACATAATAATTATTCTTTATATATGATATACCATCCAATTATATATTATTTTAATATCAAAAAATGATATTGTCCCTCGTGCGTACGTACGGACTACCGTCTCCACGAACGCGATGAG
Source organism: Viscum album (assembly GCA_963277665.1). NCBI lineage: Eukaryota > Viridiplantae > Streptophyta > Magnoliopsida > Santalales > Viscaceae > Viscum > Viscum album. The sequence continues at coordinate 1,700,313,340 of OY728158.1, read as the reverse complement.
ATTCATTCCCCATCGTATCCATTCAAAACTAATTCTCATTTAATGATTAAAAATAATATTTAAGGACTTGATATCATTTTGGATATAAATAATATACAAACTATCCATAACAAACACGGCTTACGTAACAAAACATATAAAAGAAAACGAGTAAGTTAACACCCGAAACAACGATAATACTAAGATATTATTAACAAATAAATATTAAAAGATCATATATTATATCATATTAATGTATATGATTATTTTATTTTTAAACAACATTTATTTCACTGTTATACAGGAGTTTAACCTACCCTCAACCAAGGAAAATTACAAGGTAAGGGTTTATTTCACAATCTCTTCATTATCCGAGGTTGTTTATATGTAATTATCTACTGGGACCTCTTTATCATCCACATCCATGTTTCTTAAAAATTTATTTCAAACCATTCTTAATATTGTAAATACTATGGGATAAATTAATTTATACCCTTGTTGGATTTTTATAAGAAGTTTATAAAGGAATATTTCTGTCATTTTCCAAACAAGTTCCTTTTTAACATTTTCGAAAGAATTAAGGTAAGAATGTCTTTTTTTAACTTATACGGTGGGTGCGGATATTTTCCACTGTTATAAAATCTTTGAAGCTTCCCTTATAAGCTTATAAGAAAATTTTCAAAGTAAATGTTTTATTTTATAATTATGTGACTTTCAAATGATTTCAAAAAAAGATATATTTCTCTAAAATAGTTTTGATTTCATCTATGTCAACATCCTTTGATGGATTTTAAGATTATTTTAAGTTGGTTTATTGTGATACAAAAATTCCATATTGTATTGAAGGTTTTGTGATATGTTTGACTGTGGATGTGTTATTTTTATACCATTCATGTTTTATGGAAAAAGTATTGACATTTTGTATGCTAGTTTTAATGTGAATATTTATGTTATGTTTAAACCTATTCATATGAGGAATGCATTGGACTTAATAAGTGATGGGTGGAGCCCGCTATAGCTCCTCGATGCATCGGTAGGTCTCATGAGACAAAATAGTGTCTTGGAATAATTCCTTGACAAAATCTTATTTGTAGTCTTGGCACAAGGCCTTGGCTATGTGGTTATGATAGTCTGGCATTATTCATTCCATCATTATGAAAGTGGTTATTGATATTGCATGTGATTATTCTACTAGTATAATATCCATGTGAATAAGTAAATGGCTTTTTTCATTTTATTTTTGCCATATTATGCTGAAGTTCAAGTTTAAAAGGATTTTTTTTAGTTATACATTACCTTAAATGTTTATGCTTATTTATAAAAGTTTCCTCTATATTGTTATCCTTATTAGGCATTTGAGATCACCCCTTTCTGTGTTTTATTTTTCCCAATATGTGAAGAAGTATTTTATGAATGACATGCAGGGATAGTATAAAGGGATATGAGTGTGGAGACAATATGTTGTTGTAGTTTTCACTTTATGATGTAATGTAAACTTTATGAATGTATCTAGTGTTTCCAAGACTACTAAACTAATCGGTCTTTCGAGACTTGATCTTTTGTGATCATGCCAATGTTATGTAATAATGCACAGACTCTGGGTAACTGGGATCAGGGTATTACATCTTGAGAGTGTTTATCCCATCCCAGTAGAAAAATGAAATTATGATGTATTGTTGTTTCCAGAGGGAAGACATCCTGATACCTTATGGGAGTATGAGGCTCCAGGATCACCTGATCCTAATTTGGTTAGGAGTATTAGGTGATCTTTCAGCATCTCTTATACTTGGGAATGAGTTTTCCCCTCATTCCAGAAACAACAAATCATTTTCCCATTTCTAGGGTTGTAGCCTCCAATCGGTGGATCGGAAAGATGTAGGCATCATCTAGATCTATCTACGGGTCGGTCACAGTTGTGGCATGCTTAACCTCGTTTTCTTGAATCTTTCTATATTTTCTCTTGTAATAGTTATCATCCAGATAATGGGATTCAAAAGAGGAAAAGGGAGACACGTCACCTTGAAGCACACCCACTTGACCATTAAGGGATTACTTGAAGAACAGGTGATACGATAAAGGAATTGATGCATGCAGGTCGAGCCACGAACTGCCCATCAACGCATTGTAGGTTGTGTCCTAGGAGAGAACCATTAACTAAGTGCTATAAACTAGGCTACCAAAGTGGGTCTTAATGCAGATATTTCCAACTAGAATCTGTTCCATCCTGTCATAACCTTGTATTTTCAGGTCATAGGGACTCATATCATCCTCGGACAACCCCAGTTTTTGTAGTGCCTGAGTCGGGATTAGGTTGATTCTACCGACTATGTCGACTAGACAACGATGAACTTCCATGCCATTGAACTGAATGGTAATGTATATTTGGATAATGTTCCCTTGTATGGTACAACCTTCATCTTCTCCTGATAATGAGATGATGGATTGGCATTCAGCATACTCGACCACCTCATCATGGAAGGCTTCTGCAGCTTCTACCTCCGTCTCAAACTAGAGGGGGATTCTTAAAGCCTCGTCAAGGGCTTCATTCATATTTTCTAACAGGAAAAGAGCCTAACGGATGGAGATCCTTTCTAGAATGCTGTAAAGATTCTTTAGGACATCATAATTCCATACATGAGTGAATTTCCTCTTACAGGAGGTCGATCTATGACAGGAGGTATGTTGGGCCCTACCGACTGGACCGGCGGCAGATTGGTGTTGTGAATATCCCATTGTTCACTTGTCGAAGCCTATGGAGTGACTACCGGATGAGGGCCAAATTAATGAGACTGGTATGTAGCAAAGCGTGGCTGGTCACAGCATGGTCGAGGTGGCTCTCCCTGATCTAACAACACGAACGGTGGCGAAGGCAGATCTGATGACACCATGTGAGAAGGCTGAGTGTGCTGAGATTTGTGTTGGTCTTGCTGCCTAGTTTCGGTAGCATGAATATCCTGGCTGGAAGTACTAACTGAGTCACACTGACGGCCCATATATCCATGGCTCTGCTGACACTGCTGACAACTGGGGATGTTGGGAGGATCTTCTTGGTGCTCCTCATCATCAAGAATCATATAGGGGTTTACTAGCACTACGGTATAAACCAAGGCATACCCTTGACCATCACATGAAAATTCATCCACAACTAGATGGATTCTGGGAGGAATCACCATCTCTGAGGGAATAAAATCACTGAGAGTACGGGATGATGATGGCATTTGTGGAGGACTTTTTTTCCCTTGCGTCGTCGGTGTTTGATCTTCTTAGAAGGGTACGACTGAGATGATGATGCAGAAGTAGTAGCAGTGGCTTTTGAAAGCTCTGGTCAATTTTGGCGTGCATAGATAACACCATGGGCATGAGTGACTGTTTTATAAGCCACCCAATCTTCATAATTCTGGGACCCGCGGTTAGAAACCTGGTTCCACTCGCCTTCATTGTCACTTCCGTTGTATGGATTCACAAAGAAACTTTCCACTTGTACCGAAGCAGGGCCTAAGAGGGATATATTTCTATTCACCTGGTCTTGAATCTGGTCTTTAAACACATAGCACTATTTGAGGGTGTTCCCCAAGATCTGGTGATAGGGGTAGTAATTTGGTTGATCGGGGAGGTTTTCCTCTTCTGGCCTCCTGCATTCAGGAAAACTTACAATCCCCTGATCCAAGGCACTGTGGAAATAACCGAGGACCTGAGCCTCATTGAACGAGTAAGTCTGATTCCTCATTTATGTGAATGGGGGCCTAGAAACCTGACCCTATGGAGGGTCTAGAGGATCATGTCGAGGAGTTGGATCCTGGTTATCTCACCTAGGTGGTGGCGGCGCATTGCATGCGGGCACTTTCCGATTCTGAGGTGGGTGCTACTAGGCCAGAGGTTGTGCCTAAGGTGGAGGGCCTCTATGAGGTTGTGGAGGTGTCTCTAATGGTAACAACTCTAGTTGTATGGGGGAATATATTTGAACCACCATGGCAGGATCATCCCTAGAGGCCCTTCTCATGGGGATTGCAGGACGCAATGGATGTGCCTGGCTGGCCAATCGCAAGGCTTCTTCTATGCGATGGTCCTTATCATAGATGTCTCGGAATCCCCAGAGGTAGTTCTGGGTGATCAGAGAGGGGACCAGTTCTATATTGACATTCCCTATTCACATATTCAGTAGTTTCTTCTAAGTTAGTGGCATGTCAAGGGTGTATGTGATCCCTTTCCATCGGGCGACAAAGTCTGCAATGTGCTCATCAGGCCCCTGCTTGCACTTGAAGAGATTCGCGATATTCATCTTCTGAGTGGTGGAATAGAATTGGTTGATAAATTTCCTACGGAGGTCTTCCCAATTGGATACTAATCCTATGGGGAGCTAGAAATACCAGACGAACGTTTTCCCCTCCAATGTATGTATGAAGAATCAGATTTTGGTGACCTCCTACTACGCTGGAGTTCCCCACAAGGGCCCACACCTATAGATAAAGTGGGCCAGGTGCTGCAGTGGGTCCCATGTCCCATTGAAGGGGGAAAAGATGGGATTTCCAAAACTCTGGGTTGATGGCATATCATCCACCCATGCCAGTTAAGGCTTGCCATTAGGCAGGATTGCCAACTATTGAGTCCCCAATGCCTCGATGTGGGCAATGAGTGCCACCGTTAGATCATCTGGGTGGGGGTTTCTATCTTTATGGGGATCCCAGACCACTAGTGCGTTGGAAGGCTCTTTAACATGATAAGCGGGCCCCATGGCTCATGGAGTGGCTGTAGGGATGACCTGCGGAGGAGCTGGGGGAATCTGAGATGGATCTCGGAGATTGTCTCATCACTCCAGTGGATTTGGAGACACATATCATGCCCTCTTGACATAAGTTCCAGCCTCAACCCTGTCTATGTGGGAAGGATGGTCTGGGTCACCTGGAGTCAATTCACTGGGGGAAAGTTGTGCCCACCCCTACTACCATGGATGAGGATCACAGTAGTCTGGTGCTCGCTCTGCAGCATGTTCATTAAGGAGTTGTCAACCATCTTCTTGTGTTCTGTGATTTGCTGATGCAATGCGTATTTTTTGGGATCATCTTCCACCTTCTTCATTGAGCCAGATGGGTCAGAGGGTTTGACGACTCTGAGGTGTTCCTTACACTTGTTGGGATTTCGGCGGAGGACCAATGCCTTGGTGGGCACGGGAACACCAAATATACTTCTCTGTTGATAATTAATCCTCCCCAATGGATCGAAGAGGTGTGAAAATCCCTCGGAGGGTAGGTATTTCCCAAGATTCTCTATCTCATTCTCTCCCTCTTTTAGGTCATCCATATTAACTGTGACCCTACCTAGTGTCATATCCTCTATGTTGCCCAGAGAATTGGCCTGGCACTGGATTGAACTGAAATGGAGGGCTGCGTACTGCCCCCAACCAAATATTTTCACACTGGGAGAATCCTCCTTAATTATCATGCGGAGTAATTTAAATCTCTAGACTCATCATTTTTGGAGGGTCCTATGGCGACTTGGTGACTCTGGGCGCTGGTCCATGGGGAGTGTAGCCAAATCAACCAAACGGAATTATTGGCCGATGTATTTGAAGTGTTCCTGACTCTTTGGGTAGGCCACTCATCGATGATAAAGATAAAAATGAGTTTCCAGAGGGTATGGAGAAAGAATCCAACCTCCTCCAGGGTGAGTGCTTCTGGTGCCCTGAAATTTGGCACTGCAACTAGCCAAAACATCTTTGAAAATGGTCTACTGCGTGAATATCCCACAAGATTCTTGGTCCAGATTTGGGGTCTGGTCCTTCATTGCCACACTTTTCAACTAGAGGTGGCTAGGGAACTTGTTGTGGTACTGAAGCAGACTGCTGAGATGGAAAGTTGGTCGGTGGACAATGTGGAAAGTGAGCTGACAAACCGCCGCATCTCAGGCTATCCTCCGAAGAGTGTAGTGACTTAGCCACCACATCATAGTAAGAGATTCTAGAGACTGTAGTTTCTGGCATATGGACTATGGCTGCTGGCGATGGACCAAGCTACTAATCGTCCTCCATTGGTCCCCAGAATAGCTCATCGTGGTCTCTAGTCGAGTTAGAGTGCTTCTGGTGATGATGGAGGTGATTGAATGGCCAGAACCTATGGAGTTGCAAAATTTTCATCCTCCTTAATGTATCTACAGAGGGAGGAGGGAATCCGATGGACCTCACATTCTATAAGTATGAGGCTGATGTGCCTCTTTGCTTCCCCAACCCCTAACACAGAGAATCTAAGTGAGGGTTCCATTGTTGATCCATATTCCACCTCAGAATCCGAGAAGCAGACTGGTTTAATCACAGAATTAATCTTCTCGATATTCATTTCATGGAAGTGATGACCTTACCTCCTTCCCCGATATGGTTCTTCGGAACAGGTTAGATTTCCAACATAAGGAGGACCTTCAGCCGTACTGGTGCTAGGGGGGAGAGGATAGTTTCATGAGTTAGTTAGCATGTGACGAGTGCCTGGAAAAATATCAAATGGATCATAGGGAGGACCAACATTTCCACTAACTATTGTGTGGATGGAATCTCTGTGGAAAGTTCTGGCGTGGGTAGGACCTCCACTGGAGCTTATAGGAAAATTGGTAGGACCTCCATGCTTGTTTCCCCTAGCAACGTCAGTACGAGGAAGGTCCTCACACCAGTCAAGCCGAACACGGGTAAGACCTCTGTGCTGGGTGTCAATGAAACAAGGCCAACCCTCACACCTCTGATTGCTGAGGCGAGTAAGACCTTATCCAACAGCTATGAGGACATGGGGGGGTCCCACACACTAGATATTGACCAGATGTGTACCATTTCCACGTTGGTGGCCTGTGGCAGGAGGAATCACCCCATACCAGATGTCATGAACATGGAAGAGGCTTCCGTACTAAGTGTCATTGCCACGGGGAGGACCCTCATTCGGATTGAAGGTAGCATGGGGTGGAACTCCATGCTGAGTTTAGAAGTGGGGAGGACCCATGTTCTCCATGGTGGCGACATGGGGGGACCTCTGTACTGCGTTTCATTGTTACGGGTCGGTCCGCGAAGGCCACTACCTGCGCCAATGACCAAGAGAGTCAACCCAACCTGCCTATGGGGTGGTTGGGGCCTTGATCTGGGTCGGGTATATAAGGTCCCCTACTCAGCATACACAGGGGGCTGATGATATACGTCGGCGATGGCCCGAGTCATAATAGTTATTGACGTTGATGCCCCTTGGTGGGCGTCATCCTCATCTTGTTCCCGACGCTGGAGTTGGGTTAATCGGACCAGGACCGGTGGTGCAGGCACATAGCTTATCTACTCTTCATCCTATGGGGTTGGGTGGCAGCGTTAACACGACCTAGTGGGATCCCTCCTCGGGATCCCCTAAAATGGGATCTCAGGCGGGAAGGCCCAAATATCCCCAACTTCATCGACATAGGGGAGGGAGTCATTGAAGCATTCTAGGGAGAGGCTCCAGAAATGGTTATACATTGGAGTGGGGAGCAGTGGCTCCCTTTGCGGCCCTTGGGGGTGGTGGTGGCGACGAGGTGTAGATGCTTCTAAATTATGACAGGCCATATCCATAGTTGGGATATTCCCTTCCTCCTTGTATCGGCGGACGAGGTCACTTATCATCCTTCGTTGAACGAATTTATTAGGGGAGATATGTAATGGGCACCCAATATATGTGGTTGTGGAGATTGTTGTAGAAGCGATGGAGCCACCCGGGGTTGCCACGTTGACATTTCCCCTACCCCTACGTTGGTGGATGGGCTATGACTAGTTTCTTGTTGTGGATACTTGGGTCCTATATGGTAGGGAGATTAAACAATTGGTGCTTCAAAATGGAAATCGAGGTTCAGTGCCCCTGCGTCATTCCATATTCCATGACTGGTAATAAGGATCGACACTGACAATGTCAGAGATCGAGATGTCCAACCTTTTAGCTTCCCCAACTTTTGGTGAGTTTCACACTAAGCCCACTATTTTTTTAGTGGGACTCAGAACCAGATTACTAGATCTAGTGACACGCTAGTCCACTAATTTCTCAAACGCTACTAAAATTCACATTGAGTATAATAAACTCACATCGGTTTCACCATTTTTGTTTCTGACGCTTTCACTGGGGTGTGCATATCCATCTGTTTAGGACACACTGATTGTTTCCCCACATCCCCACATTCCAAAGGTGGGCAGTATTCATCACTTATTTAGGGAAGTTTTCTCCTTGATTGAAATGAGTTGATGGAATGTCGGTTTCTCCTTCCGTGAATTCCTCCTCAAAAATTGTTACCTATTATAGGTCTCCCATATAGACTTAAGATGTTGTTTGTGAAAATCTTCTGGGTACCAGATCTTCATGGACGTCGGTTAATTACACTACTTCTGTCAGGACATTCCAAGGGGTTCAGTCAGGGAAGCAACCTTCGGTTGGGGTAGTAGTCACATTGGACATCACTGGTGTGTCTGGACACTAGAACACTGGCACATATGGGTTTATTCCCCTTATTAGAGGGCTTCTCGAGGGCGTAGAAGCTCAAGGCATCCCACGTCGAATGCGGTGAATTGTATGCCACAGGCGCATCTCTGAGGTTTTCCTTAGCATCCCATGTTTAACATAGAATATGCCACAGGTTTAACATCTATAAGAGATGGATCATATTGATTGGAACACTTACTATAGTGGATCATATGGGTGCAACCCCTAGAGGGAACACTGATGTTGGGGCTAAGTCGTGATTAGCCACCCGGGTGCTGCTAATAGTAGTGAAGAGGTGAATTGACATGATCACACTGGGATGTGGCGGACTAGGTAAGAATCAATATAGATAATGTATGGTTAAGTGAAGTAGATGTAGATTGAGATAGAGTTGACTCGAGGGAGTTAGTTATACTGGGCTTGACCCTCGAATAGACTTCCTACATATCCCCGTGGCAGGGAATCAAAGTCCACGTATTTAATGATGGGGTATAGAATTGGGTTGTGTGTGAAAGACAGCGTCTCGATGATATATTGGGGCTTACACATGGTTAGCAGCTCGAGGTTGGTCTGACGCCACTGGGATGGACTAGAGATATGGGTCCCAACGAAAGGGACAATAATAGCTTACCACTGGATGGGGATCGCAACGGATTACCATCGATTGGGGATCACAACAGCTTACGCTGATTGGGGATCACAATGACTTACCACTAATTTGGTTTAAAATGGCTTACCGCATATTGGGGAATAGTTTAGCATCATGCATGACAAAAGGGGTATACAGTTTAACCTCATATAGGACGGGGGTGGACCGATGTGAAGTAGTCGGGTCCGATGTGTGTTGGACTTGAACCTCAGGGAGGCTTCCTATGTACATTGCCTTGGTAAGGATCAAAGTGTGTGTAGTTCGGAAGAGTTTGGTGAACCAACGTGAAGATGGTCGGAACCAATGGATAGTGGGTTTAAACCTCAGGGAGGCTTCATACGTACCTTGCCTTGGCAAGGATCGAAGTCCACATAGTTCGGGATAGGTTGGTGAACCAGTGTGAAGATGGTTGGGACTAATTGATGGTGGGCTTGAACCTCAGGGAGTCTTCCTACATACCTTGCCTTGGTAAGAATCAAAGTCCACATAGTTCGGGATATGTGGGTGAATCGACGTAAAGATGGTCGAGACTAATGGATGGTGGGCTTGAACCTCAGGGAGGCTTCCAACATACCTTGCCTTGGAAAGGATCAAAGTCCACATAATTCAATATAGGTGGGTGAACTGACGTGAAGATGGTTGGTACTAATGGATGGTGGGATTGAACCTCGGGAAGGCTTCCTATGTACCTTTCCTTGGCAAGGATCAACGTCTGCATAGTTTGGGATAGGTTGGTGAACCGATGTGAAGATGGTCAGGACTAATGGATGGTGATCTTGAACCTTAGGGAGGCTTTATATATACCTTTCCTTGGAAAGGATCAAATTCCACGTAGTTTGGGATAGGTTTGTGAACCGATGTGAAGATGGTCGGGACCAATGGATGGTGGGCTTGAAACCTAGGGAGGCTTTCTATGTACCTTACCCTGGTAAGGATCAAATTCCGCATATTTTAGGATACGTGGGTTAACCGACGTGAAGATGGTAGGGACCAATGGATGGTGGGATTTAACCTCAAGTAGGCTTCCTATGTATCTTGTCTTAGCAAGGATCAAATTACACATAGTACGGGATAGGTGTAAGGATTACACTCTAGGGCGGCCCAGAAATGATGTCATAGTCGGTGCTTACTCTAAGACCATGTGAGTCATGCTTGGTGTGAGAAACAAGAGGCAATAGGGACCTGACTATCACATCGCTAAAGGTGCATCTGTGGGAAGTAGAATAGGTATTACACGTGGTTAGCATCCCAAAGAAGAAATAGGGACTTACGCGTGTTTCACAGCCTAGGGAGATGTGGATTGGGACTTACTCCAGGATGGAGACCCGAGTGGCGACAAAGCCTAAAGGGAGAGGGATTTGGAATGGAATAGAGGACGGTTCTGGTGCCCATCCCCCATCTCGGGTCTTTGTCCAGGAAGAAGATAGGAGGAGCAGGGATGGTTCCTCCCACAAGAAAGGTTAGGGGCTTACAACATGGTGGTTTCCCTTTTCCCGCAGACATATTCCACTCTAGAAAAGAGTATCTCATTCCATGTGAGGAAGATCTCACTCCTATGGAGAAGATCGGGCGTAGATAATGTCTGAGATGGGGTGCCCCACGTAGAGTGTGTTGGATGAGGTGAAAGTTTAACGTCATGTGTTGAGGACGATGGTGCTTGGTAGTTTAACATCCTGCAGCTCGGACGAGGTGGGTTCACTCCGCACCCCTAGGGATTTCATAACTGATACCTACCCGCACTTAGGGAAGGGAATGCATTATCAATGCCGTGGTGAGGGGGTGTCATGGATTGATCCAATGAGGGGTTCACGTTAGCGTGGCTATGTGAAAAAGTAATAGTCGTTAACGTGCCTATGCGAAGAAGCATAAGGCTAGGAAACACAATGGGAAGCACCACCCAAGCGATCTTGAAATTACTTCCGGAAAACATGGAGGGTCACATGGGAAAAGGGCACATGACACAGGTGTGTTGCTCATAATGGGGTCACATACATGGTGCCTCAAGTTAAGGATGGAACATGGAGCGCACAAGGAGGGTGGCGGGAAATATGAGAGGTTGCACACAAGATGAAAGGTGTGTGCGCAATCTAGGAGGGTGAGCACAAAATGATAGGTGTGTGCGCAAGCCGGAAGGGTTCATGCAAAATGAGAGGATGCGCGCAGGAAGGAACAGATGCGTGCAAAATAGGTCTGATGCAAGGGGATGCTTGCGTGCAGAAGAGATGTTTTGCACACAATTGGCTTGGGTTAAAAGAAAATGGATGAGGATCACACCTAAGAGGGCCCAACCGAAGGAGGACCCTTGGGGGACCTGTCGTGCAAGATCCAATATCTTGAGCCCATCATGTTTTTCACGTGGTCGGGGAAGAAGTGTCTTTCGCGTAGCAGAGCATCGCTTTGTCTTATGTCACCATCCTCAAAGGGCGTAGGGTACGCTTTGTTTTATAGCCAAAGACCTCGGAGGTAGTGCACAAGGGGAGCTTTATACAAAGTTCTGTTTGACGTCGCATTGGTCATGTAAGGGTTTGCTCGCCGGAGGAAATTTTGTGTGCCCCTTGGCCTTTTGCGCGCCAAGCCCTTTGGCGGTTTCTAGGGGTCATCGCGGAAGCCTTCTGTTAACATCGAATTGGGCGTGCAAGATTTTTTGCACTGCCATGTATCGTTTGGCTCCTTCCTTAACTCTTTCTCGATCACCCCAGTGCGTAAAGTCCCCTTTGAAACCGCATTGGGCGTGCAAGATTATGTACACTGGGAGAAGTGTTGTGTGAAACTCTGTGCTCTTGTGTGCCACTGCCTTTGGCGGTTTCAGAGGGGTTGTCGTAGAATCCTTCCTTTGATGTCGCATTGGGTGTGAAAGATTTTACATTCCAGATGGGATGTTTGTTTGCATCCCATGAATCTTGCGTGGACTTGCCTCCGAGGTCGTGGAATCTTCTCCTTCTCTTCTAAATACATTTGTTTCTCTTTATCATCCTGATTCTGGCCCTATTCGAAATTCAGCAACAACAAATATATTCCATTAAGAATATGTTTAATAATAAATTTAAAAGTTTTAAATAAAATTTACTTTTATTAAATGATGTTATAAACTAATTTGTAAATAAAAATATATTATAATAAATTCCTATGAAATTTTTATAATAGATTGAATATTTATTATGCCTGAAATTTTTTTAATTTTAAATAAATTAACATTCTTTATTTAAAATTTAGAATCCTTATATTTATAGAATTATTTTAATAAAATAAACTTTATTTTTAGACTCAGCATATCTAAGTTATCTTAGGGTAAATATTTAGGAATTTTCTAACAAAAGTTGATGTTTAGGTGAAAAGGGGAAAATTATCATTTTATGAGCATTGTGATTTTATAACATCATTATTATGTGAGTATTATTGAAAAAATTATGAAAAATTTTAATCAATAAAAATTTTAATTAATAATTATAAAAATTAATTTAGAAACATTTATAAATTTTATAAACTTATACTTTACATTTTGGAAAAAATGAGTCTTTTAGATAAAAATAATTTTGGAATATATGCGTTGAATGGGTTGGTTGGAAGGTGATTTTAGAATTGGGTATGCTTTAAATGTACACCCACCCTCACTCACTCATTAATTAACCATAAAACTGTTTATAATTCATTGCACCCACATTTGGTTACCTTATATAATAAAATAACCAATATTTAATCCCTTAAAACCACCCCTCCTCAAGTATAAATAATCACCCCTATTCCAAATATCCCAAAAAAAATTAAAATTTATATCATAATATAACTACCAATTAGTCACTTATATTTCTCTCTCTTCATTCTTTAAGATTTTTTTTGGCTCTAAGGGTCAGTTCTATGTTGAGAATCTCAAGAGAGGTAAGGGTTTTCCCAATACTCCCCTTTAATTTTCAATTGAAATTATTTCATAACGTTTTCTTTTAAAATTCATTTTCATATATATAAATGATATTAATGAATTTTTTTATCATCCATTTCAAGTATTTCCAATAATATATCACTTTATACCTCTCATTATATCCTTTTTTTAATAGTTATAATTCACAAACAATCTGGTAAGTATAAAATCACACTAAAATTTTAGTTAAGTAATTTGTGTGTGCTTTTACAAGTAAATAAATCCCTATATAGATACTAAAAGTGGATGTGTTTTTGTATTAGATTCATCTTGGGGTGATAACCTAGAAAAGATTTGGTTAGGTATATCTCTGTCATAATCCTAGTGCACGGTGAATGGGCCCTTACTACGCACCTGATTTGACACTCCCAGGGGATATGATTGGATTATCTTCATGTTATTTTAAAACCATTAAAAATGATTTATCTTTCATTTCATTGGTGTCCTTCCATTTTAGATGAATGTATCTAGCTATATAGACTTCATGACACCATTATCCATGTGAACACCTAATGACTACAATCTTGTCTTTTCACTTGTTGAGGGTGTTTGAATGTACATTGTGAATACCTAGTTATTCCTAAAGGGATTCAACCTATATATATTTATTGAAACTTTGATTAGGTAAAATAATTTCATACCATTTTCTTCTTTCTTCTATATGTGAATATCATATAAGATATGCCTCATTGAGAATTTGTACTAAGAATTTATATTATTCAATTCTAGAACATTTTTTCATGTAACATTTTGTTATATGATAGAATGAATTAGACTGTTATGTGATAGGTGGGGCCATGAATTAGATATACCATCAATACATTTTTGTGTCTCATGATACAAATAATATATGGTAATGGGAGCATCCTTACCTTTTATGTAAGATGTATTGGCACAAGGATTAGATGTGATTTTTAAGATGTTCAGCATTATGAATTATCTTCACTATGTGAACAGTTATTGTTGTCAATGAATTTATTCATTATTGTATTTTATTAGTTTAATTTTATATGGAATTACTTAGTTTATTTATTTATGACATAATTTCTTATTTATAATTTCTTACATTGTACACTACCCCCTTACTGAGCATCTGAGCTCACCCCTATATATTATTTTACTTTTCCCTAGAAAACAAAGGATACTTATACATATGAAAAATAGTTTGCAAGGAGAATAATAATGTTTTCATGTTTTCATATGATGTATTTATTTCCAATTTAATATAAAAAAATTTCATGTATCTAGATTCCTAAGGTTATTAAACTATTTTATCCTCTATATTGTGAACTATGTACCAAATGTAATAAATCAGTCAATGGATCTAGTGTTCTAGATTCAGGGATGTAAAATTTCACATGTATCTTCTATCTTTTATAGAGATAAGAGACAACTCTTTGTCAATATTTTTTATCCCATTCTTCTTTTGAGTTAGAAAAACTAGCTTCATCATCATCAACATATTTATTTCTTTTCCTATTCTTTGAGGCTTTAATATAGATTTCTTTTTTAGTATTACAATAAATTTTGGTAACATTATCCTTCTGTGTTTAATAGGTTATGACAATATTGTTTAATTCATCAAGAGGAAGTGTACCTGGATATTTTTCTTTAAGGGATAAGACTTTATAATTAAATTTGGAAGGTAAGATGCATCATATCTTTTCAACCATAGTGGGATATGATGTTATCAAAAATTTATAGTTGTATTTTTTGTTAATTAGGATTGATACAAAGAATATTTCCATTTCATTAATGAAAAAAAGATTTCTTGGGTAATAGATTGAGTATCCACCCAAAATAAGAGTGACGGGGCTTCACACACTAGTTGGGTAAAGAATTATCGACTCTTGGATACCATGATAAATAAATTCAAGTGGGATCATAACATCATAAAATTATAGAGTTGATTACTAAGTCAAAGATAAGTGTCAAATCTTGGAGAAGAACTATCTACAATTGTTTGGAAGTAGGTTTCGATGATGCCTCTAGTGGGGAGATCCTAAAAAAAATAAAGAAGTTAGATAATTCATCATTGAGTGATTAAGTATGAATATTGTTGATTTTAGTAATTTATAACTATTTTATGATGATTTATAAAGTCTAAAATGAAATGGGAGTTAAGAAAGAAAACGATTTCTAGAGAATAATCTATCTTGACTAGTTTATTATGCTTCATGTATTTGTAGAATTCTTAAATATATTTTGAATTATTTTAATCATTAAGAAAATTATTTTGGTCTATTCTAAAGATATTTGAGATGGTTGAGAAGTCCTAGAGATTATTTGAATAGGCTTGGAGTTCATTTGAAGAAAATATGGAATTACTATTCTCAATCTGATGATTGGATAAATGGAAAATACATTTATCATATGCGTAATATATTTTATATATGAAGAACACATTATGTCAAGTTCTTAAGGAATTTTTCCTTCATGTAAGTGAACTAACCTACATGAACTTATAGTAAAATATTTCTTGAAGATCGTCTGACATTTGAGTATTCCTAAATATGAAAAATTAAAAATTCATATGATATATGATATTTTAATAGGGTGTAATATATTTATTATCCATATAAGGCATTTGAGAAATCCATGAGAAAGTATGTCTGGCTATAAGTGAGTTAAGCCAGTGTATGAAAATTAGGATTCCTATATTTCAGAAAACACTGAGCACATAATAAATTTTTGAGAAAATTGATCTATGTGTAGGATAATTTTCTTACATATAAGTAAATTTTTGGATAGTGTGTATTCTCATTTGAAATTTGTGACTTCCAGTATTGTTCTAAGATAAATAAAAATATCCTAAATATCTCATAGGATATTTGACTTATTGAAAAAAATTTATTTCTAGAATTATTAGATTCTGTAGATGGTAAATTTTGATGATGTTAAAATCCATTGATCACGTTAAAAACATCAGAAAGATTTGTGACACCATGATTCAAACCTGAATTTAATGAAGGATAAATTGCATGTGTTTTGGGATAAAGAAAATTAATTTCATGGGTTTATTTGAATAACTCATATATTGTTGAGTTGAATCTTGATTTTTTAATTATAGATTAATTGTAACGGCCCGAAATTTTGAATAAATCTTATTTCCTAATTTCATGTGTTATTTTATTTTATTTTTATACTCAACAAAAATGTTTTATTTGATAAACATGATTATAATTAAAATGAGACCAGTGGGTTTTGACTGTTATATGACCATCAGTCAATATGACCACTGTGAACAAAATGTTTTGATTATTGTCTCTAAATATAAGTAATCTTGGTTAATTATAATAGAAAGAAGATTTGATGGCCTCACCTAGTAGTCTTGGACCGATCGAAGCCCATCGAATAGAGCTTGGGAAGGAGGTAGCACCATTGGGCTTGGCTCTGGACCAAATCCAAGCCGAACTTCATCATGTGAAGCTAGAACGGAATCGCCTTCGCGAGAAGTTCAAACTGATAGAAATTACTACTCGGGCAATGTTGACTGAGCCGCCCCAGGATTCTATCACCCTAGCACACCTTACTCTTAGGTCCTATGCTGGTATTATAAGGGGCTATGTAACGAGACCGTAACTTCCTTGTGTAATCCTTGTTTTAAATAAAAATTGGGATTTCTTATTATGATGATGTTTATGAATTTTCAAATGACCGGATAAATATAGTATGCATATTTTTGATGAATTTTAGAAAAAGGATATTTTAAAAATGTTTATGTAAACCTTAAATAATTAAAAATGTGTAATGATTTTCAAAAAATGGTCTTCTACAATTATGTTCAGTATGAAATTTGGAGTCTAATAAGATCAACTTGATTTTTGATGAATATTAAATTATGAATAGTGATTTTATGATTAGGATTAGTAATATGACCAAAGGGATTAGTAATCTCACTTAAAGAAAGTTTTAAAATAATCTAGGCACCTTGATTAAGTAATGTGATTCAATAAAATGGTTAAATAACTGTTTAATAAATTATTATTCAAGTATTAGTTTTTTCGGGTGAATAGTGTTTTTTAATTAAAATTTAAATTAAAAATATTTAGAAAATTATTTTTATAAAATGGATTTCATTTTTTAACTCAAAGCACCGAAATTATGTTTTGGTAATTTTTGGGGTTTTTTTTGAAAAAAATGAATTTTCGGTGAATAGTGTATTTATTTAAAAATAAATTTAAAAAAATTTAGAAAATTATTTTTATAAAATGGAGTTCATTTTTGAAATCAGAGCATTGATATTTGGTTAGTGTGAGATTTTGGGATTTTTCTGAGAAAGTTGAATTTTCAGTGAATAGTAAAAATGCAGTTTTAGGGTTTCGGTATGTTTAATGACATCATAGTTGTGTCATGATGATGTCATGAGATATTTTAAGAGTTGGCCGGCCAAGGGTGATGAATTATTGTTTTGGGGGCCCCATGTGGCCTAACTCCATGGTAAATGCCAAGGGAGAGCACATGGGTTTGAGAAAAGCACATGTGAGGTGTCCCTTGGCCATTAATGCCTTGTCCCCTCACTCTCCCTATAAATACCAAGCCCCCCTCTCATCCATTCGACTCCCCACTCTTCCCCAACGAAGTTCTGGTCTCATTACCTCCCAATTAGTCCTCCCAAGGTGCCCCCAAGCCCTCAAGGACTCAACCTTTGAGGTTTAAGAGTTATATTTTAAGGTAAGGGATCCGACCTCTCTCTTTCTTTTCAATTAATCTCTTTTATGTCATTTATTTGATGCTCCATATTCTTATGTTGGAGGATTTTCTTTTATATTAATCCTACTGCCCATTTCATGTTAATATGATGAGAGACCCCCCTTGCTCTCATCAATTCATTTTAAGAATGTTTAAGTGGCGCCGTTAGGCTACCGAATTTTTAAGGGATTCTTTCACCTTCCTCGTTTTCAAGTTCTATTTTCATCCAAGTCTTTCATGTTCCTTTTTATTATGTTGGGGTATGATATCTAAATTTATCATACTGATCTTTTATGGTCATATGATGAGAGACCCTATTTGACCTCTTAAATTCATTTTTGTTGAAGTTTAAGTGGCGCCGTTAGGCTGCCGAATTTTTAAGGGATTCTTTCACCCTTCTCGTTTTTCAAGTTCTACTTTCATGTCAAGTCTTTCAAGTTACTTTTTGTTATGTTGGGTTATGATCTCTATATCTATAATACTGGACTCTTATGTTCATATTATTAGAGACCCCATTTTCTCTCTTCAATTCAGTATTTTGAAGTTTTAAGTGGCGCCGTTAGGCTGCCAAATTTTTAAGTGGTTCTTCACCCTTCTCATTTTGAAGTTCTACTTTCATGTCAATTCTTTCAAGTTTTTTTTTGTTGTGTTGGGGTATGATCTCTATATCTATCATACTGATATTTTATGTTCATACGATGAGAGACCCTATTTGATCTCATCAATTCATTTTTGGTTGAAGTTTATATAACGTTGTTGGGCTGCCGAATCTTCATAAGAGAAATCTTATTTATGTCTTCCTTTCATGTTCTTCATTTCATATGGTATATTTTCAAATTTCATTACCATGTTCTTAAATCCCTTATATTCTGTCCCCCTACTGTTTTATGGGTCATTTATGAATGTTGTACCCATGTCCCCTCTCTTTTCAATGTTTTCTAAAACCTTGTAACATAGCCGTTATGCTGCAGAATTTTCGTCTCAAAATGCCTCTCTTTTCTCAAAATTATTTTATGTTATAAAGTGAATACTCAAAGCTCATATTTCTACAGGGGTATTCACATATATATAAAAATGTTCTATTTTAAATTCTGGGATTTACATACATGATACCCGCTTTCCCTTTCCATGGGTTTAAAGTAATGTAAAGATCATGTCTTTAAAGCAGTTTTTAAAACGTTATGATTATGAAATGAAACCCATTTATTTTATGATATATGGGTTATTTATGAAATGTTTGATGATGATATATGTGGATCACATGATAATAAAGGCAAATTTAAGGGTGCGCCCTGATAGCGCTCCAATGCATTGGGTAATGACTTAATCTCTAGAGATGACCATTTTAACGACGCCTTGGTAAATAACCTTGGTAAATTTTAACGACGCCTTGGGGATGGACCTTGGTGAAACGAAACGATTGTCAATATTAAATGTTGCAGCCACATCTTCAAGTTATGAAAAAATGTTATTTTTTTTATGAAATGCCTCATGATTTCTTTCTCATGCCTTAAAGTTCTTTTCATGTCCTTATTTAAGTATCTCAAGTTCTCATGTAAAATGTTTCTCTTGTTTCCCTTATTGGGCCTTCTGCTCACCCTTTCTTTTGATGTATGTCCCCAGGTTATGAGATGCAGTAATGAACCTAGGATGAACTTAAGGAGAAGCCTTTCAAGTGTTTAAGAAGAGTGTTTTTTTGTTCTTTTCATGTATTATGTTCCTGGTTTCCAAGACACTAAACCTTAAAGATCCTCAGTTTTGTGTAATGAAATGAAAGTTTATGTTATAAAAAGACGGGATTCTATAGTTGGTATCAATGGATGGTTTAGTTATTTGTGGAAATTAGGATATAAAAACTTTAGGAAGAACCCTATAGAAGAGTTTAAATATAGGAAATCTTCCTGGTATTTTGGTGAGTATTGAGTAAGGGGTTTCCAAGCAAATACATCCCTGTCTGGATACGAGCAGGTAGAGGTGGCTCTGGCACAGATGTACATAGGGGTAAAAACCGAAAACACCACTTTGAGCTAGACTCGAATGGGAACTGGTACACGACAACGGGCCTTGCTGCACTCTTGGTTACGACACTCCCGGGGGATGTGCTTTGGTAAATTCATAAGCTTAATATGAACCATTGTTAAAGGAACTAAGATAAAATAAAATAAAGGTTTACACAAAAATATATGATCATGGATAACCTAGAAGAGAACCTAGGGGATCACAAGTTAGGGTATACTTTACGTCTACAAGTTATCCTTAGATTCTTTAAGTTTATTTTCATGATTAGTGGCTAAGTATTTAAGCCCCTAACTATAGCTTATTTTCTTAGTTAATGGCGGGAAATGGAAGAACATGTCCCAACAACCAATGTGATAGGAAATGCTACGATTGCCATATTAATACGACAGAGATGATTGTGGGATTAAAAGATGATTATTATTTTGGAATATGTTCACTATTTTGAGGACCCTATATGATCAAGGTAAATAGATTACTACGGTATTTTCATTGAGGAGTAAGGTTGACTTATATTTTGAAGAATCAATGAATTTAAGGTGGACTTATAGTAATTTAGGTTACTTACGGGAATGATTAACCTATCTTGGGTAAAATATGTTTAGGTTAGCTACTTTTGTTATAAGATGTTAGGAGTGGTTGATGTTGTTTGGAGATGAACAATGAAGTTTATTTTGGAAGACTATGTTATCAAGTCCTTCTTGAATTTCGGTTTCAATCTTAGTTTGGTTTACTTTGAGGAATTTTAAGGACTGTTATTTATGGAATGGTCTATGATGAACTTTGGGTATTACCATGGAACTTTTAAGATTTAAAAGTAGTTTCCATTCCTATGGGATTCTTTTTGGAGAGTTTTTTTACCTTACCCTTTATATTTTTGGGATAATGTTTAAAGATAAAATAAATATATAGTTGATCTTTTGTGGATTATGTGATTCTCTAGAAGATGATTCTTGTGTTTTGATGAGACCAAGTAGTTTTGAATGCTCATCGTTTGGAGAAAAGATTAGTTTTGGTAGAAACTTGTTAATGTATGAAGGTAGATATATTTCCTTATGTTTTTGTTCTATGTTGTAAATGAATTCCTCAAAGTTATGAAAAGGAACGTAAAACAAAAAATGTTGTTGGTTTACGTTTCCTACTAGGTAATCAAAGACCGCTTACACACATCATAATTTTGGGATTTTCTGGTGGTTAACTTCCTCCTAATCATGTTTTCTATCACTCTCCTTTAGGACGTGACCCTTTGTTTTCTCCTCCATGTCCATGTTTCCTACATGGAATCCTAGTATGAGTAAACTCGGGTGGCCTTTGTACTTCCTTTTCTTTCTTTTAAAGTAATGGTGTTACTGACTCTTTTTCCGATGTGGGACTTTCAATGAAATTTCAAAACCCAATTTTAAAAATTGCGAGGACGCAATTTCTTAAGGGGGGAAGATTGTAACGGCCCGAAATTTTGAATAAATCTTGTTTCCTAAATTCATGTGTTATTTTATTTTATTTTTATACTCAACAAAAATGTTTTATTTGATAAACATGATTATAATTAAAATGAGACCAGTGGGTTTTGACTGTTATATGACCATCAGTCAATATGACCGCTGTGAACAAAATGTTTTGATTATTGTCTCTAAATATAAGTAATCTTGGTTAATTATAATAGAAAGAAGATTTTATGGCCTCACCTAGTAGTCTTGGACCGATCGAAGCCCATCTAACAGAGCTTGGGAAGGAGGTAGCACCATTGGGCTTTGCTCTGGACCAAATCCAAGCTGAACTTCATCATGTGAAGCTAGAACGGAATCGCCTTCGCGAGAAGTTCAAACTGATAGAAATTACTACTCGGGCAATGTTGACTGAGCCGCCCCAGGATTCTATCACCCTAGCACACCTTACTCTTAGGTCCTATGCTGGTATTATAAGGGGCTATGTAACGAGACCCTAACTTCCTTGTGTAATCCTTGTTTTAAATAAAAATTGGGATTTCTTATTATGATGATGTTTATGAATTTTCAAATGACCGGATAAATATAGTATGCATATTTTTGATGAATTTTAGAAAAAGGATATTTTAAAAATGTTTATGTAAACCTTAAATAATTAAAAATGTGTAATGATTTTCAAAAAATGGTCTTCTACAATTATGTTCAGTACGAAATTTGGAGTCTAATAAGATCAACTTGATTTTTGATGAATATTAAATTATGAATAGTGATTTTATGATTAGGATTAGTAATATGACCAAAGGGATTAGTAATCTCACTTAAAGAAAGTTTTAAAATAATCTAGTCACCTTGATTAAGTAATGTGATTCAATAAAATGGTTAAATAATTGTTTAATAAATTATTATTCAAGTATTAGTTTTTTCGGGTGAATAGTGTTTTTTAATTAAAATTTAAATTAAAAATATTTAGAAAATTATTTTTATAAAATGGATTTCATTTTTGAACTCAGAGCACCGATATTATGTTTTGGTAATTTTTGGGGTTTTTTCTGAAAAAATGAATTTTCGGTGAATAGTGTATTTATTTAAAAATAAATTTAAAAATATTTAGAAATTTATTTTTATAAATTGGAGTTCATTTTTGAAATCAGAGCATTAATATTTGGTTAGTGTGAGATTTTGGGATTTTTCTGAGAAAGTTGAATTTTCAGTGAATAGTAAAAATGCAGTTTTAGGGTTTCGGTATGTTTAATGACATCATAGTTGTGTCATGATGATGTCATGAGATATTTTAAGAGTTGGCCGGCCAAGGGTGATGAATTATTGTTTTGGGGCCCCATGTGGCCTAACTCCATGGTAAATGCCAAGGGAGAGCACATGGGTTTCAGAAAAGCACATGTGAGGTGTCCCTTGGCCATTAATGCCTTGTCCCCTCACTCTCCCTATAAATACCAAGCCCCCCTCTCATCCATTCGACTCCCCACTCTTCCCCAACGAAGTTCTGGTCTCATTACCTCCCAAGGAGTCCTCCCAAGGTTCCCCCAAGCCCTCAAGGACCCAACCTTTGAGGTTTAAGAGTTACATTTTAAGGTAAGGGATCCGACCTCTCTCTTTCTTTTCAAGTAATCTCTTTTATGTCATTTCTTTTCTGCTCCATATTCTTATGTTGGAGGATGTTCTTTTATATTCATCCTACTGCCCATTTCATGTTAATATGATGAGAGACCCCCCTTGCTCTCATCAATTCGTTTTAAGAATGTTTAAGTGGCGCCGTTAGGCTGCCGAATGTTTAAGGGATTCTTTCACCTTCCTCGTTTTCAAGTTCTATTTTCATCCAAGTCTTTCATGTTCCTTTTTATTATGTTGCGGTATGATCTCTAAATTTATCATACTGATCTTTTATGGTCATATGATGAGAGACCCTATTTGACCTCTTAAATTCATTTTTTTTTTGAAGTTTAATGTCATGCCCAAATACATCTTCTCCAACCTCGGTCGAGGTCCCCTGCACCCAATGGGTGTTGTCATTCAGTTAGCCAATAGAATCATAGCCAGTCCTGAGGTAATAATTGAGGATGTCCTTGTCCGAGTCAATGATATTATCTTCCCTACTGATTTCTATGTCCTCGACATGGAAGGTGAGACAAACTCTTCTCAATCTCCCCTAATTCTAGGAAGACCATTCCTCATGACTGCGAGAACCAAGATTGATGTCTATTCAGGCATCTTATCCATGGAATTCGGCGACCAACTGGTCAAGTTCAACATTTTCCAAGCCATGCGATATCCATATGAGGATCACTCTACATTCTCAATCCATGCTTTTGAGTACACTTCTAAGAGTTAAACAAACCCCAATACACCATTTTCTTCATGTTCTAATGATAAAAGATCTTGTGAAATCTGTACCATGATTAACCAAGTCATAAATGGTGAAGTTTATGTGGACCTCTCATTCATAGACTCCATAAATTTAGAGGATCTTGAAAACTCTCTTGAATCCCACATCAACTCTGATCTCTACTGCTCCACCTTTGAAAATATTAAGAAAAATTAATTTGAAGCAACTGAAGTCCCTTCATCCATTCCTGAGATGTCTAAGCCACAAATGAGAGATGAGACTGATCTAAAACCTATTCCTAAACACCTAAAATATGCATTCCTTTTCCATGGTCACTCTTATCCTGTCATTATATCTTCTTCACTTACCGAAACTGAGGAGTCCAAACTTGTCCAAGTGTTAAAGGAAAACAAAAAGGCCTTAGAGTGGTCCCTAGATGACATACCAGAAATCAACCCGGCCCTTTGCATACATCACATCCATCTTGAGGAGTCATCCAAACCAATTAGACAACCACAAAGAAGACTCAATCCACTCATACTTGATGTAGTTAGGGAAGAGATCACCAAGCTTCTTCAGGCTGGTATTATCTACCCAATTTCTGATAGTGAATGGGTTAGTCCAATTCAAGGTGTTCCTAAGAAGGGTGGGATAAATGTTGTCACAAATGAACCTGAGGAGGTAGTCACAACTCGAGTGAATAAAAAATGGCATGTGTGCATCAACTATAGAAAATTGAATGTTGAAACCCAAAACGATCATTACCCTCTTCCATTCCTTGATCAAATGCTAGAACGATTAGTCGGAAAGTCACACTATTGATTTCTTGATGGATACATTGGCTACTTCCAAATCCCAATCGCACCTCAGGACCAAGAAAATACTACTTTCACATGCCCCTTTAGAACATATGAATATAGAAGAATGACTTTTGGACTTTGCAATGCTCCTACAACATTCTAGAGGTGTATGATGAGTATCTCTTCTGAATTCATTAAACACTATGTGGAATTATTCATGGATGACTTCACCATTTATGGTGAGTCATTTGAATCTTGTTTGAATTCACTCTCTCTTGTCCTCCAAAATTGTGTCAAGTGCAACCTTGTGTTAAATTTTGAAAAATGTCACTTCATGGTTGCAAATGGGATTGTTCTAGGGCACATAGTTTCAAAATATAGTATTGAATTCGATCCTGCCAAAATTGAAGTGATCCAATCACTTCCTCCACCCACTTCTGTTCGAGACATCCGTTCATTTCTCAGTCATGCCGGTTTATATCGAATATTCACTCATAACTTTAGTAGGATTTTCCTCCCACTCACTCGCCTACTCCAAAATGATGTAACATTCCATTTTGAGGAGACTTGCAAGAGAGCCTTCATTGAACTCAAAACTTCTCTTACATCTGCCCCAATAATCCAACCCCCATATTGGTCCTTACCATTTGAGTTAATGTGTAATGATTCTGATAGAGCCATTGGGGCTATTCTTGGTCAAAGAAGAGAAAAAATCCCTCATGTCATCTATTATGCCTCAAAAACATTGGATGAAACTAAATCTCACTACACTGTGACTGAAAAGTAACTTCTAGCAGTGGTTCTTTCCTTAGATAAGTTCTGGCCCTATATCTTAGGTGCCAAAATCTTCATCTTCATAGACCATTCTGCTATTAAGTTCTTACCCAAGAAAAGTGATTCCAAACCGAGGCTAATAAGATGGATCCTAATGCTCCAACAATTTGACATTGAAATCAAAGATAGTCCTGGAAAAGAAAACCTTGTGGATGATCACTTGAGTAGAATTTCTAATTCTTCTCATTCAGAAATCATTGATCCTGAATTCCCCATTGAGAACCTTTCATCTCTCACTCCAAAGTTACCATGGTATGCCCCAATTGTAAATTATTTGGTTTCTGGTGTTTTTCCTAAAAAGTTTTCAAAAGAACAAAAAATGAAGTTGAAAAGCAATTAAAAATACTATTTTGGGAAGAAAATAAACTTTGGAAAACTGGGGCAGACATGGTAATTAGGAGATGTGTTGAAGAAAATGAGCATTCTTCCATCTTATAATTATGTCACTCACTTCCCGGAGGTGGCCACTTTGGACCACAAAGGACCTCCCGAAAGGTCCTAGACTCTGGATTCTTCTAGCATTCACTCTTCAGGACTCACATGAGTTCTTTCAATCATGTCCCACTTGCCAAAAGTTTGGCACAATATCCAAAAGAAATGAAATTCCCCAAAAGCCCTTAATCTTTTGTGAAATCTTTGATGTTTGGGGCATCGATTTCATGGGACCATTTCCCCCTTCCAATGGATTCTCATACATTCTTCTTGCGGTCGATTATATTTCAAGGTGGGTTGAGGCCAAACCCACTAGGAAGGATGATGCTCATACAATTACCGAGTACCTCAAAACCCACATCTTCCAAAGATTTGGCAGGCCTCATGCCTTGATCAGTGACTTAGGAACCCATTTCTCTAATAGAACCATGGAATCTATTTTGAAAAAGAATGGGGTTGTACATAAAACTTCAACTTCATATCACCCCCAAACAAATGGCATGGCTGAACTTTCTAATAGGGAAGTGAAAATAGTGCTTGAGAGAATTGTAAAACCCACCAGAAAAAACTGGCCTGAAAGACTTGGTGAAACACTTTGGGATTATCGAACTGCCTATAAAACACCCATTGGGATGTCTCCTTTTAGGCTAGTTTTTGGTAAAGAATGTCATCTAGCAGTTGAAATAAAACATAAGTCTTTTTGGGATGTGAAAACCTGTAATTTTGATTGTCAAAAATCTGGTGAAGAAAGATTGTTGCAATTGGCTGAACTGGAGGAGCTTCGACTTGAATCCTATGAGAATTCCAATCTATAAAAAGAGAAGGCTAAGGTACTCTATGAAAAACAAATCTTGAGAAAGGTATTTCATGAAGGTGAAAAGGTAATGCTCTTCAATTCTCGATTTCGGATTCACCCAGGTAAGCTTAATTCTCGTTGGGAATGTCCTTTTGTTATTACTAATGTTTACCCATTTGGTGCAGTGCAAGTCCAATGTAACACCCCGACCCCAGCTACCCAGAGTCGGTGCATTACTTAGTAACATTGGCATGATCACAAAAGATCAAGTCTCGAAAGACAGATTAGTTTAGTAGCCTTGGAAACACTAGATACATTCATAAGTCTTTCATTACATCAAAAAGTAAAACAACTACAATAACATGGTCTTCATAGTCCACACTCATATCCTCACTGACTATTCTTGCAAGTCAGTCATAATACACTTCTTCACATCCTGGAAAATATTAAAACATTGAAAGGGGTGAGCTCAGATGCTCAGTAAGGATAACAATATTGCGAAAGCTTTTATAAGAAAACATAAGCATTTAAGGCAATGAATAACTAAAACAAAAGCCTTATTGAACTTGAACTTCAGCATAATATGGAAAAAGTAAAATAAAATAATGCCATTACTTGCTCACATGGATATTCTACTAGATGAATAATCACATGAAATATCAATAACCACTTTCATAATGAGGGAATGTATAATGCCAGACATTCTGAAACACTTTGTCAAGGCCTCGGCCAAGACGTCTAAAATGATTAAGGCCTCGGCCAAAACCATAAATCAAATTGGGAAAGGGCCTCGGCCACGTCTAGTTGTCTCATGAGACCTACCGATGCATCGAGGAGCTATAGCGGGCTCCACCCATCACATATTAAGTCCAATACATTCCTCATATGAATAGGTTTAAACATAACATAAATATTCATATTAAAACTAGCATACGAAATGTCAACAATTTCTCCATAAGCTATGGATGGTATAAAAATAACACATCCACAGTCAAATATTTCACAAAATGTTCAATGGAAGTTTTGTATCATAAATCAATTTCAATTAAACTTAAAACCCATCAAAGGATGTTGACATGGATGAAATCAAAGCTATTTGAGAGTAATATCTCTCCTTTTTGAAATCATTTAAAAGTCCCATAAAAATAATACATATACTTTGAAGATATTCTTATAAGCTTGTTAGGGAAGCTTCGACGAAGTTATAATGGCGTAAAATAGCCGCACCCGCCGTATAAGTTAAAAAAAACATTCTTACCTTAAATTTTTCAAAGAGGTCAAAAAGTACATTGTTTGGAAAACGAAGGTAAGATTCCTTTAAAAAATATATAAGGGTGTAAATGACTTTAACACATTTTCCATTTAATAGTAAAATGTTTTGAAAGACATTTTTAAGAAACATGGATGTGGATGATAACGAGGTCCCAGTAGATAATTATGTATAAACAACCTTGGATAATGAAGAGGTTGTGAAGTAAACCCTTACCTTGTACTTTTCCTTGGTTGGGGGTAGGTTAACCTCCTGTATAATGGTGAAATAATTGTTATTAAATTATACAAGAATCATATACATTCATATGATATCATATATGATCTTTTAACATTGCTTTGTTAACAATATCTTAGATTTATCGTCGTTTCGGGTGTTAACTTACTCGTTTTCTTTTATATGTTTTGTTACGTAAGTTGTGTTTTTCATGGATAGGTTGTATCTTATTCATATCTAGAATGATATCATGTCCTTAAACATTATTTTTAAATCATCAAATGATAATTATACTTGAATGGATACGACGGAGAATGAATCTCATCACGTTCGTGGAGACGGTAGTCCGTACGTACGCACGAGCGACAATATCATTATTTTGATATTAAAATAATATATAATTGGATAGTATATCATATATACAGAATCATTATATTGTTATATTTATTATTTACATGAATTACATATCATTATTATACCCATCTAAATAATAATATATTGAATAACAATTACACCACGACGTGGAGACGGTAAGTCGTACGTACGCACGTATGGTGACATGTCACTCAAATGATGGGTAGAATACTGAATATGGTTGTTCCATATTTATAATAACATCACAGTATATAGAAGATACTGGAGTTATAATTTTAGAATTGAAATAATAAACAAAGAGGGAGTGGAAGAAGAAAGAAACTTGAAAGAGGGTGATGAAAATGTTACCTCTTCTTCGGGTTCTTCCTTTTGATTTGATCAAAAGGACTCCTTAGGATGGCTTTATGACTAAAGTAAATCTTCTAGGATGAAGGGAGAGAAGTTGGGAGATTATTTGGGCAGAGGTTGGCCGAACCAAAAGGCTTTTAAGTGTGAATAAGGTGGTAGAGGTGGGGGCCTTTTATAAGAGGAGAGGAGGGGCTCTTTTGGAAAGACTGAAATGTTACATTATTATACAATTCTTTTCGGATTCTAAAGGTCCCACACTTATATAATTAGTGGATAAGGTAATAAGGGTTCGAAATCTCCTCATCCAATAGGCTTTGGACAAGTGTAAGCCTTGGATTTTGCATTATCTTCTCATTTTATTTAAATCGTTAAATGATGAGGTCATCGCTGCATCATAATGATGTCATAAATAATTTAATTTATTTAATTTCTAAAAATCATAAAAAAAACTATGATGTAGGAAATCTTTTTAGATTTCTAATGAATATTTATAGTCAATATTTGGATCTGTGTAACCCCACTTAAAACTGTTTTAGTAAAACAACTCATGTTTGTGTCAATTTAATTTTAACATTAAATAAATATATATTAATGTCATTTTCCAACTAAAGTGGCTCCATGGGGTCCCCAAGTTGACCCATGGGTTTTCTTGGTCGGCCATGACTCATCCAATAGGAGTAGGACAAGTTTCAAGCTCATCTCATATTATTAAAACATTATTTTTACCTTAAACTACACTAATCACCTCTAATCGCGATTAAGAACTTAAAAGTTACTATTCACCAAAAAATTATTTTAATCTCATTGAACCACATTTTACTTCTTAATGAAAACCATTTATGTTGGATTTTTGAAAATCAAATCACATAAGTGGTAATATTTCATTTTAACGAAAAATCAGTTTTTAACAACCACTTAGTGGTTTCACTATTCATCAAAAATTGAAGTTTTTCAGAATAAGGCCAAAATTTCACCCTAAGATATAATTGATATTCCGAATTCAAAAATGATTTCTATTTTACAAAATTCCAAACATATAAGTTGTATTAATTAATTTTATAATTAATTCCCGTTGTTACAACAAATAGCGTGTTTTTAAGAAACAATTTATATCAAAAGATTGGCAATTGTTTATGTCCAATTTCAATGTTAAATTAATTATAATGACCACCATTGGATAAAATGGTAAAAATATATTCTAATTATACTTTAAAACCACTAAATATTATAATTTATCACTATAAATTATTTTGATTAAAAAAAGTTGTTTTTAAGTATTTTTCACTATTCATAAAAATTTAGAAGTTCTCAGAAAAATACCAAAAATTCAATATAGGCTAATTTCAATATTCCGAATCCAAAAATGAAGTCCATTTTGATAAATAAAATTTATAAAATTTCAAAAGGTAGGTATTACTATTCACAACGGCTAGTTTAGTTAGTTGTGGTGTGTGTTAGAGCTCGAGGTTGCGTACAACACATGCTATTGCATTATTCGAAGGGAAACGTACAGTGGAAGCTTGGGGTGTTACATTCTCCCCTCCTTCAAATAATTGCGTCCTCGCAATTTCTAGGGTAAAACTGCATAAAAAGACTCGGGTGGTTTTTCATCATAAATTCCTCAGGTTCCCACGTTGCCTCTTCCATTTTATTATTTCTCCACAAAACCTTCACCAGACGAGTCGTCCGGTTTCTCAGCACCTGCTCCCTCACATCAAGAATCCTGACGGGCTCTTCACAATTGGAAAGATCGGGTTCCAGTTCTAATTCCTCATAGGTGAGTACATGCGTTGGGTCAGGCATGTATTTCCTCAACAGAGATACGTGGAACACATCGTGAACTTTGGAGAGACTTGGCGGCATTGCCAATCGGTAAGCTACAGCCCCAATTCGTTCTAGAATTTCGAAAGGTCCGATGTACCTGGGACTCAATTTACCTTTCTTACCAAAACGTATGACTCCCTTCCATGGAGATACCTTCAGGAAAACATGATCACCGACTTGAAATTCCAAATCCTTCCTTCGATTATCGGCATAGCTCTTCTGCCTACTTTGAGCTGCTTTGATGTGATTTTGGATTACTTTCACCTTTTCCACCGTTTCCTCCACCAGTTCTGGGCCTACAAGTTTTCTTTCACCAACGTCATCCCAACAGGTTGGTGTACGGCATCTCTTTCCATATAACGCTTCATATGGTGTCATCTGAATACTCGAATGGAAGTTATTGTTATAGGAAAATTCTAACAGTGGTAAATATTGATCCCACATACCCTGAAAGTCAAGAGAGCATGATCTCAACATGTCTTCTAAGGTTTGAATAGTCCGTTCTGATTGTCCATCTGTTTGAGGGTGATAGGCAGTGCTCAAAAGAAGTTCAGTATCCAAGGCCTTTTGAAGACTTTTCCAGAATCATGAAGTAAAACGAGGATCACGATCAGAAACAATCGATAGGGGTACTCCATGAAGTCTTACAACTTCATTAATATATAGTCTTGCTAGACGTTCAAGTGGTAGATCCTCCCGTATAGCCAGAAAATGTGCTGACTTAGTAAGTCGATCAACAATGACCCATATTGCATCATTCCTTCTAGGAGTCTTTGGTAGTCTCATGACAAAGTCCATCGTAATATTATCCCATTTCCACTCAGGTATGGGAAGAGGTTGCAATACTCCACCAGGATGTTGCCTTCCAGCTTTCACTTGTTGACAAACCATACACCTCGACACAAAATCAGCAATCTCCCTCTTCATATTGTCCCACCAAAAATGTTCCTTCAAATATCTATACATTTTGGTGCACCCAGGGTGTATAGAGAAGTTGGAACTATGAGCATCATCCAGCAATTCCCTTTTTAGATCAGGTATATCGGGAACACAAAGTCTCTTCCCGAATTTCAAAATTCCATCCTTATACACAAAGTCCCTCAATCTTCCATCATTCACACCTTTAATCTTCTTCTGAAATTCTTCATCATTGGTCTGAGAACTCTTAATCCTTTCTAGTAATGATGGTTTGGCAACCATTTGAAAAAGCATTGATGTTTCACCTTCCCTAGTTATTCCCATGTCCATCTTCACTAGATCCAAGAAAATTGGATCCCTTTCAATTCTCATCACATTCAAAACTCCATGGTCTTTTCTACTCAAAGCATCTTCCACCTTGTTTTCCTTCCCCGGGTGGTAATGTATCGTGCAATCATAATCCTTGAGTAGTTCAATCCATCGCCTTTGCCTCATGTTGAGTTCTTTTTGTGTGAAAATATACTTCAAACTCTTGTTATCAGTATAAATCTCACATTTTTCACCATAGAGGTAATTTCTCCATATCTTTAAAGCAAAGATCACAGCTGCTAACTCAAGATCATGAGTAGGATAGTTTTTCTCATGAATTTTTAGCTGTCGTGATGCATAGGCAATGACCTTATCATTCTGCATAAGGACACAACCGAGTCCTTTCTTCGATGCATCACTATAAATAACAAACCCATCATTCCCCGATGGTAGAGTCAATACAGGGGCATTGACTAATCTTCTCTTTAGTTCTTCAAAACATTCTTCACACTCTTTTGTCCAGACAAATTTAATCCCTTTACGTGTGATCTTTGTCAATGGGTTAGCCAATCTGGCAAAATTCTGGACGAAACGTCGATAATAACCTACTAAACCAATAAAACTACATACCTCAGTTATACTTGTCGGTGCTGGCCATTCTTGGATTGCCTTGGTTTTAGAAGGATCAACGGAAATTCCATCCTTAGAGACAATATGGCCAAGAAAAGAAATCTCATGAAGCCAGAATTCACACTTGCTAAATTTCCCATATAATTCATGTCTTCTAAGAGTCTTCAGGATAATGCGTAAGTGATTTTCATGATCTTCGTGGCTTTTGGAGTATACCAAGATATCATCAATAAATACCACTACAAATTCATCAAGATATTCCTTGAAAACTCTATTCATTAGATCCATGAAAACAGAGGGTGCATTAGTCAATCCAAAAGGCATTACTGTAAACTCGTAATGCCCGTACCTTGTTCGAAATGCTGTCTTTGGAACATCTTCCTTCTTCACACACAACTGATGGTATCCAGACCGAAGTTCAATCTTTGAAAAGTATTGAGCTCCATGCAGTTGGTCAAAAAAATCATCAATGCGAGGTAGGGGATACTTTTTATTTATTGTTATAGCATTGATATCCCTATAGTCAATGCACAACCTCATAGATCCATCTTTTTTCTTAACAAAAAGAACAGGGGCTCCCCAAGGAGAAACACTAAGGCGAATAAATCCCTTATTACTCAATTCCTCTAGTTGTTTCTTTAGTTAAACTAATTCCACAGTGGCCATTCTATAAGGGGTCTTCGATATGGGCCTTGATCCAGGAATTAAATCAATGGAAAACTCAACTTCTCGTTCTGGAGGATGTCCAGGTAAATCTTCCGGAAACACATCAACATATTCTCTCACAATAGGTACATCCTCTATTTGAATATTCCTTTCCTCACCCTCAGTAATTTCCTTCTCTTCCTCCCCAATAATTGAATTCAGTTGAGATACTGGGGGTAGATCTAGATAAGAATTATGTGGCGACGATTCGGCTCTAAAGATAAGGTGTTCCTTATCATCATCATCAAGAATCGTAACCTCTTTCTTCTTACAATAAATTTTTTCATCATGGTCCGAAAGCCAATCCATACCGAGGATTATATCAAATTCAATCATGGGTATGACGATGAGATCAGCAGGTAAAGAACATTTAGGTGCTCTAATGGGAACTAATCGACAAAACTTTGTTGCAACAATACTTCCCTTAGGGGTTTTGACCGACAACTCCCTTGTTAAATCAAATTGGAAATATCTAATTTTCTTAGCAAACTGGGAAGATATGAAACAATGCGATGATCCAGAATCAAATAATGCATTTGCTAAACTTGAGGAAACCATTAAATTACCTGCCACCACGTCTTTCGGAGCTTCCACCTCAGTAGTAGTGATAGCATAAGCCTGGCCCTGATCCCTTGGCCTCTTCTGAGGTAAGTTCCCTTGACGCTTAGGACATTCATTTGCATAATGTCCCTTCTCTCTACAATTATAGAATTCCACGTTGACAGCCGCTTTCTTTCCCTTGCATTCATGAGCTTGGTGTCCTTTTTCACCACACTTGTAACATACTCCTTTTCCTTTTAGACAGGCACCAGGGTGCTTCCTACCGCAATTATCACAGGGTGGAAATTCATTTCTAACCTTCTTCCCTGTTTCCTTATTTCCTTTCCCAAAGTTTTCAGCGGATCTCTTCTTATCTTGATTTGATTTAAAGTCATAAGACTTAGAGAATTCCTTTTCCGTCTTGATAGCGCACGAGAAAATACCTTCGTATGAAGAGAAGGTTTGTGATACTAAAGCTCGACGGAGAAATGGTTTCAACCCATCAAAGAAACGATCAGTCTTACTTCTTGGATTACATATGTAATCTGCAGCATACCTTGCTAACCTTGTAAAGTTAGCCTCATACTTTGCGACATTCTCATCCTCCTCTGATACCAACTGTAACACCCCGACCCCAGCTACCCAGAGTCTGTGCAGTACTTCGTAACATTGGCATGATCACAAAAGATCAAGTCTCGAAAGACCGATTAGTTTAGTAGCCTTGGAAACACTAGATACATTCATAAGTCTTTCATTACATCAAAAAGTAAATAAACTACAATAACATGGTCTTCATAGTCCACACTCATATCCTCACTCACTATTCTTGCAAGTCAGTGATAATACACTTCTTCACATCCTGGAAAATATTAAAACATTGAAAGGGGTGAGCTCAGATGCTCAGTAAGGATAACAATATTGCGAAAGCTTTTATAAGAAAACATAAGCATTTAAGGCAATGCATAACTAAAACAAAAGCCTTATTGAACTTGAACTTCAGCATAATATGGAAAAAGTAAAATAAAATAATGCCATTACTTGCTCACATGGATATTCTACTAGTTGAATAATCACATGAAATATCAATAACCACTTTCATAATGAGGGAATGTATAATGCCAGACATTCTGAAACACTTTGTCAAGGCCTCGGCCAAGACGTCTAAAATGATTAAGGCCTCAGCCAAAACCATAAATCAAATTGGGAAAGGGCCTCGGCCAATTCCATGTCTAGTTGTCTCATGATACCTACCGATGCATCGAGGAGCTATAGCGGGCTCCACCCGTCACATATTAAGTCCAATACATTCCTCATATGAATAGGTTTAAACATAACATAAATATTCGTATTAAAACTAGCATACGAAATGTCAACAATTTCTCCATAAGCTATGGATGGTATAAAAATAACACATCCACAGTCAAATATTTCACAAAATGTTCAATGGAAGTTTTGTATCATAAATCAATTTCAATTAAACTTAAAACCCATCAAAGGATGTTGACATGGATGAAATCAAAGCTATTTGAGAGTAATATCTCTCCTTTTTGAAATCATTTAAAAGTCCCATAAAAATAATACATTTACTTTGAAGATATTCTTATAAGCTTGTTAGGGAAGCTTCGACGAAGTTATAATGGCGTAAAATAGCCGCACCCGCCGTATAAGTTAAAAAAAACATTCTTACCTTAAATTTGTCAAAGAGGTCAAAAAGTACATTGTTTGGAAAACGACGGTAAGATACCTTTCAAAAATGTATAAGGGTGTAAATGACTTTAACACATTTTCCATTTAATACTAAAAATGTTTTGAAAGACATTTTTAAGAAACATGGATGTGGATGATAACGAGGTCCCATTAGATAATTATGTATAAACAACCTTGGATAATGAAGAGGTTGTGAAGTAAACCCTTACCTTGTACTTTTCCTTGGTTGGGGTATGTTAACCTCCTGTATAATGGTGAAATAATTGTTATTAAATTATACAAGAATTATATACATTCATATGATATCATATATGATCTTTTAACATTGCTTTGTTAACAATATCTTAGATTTATCGTTGTTTCGGGTGTTAACTTACTCGTTTTCTTTTATATGTTTTGTTACGTAAGTCGTGTTTTTCATGGATAGGTTATATCTTATTCATATCCAGAATGATATCATGTCCTTAAACATTATTTTTAAATCATCAAATGATAATTATACTTGAATGGATACGACGGAGAATGAATCTCATCGCGTTCGTGGAGACGGTAGTCCGTACATACGCACGAGCGACAATATCATTATTTTGATATTAAAATAATATATAATTGGATAGTATATCATATATACAGAATCATTATCTTGTTATATTTATTATTTACATGAATTACATATCATTATTATACCCATCTAAATAATAATATATTGAATAACAATTACATCACGACGTGGAGACGGTAAGCCGTACGTACGCACGTATGGTGACATGTCACTCAAATGATGGGTAGAATACTGAATATGGTTGTTCCATATTTATAATAACATCACAGTATATAGAAGATACTGGAGTTATAATTTTAGAGTTGAAATAATAAACAAAGAGGGAGTGGAAGAAGAAAGAAACTTGAAAGATGGTGATGAAAATGTTACCTCTTCTTCGGGTTCTTCCTTTTGATTTGATCAAAAGGACTCCTTAGGATGGCTTTCTGACTAAAGTAAAGCTTCTAGGATGAAGGGAGAGAAGTTGGGAGAGTATTTGGGCAGAGGTTGTCCGAACCAAAAGGCTTGGAAGTGTGAATAAGGTGGTAGAGGTGGGGGCCTTTTATAAGAGGAGAGGAGGGGCTCTTTTGGAAAGATTGAAATGTTACATTATTATACAATGCTTTTCGGATTATAAAGGTCCCACACTTATATAATTCGTGGATAAGGTGATAAGGGTTCGAAATATCCTCATCCAATAGGCTTTGGACAAGTGTAAGCCTTGGATTTTGCATTATCTTCTCATTTTATTTAAATCGTTAAATGATGAGGTCATCGCTGCATCATAATGATGTCATAAATAATTTAATTTATTTAATGTCTAAAAATTATAAAACAACTATGATGTAGGAAATATTTTTATCTTTCTAATGAATATTTATAGTCAATATTTGGATCTGTGTAACCCCACTTAAAACTGTTTTAGTAAAACAACTCATGTTTGTGTCAATTTAATTTTAACATTAAATAAATATATATTAATGTCATTTTCCAACTAAAGTGGCTCCATGGGGTCCCCAAGTTGACCCATGGGTTGTCTTGGTCGGCCATGACTCATCCAATAGGAGTAGGACAAGTGTCAAGCTCATCTCATATTATTAAAACATTATTTTTACCTTAAACTACACTAATCACCTCTAATCGCGATTAAGAACTTAAAAGTTACTATTCACCAAAAAATTATTTTAATCTCATTGAACCACATTTTACTTCTTAATGACAACCATGTATGTCGGATTTTTGAAAATCAAATCACAGAAGTGGTAATATTTCATTTTAACGAAAAATCTGTTTTTAACAACCACTTAGTGGTTTCACTATTCATCAAAAATTGAAGTTTTTCAGAATAAGGCCAAATTTTCACCCTAAGCTATAATTGATATTCCGAATTCAAAAATGATTTCTATTTTACAAAATTCCAAAAATATAAGTTGTATTAATTAATTTTATAATTAATTCCCGTTGTTACAACAAATAGCGTGTTTTTAAGAAACAATTTATATCAAAAGATTGGCAATTGTTTATGTCCAATTTCAATGTTAAATTAATTCTAATGACCACCATTGGATAAAATGGTAAAAATATATTCTAATTATACTTTAAAACCACTAAATATTATAATTTATCACTATAAATTATTTTGATTAAAAAAAGTTGTTTTTAAGTATTTTTCACTATTCATAAAAATTTAGAAGTTCTCAGAAAAATACCAAAAATTCAACATAGGCTAATTTCAATATTCCGAATCCAAAAATGAAGTCCATTTTGATAAATAAAATTTATAAAATTTAAAAAGGTAGGTATTACTATTCACAACGGCTAGTTTAGTTAGTTGTGGTGTGTGTTAGAGCTCGAGGTTGCGTACAACACACGCTATTGCATTATTCGAAGGGAAACGTACAGTGGAAGCTTGGGGTGTTACATACAAGACCCCTCTTCCAAAATGACATTCACGGTTAATGGACATCGGTTAAAGTATCCCCATGAGAGGATTCACAATCCTGGATCCACATCAACTTCCATTAGATCCCCACCTTCTGTAGTCAACCTACCACTAGATGGAGATGGAAACCCGCCAAATCCAAACCAGGGGGCACCTATTTCCCTTTAACTCTCTCTCTATCTCTTCCTCTATATACCTCTTTCTTCTTCTTCCTCTCTCTTTCATTTTTTTTACCACTTTATTTATCAAAACCTTTCTTTTCACTTTTTCTTTTGTGTGCGTGTATCTTTATAAAAACACAAAAACAAAAAAACTTAAAAAACTAAATAAAACAAAAAAAATCACTTAAAACAAATAAAAAAACTCAAGAGTCATTATTAATCACCTTCAAATTTTCAAATTTTGTCCAACCATTTTGGGGAGTTTACAGACATGTTTTCATCTAAAATTTTTTTTATTTTCATCATGTCTTTGGATAATGAATTTGGTGTCAAAATTAACAAATTTTTAATGCTCAATTTTTTATTTGGAAAATGCTTTTCTCAAACCGTGAGGAACAACATTTTATTTCATGCCAAGGCCATCTATGGCCATCTTTTCAAAATGTTTGTTTTCACCCCCATTTGTGAATCTTGAGTTTGTGGACCTTCGAGCTGAATTTCATACCTTAGTGTGTATTAATATGATAGAGGCATTTTCTGAACCACATGAGAATCACAATAGCCAAATAGCCTCCCATTTCCCTTACATTAATCCTCCTTTTGAAAGCCCCTTCAAGCCTATGAAAACCTTTTCTTTGATAGACAAATTACAATCCCAATACCTTTTCCCACCCAATATCAACATAGATTCTCATTTCATAATTTTTTTTGAAATTTAAGTGTGGGGGGAATGGATTTCATTGTTTGGGTACCATATTATTGATTTTTAATGAGTTATCATCTGCTTTAGGGAAAGCATCCATTTAAGTGTGGGGGAGAGGTGGTCATTCAGTGTGTTTTGGGGAATGTAATGTACTTCCATTTATGTAATTTTGTAAATGTTATTGACAAGTGTTCAAAAAAAATTCAAAAATGATGGAAAAAATCAAAAAAAATGAAAAAAATGGGTTGTGTCTTGGGTAGGTCAAAAATCACTCTTCCTAAAACTTTGATCTTGTTATAAATATTAAAATTAGTGTCGTGAGGAGATCAAGCATGGGTTGGGATATGAGTGTGAGATCTGTTTCAAGGTCAAAATTCGAAAAAACAAAGAAAAAAAAGGAAAAGAAAAAAAAGAACACTTGCATTAAATTATTATTGGGAGAAGTTTTTTGTTTTGTAAATATTCCATCTTATCATTACCTTAATATTTTCTTCCTATATTGTGTCTTTCTTTACACAATCATTCCCTTGTAAATATTTGTTTTCATTTCCTTCCATGTTTTATTTCAAAAAAAAATGTGCATTGCTTTTTCTATGTTGATATTTTAACCCTCTTCTTCTATCTTTTGGACATTATATTCCTACCATCCCATAGCCACAGAAAACCCCCTTAAAAAGAACTCTTGATTCTTGTTCACTTTGGATAGGGATTGTAAGCTGAGAGCTCTTTTCAAAATCTAAGATTTTCACTTTTGGTTGGTGAAAGAGTGAACCTCCACAAATGAATTTTATCATCTTGAGAGGTGTGAGTTTTGAGTGTCCATATTTTCCATTTCTAAATTTGAGCATGAAAAAATGAATTAGTTTTGGAACATTATTTCTGTAAAAACTTGTGGTGGAATTCAAAATGGATGAGTGAAATATTATAAACCTCCCCTGATTGGAGAAAACAAAATTTTAATATATGTTGGTGAGTAAAAATGATTTCGTCATGTTTTTATATTTGTTACACATGAGGACATTCACAAAACAAAGTGTGGTGGATTTGATGTTATTAATATTTTCATGACTTATTATATACTCCCTTTACTTATTTTATATGAAATGTGCATAATTTGTGTGAAATATTAACGTTTTAATATTAAGTATAATTTTTGACCATTTTTAGAAGTACTCCAATTGTGTCAGTTTACTTTTTTAGTAATACCTATCACTATACTGATCCAAATTGTGTGTTTCTTGTTTTTTAGGATTCCAATTTCAATATAAAACATTTCATTAGAAGGTACCATGATCCAATTCATCCATTTGAAGGGTCATATAGTCCTCACAAAGAAGACCAAAGAATCTGTGAAGAAACTGTACTATTCATGAAGATTGATTTACTGGGCTAAATACAGAAGCCCAAATTCCATTATTCTCTACCATTGTTCGGGGGGAAATATAAGGATTCTTGGATAAAACTTTCAAGGACCAACTCCAAATTCAAGGGGCCCAACATATGCTTTTAATTCCATCCCACCATTCTGGATGAGAAATAAAATCAGTAGAGTATTCATGACATATATCATGATTTATGCATAAAATCAAGATGAGATTTTGCAGTGTGAAAGAGGAGATATAGGATGCCGACTTTGTTGAAGAAATCATTCCAGTTTTAAGGAATATTCCTATTCCAAAATCCATTTACATTTTGGCCATCTAAAAAGCATGGATAGAAATGGACAGTTTATATTTGTTTAATAAAACCGCCATAACTTTGGCTCCACTTGTCCAAATTCATCCAAATTTTTAAAGTAGTCGGACAACTTTATTATATACAACTTTTAAGAAGGAGATATTTGGATATTCGGCTGTCTGAATAGCCAAATTGGCGATGAAATTGGAGGGACAGATTGGAAATGTAAACAGTCCACTCCTTGGGCTATAAATACTCTCCCCTTCTCTCCTTGAGAGGGGTTGGAATTTTAGAAGAGAGTAGATCATATTGGCACGACCAAATCCCTGTCTAAGGGTTGGGAAGACCTTACATACTCAATTTTTTACTTGAGAGACCTTTCCTCCTCTCTGTTTTTTCACTTACTTTGGTGTTCTTCGTTTTTGTAATCTTGTAAGTCTCTTTATTTGTAATTTTGTTTTAATGCAAGTTATTTATTCAATATCTCTTATTCTCGTCCACCTTCTATAGTTTAATATTTATTTTCTTAAAATAGTTTAAATTCAGTTGAATCCCCTTCCCTTATTTTTCTTCCTCATTAAATCAAAAACCCGTTTTTAATTTTCTTCATCGTTTGTGTGTGTGTTCGGTGCACTACTTGTATCTTGTCCCTTTCTATTTCTTATCTTTATAATTCATCACCATAAAAATATATTACCAGATTAATAAACATCTTAATGGCTGAGTAAATCTCTCATTGGGGTGAGTTTAAATTTAGGTATGTTAAACGATTGAGAGCTTTCGCTCGATGAGTATTCGTTGAATTAATATTGTGTATGTTGGACTTAGCATGTCATGGATTAATGACTTGTTCTGTTTAAAGTGTGGTTTACATAGATTATTGGAACCATAAATACACTACAATAAACAAGATATGATAAATATTACAACCCTAAGTTAAGTTAAGGCTTGGATTAAAGCCTTAACACTTTGGAATTCAAATCAGCATCAACTTGTGACAAGGGTGTTAATTTAAATGCAATATAAAGCAAATCTCAAGGATATCACAAGATTAACTAACCTAATGATGAAATCACCCCAATAATTATCAATTTGTTAAATCAATCATAATGAATTAGTCATTTCAATTAATCTATGCAACCCCCACCCCCCCAATCAGAATACAATCAACTAAAAACAAACGACTATTTCAAAGTATCATCACCGAGGATTTGACCCTAGTGCTGCTATACACATTAGTAGAGCACCGAAACTTTGATTGGTCGATAGGTGACAATCGGCCATGCGTTTCAGTTATCAGTAAGGTAATGTTTTCGGATGACAGATTAGTGGGCATAAATGTTCTTCAAGTGGACTAAAATTTCAATTATTTCATGAGTCATGAATGTTGAGCAAGTGTTTTTTCCCACAATACTTTATTATTATTAGGGGGGATTGTTGAGAATAATACTTTATCTCTTTATAATTATTTTGATGTTAAAAAATACCCTTGTTTGTTATTCTGATGATATTACATTAAGTGTATTTTCAGAAATTAATATTCTTTGTTTCTCTATTTTGGAATAATATTAAAGCGTTTAATCCACATGGAATATTTGACAAGGTGTTCGGAAATAGTTTTAGCATATTAGAATGTTCTGGAAAAATTGTTCATACCCTACATTGAGGAGCATAGTGTAAGGATGGAATCTATTGTTTACTTTACAGGATATCATAAATGTATGGTTAAGCAACCACATATTATCAGAAAATTATGGTTAAGAAACAATACGTTATCAAAAAAGTATAGAATAAGAACCCTGCATTTGGAAGGAACCTTACGTTTGGGATATCAGAAAAGTATGTAAGAAGAACCCTATGTTAGTATGGAACGTTATATTTTTTTCTCAAAATTATGGTTCATAAACCTTACTTTTGTAAAAAAAACTGACGTTTTATCAAAAAGTATGGAAGATGTACCTTGCATTTAGAAGCTGATAAAAGTATGGATTATATACCGTATGTTTGAGAGTTAAAGAGAAAAATATGGATTATCAACCTTACATTTGAAGAATGGATGATCAACCTTACGTTGTGAACCTTATGTTTAGAGAAATAATTCTATGCAGTTCAACCCTACGTTTAGCATCGACGATTTCAAATACGACTTTATCGAGCAATGTTCTTTATATGGATTATCAGGTAAATTTCAAGCTAGATTAAAAGCTTGATTTTAAAGCATT
Organism: Viscum album; assembly: GCA_963277665.1. NCBI lineage: Eukaryota > Viridiplantae > Streptophyta > Magnoliopsida > Santalales > Viscaceae > Viscum > Viscum album. The sequence continues at coordinate 1,700,270,893 of OY728158.1, read as the reverse complement.
TCCTTGACTGATTCAAAACTGTTTATTTATGATTCAAAGGATCAATTTAAGAATATCTTTTCATTCCAATATTCAGGGGAGTTACAAATGATCTATTATTCAAACCTTTGAATATCGCAATTCTAAAGGCGATATTTGTGGATTTAAATTTGAAAGGAAAAAATTCTTTTCTATTCTATATATATATGATATTTTTTATTATATAAAAAGAGGTGAATCTTTGAAAAGAAGATTGGGATAACAAGCACTCAAGTTTTTCACTGCTACAGTTTTACAGAGATATACGAGTCACACAAATCTTCTGCTACCAAGATCTATCAGACTCTATTTTTCTGAAGAAGAAGAAGAAACACATTGAGGATTCACTAATTATACATTGATTATCTATTGTGAATCTACTATTTTTGAAGCTTTCTAAATTAATTTCAAGATATGATGCAACCATATTGTCTCAGAACTAATTCTACCTGAAGATCAATCTTTTTGAAGACGATGATCCACCGACTGTCAGTTGCGTGTTGTTGCAACTGTGAAGATCAACTAGAATGTATTTTCAGACAAATACTCTTTTTATTTTTAAGTAATCGGTTTCTCATACTAAGCTATGTATTCAGTTCTGTATATGAACCAGAAGGCCCTATTTTAGCCTTAACTTGTAAAGGTGTCAACTGCATTCACTCAGTTGTGGATGGTTTATTGATAAGAGGACCAGATAGTGAAAATCACCAAGCTCATGGATTAGAGCATTGGTGGAGTGGACTAAGGGCCTTTTATTCCCCAAAACACTATGCATTCATACGTCCCTCAATCTGTTTATTTTCCACTGCATAAACTTTCTGATAAAGTTAAAGGAAAAATTCGTCAATCATCGTGATTTGAGAAGAAATTGTAAAAGACACAATTCACCCCAACCCCCTCTTGTGCATATTTGGTATAACCTGATCCAATAATTGGTATCAGATGTTAGAGATTTTTTCAGAGCAATAACAAGATGAAAGTTTTATAGAATTATAATAAAAGAATAATGGATGATACACGAGAGGGTATGTCAATGGTTCAAGCTCCCTACTTCAATGGTGAAAATTATGGATGCTAGAAATCAAATATGATCATTTTCTTAGAGAACCTTGGATACAAAGTCTACTCAAAAATTCTAACACCCCATGTGATTCCAGAGAAACCTGAAACATGGAGTGCTGATATAGAATTAGAGTACAAAATAAACTCGAAAGATGTGAATGCTATAATTTGTGTTCTTAGACCAGGTGAATTCAACAGAGTATCTCAGTGCCCGACATCTTATGAAATGTGGGAGAAAATTATAGTTGCTTATGAAGGAACTGAGAATTTCATACAAATGAGGTATTCCATAGCTAAATTGAAGTTCAAGACATTTATAATATTTGAAGGAGAAAGCATAACCCAGATGAAAGAAATACTTAGAGAAATTTTTAACAATATCTATGCCTTGGGATATCTTATCAAACAAGTAGATAAATCCATAAATGTAAGGATAGAACTATCACCTAGATGGAATGGAATTTCAGCAGCTATTTGGAAATCATCACCAATCAAAGATCTTACTATGAGAGAATTAATTGGAACCCTGATGATGTATGAAGCTGAGATGGAAGATGAAACAAATGAGCATAAAGACTTGATCAATAGAAAAAATACTTCTTTGAAAGTAACATCCCAAAAAAGAGCAGAAAGATAAACAATGAAATCAAATTGAAATCAGAGAGTTCTGATTCATCTAATTCATATGTGGAATTGGCTCAGCTTGCCATAAAGTTCAGTAAATTTAACAGAAATAATAAGGCATTCACAAAATCCTTCAAAAAGGATGAAAAATAATTAAAAGAAGTCGGATGCTATGAATGAAAATGGATGGGTCACAAAAGACCTGACTATCCCCAATTAAAATGAGAAAAAAAAAAGAAATTTTTCAAAAACAATGATTATGAGCAAAAAGACAAAAGAGAAATGAAAGATAATTGAAGTGTTTTTGAATAATCTGGTATCTCATCAAAGTCTGACTCAGAAAATGAAGAATTGAATATAAAATAAAATATGTTATTTATAGAAAAAGACAATGAGGTACAATCATATTACTCATATGATTCAGATTATAGTTCTAGATGTTCAAATAATAAACTTGAAGCCTACTGTAATATGCTGGAAGATAAATATGATTCCTTATTTAAGAAACATAAATCACTGAAAAATATTCACACTTATATTTTAGGAGAAAGAGACACTCTTCTAAAACAACATCAAGAGTTAATTGAAAAATATAACTCATAAAACACAAACTATACATATAATAAAACTAAAATAAAAAACACTAAAAACAGAAGTAAAAACACACAAAATTGCAGCTCTTATTTTTACAAAATGATAAAATACACTAAATTAAATTCTTGGAAATATTATGATTAAAAAGGAAAGATATAGAATAGGAAATAAAGGTGAGAAACCTAAACTATATAAGAACTATTTTCTTCAAAGTAAAAAAGGTAAAATTTGAAACTACTATGGAAAAAAAGGTCACATATTTAAAAACTATTATTTAAGGAAACTGCAAATAAGTGGGATTAAGAAAGCCTTTGTTGCAAGCAGTTTATATGATTATATTGATTATAGAAAAACAAAGCAAGTCTGGATTCCCAGGTCTTTGCTGGCTAAAACTGCGAGACCAAAAAAAATATGGGTACCAAAACAAACCTTTATTTAAATGCCTTTGCAGGAAATAGGTCATAGAAGCAGAAAAGTTTTATGGTATACAAATAGTGGATTCTCCAGGTATATGAGTAAAAACTATTAAAACTTTAAAACACTAACTCAAAAGGCTGGTGGATTAGTCACATTTGGTGACAATTCCAAAGGTAAAATTATTGGCATTGGAATTGTTGGAGATCCAGAAGATGTCTCAATCAATAAAGTACTCTTTGTACAAGGATTGAAACACAACCTGATAAGTATCTCTCAACTTTTTGATAATGGTTATTGTGTTGATTTCTCTTACAAATATTGTTCTATTTTTAAAGATAAATTGCTTAAATTTAGAGCACCCCAAACTGATAATGTTTATACCTTGGACTTAAATTCCTTGTGTAAACAAAGAGTAAACTGATTAACTGCAAAGATAAATAAATCATGGATCTATAATAGAAGACATAGACATTGAAATATATATTCTTTACAGAAGTTATCTAAGAAACAATTAGTTTCTAATTTTCCTACTCTTAAATTTGAAAGTGATAGATTCTGTGATCCATGTCAACTTGTCACGCAGTAAAAATCATCCTTCAAATATCCTAACAAAATTGATACATCTAAACCTCTAGAACTTATCCATATAGATTTTTTTGGACCTTCAAGAATTTCAAGCTTGGCTGGTAAATTATATGTATATGTTTTAGTTAATGACTATTCTAGATTTACTTGGATTTATTTTCTAAAATATAAAAATAAAGATTTTACTATATTTGAAAGTTTTTGAAAAGCTTTTCAAAATTAAAAATGTTTTAAAATAATTTCACTTAGAAGTGATCATGGTGTAGAATTTTAGAATATGGGATTCAATGCATTTTGATCAAATATGGGTATTAAACACACCTTCCCTATACCGAGAACACTTCAAAAAAATGGAATTGTTGAAAGAAGAAATAGAACTATTTAGGAAATGGCCAGGACTATGATGAATGAATACAGTCTTCCTACCTATTTCTGGGAATAATCTATAGGCACATCCTGTTATATAATGAATAGAGTTTTAATTAGTCCAATTTTCAAGAAGACACCCTATGAACTCTAGAATAACAGAAAACCTAAAGTAAATTACTTTAAAGTTTTTGGATGCAAGGTTTACACCTTAAACACCAAAGAAAATCTTGGTAAATTTGATCCAAAATATGATGAAGGAATTTTCTTAGGATATTCTGCTACTTAAAAATCTTATTTAGTTTTTAATAAAAATTCAACGATTATCGAAGAATCAGTTCATGTAAAATTTGATGAATCTGATCCCTTTGAGAAAAGGAAAGACCAAATTGATGAATCTGACTCTCATGATAACATGAGACTTTAGAACTTAAAAATATTACTTTTTAAAGCATATAAATGAAATTTAGTCCAGTTCATAAGAACGTGATATTGAAGAACCTAACAGTGTACTACCTAGACAGTCTAGAACCCTAAAGAATCACCCTCTAGAAACTGTTATAGGAGACCTAGACACTGGAATTAAAACTATAAGAAATATAAGAAATCTTGTTGAATTCTCTTCCTTTATATCCCAATTAGAACCTAATACATTAGAAGAAGACTTAGTTGATGAAATTTTGATGATATAAAAGCAAGAAGAACTAAACTAGTTTAAAAGAAATGAAGTTTGGAAATTAGTTGAAAGACCATAGAGATATATATTTATAGGAACTAAATGGGTCTTTAGAAATAAATAATATGATCAACTAATAATAACTAGATATAAAGAAATACAATTAGCTAAAGGATATAATCAGGAAGAAGTTATAGATTATGATGAGACCTTTTCACCTGTAGCTAGATTATAAGACATTAGGATCCTTCTAGCCTATGAATCTCAAATATACTTTAAATTAATTCATATTGATGTTAATTATTCCTTTTTAAATGGTTATTTATTAGAGGAATTTTATGTTGAGAAACCTCCTGGTTTTGAAAATTCACAAAAATCAGATTCTATTTTTTAACTTACTAAATCTCTTTATGTCCTTAAACAAGCACCTTGTGCTTGGTATGAAAGATTAAGTTCTTTTCTTTTGAAAAATGATTTTAATATTGGAATGGCAGATCCGACATTGTTTAATAAAATTTTAAAGTCTAATATTTTATTGGTTAAAATTTATGTTGATGATGTAATTTTTGGTTCAATAAACAAAAAACTTTATCATGAGTTTTCAAATTTAATGCAAAAAAAGAATTTGAAATGAGTATGATGGGAGAATTAAATTTCTTTCTAGAACTTCAAATCTATAAAAAGGATTTTGAAAATGTTTTGAATCAAAAAAAATACATTACTGATTTACTAAAAAAATTTGGACTTGAAAATAGTTAGACATATACAACTCCTATTTGTACTAATATAAAACTTGTTTTGATGAAAATGGAAAACCAGTTGACAATAAGTTATATAGAGTTATGATTAGATGTATATTATATATTTCTTCTAGTAGTATAGATATAATTTAATCAGTATGTCTTTGCGCTAGATTTCAATCTAATCCTAAAGAATCTCACTTAAGTGTCGTTAAAAGAATTTTTCAATATTTAAAAGGAACTTTTTTTCAATATCTTCTCTATCCAAAAAATTCTATTTTTAATTTAATTTTATATTTAGATGCTGACTTTGGAAGCTGCAGATTGGATATAAAAATCACCTTAGGAGCTTGTCACTTTTTAATAAAATATTTAGATTCATGGTCTAGTAAGAAACAACACTCAGTTGTCATGTCAATAGCCGAGGCAGAATATGTATTTGTAGGCAGTTGTTGTGCACAAGTTTTGTGGATTAAAAACACTCTTATGGAATTTGGATGAAATTTTAATAACACACCTATTTTATGTGATAATACAAGTGCTATAAATATTTCAAAAACCCCTATTAATCATTCTAGAACTAAGCATATTAATATCAGACATCATTTTCCAAGAGATCAAGTTCTTAAAAATGATATATTTTTACAATTTTTAAGTTCTAAAATTCAATTAGCTTATATTTTTACAAAACCACTTCCTACTGCGAGGTTTTATTTTATTAAGGGGGGGCTAGGTTTATTTATTTTTAAATGAAATTTTAATTTTAATTTTTTTATTTAATTATTTTAATTATTATTTTAATGTATTTTTTAAATTTAATTACTTGTTTTTAGAATAATTTAAATTTTCATCTGTATTTCTTTAAAAAAAATTACGCATACATTTTTACTTTTAAATAGTGTAATAATTATTATGTATGTAATGACACAGGAATCAAGGATGTCATAAACCGTTTCAAATTCTAAACCTGTTCATTTCTTTCGAAACCTTTCGAAACCAAAAAACATTACCACTCTTGTCTACCCAAACCTAAACCTTCAAAACCCTAGCTCTTCGAATCTTCAGAAATATGCGACAGAAATGTCCAAGACAAAGATAATCGAGGAAGGAGAAACCAGTAATTCCAATCGTCAGTGCACAGTTAGAAGAAAGATTCTACAGGGAAAAGTAATCGACCTGGAATGGTTGTATCAAACAGGTCTGATGCTGAGGTAGGCCCTCACATTTCAGAATCTCGAGCAAACTTTTAGTGGAGAAAATATAGAATTTCTATATAAGGTAGAGCTTCCTCACTTTTTCAAAATTGTTCAATTTAGTCTAGGAGAAGAAGAAGATACATTAATTACACAAGTCGAATATCTAAATTTTTCAATCTCTACTGTGGAAATCGCTAAGATATTAAATTTCCCTCATAAGGGAGTTTATAATTTTGACTTAAAGAATATTATTGATAATGTACATAAGTTTGAGGACATTATGTAATTTATTTTTGGTTCTACGAATGTAAGTAAAATGTTAGTGAAGGATATGCAAGATAATCATAAGATTCTTGTTAAGTTTGGGAAAATAGGGATTGCACCTAGGATTTCAGATATGGAGAAGATCTTATTTATTGACATGTACATAATTTTTTTGTTTAAGAGTGAAATCATGTTGAATTTTTTGATACAAATGGTAAGATATCTCAACTATTTTCGACAACCAGAAGCATGGATGAACTTCTATCCCTTTGGAAGGTTCATTTCAAAATTAGTGTTTATATTTGATATGATAAGATTAATAGATACCATAGTTACATGCCATCAATGTAATGTTTTCAATGTTGGAACTCTAAGGAAGATCGGATTCTTCTAGAGTATTGTAAAACAAAAGTTTATGCCTATTGGAGCTGAGGATGACCAGGACTCAGCTCAGGGAGAGCAACCTGCTAAATCTAAGGATGGCATGATAGAATCTAGAGTAAGTGGGACTCAAGAAGATTAATATTTGAAGTTGTTTATGCACCTACAGATGAAGGAGGACTTCAAATTGCAAGGAAGAGAGAGATTATATATGGTGGGGAATCTTCTCTAAGTCTCTCTCTTACAACTAGAGATCTACTAAGTTAAATATTTATTAGAGAATCTACAGTATAGGAAATTGTACAACCTACAGTTTCTCAGACTGAGGTGACTCCTCAAGTAGAAAGAGAAATTGTGCCACACACTATTGAAAAGTCTGGATGAGTTGAAGTGGCTAGACCTGAATCTGTTCGAACTGTACAACCTACTGAGATTGTTCAAGTGGAATTATGTCAATAGGAACCTGTATTAGAGGATCCATTCTTGGAGTAAATCAATGAATATGATGCTCAGGAGAATAAAGAACCTATTAATATGAATTAAGAAAATAACCTTTCTGAAATTCACATTGAAAATATTAATGATTATTTTTATGTGGATGAGTCAGGGAAGGAATCGAAGGAAAAATCATTAGAGAATCCAGTACAGAGAGGATAAAGAGAAATTAGATGTTTAATCTCTACCTTCAGTTCTGTTAAATCCAATGGAATCTTAGACTGAGAATCAAGCACAAGGTGTCTCTGATTCTATGAATGCAGATGTCGAGGAGCTATATAGAAAGTTAACTAGAGTTGAATCAGAAAATGATGCTTTGAGAAGTGCATTGGAAAAGGAAAATCAGAGATTTAAGAAATTGAAAGCCACTTCTATTTCAAAACGAGAAGTTGAAGTTTTTATGAAGGATGTGTTGGATAAAGTTACAAATTTGAAATTTGAGATGGTAATGAAGTCAGATAGCGTAGATTTTAAGATTTTCATGGAACAACAATTCACAACTATCAGGAACAGTCAAGAAGGTACCTCAGGTACTTCACCTAATAGGATAAGGAGATTTTAGGCCATTACAATAGTAATGAGCAATATGAATGATAGATTGTAGGACCTTAAGTGCAACAATGATCCATTTTCTGTCTTTTTAGACAACCAAAAGCATCTTATTGAGTATTTATCTTTAGATGAACCTAGAATAAGAACTTTGTTGAATAAGTTCACGAACAAGTTAACTCTTTTTATAGAAAAGTAAGAAAGTATGCATGAGTTCTTTATAGTCAATTTTATTGAGGATAATCATCTGGATCAAGAGGGAAGAGATCTAATTATCTAGTTGGGAGATGGATTAATGACGAGGCTGAAGAATCCATTAGCAGAAATCAAGGAATTAATCCAGAGAATATGAGACCAGTTTCAAACCTTTTTTGACCCAAACCTTGATTCACATTGTCATTACTGTACTTGTGCTTATATTTTCAATAAAATATATTTACATCCCATGTTTATGTGTTATTAATTTGTTTTATAGTATTTTCTATGTTATAATTCCAGTAATATAGCTTCAAATATTGATAAATAGTTTACTATAGAATTTACTTAAGTTCAGTGCTACATTAAAAAGTGTTCTATTCCTTATTCTATCAATCTTCTTGATATCACAAAAAGGGGGATAAATTTTGATAAACCCAACGTTTTATTTTAATCTTTTAAAATTTTACTTTAATCATTTGTATCTCTTAATCAAGGGGAGAAAAAACATTTTACTTTTCTTTCTTTATTTAAAGGGGAGAAATATGGATAGACATAAAAAAATATTTGAGAGAAATTTTTGGATAAACACAAAATTTTATTTTCTACATTTATAAAGGAGGAGATATTATTTTACTTTATAAAAGCGGAGAAATTTAAAAAAAAGTTGAATGTTTATTTTCAAATATAAAAATGTGGCTAACAGAATGTATATTTCTTATTGAAATAATTTTGTTAAAATTAAATATTGTTTTTGTCCTTACTAAATTCTAAATTATATATAATTAATTTTGAAGGTTAATTTCATGGGTTTTTTTATCATTAAAAAGGGGTAGATTGTTGAGAAAGTGTTGTTTTCAACAATAATTTATTATTATTAAGAGGAGATTTTTTAGAACAATACTCTATCTCTTTATGATGATTTTGATGTTCACAAATACCCCTGTTTTTTATTCTAATGATTTTACCTTAAGTGTATTTCAGGAAATTAATATTTTTTATTTCTCTATTTGGGAATAATTCTAAAGCGTTTAATCCACATGGAATATTTGACAAAGTGTTAAGAAATCATTTTAGTGTATTATCGTGTTATGGAAACATTGTTCATACCCTACTTTCAGGAGTGTAGCGTAAGGATTGAATCCTTCGTTTACTTTACGGGATATTAGAAAAGTATGGTTAAGCAACCATATGTTATCAGAAAAGTATGGTTAAGAAACTATATGTTATCAGAAAAGTATGGAAGAAGAAACCTAAATTTGGAAGGAACCTTATGTTTGGGATATCAGAAAAGTATGGAAGAAGAACCCTATGCTGGTATGGAATGTTATGTTTGTTTCTAAAAATTATGGTTCATCAATCTTACTTTTTTAAAAAACCTTACATTTTATAAAAAAGTATGGATCATGTACCATACGTTTAGAAGCTGATAAAAGTATGGATTATATATCATAGGTTTGAGAGTTGAAGAGAAAAGTATGGATGATCAACCTTACATTTGAAGAGTGGATGATCAACCTTAGGTTGTGAACCTTACATTCAGAGAAAGAATGATATGCAGTTCAACCCTATGTTTAGCGTCAGAGATATCAAATACGACTTTATCAAGCAACGGTCTTTATACGGATTATCAGGCTGATTTCAAGCTAGATTAAAAGCCCAATTTTAAAGCACGTCCTTGACTAATTCAAATACATTTATTTATAATTCAAAGGATTGATTTAAGATGAGATTTTCATGATGAATATTCAGGGGAGTTACGACTGCTCTGTTATTCAAACATTTGAATATCGCAATTCTAAAGGTGACATTTGTGGATATAAATTTTAAAGGAAAACGTTAATTTCTACTATATATATCTATGATACTATATATGACATAAAAAGAGGCAGATCATCGAAAACAATATTAGGATAACAAGCTATTGATTTTTTCACTTCTACAGTTTTACAGAGATATATGAGTCACACAGATCTGCTGCTACCAAGATCTATCAAACTCTGTTTTTTTAGAAGAAGATGAAACATGTTGAAGATTCACCAATTATACATCGATTATATATTGTGAATCTACTATTGTTGAATCTTTATAAATTCATTTCAAGATCTGATGCAACCGGATCAGCTCAGAACTACTTCTACCTAAAGATCGTTCATTTTAAAGACTATGATCCATCGACTGTTAGTTGGGTGTTGTAGCAACTATAAAGAACCACTGGAAAGTATTTGCAGAAAAATACTCTTTGTATTTTGATTAATCTGATTATCTTACTAAGTTGTGTATTCGGTTCTGTGTATGAACCTGGAGGATATGTTTTAGCCTTAACTTGTAAAGGTGGCAACTGCCTACACTCAGTTGTGGTTGGTCTGTTGATAAGAGGATCAGATAGTGAAACTCACCAAGATTGTGGAGTAGATCATTGGTGGAGTGGACTAGGGGCCTTATTTTTTCGAACCACTATACATTCGTGCATCCCTAAATTTGTTTATTTTCTGCTTCATAAACTTTATAATAAATTTGAAGGAAATATTCGGAAATCAACATGATTTGAGAAAAAATTGTAAAATACACAATTCACCCCCCCCCCCCTCTTGTGCATATTTGGTATAACCGGATCCAATAGTGACATGGAGGTCTAAGGCTCGGATTGAAGTCCCTAGTTAATCCCATGATGCTTACTTTCGATCTTCAAACCATTGAACATCCAGCAACCTTATGATGGGGAAAATTCTAATAATATTTTAAATCCATATGATCCTCCTCCAAGAAAAGTATGAAAGCCTTATAATGCTAGATAAAGCTTTATGATTAGATACAATGGTTTATAATGGTCCTAGAAAATCTTTAAGTTTGCTTTTATCCCAAATTTTGGAGAAGTCCAAAAGTCTTATGTTCCTAGGAAAAGATTCATATCTAGCTATATAGTCTTATGCTCGTCCTAAAAATCCTTAAATTCATCCTAGTAAAGCCTTATGTTACTAAGTTTTTAACTTTTATTTGAAATCATGGGAATGAAATCTGTCAAATTAGGATTTTCCTGAATAAGTATAGAATGAATAAAAACAATAAAAATCATCCTTAAAATCCTAAAAACAATTAATTTCATGAATCAATCAATGTATGTTTTTTCATTAAAATCCTAAGGATAAATAAAAAAATTAAAACCATCATTTTATCCACTTAAAAAACTAATTCCAGAGTTTACCAAAGTATCAAACATGTACTATTTACCAAAGATTCAAATGAAATATGGGGTTAATTTCCAATAAAAATTTGATAAAAATTTAGGAAAAAATGGATCTCATCACGCCCCCACAATTAAACTAGTGAACTCTAAATAAATATAGTGAATTAAATTATTTGAACAGATATGTCCTTCAGAAATTGAAGTAAATGATCAGGTGAAATAAAAAATTATAGAGTTTTACCTTATTTATGAATTTAATTCACTATATCACTTTAATTCACACACAAGTTATGGTTTCAAGTTGTAAATGGAATGGGTCCTAGTGGAATAAAGATTTTAACAAGTGGGAATGTCCTGATTCTTTCTCCACAAATCTTCCTTTATGAGGTTAATTTTCACACTTTCTTAATAGTTCCTAAATAAAATTTAGATATATCATTTACTCATTCATCATCAAAGTTCATAATTTCCTAAACCTTTCCATCCCCTCTTTCAATTATCACTTATTTAGTTTTTCCCAAACATACTTTTGAAAATCACTTATTGAATGAATGAAGCTAAACCTAAAACAAAATCATCCTAAGATAATAGTTATCCATCGAGACTAATAGTGATAGTCATGAAATAGAAGAAACACTTGGGAATATGGCTCTAAGGTCTCTCTAACTCATATTTGATGGTTAACACAGACACATGCACTTATGGTTATTTAGGAAGAATTCCTGATCAAATCTTATCTTCTTATTTTACTCTAGTTCATATAATTTATCCAATTCTATTTTTGGGAGGCCCCCTAAGGTGATACTCAATCACTAAGGTTTGATTACTTAGTTTTTATTTCATCATTCTATCTCCCTTAAGCTATGATATTGGTTTCACTATATTTTTTTCATTTACAACTCTTTTACTAGTTAAAAAGAAGAAACATCCATGAAATCAGTTGTAAGTTTACTTAGTAATCCTCAACTTTGAAAATTTAATAACCAATGGAATTCCTATACTCTAGAAAATAATTTTTCTTAGGAAATAAAATATTCAGCTCAATTTTTCTTATATAAATACACTTTTAAAATTTTAAAGAAAAAATCAAAAAGTTTGTAAAAACTCGGAAAGACAATTTTGAATGCTGTGATTTATTGGTTGGAGTAGGACACTCAAGAGGGGTAGTGAATTGGGTTCCTATAAAAATTTATATCTAAAACCTTTATTTACAAATTATTAAATTATTTAGAAGTTCCTCAATTTAAAAAAAATCCCAGTTAACCAAACTGCAGATTTATAAAAGATTAGTTTTTTCAAAGTATTTCTCAATGATTGATTAGTTATTAGTTTAAGAAATATACTTTATTATCTAAGATTTTGAAATCTTTTTATTAAAAAAAATTATGATATAAACATTATCTAAGATTAACTATCAAATTGAATTTATTTTTTCTGAAATAGTAATAAGAACAGAGAAAACAAAACTTGAAATCACACAGAAGAAGTAAACGAGAGGTTTAGTCTCAAGACGAGACATAATCCTCTCCACTTGGTGATCACCTTACACCAAGAAGTTTATATTAAATAAAATTTATCCACACCCTAGATTGGGGTAAAAATAGTATACAAACTATCCAGGTCACTAGACATCTTCCAAAGTTTACATGGAAGTCTAAAAAAACATGCATGCCATGGAGGGACCTCTTACACTATTATCAGTGGGAGTGTGAATGTGAAATTTTGTGAATACATCTAAGTATATTTCAATTTATCATAGGAGTCAGTGTGTGTTTAAAAATAGAGACACACACAGCTCTAAATGTAAAATAAAGTACATATGTATAGAAAAAAAAGATAACAAGGGTTTATAATTCTCTATGTGATATTCTATGAGGCTATTATACTCCTTCAAGATAGTAGAAGTGAATAGAGATTCATCTTCTAGAAATAGACATCCAAACAGAGAGTCGTGGTTGTTTTTATGTTCTGTACCTAGTGACATAAAAGATTCCCCCAAGTGTTCTTGTCATCTAAATTATCTCTATAGGAATTTTTGGGATTATGGTTCTTAGTAGGGTCTTTATGTATGCATAGTAGGAAACTCGTGTTTTTCTCTAATGTGAAAAAATAGTTTCTAACAGGTCACTTATTTTCCACTTCCTTTCTTGTTTATCCATATATTTCATTTATAAAGATAGGAAAAATGTTCTCTGGTACCTTGTAACTCATACTCATCTCTGAAATCATTAAATGTTGTCTACAAAATACAGGCATGCTCATTAATATAATACTCAGTACTAAATATGATAAATATAACTGTTAGAGGTAAGTTATAATTTAATAGATAGATCATCAGTGACTTAGTTTGTTGGTAGCTCAGACTGTCGGTGTCTCATACTGTCTTTAGATCATTTCTGTTGGTAGCTCATTCTATTGGTAGATCATTTAAGTCAGTATATGATACATGGGTAGCTCAGTTGTTAGTAGCTCATACATACGGAAATTATGAGTTTTGGTCAGTCACTTGATCGGTAGGTCAGACGTTGGAATGTTAGAATGTCTATAGGTTATACTTTTCATATATTAGATAATCAATAACTCATAGTTAGAAAAAAAAAATTGATTTTTTATATCGGTGCCTCAGATTATCAGTAGCTTATGTCGTCAGTAGCTCATGTATCATTGAATTTTCTATTATTAGAAAAAGTATCAGTAACTCATACTTAACCAATATATGTAATGTTTTTATATGATTTCAACACTAACACTAGAGGTTAAGATTATAATTAAACTTTATTAAACACATTGTATCTTAATAAATCATAATAATCATATTTAATCATGATTTGTGAGCATTTAAACTAAAGGAGGCCAACAATCTCCCCCTTTTTATGATCATAAATCATGACATTGTATACACCAATAATTGAATTTATGATGATCAGGGAAAAAATATGTTTATCATATTGCACATATTATTGAGATAAAATTTTAAAAGAAACATAAGTACAAACTACCTGATAAATGATTTGTTTCAATTACATGTTCCTTTTTAATCTTAAGAGTAACCTTAAACTCCTTCTGAGAGAGATGCCATATTATTCCTCCCCCTTTTGGGATTATCAAAAAGGAAACATTTAATAAAAATAAAGAATAGGTAAGTAAATAATAATGAGATGAAATTATAGAAAGTATTCCATTAATTAAGTAGTACAAGGGATAACAAAAATAGTACAACAAAAAATAAAGTACATCAAATCCCTATCAAAAATTGATCCAAATACTTCTTGGGTAAACCAAAGTTCATCACTTCCTTGCCTTTATCAGAATTAGATGAGGGAGGATTAGAAGGTTCAGCGGATGTAGTAGTTAGAGGATCAATGTGGATAGTGAGGGAAGGAAGAGGAACTCTAGTAAAGTGTGAAATAGAAAGGATGTGGCTAGAAAAAGAAGCTGAACCTGTGAGTTCTTATTGAATTATAGGTCTAATATGGCTGAGATCATGATCAAGGGTCATGGTTAAAGGTGCCAAGGGTGAAGAAGAATAGGTAGAAGTATCCAGTACTGGTCTGATAGGGGCAATAGGAGAAGCAACAATAGTGTACTATGATGGTGTAGGTATAGTTTGAGAAAATTTATGAAGTCCCTAAGGACCTCACTACCATAATTCATTGACTTCTCAAAATCATCCTTATTTTCCATGAACTTCTCAAGGGTTGGAGTAAACTCTTTTAATTGCCTAAATTTTACTTTAAAATCCTGAGTCACTGCAGGAAACATAAAATTCTCCACCAAATACTTGAAATGACTGTTCAACTGATTTTTGTTATAAATTATTATGAAATAGAAATATAATTTATTGTTTATTTATTCATTATTAGTAGTACCACTAGTGTAATAAAACATAACCATGTCACAAATATGATCATAATTATGTCTGATTTTGAAAAGACTCTCCTTTTCAGTGCTACCCATCGTATTCTTAAGTTCCCCTCTAATCACATGTCTGACCATCTCAATATCTAGAGTTTGAACAATATGAGAAGCTAATCTTGAGACACCTTTCACTATATCTCTGGTATCTAATCTCAACTGAGTTAGATCAAGAGCTAGATATGGAAGATTAGCTAATGTGGAAGCATCATTCACTGCATATTTGACAACAGACCTCAAAATGGAAAGATCAAGATTCGTAGGAGGAGGAGAATCATCCTCATAAGACTCTAAAGAGGTTTGTTAAAACACTTTCAAAACTCTATCCAACAATTATTTATATTCAGTTTTCAACTTGTTAATGGTTGATACCATAGAAACCAATTCATTTCTCAATTTTTAATTATTTGAAACAACAACTTCAGCAAGAACTATTAACCTTGGATAAACCTGAGATACAACTCTATCAATAATCAACTCAGCATCTCTTTCACTAATTCTGGAGACATGAGAAGGTGGATATGAAGGAGTTGATCAAACAGTAGCAAACAGTTCTTCCTTGAAGAAGATAAAAGCAGCTTTGGTGATATAGTCAATAGATTCTGAACCAACAATAGGAGTAGGAGAAATCCTATCCTCCATATCTAGATAATCCAATACAATAGTCACATACCCTGGGTCCCTCCTCCATATAAGTACCAGAATATCATCCATGGGAGAAATCACTTCAACCTTTTCTCTTTTATCTTGTCTCTCCCCCTAAACTGATGGTCTTTTTCTTGAATAAACCAACTCCCTCACTTGAGTCACAAAAACATCCCTTATAGCCTAAACTTATTCCTAAATAGGGAAAGCAGGATCTCTCTATTCTACCATAGCTGGCTCAACATGGGAATCAGGAGCTCTGTACTCAAGAAAAACTTGTTCAGTAGCCTCATGGCATTCCATAGTAGGTTATTCTTCCTATACCAATATAGGATCATCAGTAGGACTCTTGTGTTAAAAAAGTTCTAGGGTTAGATCAATAATATCTTCACCAGGTCCTTGGTAATCATCACCATGGTCTGCTCTACTATCTGAATCATCAATTTCAATATCTTCCCCTTAATTTTCATATTCTCCATCATCCTCTCCTAATTATTCATCATCTTCCTCAACTTAACTTTCATTTCCTTCTTCCCCTTCTCCACTTTCATTTTCTTTTTCACCAAATTCATCCTCATAACTACCAGATTTTCTCTTACACTAAACATTCTCAGACTCTTTAGTCTCATCATTGTCATTCATAGGAAAAAGTGGTTCCTTATCAGGTAAAGGTCTTATAGGACTTACAAGAGCATAATAAATTATGATTATACTATCAATAATGTCATGATCACTCCTATCATCTATAGAAGACTCATTTCCTTGACCTTTCTCAGCCACATCCTCATCATCATCAGAATACTCACCAAAGTCATCTAGTCATATACTAGGATCAACCATATTCCTTGACCTTGATGGATTATCAACAGAATCAAATTTTTTATATAGCTTGCCATTATCCTCAACCCATATCTTTTTTTAGGGATTCCAATTAATTTTAATCCACTTGCAGATAACCTTATTGAGTAAAAACCATCATAATAAGAAATTGTCTCTTTATTTTTATTTATAAAGCATTTATCATTCAACATGGTAGAGAAAATTCTAGGATAAAATAAAGAGTTTTTTTTAAATAAGGAATGATCATACCATTGATATAAACTATTAGATATTTTCACAAATTTACCTTATATCCTTTCTTCAATAGATACTGCAAGTAAACATCTTAAAACTTAAGAGAAGAAAATTCCTCTTTCTGGGGACATAACTGATGTTGGGTGAATTTAAACAATAGACTCCACTCACCACCAAGCTCTGTAGAAATATTTCTCCTATGCTCTATATTGCCTGTTAACTCAGCCAAAGCTACCTAATAACTAAAGAGGTCACTTGTTTGAAGAGAACTTCCCTGATATTCATCACAAAAACCCTCATGGGGTACTTTCAAGCATTCTAAAAAATAATTAGAAGAAAAGGACACTCTCCTTACATTCACTATTGACTTTATCAAAAACAGTTCAATTCCTTCTAGAAGAAACTTAGCATTCAGGTAAAACTCATGTACCAACCTCAGATAATATAGCCTCTCATTATTGTAGAACCACTCCAACAATCCTTGTGTTTTCAACACATTCAGAAAAAGAGACTTACTAGATAATAGACATTCCAAATTAACTTCCTTCTTAGGGGTTACAATACAATTCATGAGTTCTGGATGAATAGGATTAGGCTTAGGCATAGACTGACTAGATTCACCTCTTTGCTTCTTAGAGAGATGTGACTCATCCTCATATCCTTTAAGGATGCACTTGACAAGAGCCATTGAGATAGGTTTTAAGGTTTTATCTAGAGAGATAAGTGAGATCAGGGGAGAAGGGTTCGAGACTAAGAGTCTGAGAGTAAGTGTGAGGGTAAAAAATATTGGATCAGCCCTTAATTATATCACTTAGGAATTTGAAAACAAAAAAAATAAAAAAATGGATTAAAATAAAAAAATAGAACACCAACATTCCAAATTTCAGATAGAGAAATAAAATAATTAAATATCGTTCGATGAGACACATTAGTGAGATCCATCGATATGTCACCATCAATGAGTCATGTTGGTGAGACATCATCAGTGAGTCATGTCAATGAGACATCTTTGGTGAGTTTCATTGGTGAGACATCATCAGTGAGTCATATCAGTGATACATCATCGGTGAGTCATGTCGGTGAGACATCATCTATGAGTCACATCGGTGAGACATCATCGGTGAGTCACGTTGGTGAGACATCATCAGTGAGTCCTCAAAAATTGATCATTCCTAACTCATGTATGATGTAATTTATCCTCTCATAATTTAAAGGCTTAGTAAAAATATCATCAAGATGATGTTCTATGCCAATGAATTCAAGAGTTATATCACCTTTTTTATAATTATCTCTCAAAACTTTATGTCTTACATCAATATGTTTTGTTCTAGAGGAGAAACAAGATTCTTAGGAATTTTTATAGCACTTGTGTTGTCACAGTTTATAAGGACTTTTCCAAACTGATATCCACAATCTAGTAATGTGTATTTCATCCACAAAATCTGAGCACAACTCCAACTATTAGTTATGTATTCATATTCATCAATAGATAATGCAATAGAATTTTTCTTTTTACTACACCTTGATACTAGATAATTACCCAAAAAGTGACATGTTCCAGATGTGGTTTTTCTATCTAAATTGCAACCACCAAAATTAGCATCAGAATAACTAACTAAATTAAAAAAAATTCCTCTAGGATAAAACAATCCTAAATTGTTAGTATACTTGAGGTATTTGAAAATTATTTTAACAGCAATTAAATGAAATTGTTAGGATTTTCTTGGAAATTTTCACATATAAACACGCTGAACATAATATCAAGTTGGATATTAATCAAGTATAGTAGACTTCCAATCATACCTCTATAATTGGTTTGATCAACCGATTTTCCATTTTTATCAAGATCAAATTTATAGGTCGTACTCGTTGGAGTATTACTACTTTTTATACTATTAAATCCAAACCGTTTCAAAAGATCTTTAGTGTAATCACTTTGATTTAAAATAATACATTATTTATTTTAAAAAAAATAGAAATCCAAGAAATAATTTGAGTTCACACATCAAACTCATTTTGAAATCACTTTGCATCAATTTTGAAAAATCAACACATAAGGAATGTTTTGAATATCCAAATATAATATCACCAACATATATTTAAACAAATAAAACATCTTTAGAAATTATTTTTATAAAAAAGAGTATGATCAACAATACCTTTTGAAAATCATTTTAAAATAAGAAAATTCTTGAGCCTATCATACCAAGATATTAAATCAAGTTTTAATCCATACAAAGATTTTGATAATTTGAAAACATGATTTGGAAAATGAGGGTTTGTAAAGCTGGGGGTTGTTCAACAAAAACATCATCGGTTATATACCTATTTAGGAATTCAATTTTAACAGGCATTTGATATAGTTTGAAATTATGATGTGTTGTATATGCTAGAATAATTCTAATGGCTTTATTCTGGAAACTAGTGAAAAAGTTTCTTCATATTAAATTCCTTCTTCTTGACTAAATCCTTGTGCAAACATTATGGCCATATTTCTCACTATGGTACCAACTTCATCCATGTTATTTTTAAACACCCATGTAGTGCCTCTAGTCAATGTGTTTTTGGGTATATAAAAAAGTTTCCAGAATTTATATATTTTAAACTAATTCAATTCTTCTTACATAGCCATTACCCAAAATTCATCATTGATAACATCATTAATATTTTTAGGTTCAAGTTGTGAAAAAAAGGATTGATGTTCAATCTGGTCTCTAAGAGGAGATTTATTATGTGTTCCCTTATCTAAGTATCCAACTACTATGTCTAAGGGATGTTTCTTATGAGTTCTAACTAATTTAGGAAAAATAAGGTCTAGTTATTTCAGGTTCTTCTATAGGTTCAGGTTCACTATTATTAGAGTCTGGATATTTTCAAGAACTAGAGGATTTTCCTACTTTCTTAACAGAGGATTCATGAGGTTTAGCATTTATGTCCATATTATACAGATCATCCTCAATATTTTCTAGGGGGTTTTTAGGTTCATGTGGATATATTTCATCAAATTTGATATGTACATATTCTTCCACACACTTGGTTCTTTTATTAAAGACCCTATAGGATTTTATAGAGGATGAATAACCTAGGAAAACGACTTCATCACTTTTGGAGGCAAAAATCTCAAGATTATCCTTTGTATTAAGGATAAAGACTTTGCAACCAAAAACATTAAAATAATTAACCTTAGGCTTCCTATTGTTCCTCAACTCATAGGTAGTTTTCTTAAGAATTGGACTAATTAAAACTCTATTAATAATATAAAAATTTGTATTTACATATTTTTCACAAAAATAAATAGGTAAGTTATACTCATTAAAAATAGTTTGGGAAATTTCTTGTAAGATTCTATTTCTTCCTTTCTACAACTCCATTCTGCTGAGGTTTTCTAGGAGTAGAGAAGTTATGACTATAGCCATTTTGTGAGAAAAAAGATTCAAAATATTGATTCTCAAACTCACGGCCATGGTAACTTCTTAAGGATTAAATTCTAAGACCACTGAAGTTTTCTACGATTCTAGTATACTTAGTGAAGTTGGAACATGCTTCACTCTTGTGAGCTAAAAATAAATTCCAAGTATATCTAGAAAAGTTATCTACTACAACAAAGACATAATGCTTCCCATTTAAACTAGAAACTCTAGATGGTCCAAAAAAATCCATTTTAACCAACTCAAGAGGTTGAGAAGTTGAAACTTATTTCTTTGGTTTGAAATATATTTCATGATGTTTTCCTTTTTTACAAGGATTGTGGATTTTGTCATTTTGAAACTCAATTTTAGGTAGATCCATGACTATCCCTTTCCTAGTTAGCTTTCTAAGGGAGTTAATATTCCAGTGTCTTAATCTCCTATGACATAGGTAAGACTCTATAAAAATAACACAAGAAAGAAACATTTTCATAGGATATAGAATCTAGATCTATAGTATAAACAATTTAATTTCTAAAAGAAGTGAATACTAAATCATTTTTGGAATTGGAAACACTACAAGAATCATTTTCAAATTTAACATGAAATACATAATCACATAATTGTAAAATTCTAATCAGATTATACTTAATACCATCGAAAAAAGAACATTTGAAATTAAAATTGAGTGAGTGTTTCCAACTTGGCCAAGCCCAATTACTTTTCTTTTTGCATTGTCACCGAAGGTGACATACCCACCATCAATCTTGATATGGTTCTTGATTCTGGAATAGTACCCTATCATATGTATTTAATATCCACTTTCCAAGTACCATAAACTCTTACATGATCTCTCTAAACAGATTTCTGAGAAGAATAGATCAAACAAGGAAAGATTTTGGTACCCATACTTTCTTGGGTCCAGTAGAATTAGTAATTAAAGCTTTGAGAACCCACATTTTCTTCACGGGTTTCTTATAAGAAACTTGTAATAGTGTTGGAAAAATAAACTATATATGGTCTAAAAAAACTAGAAGTAGTAAAGGTATTTCCAGTGATGGAACTTACAACAGATTTTTCAATTTTGGGCACAAGACCAAATTTCCCATATTTTGATATAAATTTTTTTTAACAAAATTTCTTTTTCCAGGTTGATAACCAATACCAGAAGAATATTTAGGAGCAACCTATTTTCCAAGCATTTAAACTAAGGTATATTTTCCATTTTTCAACCTCTATAAATATTTATTTAATTTCTAATTAGATAGTTTATGTTCATTATTCTAATAAATCAATTGAACATTCTTTTCCTTTTCAATAGTAAGTTTAGATTCAAGAGAAACAGTAAGAGCATGTTGTTTTTTGAAATATTTATTCTTATCCTTTAATTTATTGAATATGTCCTCAAGAATTTTACAATATGAAAACATTTATTTTTTTTGTCATATTTTTATAATTATATCCATCTCTAGAATTATAATAATTCTATAAAAAAGACTTCAGGGTTACCTTATATGTGTTTTTTATGAAAAACATATTGCCTTTATCATCCATCTCATCATGTGAAGATTCTAAGTCACTATATTTATTTGTAAAATCACTCTAGGTGGCCTTCATTACATTTTTGTACTTTCTATCCTTATCTTAATATATACTTTTGAACTTTAATTTAGGAAATTCATCCTTCACATTTCCTATTCTCTTACACTCATATAAGACTATTTCATTAGTAATTTAATTTTTCATCCAATATTTTTTTCAATTTCCCTTTCTGTCATATTTTCCTTTGTAAATGGTCTTCCTAAAGAAATAATTTATTTTGTATAAATTATTAAATCTCCTGGACAATAGATCCATCTCTTCATCACTGTCACTTGATGATTCTTCATTACTGGAACTTTCAACATGAGCTTAAACTTTCTCTTTTTTTGGAGGCAGTGGTTTTGAAAGCCACTGACGTTCTCTTTGGTTCATCATATTATTCTATATTGACCTTCAGTACTTCTTCATGCATCATCATTTTACCTATAAAATCATTTATAGGTATATTGTTGATATCATAGGATTCCCTAATTGACTCTGAGGTTCCTCTCCACCTTTTTTGTAAACATCTAAGAATTTGCATTACTTATTCCTTGTACGTGATTGTTTCTCCCAAAGAGACCATCATATTTACTATCTCATTTTACCTAAGATACATTTTAGAAATAGGTTCATAAGTATTTATATTAAATTTATCATATTTAATAGTATATTTATTAAGCCTTATTTTATTTTCATTAGTGGTTCCTTCATGTGAAATAGCCAGTGTATCCCAAATTTCATATGTTGTTTCACATGCAGAAATCCTATTAAATTCTTCATCCCCTAAAGAGAAGTATAAGGAACCCATAGATTAATAGTTATTATTATAGGCTTATTTAGTGGAATCATCCTAAGTGTTCTTAGTAGTAGTAGTAATCTTATATTCATCTACAATTGAAGATCATATTTCAAAACCAATATTTCCAATGCATTTTCGTTTTAATTTTCCACTGAGAATAATTTGTGCCATTAAAATTGGGAGGTTTGTGGGTAACATAACCTTCCTATCTATTTTCCATTTAATAAATATTTTAAATAGAAATAACTTTTTAATTGATATAAATTTAGATATATCTAAAATACAACTACAATCACAGTTGAAAAATATTTTTGAAAAATATTTTGAACAACCTTTGATACCAAATATTGGTTAGAGTAGGACACTCAATAGGGGGATGAATTGAGTTACTATAAAGAATTTTATCTAAAAAATTTATTTGAAATTTATTAAATTATTTAAAAGTTCTCCAATTTAAAATAAAATAGACCAGTTAACTAAAGTAACATATTTATAAAAGTTTTATCTGTTCAAAATATTTCTCAAAGATTGATTAGTTCTCAGTTAAAACAATATACTTTATTATATCAACTTTTTAAATCTGTTTACTAAAAAAATTATGATATAAACACTATCTAATATTAACTATAAAAGTGAATTTAAGTTTTCTAAAATATTAATAAGAACAGAGAAAACAAAACATGAAATCACACAACAGAAGTAAACAAGAGGTTCAGTCTCAAGCTGAGACCTAATCCTCTCCACTTGGTGATCACATTCCACAAAGAATTTTATATTAAATAAACTTTACCCACACCCTAGATCAAGGTAACAATAGTATAAAAACTTTCTAGGTCACTATAACTCTTCCACAGTTTTCATGGGAGTGTAAAACAAACAGATAGGCTAGGCAGGGACCACTTCCACTGTTATCCGTGGGAGTGTAAATGTGAAAGTTTGTGAAGATATCTAAGTATAATTTAGTTCATCACATGAGTCAGTGTGTGTTTAAAAACAGAGACACACACTTCTTGAAATGTAAAATAAAGTAAATAGGAATAGAAAAAAAGATAAGAAGCATTTATAATGATCTGTGTGATTTTTTATGAGGCTCATGGACTCCTTAATAATGGTACAAGTGAAGATGGATTATCCTTAAAGAATCAGATAGAAAAATAGAGAGTCATGGTTGCTTTTGTGTTATGTTCCTAGTGAGTTAAAAGATTACCCAAAGTGTTTTTGTCCTCTAAATTTTCATTACATGAATTTTTGGACTTTTGGTTCTTAGTATGGTCTTTGTGTATGCATAGTAGGAAGTGCTCGTGTTTTTCTCTATTGTGCAAGAATAGTTTCTACCAAGTTGATTCTGTTCTACTTCCTTTCTTGTTGATCCAGATATCCCCTTTATACAGATAAGAAGCATGTTCTATGGTACCTCATATTCATCTCTGACATCATTAAATGTTGTCTATAAAAGATATATGGGCTCATTAATATAATAAGCAGTAATAAATCTCATAAATATGATAGTTACAGGTAAGTTCGAATTTAATAGACAAATCATCGGTGACTCGGTCTGGCAGTAGCTTATATTATCGGTGTCTCATGTTGTCTATAGATCATTTCCCTCGACAGATCATTTTATTAGTAGATCATTTATGTCAGTAGATGATGTTTCGGTAGCTTGGTTTTCAATTTCTCATACTTAGTGAAATTCTAAGTGTCGGTTGGTCACTTTATCGGTAGGTCAAACATCGGTAGGTCGGACTGTTGGTAGGTCAGACTGTCAGTAGGTCAGACTTTATATAACTCATACTTAGTGAAAATTATGAGTCACTCTATTGGTGACTCATCTTATTAGTATCTTATTTCATTGGTAGCACATGTATTAGTGACTTGTCTATCAGTAGGAAAGTTATTAGTATCTTGGGAAAGTATTAGTAGCTTATACTTAACCAAAATCTGTAATGTTGTTTTATGATGTAAACACTAAAACAAGAGGTTAATGTTATAATTGAACATGATTAAACACATTTTATCTTAATAAATAATAAATATAATATTTAAACATGATGTTTGAGCATTAAAACTAGATGATTCCAACATGATTTTTTTTATTTTAAGCCAAAAACACATAGAAACATCTAAAGAAAAGTAGAAAAACTATTTACATCCTAAGTTACTTTTTCTTATCCCATATAGTTATCTTAGACACAATTACCACTAACTATCACATTAATTTATCAAGGAACATATATTTAAAACAAATAACATCTAGATTAGTGTGATGGAAAGGGAGAACTTAGAGGTTGTTTATTCAATGGAAGTAGGGAGAAGCTCAGACTCCTTCATTGGATCCTTATAAAATTCCTCACAATAATGATTCACTTGTTATTCGTTCACATTGAATGTATTCTTTAAATATCCTCCATTGATTTCAACTTCACCAAAAAGAAAATTGTTAGTCAATATGTAAGGTACAGTCTATTTGGAATAAAGTTTATTAGACATGAACTAAAATGTTGAGGAGAATAGTAGAATTTTTTCTCTAATATCAAGGATTATTTTTTATGATACTTTCAATGAAATACTTATACTTATACAAAATTGAATTCACATAATATTCGCTTCTTATTTATTAAAGTTCCATCATCTACAGATTTCTTTATTCCCTAGATTTTCTAAACTCTAGGTTTAACTACTTCACAGCACAATAGGCTTTGTGCTACAACTATGCAAGAAAGCGAAAGTGTTTTACATAAACAATTATATATGGGGAAATACCTAAGGTTTTTTTAGGAAGTTCTATAATCATATAATGTTTCTTCCATATTCTTACTCTAGCTTTTCCTAGTAGGTTGTATTGTCTTTTCTAGAATCCTATTAATCTATCTATTCACCACATATACTTTCCTATTTGTTTGTGGGTGATATTAATTTTAGTTTTTATGATGTATTCCATACTTCTTCATCATAGAATCCATGTTTCTGTTACATAAGTGTGTGCCTTGGATACTAACTATGGATTGGGGTACTTTGAAACTATAAAAAATGTTTGTTTTTAGAAATTTTATAACAACCTTAGAATCATTATTTATGTTGTATATTGCTTCAATCCTCCTAAAAACATAGTCCATGAATACTAATATGTAGGAAAACCAAATCACATAGGAAATGGAACCAGGAAATCTAATCCCCATTCATAAAATATTTCATAGAAAATTAAAGATTTGTTAGGGCATTTCAAATATTTTATAAATTCCACAAGTAAACTGGTAGTTATTATGGGATTTACAAAAATCATGTGAATATTTATAAATTTAAATCTAAAAAAATACAACTTATAAAACCTTCGTAGTAGTTCTCTAAGATCTAAAACGGCCTCCATATGAAAGTGTATAGTAAAATGTAAGCACAAATTTAATTTATTCCTCAAGGTTACACCTTCTAATTACTTTTTCATTACAAATCTTCCATAAATATAGATATTCACAAAAATAATACTTTGAATATGATTTCTATTTATAATTTTGATGATTTTTAAAGAATGGAGTTACCTTTGATATGATTATAAAATTGACTAGATCAACATACCAGGGCGCTTGGGTGACATTGTACAGTTTCTCACTAGGGAAGGAATCATCCAAGTTAATCTCAGTGGGTGGTAATACCTCGATAGTGTATGTAAATGTAATAATTTTATAAGAAAAACATATTTTCACAACCCTTTTTATCATTGAAATCCAATTAAACCTCTTATTGAAATTTAAGGGTTTTAAAGGATTCCAATAACACTTATAAAAAGTTTTGAAATTTATTTAAATCCATTTTTGTGGATCTCCATACAAACAATATAGAACTTTGATAAATATAAATGATAAATACTACTTTAAACATGTGTATTATACGTATAATAATCCACTATATCATCTTTAAACACTATTGAATGGGTTTGAGAGATATGACTAAGTGATAGGAAAACAACATCCCGCCTCTGTAGTGTATCTATGGGTTGTTTTGAATCATCCACCCTTTGGATAGGATTATTCTTCCATTAATTATGTTCTAGAATCTCATTTTAAAAGAATGAAAAAGAAGAAAAATCTAGATCTCTAGGATTTTTTACCGATAAACAAGCATGCACACACAACATCATCACATGGTAGTAGTTTATATAGGTTATAGAAGATGCTCCTTAATAGATTCCGTTTATTCATGTGTTAAAATGCATGAAAAAATTTATAACTAGTATATTCATTCATCATATGAATGTTTCACCTACTATTTTTTTATCTCAGGAAATAATATGATAAATGATGTATAATTTGGGAGAAAATAAATTATAACAGTTTATCATTTTTGCTATAAGTTTCTTGAAATTATATACTATGCATGAAAATCAAAATTTTCATGCAATGCAAAACTGCCTATATATGTATCATATATATACAAAGCTTTATGGAATATCTCATTCAACATACCAGTTTTATTAAATCCTGAAATACATTGAAATTTCACCTTATATTGTATCGTATAAAATAACTTGTGAAACCATATCTAAAACTACTTTAGGATATTTTCCAAAAAACTTTTGGATATTTTCCAAAGCACTTTTGGATATTTTCCAAAATACTTTTGGAAAGCTATCATTAACTTCACCTTGTATAATATTATATAAAATACCTTTTGAATACATATCAAAAACACTATTGGATTAACTTTAAAACACTTTTAGACCATATCTTGGAGTCAAAATCAATCCCCAATCAATCAACCACAAAGTTTGACCCCATGGGACTTTATAGAATGGATAAAAAATATCAATATTTTGATCCATATATAGAATCAAAGAGTGGGCTTTAGCATAGAATCAATGATACTCAATTTATAAATGGATATGGCATGATCTCCATCAAACACTTATATCTTTATACTTCTGTTCACCAATCAACATCATATGTGATGAGCTCTTATCATGGGGTTCTCATAAACATAATGATCACTACATTACCTACCCTTTCCTAACATGGTATTTGGATGTCCCCAATTACCCCTGAACTACCTCCACTTGCTACTATCACATGTAGTGGATTTAATTCAAGTGACTTGTGTGTGAAATCTTGAAAGTAAGCATAAGAATTTAAATGTGTGAATTTATAATAGATTTCTACTATCAATACCGCCAAATTATAAATATAAGTTAGAAGATTGAATGAGTAGAATTCACCAATAGGGTTGAGGATATTATCCTTGGATAACCCATAGGGGTTTTAATGTTCCATAATCAAAATATTACAAAGGGAAATTAAACTACACAAGATTTTTGGATGGAACCCTTCTAGAGTGAGTTATCCACCTTCTTCTAGTTTTTTTACCACCCATATCTCCTACAGCAGGAATTACTTTTTATAGATTATTGGATTATTCTCTCCACATGGTAGGCATAATCTTCTTCTTTGATTTCAGGAAAGTTAGGGAGAGTATTAAATTTTTACGGTCAATCCCAATTTTTTGTTTGTGGGTGGAATAATTTGATACTTCACAGTAGTGGGTAATGTAAAGTTGGCCTAGGATTTTAATTAGGGAATTTTCTACTTTTCATAGTGCCTTTGGAAGAATTATATTATACATGAGATGTCACTTATTCCATAATATTCAATTTTATTTTCCCATCATTTTCCATTGAAGTCCAACTGGGTCTTTTTCAGTGGCACTATAACTTCTTCGGAAACTAGATCTTTATACTCAACTCATACTCAGAGCTCACACTCAAAAGTGGTTCTATTTAACAGTATATGGGGTTTCTTTAAATAGTATGTAAAATGATACTTCCTCAAATTCTTCAAGTTCCCATGGATTCATAGACTTTCTTCATGTGACTCTAGTGTTGACAAGAATCATTTTCCTTTGTAACAGAATGGAGTATGAGGACTCCCTCAGAAGTTACATAGAAAAGGTGGCTTCGATCTTGTAATGTTCATCTAGATATCACCCCCATTCAAGTAATATCTAAAATGAGAGAATATTACTACTATTAATCTCTTATAAAATTATATCCACTCCATCAAAATCACAAATTTAGGGGTGGTAGCCGAAGCTGGCATCAATAGGGTAGGTGTCGCCATGTTTTTCCCTAAGGTGGAGGTGCATAAATGAGGGTGATATAATCTTTTTTAGAGTATCTCTCCACCTCTATACCTCAAAAGGTATTAATCAAAGGGTTTTTTATCTTTAGATGAGGAGGAGGCTTTGTTTATTTTGATAGTCGTATGGAAGGAAGAGGCATGTAGAGTGGGTGAAGCTTATGGTAAGCATGACTATCATGAATATTGTAGTTAGTGTCCTAACCACAAGACGTATTTTGAGAAGGGAAGATCACTTTAGGTATTCCTACTATGATAGTGGTGGTGTGAAAATAAAATTTATTTATGTATTCATCTCTTCTTCTCTTTTCATATTTTTTTTATCACATGCAGTCAACTATTGGAACTCATGGTAGGTATGTCTACCATGAAATAGGGTGTGGTGATGTGGTTAGGTGACCATGATAAATTCTTGCAGTGTGATTAAGGCATGTTCACTCTTCCAACTATGTGATAGTAGGTTCAATAAGGGGGTAATATACAGTCAACACCTATGACAAGCCTACTAACCTTGGATATCACGATTGCTCATATCCATTTCAATTTTCTACCCTTTAAAGGATTATATTCATTCTTTTTGAATTTTTAGATTCCACCTAAAAATAAATTATTGAATTCACAATTAAAATCAAAATATGTATTCATAAATAAATAAAATATTTAAAATCCAAGTTCCAATTAATTTATAATTTAATAAATTCAATAGAAATCTCTTTTAACTTGGGGTTTAAGTTACAATTATGGGTATTTTCAATGAATAACATATTAAAATATATAAATTTACACCTCACATCACTCCCCCACACTTAGTCTATTGAAATCCCAATAAATTTATCAATTAATTAAAATTAAAAAAAATCATCCAACATAATATAAAATTGAACATCCATAAAAGAGAGAACACACAAGCTCAACCACTATTCAATTTATCATACCTCATTTGTGAGTCAAAAAACGTATTACTTCAATTCAATAAAATTTTAGTTATAATTGGATCAAATTATATTTAAGTGGTTATAAAATTTTTACAAATAGAGAATTCATTCAATCCTCTCTCTTAAGTTCCATAAACAATAGTTTGATTTCCCAATTTATTGATACAACTTAAATGAATGAGTTTTAAGTCAGTTGTCCCTTTTTCTATGGGTTCAATATTCACCTCACTTAAATGGATTCATTTTTTGCATTGGCCTTTTAAAATTTGTTTTTATGATCCATAATTGAGTACAAATAAGTATGCGTAGCACTTATTTAAGATAGCTTCATTTAATTATAGAAACACACCCAACACCCTTTTCTTAAAGATCTATTGTGGGTTCCCAATTTCCCATTTTTATTTTGTATTTCAAATAGTTATAGTATTTTTATTTAAGTTGGATCCCTATGGTGTTTGTCTCCTAGAGGTCATATTACTTCAGATTAAGTTCGAAATTCTTGTGACTTAAAGTTATAAAATTGGTTCACATAAATCTTTTCATGCACATCACATCTCTTAATTATATGAACAAGATTTCATAAAATCAGTGATGAAAATCACTCAAAAATCACTTAAAGTATCTCGGTTTTAGAACCAATGATTTCCCCCAATTATAGATTGATATTTTCAAACATAGTCAGGGCAGAAATTAAGTTCAATAAATGGGTGAAAAATAAAAAATGGAAACTATACAGAAGTGAAATATACAGTATTGTATTTTTAGGAAAATGTTTTTTAACGGATACTCACTTCCCCCGCACTTGGTTATAACACTATCACATTTGAATTTCAGTATTCATTATTTTACAAAATATAGTTCAAAATCAAATAAACAGTTATTCTAAGATAAAGGAAATAGAAAATGAGGCAGAAATTATTTTTTTAGTAGCATGGAAGAGTCTGGACTTCTTTATAGGTTCTTTCCAAAATTTATACTAGAAATTATTTAGTTATTGGACATTTTATTTGAATGGTTTCCTTGAACCACATTATTTAATCTCAATTTTTATCCAAATTTAAATTGTCTTTATGGATAAAATTTTAAGTGTAAGACTTGGTTTTATCCTTGTATAACAGTGAGTTATCATATTCCTCTTTCCTCAGTTACTCAACCTCCATTAATTTCAATTTTATTTGGTCTATAACCTTGACAATTTTCATAATTACTTATCTTAAATCCAAATAGTATTTTTTTATAAATCCTAAGAAGAAAATTAAAGTGTTTACCATAAATATTTTGGTAAGGAGATATGCCTCATGGGGTTTTTTAGGCAATTATTTTCACCCACAGTGCATCATCTAGCTTCTTACTCTAGTCTTTGTGGTTAGGTTGTACTATTTTCTCCGAGATTCGTTTTCCCTCTCTATTTCAATCCTATTCTAGTCCATTTTTTCTAGGGGTGGTAGGAATTGTAGGTTTTATGGTGTACTACATATTTTCTCATGAGTGATTCCATATTATTGTTATAGAAATGGGTTCTTTGGTTACTAATCGAAGCTCATGGTATTATAAACCTAAAAAACATGTTTTATTTAAGAAATGAAATTATAGTTTTTGATTCATCTGCCTAAGTGGATTTGGCCTCAATCCATTTCGAAACATAGTCTAAATCCAGTAATATGTAGTAAAATCCAAATGGAATAGAAAATAGTCCCATAAATATAATTCCTTATACATCAAATATTTCAAAAAAATCAAAGGATTTTGGGGTATTTATTTTCTTTTGGAAATTAAACCAGTAAACCCGATATTTTGAGGAATTTTTAAAAAAAATAATTGTTTTTAAAAATAGAAGGAAAAAAATACAACTTCTAAAATTTTACAAGCACTTCTTTGAGTTCCAAAATGGCCTCCACATAAAATTGTATGGAAAAAAAGCACAAAATGAATTTCTCCCTTAGGAATAAATCTTCTAATGATTTTATCATTAAACAATTTCTATAAATAAGGGTCATCACAAACATATTGTTTGGATTCAAATTTTATTTTATCAATTTGGTGATTAAATAAGAAAGAAGGTATCTTGGGTATTACCATTAAATGAACTATATCAGCATACAAGGGAACTTGGGTCAGGATGTTCAATTTTTTACCAGGGAAGGAATCATGTAGGATAATCTTTGGGACTTGTTCTACCTTGGTTGTATGAGGTATTCTGCTCATGTGGTCAGCCACCATATTTTAATATACCTTATTTTCTTTATTCTTGAGATAAAATTATTACATAAAAAAATCAATCTTACGATCATAGGATTTTCATTAGTCTTTTTAATCAAATATCTTAAAGTTTCATGATCATAATAAATAATCACCATAATTACTAAAAGATAAGAACAAAAATTTTATAAATCTACAATAATAGATTAGAAATCCTTCTATATTGTCATGTAGTTGATCTGGGTAGTGTCCATAGTTTTTGAGATATAGGCTATTAGTTAAGTAATTCTACAAATCCTTTGAGATAGAAAGGCCCCTATAGCTCTATAGGATGAATTAAAAATTATCTTAAAGGAGTGACTCTAATCTAGAGGGTGAATGATGGGGGAAGATGTTAAAAATTATTTCAATTTGGAAATGTTTTTCCAACATGATTCATTAAATACAAATTTAATCTCTTTCATAAGTAAGTTATTTAAGGGGAAATTAATTTTTTTAAAGTCCCTAGTGAATCTTATATAAAATCTGACATGGACCAAAAATTATATAATGTTCTTGGTAGTTGTATGGTAAGGTAATGTGTAAATTACATAAACTTTTACTTTATTGACTTCAATTCCTCCATTAAAAATAAAAAAGCCTAGGAAATTTTATTTTTCTACCATAAAATAGCTTTCTTCAAAATTCAAAACTAGTTATTTCTCAATATATGTTTGGAACAAAATTTCCAAACTATCCAAAAAAAATAAAACTAGTCCCATATATAGTGAAGTCATAAAGGAATACATATAATAAATTTTCAATCATATCTGAGAAGTTGTATGCCATGAAATATTGAAAGGTACCTAGGGAATTCTAGATAACAAAAGGCATACTTTGGTAGGAAATTGAATCGAAAGGGACTGTAAAGGTGGTATTGGATTGATCGTAAGGTGTTATTGGGACTTTAAAGTATCCAAATACACCATCAAGGAAACAATAATTTCTTTTTCTAAATTGTAATTGTATCATTTATTCTATAAAGGGTATTGGGAAATGATCTTATCTGGTTACATGGTTTAGTATCCTGTAGTTAACACAAACACTCCAACTATTTTGGATTTTGGTGGTTACTAATTCATTGTTTTCATTTTTCATAATTGTGTAACTAGTTTTATTTAGAACAATTTGAATGAGGCTCACCCATTATGAGTCTTATATGGGAAAAATTATTTCATCTTTTAAAATTCTTACTTTATTTTTCGATACCTTTTGGAAGGTTGGGTAAATTCTCCTCTGAGGTTGTCTTACTGACTTAGATCCACCTTCCAACAAGATTCTGTGCATGCAGGTGGTATGAATTATTCTCAGAATATCTTAAAATATCAATACTATGGATTTAATATTACTTTTTTGGATTTTCAACTATTGGATATCACGGTTGGGTTTTAAATTATTGTAAATTATGAGTGTAAATTGATTATTTTATTTTAAGAAAGAATATTTTAAATTTGAGGGAAGAAACTTAAGTTCTAATTTCAGTTTATTTTCTATATATGTTTTAATTTCACTATTTTTTTAATCTGGATACTTGTACATACAAATAATAAATGTTAGTATCAATTTTTAGTTCTCATAAGAATAATTTTCATTAATTTCTTTAAATTGATCCATAGTTGATATTGTCTCCATGTTAAGTTAATTTTCCAAAATAGATGTGTCCAGATAGTTGGGTGTTTTAAAAACTTCTCCTGGTATAATTATATCATCAAACATTTCAATTTCTTCCCTAAAATATTAGAGGGTTCAAAATGTTTTAATTTGAAAACAAAATGATCATTATATGGATGTTTCATTGAGTCAAGTATATTAAAGTCTATTGTTTCCTCCCAAAATTTCATGAATATGGTTCTTTAATTAACATTTATGATGGTTTTAGTTATTTTTATAAAGGGTCTTCCCAGAATAATGGGATAATGATAATTATATTTTCATTATTCCCTGTTTAGAATATAGAAGTCAGTAGGAAATGTCTAGCCTGTTACACTTACTAGGAAATCCTTAAAGAATCCTACCATATATGAAGTGTCTCTTTTTGAAAGTTATAAAACCACATGGGTGGGTTTAAGTTATCCAATTTCTAAATATGAATAGATATAATAATACATTGCATTAATTGAATCTCCCAAGTTACATAATGAAATGGAAAAATTAATCTTACCAATTTTGCAGGGGAAAACAAGAGTACCTGGATCCTGGTATTTTGGGATAATTTGAGGGGTAAAAAGAGAAGAAACATTCTTACCTTTTCATTTATATTCATTTACTTTCAATATACTTATACCAGTGCACATATCCTTAATAAATGTTTTATACCTTGGAATTTTTCAAATGGGTTTCGGCAGGGGGATATTGATTTCTAATTTTTATAAACCTATAACTCTTTTACTTTAATTATTCCTCCTTTTTTCTTTTTTATTTCATTATTATAAGGAAGGGGTAGTTTTAAATCTACCTTGATCACTCTTTTTTAATTTTATTGTGCCCTATTTGACTCATTCTTAGGTTCTCTTCCTTAGAAATATTCTTCAAATTCGTGATGTTTCACACTTCGAGTTTCAATTTCCTGGGGTGATGATTAACTATCTTCTAATTCTTTTCCACTTCTCAAGGTAATTCCATTGAAATTTCCTTTAAGATTTTGAATTTTATGAGTAGGAAGCTCTCTTATGCCTTGGTTTACCATATTATCTAAGGTGGTCATGAGCACGTTGAACTTTCCTTTTAATTATTTTAATTCTAACCTATGATTTGTAAGGGTTGTGTGATGATTATTTTCAGATTATTTTACTTGTCTCAACATGTCTTTCATGGTTGGTTTTTATGGTTATCTTTAGTGGTATCTTGTAGATGGTTGGACATTATATCTTTGGAATGGGGGGTTAAAAAGGCTATTGATAAGAAGGTTTAAATTGTGTTTGTTTAGTCTACTATCTTATAGCTCCGAATTGGGGAATGGGAAATTCTCCAAATCCCTGGTTTACACTTGGTTGATTCGAGAATTGCATTTGGAACATTGCATCACAACTTTCAATTCCTTGAATTTAAGGTCATCCATAAATGAAATTTTCATGGGAGTAGAATTGTTGGAAAGCCCTTGGGGTTTGGTATTTGATGATTTATATACTTTATTTATAGATAATTGTCTCACAAGGTAAGTTCGTTCTCAAATTTTATTTTCAAACAAAGGTGAGTTTGAAATTTTTACCTATTATACTCTTATAGTTTCAATTCTTGGACAAAACTGTTGGGAATATTGTGAGATACTTTCTATGAGTTCTCACACCTCAGCTAATAAATCATTAATTAGTTCCCCTCTTGATGATTAATAAATTAAGTTTCAATTATTATACATTATCCCTAGGTAGAAAAATATAAAGAAGTGATGTTCTCCATATGGATGGTGTGGGAAGGTGGAAGTTAGCTTGTTGAATCTCTCCCAAAACTCATAAAGAGTCTCTCTAATTTCTTATTTGATTCTATAAATTTCATTCCTAAGTTGGGAACTTCTGGAAGAAGGAAATAATTTCTAGGGGAATTTTTTCTGTAACTCTTCCAATGAGTTGACTTCTCCAGGATGTAGATTGTAGATACACTAATTGGTTACTCGTTCAAATGATAAGAGGAATTATTTATAACTAATTTGAGCCTCAGTGACTCCTATAGATCTTAATTAACTCTAAAATTTCTTAAATTTTATTGAGTTAATATTTGGGGGCTACTCTAAATAGACCATGAAACTTAGGTAGAATCTGAAAAATTCAAATTTTAAATTCAGAATCTTATTGACCACTTAATTTCAATTGTCGATTTTTAATTTTCAAATTGGTTTTATACATTTCTCTTAAAGTTGTATTAAATTGATCTGTATTTCCATATTTTTATTCACTTTATATTAATTATTTTGATGAGGATAAAGCTGATGAGATGGAATTGTAAAATAGAATGTTGAAAAACTCTCTTTCCTATTATTTAGTATTTCTTAAAGTTATGATTTTGGCCAACACAATTCTCTCAACCTTTGAATCAAAACCAGTGAGGTGGGATGAATTGGATCTAGTTATTTGAAAATATATTTTTCAAGTCTAAACAAAACTCTGGATCTCAAGAAATGGAACTATGTTTGATGAGATATTTTATAGGGTGATCATAAAAACAAAATTTCAACCCCATAAAAATGTAGAAAAAGTGGGAGTTGAATTTTATCTGGAAAATATAGTGTTATGAGTGTGTGAAAATCTTGGTTTGTGGGATCAATTTTATTCAAAAGAGAGAGTAAATAAAAATTGGGTTGGTTTGGAAATCAAATTAAGGAAGCAGTGGTCTAACCTTGTATTATTTCCTATCCCACCTATTGAATCATTATTCAATTGGTTTTTAATTATCCTCTCATTAATTGAATCTATCTGATTAATTAAATCAATAAATTTTGTTTCTGGTAAAGAAACATAGTAATCATTATAGTCCCTACCCTTTAATGGCCTTTTATTTAGATATCCCCAATTACCCTTGAATTACCTCCACTCTCTATTATCACATGTAGTAGATTTAATCCAAGTTACTTGTGTGTGTGATCCCTAAAGCTTTCAGAAGAATTTAAAGGTAACAATTCAGAAGAGGTCACTATTGTAATTACTATTAAATTCTACATAGGAGATAGAACATTAAAAGAATATAATTAATCAACATGGAGTGAGTAGATTCTCCTTAGATGAACTATAAGGGATTTAATGTGACATCATCGGATCATTACAAAGTAAAATTAATTTACACAAGAGTTTTGGATGGAAACCTTCCAGAATAAGTTCTCCACCTTCTTCTAGTTTTTTTAGAAACCCTATCTCATCCTACTTGAATTAATTTCATAGATGATGGGTTTCTTCTCTCTATATAAGAGAAACATGCTTCTTCATTGATTTTAGGAATTTTAGGGAGCAGTTTAAGTTTTCATGTTCTATCCAAGTTTCCCTTTTGGATGGAAAACTTTGATGCTTCACAGTAGTGTGTAAAGGGGTGTGCGCCTGGGATTTTAATAATGGTCCATTTTCTCACACAGTTCCTTGGGAAGATTTTTTTACCCACTGAGACATCAATTTTATAATAATTTAAACTTTTATTTTACCATCATTGGTTATTGAATTCCAAAAATTTATTATTTTAGTGGTGTTTCATCTTCTCTGCATATTTATTCTTTCTAATCACCTCATACTCAGAAATCACACTCGAAATCAAATCCACTTAATGGTTGAGGGGTTTTATTTAAATAGTATTTAAAATGTTTCTTCCTAATCTTTTAAAAGTTACCATGGGTTTATGGTCTTTCATCGTACATCTATGGTGTTGAAAAGAATCATTTTCCATTTCAACAAAATACAGTACCATGGATCCCTCATAAGCTTCATGGGCAAGGCAGCTTGACACATGACCTGCTTGGATGGATCGCTCCCTCAATCAAGGTAGTGTTAAAATGGGGGTAGATTACTTCTGTGAATCTCTAAGACAAGTATCTCCACACTATTAGCATCTCAAATCCAGGGGTGGTAGTCAAAGGTGGTGTTAATAGGTCATGTGTTACCCTATTATTCCTTAGGGTATATGTGCATAAATAAGGGTGATATCTTCTTTTTTTGGATCATCTCCTAGCCTATGGACATCAAAAAGTATTAATTGAAGGTTTCTTAATATTTAAAGGAGGAGGATTCTAGGGTTATTTTGATGGTTGTAGGTAAGGGAGAGGCAGGGTAGGGTAGGTGAGGATTGTGGTAAGCATGCCTACCATGAATATCGTGGTCAATGTCTTGATGGAAATATGTATTTTGAGAAGTGAGGATCATGGTAGTTATACCTACTATGATAGTGGTGGTATGAAAATAAAATTTCGTCATGTGGTCATCTCTTATTTCCTTTGTGGTGTTTTATCACACACGGTCATCTATTGGCAATCAAAGTAAGTATGACTACCATGACAATAGGGTGTTGTAAGGTGGTCAGGTAACCATGAGAAATGCTTGTGGTTGGATTAAGGAATGGTCACAATGACTACCATTTGGTGGTAGGTTTAAGAAGGGGAGACATTTGGGAAACACATGTGGAAAGCCTAGTGACGGTGGATTTCAGGGTCACTCTTGGCCTTTCCATTTTTCTCCCTGTAAAAGTTCACATTCCTAATCAATGAAGTATTAAATTATACCACAAAATAATTAATAGGATTAATAATTTAAATAAAAATATGTATTAATTAATAAATATCATATTTAAATCCAATTTCTAATTAATTTCTAATTTAATACATTCAAAAAACTGCTATTAACCTAGGAATTGAGCTACAATGAGGGGTATTTTTAATGAATAATTAATAACAATTTGGAAATTTACAGCTCACATCAATATACAAACATTTATTCTCATATTTTTCTATTTTTCATGACATTGAGTGACCATGGTATATGAATCCTATCAATCCCATATAGCCGACTCATTTTTCCCAATTATTAGAGTGTAGACTGATTTGATCAATGAATACTTCACATATCATTTATCCTTATGGATAAGCACATCATATTTCCATTATTTTAATATATATAATATATCTAGGTATGGATACATACTCACACATTTTATCTCAATTTAAGGACTATATTTCATACTCATCATATAAAAAGACAAATACCATCTTGGTTAAGCTAAAACCAATGACATGATTAGTAATATACCCAACCACCCCCATATTAGATGAGTCAATATGTAGACTTTCATAAGCTGGGTATAAAATTATGAAGGTTCCCATAAAAGGTATCTCAGTAACCTCAATTAATGGGGATTCAAAGATAATATATTCACCCATAGTATACCAAAAACATCAATATGACACTCAATTTGGTATACTTGGTAGGATATCCATCACACACAAAGAATTGTATTCTTTGTTTTGTGCCTCAAGATCATATTCTATATCTCTATACAATAATCCTACTCTGGAAAAACAAAACATTTATCCATAACCTATCATACGTATAATACCACATGATTCTAAAATAACACTATGTCTGATGGCTTTTTCAACACACAACACAGAGTTTAAATGAACTAGGACATGTTATTAAAATATTATTATTTAATTATGATAATTTAAACCAAGATGTTAAATTTGTGGGTATGAAGTTGATTAAATAATTGAGAAATTTATATAAAGGACCTACTTAATAGAAATTTATTTATAAATTCAAATTAACTAGTCAATCAATTTTAAGAAAATTCATTTTATTCATCGAAAATATGTTTTATTCATAAAATAATTTCAACTAATTTTTATAAAAAAAATAATATAATTAATTTTTCTAATATTTTTTAAAATTTATTTTATAAAATGTAATTAATTTTTGAAATCAAAATATCAATATTAACTTAGGTTGAAATTTTGAAATTTTTTGAAAAATATTATTTTATTAGTAAATAATGAAATATACCAATTTGTTATAAAAATTTAATTTCTTTTTAATAAATAAAATAATTTAAAGTAGTATTTTCAATTTAATTTGAATTAAAATTAAATTAATTATTATTTAATTATATTAAATAAAATTAATTACATTTAAACTATCTTTATACTGGATTTTAGTATATGTTTATTCATAGGCTAAAAAACACATTTTTTATGAAAACTGTTTTAAAGTGCATGATATATCTACATTTTAATTAAGAAAAATAACCCCTACAGAGTAATTAATTAAATTAAATTTATCAATTATATATCTATAAATTTTAATTTTAATTTCTTTAATTGATATTGCTTTTCATATAGTTATTATACAACCATCTTATGCTTGAGAAAATGCATTTCTTTAAAACCCATTTTTTCTACACGTCTATAGGTATAATATTAAATTAAATTATAAATATTACTCAAGTTGAATTTTTTAAAATGAATTCCATATTTTTAATCATCATAATTTATATTATCTCATAAATGAAACTTCTTTTTCTCTATAATGAATATTGAAAATTTTAAAAATTATTTACTGATGTTAACGTTAAAACGGGATTACCGGGGGTTAAACTAATAATATAAGGGTTAAAATGAACAAAAACTTGTCTAATTACTATTTTATGGTAATATTTATACCTTATATCTTATAAATTTATAAAATAGACTATTTTTAGCCTTTTTTTTTGTGGAAAATGTGGGTTTAATTCTTCCTTTTCAAAAATTCCAAATGTGTCTTCTCCCCATCTTATAAAATAACACCCACTCTACACTCATATTCACACTTCAAAACCCCATTTATTCAGCCAATAAATACCCAAATAAGTTACTTAATTCCCTAACCTCATCTTATAATTTATTTTTTTATTATAAATCCAACCTAAGAAGGATTTTGTCAAAAACCTAAATAAGTTTTCCGAAAATTTGGTAACATACTTAACCAAGCATTTTATTGTATTTATTCTTAAACCTCATAAAAATAGTTTTAAATCATGATGATATATTAAATTTAGTATATTTTATATTCTTAGATGTTTTTATGATAATTTCATGACCTACAACAATCTCCACCTCCCTCAAATGGGAACTAAAATCGTTGATCATGTGTCCAACACACTAACACTGCGCGAACCAACATAATATTTTTTCCATCGTTGCTTCTCACAGATGTATATAAGGATGTATTTAATATTTATATATTATATTTATGATATAATTATAATTTTATCATTATAATATTACATACTCCTTCATACTTTCCCTTTGGTATGGAATAGGATAGCATTGCTCGAGTGTTCAGTGACTACCACCTCGTGAATTGATATGATTTGTTTTTCACTTATTATTCACTTAGAAGGTGATAAGGACTACTTTAATATTTATCTAAGACAATAATGACATATTAACTATTCTGGAAAAGTAATATGTCATATACTATTCGACTCTTCATGTGTTAATCATGTTTTAATGATCACAAATCCTATACATTCTGTAAAGATTGTTAATCCTATTTAATCTATCTAAAATCATGTGTACAGATGATTAGTCTCTTTATGCCTTAAATAATTATTGTAAACTATTTTGTTTATAATGAAATTCTCTTATGAATTATTAAGTTTAATTCATTATATGAATATCATTGTTTAAGTCTGTGTACAAATATTTGGCTAAGTCTGAGACACTGTGACCCAGACACCGTGACCCAGACACCGTGACCCAGACACCGTGACCCAGACACCGTGACCATCTAGACACAGTGACCATCCATACACCATGACTAAACACCATGACCCAGACACCGTGACCATCCAGACATTTTGACCATCCATACACCATGACTAGACACCATGACCCAGACATCATGACCATCTAGACATCATGACCAGACACTATGATCAAACATCGCATATGTGCTACCAGTTCCCGATCTCTATACAAATGTACATTCATCGCTCTATCACCGCTCAAAGGAAAACAAGGAGACACTGTTTCAAAGAGACACTATTTAATGAAGACACCGTTTCTAGATAGACTTTGGCACCGTTTCTTAATCTGATTTTTCATTTTTCAATTTAATTTCCAACAGTCATATTTGAATCTTTTAAATGCACAAACATAATTAATGTTTCTTTGTAGACATGTCAGCTTATAGTATGAGTTATAAGGTAAATAATACACTCATCATACCGGCTCCAACACATGCATTCTAAGAATAAAAAGAACAGCGTGGCCAGAAGAAAAACAGGT
Organism: Viscum album; assembly: GCA_963277665.1. Lineage (NCBI taxonomy): Eukaryota > Viridiplantae > Streptophyta > Magnoliopsida > Santalales > Viscaceae > Viscum > Viscum album. Next base: position 1,700,229,095 of record OY728158.1, on the reverse strand, counting down.
GACAATAGTGATAACTGAAAAACAAGTCTGTGCACGATAACGAAGAAGCACGATAATTCATGAAAGAAAAACCGACACATGATACCCGACACTACTGAAGAACACACGAAGCATACTTGAATCCTAGAGTTGATAAGTTTTCTACACTATCAACTCTACGAAGAACATGATCCAGATCTAGATGACTTATGATACTCTGTTTTCCGCGAGAGGACTCGATTTTTACATTTGCTTCATCCTAGAAGTCCAGAGCTGTATAGAATAACACTCAAATCACTTATAACCTTATTTCATAACTTCTGCTATATTGTGTATTATTTTTATCTTTTGAGCAGTGTGTGTGTGTCTGTATAAAAACATGCATTGTCTCCTACATTAAACTTAAGGATACACTATATCTTGTCTCTTACATATTTTTACACTTGTGTATTCTCACGGATAAGTGTGGAAGAGGTCCATGTGTGACCTGACAAAGTTTATACCCATGAAGAACTATGGAATAGGTCGTGTGACATGGACATTCCTATGTGCTATTTTTAACCCTGATCCATGGTGTAAATCAAGTTTATTTTTATAAACTTTTTGGTGGAAGGTGATCACTAAGTAGAGTGGATTAGGCCTCGGCTTGATACTGAAATACTTGTTTTATATTCGTTGTGCTGTTTAATTTAGTTTTCTTTGTTTTACTGTATAAGTCATAAATTAATAGATTTACTTTGATATTTAATCTTATAAAGAAGTTATTATTGTTTTTCCTTATTATAATAGCTTTAAAATTAATTTTAATAACTAATATTAACATTAGTGAGAATTAATCAATCTTCTGAGAAGTTATTCAAATAGTAAAACCTTCATAACCGTATTAATTTGATTAACTGGGTTGTATTTAAATTTATTGAAGAACCTTTTTAATAATACTTTTTAAAAAATAAATTTTTATAGATACTCAATTCACCCCCCCACCCCACCCCCCTCCTCTTGAGTACTCTACTCTGACCAACATTTGGTATTAGGGGATTGTTTATTAAGACTCTGTTTTTGACCCTATTCAACTGTGATTGTAGTTATACTTTAAAGATTTGTAAATTTCTGTTAATTATAAATTTATAGCTCTTTTAAAGTATTTATTTATCATGGATAATATATTGGAAGGTGCTGCAACAAATAGACCACCATTTTTTAATGAAAGAAATTGTGCCCAATGGAAAACCAAAATGAAAATGCATTTAGAAAGTATGAGTTTTGAAATCTGGTCTTCAATTATAGATGAATATAAGATTCCTACTACTGATAGAATCACTTGGGATGACCCTACCAAGACTGCCTAAAATAACATTTATAAATCCATGAATGATTTATATTGCTCTTTAAGAGATGAGGAATTTAATAGAATTTCTATATGTAAAACTACCCATGAAATTTGGGATACCTTGTCTGTTTCACATGAAGGTTTTTCTATTGTGAAAGAAATGAGACTTAATACTTTTACTATTAAATATGATAAATTAAAATGAAACTTGATGAATCTACTTCTGACATGTATCTCAGGTTCAATGAAATTTTCAACATAATGATTTCTCTTGGAAGAGAAGTCACTTCCAAAGAATAAATCATGATGATTCTCAGATTCCTACCTCGAAGATGGAGAGGAACCTCTGTATCTATTAGGGAGTCATGCGACATTATCAAGAAACATATAAAAGAACTCATTGGAAACTGATTATGTTTGGAAAAGAGCATAAAGTCTACAAGGAAGATGAGGATGAACCCAAAAGAAAATCAGTTGCGTTCAAGACCACCACCTCTAAACACAAAGAGAAAGGGAAATTGGATGTTTCTCTAGAAAGTTCCAGAAGTGAACAATTATCACCTAACAGTGATGAGGAGATTGCTTAATTAGCTAGAATGTTTAAGAGATTTTACAGGAATAAGAACTTTTTTAGAAATCCTAACTTTAAGGGAAGATATGATCAAAAAGGAAGTTGGAATAAATATTTTAAAATAAGTGACAAGTCTGATGAGTTAGTCTGCTATGAATGTAAGTGAAAGGGACATGTCAAGGCTGATTGTCCCAAGCTCAAGTAAAAAATAAATATGAGGACAAAGATAAAAAGTATAAAAAGACAATGAAATCAATATAGAGTGCTTCTAAGGATAGTTCAAGTGACTCAAAATCTTAATATGATGAACAGGATAACAAAGCCAATATGTTTTTTATGAAAAACACATCTGAGGTAACACTGGAATCTCCTGTACACAATTCCTATTATTCTGGAGATGAGAGTGACTTTGAAAATATGTTTAATGAAGAACTTTTTTGAGTACTATAGTATGCTAGAAGATACATTCAATAAATTAAAAGATAAATACAAGTCTTTGAAGAAACTACATTCTCTTACCCCAACTGTTAAAATTGAACTTAGTGTAAAAAGGAATAAAAATACTCAATTATATAAAGAGTACAGTGAAATAAAACTATCTAATAAGTAATTGAAAAAGGATATTGAAAGGTTTACTAATGGTAAAGATACCTTGGTACAAATTCTAGGTAAATAGATTGCTCCTAAATATACTATTGGCATTGGCTATCAATATGGTAAAAGAAATTTTGGAAGAAATAATTTTGTTTCTAAATCTAGGACATACAGCTTTACTCCTAGTTCTGGAAAACATTCAGCTAGTTCAATTTATGATACACTCTCTACTGTTTCAAGCTTTCTAGACCAAATAGAGTTTTGTTTTCAAGTAATTTACATAATTCTTATAGGAAACCAATGCAGAAAATATAGGTTCCTAAGGCACTAGTCACTATTATTACTCGACCCAAACTAGTATGGGTACCAAAATCCATTTTTATTTTACTATTTTGTAGGAAAGTTGCTTAAAGAGTTCCTGTAAAATCTTATGGTACTTCAACAGTGGGTTTTCAAGACACAAGATAGGAGACTATTCATACTTCAAGAATTTAATAAAAATTGATGGAGGACATGTCACCTTTAGTGAAAATTCCAAAGGAAATATTATTGGCCTTGGCCAAATTAGTAACTCTAACTCAGTTTTAATTTCCAAATTATTTTTCATTTATGGATTGAAATATAATCTTCTTAGTATTTCACAACTATGTGATAGTGGATTTCAGGTCAAATTTGAAAATGATGCTTGCAATGTTTTCAATTCTAAAAATGAATTAGTGTTTTCTGAATTAAGAAATGAAAAGGTTTACTTTGTTGCTTAAATTATTTATCTTCTCAAAATTCTTCAGGTTTAAGTGTACTTCTGGCATAGGATACTGGGACACTATAACAGTCACTCCCTTAGAAAGTTAACTAGAAAAATCTTAGTCAAAGACCAATCCAAAATTTAATTTCCAAATGATAAAGTGTGTAGTCCTTGTCAAAATGGAAAGCAACAAAAAATTTCTTTTAAACCAAAGAAAGAAGTGTCAACTTCTAAACCTCTCGAATTGGTTCACATGGATTTTTTTGGACTATATAAAGTTTCTATCTTAAATGGGAAGCAATATGTTTATGTTCTTGTATATGAATTTTCGATATATACTTGGGTTTTCTTTTTGGCTCACAAAAGTGAAGTGTTCTCTCATTTTACCAAATATCCCAAAAACTGTAGAAAATTATAGTGGACTTAGAATTAAATCATTAAGAAGGTATCATGGTCGTGAGTTTGAAAATCGAGAGTTTGAATCTTTTTTCTCAAAAAATGGTTATATTCATAATTTCTCTTCCCCTAGAACACCTCAATAGAATGGATTTATAGAAAGAAGAAATAGAACATTTCAATAGATTTCTTGAATCATGATCAGTGTCTATGACTTACCTATCTATTTTTGGGTTGAAGCTATAAATACAGCATGCCATATTATCAATAAAGTATTGATTAGACCAATTCTTAAAATAACTCCATATGAGTTTTAGAACAATAGAAAACCCAAAGTTAGCTACTTCAAAGTATTTGTTTTCAAAGTATATATCCTTAATACTAAGTACAATCTTGACAAATTTTCCTCCAAGAGTGATTAAGGAATAATTTTAGGATATTAAATCTCTAGTAAAGCCTATAGAGTGTTTAATAAAAGAACTGAATGTGTGGAAGAATCTATCCATGTAAAATTTTATGAAACTGATCCACAAGAGCCTAAGACCACTCTAGAGAAACTGGAGGATGATGTATCAAATCTGGACATTAATTCAAAATCCTATAACCATCCTGTAAAGGAATCTGTGAAAACCTCCAGTTCTGAAAATTCTTTAGATTCAGGTCACAATGAACTTGACCCTATTAAAGAACCTAAAATCACTATTCCTTTTTCTAGAGCTGTTATAACTCTTAAGAACCATCCTTTAGATGTTTTTTTAGGAGACTTACATAAAGGAACTCAAACTAGAGCTTCTATTAGAAATTAGGTTGAACATCAAGTCTTTTTGTCACAACTTGAACCTAAAAACATTAATGATGCCATCAATGATGAATTTGGGGTAATGGATATGCAATAAGAACTTAATCAGTTTGAAAGGAACAAAGTTTGGAAACTTATTGACATACCCAAATTCACATTCACCATAGCCACTAAATGGTTGTTTAGAAATAAGGTAGATGAAGCTGGTAATATAGTTATAAACAAAGATATATTGGTTGCACAAGGCTATAATCAAGAAGAAGGAATTGACTATGAAGAGACCTTTACACCAGTATCTAGACTAAGCCATTAGAATTCTGCTTCCTTATGTTGCACATCTTAATTTTAAACTATATTAAATGGATGTCAAAAGTTCATTTCTAAATGGGTATATAACTGAGGATTTATTTATTGAGAAACCCCTTGGTTTTACAAACCCTCATTTTCCGAACCACATTTTTAAATTATCAAAAGTTTTATATGGTTTAAAATAATCTCCTAGAGCTTGGTATGATAGATTAAGTACTTTTGTTATTTCCAAATGTTTTACAAAAGGAATATATAATCCTACCCTTTTTATAAAATGAATTTCCAATGATGTTTTAGTTGTTCAAATCTATGTAGATGATATTATCTTTGGATCTTAAAAAAATTATTTATGTATTGAATTTTATAAAATGATGAAAAAGGAATTTGAAATGAGTCTAATGGGTGAACTAAAATTCTTTCTTGGATTTCAAATCTTTCAAAATAATGATGGTATTATTTTAAATAAAAGAAAATATACTAGAGATCTTCTAAAACGTTTTGGTTTAGATTCCACTAATATTAGTGACACTCTAATGAGTACTACTTGTAATTATTACTAATTATTGGTAATTATTACTAATTATTGGTAATTATTAATTATTGTTAATTATTGGTAATTATTCCAAATTATTGGTAATTATTACTAATTATTGGTAATTATTACTAATTATTGGTAATTATTACTACTTATTGGTAATTATTACTAATTATTAGTAATTATTACTAATTATTGATAATTATTACTAATTATTACTAATTATTGGTAATTATTACTAATTATTACTAATTATTCTTAATTATTGATAATTATTGATAATTGTTCCTAATTATTAGTAATTAAATGAATAATTAACAATAATTAGAAATAATTACCAATAATTACAAATAATAACATTATTAATATATTTTATTATTAATATTAAAATAATATAATTTTCTAATTTATATACAATTCTTCTTTCATCTGTGCGTTTTCTATCTCCACATACAAATAATACATGTGAAGACAGCAAACACACAGATGAAAAAAGAATTGTATATATATAAAAAATTATATTATTTTAATATTAATAATAAAATAAACTAATAATGTAATAATGTTCTTATTCCTAATTATTGGTATTTATTACTAATTATTAATATTTATTCTTAATTATTAAAAATTATTCCTAATTATTCCTAATTACCATTAACTATAAACAATACTAATAATTTAAATTTATTAAGTAATAAAACAATGTAAACATAATTAAATTACAACTAATTAATAATAATTGAAACTAATAAAAAATTAAAAATAAATAAAAAATTAAAATGAACATAAATACCTTGAAAATTGATCTGTTCTGATCGTTCTTCAAAACTTTAATATCAGCTCCGGAAAAAAAATTAAACTGGAGAAAAACTCAACTCTAGAAATATAATTTTGAGAGAAGGAGAAGATAAGGAATCAGAATGAAATGAAAAAAACGGATGGGGGTATTTATAGGTTAGATTATTTGCGACGGGCCCATTTGCGACGGGTATCCCGTCGCAAATAGAATTATTTGCGATGGTACCCGTCGCAAATACCTTAGCCAACATTTATTACGGTCAACCGGTAAATAGTTATTTGCGACGGGACCCGTCACAAATAACCCCTGCCGACATAGTATTTGCGACAGGGGAATATTCCCATCGCAAATACCTTTTACCGCCGCCGGTTATTTGCGATGGGAATATTCCCCCGTCGCAAATAAGTTTCCCGCGATTTGGCGCGCATTGCGGGAAAACTATTTGCGACGGGGAAAGCAATCCCGTCGCAAAAGCCTAATTATTTGCGACGGGTAAATACCCCCGTCGCAAATAATTTTTTAACGGGACTATTTGCGACGGGATTTATTCCCGTCGCAAATACCCATTTTTTCCGTAGTGTTTGACCTTAATGAAGATGGAAAATCTATTGATCAAACAACTTACAGAGGAATGATTGGAAGCTTACTCTACTTAACTGCTAGTTGACCTAACATTATGTTCAGTGTGTGTATGGGTTCTCGTTTTCAAGAAAATCCTAAGGAATCTCATTTAAATGATATTAAAATAATCTTCAAATATCTCAAACATACACCCAATATAGGACTATTATATCCCAAAGGAATATCATTTGAGTTAGTGAGTTATTATGATTCAGAATTTGGTTGTTTTAAGTTAGATAGAAAAATCACATTTGGAACATGTCACTTTTTAGGAAAGTCACTAGTATCATGGTGTATTAAGAAACAAAACTTTGTTTCATTATCTACTGAAAATGAAGAATACATAGCTGCCGGTAGTTGTTGTGCCCAAATGTTTTAGATGAAACACACATTACTAGATTGTGGATATCAATTCATATATGTACCTATAAATTGTGACAATACAAGGGCTATTAACATCTCAAAAAATCCTATTTCACATTCTAGGACAAAACATATTGATGTAATACATCGCTTTTTGAGAGATCGTTATCAAAAAGGTGACATCACTTTGGAATTAATTGGAACTAAATACCATCTTTTTGATATATTCACCAAACCATTAAATTCGAAAAGAATAGATTACATCATACATGAATTGGGAATGATAAATATTAAATAGTAAATATACGGTTTCACAGCTTATTGTTTCATGATTATAGTCTCACAGTTACTCTCTCTATATGTTACTATCCAGTACTTACTATCTCAAACAATATGGTCACACAGTTTAGAAATCACACAGTTACAGTCTCACCGTGAAATCCAGTTATGGACTCACCGTGAAAATTGATTACGGTCTCAACGTAAAGATGCTTTATTGTTTTATTTATACATTATAACCCGTATCATGGTAATTAATTATTTTACCCTTTTACTTTTGTGCGTTTTTTATCTTGCGATGCTTGATATCCCTAAATGATAAAAACTAAAGAAGTTTCACTATTTATTCACTTGAGCTCTCTTCTCTCAGACCATAACTCCTCTCTCAACCCTTCAGTTTTCTCTCTCTCTCTCAAACCATTGTTGAATTCCCTGGATGAAACACACATCATCATCAACTCCTGAGAAGCGCATTTCAAAGAAGAAGTTGAAAATCATGCCGAAGTTAGAACCCAAAGGTCCTATGAATCTGAATATGGTAGACAGAATAGTGGTACCTGAAAAGGAGATATTCCCTAAGTGGATTCTGTTAAGTAAGTATTTTGTATTGAAAGTACTTAGAGAGAAAGGATGTATGGATTGGTTCACAAAGTAGGATAGTCCAATTTACCCGAAACTAGATGCACAGTTTTACTAGTATGTTCAATTCTATTTTGATACAAAATATGGCTATGTTGTGTGATGTTGGATCAATGGAAAGAGTTGTACCTTTTCTTCGAGGTTATGGGCTTCATTCCTTAGGATACTTCATGAGGGTATTTGTGAGGAGTACTATAGAGGTCCTCCACCTCCAAGTGAGATCTTTTTTTAGAAGAATCATTGGGAAGATAAACTGGGAATGAAAAAAAGTAAAGATCCACAACTGCTAAGCTAGATGGTGAAACCAGGATTCTGTTTAAGTTTGTTCAAAATCTGATTAGCCCCAGAAAAGGTTATTTTTCTACACTCAAGTATCCGGATGTATTTTTGATAAATCTCATGAAAAAATGGACATAAGATCAACCTATAAAAATATGTTATTATCCATATGTGTGAGTTGATCAAGACAACCACCAAGTCAACCTCCCTGTTCGATTCAAGTCTTATCTAAGCTATGCTTCATGCAAAAGGGATGGTTGGACTAGATAAAGAATCTATTAAGGATTATGAGTTTTGTCTTTCAAAATTTATAGTAAAGAGAATGAAAATTAGTTGGAATCCATGGAGAAAGGATTTGGTGTAAGATAATGAGAGGGTTTATGAAAAGTTTAATATGGTGGAATAACCTTCAAGACCTAAGGATATTTGTGATCTTCTTTTGGAATCAGAAAAAATTATTGAGTATTCTGATGAGGAAGAAGAGGAAGAGGTTGTTATACCTCCAAGAGAAAATGTTCTGGTTGAAGAAGATAGTGGATCTGCTCCTCAAATCTTAATTGAGAAGGAAATACCTATTTCTGAAGATATTGCTGACTTGGAATAACAACCTGCAGCTGAAGAAGAATTTTTTACTAAGGTAAACGAACAGAATTTTGTAGAAGAGCATATAGAAAAAAAATATTTCTATTATGCAATAAACTGCTCTTGAGGATCACCTAGAAGAACAAGATACTACAAAAATTATTCCATCTACTGAAGAGATAATGGAGCAAGACTTTCTGTTGGCTAGAAAGGAAATGGGTGAGGATATCAGGGATGAAATATTAGAAATAAATCAATGATCTAAATCTCTCATTTCTGAGAAAGATTCACCTGGTGAGGGAGATAATCCTCTGAGTTTGTAAAGTATTGAAATACCTAATCTGATTGATTCAAGCTCAGTGAACACTTGGTATAAATTCCCTAGTTATTTTTATGTGACTAATTCCCAGGAAGTCTCAGTTAAAGGAATTGATATGTCTGCTATGTTTCATTTGAAACTGGTATCTGCTCTTAAAGCTATCTCTTCCAAGGAACTTGAGCTTGTCTCAGCTTCTATTCTTAAACCTTCATAAGAACCTCCAAACTTGGTGAATAAGGATGATCTGAAAGCATTTGGATCTAACCTATTAGGTGGAGTTGAAAAACTCATGAATACCCAACCGGCACCTATAACCAATTTAAGTGAAAGAGATGCTTCCCTATTGTTGGAAAAGATTATATGGTAGATTCAAACCAAGATGTTTCATGAGATTCAAGAATTCAGAGTTGAGAACAAATAGTTAAGTGATAAACTAAAGACTCTTAAAGGTATGGTTGAAGCAATTAAGAGAGTGATAAACTCAAGACCAGAACCTTTTTCTTATCCTATTGAGGATATTGTTAGTCAGACTCCATAGAAAGTAGCCTCACTATTTCAACCTAATCTAACCTACTTGGATGACAAGGTATCTGAAAAAAAATCTTTTTCAAGAGATGCATGAGCTTGTTATTGGTCTTAACAAGTTAACTTATGAGTATAAGGTCTGTCTCCAGAATGTTCTAAATCAAATGAAATCCCTTACTTTGGTTTTTACTACTTCTTGTACTTTTTTAAAATCATCTCAACCCTCTTTAGATAGTGATATTCTCATAACAATTGTCAAAGAACAACTTCTATATGTGCTCAGTGTCTTTGACAAGGAATCTCTATCTGAAGTTATCAAGAACAGTGACAGAGTTCTTAATTTGGTGAGAATTCATTCCAAGATTTCCAAATATGATCAACAATAAATTATTAAGAAGGTTGATTTCTACTTCAATCGGATCATTTCTAAGAATGAAATGACCAACCACACCAAGTACCTTAAAGAGAATCTGAGAATTCCTCCCGTCACTCAGGCTTTCAAAACTCAAGTCCAAAAGCTCAAAGATTTCACTCCTTGGTTGGATAAGTTTATAGAGAAAAAGGATGACTTTGTGAAATCCATGTAGTATGGTGGTTAGATCATTGTTGACTTCATAAAGCTTTTGAGGACTTATCTTTATGTCCAGAGTACTGAAATTGTCGCTCATGTAGCTACACCCATGAGATATAGTTTTCCAACCTTCTCATCCTCTTCCCTAGCCTCTGCATTTATGTCTGTATCTTAGGATCTGAGTCAAATCAGGTATGTTATCCCTAATCAACATTTGCCTTAGTCTTCCACTAAACCTACCTTGGCCCCTTCTGTTTTGGAAGGACTCCTTTTACTTTCTCTTTCAACTGGTTCACTCCCTTCTCCCACATCTACCTCTGCTCCTATGGCTTCTTCTTATGATTTTGCTGCCAAGGGAAAAGAGAAGACAAGTCAGTGCTAAAGAACAGTGACTATTATCTTTTGATAGGGATGATTTATGTATTCTTGTTAATTACTGTTTGTAATGACACTTTTTATCCATATAATGCATTGTGAACTTTTATTGACTATTTCTTATTTTACTCTTTTGGATAATCCCAAAAGGGGAAGAAATGTGTATTCTATATGAACACTAAGGAAAAGGAATATTTACTACAAATAGATATCTCACTCAAATGATTTGTGATCATTAAAAAGGGATATATTGTTGGACTCCTCATGTGTTAATCATGTTTTAATGATCACAAATCCAATACATTCTGTAAATCTTGTTAATCTCGTTTCATCTATCTAAAATCATGTGTACATATGATTAGTCTCTTTATTCCATAAATAATTATTCTAAACTATTTTTTTATAATGAAATTCTATTATGGATGATTAATTTTAATTCATTCTATGAATATCACTGTTTAAGTCTGTGTACAAATATTTGGCTAAGTCTGAGACACCGTGACCTAGACACTATGACCCAAACATCGTGACCCAGACACCATGACCCAGACACTGTGACCCAAACACCATGACCATCCATACATCGTGACCATCCAGACACCATGACTAGGCACTATGACCCAGACATCGTGACCATCTAGACACCATGACCAGAGACTATGATCAAATACCTCATCTGTGCTATCGGTTCCTGATCTCTATACAACTACCCATCATAGTTGACTCACTGCTCAAAGGCAAACAAGGAGACACCATTTCAAGGAGACACTATTTGATGAAGACACCATTTCCAGACAGACTGTGGCACCGTTTCTTAATCTGATTTTTTGTTTTTCAATTTAATTTCTAATGGTCATATTTTAAGCTTTTAAATACACTGACACAATTAATGTTTCTTTGTAGACATGTCTCCTGACAGTACTAAGTAAGAGGTGCAGAATACATGCATCATGTCGGCTCCAACACATGCATTCTAAGAATTAAAAGAACAGCATAGCCAGAATAAAAATAGGAGACAATAGTGACAACAGAAAAACAAGTATGTGCACAGTAACAAAGAAGCACAAGAATTCATGAAATAATAACTGACACATTAAACCCAAATGTGCTGAAGAATACATGAAGCATACTCGAATCCTAGAGTTGAGAACATTTTCTTCACTATAAACTCCATGAAGAACATGAGCCAGATCTAGAAGACTTATGATACTCTATTTTCCGTGAGAGGACTCGATTTCTACATCTGCTACATCCTAGAATTCGAAAGCTGTGTAAACTAAAACTCAGAGAACATCTAACCTTATTTCATCATTTCTGCTCTATTCTGTATTATTTTTATCTTTCGAGAAGTGTGTGAGTGTATTTATAAAAACACACACTATCTCCTACATTAAACTGAATGATACAATATATCATTTCTCTTACATCTTTTTTCACTTGTGTATTCCCACAGATAAGTGTGGAGGAGGCCCCTATGTGACCTGACAAATTTTATACCCATGAAGAACTGTGGAAGAGGTCATATGACCTAGACAGCCTTGTGTACTGTTGTTAACCCCAATACAGGATGTGGATCAATTTTATTTATATAAACTGCTTGGTGATTGGTGACTACCAAGTAGAGAGGATTAGGTCTTGGATTGAGACTAAACCACTTGTTTTATATCCTCTATGTTGTTTAATTTAGTTTTCTCTATTTTATTGTATAAGTAAGAAATTTATAAATTTACTTTGATAGTTAATCTTGGAATGAATTTATAATTGTTTTTCTTTATTAGAAAAGATTCAAAAGTAATGTTAATAACTGATATTAAGATTACTGAGAATTAATCAATCTTCTAAGAAGTTATTCAAATAGTCAAACTTTCAAAACTGTATTACTTTGATTAATTGGGTTGTAATTAAATTTATTGGGGAACCTTTTTAAGAATACTTTTTTAAACAGAAATTTTTATAGATACTCAATTCACCCCCCCCCCCTCTTGAGTACTATACTCTAACCAACATATACTCTCTTACCTTACCATCCATTGAATAAATGATAACGTCATTCATGTATATAGCGGACCACCGCCTCATGAAGTGATGTGATTTTTTCTTATTACCACGTCACATTGATGGTATATGAAAGTTTATTTAAATAAATAATAATATATCTATGATAAATTTATAATTCTATAATGATAAAATAATTATCATCATCTTTTTATCAATATCATCAAAAAATGGAAAAGTTACTCATGCATATGTACAGCCTACCATCTCCATGATTGTAATATAGTTCATTTTTCATAACTATATTTCATGGTTGGTTTTAAAAATATAATATTGGTATAAAAATTATAATTCTTCCATTATTACCATTCTGGATATGATTAAATAATAATCTATTTGATCTTAGTCAACTAACCAAATTGATTTTGGACATATGATCTATTTATCATTAAAACCTATGATGTGGGATTAATTGGTAAAGAAATTGAATATGACATGGTAAAAAATAAAATACAAGGAATAATAAAATTGAAAATTTTTCTTAATCGAGTAAATATTTAACATAATTTTATTTTTTAGGAAGATAATGGATGCAAGTTATGATTCAGGCTTGAGGTAAGGGTTTTGTCTCAAAAATTTCTTCTTTGAGATAAATGTTCTATTATGTACTAAATTTCTTTTATAATGTGTATTTACTTTCCCTTTACCTTTTTTATCATTAATCTATCATAATTTATGTTATTTTATGTAATAATTTATCTACTTTACTCATGGGAAGTTTTAATTCAAAAGTTACAAAAGAGATAAGGGCTTATGTTTCAATCTCATTTTAATTAGGATTATTTTTTCTTGAATTTATACCATAAAAAATTAATTTATCATTGTCTAATAAAACTCTTTAATTTAATTATAATCTATTTATTCATGAAATTTTCAATTAATAGTACCATTTTCCTCTCTTTGGTACTCAAAGTTATTAAGGAAATGTTTTTGAGAAAAGCTTACTTCATTTATCTCTTCAGTCGAAAATCCTTTTATTCCAAATCCATGTATTATGAAAATGTTTTCAAAAATGATTTAATATTATCCTATGATTATTTTTCAAAACCTAAAGAATTTTTAAAATATATTTTTTTAAAATAAATTTAACCCTTTATATATTTTCATTATATGCAACATCGAGTTTAGTTGTATTTAACACAACATCGAGTTTAGATTGTGTTAAAAAAATGATTTTAGATTACGTTACATGTATCACTGATTTTAGCTTGATTTACATAAATCATTAATTTTTGTTTTAATTACATGTAACACTGAGTTTAGCATGCATTAAATGCAACACTTATTTTAAACGAAACATGTCATAATTTTAAAATATTATTACTTAATACGATACTTATCACCTAGCCATTGGAATGGAGGGAATGAATAGGATTAACTAAATTATGAAAATATATGGTCTAGATATGTATATAAAACGAATTATTTAATGACCAATTAATTAGATATGAAAATAAAAAAAAATTGTAAATAAAGGAAATCTTTTTCTAAAAAACTATTTTTATGCTCACAAGCTTGTTTTACCTCAATAAGTTAAAAAATCGCTCTGGGTGAATTATTTTAATGAAATTTATATATTATATATTCAATAAAGTTTTTAACATTCATCTTATATTTTTTCTATATAAGAGATGATAACAAATCTAGTTTATTATTAAAATTTATATTTTTCAAAAAAATAGTTTCGTCTCCGTTTTACGCAGTTACCTTAAAACTATTTTTGACACTTTAAGAAAATTTATTTAAAAAAATAAATTTAATTTTTGAAATAAGAATGTCAAAATTATGTAGAAACCCTAACCTTAGTATCCTGGATCCAGTGTCTGCTTAATTACATTTCCATAAGATATAAGTAATCATCTCTCAAAGGACCGAATAGTTTAGAAGTATTAGTGAATAAAGTATATACTTAAAATTTACATTACATTTTAAAACATAAAATACTCAAAAAAATTATTTAAGAATTCCATTATTCCTTTTATCATACCCCTCTATATCAATAACAAAATACTTTCGGGTATCTATGGTAAAATAGAACATAAGAAATTGGTGGTCCAAAATGCTCTGTAAGGGTAAGCATATAGTATAAGATATGACTAAATAAGGAATATTCAATATGGAAAGGTAAATAGATGAAACACATTCCATTTAATCGATAACTTGATGATAATATGGAAGGATAAAAGGTAATTTAATAATTCTAGATAAATAATTACATGATCCTAAAACTAGACCACGGATATTCTATCTAATCAAATAATAACATGGAATATCAATAACTAAATTCATATTGATGGAATTCATAATTTTGGGAATATAAAACATAACATAAAGGATTATTCCAACAAATATAATATCGTTGAGTCTTGTGCCAAGATATCTAATACCATCGAGGCTTATGCAAAAACATCTACATAAATGGGTAATTTCTTATCCAAAACCATATCAAGTTTGTCTCATGAGACCGATCGATACATCGATGGGCTATAGTTGGACCCACACATCACATAAAAAGTCCCATGCATTCCTCATATAAAAGGGTTCAAACATAATTGACATAAACATTTGTATTTAAACTAGCATACAAAATTAAAATATTTTTGCTAATCAATAAACATAATTATAAAAAATTGGGTTTTCTTATGTGGTATGAAACCTTTTAATTTCAATTTTAATCCTCTTTTTTATCCTTATAAAAATTTATAATAACTAAAGGAATGTATCAGGAGTATCAGGGTCTTGTTTAGATCCCAGAGCTCTGATTTATCGAGAAAACAGGAAAAGCACTTGGTTTGAACAAATTGTGCATTGGAACCACACAGTTTGGACAAACCAATTAGGGTATTTCATGGTTCCACATAGGGGAGAACATGAGATAATCATGGTTAGATAAATTATTCTCCCCAATCATGTGGATCTACTATCCATGTATAGTGGTAGGAACATGGTTGGAAAGCAATTTAGCCAACTATGTAGACAAACCATACGCCCTTTAAAAGTTGGGTAAAGTTTCCATTTTTTCATCCTTCCATTTTAAGAACCCCCTCTATTTTCTTTATTCCTCTAGTAGAAAGTAGTTATCATCCCCCTTTTGATCTCTCTCAAGCCTAAAGTTAGGATTTGAAGGATAATCTCCATCCGGCCTCTGATTACAACATTGTCTATTATATTGGATCACCATCAGTAAGAGCTTCAAACCACTACCTCTATTTCATGGGTTATCTCACCATATTCAGCACTATTTTAGTGTGAGATCAAATGACCTATTTTTAGTGTGTTTGTCTTTTATTCCATTTTCTTTCAATATAGAACAAAACAAGAGTCTATATTGGACTATTGTTCTACCACAAGCATAAGGTATGTGGTATATACCTTTTCCATACGGTTTTGTTTTCTATTTGACTATCTTTATTGTGTTTCATGTTAGACCTTCCATTTATTGATTATAAATTAAATAAAAATACTTAAATTAATTTTTTCACTAAATTTTTATTTCCATTTTAGTGCCTAATAAAGGTTGCAAGTTTTAAACATCAACTGGATCCACCTATGAGGTGTGTTCTTTAATCTTCCCTATGTTAAATCACCGCTTGGGTGTGCGAACTGGCCACCCTTATAGTGGCAGCCTTTCTAAATTAAATGAGTCGGTTTGAGAGGTCCATGCCTCCTTTTCCATGTTACTAAATACTATCAAAAAAAATTAATGGTTGGATTAAATGGAAATGTGAAATGATATGGATATTTTTTTGGATTGTTCTTCTTTATATGGATAATTGTAATTGGGTATGGACACTAACATAACCCATGAAAATTTATATAATTTTTTGATTTTATATATTAGTATGGAACCAACTTACTATGAAAGTATGTCACTTGTTATATCGTGGCATGGAACTAACTTTCTAGGAAGGTATGTCACCTACTATATCTCATTATTAAACTGGTTTATTATGAAGGTATGGCACCTATTATATCTTGTTATGGCACTGACCTATTATGACAATATCACACCTAGGACATTATGGTATGGAGCCAATTAGGGTATTGAGGTATGGAACTTATAACCCATATATATGATTATCTATAATATGGAACCGATGATGGAATTATAGGAATAGAACCTACTATCTTCATTCATATTCACATCACTGGATATTGGTTTCCCTGGTTATTGACTTGAGACCTAGCCCACGTAGGTCTGTTACTCTTTTCACATGTGATGTATGTCGAGCTGGTTGTTACCTATTAATGTTACTTTATATATATTGATTATCATTTAATATATCCTTATCTTACTATTACATGTTCTCATGGTCTTATTATATCAGTTATTCAATCACATCATTGCATGTTATGACTAAAAATAGTTATAGTGATACACAAATTATGGATTTGTTGTAGATATCATTGGTGGTAGCCTACTGAGTATATCCCACACCCTATTTAGGATGATTATTGGTATCCATGTATACTTCATGGATGTAGGTAGGGATAAGGTAAAACACCCAGTTTCTGATGTTTGATTGATTTTATCATGCGAGTAGGGGAGCACATGACCGAGCAAAGGATCGTGATGCTTGGTATTGTTGGTTCTTTTGATATACTAATATGTATGTGTGTCTATTTCTATTTATTCTTTGTTTAAGGACATGACATTATATTATTTTTTATATGGTATTGGATGTTTCTATTGATATATTTTTTAATTATCATCTAGATATTTTACTTCCATTGTTCTAGCTTTCATTTATTATGCTTCTATTATTAGCCAATAATTACAACATTTTGTTACTTAGGTTATGAGAGTGTAGTATCCTCATAGTAGGCAATGTATCTTATGTTCCTTTTTATCATTCCTATCACCAAAATTTGGCTTTGAGAGTAGGCATATAGGTTTCACTCTTATATGAAAAGTCTTGTACCTATCATGTTCTTGTATCTATGATGTAATTATTGTTGAATCCTATCTGAGGCATGTAATAAGAATTTGTAGAGAAATTACACTAGGAAATCCTCAAGCCATGCACTGGGAGGATGGTGACGACCATACTCTAGAGTTTGTTTTCCATGAGCCACTAGTGTTACCAACAATAGTTCCACTTGTGGAGCCTCTGGCTATTCTGGACATGGGTGATGATGCCTCGTTTTGATGGGAATTGTTGTGGCTTATACAGTCTATACAAGGAGCTCTACGGCCTAACTCGTCTATGGTAGAGTTGAATTGACAGTTTCAGCAGTAGAACCCACATAATGTTCAAAGGATAGTGTCCTAGGGATGAAGATTCATGGTTAGAGGCCATGCTGACTATCTTCAAGAACCATGAGACACCTCCTGAAAGAAGAGTGAATTCTCTATGTATATGATTCGATATTCCACCAAGTGATGGTGGTATTTTATCTCTCAGGAAGATCATCATCAAGGTATATCATGGGATGGTTTTGAGATAGTATTCTATAACTACTTTTTCCTTGATACCTTAAGGGCTGATCATTATAGGGAGTTCATGAGCCTATAGTAGGGTTTTAAGTCTATTATTGATTACTCGGATCATTTTATAGAGCTTCAGCACTTTGCACCTATGTATACTAATGAAGATCTATCTAAAGAAATTAATTTTGAGGATGGTATTAGAATGATATACATTCTCAGATAAAAAACTTTTAGTTAATTATCATTTCTAGTATAGTAAATCGGGCTCTTATTACCGAACATAACCTGAGGGAAGATGGAAGTTCGGATCAGAGTAAACTAGCTTCTCAACCCAGTAGTGTAGTATCTAGTTATAGGAATCATAACTTCAAGACCTGTGATGAGGTAATTACTAGTTAGAGATTAAATACTAGTGGTTTTGTAGTATCTCATTAGTTTGGCAATCATAGGCATGTGAAACCTCGGTGTGATCAGGCCCTAGTTGAGTGTCGATCCTATGGTAGTATGGGACATTTACAGTGGTTTTGTAGAATATTCCCTCCAATATACAATGATATGGGATTAGCACTGACTCCAGGTCCTAGGGTGTGATCAGTATATCTTCATCATGTTGGGAGATGGATTTATATTGTCTGGTTAGGCTGAGGAGGTGGTCATGGCTAGGGGATCTAGACACTAGTTACATAGTGTTAGCAGAGTGTTCCTACTTAAGGCATTCATGTTGTATCTAAGGTCCATAGAACGGTAAAAGTTTATATAGTGCAACATGGTTTGGGGGAGTAGAGTTCTAGGACTTCTATAGTTTAAGGTTCTATTTTAGTATCATCTACCTTGGTAACTATTTTTTTTTACACTCAGGCTTTGAGTTTTTTTATATTTATGGCTATCATGGAAAGCTTCATGCTTCAAATTCATTACTTATGTGGGGTGATGAACCTTGAAACTCCTGTGGATATACATTCATAGATTTTAATCCAATGTATTTAGTACCCCTTTAGATAAGTGGTTATCACTTATTATGGAACCTCTTCATCCTTGAGATTTCTGATTTCGACATTATTCTTGAGATGGAATAGTTAGTTACTTATCAAGCCTATGTGGATTGATATATTCAAAGGGTGTATTTCACATCACCACAGGGTGGTAATTAAATTCAAAAGGGTGAATGGGATGTCCAAGAAGGTAGAGTTTTAATAGGGAATCATGGGTTGAGTGGATTGATAGCCCATATCTCTAACCTTTATATGAATGATCAGGGAATATGTTAGGCTAAATTCTCTCCTATGGTAGATTATTTCAGGAATGTCTTCCCATATGAATTTTTTAGTTTACCTCCTAACCGAGAGGTGGATTTATCTATTGAGATGGTTTCTGGAGTTTCACCAGTGTCTATTCCCACTTACAGGATTATCACTACTGAGTTGTAGGAGCTCCAGAGACAACTAGATGATATATAAGCTAATAGTTTTACAAGGCCTAGTACTTCTTTATGGGGTTCAACAGTAATTTTATCTAAGAAGGTATATGGGACCCTCAGGCTTGTGTGGATTACTGAAAGTTGGATCAACTTACTATGAAGAACTTTTATCCTTTTCCTCATATAGATAAATTCTTTGATTAGCTTTAAAGAGAACAGGATTTCTTAAAGATTGATTTGAGGTCAGGAAATCACCAGGTACATGTTATAACTTCATACATACGTCATATAGTGTTCCATAGAAAGTATGGTCTTTATTTTATTTAGAAAAAACTTAAGATTTTTTGGCATGGTATTGTTCTATATGATAATACACCAAGATTTCATGTATGAATACTACCACAAATGAATCCAAAAATGGGTGGAAACACTATCCATTTTCAGGGATCTGATGAATTTGGGTTTCCACCTGTTTTTGAATTCATTTGTGGTAGTCTTCATAGAGGACATCTTGGTGTATTATCAGACTGAACAAAACCATGCCAAACATATTGATATTTTTATGAATACACTTATATAGTACTACATGTATGATAATATTACTAAATTATAATTTTGGATTGATAAATTCCACTTCCTAGGTCACATCATCATAGAGGTGCAGTATCAGTTAACCCAATAAGGTTAGAGCTATAGTTTTAGGGAGCAGCCCAAGAACCTCTTTGATATATGGAATTTCGTGGGGATGGTTGGATAGGTTCTTTATAAAGGAATTTTCATGCCTATAAAAACCTCTTATGTGTTTCACTAAGAAGATTGTAAAGTTTATGTGGTCATAAGCCTATGAGATATCCTTTAAAGGTCTAAAATGGAGACTGACTTCAGGACCGATCATGATTCTATCAGAGATAGGAAGACTCTATAAGTTCTATTTTTACACATCAAGTATAGATCACAGAGTAGTTATGATGTAGGAAGATTGAGTTTTATAATACAGGTCTCATCATTTGAGACCACATTTGCAAAATTACCTGACACATGACCTTGAGTTTGTATATGTCATTTATGCCTTATGTTTCTAGAGACATTACCTACAGGTAAATATTTTGTGGTGTATATAGACCAAAACATACGCAGGTATATTTTCAAGAATTCTGACTTAAACCTCGGGAAAATAAGGTGGGTTGAATACCTGTAGTCCTTCGATTTTTACCATGCCTATATTCTTGGGAAGGGAAATTTTTTAGTGGATGATCTAATATAAAGTAATAATACACAAGTTGTTTGAGATACAATTGATGTGTGGAATCTTATGGGTATGTTTTATAAGATGCGCATGGAGTTTTATTACTATCTTGGATGGTCTATAATAGTATCTTTATCAGTTATCTATTCAGTTATGGAGAGAGGGAAGATGAGTCAACTATTAGGTCATAAGGGATTAGTCCTAAGGGATAGTGTTTCATGAGAGGATATGCCGCCAAGATGAATCATTGATAAGGATGAGATCTTACACATCCATGGAATGTTTGGGTTCCTACAGACATCTTGGAGGAATTGATGCAAGAGTATCATGCTTCTTCTTAGGTAGTGCATCCCAGTCTTACAAAAATTTACTTTGACCTATGTCAATAGTATTGGAGGCCTAGTATGAAAAGAGTAATAGCTTTTTATATTACTCGTTGTTCAACCTATCAACTACAGAACCAGTGACTAGCATGGATTATATAGCCATTACCCATTCCTAAGTGGAAATGTGATGATGTCATGATGGATTTTATGATTTGATTATTGAGATCCCTTTATGGTAGTGATGTAGTATGGGTGATCATCGATGAGATCATGAACGTCGGTCACTTATTACATATCATATATACCTTTTCCATGGATGTTCTTAGGAGATTTCATGTCCATGAGATTATACGCCTACATGAGGTACCTCATATTATCATCTCTAGTAGGGATTCTCATTTCTTTACTATGTTTTAATAGAGGTTGCAAAAATATTTGGATATGAAGGTGATTTTGAGTAGAGCCTCTCACCCTCAGATCGACAGTCAGACAGAACGGACAATACATGTATGAGAGGACATGTTATGATCATGAATCATTGATTTTGGTGGTACTTGGTAGTGACATACACCAATTTCTAATTTTTTCTACAATAAACGTTTTCAGGATATGATACAAAAGGATCCATATGAGGCCTTATATAGTAGGGTATTTCATTCACCTTTGTGCTAGTTAGAGATAGGTGATGCGGCAATACTTGGATATTATCTCATTTAAGAGACTTTAGAGTAGGTTCAATTGATCATGAATTGGATATCTATAGTACAGTTTAGGTAGAATTCATGCACGGATCATCATCATCGACCACTAGAGTTTGAGGTTGGGGATCAGATATTTTTATGAGTATTTACTAGATCGGGGCATCAATGGTTTAGATGTTAGGGGAATATTTCACCATGGTTTATCAGACCATTTGAGGTTATGGAGAGATTTGGTCCTATATCCTATTAGTTTCAGTTACCATAGAGGTACCAGGATATGCATGATGTCTTACATAGTTCATACCATCCCAATACTATTCAAATAACTCTCATATATTTCAGCCTGATGATGTTTAGTTGGAGGTACATGCATCTTTTGAGGGTCATCTCATCTAAATTATGGACATAAGAAAAATTATCTATGAGGAATGTTAGTTCCTCTAGTATAGGTGTTATGTAAGCGTGACTATGAATATGATGAGACCTAGTAGTGAGATTCTGACATACATGCTCAGTGGTGAGAGTTGTTCTCATATGATGTTTTACCACCCATGGAAGGGAAACATGGGGATGAGTTGATTTGAGGGGGGAATACTATAAAAACTAGGGTTTTCTTATGAGGTAAAAAACCTTTTAATTATATTTTTAATCCTCTTTTTTATCCTTATAAACTTTCCTAATTACTTAAGGAAGGAATCGATGTGTATGGGGCTTGTTCAAAGCTTGGAACTCTGAGTTGTGGAGAAAATGGGGTAGGTACAAAGTTTGAACAAACTGTGAAGTGGAGGCCACATGGTTTGGAAAAAATGTGTGGGTGTTAAAGTGCTCCATAGAGGGGACAACATGAGCTGAACACAATTGTACAAACCATTCCCCCAAACAATGTTAGTCCATTTTCCATGGATAGTGGTAGGTACATGATTGGTGTAATGTTTGGACAACTATATGGCCAAACTATGTACCCTTTAAAAAAAATTGAAATGACCATTTTCCCACCTTCCATTTTAAGAACCCCTTCCTATTTCAGTATTTCCTCAATGGATAGTAGCTTTCATCCTCCCTTTGAGATCTCTCAAGCCTATAGCTTATCTTTTAATGAACTTCTCCATTTGGCCTCTATTTGCGATGCAGTCTATCATGTTGGATCACCATTGGTAATAAATTCAATCTAATTCCTTCATTTTATGGTTTATCTTGATGTATTTAATACTATTTTGGTAATAAATAATATGCCCTATTTTTAGGTTGTTTGTCTGTTCTTCCATTTTCTTCTGATCTAGACCATAAAAAGAGCCAATACTTGGTGAGTGTTCTACCATAGGCGTAAGGTAGGTCTTCTATACCTTTTCCTTAAGGTTTTTTTGTCTATTTGACTATAACCATTATGTCGCATGCCAGAACTTAAGTTTGTTGCTTCTGAATTAAATTATAAGCCTTAAATTATTTATTTCACCTAATTTGGGTCACCTTTGTAGCATTTTATCAATGTTGGAGGTTTTCAACCTCAACTTGGGCCACCTATGAGGTGTGTTCCTTAATATTTCATATGTTAAACCACCTCTTTGGGTGTGTGATATTTTCACCCTTTTAGTGGGGTCTTTATTAATTTAATGAGATAGTTAGAGAGGTTCATTCCTCCTTTTACATGTTTTTAATTCTATTAAAATGGTTTAACGATTGGATTAAATAGAAATATGGAATGATATGGATATTTATTTCTTGTGCCTATTTATAGGGATAATTGTAATTGGGTATGGAAACTAACATATCCCATGAAACTTTATATACTTTCTTGATGTTATATCTTAGTATATATATTACTTTTTATGAAGGTATGGAACCTATTACATATCGATATGGCACAGAAATACTATAAAGGTGTGGAACCTATTATATCTTGGTATGGAACCAACTTATTATGAAGGTATGACGCCTTTTACATCTCAGTATGGAACCAACCTATTATAAAGGTATAGAACCTATGAAATTACAGTATGGAACCGATGAGGGGGTTAGAGGTATGGCACCATATATATCAATTGACATTAACATATCTAGATATAGGTCTCCCTAGTTATTGACTTGGGACCTAGCCCATGTGGTTATTTTACTCTTTTCACATGTGACATATGTTGAGCTAGTTGTTACCTACTGTAGATAATTTATCTATATTGATGCTCTTATGATATAGACTTTTATTAGTATAGCATGTTCTCTTGGAATTTTTGTATCTTTTATTCACTCATAACTTTTCTTATTATACCTGCACGCAATTATAGTTATACGCTAAGACTAGATCTGTTATATACATTGTTGGTGGTGGCATACTGAGTATATATCACAACCTATTCAATCTTCCAAATGGTACATAGATATACTTCATAGATGTGGGTATAGATAAGGTAAATCTCTCAATTATTGATGCCTAATTGATTGTAGCATGGGAGTAGTGGAGCACAAGTGCGATTTATGGCTCATGATGCTATCAAAAGATAGTCCTTTTTGTATTTTTGATTTTTTTGATATTCTAGTATGTATGTGTGTATAATTTCATGTCGCATGTTCTTTTTTTATTGAAATTACATTACATCATTTTTTATATGGTACTGGATGTTTCTATTGATGTCTTGTTTATTATTATCATTTGTATTTTTTACTTCCATTGTTCTAGATTTCATATATTATGTATCATTTATTATCCAATTATTACACCATTGTGTTACTCTGATTATGAAGGTATAGTCTCCCCATTGTACCACCTTGTACTCTTACTACTAGTTAGTAGCCTCTAGCGTATGGGGAGGTGCGCTTGAGGCCTATTACTAACCGAATTAGGGAACTTCATAGTGGCTTCTGGTTCAAGATGTTATAAAAATAATAAAATATCCAGATTAAAATGAATGGTATCAACATAGTATATCCCCAGTCAAACTGATTATAAACCATCTAGAGAAATACTAAGGATGGTATCATTTGAGTATATCCTCATTAAAGAGTAAGTAACATTAAATAATGGATTATTAGTTAGAAAATATTTTTGAAAGATCACTTAGAACATTTCATGAAGAAAATAACCTTTCTTTGAAAATAAAACTTTTAAAACAATAAAATTTAAAATATATTTTCAAAATCCTTTTCATTGAAAATATATTTTAAAAAAAAATAATTCCCAGAATAACTGGAAAAATATATTCTTTAAATAGAACCTAGTAAACTTGAAAAGTAATATTAAAATAAATGATGCTCATGATGGCGGGTAATTTAGTACATGTTGTATAATTTAAAAAGAACACTCCTTTTTCAATGTAAAAATGTTATAAAAGTTACTCGATCAGAAAATAACAAGAAGATTCCTTTAAAATCATTTTATTTTTAAAAAAATAAAAAATGGGTAAGAATTTATTTAATAAATCATTTGGATAATTATAAAACATTTTTGAAAATATTTTAAGAAAATATGTTTTTGGAATAAAAAATATTTTTGATTGAAGATAAAAATTAAATTGGATTATCATAAAAATATTTTCTTAATAATTTTAAGTAGAAAATATAGGTAAAATTGTACTAATACTTGGAAAAAAACATAAATAACCATAGGATAATAAAATATATTTATTTTAAAATAGAAATATCATGTAATTTCCCAAAGGTATACTTAAATAAAAATAATTCTGAATAATGATGAGATTGTGAAATAAACTCTTACCACTTTGGTAACTTTTGAATCACAACCACCATGAATTAAATAATTTTAAATGAAAATTTGAATACCGTGAAGTTAAATTAATTCATGGTATAACATAAAAAAGGGGTATTATATACACCACAAAAAATAAATAAGTGGTGAATATGGTGTATGCCTCACAGAAGTAAAAAATGAGATGAGAAACCCTTAACTCATGTTTCCTCTTAGTTGAACAGAATTTAACCTCATATATAGTGATTTTAAACATGTTATTAACTTATTATATAATAATATTTATATTTCTAATATCATTTATTATCCATTTATAAAATCTTATTACCTATTCATTAATAATCATTCATTATTCCAAAATTGTTTCATGTGTTAATGGTCTTATTTTCTCATACGTGTTTTATCATGAATGATCTGGTTCTTGCATATATTATATTGTTTTGTGATATAAAGAATAATAATCATAAAATAATTATCATATTTATACATCAATTATACTTCTATTACCAATCATGAAATATGGTTTTGATAAATTAAGTATGTTACGATCATGGAGACGGTAGGCCGTATGTACGCATGAGTAATGTTTCTATTTTTTAATGATCATTAAGGAAGGGGGTGAATAATATTTTATACTTTAATAATGATAATAATATCATATAAAATATTTTATTTATTTAAATGTACTTATATGTATCATCCATGTGCTGTGGTGATGAAAGAGAGTAACATCGCTTCATGAAGGTCGTAGTCCACACGTACACGAATGATGTTATCATTTTTTAGTGTAAGAAAATGATATATTATATTTTAATAATTATAAATATTTCATTAATATAATAATTATGTCATTTATATCACATAAAATCATCAAAATTTTCCTTATTACCTTCCATTTAAATCGTTACTGAAAAACGAATCACATCACTTCGTGAGGTTGTAGTGTGTCATGAACAAAAGCGATGTTATCATATCCCATACAGAATGAAAAGTAAAAAAGAAATATATATAAATACTATAGTGGTAAAATTATATTATAAATATAATATATATAATTTAGATCCATCACCATAAAAAACTATGACATGTGGTAATTGAAGAATGATTGACATCAGTTCATGGGGTTGTAGTCCATCGTACACATGAATGATGATTTTGTAAAAAATTTGATGGAAGTGGGGATAGTTGTATGTCCTAAAATTATCATAAAAACATATAATTATATGTAAGATACTTAGGTTATTATATAATCATTTTTTAAAAATAATATAAATAGGTGGAGTAAGAACTAAAATAAAAATGTTCATTGAAGAAAGTTATATTTTCTTTAGGTAACCTCCTTAGGTTTGCATAAAAGAATTAAAAGCTTGGATTTATTCCCAAAATAAGGATTTTAGGATGAGGGGATGGAATTTGGGAAATTATTTGGTAATGTATTAGCTGAACCAAAAGGGTTTGAATGTGTGAGGAAGAGTGGAGAGGGTGTTGCCTTTTATAAGTGGGGAGAGTTGCACACTTGAAATTTTTAAAAAGAGAAATGTGTTCCCATGTATTTCACATGAAAAAATGGACTAAAATGGATTATTATAAAGAATTATACATTATAGGGTATAATTATGAAGATTAAATAGATTTTATACACGTTTTGAGGTTAATTTAACCCATATCTTTTTAGTTTAACCCATGATTAATCCTTTTTTATCATAACCAAGGAAATCAATTTAGACAGTTTTTACTATTCATTTTGGTAAAAAATTAAGTTGAACTTATTAGAAAATATAAATTATAATGACTGAAAATATTTAATCTATTTTTATATATTTAATTTAAAAAATTGGAGATTTTTAATTTAAAATTAATCTCACATACATAATGAGAAAACTGTTTTTTAAGGGAAAATGTTAAAAAGATTACAAAGTGTTTATATCAAAAATCAGTATGAAAATGATTCTAATAACATAAATTGAATTAATTGATGTAAAATTTAAATAATTTTACTTTAAAAACAATTTAAAATTTAATTTATCATTATAAATAATTTAAACTAAAAGGTAGTTATCAATTAAAATTCATTATTTCTCACTATTCATCAAAAAATAAAACTTTTCAAAAAAATCCCAAAAAATAACCCAAAGATAATTTTTTTATGGTGATTGAAAAAATTAAGTTTATTTTTCAAATAAATTTTTTAAAAATTATAAAAATTAATTTTAAATTATGTGTGTAAAGAGTGACTAAATTGTCTTTTAGAAAAAAAATATAGTTTCCCAGAAAATAATTATTTTTATTTCAAAATGTTCTTACTTTATTTGTAATAAATAAATAACTATAATTTTCATAATTTAGTTAGTATTATTCATACCTACTAACATAATTTCTAGTTTATAATGGTATTCTATATTATGGTTCATTTCAACTCAGGGTTGCGTGTCCCATAAGCTATCGAAGAGATTAAATTTATTTAAAAATAAATATTTTATAAAGTCTTGATTGTTATAGTTTCATATAATATTGATGTTTCAGGTCATACACTCTATATAAAATAATTTTCTTCTTTTAAAATCTCTAGGTGTTACATTATCCTCACCTTAATTAAATTTTGTCCTTATAATTTATACTTTATCTCGGTATTCAAGGGTTTGACATTTGGAAATACCATTGTTGAAAACCCCACATCATAAAAGGGTTAATAAAAAACCTCTTAATAAGATAGAAAAGTATGTACAAAGTTCATCTATAACAGTACATAACTAGGTTTCGAAGTAGGATAATGTAGATTGGAAATAAAAATATGTACATGCAAGGAAAGCGTAAATAATTATAGAGAGTGATAGAGTTCATTTATAATAATAAAGTGAATGATTAATGGAAATTTAAGGAGCTCATAACCATAAACATATAATAATTTAAAATACAATTTGATTCATAGAATATTAATGTAATCATATAACATTTTTTTTCAAGATCCTTTTTTCTAAAGTTGAGGAATTATTTTATTATGTAAGAATGTAACGAAATATACTTACTTCATACGTTTTTATATCATAAGAACACTTTCATCCTTTGGTTTTTCTTTGATTGATTTTCCAATTATTCCCTTACTCAAAGAGATGAATATCCAAAAATGAATTTTTTATTCTTGAAGCACTAAAATTCACTGTTAACGAATCGTAAGGTCCATAAAAGTATGAAAAGTCTTTATATCTTTCTCTTACTATTTTATAAAATTGATATTGTTAGCACAAGTTATCTAATATGCATAAATCTCCATATGGTGAAGTAAAAAAATAATCTCTAAAACCACATCCAAAGTTCAACTTAAACCATTTCACAAATGGTAAACCTTATGAACCTTCCAAAATATTATGATAAAAAAATTAGAAATAAGGTCACTGAATTTACAAAATGAACTTATCATTAATTCTTGAAGAAATATAAGTATATCTCAATAACCACAAACCAAACATATTAATACCTACATCATGTATTCTCTTGAAACATGGAAATAACCTGAATTACCATAATAACTTATTGAAAACATTCATGATTCATTATTCATTAAATAAAACATATGTTATTAGATATATTTCTTAAATATAAAAATGATGTAAACTCTATCGATAATAGAATAAACCACATTGTTAAAAAATCCTAAATCAGTTACATGGTAGTCAATACTATCCAATTTAATTTATCCTTATCAGTCATATATTTATTCCAACATCATTATCATAACATTAGTAACAAACTAAGGGTTATCTTTTTGTCAATAATTTGTTTCCCATTAAGTTCAAGTTTCCACTGAATCATTTTTTCTAGTCATCGGTACCATTAAATATATGCTTTCAAATCCTTAATGAAAAATTACTACAACACAATCCTTATACGTTTTTATAATTTCACTAATAAAATATTTTTATAACATATTTATGGGATCTAAATATATATGAATAGAAACAATTCCACTTCATCTGTAATAAAAGCATAAGCTTGACCTTAACCACTCAACTCATTTTAAGGTATTTTCACTTGACACCTGGGGAATTCATTTTCATAGTTCCCTATATCCAAACAGTGTAATCATTACACATTGAAATATTATTTCTTTCCCTTAAAATCAAGAGCATGGTGTCCTTCTTCCCCACCCTTGAATACAAATCCTTTTTCCTTTTATGCATGTACTATGGTTTTTCCTTCCATAAGTGTCACATGTTGCAAAATAATTCCTTCCCTTCCTCCCTTTATTAGTTTTTTAATTTTCCAACCTCCACTTCTCTTGCTTCCTTTCAAAGATATAAGAATTGGATAATTATTTCTCAATCTTGATAGAACAAGATATTATTCCTTTGTATGATGAGATTTTTTTGGATACTAGTTCCCTTCGAAGGATTGGCTTAACACCATCAAAGGAACGGTCAATATTACCCTTTAGATTATGTACATAGTCTGCAGTATTCCTTTATAACCTTGTAAAGTTTTATTCTTACTTAGTAACATTTTCCTCTTCTTTTTGTCTCAGACTCGTGAATTTTATTTCCATATATTCTCATTGCTCATAAGGAAGATATTTTTCTAAAAAAATACCTTGAAATCATTCCACTCCATGATTTCAATTTCCTCAACATCCTTATTATTTTGAATTAATGAAAACCATTGATCTGCATCTCCTAAGAGACAATAAACATCCATGAAAACTTTCTCCATTTCACTACTTCCCATAGTGGAAAATATCTTCTCTAAGGAACTTCTCCATTTATTAGATAAAAATTTATTTTTAGTCCCATTGAGTGATAGAGGTTTCTGACACATGAAGTGGTCTAACATTTTTACATCACATGGTGGATTAGTAGGATACCCCATATAGAAAGTTTAATTACTCAGAACATGAGTTAGCTACCCCAATATGGTTATAATTTGATCAGTTACAGTTTTAGTTCTAACTCCATATTAATTATCTTTCCTAGGAGGGAAATCCCTATATGGAGTACGTGCATTGATAGGATTATCATTCCTTCTATTTTGCACCATTTCTAAACAATGAAATACACTATGTTAAATCATAACATTATGAAACATAATGTATAATCCAAAAAAATTCAAACAATTAACTTAAATTGAAAAATGTATGCATCTCTAATCTCATAATCATAAACATGGATTCATTGGGGATATATTTATTTTCAATTCCTTATTAATGGTTTGGAAAGAAAATTTTAATTATCCTAAACATATCCCCTGGAGTTTCAATCCAAGTGTGTAGTAAATCCTTTTTCTGTTCACTGTGTGATGATAGGCTCAATCTCAATGCATCCTTTTTAGAGTGATTACCCCTAGGTACATCTATACTAAAATCATTTCTAATTTTATCATCTAGTCAGGGATTTATTTGAAATGAAAAAACACATAATCTCTTCCTTAAAAAACAATAGGATATTGTTCTTTACTTAACCTTAGAGTCTATCATAGGGTCATGCTCCATAATCTTTGTTTTCCTAAATATAGTTCCAGTGGTTTCTATTAAACATCCTCTGATAACAACTATAGTGGCCCTGACCCCAGTAGCCTAGACTCGGTGTCTACTTTTTTGGTATAAGATACATTTAATCGTGTCCTAAATAACTAAATAGTTTATCAATCCTCGTGAACTAGAAACATACTTGAAATTCACATTATATTTTAAAACATAAAATATAAAAATAATTTTCTTTTAGAATTCTATTATTCCCCTTAGTGTATCCCTACATATCAATCACAAAATACTTCTTAGTATCCTAGGTAAAATAAAACATAATAAATAGGTGATCTTAGATTCTCAGTATGGGAAAGCACATAGTGGAAGCTATGAATAAAAAAGTCGTATTCAATATGGTAAGGTAAATAATGGAAACATATTCCATTTAATAACTAAATTGAGAATAATATGATAGGAATAAAATATGTACAAATAATTCAATATAAATAATTACATGAGCTTGAAACTTGACCATGGATATTCTAACTAATCAAATAATCACATAGAATATCAATAACTAAATTCAAAATGATGGAATGCATAATGATGGACATATAAAACATACCATTGAGGCTTGTGCCAATACATCTAATATCGTCGAGGCATCTTCCAAGACATCTAATACCATC
The DNA here is from genome assembly GCA_963277665.1 of Viscum album. Taxonomy (NCBI): domain Eukaryota; kingdom Viridiplantae; phylum Streptophyta; class Magnoliopsida; order Santalales; family Viscaceae; genus Viscum; species Viscum album. Next base: position 1,700,197,471 of record OY728158.1, on the reverse strand, counting down.
AATGATTATTCAAATACATCTATATAAATGGGTAAGGTCTCAGACAAAACTATATCTATTTTTTCTCAAAAGACCTAGTAATACATTGAGCAGCTATAGTGGGCCCCACCCATAACTTACAAAGTCTAATCCATTCCACATATAAAAGGGGTGAAACATAATCAACAAAAAAATTTGTATTTAAACTAGCATAAAAAATTTAAAAACATTCCCAAATCAATAAACATAATCATAAACCATCCATAGTAAAATGAATGATTCAATATAGTACATCTCCAGTCAAACTGATCATAAACCATCCAGAGAAATAATAAAGACGGTATCATTGTATTATATCCTCATTAAATAACAAGTAACATAAAGGAATTTCTTCATAGATATAAAATTATTTTTAATGATCACTTTGAAAATTTATTAAGGAAAATTACCTTTATTTGAAAATCACCCTTTAAAAACAAGAAAATTCTTAATCTATTGTCAAAATACTTTTCATTGAAAATCACTATTAAATTTAACAATTCACAGAATATATGCAAAAACATTTTATTTAAAAATAAACTATTAAACTTTCAAATTAATATTTATATGAATGATATTCATAATGGTGGTTAATTTTATACATATTGTATAAGTTAAAAATAACCTTCCTTTTGCACTACAAAAATTTCAGAAAAGTGCCTTACTTATAAAATGACAAGAATTTTCCTTTAAAACATTTTTTTAAATCAGAAATTGGTAAAATATCTTTAATAAATAATTTATAGGATGATAAAATATTTTTTAAAACATTTTTAAAAAACATGGTTTTGGAAGAAAATGTATTTTTGACCAAAGAGAGAAATAAATTCATATTATTTTAAAAATGTTTTCTTAATAATTTTAAGTACTGAAGAGAGAAAAAAATTATACTATTACTTGAAAATTTCATGAATAACTATAGGATAATAAAGTATATTTATTTTAAAATATAAATATCATGTAATTATCCCAAGGGGGGCTTAAATAAAAATAATCCTTAATAATGATGAGATTGTGAAACGATCCCTTATCACTTTAGTGACTTTTGAATCATAATCCCCATGAAATAAATAATTTTAAATGAAAAATAAAAAAAAATATTAATATAAATTAATTCATTTTATAACATACAAAAAGTTCTGTATATACACCACACAAAAGAAAAAAGTGGTGAATATGGCATATGTCTCACAAAAGTAAAAGTGAGAGGAGAAACCCTTACCTCACACTTCCTTTTGATTGAACGTAATTTAACCTACTATATAGTGGTTTTAAACATGATATTAACTTATTAAATAACTATATTAATATTTATAATATCATATATAATCCTTTTATACCATATTGCCACTCGTTCATTAATAATCATTCATTATTCTCATTGTTTCAGGTGTTAATTATCTTTTTTTAACATGCGTGTTTTTTATGAAAGATCTGATTCTTGTACATATTATATAGTTAAATTAAATATATAATAATAATAATAATAACATAATTATAGTGTTTATACATTAATTATACTTTTATTACCACTCAAGAAATATGTTTTTGAGAAATAAAGTATGATATGATCATGAAGACTGTAGGCAGTACGTACACATGAGTAGCGTTTCCATTATTCAATGATAATTATGGAAAAGAGGTAATTAAAATTTTATCATTAAATAATTATCATAATATAATATATTCCATATTATTTCTTTGAATATAATTATATATATCATCCATATGGTGTTATAAAGAAACAGAGTCGCATCGCTTCGTGAAAGTGGTAATTCTCACATACACGAATGGTGTTATCCTTTTTCAGTGTTAAAAAAAGAGAAAGATATATTATCTTTTAATAATAAGAAATATTTCATAATTATCATAATTATTTAATATATATCACATATATTCATTAAAATTTTCCTTATTAAGTTCTATGTAAAGCGTTAGTGAAAAATGAATCACATCGCTCTGTGAGGCAGTAGTCTGTCATACACATGAGGGAAATTATCGCATCCCCTTTGGAATGGAAAGTAAAAAAAATGTATATGATATATAAATACTCCATAGGTATAATTATATTATAAATATCATATATATATTTTATATCCATCATCACACCCAACCATGATAAAATGAAATGGAAAAATGAATGACATCAATTCGTTATGCGGTAGTCTGCCGTACACATGAATGATAATTTTGTAACCTATTTAAAGGAAGTGAGTCTGGTTATAGGTCATGAACTTATTATAAAAAATATTATTATATTTAATAAAATTATTTTATTATATAATAATTTTTTATTAATAATTTAATTAGGTGTAGAAATAAATAAAATAAAAATTCTTGTTAAAGAACATTACCTCTTTTTCAGGTAACCTCCTTAGGTTTGCACAAAATCCTTACAAGGTTGGATTTATGCCCAAAATAAGGAATAAATAGTTATTTAAGGTAATTTGGGAAGTTATTTTTTCAGTTATTGGCCTAAAAATTCTATGAAGGTGTAAATAAGAGTAGAGGGGAGGTGGCCTTTTATAAGAGAGGTGAGTGGCACACTTGTATTTTTTTGAAAGAAAAAGGTTTACCCACATTTTTCTCTTGTTCCTAGGTTCAAAAAAGGAGTATTATAAATAATTATAAATTATAGGTTTAATATATGTCCAGATGATATATTTTATACCATTTTTAATTCAATTTAATCATTATCTTTTAGTTTAACCCTCGGTAAATCCATTTTTACCTTAACTGCGTAAATTAATTTTTACTATTTTCACTATTCATTTTGGTAAAAATTTAAGTTGAACTTATTAGAAAATATAAATTATTATGATTATAAATATTTTATCCATTTTTATAAATTCCATTTATATAGGTTGAAATATTTAATTTACAATTAATCTCATAGAGGCGATGAGAAGCAATTTCTTTAAAGAGAAAATGCCCAAAAGTTTAAAATGTTTTTATATATAAATCAAAATAAAAATGATTAAAATGACCTAAATTGGATTAATTTATAAAAAAATTAAATAACTACCCTTTAAAACCAATTAAAAATATAATTTATACTTATAAATAATTTAAACAAAAATGTGGTCTTCAATTAACATTCAATATTTTTCTTTATTCATCAAAAAAATAAAACTTTTTAAAAAAATATCAAAAAAATAACCTAAGATAATTTTTATATGATGATTTAAAAAATAAATTTATTTTTTAAAATAATTTCCCTAAATGTGATAAAAATTAAATTTAAATTATATCCTCAATGCATAATAATACCGTCTTTTATAAAAAATATAGTTTTTATAAAAAAAATATTTTTCTTTCAAATGGTTCTTACTTAATTTGTAATAAATTGAAAACCATAATTATCATAATTAATTATATACTATTCATACCCACAAACTTAAAATCTATTTTATAACTATATACTATATTATATTTTATTTTAACTCAGTGTTGTGTGTCTCGCAAACTATTGAAGAGATTAAATTTATTTGAAAAGAAATATTTCATAAAGTCTATAGTGTTATCTTCTCTTCTTAATATGGTGCTTAATGTCCTAAAATCTATTTAAAATAATTTTATTATTTTAAAATCCTATGGTTTTACAAATTATCTTAGGGTGAATTTTCAAAAAATAAACTAAAAAGATTAATTTTTTGATGAATTGTTAAAACTACTAAATTTTAATTGAAAACTATCTTTTCATTTAAAATGTTCATAGAGTTAAATTAAATTTTAAATTGGTTTAAAATTAAATTTGTCTCAATTATATATCTATTAATACAATTTAGGTCATTGGAATTATTTTCATATTGAATCTTTATTAAAACCTTATAAAATTTTGAACATTTTCTCTTTGAGAACCCACTTTCTCATGCCATCTGCATGATTAATTTAAAATTAAATTTTCCACTTCAGTAAATTGAATTTGAAAAAATTAATTCCATATTTTTAATTAGAATAATTGATATTATCTAATAATTTTTACTTAATTTTTAACGAAAAATAATATTGAAAACAATAAAAACTATTTACCACAGTTAAAGTAAACATGGGTTTATCAGGGGTTAAACTAAAATGATAAGAGTAAAATGACCTAAAAACTGATATAAAATATATTTTCTGGCCATATTTCAACTCTATATTGTACCCTTGTATCATGTGAAAAACATAGATACACATTTTTTTTCAAAAAATACATGTGTGCCACTCACCTCACCTATAAAAGGTCACCCTCTCTTTTCTCATATTCACACATTCAACCCCTTTTGATTCAAACAACACCTACCCAAATCACTTAAAAAATACATCCCCTCATCCTATTTTTCTTATTTTTGGTATAAATCTATACTATTAATTGTTTTAGTTCAAACTAATAGATGTTATCTGAATAAGAGGAGGTTTGAACGTGTATAAAAAAAGTTGAGTCTTAAGGTATAGTATTTATATTCCCTCTTTTATTTTTGGGAGACACAAGAAAATTCACCAATCATTTATTTTATGTGTTTTATATACTTCCCATTTTTACATGTATATCATTAATCACCTCCTTTTAATTATATTCAAAGTTTCATTTCATGTTATACTTTATTAGGGCTTACAATTCTAAAGATTACAAAAGCGGTAAGGGATTTTCACATCAATTTTTACTTCAATGAGACACACTCTATATTCACCAACTATTTATTTTATGTGGTGTAAATACTTTTCATGAATTTATTTTATGATTATTCTCCTAATAATTATTGTTATTTACATATCCATTTTAGGACCTCTCTTTCAAGAGGTTTACAGTTCAAAAGTTTCCAAATAAGTAATGGATTTTTGTCTCAATTTACCTTCTTAGTGACATATGTTATGATATGAAGATTTAATTTTTAATGAGGTGTATATACAGACCCATTAACATGTAATATCATGAATTTATTTATTCTCAGGATACTATAAGTTTTATTTAATTTTATTCCTTCATGGGGATTATGATTCAATGTTACTAAAGTGGTAACGGTTTTATAATACAATCTCATTATTCATAAGGATTATTTATGATTATGCTTATAATAATGAATTATTATGATCCACCTCTCAAGAACTCATGAATTTTATTCTTCAGTGGTAATTTCATGAGAATACATTTCTTCCCTTCATTTTTCTCTTTATATAATCAAGAGTTTAAAAGAATATTTTAAAAAAAATATTATTTATTTCTCCCTTCAGTCAAAACCCATTTTTCTTACAAAACCTTTTCTTCAAAAAATGTATTCAAAAATGTTCTACAAATTCTTAAATTTATTTATTAATGAAATTTTTAATCATTTTTTACTTTTTGCAAAAATATTAATGGAATCTTTATTTTATTTTCCAAAAAATTATGGTTCATATTTTACCAAGAATGTGAAATGAATATTTATTTTAATGTGTATGACATTAATGTAATTTCCCAGCATCATGACCATTATTTTCTTTGAATATTTTTTTGTAATTTGTCAAATTTATATTCAAAGAAAAGTATTTTCAAAACATTTTATGTTTTAAAAAAATAATTGGAAAGGATGTTTTTCTCAAGAAATATTTTAAATGATGTTTAAAGCTTCCTTTATAAGTTTCAAAGATTATTTTCAAAGATAATAATTTCAAAAATATTTTTTAATTTTTAGTTTTAAAAATTTATTTTCAAATAAATTTTATTTCCCACAAAAAATTTTCCAATTGATTTATGATTCAAAATCACTTTCAATCTAATATGACATCGTTTTTTGTAACCTTTATTTATTAGGGATATAATCCAAGGATTCCATTCTTATTATTTTTTTATATTGTTTATGTTATTATGAAAATATTCTTAAGAAACTCATTTATATTCCATGGCTCATAACAAGATAAAATAATTAGGAAACTTGCTTATTTTTTCATGTGTTATGCTACAAAGAAATGACAAAATGATTATGAAACTAGTCCCTTTTCCACAAGTTAAGATATAATGAAATGTGATGATTTTACACTGAGACTGATTTTTGTGAGAAACCATACTAATCAATCAATATGCAACAATTCCTATGTTCACTGGGTTCGATGGTGTCCACCTTCCTTTGGTATCAAACTAAACACAGATAGATCCTATTGCATGAGTATCATATGTGGAGGGGTGTCATTTGAGACTCTAGGGGCTCAGTTACTATAGAATTCCTAAAAAACTTTGGATGCGGTCATTCTCTCTAGGTCGAGGCCATGTTTATCCTCTCTGATCTCTTTATATTTTGACAAAGAAACATTCATCTCACAACTATGTAAATATATTCTATTATTTTACATAAATCTCTACAGGGATTTGGAACAGTCTCATGGTCAATTACTTATGTAGTCAGAAAGTGAAAGAGCCTCCTCACCTACTATATATAGGTTCTTCATACGTGGCACGAAGTTCAAAAGGTTGCATAAAATCTTACATCTATCATGAATTAAGGATCTAGTGTTATGTGGTTCACAAGCTTGAGTTCCTTGAAGCCTGAGGGGGAGAATTTGGTAGGGGGATTCTCTTGGTCTCCACTATTTCAAGACACTATAGTCCCAAAATTTATTTTTGTTTTCCTTATTGTTTTCCTTTTTCTTTTTGGTTTTCCTTTCACACAAAATTTTTAAATTAAATAAATAATGAGATGATAATGATGATGATGTCAGGAAATGTTTATGAAAACCACTTAATTTCATGGGTTATGATATTATGAATGTTTTATGATCATGTGTTACACATATTTATGATTTTTATTATATTATCTTTGTTACGTTATAACAAATTATTGTGGTTACATTATAACCAAGGATGGTGGTTACGTTATAACTAAGACGGGTGGGACCTATATCTCTCTCTAATTCATTGGGTAAATATTTATATCTCATGAGATATATAGCACTGGAATAGGGAGTAGAATCAGTTTAGTAAGGTACTTTTTCAGCTATAATGATCTTAGGAGTGAATATTAACTACTATGATGGTTTGGGGAGTGAACCCATTACACAATGACAGCCTTGGGAGTGAGCCTTTATTATAGTATCTGGAACTATTCACCTTGGGCCATCGATTAGGGTTTGGAGTCCTTAAGGCTTTTGAACCACCCAGGCCTTCGGGTTAGTAGGGCTTTTGGGACACCTTTAAGGCCTTCGTGCTACTTCAAGGCCTTTGGGCCACATGCAGTTTCCCCAGACACACTACAAAAAAGGAGCAGCCCTAGAAGAGGATTCAGGGCAGGTGCACTCACCAGAGCAGAACCAAATGGATTTTTCAGAATGAGAGGGTATGGATATTCCATTAGGACCAGACTATGCGTGCACGATAAGCCTATCCATATGTCCATGCGGAGGTGGAGAGCTACTATCATGATATAGATGCTGGGGAGGGGCAGTTCCTTGTAGAAATTTTGGTGGAATTCCCTAAGACCTTCGGGTCATGTAATCACCTAAGCCTACGGGCCATGTAATCTCTGAGCCTATGGGGATTGTAAGGGTTCCCTTTCATCCCTTGAAATGGGGGTTATCAAAAATCAATAAAAATGAAGGCTTTCAGGCCATTCGGGGGGTGTATGCCTCAATTCCATATCTTATATCGATGTTATTCTCTATTGGATCATGTTCTTTGTTTTCCTTATGATTCATATCTTATGACCTTCCAATATTTATGTCATAACTCAAGATTATTATATTTGATATGTAGGGCATGGTTTTCAAATTTTGTAATCATGTTATCATACTCTTATGTTCGTGTTATGCATACATATCTCCCTTGTTTACAATTACTGGGCATCTGAGATCACACATTCTTATGTTTCCTTTCTCTAAGTTATGAAGTAGGTTTAAAGTAGGGTATGTTTTTGAAGATTGATAAAGGGAAAGATATTTATGGGAGATGTTAAATATCTTTCATCAAATTAGGATATTGTGTAATTAGTCTCCAAATAAACTAAACTATTATGGTCCTCAGGCTTGTGTTTTGTAATGTATTGAATATTCATCTAAAAATATGTTTTATATATATATATAATGTCTGGGTCTCTATAGTTGGTATCAGAGGAAAGGTTTATTTAACCATTGGAAACTATGATGATAAAATAGTAGTGAGATCCCTAGGGATATTTATAAGGATATGTTTATGGATATAACTAAGGATAAGTCTAAGGATGAGTCAAAGTATAGGAAAATGTCCTTAAATTTTGTTAAAGGATTGAGAAAGAGGTTTCCAAGAAATTACATCCTTGAATGGATACTACAAGTGGGTTTGGATCTAGAATATAGGTACTTAGGAGGGAAAACTATAAAAATAGAACATTCATATGGACTTGATAGTCACCCGATGCACAACAATGAGCCTTATTGTACAGCTGGTTTGAAACTCCCAGGGATGTACTTTGGAAATTCACAAACTATTTATGAACAATCATGAATTATTTAAATATATTATGACTATAAATGACCTAGGATAAACCTAAGGATTAATATATTAAAAATAATGTGTCATGATTTAGACATCCAAGTTATTTTTTAGGATTATGTGGTTTTCTACTATAATTAGTGTTGATCATACTATGCTTTTAGGTTTTACTAAATGGAAAGAAAAAAATAAACTAGGTTAACCTTGAATGTGATGTAAAATTTACTAATGAGAAACCATATAGAATGATGATAGTAGTGAAGGATGTTGTGATTATTCCTAATTTGTTGTCATGGAACATGATTAACAATAGAAAACTTAACCGACTCTCAGACTCTCAAAATAAGAGAGTGAAATATTTCACTAAGATTTTGGGTAGATAATACCATGAAGGAAATAAGATTAAGTTTCTTATATGTCAATAATTTTTTAGGAAACACTCAATAGAATGTCTTAGAGGGACAAAAAGATGTTTTGGGTGCGGATAATAAGGACACAAAGTAAGTAACTTCAAAAGAAAAATGAAAAATTTAGTTAACACAAGGGATGATAATAATGGTCTCCCTAAGGTATCATCGACTTTTGAATTTTTTAAATGTATAAAGTATTGGTATTATGAAAATTGATGAACTAAGGGGAAAGATCATGAAGATAATTAGCAAAGTGGTATTGGTTATAATATTGATGATGATGAGACTACAAATGACACATGAAATGTGTTGGATGTTTTAATAGTATTTTTATGTTTAATGTGAGAATAATGATTAAATTGAAGATAAAGAATGTCAATAAATGATTAATATATCACATTTTATGAAATAGGTATTAAGGAATATTATGATAAAGCTTATTTAATGGTTTTAGAAGGAAGTGGGATGATTTAAGTATTTATATATTGGAATTAAAGGATTATGTTATATAAATCAAAAAATATATAAGGATTTTTTAGTATAAGTTTATCATTACATATTTTAAAAAATATGTTAAATGTCACTGATGGACTAGAAAATTGATTTAATGGAAAGGAGATATTTTTATTAAGAGAATATAACCCTTAATATGTTTTTGATGTTAAAGAAATGGTTTTTAGATTGGATAAAGAGATTATTGATATGGATAAATAAAATTAGATAGTATTGAAAACCATGGAATTGATTAATGATTTATAGACAAAGTGGTTTATATTATCATAGGTGAATTTTACATCATTTTTGGATTTAAGGTATATATTCAATATACTATGGTTTTATTCAAGGAATGGGGAATCATGCATGTTTTAAATAAGGTTTTATATTAATTTAGGTTATTACCATGTTTCTAGAGAATACATGATGAGGGTATTCACATATTTGGTATTTGAAAATTAATATCTACTTCATGTTGTTTCAGGGATAAATGATAAGTTGATTTTTGAAATTTAGTGACCTCTATTATAAAGTTTTGAATTTTAATCATTTGGAAAGGTCATAAGTTTAACCATTTATAAAATGGTTTATGTTTAAAATTGGTTGAGATTTTATAGATTAATATATTACTTCATCATATGAATATTTTTCCATATTGGATAACCAGTTCTAATTATTTTTTTATAACTAAAGATAGAAAGAATGACTTTACACTCTATTATGGATCTTGTGATCCTTTTTTTCTTTAGGAATAAAAAAATTATTTTCATTTATTGTACTAAGAGATAAATAGAAAATTTATCAAATCAAAACAAAAGGATAAAATTATGCCTAAAATTGATCCCTTGTAAATTCTTGATCATATCAGGATGGTATCCTATTGATTTAAACATCCACCAAACCTCTTTATGATTCAAGATGTGTTCCATGTATCTCTTCTAATTATGTACATAAATTATCCATCACATGTAAGAAACTCGGAGATTTTACCACTAGACAACGATATTTCTTATAAGGAACAATTATTGGAGATTCTAAATTGAATAGAGAAACTTATATAAAACAAGATCACTCACCTATTCAATGTTGTTTGGTGAAAACAACCAACTTGAGGAAGTTTTATGGGAACCTGAGGATGTAATAATGCTGAATTATCCTCATTTGTTAGTAACAAAGTGATGAATCCTGAGGGAGAAATTAATTTTAATGGGTATATAATGTAACAACATTAAATTTTGTGAAATATTTTTTTTCAAATCAATTTAATCTTTTTGATATTTTCATTACAAGAAACATCGAGTATAGATTGCATTAAATTTTACTCCGAGTTTAGCTTAAGTTGCATGAAACACTGAGTTTAACTTGTATTACACATAATACTGAGTTTATCTTTCATTACTTTCAAAACATATTTTAGATTTTGTTACATATAATACTCATTTTAGCATGAGCATCAAACAACACTAAGTTTCAACAAAATGTGTTATACTATTAAAATATTATTATTTAATATGATAGTTAAAAATTTGCCACTAGAATGATAGGTATGAATAGAATTAACTAAATATTGAAAATATGTGGTCTAAACATTTATATAAAATTAATTATTTGGTTAACAATTAATTAGATATTAAAATAAAAACTATTTCGAAATAAGGTAAATATTTTTTTAAAAAACTACATTTATGCACACAAACATTTTTTACCTAAATAAATTATTAAAATCGCTTTTTCTGAATGATTTTATAAAATTTATATATTATATATTTTTAATAAAATGTTTAACTTTTATATTATGTGTTTTTTATTCAAAGGATAATAATAAATCAAATTTTATACTTAAAATGGTATTTTTCTAAAAAAAATAGTTATGTTTCATTTTTATGCACTTAATTCAAAACTAATTTTCAATGATTTTAAAAAAATATTTAAAAAATAAATTTCATATTTTAAATCAAAATTTCAAAGTTATCTTAGGTTTTATTTTTAAGAATTTACTAAACAGATTAATTGTTTTATAAATACTGAAAAATATTGAATTTTAATTGAAAAATTCATTTTTGTTTAAATTATTCATAAAGTTAAATTAAATTTTAATGTTTTTTATTAAAATTGGTTCATTTATATATTTTTTAAATACAATTTAGTTCATTATAGAAATTTTCATACTGAATTTTGATATAAAAACATTGTAAACTTTTGAATATTTTCTCTTTGAAAGCTTATTTTCTCATCACGTTTGCGGGATTATTTTCTCTATTTTCAAACTTATATGAATTAAATATGAAAAATTGATTTCATATTTGAAATTATAATAATTTATATTATCAAATAATGTATAATTAATTTTTTTCCAAAATTACTAGTGAAAAAAGTAAAAAATATTTCTCACGGTTAAGGTAGAAATGGGTTTACCATGGGGTTAAACAAAAATTATAAGGGTTATAATGACCTAAATTTTTTTTAAAATATATTTTTTGGAAATATTTAGAGATTATAAATTCTAAGTCTTGGTAATACCCCATTTTGGTTCCTTTTTCATTTGAAAATTGTGGGAATTCCTTTTTATTTCCAAAAAATACAAGTGTGTCACTCACCTCACTTATAAAAGGTCACTCCCTCTCTTCTCCTCTTTACACCTTAAAACCACTTTGGTTTGGCGAATACCTACCCAAATCACTTCCAAAATTCCCTCATATCATCTAATAAGAATTATTTTTAGTATAAATACATCCTAGTAATTATTTTAGTGCAAACCTAAGGAGGTTACCAAAAGAAGAGGAGATTTGGACATGTATAAGGAAAATTGAGACTTAAGGTAAGGAATTTATATTCCCTATATTATTTCTATGAGACCTATGAAAATTAACCACTTGTTTCATTTTTTAAGTGAATATATTGTCCCTTTTACAGGTTATATCGTGAATCTCCTCTATTTCATGATATTTAAAGTTTAATTTAATTTTATGCTTTATTGGGGATTATGATTCAAAAGATTACTAAAGCGATAGGGGATTTATATATCACTTTTTACTTCAATGAGACACATTCCATATTCAACACCTATTTCATTTATGTAATTTTAATACTTTCAATTAATTCATTTTATTATTATTCTTATAAAAAAACTTGTGATTTACATATCCATTTGAGTACCACTCTTTCAAAAGTTTTATGATTCAAAATTTACCACAGTGACAATAGATTTTTGTCTCAATTTTACTTCTTTGATACATATGTTATGTTATGAACCTATATTATTTTGTGTGGTGTATATAAATCCAATTTTAATTGTAATATCATTTATTTATTTATTATCATGATATTATAAGTTTCATTTAATTTTATTCCTTCATGGGGCTTATAATTTAATGTTACCAAAGTTTTAAAGGATTTATGATATAATCTCATCATTTATTAGGATTTCTTATGATTTTATTTTTGGTGATGAAATATTAGGATCCATAACTCAAGAACTCATGACTTTTCTTCACCTCTAGTTATGTCATGAGAATACATTATTTCCCTTCATTTTTCTGTCTTTATAAACTCAAGAGTTCAAAAGAACATTTTTAATAAAAACCATCTATATTTATATCTTCATTAAAAATACCTTTTTCTTCCAAAACAATGTCTTCTAAAAATGTTTTCAAAAAAAATTAAATTCTAAAAAACATTTTTACTAATTTTTGACTTTTTTCAAAAAAAATAAAATTAATCTTCATGTTGTTTTCAAAATAATGCACCTTTGGATTTTACCAATAATATTAAAGTAATAATTATTTTAATATGTATATAATAATAATAAATTCATTCCATCATAACCATTATTTTCAATTAAGATCCCTTTATAATTTTTCAATGTTATTTTGAAAGACATGTATTTTTAAAATGATTTATATTTTAAAAGGTTTTTTCAAAGTGGAAAGGATTTTTTCCTCAAGAAATGTTTTAAATAATTTTTAAATCCTCATTTATAAGTTTCAAAGTTTATTTCCAAAGAAAAGAATTTAAAAAAATTATGAATTTTTATTTTTAAAAAGGTATTTTCAAATAAAATTTATTTCCGTCAAGAAATGTTCCAAGTGATTTGTCTTTCAAAGTCATTTTCCATCTAAGATGACATCCTTTGATGTAACATTTTCTTTATTGGGTATATGATCCAAGTATATAATTCTTATTATTTCTTTGAATGTTTTAGGATATGCTGGCAATATTTTTATGAAACCCATATCTCTTACACAGGTTATACCATGATAAAATTATTTTTGAAACCTAATTCTTTTCCATGGGTTATGCTATGGTGAAATGATGAAATTATTAAGAAACCTATCTCTTTTCCATATATTATCATATAATTAAATATTTATTAAACCCATTTAATTTCTGGGATTGTGATATGATGAACATTTTTTGATCTTGTGGAACACATATGTATAATTTTCATTATGTGATGGTTATTATGTTATAACCAAGGATAATGGTTACATTATAACCAAGGATGTTGGTTATGTTATAACTAATATGGGTGGGACCTATATCTTCATCCAATGAATTGGGTAATGATTTATATCTCATGAGATATACATGACTCGAATATAGAGTGAAACCGGTTTAGTAAGGGACTTTGTTCTCTATGATGGTCTTAGGAGTGAACCCTGACTACTATGTTGGTTTGGTGAGAGAACCCATTCCACTATGATATTCATGGTAGTGATCCTTGAATACTATGGAAATGATTTTCTAGGCTTATGTGTATGACACAATTCCATATCTTATGTTAATGTTATGCTCTCTTGGCTCATTTTTTTTCTTTCCTTCCGATTCATGTCTTATAAACTACCAATCTCTATGTCATGACTCAATATTATAATCTTTGATATATAGGATGTGGTTTTAAAATGTTATTTTCATGTTCTCTTAGCCTTATATTCATTTTATGCTTATGTATCTCCTTTATTTACCCTTACTAAGAATCTAATATCACTATAGTATGTTTCCTTTCCCCGAGTAATGAATAAAGGTTTTAAGTATGGTATGTCTTTTAAGAGTACTAAAGAGAAATATATTTATGGGAGATATTAAAAATCTTTCACCAAATTAGAATATTTTTTACCTATTATCCAAATAAACTAAACTTTTATGGTCCTCAAACATGTGTTTGTGTGATGTATTGAATATTCATCTAAAAATATATAATATGTATATATGATAAGCTTGGGTAGATATAGTTGGTATCAAAATAAAGGTTTAGTTAACATTTGGAAAATAGGATGTGAAAGATTTATTAAGATCCCTAGGGATATTTCTAAGGATATGTCTAAGTATATGACTGAGGATAAGTTTAAGGATGATTCAAATTATAGGAAAATGTCTTTAAGTTTTGGTAAAGTATAGAGGAATTAGTTTCCAAGAAATTACATCCCTATTTAGATATTATATGTGTATTTGGATCTTTCACAGAGGTACCTAGGGGTAATAACTTTGAAAATGGTGTATTAAGCTGGGATCTACTATCACCTAGTTCACAACAACATACCTTACTCCACACATAGTTTGACACTCCTATAGGATATGATTTTAAAATTAAAAAACTCATTATGAACCATCATAAAGGTTTTAAATAGATGATGACTGTGGATGACCTAGGATAAACCTAAGGATTCATATATTAAAAAGAATGTGTTATGATTTAGACATCCTATAAGTGATTTTTTCATTATTATGTAGTTTTTTACCATGATTAGTGTTTCTCACACTATGATTTTTAGTTTTAGTCAATAGCAGGAACTAGACGGAACTGGGTTAACATTTAATTTGACGTAAAATTTATTTATAAGAATCCAAATAGGATGATGACTGGAGTGAAGGGTGTTGTGATTATGCCTAATCAGTTATCATTGAAAATGATTAAAAAATTTCACCTTAACCAACTCTAAAAATCACCAAAGAAGATAAGAATATAGTTATCTAAGATTTTGGGTAGGGGAGACCATGGAGTAAAGAAGATTAAATTTCTTATATGTCGAGAATGTGGGAATAATCACTCAGTTTAATATCTTAGAGGTATGAAAAGATGTTTTGAGTATAGAAAAAAAGGCCAAAAACTAAGTAGCTGCAAAGGAAAATAAAAAGTTCAGTTAATGAAATGGATAAAAATAATAGTCTCCTTAAATTATCATCAACTATTTTATGTTTTAAATATGGAAATTATAGGCATTATGAAAATATATGTCCTAAGGGGAAAATCATAAAGAGAATTAGAAAGGTGGTATGAGTAATAGTTATATTACTGATGATGAAGAGACTAAAAATGACACATGAAAGGTATGGGATATTCTAATGGTATTTTTTATGTTAAACTTGAGAAGAATGATTAAATTGAGGTTGATTAATGTCAATAAATTATTCATGTTTCATATTTTACGAATGAGTTATTAAAGAATAAGATAATTAATCCTATTTAGTGGTTTGAAAAGGAAGTGGGATAATAAAAGTATTTATGTATTGGAATTCAAGGATTATTTTATATAAATCATGAAATATATAAATATTTTTTGGTATAATTTAATTTTTAAGGATTTATAACATTATGATAAATGGTACTAATGGACTAGAAAAGTGATTTAATGAAAATGTGATATTTTGATTAAGGGAAGATAACACTTAATATGTTCTTGATCATGAAGAAATATTTCTTAATTTGGATAAAGAGATGATTTATATACATCATGTTTATTGGATAGTATTTATGACCTTGTAAATGATTAATTATTTGTGTAAAAATTGGTTTATGTTATCATTTGTGGAGTTTATATCATTTTTTGATTTATGGATATATTTAATAATCTTTGTTTTTATTCAAGGAATGAGGAAACATGCATGTTTTCTATAACACATTATGGTAATTCAGGTTATTACCATGTTTCAAGAGAATATATGATAAAGGGATTCACGTGTTTCGTATATGAAAATTAAGATATACTTCATGTCATTTAGGGGATTAATGATAAGTTTATATTGGAAATTTAGTTTCTTCCTTTATGATGTTCCTGATTTTATTATTTTGTAAGGGTCATAAGGTTAACCATTTATAAAATGAATTAAGTTGAAAATTGGATGAGGTTCAAGATATTAATTTATTACTTAACCAGATAAAGATTTATACATTTATAACCAAAACTAAAAAAAAATTATAACTAGGGACATAAGGAATTATTTATCGTTCTATTATGGATCTTGTTATTCATTAGTGCTTCAGGAATAAAAAAATAATTTTCATTTCTTGGAGTAAGAGATGAAGTGAAAATTGATCAAATAATAACCAAAGTATGAAATCATTGTTATGATACAAAAGAAATATAAGACCTAGGTATATCAATCCCTTATAAATTCTTGATCATGCCATGATGTTATCCTATGGATTGGCACTTCTATCAAACCTCTCTTAGGTTTAATATGCATTCCATGTATCTCTCCTAAGGAAGTACATACTTGATCCATCACATGTACTGAACTCAAAGGTAAAACAACTATAGCATGATCTTTCTTATGAGGAATAATCAGTAGAGAATCTGGATCAAATAAAGAAAGTTATTCAAAATAAGACCACTCACATTGTCAATGTTTTGTGGTGAAACCACTAGGTTGAGGAAGTTTGGTGGGAACTTGAGGATGTACTGAGGTATAAGTATCCTTAGTTTTTTGTACCAAATTAATTCATTTCAAAGGATTAATTCATTTTAAGGGGGTATAATATAACACCCTGAGATTTTTTGAAATGTTTTTTTTTCAAATAAATTTAATCCTTTTGATATTTACATTACATGAAACATCGAGTTTAGATTGCATTACACACAACATGGAGTTTAGATTTCATTACATGATATATAGAGTTTAGCTTTCATTACACATAACACATAGTTTAGCTTGTATTACAAGAAAAAATGATTTTATCCTATGTTTCATGTAACACTAATTTTAGATTATGTTATATGAAACACTGAGTTTAAATGAAATGTGTCATAAAATTAAAATATTATTATTTAATATGATAGTTATTACCTCACCAGTAGAATTATAGGATTTACTAAATTTTAAAAATATACGGTCTACACATGTATATAAAAAAATTATTTTCTTAAAAATTAATTAGATATGAAAATAAAAACTATATGGGAATAAAGTGACTTTTTTTATGAAAAAACTATTTTTATTCATACAAATGAATTTTGCCTCAATAAATTAAACAAAATAACTTTTCATGAATAATTTTAATTAAATTTATATATTATTTATTCAATAAAATTTCTAACATTCATCTTAGGTTTTTTCTATACAATAGATAAGAATAAATCAAATTTTATGCTTTAAATTGTATTTTTCTAAAAAATAGTTTTGCCGTATTTTTTAAAACCTACATTAAAATATTTTTTGATATTTTTAGAGAAAAAATTTGAAAAAATAAATTTCGTTTTTTAAATAATCATATCAAAATTATCATAGGGTTAATTTTTTAGAATTTTCTGAAAAGATTTATTTTTAGATGAATAGTGAAAAATACTGAGCTTTAATTGAAAACTGGTTTTTGTTTAAATTATTTATAATGATAAATTATTTTTTAAATTGGTTTTAAATTAAAATTTGGGAAATTATATACATTTTAATCTAATATAGGTCATTTTAATAATTTTCATATTGAATTTTGATATAAAAAACATGTAAACTTTTGAACATTTTCTCTTTGAAAACACCCTTGCTTATCGCATTAAATTAAAATTTTCCAACTATATGAATTGAATATTTAAAATAGATTATAAATTTTTAATAATAATAATTTATAATATCTAAAAATATTTTAATTAATTTTTTACCAAAATTAATAGTGAAAATAGTAAAAACTATTTATCGCAGTTAAGGTAAAATGGGTTTGTCTCGGGCTTAAACTAAAAAGATAAGGGTTAAAGTGACCTAAAACTTTTCTAAAATATATTTTATGGCCGTATTTTGACTCTATAATGTATAAGTACCTATAATAGTCCATTTTGGACACTTTTTCATGTCAAAAATGTGTTTCCATCTTTTTCTTTTCGAAAATTAAATGTTTTCAACTCACCTCACTTATAAAAGGTCACCCCCTCTCCACTCCTATTCAAAAATTCAAACCCATTTAGTTTGGCCATGACCCACCCAAATCACTCCCCAAATTCACTCATCTCATCCTATAATACTAATTTTGGGAATAAATCCAACAGAGTAAGGATTTTAGTGCAAACCTAAGGATGTTACTCAAAGAAGAGGGGGTTCGAACATGTGCAAAGGAAGTCGAGACTTAAGGTAAGGGATTTCAATTACCT
Organism: Viscum album; assembly: GCA_963277665.1. NCBI lineage: Eukaryota > Viridiplantae > Streptophyta > Magnoliopsida > Santalales > Viscaceae > Viscum > Viscum album. The sequence goes on along the minus strand of OY728158.1, from coordinate 1,700,178,773 downwards.
ATTTTATTTCTATAAGAGGCATGAAAATTCATGACTTATTTTTTTTTTGGTTTATATATTACCATTTTTACATTTATATCATTAATAACCTCTTTCTCGTGATATCTAAAGTTTCATTTGATGTTATTATTTATTGTGTCTTTAAATTCAAAAAATTACTAAAGCAATAAGGGATTTTTTTCTCACTTTTTACTTCTGTGAGGCACATTTCATATTCACAGCATATTTCTTTTATTTGGTGTGAATAATTACCATGAATTTATTTTATGATTATTCTCCTGAATGTTATTCTAACTTACATATCCATTTAAGGACCTCTCTTTCAAGAGGTTTACGGTTGAAAAGTTATCGAACTGGTAATGGATTTTTATTTATATTTTCATTCTTTGATCAATATGTTTTTTATACACCTATATTCTTTTGTTATATGTATATACAAACCCTTTGACATTTAATATCTTTAATTTATTTATTATCTAGATATTATAAGTTTCATTTAATGTTATTCCTTCATGGGTCATATCATTCAATGTTACCAAAATGGTAAGGGTTTTATGATATAATCTCATCATTTATTGAGATTATTTGTGATTTTGTTTCTAATATGAAAACATATGATCCATATCTAAATAACTCATGAATTTTCTTATCCTTTTTTTATTTCATGAGAATAAATTGTTTCATTTAATTTTTCCCTCTTGACCAACTCAAGAGTTCAAAAGAATGTTTTTAATAAAAATCATTTTTATTTCTCTCTTCGGTAAAAAATAATTTTCCTTATAAACCCATGTCTTATAAAAATGTGTTTAAATATTTTTTTTAAATTCTTTAAATAGTTTATTAAATACATTTTTACCCATGTTTGACTTTTTAAGAAATGTTTTTAATGTAATTTTTAGGTTGTTTTCCAAAAAAATCCCATTTGGGTTTTACTAATAATGTGAAAGGAATATTTTTTTAACATGTACATCATGAACATAATTTCCTTTCATCATGACCATTATTTTCTTTAAATATTAATTTATATATATTCAATGTTATTTTCAAATAAAATTATTTTCAAAATGTAATATGTTTTAATAAGTGTTTTTTGAAGGTGTAAAGGATATTTTTCTCAATAAATGTTTTAAAGGATTTTTAAAGATTCCATTATAAGTTTCAAAGTTTATTTTTAAAGAAAATTATTTCCAAAAAGATTTGTAAATTTTTTGTCTTAAAAAGGGATTTTCAAATAAAATTTATTTCCCTAAATATATGTTCCAAGTTAGTTATCTTTCAAAATCATTTTCCATCTAAGTTGACATCATTTGATAAAAAAATTTATTTACTGTGGATATAATCCATGTATACCATTCTTATTATTTATATCAATGGTTTATGTCATGATGAAAAGAGGTTTATGAAACCCATTTTCATTCCATGGGTTATACCATGATAAAATTCTTATGAAACCTGCTTCTTTTTTCAAGGGTTATGTTATGCTAAAATGATGAAATCATTATCAAACCTATCTATTTTCCACAGGTTATGATGTTATCAAATGTTTATGAAAACCATTTTAGTTCATGGTTTATGATATGATGAATGTTTTATAATCTTTTTCCACGCATATATATAATTTTTATTATGTGATAGCGGTTATGTTATAACCTAGGGTGGTGGTTTCATTATAACAAAGGAAAGTGGTTACATTATAACCAAGATGGGTGGGACCTATATCTTCCTCCAATACAATGGGTAAATATTTATATCTCATGAGATAGACAAGACTGCAATGATGTGTGAAACTGATTCAGTAATGGAATTTTTTAGCTATGATTTTATTGGGATTTAACCTTAACTAATATGATGTTTTGGAGAGAAAACCCATTTCACTATGATATCCTTGGAAGTGGTCGTTGACTAATGTGGAAATTATTTTCTATTATTATGTGTATTCCATAATTTCATGTCTTATTCCAAATTTATTCCTTCTTATCTCGTATTCTTTTTTTCTTATGATTCATGTCTTATTAAATTCCAATATTTATTTCATGAATCAGGATTTTTATATTTGATATGTAGGGTATGGTTTTCAAATGTTATACTCATGTTGTCATACCCTTATGTTCATGTTATGCGAATGTATCTCCCTTTTTTACCTTTACTGAGCATCTGAACTCACTCTTTCTTATATTTCATTTCTCTAGGTAATGATGAAAGGTTTTAAGTTGGGTATGTTTAGGAATATTACTAAAGGGTAAGAGGGATAGGTTAAAGATATGTCAAGGAAATTGTATATTTTCTACCCAGTCTCCCAATACACTAAACTATAACGGTCCTCAAGTGTGTGTTTGTGTAATGTATTTAATTTTCATCTAAAAAGATGTAATATCTATATATGAAAATCCTATGTCACTATATGTTTAAAGTTATTTTTATACACGATTGGGTTTTTAAAAAATGTATTAAAAGGAATCTTCCTTTCATTTTTTAAACACGTTACTTTTGACTTTTCTTATAAAAATGTGAAAGTAATATTTGTTTTAACATACTCATCATGTAAGGAATTACCCACCATCATGAACACTCAACTCTTTGAATATTACTTTATAAGTTTAGATGATTAATTTAAAAAAATCTATAATATTTTGTAAATTTTCAGTTTTTCAAAAGTGATTTTCAAATTGTAATGGTTATTTTCCACAAAAATATTTTTTATATTTTTTATATTCATCAATGAAAACAATCTTTAATGTCATGGATTGATTTTAAATTATGTATATATGTCTCTCACATATGTAACTATCTCCTTATCTCTTACTTTTATGGGGTAGTACATTCATGATGTTCATATCCCAAATACCTTCATTGTGAAATTTATTTTGATTATTATATGACACAAGATTATACAACCCATTTTATTTCCAGGGTTTATTCTTATGTTTATGACTTATTATTTTTTTGATTTAAGTGGAATATAAAAATCATGAACATGTTATGATGGATGTTTCCTTATAGTACTCCAATTCATTATGTAGTTTTTTTAGTCTCATGAGGCATCCTGTATGGATAAGGGAGTAAAATTTATCAATTATTGTACTTTTTCCACCATGTGATATTGTCTAGTTAGTTATCCTTGACTCGTGTTTATGCTATGTTATATGTTGAATCCACTTTACTATGATTCAATGATCTTATAATACCATTTTTATAATGTCATGCTTCATTGTCATCAATCATGTGCATCCTCTTTTATGATATCATGTTATGCTTGTGACTCACATGTTATGCTTCCTTATCATGTTTATTTCATTACTGTAATTTTTAGTACACCCCTTTATTTCATGTATTCCCTAGTTTGTCCTATGTTTTTTATGATTTAGAATATATGTAGGATCTCATTATGGAGATGAAAATAAATAAATTTTATTTTAGTTGTTTTTGGTACATTGTATTCTAAAGACACGAGGACTTTTCAATCCTCAGTTTTAAATTAATAGATGTTTATGTTAAAAACCATGTGATAATATATTTGAAAGGTTGGGGTATCTATAGTTGGTGTTAGAGGAAAGGTTTAGTTTATTTTGGAACTTCGATGAGAAAAGTTTAGTGTGAACCCTATTGATAAATCTAAGGATAAGACTAAGTAAATCAAAATATCCTGGAATCTTGGTGAAGTATATATCTAGTAGTTTCAAAGAAGTTATATCTCTGTCTAAATACTATAAGTGTATGAGGTTATGGCATATATGTGCCTAGTGGTAATAAATTTGAAAAAGTGTTACTATTATTAACTCGAGCATTACCAAATACACAAAAATGGTCCTTACTACACACCTAGTTTCATAGAGGATATGTTTTAGAAATTCAAAAATCTTTATGAACCATTATGAAGGACATGAAAAAAATTAGGTTGTAAAATCTAATAGGAAAAATTACCAAGGATAAACTAGATTTAAACTTATAGACTCATAAGTTGGGATATACTTATCATTTTTAAGTTATTCAAACCAAGTTTGTAAGTTTCCCTTTTTTATATTGATATATTTTCTTCTTTTTTTCGTTAATGGTTGGAAATAGGATAAAGCACACCAACAACCAATCTGATGGGAAATGTACTGATTTTTTTAACGAGATACCAAAACTAATATGAACTGAAGTAACACATCTTGTTATCATACCAAATAATCATTCTTGAATTATGGTTAACAATTTGAATATAGTTGGATTTCCAAATAAATCAAAGAAGCGAAGGATGGTGTCTCATTGAATTTTAAGTTCTAAAGATAAAAAATAAGATTAAATTTCCTATATGCCAAAAATTTGGATAGAGGCACCATGGAAAATTCCTTAAAATAACTATAGTATGATTTATTTATGGAAACGGAGGGTATAAAATAGCTAATTTATGAATAAATATTAAGATTCAAGTTAATAAGACTCTTAGAAATAAAGTTCAACCTAAGGCACCACTAAACGTTCAATATCAAAAATGTGGGAAACTTAGTCATTATCCGATTCAATTACCTAATCCAAGGATTAATTTATAAGGGCCGGTTTTATGATAATAATTTAAGTGGAGTGATTGAAGTGTTTAGGAGTTATAACTCAAGAATCATATTATTGGAGTATTTTTTATAGATGGTATTCTAGTTATAAGAATCATGAAACTTCTAATGATTTTTCTATAGTAGTTTTCCATTAAGGTTTTCCAAAAAATATATTGAATGGTACTAATAACATATAAATGTGATTTAATGGTAAGGTGATACTCTATGGAAAAATACATAATTTAGGAAGATATTATCTTGGATATGTGTTTGATGTTGAGGTAATTATAGTCAATTAAAAATAATTTATTTTTTGGAGAAGAATTATAACTATATAAAATCTTCATGGTTAAAAAAATTATTTGATAATTTGAATTATAAATATGATTATCACTTAAGTTTTTCCATAGTTTTAGAAAAAAGGACAACCCGCATGTTTAATGATAACCAATCACATTCAACAAGGTCATAGGGTTTGAACCCATAACTGAAGGGAAAAAAGGTTGTAGTTCCTACCACTAGCCTATGAGATTTACTAGTTAGTATACATTGATTTTTCTTAAATTATTTGGTAGATAAATATTAATTTAATTTTGGGATACATATTATAGGATGATTTATTTTTGAATTTTTAAGATTTTTAGGTGATTAATGACATTTTGGGAAAAAAAATTGGTCTTATCTATCTTAATAGTAAATTAAACCCTCAAATATAGGGAGATGATCTTAAAATACAAAAATTAACATATAAATTTCATATCTAATTAATATATGGTATTTTAATTCATCACAAATTAATGGATTTGTGGATGTTGACTTTCTCATGATCATTAAATTTATTTTTATCAATGATCTCTATGACTCCCTATAATTATTTATGATTTTATTCCATGTCAATATATTCACTTTCCACCAATTGTATTCTATTTTGAAACCTAGTTATGTGATAACCATCATATTTACCTTTCCCTCTTTTTAAGATAAATTTTATTAACCCTTTTTACAATCTGGGTTTCTTTTTCAAAAAAAAAATTCAAATTTCAAACCCTTGATTAATGAGAAAAACTTAAAATTAAAAAGACACAATTTTTTTAATGGGGAAGAATGTAACACCTTGAGATTCAAAAAGTACATTATGTTTGATAGTGTATTCAAGACCTGACACTAAATTTAAGAGAACTAAGATATATTATTAAAATATTATTATTTAAATATGATTTTTTGAACCTAAACATTAAATTAGAGGGTATGAATAGTATTAAATACTTTATAAAATGTATATAGAGGTACTATTTAATATAAATTTATTTATAAATTCTAATTAACTAGTCAATCTATTTTAATAAAAATTCATTTTATTCTTTAAAAATGTGTTTTCTTCATAAATTATTTATACTAAGAAAATATTATTATTTTTTACTTTTAGAAAATGTATTGTAGAGAATAGAATTAATTTTAGAAATTATCGTATCGATATTAATTTATGGTAAAATTTTGGTATTTTTTGAAAACTATTAGTTTTTTAGTGAATAGGGAAAAATACCTGTAACAAACCAACCTAGGTCAACTAAACCATACACTTGAGACAGCCATCACATGGTGAAGAAAAACAAATATAACATAACAAGTCTTGAATATAACCCAAAAAACACATATAACTAGAGTAAAATGCAGAAGAAAATAAATACAACTATAGCCACTCAAACCAATTCAAATAGGACAAAGCAAAAAATTATGAATTGAATAAGAACATAGTCTCCATGTTACCAACTGTCACCTCCAAACTATCATGAATCAAAGGCATCAACAAAAAGATAATCCCTAATAATACAAGATACCCCTTCCATTACCTGTATCCTATAATACAATAATTACAACCTCCCAAAGTAAAAAAGTAGGGTGTGAGCACAATATCTAGTAGGATACCACCGCAAAGACTATACAAGGTCTAATATCAATAATTCAATAGTTCTATCTTTTAAAATAAAAACACTTTTACAAAGAATTTTCATAAATCCAATACATTTTTAAATAATTTTCTTTTTGATTTTTTATAAAATCCATTTATATTATCAAAGAAAAAATATGAAAAGTAGAAGTGATAAAACATGAAAGAATATATATGTATCATATGGTAATAAATTAAACACATATCCATGAAATACCATCATATGATGCCATGTGGTACAAACTCATATAAAAACCTATGAGAAACAATTTATGATTAAAACTATCATGTGATAAAAATACATAAATGAAAAATCATACTATAATTTGGGCTCTAGTCTAATGGAAAAATATTTACTAGACATAAAGAGACCTAAAAAACCAAATTTTGGATCTAAATGATATCAAGTCTTACCATAGTTAGGTTGATATCAACAAAATAACTATTAGTGGTTCCACACCCACTAAGGTTTCCCATGTATGTTTCCTGATGTATCCAAGGTTCCCAAAGTTCCAATATTATCAAAATAAATTTCGAAACCATGATCGCTATTTATAAATCTTTTTTTAAAGCTAAGAAAAACCACTTCGGTGTTTGAAGAACCCATTTTTGAATCAAAACAAATCCTTTTTTAAACAAACCCCCTTTAAAAATATTTATATCTCCAATAAATCCATTCAAACCATAGATCACTTGAATTAAATGAACAACCTAAAGGAATTTATCAATAATGATAATAAATTCATTAAATCAAACCATTGTATAGAAACACCTTCCTCAAAATGGTATAAACCTAGCATATTTTGACAATGTTGATTAGAAACCACGAGATTGGCCTTCTAAAGATAAGGCAAGCCCATAAAATGTAAAGGATTGATAAAAAACTCTATCTGATCATGAATCTGAACTATAAATGCAGCCAATGTCGTGGACATGACCAAAGGAATAAAGAACCAAAATGGAAGCATACTTAAAGAGTCATATTACTACCACAACGATGATCAATCACTGAAAAAACGATTCAAAAAGATAGGAGATCTCCAAAACTGCCTTGGGTGAACTATAGATTGTGAGAGGGAAGCTATAGGTGTAATGAAATAATAAATATCAATACAGCACCCTAAAAACCCAAGTTGTGATACTTAAAAGGCGTGTAATCCCATTACATGACATGAATTAAATGAAGGCTGAAATCACAGAAAAAATAATCATCTTTTTATAAAACCCAAATTTTATCCATTACACAATGTTAACTCTAAATACATGTTGTGTAAAATTCATTACCTAAAACAATTCAAATAATATACCCAAAAACCATTACATGGTTTTAAATCCCTTTACACAACATATAATCACCCAACAGTTGGAAAATAAGCTCATTATTAGCAAAAAAACACCAAAGCACCTGAGATGTTCTTCGAACTTGGGGAGAACCCCTCAAATCCATTAACACATTTATACTCAGACTCCATTAATTCAAAAAAACATACATCCCTAAACTTTATTTGGTTTTCCTTAGAAAATTATCTCTATCCCAAGGAAGACTACAAACGTTCCCAAATAAGAATTATAAATAAATTTTGAACAAAGGAGTACCTAAAAAGCATATCAGGGTGTTACAATCTCTCCACTATAAACACTTTATGCCCCTATAAAACTCTCGGATTCCTAGAATGAAAAAATTTTAAGGCCACTAATTCCTTATCAACAATTCTCTCTCCTACATCTAATGGATATCTCTTCTACACTATCATATTAATCGAACCATATGAATCATTTTACCATGCAGTACCTTCTCTTGGTGATCTATAATCTGAACTGGCTACTCAACCACAGTAGTGCCAGTCTCAAGATCAACACCCTCCCATCCAATCACATGGTATGGATCTGGTATACACCTCCTTGGTTAGGAAACATTAAGTATGTCATGGATATATTTCAAACAAGATATAAAGTCCAATCGATAGTCCACCTTTACTAATTGTCCAATAATCTCAAAGGGGGACACAAGCCTCGGTTCCAACTTACCCTACTTACCCAACTGAATATATCCCAAGTGAGGTGAAACTATAAGAAAAACCAAATCACCAACCTCAGAATCCAACGGACAAAGATGATGGTTTGTATAATATTTATGATGACTCTGTTTCATGATCAATCTCTTATGTATCAACTACACCCTCTATGTTGTCTCCTGAACAAGACTCATCCCAACTAAGGACCACTCTCCCAACTCTGCTCAGCACAAATAAAATCTACATGTATTCCCATAAAAATAAAAATGAATCCATCTTAATATAGGACTAATAAATATTTTTATAGAAAAACTTGACCAAAGAAAAATTATTTTCCCAAGATCCACCAAAATAAACCACACAAGACTAGAGCATGTCCTTAAGAACCTGGATATCCCTCTCTATTTGTCCATCCATTTATGGATGATAAGATGTGATCAAATTAATCTGGGAAGCCATAACCTTCTATAAACCTTTAGAAAACCTAGACATGATCCTTGGATCCCTATCATATATGACCACATAGGGAACCTCATAAAGTCTCATAATCTCTCATACATACAAGTCCTCAAATTTTTCAACTTTCATCATCTCCCTTATATATAGGAAATGAATTGATTTCATTATTTGATCAATGATCACCAAAATTGAACCCCTTCCACTAGGATTCCATGGAAAAAATGATGAAATCCATGTAAATCTCATCCCACTTCCATACCAGAATGGGTAAGGGCTATAACAAACCAGGAAAACTCTGGCATCCCACCTTAATTCTCTAACAAGACGATACAAAATCCACAAATGATTGTCTCATCCACTATTGAAGGTTCCGGGCGCAGTGTAAGATCATGGTTGGATGTTCCCAGTTTGCTTTTTTCATTAGTAATGATAAATCTAGGATCAATACGATGATAAATGCCAACCTCCACGGATCGAATCACAGAAATAGACAAAGAAGAAGGATAGTCTTGGAACCACAAACGAGGATCATCAAAGGTTGATTATAATTAATTTAATTAATTGAAAAGAAGTACCTTTTGGTTTTCTTTCTTCATTGATATTTCTGATCACGTTCTTATGTGATTTGTTGTTGCGTTGCATAAGCCATTTAAAGACCCGTAAAATTCAAGGAAAATTTTTTCTTAATTTTCTTTGGGATTTTCCAAGAACGCAATTTCTGACGGCACTTGATTCTGAGGCCCGGTGTGCCTGGAATTTCTATCCAAAGTTTAGCTCGAGTACATTCAGTTAATGAACAAGCGGGAATTTATAACTTTTGAACTAGTTCTTGGAATCGAATTCTGAGGGCACTGATGGATTCGCAGCGCCGGTAATTGCTTAGGAACACCTTTTCCGGAGTTGTGTCTACACGAGAGAAGTTGTCAATTTATGTGGAAGGTAAAATAAAAATTATGCATCAATTTTTATTTTTACTTTAAGTGGTTTAATATTTGGGTGGAAGTTGGGGAAAACCACCCAACTTCCATATGTAGGTTATGAAGGTGGTGGGGCCCACATGAACCCTACCCCTTGACCTTCCCTAACCTCCCATAACCCTTCATAAATTATGAAAACTTGTGTAATTTTTTTTGTGGTTTAATTCAACTTTTGAATTTCAAACCTTATGTTGTGTTAACAAAATAAGTTAGTTTCTTATTTTATTTTTTGGTTGGAGTCTTGTTGCCTTGAGAGTTTGGGGAGAAAAAGCTAAGGGATTCTTGAGTTTCTTCATCCTCTTCGTCGAAGAACACTAAGAACGCGAAGAATGTCAGATTCCTCGGAGGTCGAAGTCTCCTTCATGATGTCTCCTTCCGCGACGTATCTTCCCGCGACGGATATTCCGCGATGAATCCTCGTTCGACGAACCTCCATTCAAGCTACGCTCAAGGTAGGGGTTATTTTATTTATTTTGTTCATGATTACTACTTTGACGTTCTTCGTGGAATATGACCAATTGCTATCGATTAACGAGAGGGGGCTGGACCGCACAAACACGGCTGACCCTTCTCCATTATCCATGTTGGTTTCTATTGTGGACTGAAATGGGAATGGTGCGGTGTCATCGCACCGAGCAGAATCGTGTGGCAAGGAATGTGTGGCGCCGTCACGCCGCGCCGTGAAATCAAACAAGGACGCGACGCCGTCGCGCCGCGTCGGAGAAACCCGAAGACACCGCGGCCGGAGCGGGGCCGTGGTGGAGAGGCGTGGCGCCGTCCTGCCACATAGGACGAACCATGGTCGCGGCCGGTTCCGGGACGCAGCGGAGCAGGGTGACCGGCGGCCGGTTCCGGACCACCGGTGTCGGAGCAGGGGGGACCGGTCGTCGTCGATCCCGTGGCGGCGGAAGCCGGCCGGCCAAGCGGGCCGGCCGGACAAGGGAAGGCCGGGGGTTCCAAACCTCTGGCGGCCAGCTGAGCGGCAGCCATTAATGGGGGTCGCGGTCACAAAATCTAGGGGGGCAAGCCCCCCCCCCCCCTTCAACGGCTCGGCCGTTTGGCCGAGCACATGGCCAGCGCGCCGCGCGCCAGGCCGAGCCGGCTGTCGGACCGGCTGCCGGGCCGGTCCGCCAGGCCGGGTCGCGCCCAGGTCGGGCCAGAACTGGACCTGGTTCGGGTTGACCCGATTCGGGCCGACCCTGGGGGTATCGGGCCGGGTCGGACCGGGCCCGAACCCCTTAATACCGAATCTCTTCCGGTCGGACGCCCATAACTTGTGTTACGGGCCTCCGATAGACGCACCGTCAGTTGCGATGCGATCCTTGGATCGAGACGGTCTTTTCAGTATATTGCACTCAAGGTTTCAAAATACTTTAGGTTCAGCCGAGTTGGTTCGTACACGAAACCAACCGGGCCCTCGGAGCGGAAACGCTCATAACTTGAGCTCCGGACGTCTGATTGACGTGCCGTCAACTTTTTTGGATTCCTCTTACTGAGATGGATCTTTTGGCTTAATATGCCCGAGGTTTTGACGCAGGTGGAGTATGATCATGTTGGTTTTGACTTAAAAACCAACCGGGCCCCTGGGACAAAAAAGCCAATAACTCTGAGATCGGGCGTCCGATTGACGCACCGTCTGCGACGTTGAGTTCCTGTTGACGATACGGAACTTCTGGATACATCAACTCCGGACTTTTTTTCAGTTGATGTATCAGCCTCTCGGCTCGTGGAGCAGACCCTCCCGAACAAGCTTGCTGGCTGCGAATGTGACGACGACGACGACTGTACAGAGATCCTCAGTGGATTCGACAGCGACAACTATAGCGCTCAGTGATCCTATGTGGATCATTGCTACCGATCCTGTGTAGGTCCGATCCTGGGTGGGTCAGTGCTCAGCGGTTCTGTGTGAGCCAGCTCCTACAGATCCTGTGTGGGTCTGATCCTGTGTGGGTCTTTGTGGGGGTTAGTTACCTATCGATCCTTTGTGGGTCAGATCCTTTGTGGTTCATTGCGGGGGTTAGTACCTATCGATCCTTTGTGGGTCTGATGGCTTAGATGAATCAGTGGCAATATCTTATCATCTCTATCGTCATACGAAGAAGTATACATGTGTGAGGTGAATCCTAATTTCTTTCCTATGTGGATTGTGTTGTGCTATCCTGTGTGGATTTACGTTTTTCTTTCCTGTGTGGATTGGGTTGTACTTGGGCTCGGATGTTGGAGCCGAATGAGAATTGATGACTTAGGTATATGTATGGGAATATACCTAAGAAGTGTCGGATGTTACTTCGTGATTGCATCTTTCCTTTTTGGAATATCCTTGTAGATTTTGGGAGACCTTCAGGGGTCTCGGGGTCCCTACTGAGTAGCTTATACTCACCCATGCATTGGCTATGCCCGCACTACGTTGTGTTGGTTGTAGATGACGGATAGTGCTGATCATGGTTGAGGCTTGCGGAGCAGAACGTTACCTGGAGGTGGACCACTGGGCGGGACGTACTCGGAGTGGTTGGCTGGACCCGAGGAGCAGAGGAGGCAATCTATACCCACCCTTCAGGTGGGATTTCCAGTGGACAGCTCGACGTTGCGGCTTTACTTTTCAATTGTTGTTTTCCCTTTCCAGTTGTACTTTACTTTCAGTTTGGGTTTGTATACTGGCCCACTTACTTTTCTGCACTTACTGTTGTACTCATCTTTTACTTAGTGTTTAATACTACTGCTTGCTTGATCTGTGGTGTTTGTTTACTTTACAAAGGCAATGCCTTCCCTTTTTATCGGGAATTACGCCTTGGTTCTAGTCACCAGCCCCTAGCCTATGGAAGGCGGGCTTGGGGTAGTCACGGCACGGGCCCCGAGGACGGGTCGTGACAAATTGGTATCAGAGGAGTTCGGTTCTACCGCAGAACTTTGGAATCTGATCTTTTTCTATGTGAAGCAATAGTGTTACGCGTATTGAGTGTGGTTATCAGTCCAGGGAGTCCAGTGTTGGTGCGGCGGCCGATGTATCCGTACACCAGGACCCTAACTTCTGATTTCCGACTTAATGCCCGAAAACATTGATTGCGTGTGTGTTCAAGTTTTCTTTGTGATTACTTTGTGTCATCTCACCAGGTATACTGTTCTGACCGTGGCGCACCTGTTTCCTTTTCAGGATGGCCCCACGATGGCAGCCAACTAGGGTTCTGAGAGTTGAGCGTGACGACAGCCCACCGAGCGACGAGGCCTCGGTGCAGGGCCCTTTGACAGCAGAGGCACCAGCGGTACCTCTACCCGCCGAGCCACTGATGCTTCCAGCCCGAGCCGCGGACGATGCACGTCGCCTTAGTGCACTGTATGAGTTCCAATGCCAGTGACCGCCCAGGTTCTACGGGGAGACGGACACCCAGGCAGCCAAGGACTGGCTGGAGGCAGTGGTACGGGTTTTTAGGTTAGTGAGGACACCAGCAGACCTCATGGTGATCCTCGCAGCGAGCCTACTGCACGCCGCAGTAGGAAGATGGTGGAGCTTGATGCTCCAGGTGCACGATGAGGCATCTCTCCTCTGGATGGACTTTGAGAGCCTCTTCTGCTCGGAGTTCGTCCCATCCACCCTCCGTTCGGTGTGTATCCAGAAGCTTCTTCAGCTACGGCAGGGCAGCTTGACGGTCGCCCAGTACTCGACGAGATTTACCGATCTCTCGCGCTACTCGACAGACATGGTACGGGACCCATCCTTCCGGGCCTGGACCTTTGAGAATGGATTGAGGCACTAAATCATGGCATCGCTGATCTCCCTCAGCATTCCGACTCAGGCAGGAGTACTGGAGCTAGCCCTTCTGATCGAGAGCTTCCTTGCTGAGCCTACATCAGCAGCGAGACCTACCGCAGGGCGGCACGTAGCAGAGTCTTCTGCAGCAGGCAGTCGACGGATGACTCATGGGTCCAGGCAGACCAGACCCTCAGGAAGATGACCTCAGGACACTGGCTCAGTAGTGCGGGGCACACAGCGCGGAGCCAGTCTTTCGAGAGGCAGGCAGTGCTACTCATGCGGTGGGCAGGGCCACATGGCTCGTGACTGCCCGACCCGCCATACCGAGGAGCATCAGACGGTTGAGGGGCCACCCAGGCAGAGGCAGAGGGTCGACCGTGGCGGTCCGCAGGGAGCAGGCAGACAAGGCAGAGGAGCTGGCCGAGCAGCAGATGGTGGGAAACGCTTTGAGGCTCTACCACCACCACCACCAGGAGGTCCACCCCGACCATAGGGAGCTGGCGGGCAGAGACAGGCACAGCTCCAGGCAGTGGAGTCCTACGACCACGGTGCGCCCGAGATGATTTGAGGTACTATCTGTGTCTATTCCACCCTTGCTGCAGTTCTTATAGACACAGGAGAGAGTCATTCTTTCATAGCCGCTACCCTTGTTCGGAGCTCGGAGATTCCGACAGAGTCGTTGGCTCGATCCTTACGGCTAGAGACTCCTACAGGAGCAGACTCGATGATTACGCACTGGTGCCGATAGTGTGAGCTTACTCTAGGAGGATAGAGCTTCGGCTGGGATCTTCTTGTAGCGGCGTCGAGGCCTTATGACGTCATCTTGGGCATGGATTGGTTATCTACAGTCCATGCTCATGTTGACTGTATTAGGCGCAAGGTGCGATGTGTACGCACCAACGGAAGAAGGTTCACCTTCACCGGCGAGAGGGGAGCCATCACAGCATAGGATGGACTCTCACAGAGGAGAGGATATCCCATCACTCATCAGTTGGCTAGCCTCATCCTAGGAGCAGTTGACGTGCGGAGTCCTAGATTTCCTGCAGTGGTGGATCAGTATTCGGACGTCTTTCCCGACGATGTTCCAGGGCTACCTCCTCGCAGAGAGGTAGACTTTTATATTTATTGTACCCCGGGATAGCCCCGATATCGACTCCAGCATATCGGATGGCCCCTACTGAGCTTCGAGAGCTACAGGTACAGTTGGAGGACTTGCAGGGCAAGGGTTTCATCTGACCCAGTGTTTCACCATGGGCTTCCCCGATTTTGTTCGCCAAGAAGGCGGACGGGAGCTTACGACTTTGTGTCGACTATCGTCGCCTGAACCAGGTGACAGTGAGGAACAAGTATCCGCTACCGAGGATTGATGACCTCTTCGATCAGCTCAAGGGAGCACGGTGGTTCTCGAAGATAGACCTCAGGTCAGGTTATCATCAGCTCAGAGTTTGAGATGAGGATGTGTAGAAGATGGCCTTCATGTGTCGGTATGGCCACTATGAGTTCTTGGTTATGACATTTGGCGTAACCAATGCTCTAGCAGTGTTCAAGGCCCTCATGAATATGATCTTTCAGCCATACCTCGATCGATTTGTCGTGGTCTTCATCGACGACATTTTGATTTACTCGACGACTGAGGAGGAGCACGGCTACCACTTGCGGGTTGTACTAGACACACTCTGATAGAACTAGCTTTATGGTAAGCTCTCGAAGTTTCTGTTCTGGATACATGAGGTCCACTTCTTAGGACACATCATCTCTGAGGCGGGAGTTGCGGTGGATCCTGCGAAGATCGAGACAGTGTTGGCTAGGGAGCCACCCAGGATTGTGACTGAGGTGCGAAGCTTCTTGGGTCTAGCTAGATACTATCGGAGATTTGTGCCAGACTTCTCCAGAGTTGCGGCATCACTCTCAGATCTTACGAAGAAGGGGAAACCCTTTGTGTGGATAGACAGGTGTCAGTAGAGCTTCCAAGAGCTGAGACAGAGATTGACCAGCACCCCTATCTTGAGTTTGCCTCAGGAGGGAGTAGGGTACGTAGTTTACTGTGATGCATCATGGACTGGACTCGGATGTGTCCTGATGCAGGAGCAGGCGGTGATCGCCTATGGATCACGTCAGTTGAGGCCTCATGAGAAGAACTATGCTACCCATGACCTGGAGTTAACAGCATTGGTCATCGCTCTGAAGACATGGAGACACTACCTGATGGGCGAGCGCTTTACAGTATTTTCTGACCATCAGAGTCTCAGGTATATCTTCTCTCAGAAGGACATGAATATGAGACAGCGGCGATGGATCGAGTTCCTCGAGGACTATGACTTTGAGATAGTTTATACTCCTGGGAAGGGGAACGTAGTAGTCGATGCTCTCAGCAAGAGGATGGGCATTCAGCTACTTGAGGAGGCGACAGAGCAGCTAGCCTATTTGCAGATATCCTTCGTGGATAGAGATGGGACAACCTTCCTTCAGTCTCTCACAGTCACTCCTCCACTACTACAGCAGGTCATAGAGGCACAGCGTGGGGACGCTGACTGTGAGACGCGGTGTGCACAGATATCCTTAGGACAGGCACCTGATGGTTTCTCCTTTGGAGCAGAGCACAGCATCCTTTTCATAGGACGTACCTTGGTACCAGTTGCTTTACGGGAGGAGGTTCTGAGAGAGTTTCACACTTCTCCTTTGGCGGTACATCCTGGAGTGGCGAAGATGTACCAGGATCTCAGACGACAGCACTGGTGGCCAGGCATGAAGAAGGTTGTGGAGGAGTTCGTTTCTCGATGCCTCACCTGCCAGCAGGTGAAGGCAGAGCACCAGGTACCAGTAGCCTTGGTACATCCCATGGAGGTCCCGGAGTGGAAGTGGGATGGGATATCTATGGACTTCATGACTGGACTTCCACGCACTTCCAGAGGTCACGACTCCATTTTGGGTGATTGTCGACCGAATCACCAAGTCGGCTCACTTCTTACCCATCAGAGAGCAGGCCTTAGTGGAGATCTTGGGACATCTCCACATTCAGGAGATTGTACAGCTTCATGGTGTGCCATCATCTATCGTCTCCGATCGAGATGATCGCTTTACTTCCCGGCTTTGGAAGGGGTTGCAGGAGGCGTTTGGGACGCAGATACGCCTGAGCACAGCCTTTCACCCTCAGACGGATGGTCAGATGGAGAAGACCATTCAGACTCTCGAGGACATGCTCCGCGCATGTGTTCTCGACTTTGGTCGCTGCTGGGAGGACCACCTACCCTTGGTGGAGTTTGCGTACAACAAAAGATACCACTCCACCATCGGGATGGAACCATATGAGGCGTTGTACGGCCGACCTTGCAGATCTCCTTTATGCTGGACAGACCCAGGGGATTCAACACTTGTGGGACCGGAGATGGTGTAGCCCATGATAGAGAAGGTCCAGATCATCCAGGAGTGGATGAGGGCAGCTTAGAGTCGGTAGAAGTCTTATGCTGATAGGAGGCGGAGGCCACTGGAGTTCTAGGATAGCGACCACATCTTCTTGCGTGTCTCACCTCGACGTGGATTTCGGAGATTTGGCTGAGGCAGAAAGTTGTCTTCACACTTCATCGGACCCTTCCAGGTCCTCATCAGGATTGGAGAGGTAGCTTATCGCCTGGCTCTACCACCTCAGTTGCACCGGGTGCACGACGTCTTCCATGTTTCACAGCTGAGGAGATATGTGCACGACCCGACGCATATCATTGAACATGGGGAGCTGGACGTTGATGATGGGGAGACTTTTACGGAGGTTCCAGTGGAGATCGAGGATAGACAGGAACAGGTCCTACGTGGACGATTGATTCCTCTAGTGCGCATCAGATGGAAACACGGGAACCTCCAGGAGAGCACTTGGGAGTGGGAGGCTCAGATGCGTGCTCAGTACCCACATTTGTTTTCCTAGCTTATGATGTATCTTTACGGGGATGTAAAGCCCTGAGGTGGGAGTAATGTAAAGACACGTAAAATTCAAGGAAAATTTTTTCTTAATTTTCTTTGGGATTTTACAAGAACGCAGTTTCTGACGGCACTTGATTCTGAGGCCCGGTGTGCCCGGAATTTCTATCTGAAATTTAGCTCAGGTACGTTCAGTGAACGAACGAGCGGGAATTTCAAACTTTTGAACTGGTGCTCGGAATCGAATTCTGAGGGCACCGATGGATTTGCAGCACTGGTAATTTCTTAGGAACACCTTTTCTGGAGTTGCGTTTACACGAGAGAATTGTTAATTTATGTGGAAGGTAAAATAAAAATTATGCATCAATTTTTATTTTTACTTTAAGTGGTTTAAGCTTTGGGTGGAAGTTGGGGAAAACCACCCAACTTCCATTTATAGGTTATGAAGGTGGTGGGGCCCACACTAACCCTACCCCTTCACCTTCCCTAACCTCCCATAACCCTTCATAAATTATGACAGCTTGTGTAATTTAATTTTGTGGTTTAATTCAACTTTTGAATTTCAAACCTTATGTTGTGTTATTAAAATAAGTTAGTGTCTTATTTTATTTTTTGGTTGGAGTCTTGTTGCCTTGAGAGCTTTGGGAGAAAAAGCTAAGGGAGTCTTGAGTTTCTTCATCCTCTTCATCAAAGAACACGAAGAACACGAAGAACGCGAAGAATGCCGGATTCCTTGGAGGTCGACGTCTCCTTCATGACGTCTCCTTCCACGACGCCTCTTCCCGCGATGGATATTCCGCGACGAATCCTCGTTCAACGAACCTCCGTTCAAGCTACGCTCAAGGTAGGGGTTATTTTATTTATTTTGTTCGTGATTACTACTTTGACGCTCTTCATGGAATATGACCAATTGATTTCGATTAACGAGAGGGGGTCGGACCGCACAAACACGGCTGACCCTCCTCCATTATCCATGTTGGTTTCTATTGTGGATTGAAACGGGAATGGCGCGGTACCGTCACACCGCGCGGAATCGTGCGGCAAGGAATGTGCGGCGCCGTCGCGTCGCGCCGTGAAATCGAACAAGGATGCGATGTCGTCGCACCGCGTCAGAGAAACCCAAAGACACCGCGGCCAGAGCGGGGCCACGGCAGAGAGGCGCGGCGCCGTCGCGACGCACCGGACGAACCAATGTCGAGGCTGGTTCCGGGCCGCGGCGGAGCAGGGTGACCGGCGGCCGGTTCCGGACCACCAGTTTCAGAGCAGGGGGGACCGATCGTTGCCGATCCCGTGGCGGCGGAAGCCGGCCGGCCAAGCGGGCCGGCCGGACAAGGGAAGGCCGGGGGTTTCGAACCCTCGGCGGCCAGCTGAGCGGCCCCCATTAATGGGGTCTGTGGTCACAAAACCCAGGGGGGCAGGTGCCCCCCCCCCTTCAACGGCTCGGCCGTTTGGCCGAGCGCAGGGCCAGCGCGCCGCGCGCTAGGCCGGGCCGGCTGATTGGCCGGTCCGCCAGGCCGGGCCACGCCCAGGCCGGGCCAGGTCGGGCCGCGCCCAGGCCGTGCCGGGCCGCGCCGGTCGGTCCGGGCCGCGCCCAAGCGGGTCGGACAGGGACCCGGTTTGGGTCGACCCGGTTCGGGCCGACCCGGTTCGGGCCGACCCTGGGGGTATCGGGCCGGGTCGGATCGGGCCCGAACCCCTTAATAGCGAATCTCTTCTGGTCGGATGCCCATAACTTGTGCTACGGGCCTCCGATCGAAGCACCGTCAGTTGAGATGCGACCCTTGGATCGAGACGGTCGTTTCAGTATATCGCACTCAAGGTTTCAGAATACTTTGGGTTCGGCCGAGTTGGTTTGTACACGAAACCAACCGGGCCCTCGGAGCGGAAACGCTCATAACTTGAGCTCCGGACGTCCAATTGGCATGCCGTCGACTTTGTTGGATTCCTCTTAGTGAGACGGATCTTTTGGCTTACTCCGCCCGAGGTTTGGACGCAGGTAGAGTATGGTCAGGTTGGTTTTGTCTTAAAAACCAACCGGGCCCCTCGGACGAAAAAGCCAATAACTCTCAGACCGGGCGTCCGATTGACGCGCCGTCTGCGACGTTGAGTTCCAGTTGACGATACAGAACTTCTGGATACATCAACTCCGGACTTTGTGTCAGTTGATGTATCAGCCTCTCGGCTCATCGAGCGGACCCTCCCGAACGAGCTTGCTATGTGCGGGAACCCTAGAGCTGGCTGCGAATGTGACGACGACGACTGTACATAGATCCTCTGTGGATTCGACGGCGACGACTACAGCACTCAGTGATCTTAAGTGGATCAGTGCTACCGATCCTGTGTAGGTCCGATCCTGTGTGGGTCAGTGCTCAGCGGTTCTGTGTGAGCCAGCGCCTACAGATCCTTTGTGGGTCTGATCCTGTGTGGGTATTTGCGGGGGTTAGTTACCTATCGATCCTTTGTGGGTCAGATCCTTTGTGGGTCATTGCAGGGGTTAGTACCTATCGATCCTTTGTGGGTACGATGGCTTAGATGAATCAGTGGAAATATCTGATCATCTCTATCGTCATACGAAGAAGTATACATGTGTGAGCTGAATCCTGTTTGCTTTCCTATGTGGATTGTGTTGTGCTATTCTGTGTGGATTTACGTTTTTCTTTCCTGTGTGGAATGGGTTGTACTTGGGCTCGGATGTTAGAGCCGAACGAGAATTGATGACTTAGGTATATGTATGGGCATATACCTAAGCAGTGTCGGATGTTACTTCGTGATTGCATCTTTCCTTTGTGGAATATCCTTATGGATTTTGGGAGACCTTAGGGGGTCTCGGGGTCCCTACTGAGTAGCTTATACTCACCCCTGCACGGGCTATGCCCGCACTACGTTTTGTTGGTTGCAGACAACGGACAGCGCTGATCATGGTTGAGGCTTGCGGAGCAGGACGTTACTTGGAGGTGGACCACTGGGCGGGACGTACTCGGAGTGGTCGGCTGGACCCGAGGAGAAGAGGAGGTTATCTGTACCCACCCTTCAGGTGGGATTTCCAGTGGACAGCTCGACGTTGCGGCTTTACTTTTCAGTTGTTGTTTTCCCTTTCCAGTTGTACTTTACTTTCAGTTTGGGTTTGTATACTGGACCACTTACTTTTCTGCACTTACTGTTGTACTCAGCTTTTACTTAGTGTTTAATACTACTGCTTGCTTGCTCTGTGGTGTTTGTTTACTTTACAAAGGCAATGCCTTCCCTTTTTATCGGAAATTACGCCTTGGTGCTAGTCATCAACCCCTGGCCTATGGAAGGCAGGCTTGGGGTAGTCACGGCACAGGCCCCGAGGACGGGTCGTGACAAGCCAAGGATGTACTTCCTCTAGCGGTGATCCACATGTGCACCACGTATGTCTGGACGTTTCCAAAGGATTCTCCGGGTGCTAGTGTGGAGAAACCTTTGCTTGTGTTGTCCTCCATAGATCATCTTGATCCGATAGAGGAGGATCTCTCTCGGTCTTGAGAGTGTTCTTGGAGGAAGTTCTTTCGGTCTTGAGAGAATTCTCCAGAATTTTTGTTCACAACGATTCTTAGGAAAAGTGTTGGGGTTGTGAGGATATTTATAATCAGGTTTAAGGTTGAAGAGTTATGACAATAAATAAAAGTGTTACGAATTTTATTTATTTCATTAACTCTTATTGAAAACCCCATGTTGAATCATTAATTCCTTGACATGTGCCCACGCTGATTATAATAAATATCATTTAATAAAATGATATTATTTCCTCAAAGTACCAACTGGAAAAACTACATGGAATGTAATTAATAATACACGACGTGTGCTTGTTTTTCATAAAACTACACGGCGTGTAATCATTAATAAACGGCATGTACTTGTTTTTCATTTCCTTTCCAAAATGAAAACTACACGACGTGTAATCATTAATACATAGTGTGTACTTGTTTTAAAAATAAAAACTACACAGCATGTAATCATTAATACACCGCGTGTACTTGTTTTCATTTTATTCTTCCTCCAACATTAAAACTATTTAGGCATCCTTGAATAATTATTAAACCATGTACAGGAATAATCTTTATTCTACTTGAGATACTTGAATACACCTAGTGTGTGACCCTCTATGTAACACCCCGAGATTTTATGAGATATATTATTTTTAATTTCTTTGATGTCTTATTTTATACAATACACCAAGATTAGCTTGTACTATACGCAACACCGTATTATCTTGTAGTATATGAAACACTATTCTTGGCTCGTGTTACACACAATTTCAAGTTCGTTTTGTGGAAATTATTCTACGCAACATTAAGTATAGATTTTGTTTAATGTATAAATGAAATAAGTTTTGATTATGTTATACACAACACCAAACGGAACTTTCACTACACGCAGCCCTGACTTGGCTAGCATTACACGCAATCAAGACCTTCCTCTATAGCGTGTGTAGTACGCAATACCGAGTTTCACTAAACGAGATATTATTATAATATTATTATGAACTAACCGTTATGAATAGTAATATCCACTTTTTTAAATTTTATAAATTTTATCATTCAAATTTGACTTCATTTTTGGATTCGGAATATCGAAATTATCCTAGGGTGAATTTTTTGTATTTTTCTGAAAACTTTCAATTTTTGATGAATAGTGAAAACACCGAGTTATTGGTTAAAACCGACTTTTTATTTAAATAATCATTTATTTTATTTAAATTTATTTTTTGTCAAAATTGATAAATAATACCTATATAAGTTCAATGTAATTCATTGGAGTCATTTTATAATAATTTTAGATATATAAAAATTTTATTGAACTTTTCACCGTCTTTTACCCACCTCCTAAGAGAATTTGAAAATTTACATAAAACTTAATTTTACCACTTCTGTGTTTGGAATTTTGAAAATCCAACAGACACAGTTAATATCAAGGAGTAAAATTTGGTTCAATAAGATAAAAATAATTTTTGGTGAATAGTAACTTTTTACTTTTATTTACCACGGTTAAAAGTAAATAGGGTAATTAAAGGTAAAAATGATATTATTATTACCCTAACACATCTCTTAATTCTATTAGATAAGTTTAATTCGACCAAAAAAAACCTTAGGAATAAAATATTACCCTTTAGGTCTACTTGTATTAGATTAGGACACTTATTATTATTTTACTTAAAGAAGAGTTAAAATAGTTAAAATCAATGTTTAATAACTAGAACATTTTTAATATAAAGTAATACATAAGATAAATAAGACTATAAATATTCATTATAAATATAAAAATATTTCCTACATAATGGTATTTTATTTATAATTTTTAGACATTAAATAGTTTAATTTATTTATGACACAATGGTGATGCAGTAATTACCTTATTAATGAAATATTAACATAATTGATGTTATACATACCCAAATAAATGTAATTTTAGACTTTTTATGAATTACACTAATTTTATAGGTTAATATGACATGTTAGTATTTATTAAATTAACTTTTTTCGAACTAATCATCTTTTTATGATTTTCACAAAAATCAATTACCAAATAGTGTCAAAATTGACATAAAATAGTTTTTAAAACAAATATTATATTATTAATTGTTATTATATTCTTAAAAATCTAATATTCGGCCAAATGACTTAGATAAGGTTATATATATTAATAATTAACCACTTGGGGTTCTTTTGGCTTGTTATAGTAAGTTTATTAACCATATAGTGTAAGAAAACAAAAAGACATGGTAAAAGTTAAATTATTTAACTTAAAGTTAAATCTAAATTATAAGGTTAAAATAGTAACCTAAACTTGTCTAAAACCTATTGGTTGAGAGTATTTCGACCCATCCCCACTTTAGCTTAGAAATAAATCAATTTGGAGCTATTATAAACCGAATATGACTTTATTATAAAATAATATTTTAAGTTTTTCCAAAGGTTCCCCTCTCCTCCCTTATAAAAAGGTCACCCCTTCCCTCTTCTCTTCACACCCTTTTGAGCCTTGAAGCTAGGCCAAACCCTAAAAATTCCTCTTCTAAACCTCTATAGTTAAATCATAGAGGTTATGTTCTTCTCAAAATTCCAACTCTAGTGCCCTAAGAGGAAGTTTAAAAGAGGTGTGTCGAGGAAGAGGTAATCTCTTCTACCGACTCTTTCAAGTTTCTTTCTTCTTCTACTTCCTCTTATTTAGTTGTTTCATTATAAAGTAATAACATAATTATTACTTATATACTGATATGTTATTATAAATATTAAACAACCCTATTTCACCTTCTATCCATCCTATGGAAAATGAAATCACAGCGCGTGCGTACGTACGGAATATCGTCTCCACGCCGTGGTGTAATCAGTTTTTCCACCACCGCCTTATTTGGATGGGTATAATGGTGTAAAGAATAACTATATATAATTATTATAACATCATACTAATTCTATGATATTATATCATCCACTCCAATACCATTCAATAAATATGGGAACAATATCATCGCTTGTGCGTACGTACGGATTACCATCTCCACGACGTGATGAGATTCATTTTCCATGTTAACAATTCAAGAATGATTATAAAGTATATATAATACGTAATCATGAAATATATGACATAATAATGCTACTGTATTTATGTATATATATATATGTATGTCATCTACTTAATTCCATTCAATTCAATAAGGAAACGAAAAACAGTGTTCATGCGTATGTACGGCCTACCGCCTCCATGAACGATGTATTTCTTTCCATTTACCGATCTATTATATATATGTATATTCTGAATATATATTATATATAAATCATGTTTTATATTATGGAATTAATTAATCATGATCTAAGTAATCATATTAGTAATTAAAATTCAAAACACAGAGGATAAATGAAACGATTTTACCCAAAACGCTGCTTTAACATGAAATTGACAAATGAACAGATAATATAAAGTCATACGTGAATCATATATGATATCATAATTATTATTATGGTTCTGTTATAAGTTAATAATATGTTTAAACCCACTATACAGGAGTCTCGGATACATATATAAGAAATTGGACAAAAGGTAAAGGATAACTTTTCCAATCTCGTTTTTATCCGAGATTGTTTATTCGTAAGTATTTACTAGGGTTATATTTATTATCCACGTACCTGTTTTCTAAAAATGGTTTTATGTATGTTTAAAGTCTTTTTTACCAATTTTTGACTTTTAATACATGGTATGTAAGGAATATTTCTTTTGATTACCATACGAGGTACTTTTTGACTTTTCCGACAAAAGTACGAGAAGAATGTTATTTTTTAACTTATACAGAATGAACGGATTTTTACGATTTTGTTACGCCTTATTTTCATGAAGCTCACTCTACCAGATTTCATGACTATTTTCAAAAAAATCCTTTTCTTTTAAAATTTCATTTAACTTTTTGAAAATAAAATGATTTTGAAGAAGAAAGGATAAATTTCTCAAGAACTCATTTCAACTGTTTTCTCAAAACCATTCTCCATATAAGATGACTTTATTTCATATGTGTATGTTTCAAGTATAATATCTCTATGAATTACATGGTTTTACTTTTCTTATGATGAAATGATATCCATTTTTTATATGGATTATGTTATGATGGGATGATGTTTATGAAACACATTTTTATTCTTTGGGTTATGATAAATGATTTATGTTTATATTGTGGAACACACAAGAATGATTTCATTATGAGATGGGTGGGACCTATATCTCCCTCCAATGAATTGGGTAAAGATTTTTATCTCATGAGATAGATATGGCTGGAACGGTAAGTTAATCTGGTTCAGTGATACAGGGCTGGAATGAGGAGTGAACTCGATTGAGAAAGGGACTTTGTCCACTAAGATGGTCTTGGCAGTAATGCCTTGGATACTATGGAAATCATAACATGTGATAAATGTTTGCCACAATTACATGCTTTATTCCCATGCTATTTTATCATGATTTATGATCCATTATGATCCATTCCATACGTACTTCCATGTTTTATGTCATTGCTCAAGATTTTGATATTTAAATATTATGTTCATGTTTTGAAGTTAAAATGTATATGGTTTGTTTTATTTTCTCCATTCTTACCCTTACTGAGCATTTGAGATCACCATTTATATGTTTTCTTTTCCCCAGGATATAAAGAAAGGTTTTAGGTAAGAAAAAAAATAAAGATCTTTATGGGAGATGTTGAAGATCTTTCACCAAGAATGGAAGATTATATTCTGAGTTTCCAAAGACACTAAACTATTACGGTCCTTTGGTGTCTGTTTTTGTTATGTATTAGATATTCTGAAAAAGTAATGTAATGTCTATGTATGTCAAGTTTTGGGTCTCTACACTCTTGGCCACTTTATCGTTGGCATTAGGCGGTCTTGCCTAAAGTCTAAGATTACTGTCTAGCAACTGGTCAAGGCACCCAAGAGAAAGAAGTTGACACCGCATTGACATGTCACCTCATATGAACACTTACCATGTAATTTAAACCCTTTTTCTCAATATATCATCAAGCAGGTTTCATGGCTGTTTCATAAACCTATATACTTGATCTATCATTCTTTGACTTCCAGAAATAAACTCTTCGTTACACCATGGCCAAGGAATTTGGGTGATAGTTCTATTTCAATCAAAGGGCCCAAGATATCTACTTCTATAAATATGGAAGGGAAAATCCTTCCTCGACTTATCCATTAATAACATGTCATTCGTGACATACCCAACGTACCCTACTTCCCGCCAACAGTCTTCATGACAATTTTCATCAGCAAATCTAAGTGCGTGAGTCATTACATGAGTTAATGATAATCTTCCAGTCTAAGGACCATTACACATGATCATAGATAGTAATGTATAATGACACCAAGACATGAGGAATTACAACTGGCGGGCTTGTTCTCATAATCTCTCATCTTGGAGTTACCAAGTGCGAACTCCATGAGAGAGAGTCTCATCTTCTTATGAGTACTCGCACATTACGGTATGTATACTATGTGTCCTATCATAGTATGTCATCCAACCATATAACATTATTTAAGAATATTGTTATAGCATTTCAAGGTTCTCATCATAGCAGGGATCTTCCATGACCTTATTAATGTAACAAATATTCTAGGACATTATTATATTATAGTCATGAAAAACAATGAACAATATATAATAAGTGTATATTCACGTAATCAAAGTACAGATAGTTGGTTTTTAGGACACCAACTCTGACAAATACCACCAATACTGATGTTTCAAATCATGATACTTCTTGGTATCCTCATGTTCACATACCAACTATACTGATTTCCATTATCCATCAACTCTTTCCTCAAGGAAAAAAAACAATAAACCAATCATGGAGGCACAAAGTGCCATTGGGAGACCAATACCATTCACCTGAGGTCTCCCCACCATAAAAGATATTACCTAAGCATTGTAACATGGTGTTCATCACCTAATCGATCTAAAATAACTCTTAAAAAATATTATTTAGCTTTCTTCAGATTAAATAACATCTGTTGACCAACCTATTCTACTATCAATCTCATCTCAGCAAACAAACTCATTAGAGAACACTCCTCAATTGATTCCTTCGCGACTTTTGTTAGTAATTTTATGATTAATTTATCTTCCATCACATTTCCTTTCCTATGAGTTTATATAATATCAAAACCAAAATTCTAAAGGTTATCCACCCAAAATCTCTATCACAAGTTTAAATCCCTATGGGTAAATATATATTTTAGGCACTTATGAGAAGAATACATAATAAAACACTCCCCAAAGAGGTATTATCAACATATTTTGAGTGAATACAAAAATGATGAAAACTTAATATCATGGTTATGGTGGTTATTACCATGAGTTAATAACCACTAAATTACTCAGTGCATAAAAAAAGGGTGTTAATCTACTGAGTTGTCACTACAGTGGACCAACATGGCTCGATTAACTTCCTTGAGTCTCAATCTTCCGATCTTGACCCTTGAACAAATCTTCTTAAATTGGAGAAGAGATGCATTGACCTTTTCTAATTCTCAGTACTTCGGTCAATGATCCACGGTGAAAAGATTCACTACTACGCCCGTCGGTCGTTAGGTAATGTGAAACGATACTCAAAATAAATAGAAGAGAAAACCGAGCAAAAGAATCACACTGAGCAATAAAAATAATAAAACATGAAGGATATATGGATGATCAGTTCTCTATAGCCTGATTCCCCTAATCTATTTAACTAAACATTAAAATAGTAAAACAGAAAGAATCAATTAATGAATTAAGAAACATCTCTCACGAGATTTCTCCTCTCTCTAGAAACTGCTTCGATTCTGATCTCCTGCTTAATGTTTGTCTGCCTCTGTTCTTGTGATGAAATGGATCTATGGTTGATCGCGATGAATTGATGGATCGAGGGATCTCTAGATGGAAGAATCGATGCTCGCCTCTCTCTGGAAATGAAGTTCTGGAATCCTCCAGCTCCTTGTCTCCCTCTTTTTTTCTTGCTTAGAGGAGTCATGCGTCCTCTTATTTAGAGATTAAAATAGGAAACTAAAATAACAGGCAGTGTAAATCCACGTGGCGAGTCTTTGAGTGCGCTCATCACCAGCCTTTTTGTGAACTCCCAGTGAGTGTACCCAACCCCTGCAACGAACCCGCGAATATCCTCGCGTCTTTCCCACGAACTACTTCTTTAATCCCCGCATCTACAAGTAACTCCCCCTACACGAAACACAGAAAAACCAAAACAAGTAAAACAAATAAAATGAAACTAAAATTAAATAACTATATATTAATATTATTAATTAAATTAGTTAACGAAAATACTTATTAATATATATAAATATATATATAATACTTAATACTATTATATATTAATGTTAATTATATTTATCTAATAACATAAATTATTATGACATAATGATATTAGATATAAGATTATATATTATTATTAATATACCTGTAATTATTATAGTATAGTATATGATAAATATATTACATCATGTGTTATATTATATGTTATAATAGTTATATTATATATATGTTAATATTTTAATTATATATTATATAAATGTTATTATATATTATAATATATATATATATATATATATAAAATGAAAAAAAAAATGAAAAATGGGGGAGGGGGGGCTTCGCGGCGCAGATGAGAGGGGAAAGGGGAGAGGCGGTGCCAGCGAGGCAGAGGGCAGGAGGCAACGGCAGTTCGACGCCCTGGTGGGTCGGTTGTTCCAGCAGGGGGCGACGGTGGTGAGGGGGTCTCACGGCAGGTTTGTTTGGCGTGGGACAGAGGGCAGGTGGCAGGTAGCATGACGTAGGCTCAGGGAAGAAGGAAGGGGGCGCGGTGGCTTCGGGTCTTCAAGTGGTGCAGGGATTCGAACGGGGTGATGGGTTGGCTAGGGTTTAAGCACGGCAAGGCATCCGGGGAGGTCCGGCCACTGGTTCGTGGCAATGAGGGGATTCGGCTTGAGAATGGGTTGTGCGGCAAAGAGGATTTGGCAAAGAAAGGGGAGAAAGGTTTCAGTGGTATGGTGGCTAGGGTTTCAGTGGGTCGGTCGGTGCTTGGGTTCGGTGGTGGTGCGGCCAGACCGGTGGCTATGTAAGTTCTTCATCAGTTCTTAGAAAATTCAGTTCACTCTGCATTTGTTATGCATGAAATTAATTCGAAGATACTGCTATTTCAATTTTTCTTATGTTGGAATCTTGATTTTGAGTTGGTGGTTTAATCAAGCAATAATGTTGTGATTTTGGTTGTTGTTGGTTTGTATGCTGCTATTGTGTTGTTGGTGCTGGAATGGTGCGTGGATGAGACGGGAGAATAGGAGCATCGGAATGGTGCCAGGTTTTCTGTGGAAGGAAGCAGTGAAGAAACTGGAGGGTGGAAGGGGATTACGGTGAAATAGTCACCGTGAGTTTCAATCACAGTGAGACCGTGGGGAAAGGGAGGTTGGGGGATTCGGTATGTGGTGTGAAGTAGAGAGGAGACACAGTGAAGTTGCTCACGGTGAGACAGTGAGAAGTGAAATGGTGGGACAGTGCAAGATGAAACGGTGAGATAGTGAAGAGGGGGTATTGTGGCACCATGAGTGTTGGTCACGGTCTCACTTTGACTGTGAGTGTGGGACAGTATGGGAGGAACGGTGTGACAGGTTGGAAGCAATACGACGGCACTGTGATCGTGAAGAGACTGCGGTACGAAGCAACACCAGCAGAATAAAAACAACAATTAAAATAATTAAAACCAAATAATTTATTAAAACTAAACATAGATTAATCAATCAATAAATTAAATTAAAAAGAATGAAATAAAACAAAGTTAAATAATAAAATTAACTATTCTTTATTTAAAAGAATGTATTTATTTTTATTAAAAATTATAAACAAATTAATTAAAGAACAAATAAAAATATTAAAAGTCACTTGCTTGAGCTAATTAACCAATTAATTAAATAAATAATAAAGTAAATTAAAGAATAAGAAAAATTAATTGAATAAGCTTAAATTGTTAAAACTAATTAAATTATTAAAAGGACTAAAAAAACTAAAATGAGTTATTTATTTATAATTTAAAAAAAAATTAATTAATTTAATAAATGATTTAATAAACTAACCAGAATGAAAAAAATATAAAAAATAAAAGAATGAATAACTAAAAGTCTAATTTGCAAGAGTAAATTAATTTCAGAATTATTTAAAAAGACACTAATGCACATTAAAATGCATGTTTTAAACTAAAAACTGATTATTTTACACAAAAAGTACAAAAACACAACACTTATCAATTATTTAAATAAAATGCAACATTTTGATGTAAAAAAGTCAGTAAAAAATATAAAAAGGGTGTGGCAAAGAGTGTGAAACCACTGCCACATCAAACTCCCCCACACTTAAAGCTTTGTTTATCCTCAAAAAAATCCACGTCTTTGACCTTAAAATAGAAAGAATTTTAATGATTTTCAGTTCAAAAAGTGCATGATTGAACTTTAATATCTAGAGGAGCAGGACCAAACAATGAGTCAGGTTTTTTCAAAAGTTGTTCAACAATGATGTCCTGTCTAGCTTCAAAAACTCACTGGTAGTCAAGAGCATCACAAATTAATACACTGTCAAGTATGTCATTCCTCCTATGTGTAATCATTAACCGTCCTACTTCACTGTAGAGACCCGAAGCTTGACATACATGAACATTACATTACTTTTTCGGAATACTTATTACATAACAAAAATAGACACACAAGGACCGTAATAGTTTAGTGTCTTTGGAAACTTGGAATAAAATATTCTAATCGTGGTGAAAGATCTTCAACATCTCCCAATAAAGATCTTCCCCTCTTTTTTCTTACCTAAAACCTTTCTTTATATCCTGGGGAAAAGAAAACATAAAAGGGGTGAGCTCAAATTCCCATTAAGGGTAAACATAGAGAACATAAAACAATCCATAAACATTTGAATGCAAAAACTTGAACATAAAATCTAAACATCAAAATCTTGAGCAAAGACATGAATCTTGGAAGTACGTAAGGCATATATCATGAGGGAACATCAATCATGATAAAATAGAATGGAAATAATACATGTAATTGTGGCAACCATTAAGCACATGATATGATTTCCATAGTAGCCAAGACATTGATGCCAAGACCATCTTAGTGGACAAAGTCCCTTTCTGAATCGAGTTCACTCCTCATTCCAGTCCTGTATTACTGAACCGGTTTAACTTGTCGTTCCAGCCATGTCTATCTCATGAGATATAAATCTTTACCCAATGAATTGGATGGAGATATAGGTCCCACTCATCTCATAATGAAATCATTCTTACTTGTGCCACAAAATAAACTTGAAACATTCATCATAACCCAAAGAATAAAATTGGTTTCATAAACATCATCCCATCATCACATAATCCATATAAAACAAATGGATATATCAACATAAGAAAAGTGAAACCATGTAAATCATAGGTACATTATACTTGAAACATACACATATAAAATAACGTCATCTTATATGGAAAAATGGTTTTAATAAAACACTTGAAATGAATTATTGAGGAAAATATCCTTTCTTCTTCAAAATCAATTACTTTTCACAAAACGTCATGCAATTTTAAAAGAAAGAGATTTTTTTGAAAATAGTCATGAAATATTTTGGAGGAATCTTCATGAAAATAAGGCTTTATAAAACCGTAAAAATCCTTTCATGCCGTATACGTTAAAAAAAACATTCTTCTCGTACTTTTGCTGGAAAAGTCAAAAAGTACCTCATAAAAGAAATATTCCATACATACCATGTAGTAAAATTCAAAAATGGGTAAAAAGGACATTAAACATACATGAAAATATTTTTTTAGAAAACAAGGACATGGATGATAAATATAACCCCAGTAAATACTTACGAATAAACAATCTCAGATAAAAACGAGATTGGAAAAGTTATCCCTTACCTTAGGTCAGATATGCTTTGTATGGATACGAACCTCCTGTATAATGATTTAAATAATGTCATTGACTTATTAAATAATTATATTCATTGTTGTGATATCATATATGTTTCACTTATGACTTTATATTACCCGTTCTTTTGTAAATTCCATGTTAAAGTAGGCTTTTGGGTAAAATCATTTCATTTATCGTATGTGTTTCGACTTATCGTTCTTAATATTATTACTTATATCCTGATTTACATAATTCTAGAATGTAAAACATGGTTTATATATAATATATATTCATCATATACATATATATTATATATCGATAAAAGGAATGAAATACATCGTTCATGGAGACGGTAGGTCGTACGTACGCATGAACGCTGTTTTCGTTTCCTTATTGAATTGAATGAAACTAAATAGATGAAATACATAAATATATACATAAATCTAGTATCATTATTATTTCATATATTTCATTATTATTCATTATATAAACTTTATGATCATTCATGTATGGTTAACATGGAGAATGAATATCATCACGTTGTGGAGACGGTAGTCCGTACGTACGCAGGAGCGATGATATCGTTCCCATAATTATAGAATTGGAGTGGATGGTATAATATATCAGAATAATTATGATGTTATAATAACCATATATAGTTATTATTTATACCATTATACCCATCCATGTAAGGTGTTGGTGGAAAACAGATTACACCACGGCGTGGAGACGGTATTCTGTACGTATGCACGCGCGGTGATTTTGTTTTCCGTAGGATGGATAGAAGGTGAAATAGGTTTTTTTAATATTTATAATAACATATTAGTATATTAGGGATACTGATGTTATTACTTCATAATGAAACAACTAAAGAATAAGAAGTTGAAGAAGAAAGAAAATTGAAAGAATTGGCAACGGATATTACCTCTTCTTTGATACGCCTCTTTGAATCCTCGTCTTAGGGTACTAAAATTGGTCTTTGAAGAAGACCAGGACCTCTATAATGTTTCTAGGGAAGTTTAGAAGGGAAATGGTCAGGTTTTGGCCGAGCTTAAAGTCTCAAATTGGTGTGAGGAAGAGAGGGAGGAGGTTCCCTTTTATAAGGGATGAGAGGGGCACCTTTGGAAATCTAAAAAATATTAATTTATAATAAATCTAACCCCACTTAAAAACTTCCAAAAATGACTCATATTCGAATATTAGATGATATAGGATTTTAATATCATCACCCAATAAAATTTAGACATGTTAGGAATTTATTTTAAACATTATCAACTTGATTTATCCTTATTTAATCAATTTAATTTTATTTGTGGTAATAACATTCTAAATTTTAAATTATAACAAATAATTACTTATTTGTTGTGAATTTTCCATAATTGGATACTTTATATCATTTTATACCATATAAATTTAAATTATTAATTTGTAAATATTTTTGTGATTTTTAAACAATTTTATAATATGTTATTTTTATAAAATAACAATAGTGTCAATTTTGACACTATTATTTTATTTGAATTTAAATAAAATATATACAGAAGATATGTTCAAAATAAAAGCTTTAATAGATTCATAAAATTTCATATGTATCTATAAAATTAGTGGAGCACATTAAATAGTTCATATAATATTTAGTTTATTCTTTTTAAAACCATTTATTTGGTTTATCTCTTAATAAAATAATTACTACATCATTTTTGTATAATTATTTAATATACTTATTTGTTGCATAAAAATTAAAAATAAAATCCTATGATAAATATAAATCTATTAAATTTCACAATAATAATTTTACTCGAATTTATAATCTTAAAATCACAATATTTAAATTGTTATATTTATTCAATTATGAAGGTGACAACTTTGGCATCATTTAAAATAAAATAATATAAGTGTCATAATCGCTTTTATAAGGCTCCAAATGGTCAAATATTCTACAATTGGATGATTAAGGTTTACATTTACATGACCAATAAGTTTTGGTCAGGGTTTTGTGCCTTTTATGGTCACTATTAGTTTAATAAAAACTATATTCTTGATTTTTCACTAGTTAAACAATTTCTGCATCACTATTGTGTCAAAATTAATGATAATTATTTAATCTCTAAAAATTATAAATAAATTAATATGATGTAGATAATTTCATTAGATTTATGGAGACTATTCATGTTCTAAGTTTCATGAAGTTTATCACTAAATTAAAATTAATATACTTATAATATTTAAGAGAGTGACATGTTGTTACTTTCTTTGGTTTTAATAATAATTAAGTTATTTTCATGGAAAAAAGTCCATTAAATGATTATAATCAGACCCTTAAGTGATATGAGTCTACTTTTAGTCATCCAATAGGATTTTGGCAGGTGTTAGGGTAATTTTATAATCTTATATTTACCCTTAATTACCCGATTTACCTTTAACTATGGTAAATAAAATTTACCGTAGTTACTATTCATAATGTCCAAAAATAAAAAGTAGTCTATTAATATAATTTGGACCCACTGATTCCAAATATGGGATCCATTTTTCCAAATTCAATACACAGAAGTTGCAGAAATTAAATTAAAATTAATCCCGCTGTCGAAAGAAAACGGGTTTTTGTTTAAAACATTACAAAAGATTGAATTGATTTAACCTACGAATTCAAGGTAAAATCAATGCTAATGACATAAATTATATTAAATGGTAAAAATATATTCTATTTATACTTTAAGACCATTAAATATTATAATTTAACCACATAAATTATTATGATGAAAAAAGTTGTTTTTAATTAAAATATAGCGTGTTTTTACTATTCACTAAAATATGAAAGTTATCAGAATAACATGAAAATTTTATCCAAGGTAAAATTCTATATCATTATTCGAAAGAATAATTTTATTTTGTAAAATTGAACTTATTAACATGTCAAAAACTATATTTAAAGTGGGTGCGTCATCAAAAGGCCGCAAAACTGCATTTTTCTGAAAAATACTTATTTTACCCAAAAAATTTATTTTGTTCTCATACCATGTTCTAGAAAATGTGTAAGATGAATAATAATTTTATAAAATTCAAAATGTAGTTAATACTATTCATAACGGCTAGTTTATAATAATATTATAACCATATATCATTGTTTAGTGAAACCCAGTATTGCGTACAACACACGCTATCGAAGAAGGTCGTGATTGCGTGTAATGCAAGTCAAGTCAGGGTTGCGTATAGTGCAAGACTCCTTTGTTGTTGCGTATAACAAAATACAACCATATTTCATTTATAAATTTAATATATATATATATATACACTCAATGTTGCGCAGAATAACTAATATCAAACAAACTTGAAATTGTGTGTAACACGATCCAAGATTAGTGTTGTGTATACTGCAAGCTAATACGGTGTTGCGTATAGCGCAGGATAATATTGGTGTATCGTACAACAGAAAATATGAATGAAATTAAAAATAATGTATCTTATAAAATCTTGGGTTGTTACATTCTACCCCCCTTAAAATGAATTTCGCCCTCGAAATTTGTCAGGGTTATAAATTGTTTACTGTTTATAGAAACCCACATCGTAAAAAGGAATACTAAAACTTAATTTTAAAAACTAAAGTATGAAACGTAATGATTACCCAAAGTAACTCATCACTGGGTTTCCATATAAGAGAACATAGGTGAAAATATGGATATGGAAGAAAAATCTAACCTTCAAGTTCTGATGGAGAGTGGTAGAGAACATGGCTATGAAAAAGCCATCAATCACAAAGCCATAAATTTGTGATGATCTAAGGTACCATCTGATTTATCGGATATAATAGCACTAGGACAACATTTTTAGTTTTCAATATCATTTCCCTAAAGATTAAAATTTTGAATTAGAATAAATACTTTCTTGATTTTGGTACAATCTCACTATTGTTCGTGCTTTTAAAAATTTCCACTTCATCTCTTAAAGAAATGAAGATGAATTTGTTATTCGTGAAGTGTTAATAGGTCATGTGATAGAATGATGGGTCATTCCATCTGTTTCAAACAAAAGGTTTGCAAAAGTTATCAAATATACATAAGTCCATCTATGGTGAGGTTAATCATATATGATTCCAAAAATGAACTTGTACTTTATATATCATACCGCTTAATAAAATAAAACTAGTTTCTACTAACTAGGGACTTCCTGTAGGCCATTGGTATGCGATAAAGGCCAGTCGAACTTCAGTTGTGGGTTCGATTCCCGCAGCCTTGTCCGACGCGATGGGTTATCACTCGTCCTGCAGGTTGTCCTTTTTCTAAAACTACATTACTATAACATCCCATCAATAATATCGAAAAAAGTTCTATCCTTAAACAATACTAACTTATGTCCAACATAATCCATTCCAATATTTAGGCTTATCTAAAATACATCGGTCCAAGCTCATAGTATAAAGAAAATGATTACTTGAAATGTCACATAACAATCACGTGAATGCCATCATTTATCCACCATATATCATTTGTTGGTCAAATTACAAACATGTGAATACCTTAATCATGTATTCTCTTGAAGAATGAATACCCATTGAACATTAGTGAAAACATGAATGCAGTTAAAAGTTAACACTTTCCACAGTCCAAAATCCTCAAAATTCTATATACTCAAACCATGATATCACTTAGTCCTTATATTAATCATGATCTCATGAATACAATCAAACATCTCATTATCTTCTTATCCCTTTATTATGCGCATATCATCTACTTTCCAAAATATTTGAATCACTTTTCATGGTTACCGGTACCATAAAATTATTGAAAACCAAAACAGACTAATATAAAAATATTCTAATAAACCATAAAAGTACCTCAACAACATTATTCTTGAATAACAATACATAAACACTTCAATACATCCTCTTCAATGATTTTCCTGGAATAATTCCTTCCTTTATTTAGAAGTAACTTTTTAGGTCAGGGTATTGAGTTGGGTAATGCCCATGTTCTCCACAAATAAGACATTGAACTTCATAACAGTCTGTCACTCTATGACCCTTTTCTCCACACATATAACATTTGTCCCTTCATTTGAGGTATTCCTGCAGTTTCTTCCTCCCTTCTTTAGAAATCTCAATCTTCCTTTCTTTATGCTCCTCAACATGTGAACATGCATAAAAGTCTATCTTCCTCTTATTTGATGAATTATGCATACCACTAAATTTTACATTGTTAATCATATATCGTGATGACTGATTCGGCATAATCACAATATCTTTATCTCTAGGCATTACACAATTTTGTTGCTCATAGTCACCAATTTATCCATTGGATTCAATGTTAACTGAATTCCTTCTTGTTCCCTCCATTGACTTCAAACACAAAAAGAATTCTATGAGAGGCAAAAATCATGCTAGAGAAAACAACATAGTAAAGGGGGATTACCCTCAATATCTAGCATCTTAGGTTAAATTCTAAGATAATTACCATAGTTTTAGGACTATATCATATATGTATACTTATCCTTAGGGACATCCCTAGACATACCTTAGAAATATCTCTAGGGATCTCACTAACGTTTTCGCATCCTAGTTTCCAAAGGTTGACTAAACCTTTCCTCTGATATCAACTGTAGAGACCCGAAGCTTGACATACATGAACATTACATTAATTTTGCGGAATACTTATTACATAACAAAAACAAACACACAAGGATCGTAATTGTTTAGTGTCTTTGGAAACTCGGAATAAAATCTTCTAATCGTGGTGAAAGATCTTCAACATCTCCCAATAAAGATCTTCCCCTTTTTTTCTTACCTAAAACCTTTCTTTATATCATAGGGAAAAGAAAACATAAAAGGGGTGAGCTCAAATTCCCAGTAAGGGTAAACATAGAGAACATAAAACAATCCATAAACATTTGAATGCAAAAACTTGAACATAAAATCTAAACATCAAAATCTTGAGAAAAGACATTAATCTTGGAAGTACGTAAGGCATATATCCTAAGGGATCATCAATCATGATAAAATAGCATGGGAATAAAACATGTAATTGTGGAAACCATTAAGCACATGATATGATTTCCATAGTATCCAAGGCATTGCTGCCAAGACCATCTTAGTGGACAAAGTCCCTTTCTGAATCGAGTTCACTCCTCGTTCCAGTCCTGTATTACTGAACCGGTTTAACTTGCTGTTCCAGCCATGTCTATCTCATGAGATATAAATCTTTACCCAATTCATTGGAGGGAGATATAGGTCCCACCCATCTCATAATGAAATCATTCTTACTTGTGCCACAAAATAAACATGAAACATTCATCATAACCCAAAGAATAAAATGGGTTTCATAAACATCATCCCATCATCACATAATCCATATAAAACAAATGGATATATCAACATAAGAAAAGTGAAACCATGTAAATCATAGGGACATTATACTTGAAACATACACATATAAAATAATGTCATCTTAGATGGAAAAATGGTTTTGATAAAACACTTGAAATGAATTCTTGAGGAAAATATCCTTTCTTCTTCAAAATAAATTTCTTTTCACAAAACGTCATGCAATTTTAAAAGAAAGAGATTTTTTTGAAAATATTCATAAAATCTTTTGTAGGAAGCTTCATGAAAATAAGGATTTATAAAACCGTAAAAATCCTTTCATGCCGTATACGTTAAAAAAACATTCTTCTCGTACTTTTGCCGGAAAAGTCAAAAAGTACCTCATAAAAGAAAGATTCCATACATACCATGTAGTAAAAGTCAAAAATGGGTAAAAAGGACATTAAACATACATGAAAATATTTTTTTAGAAAACAAGGACATGGATGATAAATATAACCCCAGTAAATACTTACGAATAAACAATCTCGGATAAAAACGAGATTGGAAAAAGTATCCCTTACCTTAGGTCTGATATGCTTCGTATGGATCCGAACCTCCTGTATAATGATTTAAATAATGTCATTGAATTATTACATAATCATATTCATTGTTATGATATCATATATGTTTCACTTATGACTTTATATTACCCGTTCTTTTGTAAATTCCATGTTAAAGTAGTGTTTTGGGTAAAATCATTTCATTTATCGTATGTGTTTCGACTTGTCATTCTTGATATTATTACTTATATCCTGATTTACATAATTCCATAATGTAAAACATGATTTATATATAATATATATTCATCATATACATATATATTATAGATCGATAAAAGGAATGAAATACACCGTTCATGGAGACGGTAGGTCGTACGTACGCATGAACGTTGTTTTCGTTTCCTTATTGAATTGAATGAAACTAAATAGATGACATACATATATATATACATAAATCCGGTAGAATTATTATTTCATATATTTCATTATTATTCATTATATAAACTTTATGATCATTCATGTATGGTTAACATGGATAATGAATATTATCGCGTCGTGGAGACGGTAGTCCGTACGTACGCAGGAGCGATGATATCATTCCCATAATTATAGAATTGGAGTGGATGGTATAATATATCAGAATCAGTATGATGTTATAATAACCATATATAGTTATTCTTTACACCATTATACCCATCCATGTAAGGTGTTGGTGGAAAACAGATTACACCACGGCGTAGAGACGGTATTCCGTACGTACGCACGCGCGGTGATTTTGTTTTCCGTAGGATGGATATAAGGTGAAATAGGGTTGTTTCATATTTATAATAACATATCATTATATGAGGGATACTTATGTTATTACTTCATAATGAAACAACTAAATAAGAAGAAGTTGAATAAGAAAGAAAATTGAAGGAATCGGTAACGGATATTACCTCTTCTTTGACACGCCTCTTTGAATCCTCCTCTTAGGGTACTAAAATTGGTCTTTGAAGAAGACCAGGACCTCTAGGATGTTTCTAGGGAAGTTTATAAGGGAAATGGGCAGGTTTTGGCCGAGATTAAAGGCTCAAATTGGTGTGAGGAAGAGAGGGAGGAGGTTCCCTTTTATAAGGGAGGAGAGGGGCACCTTTGGATATCTTAAAAATATTAATTTATAATAAATATAACCCCACTTAAAAAACTTCCAAAAATGACTCATATTTGAATATTAGATGATATAGGGTTGTAATCTCATCAAAAAATAAAATTTAGACATGTTAGGAATTTATTTTAAACATTATCAACTTGATTTATCCTTATTTAATCAATTTAATTTTATTTGTGGTAATAATATTCTAAATTTTAAATTATAACAAATAATTACTTATTTGTTGTGAATTTTCCATAATTGGATAATTTATAACATTTTATACCATATAAATGTAAATTTATAATTTGTAAATATTTTTTGTGATTTTTACACAATTTTATAATATGTTATCTTTATAAAATAACAATAGTGTCAATTTTGACACTATTCATTTATTTGAATTTAAATAAAATATATACAGAAGATATGTTCGAACTAAAAGATTTAATAGATTCATAAAAGGTCATATGTATCTATAAAATTAGTGGAGCACATTAAATAGTTCATATAATATTTATTTTATTATTTTTAAAACCATTTATTTGGTTATCTCTTAATAAAATAATTACTACATCCTTTTTGTATAATTATTTAATATACTTATTTTTTGGATAAAAATTAGAAATAAAATCCTATGATGAAGATAAATCTATTACCTTTCACAATAATACTTTTACTCGAATTTATCATCTTAAAATCACAATATTTAAATTGTTATATTTATTAAATTATGAAGGTGACAACTTTGGCATCATTTAAAATAAAATAATATAAGTGTCATAATCACTTTTATAAGGATCAAAATGGTCAAATATTCAACCATTGGATTATTATGGTTTAAATTTACATGACCAATAAGTTTTGGTCAGGGTTTTGTGCCTTCTATGGTCACTATTAGTTTAATAAAAACTATATTCTTGATTTTTCACTAGATAAACAATTTATGCATCACTATTGTGTCAAAATTAATGATAATTATTTAATCTCTAAAAATTATAAATAAATTCATATGATGTATATAATTTCATTAGAATTCTGGAGACTATTAATGTTCTAAGTTTCATGAAGGTTATCACTAAATTAAAATTAATATACTTATAAGATTTAAGAGAGTGACATGTTGTCACTTTCTTTGGTTTTAATAATAATTAAGTTATTTTCATGGAAAAAAGTCCATTAAATGATTCTAATCCGACCCTTAGGTGATATGGGTTGACTCTTAGTCATCCAATAGGATTTTTGAAGGTGTTAGGGTAATTTTATAATCTTATATTTACCCTTAATTACCCGATTTACCTTTAACTATGGTAAATAAAATTTACCGTAGTTACTATTCATAATGCCCAAAAATAAAAAGTAGTCTATTAATATAATTTGGACCCACTGATTCCAAATATGGAATCCATTTTTTCAAATTCAATACACAGAAGTTGCAGAAATTAAATTAAAATTAATCCTGTTGTCGAAAGAAAACGGGTTTTTGTTTAAAACATTACAAAAGATTGAATTGATTTAACCTACGAATTCAAGGTAAATTCAATGATAATGACATAAATTATATTAAATGGTAAAAATATATTCTATTTATACTTTAAGACCATTCAATATTATAATTTAACCACATTAATTATTACGATGAAAAAAGTTGTTTTTAATTAAAATATAGCGTGTTTTTACTATTCATTAAAATATGAAAGTTATCAGAATAACATGAAAATTTTATCCAAGGTAAAATTTTATATCATTATTACAAAGAATAATTTTATTTTGTAAAATTGAACTTATTAACATGTCAAAAACTAGATTTAAAGTGGGTGCGCCATCAAAAGGCGGCAAAACTGCATTTTTTGAAAAATACTTATTTTACCTGAAAAATTTATTTTGTTCTCATACCATGTTCTAGAAAATGTGTAAGATGAATAATAATGTTATAAAATTCAAATTTTAGTTAATACTATTCATAACGGCTAGTTTATAATAATATTATAACCATATATCTTTGTTTAGTGAAACCCGGTATTGCGTACAACACACGCTATCGAAGAAGGTCGCGATTGCGTGTAATGCAAGCCAAGTCAGGGTTACGTATAGTGCAAGACTCCTTTGTTGTTGCGTATAACAAAATACAACCATATTTCATTTATAAATTTAATATATATATATATATACACTCAATGTTGCGTAGAATAACTAATATCAAACAAACTTGAAATTGTGTGTAACACGATCCAAGATTAGTGTTGTGTATACTACAAGCTAATACGGTGTTGCGTATAGCGCCGGATAATCTTGGTGTATCGTACAACATAATATATGAATGAAATTAAAAAGAATGTATCTTATAAAATCTCGGGTTGTTACATTCACCTTCCAATTCAAGTACTAATTCAAGGAGTGTTGACAGGTTAGATGAAATGGAACTCAAAACTTAACCAAGTGCACCTTCCATTATCACCTTCCCCCAACCTCCAAAAATTAAAGTCAATTAAATTGATCACTTTATTGATTCAACTCAAATGAAAATTAACTAAGTCAATTGCTCCCTTGTTCATCTGGGTTCAAAATTCACCTCACCTTAATGAGTTCATTTTTGACAAGGGCACTTTATTTTACTTTTTCCCAGCCATTTTCCATGTGCAGAGCATTGTGAACATCACTTATTAAGATTGAAATCGACTTTATTTATTCACAGAAACGCACCCAATGCACCTTGTCTCAGATACTCACCATGGGATCCCATTTTCCCATTTTACTCCAGTTACAAAGGACTTAATTAATAATCATTCAAGTTGACTTCCTAAAGTTATTGAATATTAAATAATAAAAGTGTGAGTCCATGGGTTCTAGTGAGAACATAAAGTTACCCTAATCAATGATTCTTATTCCACAAAACTTACCATGTCATACTCCCATCCTCAGTTCCTAAACAGACAGGTTCATAGAGACAGTGAACAATTGCACTCAGCAATCATTCATGCTTAACAGTTGCTGACTAAGCACCACTCTCAACATCCAGCAAACACTTATCCACTAAACAAGACATCGATGAAGTATCATTGAAATTTCCAATGACCATC
Organism: Viscum album; assembly: GCA_963277665.1. Classification (NCBI taxonomy): domain Eukaryota; kingdom Viridiplantae; phylum Streptophyta; class Magnoliopsida; order Santalales; family Viscaceae; genus Viscum; species Viscum album. Next base: position 1,700,135,674 of record OY728158.1, on the reverse strand, counting down.
ATGTGATGAAATAATTTGAAAAAATTTGAACGAATTTTGAACCATTTTTTGAAAAAAAAATTGACCATTTTTTTAAAACAACCACAAAATCAGGTTCAAGGAGGGGGAATTCAACATGACACTAGAATGACCCCTCTCCCCCACACTTAAAACCCAACATTGTCCCCAATGTTGAATCTCAAGGTGGGAGATAGTTTAAGTATAAAACAGATAGACATTTCCATTGAAAAAGAATATGGAGTGGTAGCAATGAGGTTTAACATTTTTTTTCACACAAAAAAGTGAAAGAATATAAAAACAAAAAAAAACAGAAGATCCAAACCCCACAAACCATCACCAGAAACCAAGTGCAGTTATATTCCTAAACTATTCATGCTTGAATCATTGTGAGTAGACAAAAGATTGTATCAATTTACTTCAAATAGTAGCATGATTAACAGTGACATGCAGCAGCAGCATAATGAAATTATAAGCAGTGGGTGCAAGCATGTTTCAAAACTCAGCTCAAAATATATTTTCAACTCTCTAGATAATAGCAGGTAAACACCCATGCAGGAAATACAATTCACAAGTTTTAAAAAACAGCGGAAACTCTTCCACACTTAATTCACAATAGCATGAAATGAAAATGTGAAGAGTAAAACATTGAAACATAAAACAATACTCCCCTAAATGTGCAGCTTCTTATATTTACAAATGTCTCTCTTCGACTTCCATGTGCATGAACTCTGGATTCTCCAGTTTTTCACCTACATGATGAAACAATTTTACATTAATGTTCAAGTATTTAAAACTTATGCAAAATGCAACCCATAGCATGAGTTATGGAGTTTTATCCATTAATCCAGTGAGCTGACGACAGCCTCCTTCCACCATGAATGTTCCAAATGTGGCTACCACTGAAACATGATTCTCTTAGAAAACTAGGACTACCAGACCACTTGCATCATACGATAAGGAAATGCATACATTATTTTTCACCAAACAGAGAGACAAACAACTGAGCAGGGAGCATTTATTCAAACTAAAAATTTAAAGCAGAAAACAAAGTAAACCATGGGTTGCCTTCCATGCAGCGCTAGGTTTAAAGTCCCTATCCAGACCTTATTCCCCTAAAAATTTCTAACCATGATCATTTAATGGGAAAGAGTTGTCAATGGTGTGAACTTCACAGTTGTCTAAGGAATCAATAGAATGACTACTCAAGACATTTTCATCTTCAGCACTAATTGGAATCTCCAAAATTTATCCAGATCACTAAGAGGATTCATGTTACCCAGCTCAACTCTGTCTCTAAAATCAGTTCATTAGTGCTTAAAAAGTTCAACAGTTGCCCATGAAAATCACCGATCAGATCAAGAATACTTCCAGAGCTTTCACCATATTTAGAGTTTTGATCAAACCCAAAAATAGAATAGGAAACATTGAAAAAACCCTTAGCAAGTCCCAGAATAGCTCACAACTCTGACAACTCAGAAATATCCCAGAAGAAGTTATCAAATTCATCTTTCAAAAGGTTGTTCGCAATGTCCACCGAGGACTCAAATGATGTGAATATTTCGATTTTAGGTATGAAATCATCACTCACAACATCAAACTGGGCAGGTAAGAAGATATCAAGTAAATGCACTTGTTCATAATGGCAATCATCAAGTTTTTCAACAGGACTCAACCCAGAACTTTCTCCAACTTCAGGAACTCTTATACAGTCAACTTCACAAGGAAAAATTTCAAAAATAGGTTGAGACAGTTCAGGAAAAAGTTGGTACTAACTCTCCCAAATGTGTTCCAATGAGATTATTTTCTCATCAACAAGAGGGTGTGGGGAAGTAGCAACCAGGGAAAAAAATTCAGTGGGTTGGGGAATTAGTATCTATGTGACCTCAACTGGGAATGACCCATATTCAGCTCTAACCTCAATTTTGTAACATTGATTCACAACCACATCTATTACATCATAAGTAACCTCATTTCGGGGCCTTTCAAATTTTAAAATTTCCCCCACATCATCTACAGCTTGAAGGGTGAGTTTACCTTTTGAGACATCAATGATGGCACCACCAGTAGTAAGGAAGGGTCTGACTAAGATGATTAGAACCTTTTCATCACATTCCATATCAAGGACCAGGAAATCAGTGGGCAATGTGAGTTTTCCTACACTTACTAATAAGTTATCCACTCTCCTATGAGGGTGTGTGAGTGATCTATCAGCAAGCTGAAGACAAACAGAAGTTGGTTGGATATCCTTAAGACCTAGATTTTTAAATAAGGAGAAATGCATAAGATTGATACTTGCTCCTAAGTCACAAAGACAATTCAGTTGCCCACTTCCTCCTATTCGGCACTGAATGATAAAGCCACTGGGGTCCTTTAATTTGGGGGGAATGTTTTTTTGGACAATTGAACTATACTCCGCATTGAGATCAATTTTATCCAACTTCTTCCAATCATTCTTGTTCTTCAGAAACCTTTTTGTGAATAAAACATATGAATGGATTTTATCCAAATCTTCTAAGAAAGGCATGTTGATGGTGAAGCTTCAAATCAGTTTCAAAAATCTCAGGTAATTAGGTTCATCACTTTGCTTCAGTCATTAAGGGAAGGTAATGGGAGGGGCATAATGTTTTAGGACAGGTAAGTTATTCACCTTCTCCTCAGATCCCACTTTATTCTTCTCTTCCTTAATCAATTCCCACTTCATTTTATTTGGTTCCTTAGATTTCTCAGGTGTGGTTTGCACAATCTGTTCTATTTGAAAATCACTTTCCAGATTTCCAGAATTGGGATTTTCCAGATTTTTATTTTCAATTTCAGCTTGAACATTGTTTTCCTCTTGCCTAGTTGGTTCCTTAACTGGTTCCTTAAGTTTAAGCCCTAACCTGGTTGGTACTGCCATCACATTTTCTCTTAGATTGGGGGTTGAAGTGCTAGGCAGCTTGCTATTTTCCTTACCAGCTTGATTCTTATCCATTTGACTCATTTGAAGTTCTAAATTTTGAATCTTAGAATCTGTGTCCTTCTTAAATGAGCTAATCTCACTCAACACTTGTTGCAGCATCCCCTTTAACTCCCCTTTAGAATTAAAAGATTCAGCCTCATATTGATTCTGGAAAATTTGTTTGGGATGTGGGTAGAAAGTTGAGGCAATGGGATGCTTGTTTGCGGCAGTGGGATGCTTTGTGACCCCTTTCTCATTCCATGATATATTGGGCTAACCTTGATATCCATAGTGATATGGATTTGAGAGTTGATCATGGAAACCTTGATTCCTAGACCTGTAATCAACAAACTGGGCACTCTTATCACATGAACCAGGGAGATCAAAGTTTGGACAATATCTCTGAGTGTGACCAAACATCCCACAGTGATAACACTGCTCCCTAGGGACCCTATCATCAACAACAATAGCTTGAGGATTTATATCAGCCCTATGGATGACTCTTTTACTAGTGAACTTGTGCTAAGATTTCTGAGCCAACTTATCAAACAATTGTTTCAGCTCATCAGCGGTGGAATCAGAGAAATCACCTCCATAAGATTGATCAACTAAGTTCTGATTTTAGGGAGTGAGGGCATTATATAAAGTCTCTATGAGAATATGGGGAGCTAATTGATGGTTGGGGATCTGTCTAAGAAGACCACTGAACCTTTCCCATGCTTCGTGAAAGAGTTATACCTCATCTCGAACAAAGCCAGTGATCTTATGCCTAACCTCAATGGTGGTGTTCCTGGGATAGAATTTAGATAAAAAGTCATTGCACACCTCTTCCCATGTTTCAAAGATTTTTTTCATCTATATTTTGAAACCAAGTCCTAGCCCTCCCCTTTAGACAGAATGGAAACAACCTCAAACTCAAATCCTCCTCACTAAGATCTCGCAGAGGCAACTGTTGGACAGAACCATAAAAATCTCTGATAAACTCTAAGGAGTCCTCTACTGGAACACCATTAAATGATGGAAGTTGAGAAAGATGAGACTGTTTGATCTCATAGCTCCTAGACCTAGGGGACAATTTGATGCAGGATGGATTTTTTGACACAGTAGGAATTTGAAACTCCCTAAACTTAAGTCTCTCAAGGGTAGGAACAAAGGACTGTGGACCATTGACAAATTGATTTCCAACAATGTTTTCCAAATTCTTTATTTCAAGTTGCTTTTATTTTCTAAGGGCAGAACATTGCTTGTTGATTTCTTGATTTGGAGTTTCAAGTTTTGACTTAGAAGCTCTAGTGTGTATGTAGCTTCAACAACAATATTTTCTTGATTTTTTCTGTACAGTTTTAAGTTTTGTATTTTTTTGCGTTCTAATTAATTTTTTTTTTGTGTTGTTTTTTTTAAACTTGGTTGCACGTGCCTTCCCTGGAAACGGCGTCAAAATTTGGCCGCGTTGTCGTTGAGTGCACATAAATTTAAAATTTATAAACCCTACAAACTACTAGTACTGTGGTAAGAAGGGTGTTGAACCATAGAGAAGGACTTATGTTGTGCTAGACCAAATTAAATCTAAAACAACAAAAAGATAAAAATAGAATACTAAAAAAACAAACTGTACGTACAAAGTGAAACAGACTCTAGCAGTGGGTGTGAAAATGAAGGTGATATGGTGAAATATATGGCTTAAACAGAGAACAAACAGTAATGATGATTTTAGGGTCCTCAGGCTGCTTTGAACTGATTAAAAAGATATTCCCTGATTCTGTTTGGTTTAACTCAATTACTCAGTGCATAAAAAAAGGGTGCTAATCCACTGAGTTTTCACTACAGTGGACCAACACAGATCGATTAACTTCCTTGAGTCTCGATCTTTTGATCTTGACCCTTGGAAAAATCTGCTTAAATTGGAGAAGATATGCATTGACCTTTTCCGATTCTCGGTACTTTGGTCAGTGATCCATGGTAAAATGATTCAATGCCACGCCCATTGGTCGTTAGGTAATGTGAAACGATAATCAAAATAAATAGAAGAGAAAAACGAGCAAAGGAATTGCACTGAGCAATCAAACTAATAAAACATGACGGATGTATGGATGATCAGTTCTCTACAGCCTGATTCCCCTAATCTATTTAACTACACATTAAAATAGTAAAACTGAAAGAAACAATTAATGAATTAAGAAACATCTCCCGCGAGATTGCTCATCTCTCCAACAACTGCTTCAATTCTGATCTCCTGCTCAATGTGTGTCTGCCTCTGTTCTTGTGATGAGATGGATCGAAGGTTGATCATGATGAATTGATGGATCGAGGGATCTCTGGATGGAAGAATTGATGCTCGCCTCTCTCTGGAAATGAAGTTCTGGAATCCTCATGCTCCTCATCTCCCTCGTTTTTTTTCTTAGAGGAGTCTTGCGTCCTCTTATTTAGAGATGAAAACAGGAAACTAAAATAACAGGCAGTGTCAATCCACGTGGCACGTCTTCGAGTGCGCTCCTCACTAGCCTTTTTGTGAACTCCCAGTGAGTGTACCCAACCCCTGGAATGAACCCGCGAATATCCTCACGTCTTTCCAACGAACTACTTCTTTAATCCCCGCATTTATAAGTAACTCCCCCTGTACGAAACACAAAAAAAAAACAAGTAAAACAAATAAAATGAAACTAAAATTAAATAACTATATATTAATATTATTAATTAAAATAGTTAACAAAAATACTTATTAATATATATATATATATATAATACTTAATACTATTATATATTAATGTTAATTATATTTATCTAATAACATAAATTATTATGACATATTGATATTAGATATAAGATTATATATTATTGTTAATATACCTATAATTATTATAGTATATTATATGATAAATATATTATATCATGTGTTATATTATATGTTATAATAGTTATATTATATATATGTTAATATATTAATTATATATTATATAAATTTTATTATATATTATAATATATATATATATATAAAATGATAACAAAATGAAAAGGGGGGGAGGGTGCGCTTCGCGGCGCAGATGAGAGGGGAAAGGGGAGAGGCGGTTCCGGTGAGGTAGAGGGAAGGAGGCGACGGCGGTTCGACGCCCTGGTGCGGCGGCTGTTCCAGCAGGGGGCGACGGTGGTGAGGGGGTCTTGCGGTGGGTCTGTTCGGCACGGGATAGAGGGAGGGTGGTGGGTGGCCCGACGCAGGCTCAGGAAAGAAGGAAGGGGGTGCAGTGGCTTCGGGTCTTCAAGTGGCGCAGGGGTTCGAACGGGGTGACGGGTTGGCTAGGGTTTAGGCAAAGAGAGGAATCCGGGGAGGTCCGGCCACTTGTTCGTGGCTATGAGGGGCTTCGGATTGAGAATGGGTTGTGCGGCAAAGAGGATGCGGCGAAGAAAGGGGAGAAAGGTTTCAGCGGTATGGTGGCTAGGGTTTCAGTGGGTCGGTCGGCACTTGGGTTCGCTGGTGGTACGGCCAGACCGGCGGCTATGTAAGTTCTTCATCAGTTTTGAGAAAATTTGGTTCACTCTACATTTGTTATGCATGAAATTAATTCGAAGATACTGGTATTTCAATTTTTATTATGCTGGAATCTTAATTTTGAGTTGATGGTTTAATCAAGCAATAATGTTTTGATTTTGGTTGTTGTTGGTTTGTACGCTGCTATTGTGTTGTCGGTGCTGGAATGGTGCGTGGATGAGATGGGAGAAGAGGAGCATTGAAATGGTGCTAGGTTTGTTGTGGAAGGAAGCAGTGAAGAAGCTGCAGGGTGGTAGGGGATTACGGTGAAACAGTCACCGGTGAGACCGTGAGGAAAGGGAGGTTGGGGGATTCAGTATGTGGTGCGAAGTAGGGAGGAGGCACTGTGAAGCTGCTCACAGTGAGACAGTGAGAAGTGAAACGGTGGGACAGTGAGAAGTGAAACGGTGGGACAGTGCATGTTGAAACGGTGAGACAGTGAAGAGGGGGTACTGTGGCACAGTGAGTGTTGGTCACGGTCTCACCGTGATCGTGAGTGTGGGACAGTAAGGGAGGAACGATGTGGCAGGTTGGAGGCAATACGATGGCGCCGTGATCGTGAAGAGACTGCGGCACGAAGCAACGCCTGCAAAATAAACACAACAATTAAAATAATTAAAACGAAATAATTTATTAAAACTAAACATAGATTAATCAATAAATAAATTAAATTAAAAATAATGAAATAAAACAAAGTTAAATAATAAAATTAACTATTGTTTAGCCTAAGGATAGGACCCACCGCCCTTGGAATCATTAGTTCAAACTTTCAAACCCTTAGTGAGAGTAGATCCTACCTTACTACCCTAAGATATCCTTTCACAAAAACATTTTAGATGGATAGATTATTCACAGAGATAAAAATTCTTAGGATCCTTCGTATAATTCATCTTGGTATGACCAGGCTACACACACAAATAGAAAAAAGTTTATTGATATCCTGAAGAATCCTCTAAAACTATTCCTAATGAAAACCGGCTACCATTACACTTTTGTTTTGGGTCCAAAGATACATCCTGGATAACAACTACACCAACTAAAGCCCCACCCAAACTAGTCTTTTCATCTATGTCTATCTTATTCAAATATTTATTTTCAACTACCTCCACAAAGGTTGTAAGACATGTTATAATCAATATTTACTAAATATTAGGCCTCATTATCAACTAAAACCTTTGTTCCTTTAGGTAATAATTAGTGAAAAGTTCCATTTCCAGATGCACCAACTCAGAAAATGAGTGGAATACTCCAGAATGGTATGCTCTCTCTACTCTAAGGATAGAAACTATTGGTTCATTGTAGTACATAATTTCTTAGGGTAAAACTGTTGATTAAATATTTTCTTTAAGGAATACCAAGTAATATACTTATTCAAATTATCTTTTACAACAGAGTTTGACCATATCCTTCTTGATCCCTCGAGCACATAAATGGAAAACCCAACTTATAGTCTTTAGGAGTCTTCAAGAAATTAAAGCTCATCTCAATCTTCTAAAGAAAATACTCTAATTTATGTGGTCCTTTATCACCATGGAAGATGGGTGGATTCTACTTAGTAAATTAATATCCATGATCCACCACACATCCTTAGTTCTCAACACCCACTTGACCCAAAGTCTGAATTGTGCGGATTATAACTTCTACCAAAGAAGGGTCCACCAGAGGATTCTCATGTGGATCCTATCTTGTAGATTCCTCTATTGGATTTGTAAGAAATCTTCTCAAAGCCATTGTCAAATAAACATGAGATAATATCCAATTATATTATGATCACATTACAAAATCTTATTACCACAAACAAAATTCAATCCAATTCTTCAAACCAATAAGGGTTTAAAGAAATTAAGAATTATTCCCATGAAAAACATTACTTAAAAAGGAATAGGTAAATTTAAATAAAATTCAAATATAGTTAATTCAAATGAACTCAAACCCCAAGTCTCAAACCTAGTAAAAGTACGTAACCACCCATGGGAAATTAGGTTCAGTCATGGAACTGAGCTGACCAAGCCCCTTTTCCACACATACTATCGGAATTTTGAATCTCCTAACTCCTGTATACCCAAGAAACAAAACCATAATCAAGTAGTGTTAACACACATTATGTAGGGTCCTCCACTGATATAGAATTGTAACAAATCAACATGGGTCAACCAAAGTAGACACCTGAGTTGGTTGTCACATGGTGAGGTGAAAAAAAGATAACTGAACAAGTCTTGAATATAACCTAAACAATACATAAAATCACAGTACAATGTCGAAGAGAATAAATAAAACAAGGTGTATAAAAAATAAACTTAAATAGGAAAAACTAGAAAATTATGAATCAGACAAGACCACATTCTCCATGTGACCAACTTTCACCTCTAAACCATCCCAAATTAAAGATAGTGAAAAAAAATGTTAACATGCTACAAGATACCCTTACCTTTACTTGTATCCTACAATACAACATCTAAAACTATCCAAAGAAAAAATTATGGTGTGAGAACAAATCCCAGTAGGATATATTCATAGAGTATATATAAGGTCTAATATCAAGAATGAAACAGTTCTAGCTTTTAAAATAAAAAATATTTATACAAAGCATTGTCATAAAACCAATCCATTTGTAAATCATTTTCCATTTTTATTTTCATAAAATACTTTAATATTATCAAACCATAAATATAGAAATTATAAGTAATAAAACAATAAATAATATCCAAGCATCGTAGTGTAATAAATTAAACACATATCCATGAAATACTATCACGTGATTCCATGTGATACAACTTCATATAAAAACATGCGACCAACAATCCATGATAAAAACCATAATGTGATAAAAATTCATAAATAAAAAAGGGAACTATCACTCGGGTTCTACACTATGAGGAAAATATGTGTTAGAAATAAAGAGACATAAAATATTCCAAACTTTGGATACAACTGATATCAAGTCCTTCCACAGTCTATTAATATCAAAAAAAACACTAGTGGTTCCATACACACTAACGTTGCCTATGTCTATTTCCTGAGTTACCCAAGGTTCCCAAAGTTCCAAGCTTATAAAAATACATTTTAAAACCATGATCAAAATTTATAAATAATTTTTCAAATCTAATAAAAACTAATTTTTTGTTTTAAATCCCCACTTTTTAATCAATACAAATATGTTTTTAAAGAAAACCCCTTTAAAAATATTTTTATTTCCAATAAATCCCTTAAAATCACAAATAACTTTAATTCAATGAACAAACCAAAGGATTTTATCAATAAAGATAATAAATTAATCAAATTGACCCATTGTATATAAACACCTACCAAAAATGGTATAACCCTATCCTCCTTTGATAAGTTGATTAGAAACCATGAGATCAGCCTTCGAAAGACAAGGCATGACAAGAAACCGCAATAGATCAATATAAAACACTATCTGGTCCCAAATATGAACTATAAACGTATAAAACATAGTTCTTACCACCAAAGAAATTAATAACTATAAGTAACACTTACCTAGAGGGTCGTACTTCCATAAAAATGATTTTTAATCACTAAATGAATGATCTGGAAGGGGTGAAGACCTCCAAAATCAACTTGGGTGAGCTTGAGGTTACAAGAGGGAAGCTGCATGCATAATGAAAAAATAAACACCTTTATAGAACCCTAAAAACACAAGTCATGATACTTAAATGATGTTTAATCCCATTACATGACTTGAATTCCATAATGGTCGAAATCATGTAAAAATGCATCACCTTTTTATAAAAACCTGATTTTAGCTAATACATGATACGAACTCTAAATACATGGTGTGTAAACTTCACACCCAAAACTAGATTAAAAAAATCTTCCCAAAGAATCTTATATGGTGTGAAATCCCTTTATAAACTGTGTAAGCACCCAGAAGAAAGAAAACAGGCTAGTTCTTAGCAGAACAACACCAAATCACCTAGGATGTTCTCTATACATGGGGAGAACCCATCAAAGCCATCAACACATTTATGTCCAAACTGCATTAATTAATACAAACATTCATCCTTGAAATTTAGGTTATTTTCCTTAAAATATGATCTCAATACCATAGAATCCCCCACATTCACCCAAACAAAGATGATAAACAAATCATTGACAAAGGAGTACATGAAAAGCATAATGGGGTGTTAAAATATCCATTTTTATAAAATTTTCATTTCTTTTAAAAAAATTAGGTAATTTAAAAGTATAATTATTATTTTAATTTGAATTTAAATAAATATAATAATTATTTAATCATATTAAATCGAATTAATTACATTTAAATCATATTGATACTAGATTTTAGTTCAATTTTATTCTTAGGCTTAAAATGCATTTTTTCTGAAAATTATTTTAATGTGCCTCATATTTATCTATATTAATTAATTAAAATAACCCCTAATGAGGAATAATTTAAATGTAATATATAGATTATATATATATAAATATGAATTTAAATTAATTTAATTATAATTATTTGTCATATATTTGTTATAATGTCATCTTATTCTTGCGAAAAATGTATTTCTTGAAAACCCATTTTTTCAAAACATCTATGGGATTAATTTTAAATTAAATTATGCCACTTATATGATTTAAATTTTTGAAAATAGATTCCATAGTTGGAATCAGAATAATTTATATAATCTAATATGGTTAACTTAATTTTTTACCATAATGATTAGTGAAAATAATAAAAATTATTTATCATGGTTAAGGTAAAAATAGTTTTAACTGAGGGTTAAACTAAAACAATAAGGGTTAAAATGACCCAAAACTTGTTTAATTCAAATTTTATGGTCAAATTTAAACCTTATATATTATTAGGTTCTAAAATAATTCATTTTGGAGTATGTTTTCTTGTGGAAAATGTGGGTGTAATTATTTCTTTTTAAACATTTCAAATGTATCCTCTCCCCCACTTATAAAAGGCCACATACTCCTCTCTCATATTGAAATTTAAAAAACCCCATTATTTTATAGCATACCAGACCAAATAAATTCCAAAAATTCCTCCCATATTACAAAAATAAATGGTTTGATCAAATATCCAACCTAATAATGCTTTTGGTTCAAACCTAAAGAAGTTGTCTAAATAAGAGGTAACATCCTTAACCGAGCATTTTATTTTATTTCTTATTCCACCTTCTTAATATATTATTAAACCATGATTAAATAATAACATCAGTATATTCTAAAATATGGGATATTTTTATGTTAAGGTAATGACATGAAACCATTTCCTCCTCCCTCAAACGGGAAACAAAACCACTGATTGTGTGTATGACGAACTACCACCACGTGAACTGGTGTAATTAGTTTTCCATAACCACTTCTCAAAGCTATATATAATGATGTATTTAATATTTATATATGATATTTATGATATACTTATTTTGTTTTAAGGATAATACCACATACTCTTTACTTTTAATTCTTTAGGGAATATGATAACATTACTCATGTGTACGGTGTACTACCACCTCCAGAAACAATGTGATTTTTTTCACATATGCTTTACATGTAAGGTAATAAGGAATAATTTAATGTTTATATATAATAAAAATTTAATATAAACCATTGTTTAAAATTAAAATATCATATAATTTCTTACCTTACCATCCATTTAATAAATGATAGTGACATTCAATTGTCCGGTGGACTACCGCCTCGCGAAGTGATGTGAATTTTTTTTATTACTGCATCACAAGGATAGTATATATAAGTGTATTTAAATAAAAAATATGATATTTATAATATATTTATCATAATTTAAGGATAAAATAACACTTAACTTATTTTTATAATGATCGATGAAAAATGGAAATGTTGCTCATGCATACGTACAACCTATCGTCCCTATTATTGTAACATAGTTCATTTTTCATTACCATATTTCATGGTTGGTTTTAAAAGTATAATTTATACATAAAAATGATAATTTTTTCATTATTACCATTATTTATATGATCAAATAATAATCTCTTTGAACATAGTTAACTTACTAAGATGATTTTGGAAATATGATTTGTTTATCATTAAAACGTCCAATGTGAAATTAATTAGTTAAGTAATTGAATATGACATGGTAAAAAATAAACTGAAAGGAATAATAAACTTGAAAAATGTTCTTAAGAAATTAAATAACTAGAATAATTTTATTATTTATAATGATAAGGAACACACATGATGGTTCGGGCTCGAGGTAAGGGTTTCCTCTCAAAACATCCTTCTTTGAGACACATTATTTTATGCACCAAATTTTTTTATATGGTGTATATATTATCCATTTAAATTTTATATCATAAATAATTCATAATTAATGTTATTTTAAGTTACAATTAGTTTACTTTATTAATGGGAAGTTGTTATTTAAAAGTTACCAAAGTAGTAAGGATTTATGTTTCAATCTCATTTTAATCGGGATTGTTTTTACTTGAATTTTCGTTATAGGAAATTATTTATTTTTTCTAATAAAACCCTTTAATTTTCTTCTGTTATTTTTATTAATTAAATTTTAAATTAATATTATCATATTCATCTCTTTTTTACTTAAAGTTATTGAGAAATTGTTTTGGGGAAAAATTGACATCATTTCTCTCTTCGATTGAAAATACTTTTCTTATAAATTCAGGTTTTCTAAAAAATATTTCAAAAATATTTTAATATTATCCTATGATTTTTTAAATTAATTTTTACCCATTATTAGGTTTTTATAAAAAAAATTAAACAGAATCTCCCTGTCATTTTCCAAACAAGTTACTTTTGGATTTTTTTTATAAAAATGTGAAAGGGATATTTGTTTTAATGTACTAAATATGTATGGAATTACCCAACATCATGACCACTCAACTCTTTGAAGCTAACTTTATAAGTTTACATAATTATTTTTAAATAAAATTTTTTATATAATATTTTGTAAATTTTTATTTTTTCAAAAGTGATTTTCAAAGTGTAAAGGTTATTTCCCTTAAGAGTTTTTTTATTCATCAATGAAAACAACCTTTGATGTTATATATTATTTTTAAATTATATATATATATATATATATCTCACATATATACCTATATTATTATATCTTCCTTTTATGGGATAATATATTCCTAAATTTCATCTCTCAAATTCTTTCATTATCAAATTTCTTTTCATTATGATATGAGACAAGATTATGCAACACGTTTTCTTTCCATGGGTAATTCTAATGTTTCTGCCTTATTATTAATTTTCTTTTAGTGGAACACGTAAATCATGAACATGTTATGATGGGTGTTCCCAGATAATTCTCCAATTCATGAGGTAATGTTTTTAGTCTCATGAGGATTCATTTATGGGATTAGAGAGTAATACTAATCCATTATGGGTCTTTTTCCACTATGTCATATTGTCTAGGTAATTAGCCTTGACTCGTGTTTATAACATGTTATATGTTGCTGGAAGTTTCCTATGATGTTATGATATTATGATATCATGTTCTTAATGTTATTATTTATTGTTATAACTCGTTTTACTCTTCTTTTATGATATCACGTTATACATATGACTCACATGTTATGCTTCCTTATCATGTTTATTTACTAAATAGGATTTTTAACTCACACCTTTCTTTCATATTTTCCCTAGTTTATCCTATGTTGTTTTAGGATCTTAATGGATTTAGTATCTCATTATGGAGATTAAAATAAAGTAGTTTTATTTTATTTTATTTTTTATACCTGGTTATCTAAAGACACTAGGAATTTTCGATCCTTATTTTGAAATTAATGGATATTTATATTAAAAACCATGTAATAATATTTTTAAAAGGATTGGGTCACTATATTTTCTATCATAGAAAAGGTTTATTTAACCTTTTTAACTAGGATGATAAATCCTTAGTGATAACCCTAGGGATAATTCAAAGGATAAGACTAAGCATTGAAAAATATCCCAAAATCTTGGTGATGTATAGAGCGAGTGGTTTCGGAATAATTATATCCCTGTATGAATACTACAAGTGGGTGTAGTTCTAGAACGGATGTAAATTGGAGTAATAAATATGAAAAGGGTATATAATTCATTACTATAGTTTTACCATGTAAACAAAAATGGTTCTTACTGCATACCTATTTTGACACTCTTAGGGGATATGTTTTGGAAATTCACAAACTATTTATAAACCATTATGAAGTAATCGAATGAATTATTAGGTTAAAAAATATAATAGAAAACATTACCATTGATAACCTATATTAAAACCTTGAGATTTAAAATTTATGATATACTTATCATTTTTAAGTTATTCCTCCTAAGTTTTTAATTTTCGATTTTTCATATTGATACATTCTCTTCTTGTTTTCTCAGTTAATGGATAGAAATAAGAGAAAGCGTTCCAATAAAAAAATTTATATGAAAAGTAATGATTCTGTATTGAGATGCCTAACCTGATGGGAATAGAAATTAGATATATTATGATCATACCAAATGATATTTCTCAAATTATGATTAATAATTCGAATATATTTGAATTTCTAAATACATCAAAGAGGAGAAGAATGGAATATCATGGACGTTCAAGTGATAAAGATGAAAAAGAAAAGAAGATTAAATTTCCTACAAGCCAAAAATGTAGGAATATGAAACATAAAATATGAATTAAATGAACTGGAAGATTTTTCAACTGTTGAAAAGGAGGGTACAAAGTAGCTAATTTCCAAATAAAAATAAAGATTTCGGTTAACAAGATGCGGGAAAATAAAGTTCAACCTAAGGCACCAAAAATAGTTCAACATCATGAATGTGGGGAACTTGGTCATTATCTGAGTCAATGACCTAATACAATGATTAATTCAGAAGTTCTTATGTTATATAAATCTTTGAAGGGGAATTATCTAAGTGTTTAGGTACTGGAACTCAAGAATTAGGCTGTTGGAGTATTTTTATCAATGGTACTCTGGTTACAAGTATCATGAAAATTCTAAGGATTGTTTTACCTTAGTTTTTATTTAAGGATTTTAAATAATATTTTGAATTATACTAAATACCTATAAAGGTGATTTAATGGTAATGTGATACTCTATGTAAAAACACATAATTGAGGAAATCATAATGTTTGGTATTTTATTGATGTTGATGTAATTTTAGTAAATTAAAATTAGTTGATTTTGTGAAAAAGAATGAGCTTCATAGAAAAACTTTAAGGTTAAAAAAGTGCTTTTATGACTAATGTATTTTTAAATATGTTCATTATATTCTTGTTAATGTTATAGAATCAAGGAGAATTATGAATAGGATTATCACATAAGTTTTTCTATAGTTTTAGAAAAAAGGACAACTCACATGTCAGGTGATAACTCATCACATTAATCAAGGCCAAAAGGGCTTGAACCCTCAATTAAAAGGTGATAAGGGTGAATCACCTACCACTAGACTATCTGATGTACTGGTTTGTATAACATTTTTTTACTTAAATGATTTAGTAGATAAATATTAAGTTTATTTTGAGAAACATATTAGATGCTAAAATATTTTTGAAGTTTAATGATTTTGAGATGATTGATGATAGTTTGGGAAAAAATTATTGGGATAAGTTATATATATATAACCTCTAGGTTTAACATAAAGGATTATTTGGGAAGAATTCTATCATGTTTTTAGATATGTAATTTAAGGGAATGAGATAACCTTTGAGGTTGAAACCTCCTTTAATGTTTATCTTATTGAGGTTATTTGGGATATATGATTATTTATTTAAGGAATGTTTTATATTAAAACTTTGGCTTCATTGTTGAATTTTAGAGATTAATATATTCATATTTATTTTGGGTATTATATTACTTTGTGCTAAGCATTTTGGTTTTAATAAATATACTAGGAATAGATTATTACTATTTTATGGATCTTATGATCTATGAAAAGTTAATTTTAATGCTTTGGGCATAAAAAATTCATATTTTATATTAATTCCTTAGAGTAATATGTGAAGTGGGAAGTGGTCTAAGTAAAACCAAAGGATGGAATTATTTTTGTGAAATAAAAATATATTAGGTAAGTACATTTTATAGTAATATTTATCATAATATTAAAACAATCCCTCAAATATAGGGGAAGGATATTGAAACAAAAATTATATCCTATAAAATTTATATTTAATTAATCAATTTTCTTTTAATTCATTATAAATTTAGGGTTTTTTGGATGTTGACTTTCTCATTGATCATTCATTTTCTTGTGATCAATGATCTATAATGCTCTCTATAATTATCTATTCTTAACTTCAATGTATATATATTCACTTTCCACCAATTTTCTTCCATGTGGGAACCTATTTATGTGATGACCTTCGTATTTCTTGTTCCCTATTTTTAATAGAAATTTTATTATCCCTTTTTATGAAGTGGGTTTTTTTCATATTCAAATTTTCAAATGAAAACCCTTAATTACTAAGCACAATTTAAAATTATAAGGATGTAATTTATGTAAGGGGGTAGAATGTAACACCCATATATTATAAAATAATACTATTTTCAATAGAGTATTCAGCACACAACACTAAATTTATACAAACAGTGATATATTATTAAAATATTATTTTTTAAATATGACCATTTTAACCTTGCCATTAAATTGATAGGTATGAATAGGATTAAATAATTTATGAAATATATTTAAATTTCCTACTAAATATAAATTTATTTATAAATTCTAATTAACTAGTCACTCAATTATAAGAAAAGTCGTTTTATTCATCAAAAATATTTTTTCTTCAAAAAATGATTTTGTACTATTTCCTATGAGAAAATAATATAAATACTTTTTTTTTATAATTTTAGAAATTATATTTTATAAAATGGAATTATTTTTTAAAAAAATCGTATAAAAATTAAATTAAGATAAATTTTTTCTATTTTTTGTAAAACAGTAATTTTTCAGTGAATAGTGAAAAATACCGATTTTTATACAATTTTCATTTATTTTTAATAAATTAATTCATTTAAAAGTCCCATTATTATTTTAATTTGAATTAAAATTGAAATAATAATTATTTATTTATATTAAATCTTTTTAATTACATTTAAATTATCTGTATATTGTATTTTAGTATAAGTTTATTCTTAGGCTTAAAAGTGCATTTATTTATAAAAATTGTTTTAAAGTGTATAATATTTCTTCATTTTAATTAATTAAAATAACCCATAATGAATAATTATTTAAATTAAATTTATATTATACATATATATTAATTTAAATTAATTTAATTATGATTAATTTTCATATAATTATTATAAGATCATCTTATGCTTAATAATCATTTCATGAAAAAAAATTCAAAATGTCTACAGATTTAATTTTAAATTAAATTATGCCAATTCTGTGAGTTGAATTTTTAAAAATAGACTCCATGTGTTTAATATTAATAATTTATATTATCTAATATAGAAAACTTAATTTTTTTACCATAATGAATAGTGAAAATATTAAAAATTATTTAAAGCGGTTAAGGTAAAAACAGTTTTTCTGGGGGTTAAACTAAAACGATAAGGGTTTAAAATGACCCAAAACTTTTCTAATTTATATTATATAGTAATATTAAAAAATTATATCCTCTAAATTTCTAAAATATTCCATTTTGTATTCATGTGTCTTGTAGAAAACATGGATGTAATTATTTTTTTCAAATATTCCAAATGTGTCATCTCCCCCACTTATAAAAGGTCACCATCTTCTATCCTCTTCACACTTAAAAACCCATTAGTTCTGCCAATAAGTATCCTAATAAATTAATTAATTTTCCCCCCTCATCCTATATTACTTGGTTTGATCATAAATCTAATCTAATAAGTTTTTTTGGTGCAAACCTAAAGAAGTTGTCCAAAGAAGAGGTAATATCCTTAACCTAGCATTTTATTTAATTTCTTGTTCCACCACCTTAACATATTATTAAACCATGATGATATAATAAAATTAGTATATTACATATACATATATGTTTTTAATTTAATTCCATGACCAAAAATCATCTCCTCCTCCCTCAAATGGGGAAAGAAACTATTGATCGTGTGTATGATGGATTACTGCCTCGCAAACTAACATAATTAATCTTCATTGCTGCTTTTGATGGATGTATATAATGATATATTTAAAGTTTATATATTATATTTATTATATAATTATACTTATTTAATTATAATATTGCATAATCCTTCTTAATTTCCATTCTATAGGGAATATGAAAACATCTCTCATGTATAAAGAAGATTACCGCCCCACAAATCAATGTGATTATATTTTCACTTAAACTTTAAATGGAAGGTAATAAAGATTAAATTTAATTATTATATATAATAATAATTAAATATTAACCATTATAAAAATTTAATATATCATATACTTTCTTACCTTTACATTCATTAAATAAATGATAATGTCATTCGTGTGTATGATGGACTACCTCCTCATGAAGCAATATGTTTTTTTTATTACCAAATAATATGGATTGTATATGTAAGTTTATTCAGAAAAATAATAAGATATTTAATATATAATTATCATTATTGAAGGATTAAATAACACTTACCTTCTTTCTATCATAATCATAGAAAAATGGAAACGTTACTTATGCATATGTATGTCCTATCATCACCATGATTGTAACGTAGTTCATTTTTCATGACCACATTTAATGGTTGGTTTTAAATGTATAATTTATGTATTAAAATGATAATTATTTCATGGTTATCATTCTATAGATGAACAAATAATAATCTCTTCGACCTTAGTCAACTTACCAAAGTGATTTTGGGCATATGATCTGTTTGTCATTAAAACGCCCGATAAGAGGTTAATTGGTTAAGTAATTGAACATGACATGAAAAAAAACTAAAATAAGAGTAATAATAAACTATAAAATGGTTCTTAGTAAATTAAATAACTAACATAATTTTATTATTCATTAAGATAAGTAATTAACATGATGATGTGGGTTTGAGGTAAGGGTTTTATATCAAAACTTCCTTCTTTGAGACATGTGTTCTTTTATGAACAAAATTTATTTTATATGGCATATATACTTCCAATTTACATTTTATTTCATGAATAATTCATAATTAATGGAATTTTAAGTTAAAATTAATCTATTTAATTCAAGGTAAGTTATGATTCAAAAGTTACCAAAGTGGTATGGGTTTATGTTTCAATCTCATTTTAATCAGGATTATTTTTACTTGAATTTATACTATAGGAAAATATATGATTGTTTTCTAATAAATAAATTTCATTTTATTCTCATTTTTTTATTCATTAAATTTTCATGTAATAATATTAATTACCTCTCTTCTATACTTAATTTTATTGAGAAAATGTTTTCGGGAAAACCTGACTTCATTTCTCTCTTCAGTTGAAAATCCTTTTCTTCCAAATCCATGTTTTCTAAAAATTTATTCAAAAATGTTTTAATATTCCCCTATGATCATTTAAATTCATTTTTACACATGATTTTTTTATTACAAAATATTTTAAAAGGAATCTTAAAATCATTTTTCAAATAAGGTACTTTTGAATTTTTATAGAAAACTGTGAAAGGAATCCTTATTTTAACATACCCAGTATGTATGGAATTACCCATCATCATAAAAAATATACACTATGAATATTCCTTTATATGTTTCCATGTATATTTTTAAATAAAATATTTTATATAATATTTTTTAATTTTTTTTTATTTTAAAAATTTATTTACAAAGTGAAATGGTTATTTTCCTCAATAAGTTTTTAATTTTTTTCTATTCATAATTGAACATAACCTTTGATGTCATGGATTTTTTCTAAATTATGTATATATGTCTCTAAAATATTTTAATATCTTATTATATCTTTATTTTATGAGGTAATACATTCCTTAATTTCATTTCTCAAATTCCTTCACTATGAAATTTATTTTGATTATGATATGAGATAATATTATGCAAACCATTTTTTTCCATGGGTAATTATTATGTTTGTGACTTATGATTGATTTCATTTAAGTGTCACATGTAAATAATGAGCATGTTATGATGGGTGTTCTTAGATAGTGCTCTAATGAATTTAATTTTTTTTGTCCCAAGAGGCATTATTTATGGGATTAGGGAGTAAAACTAATAAATTATGGGACTTTATCCACCATGTGATATTATTGAGGTAGTTATCCTTTAATCATGCTTATGTAATTTGATATATTGCTTCTAATTTCCTATAATTCTATGATCTTATGATACCACATTATTTATGTTATTTCTCTTTGTGATCATGCATGCGCCTCCTCCTTTATGATATCATATTATACATGTGACTCACATGTTTTGCTTACTTGTCGTATTTATTTCCTTACTAGGATCTTTAGATCACCCCTTTATTTCATGTATTACATAGGTTATCCTATGAAGTTTTAGGATCTCAAATGGATTTATAATCTCATTATAGATATTAAAATAAATAAGTTTTATTTTATTTAATTTTGGTACCTATTCTTTGAAAGTCACTAGACCGTTTCGATCCTTAGTTTGTAATAAATGGATATTTATGTTAAAAAATCATGTAATAATATGTTTGAAAGGCTTGGGTCACTATAATACTCCATGAAAAACATCGGTTATGGATAAATTCAAAGTCATTCTTTGAGAGGTCAATTATCATTACATTTCATGAAATGTATATCTATATATACACTTATATAGACAACATGAAAGAGTGATAAAATAGATTTTTCCTTTAATATAACACATTTTAATATTCATAACTTTTTAAGAATATTTAAAAAAAGAAACATAGTATCTGGTTTATCATATTTTATATGCTAAAATTCCAAACCAACGTTATGTTTGCTACAATTTCTAGGTTTTTTTAACGAAATACATCATATATAATTAATTTCACAAATTTATGTAACCATATTATAAAAAATATCCCACTAAACTCTTTACTAAGAAAAATCTATGAAGAAATCCAGTTTGAATAATGGTGAGACTTAATAATCATATTCTTAATTTTCTAGATACATAAATGTATTCATACCTCTTAACTTCACAACATAAAATGTTACAATTTTTAATACTATTAGCCACTTAGATCCTTTTAAGTTCATCATCATCATTCACAGAACACTATTCCATTAAAATTTCTCATTAAAATAATGTAACAACTTACATTATTATTTACTAATACATCCCAAGATCTCTTATGATATTAATTAAATTCATTTTTTATTTTTCTTGGAACAATCCTTTTTGAAAAAATGAATTTCAATTTTTATAGTAAATAAATATAAATATTTACATTTTTTCCTTTATCATCACATATCATAATCTATTTTATGATATTGATTAAAAAATAATTTAATCTTATACTGGTATAATCCATTTAGAAATAGGGATACCCGCTTTCTATGATAACTAAATTAAATTCCTTATATTTTTCATTACCATCACATATCCTAATCATTTTAGGTTATTTATTGGAAATCACTTTATCTTAAGATTGAGGTAATCATTTATTTTTTAACTTTGAACATATTTAAGTTCAAACATACTCCCACTAGCCTCTTAGACATTATATTCTTTTCAAAATATCTTACTAAGATATAAAAACACTTTTTTGTTGTGATATAAAATTTATTTACTTTTTAGCAGGGACATTTAAAAAATAAAAAATTATTCCATATCATATATGGTATTCTATGTGATTGTAACATTTAATTTTGAGAAAAACTTTATTAAAATATACAAATAATAGGTTTTAGAAACACATTCCCTTATATTTTAACAAATATTTAGATAATCATATTATCATAGACAACACATTTTTATCTATATGCTCTTCTCAAAACAAGGTATATAAATTGATGAATCATAAACCATTTGTATAGATTTAATCATCTCATACTTTTTCATTACTACTCTTTGTTATTAATCATCTTCTCTTATCACATAAGATAAATGAGATGAAGATACACATGTTTTACATAAATTCATTTGATCTTGATAAAATTATTTACATTTAAATCCACTATGAAGTTACTATTTACTTTATCTATTGAATATAAACTACAAGCTCAATAAATTCTTCCTTTTATTTTAAAATTTTATATATTTACAATAATTTGTAAAATACACATTTTTTATCACATACACTTTAAAATATAAAAAATAATTTCTATAACATCAATACCTAACATGAACATTCCATGGAGTTTTATAAACTTTTTTAGGCATCTATTATATA
Source organism: Viscum album (assembly GCA_963277665.1). Taxonomy (NCBI): domain Eukaryota; kingdom Viridiplantae; phylum Streptophyta; class Magnoliopsida; order Santalales; family Viscaceae; genus Viscum; species Viscum album. Next base: position 1,700,112,980 of record OY728158.1, on the reverse strand, counting down.
ATCCAATCATATTGAATTGTTACTCTTCCTTCATATAGACCCTAGGTTTCAATAACTTTAATTAGATTCTTGAATAAACATTGTTTAAAATTTTCAACCAACTTTTCTTTTTAAAATTTAAATTTTTACCTAATTTTAATATTTATATAGTACTTTATAACGTAGAGCTCATATTCATAGTTCTTATATATTCCAAAAACATTGATAATATCATGTAATCATTCTTTGAATTCAATAATATTTTCAGAAAATTTCTATAAATGATAATAGGATAAATTTTCTAAATAGAACAATCCATTTTTAGTCACCCCGTAATACATGTTATAGAATTAACCAAATTATAAAACCATGTGTATTAAAAATACCCATCTCATTTTATTTAAACAATTATTGTTTTCATGATCTTCTCAAGATATAAATGAGATAAAAATAAACATCTTATAGTATGTTTATCCAGTCTTGAAGTATCCAAATTATCAATACTGCAACTCCATTGCTCTATAACTTGAAAAATACTTCAAGCATTAACTATTTCTATTTTTGGCTTTCTTTATATTTAAAATACTTTTTAAAACATATATTTGATATAATATATCAATCAGAATAATAAAATTTACTTCTATAACCAATAAAGTTTTAAGGAAACCTTTAGTCTCATTAAATAATACACATATTCAATCATATTGAACATTTGATATACCCAATTTTATTGAGTATGTGACACTAAAATTTATTAAATAATTGACGTACCCAATCATATTGAGTACATGAGTAGAGACTAAGATTACTTTTTTCATTTTTCATCTAATGACTTTAAAACCTTGAAGGAATCACTTTATGCTTCCATAAGCATCTAGATTCACTTGTTGAACAATTTCATGACTTGGTTACTTAAGAAGGAACTATTCTAACACAAATAATTTTCCTTAAAAACTTTTATTGAAACACTAATATTTCTTAAGAAATTGTCTTAAATTACCAATCTTAAGAGTATATTAAATTAAAATTCTCATTTTCAAGGATTAATCTCAAATTTTAGTTTAGTGATGATAATTTTATTAATCTACAATAGAATATTTTTCCAAATTAATATCATTTTTAACCAATATTTAATAAAGACCCATAACTAGAAAATTCAACTACAACCACAATTTAGAACTGTGGTCATAGGAAAAAAAATTGGAAACAACATATTTCCATGGTTTTCAAAATTGTGGTGGATATATCCTTTATAATAGGTCTTCTCAATTTCTATAATTTAAATAGTGTAAATAGGTTATGTATATCCATGGTTTAAATCATGAAAATCTCTAGATATATCCACAATTTAAATGGAGAAATTGCATCTTAATTCCATAGTTAAAACTGTGGCTATAGGTAATCTATTTCCATGGTTCAAACCATGGAAATTATAAGATATAGATACAATTTAACTGTTGAAATTGCACCCTAATACCATGGTTAAAACCATGGAAGTGGGTAATCTATAGCCATAGTTTAAACTTTTGAAATTAAAAGCTACATCCACGGTTTAACCATGGAAATTGGAGGCTAATACCAAGATTTTAACCATGGATATATCCTATATATTCCATAAACAAATTCAGTTATTGTAGGTTACAATATCACATAGTCTTTATAGAATAATTGAAGGTAAAAGGTGTTTTTACTTTATATAATGGAAACGTTTTAAAAAATTAGTTAACATGAAAATATCAAAAAAACATGGAATTGAAAAAATATAATCCTTTCCAAAAAAACATGTATTACCATAATTTGAGTTGAGTCTTGAACAATAAAACCATATTGAAATTGATATGTGATGTTGATTGTGATAAAAAAATTCAAAGATAGAAAACCATAGCTTCACCAACTCCTGATCACCCTCTATATAATGTAGGTTGTAGATTAAAAACATATAGAAACATGTCATATAGATTAATAAGAAATATTATTAAAGTAATCCTAAACTATATTTATAACCAAAACATGACACCGAAAAATTTAAGTTCCCTATAGATTTGGAGATCGTAACTATATTTAGGTACCTGGCCTTCCCATAAACATCATCTTCTACCTCTGGATTCTTATCAATATCACTTTCAATTTTATGTAGTAGATCAAAGTCAAACCCTTTTACCAGATGTGTGTGTTCCACGTCACCTAAAAACTTTGAGTCAAACAAAATCCAATAATGAAGCATGTAGATAATTGTATATTTCAAAATAAAAATAATTCTTGCTAAAATAAAATTTTTATTTTTATATACCAAATAGCCGCTGCACATTCTAAACATCATTCTCTTTTTTGTGGTGACTAAAACATGATTTTTTTATAAATTAATATTTTTTCTCACAAATCAAAGTTATATTATTGGCCCACGTAAATTGGAAAATATAAAAGAATATTTTTGAGAATGTGCAAAGGTCCAACAATTCAATAGCACATATCATCATCCAAGTTTCCAATATTCAATACTTCATTAATGATTAATTCATTTACCAAATTTATTGAAAAAACATGGTTGAAATAAAAATAGAAAAATAGAAATGGGAATCAAATAAATTTACAAAACTTTCTTGAAACTGACCAAATTATCATCAATTCAAGAGAAAAAAAATTACCAGAAGGGAATAACGATAACAGTTAGAAATATGATACATCAAAGTTATATAATTTTTAATTATAGACCATTAAACTAAACCAAGAACCTAAATATGAATTTTAAAATTTTCAAGAAAAAAAATTTTCCATGGATCAAATATAGTTGAGTATATTATTATCAATTAAAAAAATGACTTCAAGTTAAGATTCTATTTGAAATAATTTAAATGAAGTATTAATACCACTTAACATTTGATAAATTGTCAGCATTGTTGTTGGCACATTCTATGGGTTTAATCAAGTAGAAATAATTTTTTAGATTGAACCTATTTTATCTAAGATATTAAAATAGAAATCTCCTACCTTGGGGTTTCTTCAATCAAAATATTAGAACATCCGGCTGGTATCCTCAAGCTATTTTAGGTTATAACGGCACACATCACCACTCATTTCATCAAGTTTCCATAAAAAAATCATTTAGCATTTAAATTATTTTCATAACTATTATAAATACCATTAATGTGTCATAAAATAAATTTAAACTATTTTATGATAACTTAAAATGGATGAAATGAAATGATTATACACAATATCAAGTATTCCAAGTCATTCCACAAATCATGATTCTCCTGTATCACTTTTCATCTTATAGTCATTACATAGTATATTGACACACCCAACAATGTAAAATAGTCAAAATAAACTCAAAGTTAAGTCATACATACCAATACATAAGAAATAAAACTAAAATAGATGATGGAAGGAAGTGTGGACAACACACTGCTTAATAATCTATAAGATTGTAGACAATGCTTCGAACTGCAGCTAGAAATCAACACCCATCTACTAAGGCTACTTTTCAATACCAGAAACATTATGAATTCAATTTGAATTCAAAAAAGGTGTTATGTAGAGTGAGTGAGAACATAATACTTAGTTAATACCACAAAAAATATCTATTAACTCAAGGATTTGGTATGTGAATATATAAATAATACTGTAATTCAAAAATAGGTTATTTACTTTTAGGGATAATTATTCCATACCATGGAACTTTATAACTAACCCCAAAATATGCCAACTATAAATGACCATTACCATGGATCAAACATATCACAACATGGTTAGTGATAAAAATCCCATACATCACTAAAAACACAATATATTACATTATTTATTACCCATAAAAACTCATGTTTTCGATTTTTCCCCCTACACAGCATATGAAATCAACATGAAAATACAAATCCATTATCTATATTAAATATCACAATTTATACAACTCAATACACATAAAGAACCTATAATAAGGTATTAATATCCAATATTTCATGTCAAGTTTAATTATCAAACCATTACCCAGTTTTTGTTCCAATCTAACTATATAAGGATTTATTTCCAACATTATTACATATAAATTCAGCATATAACTCGTACAAATAAACTTGGTTAAGGAACATCATCACAAATTCTATTTTAACATGATTTCCCCCTTAAAATCAATACAATATTCCTCTTAAACATTTATCCTATAATTTATAAAACCATTTAAAGCATAACATTATTACACTTTGGAAATCTCAAGAATATGTCCAACACCCCAAACACTATATATTATTTCTATAAGTTTTTTCACCGCTTAAAATATTATTCCTAGCTTTTTATAATCCACCAAATATAGCCTAATAATTATTATAAGTCTTTCAAGCTTAAGGTTAATTCATAAAAGTAGACTTGACATGCTTATCCCTCTTAAACATTAATTTTCAGAGTTTTTAGGAAAAAAACATTTATAATTCTAAATATTCATGGAAAATTTAGGGTTTTCCAGCATGGGGTATAATTTTAGTTTCTTGCTTTCTCAAATTAAAAGTACCTATATTGGAAGAATCAATTTTACATTCCTATAAATGAGAAAGAGTGGCCTATGTATAATAATAAAAATTAATTAAATAGGTACTTATGGATTAGATTTTAAGTGATAAATGAGTAGAAATTCCCAATTTCAAATGAGAAGAACCATAGTACTGAGGAGATTATGGAAAATATTCAAGGAATTCAATCCAAGATATTTGGTAATGAATAAATATTAGAAGAAATATCCAAATCACTAAGTACCACAACAAGGGTGGTCAATACAACTTCCCAAGTATGGAAACAAGGATTAACAAGCTCTCTAATAACACCTAAGCCTATATAAATAGTTTTAAATCTCAAGTAGAGATACTTATGAAATGAAATTGTTAGATAGAACATGAATTTATGTAAATCCAAACTAAAACCGATCGTATAGAGTGTGTCATAGAAATCACAATAAGCAGTGGTAAGGATATTGAAATTTGAAATACAATGGATGGTGTTTATGAGCATTCGTGGCTGAATAACCCACTAAAACTTCATGAATAAATTCATCTACACTTGTAAAAGGATTTAGAAAATTTAGTACATAATAAATTCATTGGAAGATATTTTGGGAGGAAAACACATTGAAAATTTTTATTTTTGGAAAGATTTCAATGAAGAGGAAAATGAGGAAATGGACATTGAATTTCCAAATTTGTAACTAACTAATCTTGGAGAAGAAAATGAAGAAAGAGGAGTTAAAATTATATAAAAAAATAAATAAACAAAAATTTAATTTCATGAAGGTCTAAAATCTAAAAAATAAATGAAAACAAGGTTGGAATGAGGTGTAAATATTAAGAATAAGATGGAATATTTTGTAACCTTTACTATAATATTAATAGCCTTTTATGGCGGTTTTTATTGGCGGTTTACTAAACTACTGCTATTTTTTTATTAATGATTTAGCATCGGTTTTTTATAAAATGATATTAAAACTATCTTTTTCAATCCCAACACTCCCCCTACCCCCCCTGAGACCCCCTTCTCCCCCCCCCCCCCCGACCCCCGTGAGAACCCCCCCCTAGCGACCTGGGAATCCCTAACCCCTCGCCGCCTCACCGCACCTCGTAGTGCCTCCCTGCCTCACCGATTCTTCCAAATTTCATCTTAGGTAGGCTTTAATCCTTTAAATTTATTTGAAATAGATCCACAAATTATGTTTCATAAACTATATTCATCTAAGTTTACTTCAAGTAAATAATATTCCATGAAATTATCTTTAATAGTGTTGGATTGATATAATTTTCATTCTCACATTCTCTAGGTTTTCTTCAAACCATGATTGGAGTTTAAACTATCTTAAAATATTATATATAAAACTTATTTATCAGCTTATTATTATATTTAAATTGAGAGAAAAATATGTATTCAATTTTTTGATTCACTTGTAGCCTAAGAAAATATGTGATTTCTCTAATCATAGATATTTGAAACCATAGACTCATAAAGTTAGTAAACTGCTCAATTAGTTCATTCTTATCTCTTCCAAATATGACCTTATTTTCATAGATGTGTACTATGAGATATTACTTGTTGGATACATTCATATAAAGATTACAGTCAACACCACCTCTCTTCAATCCAAACTTCTTCAAGTATGTATTCAATTGATCATAAAAATCTAGGGGTGTTTGTTTCAATCCATATAGAAACTTTGTAAGATTCCATAACTTTTTTTCATCATAATCAAATTAAAATCCAATCATTTGTTTAATATAGACCCCTTACTTTCTCATTCCATTAAAAAATGTTACCTTTATATCATTTTGATAGATCTTGAATATCTATTATATTTCCACCGATAATAATAATCCAAATGATTAAAGTCATGAAAATAGTGTGAATTTTTCTTCAATAAAAATTACCTCCACATGGTAATATAATTTACATGTTAGTCATGCCTTATCCCATATCACATTTCAATGTTCATCATGTTTTTTGTTAAACACCAATTTTATTTCAATGCCTTTTTGATCATCTGACCTCTAAACAAGCACCCATGTCTTGTCATTTTCAATTTGATCTAGATATTAATTAATGGATTTATCCTATGATTAATTATTTTTTTATTTTCTTTTTTGAATATTTCAGTTTACTTGAGATAATAAAATTGTTTTCTCGATGTTTCTCATCCACTAGGTTTATATTGGATATTTTTTTGTCATCAAGAATTTTTTGCTCATAAACTTCAACCCTTGTTACTCTCTTTATTATTTGAGTTTGTGAATGAAAAACCACAAGACCTTATTAATTTCTAATTTATTATTAAAATAATAGGGTTTATACCATTATTATTAATCATTTATCAAAAGTCACTATTGGGGATTCTCATCATTTAATGATTGTTTTCCCATTTGATTGTATTATTTGTGACACCCTTTTCATTTTTTATGGTCATTGATTTTTATAAAGCTGTGATTCCAAAAATATATTTTTCTTTAACCATGGTGTTTGGATTGTTTTTTTCAATTGGATTTCAAATATGTTTTAAAAAAATGTTTTAAAAATGTTTTAGTGAAATGGTTTTGTTTTATTTTCGGGAAAAATAAATGTTTTTGACTTTCTCGGGTTATCAAATAAGTTTTTATTTGAAGGAACCATTTCATTAAATGGATCAAATATAGGATTTCATTTTACTCAAACATCATGAATTTAAAACCCTATAGAATTTCTATTTTAAAATTGAAAAAATTAACTACTTAATGAATTTTAGTTCATAGATTCAGTGGGTCATGATGCTTACATAAATATTTTAGGTTTCGATTCATGTTCTGGAATGGGTATCTATATTTGGTCCTTAATGATGAGTGGGATGTGGTAATAAATCATGGGTTTATAGGGATGGTATCACAATGTGATTCAGGTTTGGTTTTACATTTTTGTTGTTATTGTATTAAGTTTTCCATTTATCCCTCTCTTGTTTTAAATATTGTGCACTATATATATTATTTTTTTGATGATTTAGAGGTTTATTTAGTATTTCCTTCTTATTAATGTTCATTTATTATTAAATGGATAAATCATTACCAATGTAGTGTTTCATGATGCCCAAGAACTTTTTCCTATCCTATGTAGATCGGGAACACCCTTCAGGATAGTGGTGGATTGGGTATGTGTCAGTTTTGGTAGTATTTCAGGATGGTGTGTTACAAATCGTATTAGATCCATAGATACCATAAGATACTAGGTTCTATAATTCTCAACTGTTATTTGGGTAGATTGGTATAAAGGAAAATAGATCTATCAGAAATCAAGATGTAGGTGCAGGGAGGCCCCTGTGAGCACTTTCTCTCCTCAAGTCTTGAGTGACCTAGGGTTTTCAAGAATTTGATTTTATTCTGATTAATTTTTTATCAATTGATATTTCAGATGTTTTTGTTTGATACTCATTAACATAATGTCAATTACCTTGGGGATTTTTATTGAATGGATATCTTTTTTCATTCAAATAACATAGACAATATAACCATCAAATCATTTTATGGTATTTTGGTAGGCATTTTATACAAACTGCCTTAAATCACTAAAAATTGGCCTACTGAGTATACTACCCAAAATAGATGTCTTATAATTATAAATACACAATGTGAACGTCTGTATTGAACCATGTATTTTTATGGATATTACTCTAGTTAATAAAATGGTTATGTTAACCTAAAATTTTCCTTATAACCCCCTGATATAATAAATTGTCCTTACTAGGGATAGATCAATACATTTGGTTCTGGTTTCATTATTACATAACTAATATAAGGTGTGTTTATATATGTATAATTTTAATTGGGTAGTTTTCTAACATATGAAAAAATATTCTATATCTTTCTTCCTACATCCATTCTTCTAGCTCCACCTCTAACACTTTCCCATCATCCCAACATCTATTTCCCTTCCTCCATGATTCCTCTATTTGTATCCTTTATCACACATGCATATATTGAAAAATATAATATGCCTCTATTTTCTCCACCTCATTCTTATTTTTTTTATGTATCTATTCATCCATGAAATTTTTTATCTACATAGAAACCATATAATATGCCGCCTAGGCAGGTTATCTAGGATGGTTTGTGACAAATTGGTATCAAAGGCATCCATGCCTCTTCTTTGAAATTGCTATATAGTTTGGGATGTATTAGTAGACATGAGATTGTATTTTTGAGACTTAAATGGTATATTATGATAAATTTATTGGACATATATCATCTTAAAGTTCTTTAAGTTACCATCGGCTATTGGGAAAAAGTGTCTTTGAGGATTTTTTTGATCTAATCCTAGACTTTTTTAAAATATTTAATATATTTATATATTTTTTAAACAAGTATATATGAATCTATTTCCCTATTTATTAATAGTTATGTGTTTTAATTTTTTTTAATATTGTGTGGGCACATTGTGATATACATGGATAAAAGCTAGATCACATTACCAAGGAACACACCTCAGTATGTTAAGGTTTTGGAAGAGTTTTTAGATTTTGAAATTTTCAATAGATCCGTTGAAGGGAGAATAAGATGTACATGTCATAAATGTAAATTTAGAAGATGGTTCAAGAGATATAAAGTTTATGAACATTTAATATTAAATCAATTCCATCCTAAATATTTGTTTTGGATTTCGCACGGAGAATCGAACGTTACAGAAAGGTTGAGCACTGATGTCAATCCACAAAATGAGCTCCCAACTTCATTGAAAATGGGAAATTAAATTCAAAAAATTATAAATGATGAATTTGGAACTTCAAGACACTAGCATCAACATCAAAACATATCAGAACAACCAGATGAGGGTGCTACAAATAGCAACGTGACAAGTGATGTTTTTGAGACTTTAGGAAAACCATATGAATATTATAACATATTAGGGGATCCTCCTCTTGATTATGTGGATACTAATGTAAGATAAAACTTCACTGAGGAAAATAAATTTCATGATTTAGTTGAAAATGGAAATCAAGAGTTGTATAGTGGATGTTTGAAATATTCAAAACTTTCTTTTTTTCTTAAGTTGTACCATATCAAATGTCTATGTGGAATTATAAATAAGTCAATGTCCATGATATTGGAATTGTTTCATGATGCATTTCCTGAAGAAAGCATCCCTGAGTCTTTTTATGATATAAAAAAAAGTTCTTAACAGGATTGGTTTTAATTATACAAAAATACATGAGTGTCCCAATGATTTTATACTTTATTGGTGAGAGGATAAAAGTAGAAAGGATTGAAAAAAATGTCATTCTTCTGTATGGAAGTCAATGGGTGATATTGGAAGTCTGAATCAACATACTACTATGAAGAAGAAGAAAAGGAACACACCTGTAAAGGTTTTTCATTACTTTCCTTTATAGCCTCGATTGCAAAGATTATTCCTATCATTGAAAATTGTTGAACACATGAAATGGAATTCTGTAGATAATAACAATTATGGGTTAATGAGACATCCATGATATTCACAATCGTAGAAGACATTTTATTCATTACATCCAGATTTCTCAGTTGATCCTAAGAATGTTCGATTGGGATTGGATGTCGATGTATTCAACCCATTTGGGACTTTGTGTACCATCTATAGCATTTGGCCAGTTGTTTTGATCACTTACAATCATCCTTCATGGATGTGAATGAAAAAAATGTCTTTTATCATTTTGATGATTATTCCCAGAAAAAAATGTCTGGAAATGATATTGATATATACTTGCAGCCTTTGATTGAAGAATTACAGGAGTTATGGAGCAATGGTGTTGAGACATTTGATGCTTCTTCTAAAACAATGTTCAAAATGCATGATGCTTTAATGTGGACCATTAGTGACTTCCTTGGGGTTGGGAATTTATCTGGTTGGAACACTTACACAGGTTTGGATTTTCCTATTTGTAACTTTTATTTTGATCCCAAATAGCTACCTCACAGTAGAAAATGGTGCTTCTTATGCCATCGAATATTTCTCGATGCATCTCATAGATTTTGGCTGAACAGATCAAAATATAACCAATGTGATTATAATTTTTCCCAAGGCCTATCATAGAATATCCCAACATCATTACATATATTGAAACATCATGAATCAATCCACATATAGTTTTTATATAATACCCCTATGCATATTAGTCTCTTTCCGAGGGTAAGAGTAATTTTTTCATAACATAGGTTTATGGATAAAGAACCACATGCTAAGGATCCTTATGTAGATTTGGATAATATATAGAGGAAGATAGGTCTTACTAGATAGACTAATCTAATAAGTTTTAAGTCTTACAAGATGTACCATGCATCACACAGTTTAACATCATCTAAAAATTACTAAAATAATATATAGTTTAAGATCATATGAAAAATACCTTATTATATGAGGTTTAATGTAGTTTAAACTGATGTTTAAAATGAAATGAACTTGTCTTGATTCAACCCTATGGATGGAAAACCAATGTGAATAAAGAAACCCAATCCCTAAGATAAAGTGGGGGATTTGATATCGGTTTTTTTTTTGGTTTGAGATAGGATATCTAGGAATCACTATGTATCCCATGAAAATAGGAATCAATCCACGCATAGTTCTTATAATTTTGGGGAAAATATGATCTCCATGACTTAGAATTGAGAAATAATAGGGAAACCAAAATAAATAGAATTATTGTAATGGTACATACCCTTTATTAACTTCCCTTTGTGCATTATCAAGTCTTGGGGATGTTTAGGGAGAGTTTTGTAGTGATTTTGAGGTTTGAGGTGGTGTTTAGCCTTTTGAAGGCCACCACAGCTTGTGCAATGACTTTTCTGGATATGAAAGTGGTAGTTTTATATTGAGAGTGCTCTTGTGTAAAATGGGATATATAAACATGACTTGGGGATGACATGGTGATATGCATGTTTTCCTAGTTGTTTTCCTATGCACCATGAGAATCTTGAAATGCCCTTGGGTGGGTATGGAATATTAGAGGACCACCTGTCCAAAATACGAAACCCAATCTCACGACATTGTATCCTTGGGCATGGTGAGGGTGAAATGGTTAGTAAATGGGAACTAGGTCATAGATTATATACATGGAAGAATATAGAAGAACCACTATGTCTTAGATGACTCCATGTTCTAAGATTTGTGGGAATCCAAATTCCATTTTAAAATGGGAAAAAGATAAAACAAAAATGAGGATTCTAGATCACACTTTTACCAAACCCACCACATGATTTTTGGATATTAACCATGTTTTGGTAGATTCCAATGTGATTCACTTATAAATAGGAGTTTTATTACCTCCTTGTTTTGAATTTTAGACTTTACCTCAATTCTTGGTTGACCCTTACTCATCCTCCCCTTCCCCAGTCACCTCCCTTGGGGTTCCAAACCACTTGGATCATATTGGATCATTTTGATTGAAGTTATTTGATTCATGGTATCCCTTTCTTTCCCCCATTACTTCTTTATTATCTTTCTATTATATTCAAGAGTTTATTATGGTGGTAATTCTCCTCTTTTTTGGGTGGTTTTTGAGGGAGTCTTATTATTCATTGGATTTAATAGTGATTCACTTGAGATTAGTGGTGATTTATCCTTGGTTCTTGTGTATTTTTCCTTGAAGATTTAGTCAAGGTTGGGGATCCTTCATCTCCCCTTCTTTATATGTACATTTGAAAATATCATGATTTTGTATTTCTTTTGTTAAATGGTACATATCATCTTAATAAATATAATTAAAAGGCTTAATTTAATTTTAAGGGGAAGGAGGAAATCATGTGATTTTTACTTATTCTTGTTATTTATTATTATATGGACACACTTACTAGGTTTTCCAATTATGACTTATTTTGAGATAGTGTGTTGTTTTGGTTTTTATAAAACTTTCTATGTATGTTTGTATAACCTCACCACATATGAAAATGACTAAGAATATATATCGAACTATTAAATTGGTTTCCCATTCAATATTGTATTTATGTGTGTATACCCTTCATAATAATTTAGTAATTATGATAAAAACCCTTATTGAAACTAAATTATGTGTGGTGATTGTGATGTGTAGTGGTTATGATTTGTGGTGGTAGTGACGTGGAGTGGTTGTGATGTGGGGTGGTTACAATGTGTTGTAGTTATGATGTGTTATATGTTATATCAATTGGAATGGTTTTTTTTTTCAGGGCATTGGCAATGGGCCTGTAGTATCAGCAACTTTTGTTTTGTAAATCTGGCTTTAGCGGTGGTTTTAACAGCTGCAAAATAAATATAATATATTTATCGGCAGTTTTAACCACCGCTAAAAATTATAGTATTTTTTCTACTCATGGTGGTTAAAAATGCTGCTATGGAAAATAATTTAGTGGTGATTTTAAATGCTTCTACATAGTTTTCATATGACTTTATCATTTCGCGGTGGGTTTTACAGTTTTAGTGGTGGTTTTTCTCAGAGAAACTGATATTTTTTTAACGACGGTTATAACTGCCACTAAAAAAATATCAGTTTCGTTGGGAAAAAATGATGATAAATGCACCCACGATGACGGTTACCATAAACCACCACTAAATCAAGGAAACTGCCACGTATTTTATACTGACACATGCTTTAGAGGTGGTTTTTTGAAACACCACAGAATCATATGGCGTCGGTTTAAACCACCGCCATTTCCAAAAAAAACTGTCGTGAAATGGTCATTTTCCTGTATTGTTTTTTCATATACTTCAAAGGAGTCTAAAAGTAGATCAGGTAGCATGCACTAGCTTTATAAGAAAATTTACAACTAAAAAAGTATCCAAAATATTTGTGAATAATTGGTAAATAAAACCCATACAATCAAAATAAAAGGGGGACACTCATTCCTATCAAGAGGTAAAGAATCCAAGGTTCAAAGAACATTATTTTCTATATGAAATGAAAGAACAAGCCAAAACCTCAAGTTAAGAATTCTTTGAAAGTTGGTTATCTAAGGAATATTTTAAAATATAAAGTTTCTAGATCAAAGATAAAAGATACAAAATTTAAGTGGATATACGTGAGAAAAAAATCCATATGGAAATAAGATAACTAGATTAAATCATATGCAGAAGAAAAAAAGATTCCATAAATTCTAAAGTAAAAACTATCAATAATGATTAAGAGTTGAATTTAATTAAAATTTCATTCAAAAAAATCAGTAAAATCTATGAGTAAATGTAAATATGTTAATGATAATTTTTATTAAAGGTGTACCTAGTGAATTTAAGAAATTGGATTTATTAAGAATATTTCATACTGAATGGATCATGTTTTTTAATAATAGGTCAATAATGATTAAGAGTTGTGATAAATATATAATTCAATCCTTATAACATACCTAATAGTATACAAAGATCATGGTTGACATGTTAATAGATAAGACATGATTAAATTTCATAAATTATTCATATATGAATATGTGATTGTTGAATACACAACTGTCAATATTTTTCATGTTTAAAATACTGGTATATTTTAAATTGAATTGAGCATGATAAATTGTAATATAATGCAAAACATAGGCATAATGTTAAAAAAATTATTACATTATATGATAATGTGTATTTATTTTATTATTTCTAGAATCATAATCATAAGCACTATAAACTTGAAAATATCTATATATTACAGTATATCTGTAAGAATAAGAAATCACATGCATTGAAAACATAAAAATGTATATTATTTAAGTTTCAGTATACACATTAGTGTAATAACGACCATAAACATAAGTATATGTATGTAAATAATAATTTTTATGTATAAGAATAATCTAAAGAAAATGAGTTTTTTATTCTTTATAAATTATTATATTTATTAAAGTACTTTTATATTATAGTTGTAACATCCAAACCTGGAGTTCTTCAAACTGGGGCCCCAAGCCAGTGGGTCGCATGGCCTCAGGTGTGCCTCCCCGTATTCCAGAGGCTACCAAAAAGTAGGGTGGGGCTAAGGTGGTATGGTGATGAGACTATACCCTCATATCATAGTGTAACAATGGATAATAATAATTAAGAAAAAAATAGTGATAGAATATATAAACAAACACTATGACAATAGGACTAGTAACCCACCATAGTGGAAGCATGATATAACATAATGGAATATAAGAAAAATATATAATAAACTGTGGAAGCATAAATAATTAGTAAACTATAATAATATTAAAATCCCAAATTCTGACTCATAAACAATGATTTCATGGAATGATGATATACAAAACAGAGAAAAAAGGGACATGCATATACAACATGTTATACAAAAATACAAAAAGGCTAAAGGAATACTCCACTAGAATCATTAGAGTATACTCAGTCCAATACTCCCTTGATCTATACTATAAGAAAGATAAGTCAATTATCTATATCAAGGTGCTTTCCTTTATACATACCTATCGATAAGTAATCTACTCAGGTACCAAAGGCATCTTGAGTAGGGTGTGAGATAAAATCCCAGTAGACCACTGCTAACGGTGTCTATAGATAATCCAAGTAGTGTACATAGATAAATAGTGTGTTGGTATGATGAATAATGATCAATTAAAAATAATTAAATACCAGTCTGCTCAGGTTTCTATAGGACACTTGGCGACTCTACCTGTTTTGGCATAGGCTAGTATAAGTCTGATAAGTAAAATTACATATATATAGTGATGATATATATAGTATATTTATATATTTTATCCACCTATATTCACAAATTATGTGAGGATGTAAGTAGGAATATACCAAGATACTAGGTTCTAGCTAGACCTGGGGTATAACTCAAGCATCTATAACCAGTCTAATGAGCAATAGGCTAAAGTAAGGGTACATGCCCCGAATCTCATAATGAATGTGAGACGACATGCCCAACACTCGAGATACGTGGGGTGAGATTTCATTCTCAACACCCCATATATAAGAATGTGTAATTTCATACCCATTACTCAGATACAATAGTGATATGGAATGTCATGCTCATCTCCCAGATATAAGTATAATGATGTAATACATTGTGCTTAATGCCTGATTAAGGGAGAGTGAAATTTCGGGATCAATAAGTCCCTGAACCATTATTCACAATCCAATATCAATGGAATAATAATAATAATAATAATAATAATAATAACATGAGGGATCACCTATTTAACATTATAATCTTTAATCCCATTATATACAAGGGTGAAACATGTCAAATCATTCACGTTTTATAATTATATAATAAGATTTGTGGCCTTTTCACCCATTTCCATTTAATAATAATAATCCATTTAATGCATTTAAGCAAGGAAAGTAATCTTGAAGATAATTTTTTCATTTATAAGGCAATTAAATTCTATCTTACAATAATCTAGGCATTTTGGAGGTGCTTTGGTCAACTAAAAAACTGTATAAGAGAGGTAAAATCCATTTGAAATCCAATCTGGACACTTAGGTGGTGTTCAGTCCAATAAAAAGTTATAATAAAGAGGTAAAATGAGTCATCGTGTTCTAAGGGGTAAAAATGAATGAGTTCATCATTCTCTAATTACTTATCAAGGGTCCAAGGGAGTATAATAACATGCTTCAATTAATTTAAGATGAAAGAACACATTTAAGGAAATGAATGACAATAGAGGGTGTGTGGTACAATGATGGATCTAGGAAATCAACTTCACTTTTAGGGTAAAAAACTAGACCACCTACCTTAGGGTCGTTTATGAATCCTCATCCAATAACATCTTCATATTCAAAATAGATTTGAATAAATCATAGAAATGGTCCAACCCCTGAAAATAGGGTGAATAAGCTCACACAAAAATAGATAAAGATATGTAAAGTGAACCATGAAAGGAAAAAATGTTATTTGAGTGATTACCGATGTAGTTACAATTCCTTTAATGGAACATGATTTGGAGTTTGGATGGAGGATTTATCAACAAGCCTAGGTTAGTCTTTAGGAGAACCCATGGGAGAGAATGGAGGTGCACATCCACTAGAGGAGAAAGAAATGAGGGTAATAGGTTAAAAACATTTCGAGGTAAAAGTTTTAAATTCACCCATTCTGATAAGGGTGAAAGATTTAGATGTATAGTTGGTCAAATCATGCGTGAAATGTGCATCATAGCACTGCCTAAGGAGAAACCCTGTATAGACTAGGTGCACGATTTGGCTAACCATGTGCAAGTCATGTGAAGCTCGCCATCCCAAAACCCTATGCAACCTGCATGAGGTTGTGCCTAAGATTTCATTATTTTATACAAACTATATGGCCCCCTTATCCCTTCTAAATTTCCCCACATGGTTTGGGAAACTATGTGGGTTCGGTAGTATAGTTTCTCCTAACTATGTGACCTAGTATGTTTCAATAAAAATCAGGGTTCCAAGCCCTAAACAAGACCCACACACCCTTGTGAACTACATGA
The DNA here is from genome assembly GCA_963277665.1 of Viscum album. NCBI lineage: Eukaryota > Viridiplantae > Streptophyta > Magnoliopsida > Santalales > Viscaceae > Viscum > Viscum album. The sequence continues at coordinate 1,700,096,124 of OY728158.1, read as the reverse complement.
CTCCATTAGGTAACATTATAAGGGAAACATTAAGTAATTTAAACTAAAAACAAATGATCCTTACATTTGAGAAAATTTGGGTCGTTACAACCTCCCCACCTTAAAGCAACTTGTCTCCAAGTTGGCCTTCTGAGGGTAAAGAGGTATCATCTAAGAAAATTTCTGACCACTGATCTTGTATATCATCCTCCCACTCTCAGGTCTCATCCTCTACTCGATCGTTCTGACATATTACTCATACTAATGGAACTAACCTACCTCATAGAGTCTTCACACTCTTATCCACAATACACACTGGATAATCCTCAAAAGAAGCATTCATCTCAAACTCAACCTCGTCAAGTTGGAAAATGTATGATGGGTCTGTATAATACTGGTGAAACTGAGATATGTTAAAGACATCATGAATAGACCTATATCTTCGATGAAATGCTATCTAGTAATCCACTAGTCTGATCTTCTTCACAACCACGAAGGGTAAAATGAATTGAGGTGAAAGCTTACCCTGCCTCCTAACACATTGATGGACCAACCTGGATGAAACTTGTAAGAAAATATGATCTCCAACCTTGAACTAAATAAGTTTTTGATGTTTATTGGCATATGACTAATGTCTATAATGAGCTATCAACATGTTTTGATCAACTAGAACTACACTGTAGTCTCCTAAATAAGATTTGGTACAAGAATAGTTGCATCCCCTACCTCTAACCATCACATATGTGATCAAAAAGGCCTACCATAGAAGGATTCATAAGGAACCATCTCAATGGTACCCTAAAAGATGTTATTATGTTTTTTTCTCCCAAGAACCCCCAAATTCAAGGACACATGAACAGATCATGTCCTCTAACACATTAATTGTGCACTTTTTCTATCCATCGGTCTATGGATGATAATCTTTCCTTAGAAGCACTATTGTACCAAAGGCCTTCTTCAACCCCTACTAGAACTAAGATGTGAAGAGAGAATCCCTGTTAGAAATGATATATCATGGATATCCATGAATACATAAAAACTCCCTAACGTATAGCCTCCCTAAATCATCTACCAAAAAGGTCTCTAAAATAGGTATGAAGTGTGTGACCTTCATCAAATGATCAATGACTACCCACACTATATCATTTACAAGAGGTGGTCTGGCTAAACCAATAATGAAATCTATAGAAACAGCTTCTCATTCCCACTTACGAATAAACAATGGTTATAAAAGTCCTAATGTTCTTCAATATTCTTCCTTCACCTACTGATAGGTGGAACATTGAGTAATAAAACCATCAATCTCAAGTTTCATACTAGGCCACCAATACCAGCAATGTAAATTTTGACACATCTTGGTGAAACCGGGATGTACCGCCCATGATGAAGCATGAAATTCCCACATCAACTAATCTCTAATGTATTTTCGGACCCATACACATCCATTAAAGAGTAATGTCTCATCTTCATCCATGGTCCAACTAAAAGATAAATCGTTATCTGAGATACTCCCCTCAAGAATAATCCCTCGGGATCTAAAATATGCCACTTTATTACCTAATCCAGGTAGTTAGAGGTCACAACTAAGGGTAATAAGATAGTCTTCCCATGATTATCTTGAACCTCAACATGAATATTTGAAAACAAATCCATGAGCTTCCACTTTCTAGTGGCCTCCTGAACCACTTGTGTCTGATTCTTCCATCTCAGAGCATTAGATACTACATTGTCTTTCCCAGGCGTGTAAGAAAGATTGAAATAAAAGGATTGTAGGTACTCAACCCATCTATTCTGCATGAGATTCAGATCAGACTATATAAAGATGTACTTTAGGATTTTTTATTACTGAATAACAAAAACTTCTCTCCATGTAAATAGTGTCTTTAATAATGTAGAGCATTAACAATCATAGCTAGATCGAGGTCATGCATCGATTAATTTTTCTCATGAGTCCTCAACTGACAAGACCCATATGCTACGAATCACTTGTCCTATATCAGAATAGCTCTCATCCCAATACCAGATGATTCACAATAGTATATATAGGTCCTTCTTAGATCCAGGAGAATCATTATCAGCACTAAAGTCAAACAACCCTTCAAATGTTGAAAGGATACCTCACAAGATTCTAACCATATAAATTTCACACCCTTTTTAGTTAGACTAGTAAGAGTCACTACAAGGTGTGACAAATTTTGGATGAATCATATGTAATATCCAGATATCCCCAAGAAACTCTAAGTTTCAAAGATGTTCTTGGGCTACTCCCAGAAAACTACAACTCTCACTTTCTCTAGGTATATTGATACTTCTAACTCTGAGATTATATAACCCATGAAGTGGAATTTATCAATACAGAAGTTTAATTTTATGAGATTATCATAAATATGGTTCTCTCTTAGTGTATTCAGAATGATATCAAGATGGTTGGAATGGTCGTGTCAAGAGAATGAATACACTAAGATGTTTTCCACAAATACTACCATAAATGAATCCATATATGGGTGGAAAACCAGATTCATCATATACATAAAAACTTTATGTGTGCTTTATGAGACTTTAATGGAATAACTAGATACATATAAAGACCATACCTGCTCTGGAAATCTATTTGAGGTATGTATGATGATATGAAACACACTTGATGATATCTTGACCTCAAATAAATCTATGAAAACACCCTCACTCCTCAGATCTAATCAAAGAGATATTCTATTAGAGGTAGTGGGTACTAGTTCTTTATTGTAAGCTAATTCGATTGATGTTAATCCATGCAGAGCATGGGGGTACAATTCATATTCTTGGAAAAAAGGACCGGTGAACCTAAAGGATAAGTGATACACTTGGAACTATCTCAATGGTAAATTATACCTCTCACACTAGAGTTTTCAATATTTTTCTCTCTCCCCTCAGGTGGTGTAGACATTGTCATTAGAGACACACTTGGTTTTCACTTTTATAGACCCCATTGATTGTTTTTTGTCACCTTATAAGTTCTTTCTGATAATGGAATTTAATTATTGAGTAAAAAAATAAATCCCTGAAATGATCCACCATAGGATGGAAAACAGTGGGTCTTAACCCCTAATCATCCAAGAAAAGACTAGAAATATATGTTGTCACACTACCCATCCCATAATGATCAAGTCATGATCATGTCGTATGAACATCCTATTCTCCCTTGGGCACATGTCTACCACTCAATGGTGATGTAATCATCGCCCTCTAGTGATATAAGTCAATATGGACTTGATAGGGTACTAACCGGTCCATCCCAATAATTACATCAAACCCAATCATGTTAAGGATAAAAATATTCCATACAAATAGATATGTCCCTATCACAAGGGTACAATCCTTACAATGGTGAATTCTCTCAAAACGGATACCAAACAGGGTATCGAGCATCATCATTCCATATAATTGTTCTATATCAAGGACCAAACTCTCCATTATATCCTTATATATAAAATATTTTGGTGCACTTATGTCAAAAAAAAGTAGACACTAAAGTAAAGGCTACTAGAATAGTACCTCTAACTGTAGAAGGTTCAATGCTCTTCTCCTCCAGTATAGGTTGCACTATATGTTACCAACTTGTACCATGGACCTCTGTCACATTCAGAATTCCTTGAGTAAGCCTACTCTGGTGGAAATGAAAATCATGTGTCAGGTTTCCTCTACCTCGACCACCACCTTATCCAGAGTAGTCGGTGGTATTCTATCTTCTTTCCTGATGTGATACTACCAGCCCCACTCTGGAACGTGGGTAGGTGTAGATATATTCTTGGTATAAACTGAAGGAAATGACTAGTAGAATCACTAGATATGTCTCATCCTACCGCATCCTCTACATTCCACTAGATCCCACAAACACTAGGGTTCCATATATCCTGGCTTCCCATACTAGTGACAGATAAGAAATCTTTCATCATGAACTAACTGACTACTAATTCCCCCCATGAGAAGCCACAAAATTCCTCTTTTTCCTGGTAGAAGAAAAAATTAAACATCTAGGTGTCGAACTTACCTGTCTTATGCCATGAACTTCCCTTATATACCTCTTAGTAAAAAGGGCTAGGTTTATGATCTTAGAATTAGTATTCAGCCTGAAAATGTTGGCCTATGATCAGATGGTGTATACCATCCCATCCTCTAATCGCTTGGAAATCATAAGATCACCACCCACAAAAGTAGGGTTGAATTTTTAAAGCTCAATAAAATGAGTAGAATAATCCATGACAGACATGGATCCCTGCTATAGGTTCATAAACTCTCTTTCTCGGTCAACCCTCATATTCTATGGAAAGAAGTAATCATACAATATTTTCTAAAATTATGCAAAGATCATGTCTCGATGTCAATCTGCCTTGGTAATTAAATCCCACCATTTCATGGAAAAATCACATAGCATATATGTAGTGAGTATAACCCTCTACTCTAGAGGCATCTCCAGATGCTCAAAGATGGAAAACAAGTCCTCCATCCATGACTCTATAGCATGTAGTCCTCCATCCCCTGAAAATGTGGGAGGATGCTGCTTCTGGAACTCCTAAGTCAACTCTGCCATAGTTGGGGCAGGTCGAGTGACACCTTTCATACATTTAATCATATAGAATAAACACTCTTATAATAGGGAATTGGTGTCCATATCAGGAATAGCAGGTTGTTCCATAGTTGGAACTAAAGGAGGGATCAATGGTGGATCAGGGCCCACCACCTATGGTTCATGGTTTTCACCGCATTTAGGGAATATGAATCAAGTATATTTTGGTGGAATGATTCTAAAATTAAAAATTCATGCCTTATAAGAGTATTTAATAGTTTAAAGAACTACTGATAAATAATTAGGATAGGTACATATACTTTCTATAAAAATACCACACCTCTGCCTACTCCAAAAGCCAGGTCTATGTGAAAGAAAAGACTATAACAGGCCATAAGAACATAAGATACTCCTAACTACCCACTAATAAGGTTGGGTATGGGTGTGGGTCTCATATTAGATAGTATGGGTTCCAATATATAGAGTTTTTATTTCAAGGTTTAGAGGAAAACACCATTTACTTTACAATTGGAATCTCATTTAGTGGTAACCATTTTAATTTAAAATTTTTAATTTCATTTGAGTTTATAATATATTTTATATAATATATATATCATAGTCTTTATCTAGTAGGTACAAAGTACATATTATGGTATAATTGTATAATTAAGGTCTCATTGCCAATCAATGTGGGAAAACACCATTTAGATTGATGTAGGGACTTTAAATAATCTAATTATATTCTCCCTATAATAAATTTCATCACATTTCAATATATTATAATCAAGAAACTAATTATATTCAATAGAAAAATGAATGCAAAATATACATGGCATAGAAAAATTCATGGCACATTAGTTCTAATGTGACTATAATTATGCATCTCATCAACGCCCTCATTTCAATAGGCTAAAGTAAAGAAAATATCATTTTAATAATACTAGTAGTTATAGCATCAAAAAACATGTGCATCACCCAATGTTGAAATTATATCAACCATAATAGGTGAAAACCAATAACAAGAATGACCCATCCTAGGTAATTTGGGTTTCCCCTATATAGGGGTTAGATATACCCAAGAACATGCTCATTACCAAATTTCATTAGCTCCTAGTCTCCTATCTAATACCCAAAAAGTAATAAAAAAAGGAAAATATTGCTCTGATACAACTTTTTAACATCCCAACCCAGATTCATTTAAACTAGGGCCCCAAGATGGTGGGTTATATGGCCTCAAGTGTGCCTCTCCATACGCCATAGGCTACTAGCTAGAAAAGAGGGTATAATATGGTACAGTGGGGAGACTATACCCTCGTATCAAAGTGGCATAGTGGATCTTAATAAATAAGTAGACAACAGTGGAATAATATATAAATAGAAACTATGACAAAAGCACCTGTTGTAGCAAAATTATGATATAACATATTAGTACAATGAAAAAAATATGATAAAATATAGAAGACTAAATAAATATGAAATTGTAATAATATAAAAATCTCAGAGGCTGAGTCATATAAAATGAATTCATATAATACTAATATACAAAAAATAAGAAACATGGGATATGCATATACAATATTCTATATAAAAATAAAAAAAGGCCAAAAGATGACTACATTAGAATCATGAGCATATGCTTGGTCCTCTTCTCCCATACTCCAAAATATAAGAAAGATAAATCAAGAATCTGTAATAGGGTGTTTTCTCTTATCCATACTTGTTGACAAGTAATTTACTTGGGTACCAAAGACGGCTCGAGTAGTGTGTGAGATAAAATCCAAAAAGACCACCACCAATAGTTTCTACAGAAAATCCAATTAGTATACATATCTAAGAAGTGTGTAGGTAAAATGAATAATGATTAATGCTGAATAAATGTATAACAACCAACTCGGGTTCCTATAGGAAACCTGGAGGCTCTAACTACTTCCCCATAGGTAGGTAGAAGTCTGATTAGTAACCATACATATATATACTAATAATATATATAGTATAGTTATATATTGTATATACCAATATACACTAACTATATGAGTACATAAGTAGGAATATACCTGGATACTAGGTGTTAGAAGGACCTAGTACATAACTCAAGTGTCCACAACCAGTCTAACGAGCTATAAACTCAAGAAAGGGTATGTTCCCTAAATCTCATAATAAATGTGAGATGTCATGACCAACAATTGAGATAGGTGGTGTGAGATGTCATGACCAACACCCGATATAGAGGAATGTGGAACATTATGCCCATCTCTCTGATACAAGATAGATGTGTAATGTCATGCCCATTACCCAGATATAATTATAACGGTGTTAGATTCTATATTCAACACCCGATGTAAGGGAGAGTGAAATTTCATGCTCAAAAGGTCCCATAACTATCGTTCACCAACAAATATCATTTTTATAATAATAATAATAATAATGAGGTTTTCCCACTTTAACATTATAATCTCCAATCCCATTATATCCAAGGGCATCACATGTCATATCATTCACATTTTATAATTATATAACAAGAGGCGTGTCCTTGACACCCACTTTTATTCAATAATAATAATACATTTAATTAATTTAAGAAAGTAAACCCATATTGAAACTAATCTGTTCTTTTATAAGTCAATGAAATTCTATCTTATAATAATCCAATCACTTAGAAGGTTCTTCGGTCAATTAAAAAACTATATAAGAGAGGTAAAATCCATTTTCAAGATAATCTGAACACTTAAGTGATGTTCAATCCAATAGACAGTTATATTAAAGAGGGGAAATAAATTATTAGACCATAAGGGGTGAAAATGAATGAGGTCGGCATCATATAATCACTTATCAAGGGTCTATGGGAGTATAATAATAGACATAATTTAATTTAAGATGAAATAATGAATTTAATGAAATGCATGGAAATATATGGAATTTGGAACAATAGACGATCTATGAAATCAACTCAACATTTAGGGAAAACAACTAGACCACCTTCCCTAGGTTTGTGGATGACTCCTCATCCAATATCGGCTTCATATTCTAAGTATATTGTAAGAAAACATAGAAATGGTTTAACACCCTAAAAATAATTTGAATGATCTCATACCAAAATAGTGCAAGAGATAAAAAGAGATGTCATGAAACGAAGTAATAGGACTCGATTTATTACTGATGTGGTTCCAATACTTTGGATGGTGATTGATTTGGAGTTTGGATAGAGGATTTATCGATAATCCTAGGTTAGGATTTGGGAGAACGCATGAGAGAATGGAGGGTCACATTCATCGGAGGAGGAAGAAATGAGGGTGAGAGGTTAAAAACATTTCGAGGGAAAAATTGTAAATTCACCCATTCTGATAGGGGTGTATGGTTTGGCTACATGGTTTTCTAAAATGTTCACCAATTGTGTGCCATAGTAATTCCTAAGGAGGGACCCAATATGGGTTAGGTGCATGGTTTGGCTAAATGTGTGCAATCCATGGAAATCTCAGTTTCCCAATACCCTTTACAACCCAAACAAATGTGAACCTAGGCTCACACAATTTCATACAAACCGTGTGTCCTCCTACTCCCTTCTAAAGTGCCCAGTATGGTTTGGGAAATCGTGTGGGTTGGGCTACATGGTTTCTCCTAACCATGTGGTCCTGTCTATTTCTCCAAAAATCAAATTTTTCGGCTTCGAACAATCCATGGACACCATCATGACCTCCATTACACCATTAGGTAACATTATAAGGGCCACATTAAGGAATTTAAACCGAAGACAAATGATCTATACCATTTAGAAAATTCAGGTGTTACAATATTATTTTTTGTACAATGGAATAACCACACACTATCATTCATAATGAAAATAAAAATGAATATAAAAAACTTCACACTATCATTTACAACCCGCACACTACCATTTAAAAATTCACAATTTCACACTATCATGATTTTTTATCATTTGAAACAAGAAAAACATTTTTTTGGGTGAGATTCATTTTACAACTGCACGCTCTCAATTTCTAGCATGAGGTGGATTTTCTTACACTATCATTTACAACTACACAATTGTACACTATCATGGTATTATATAATTTACATATGAAACTATTACAATGTTCATTGGAAATACTAAGAGTATTTAAAACACTAAATGATATGAAATTACTATATAATAGGGTGAAGTTAAACGCTTTTATGGCTACACTAAATGATATTTAGTTAGTATATAATAGTATAAAGTTATATGCTATTATTAATATTGATGGATAAAGATGTTGAATTTAACTTATATGGTTTTCATTTGTGAATATGATCTAGTCAGTTCATGATTGGAAACAACCAATATGTGGTTTAATAATAATGAAATGAATTAACAAAATGAAATATAGTTCATTAAACATATATCTAGTATAAAGGTTTATAAAATAGTGGGTAGTGAAATATGTACTGTTGAGTAAATAGACATAATTTTTCTATTGAAGAAGTTAATTTTCCATGAACTTTCATCATAAGAAACCACCTGTAAGGAAATAACGAGAAAATAAGTGAGATATAATGCCTTATTATATATATTTGATCAGTGTTTCAATGGAAATCAATAGAAATTTAATGTTTCTACTATATAACACTATAAATTTTTATGGAGGGTTTGGTTTTTGGAATTGTCAAAATCTCTTATTTATTGAACATTTCTTGTAATGTAGAGAACCTTGAAAGTATTTTTTCACATGATCGGTGTCGGTTTCAAATGTTTTATTTTAAAATTTCAACACTAATCTATACAATTTTATATTTAAATACAATCAACTTGGTTAGAAACCCAAACTTGTCATTTTTCAACATCGTAGAGATTTACATTTGTTAGAAATTTTAAAAAATATATATAATATATAATATAGAGGATAGAAGAAACTACCCATGCTTTGAATTACATGTTAAATAGTATATAATAAATATTTTAAAAGTTATTTTTATATAAAATTTAAATAGTGGTATGATCAAAGAAAACCAAAAAGTTTAATATGTACATGTATGAAAAAAATAGGTACCTGTATGAACAAAGGTACTAAAATTATTGAAATTTTAAAAGGTTCCTATTTTTTCATTTGAATGGTAATGAAATTATATGTACCTATTTTTTATCATTTTAAAGTACTAAAATTTTAAAAAGTATGTGATATGATCAAATAGAAATAGGTATATACATAATATTATGTAAAATAGAATTAAAATGTAAAAGGTTTTACCAATAAAATATAATAATAATGAAACAAATATCACCAACTATTCAATAAACCAACTGTACATGATACATGATACATGAATTAATAACCAACAATGAACAAACAATATTTATATTGATATGTACATTTGGATTATTTTGTTAACTTTTATAACATGTTTATTGAAATTTCAAAGACTAAATAGCATATTTATATGAATAACTTCACAGACTAACCTACCATGGTGAATAGACTAAACATCAACATTCATATTATATTTATAACTTCATATTATATGCATAACTTCATATTATATGCATACCTTCATATTTTCTTAAAACATAATGATTATATTTGTAAAAAAATATGTGAATTCATATAATATACATAAAGGTATGAATACCTTCATATTAAACAAAGGTATTATAAAATGAAGTCATATAATATGCATACATGTTATTCTTTTAATGATCAATACTTATTTTTCTAAAAACATAGGGAAACAAATTGTGTATTTGAGAGTTTTGATATAGCATCAAAAAAATTATCAGTATGAAGAAAAGAATATACAAAATATCATTATGAATTACTGTATCACATATTGGATAATGTAATTTTTTAGAAGAAAAAATCAAAATTTCATATAAAAATAAGAATCCATGCCAATTTTGTAAATAGATAAGAATTGGGAGTTTAAACAAAGTTTTCAACACCTGTAAGAAGAAAGATGAGTTTAAACTTTTTTTTGAAATATGAAAAGTGGTAATATACAAATATTTTATATAGATATAAGAAATTTATAGGAAAACGTACTTGGAAGATAAATATACAGAGGTTGATGTGATAATCTAAAAATTAAATATTCATGTTAATGAAAAAAAATGTATAAAATGGAGTGGATGATAAAAACATTATCAGACTGATAAAATCATAATGATAAGATTTTAATACACTATTATGGTGAAAAAATATTTTGTATAGACATTTTCATGATTACCTATTTCATCCATTTCATTATTTTTCTTAGATTCTTGATGCAATCTAAAACAAAATCATTTACACCACTTTTCTTGATAGAAATAAGAAATTTATTTTGTATCATACACCTGTCATGATCCATTTTTTTTTATTTTTCATAATACAACTTCATAGAACATCCCACAATAAAATAATCAAGCCCTAAAACCATGGTAGGATTTAGGAATTGTAATATATATATTCCCTGCATTTAAAACCATTTTATAAGAACTTAAATATTGGTATATGTAAAATAAGAAAGAAGAAAAAAATATGTAGAAATTAAATCATAATAAAATTACACGAAAAACATAGAGAAACTTAAAAACACTTTTTATAAATTTTAATTATTATAATGGATAGCATAAATCAAATACATGAAATAAATAAATTTATGATTCTCATAAATAAAATAAACTTTTTACCTATAATAAAAACATTGAAACATAATGTATGAAATTATTTAAGGGGAATTTCAACAATATTACCTTATTTTATTAGATTAAATATATAGCTTCGTAAGTATAACAATGTGTTGATTAACTGAGAACAAAAAATTAGTAAACATAATAAAGTCCTTAATAAAAAAACATATAAATTTAAAATGTATCTAGTGTGATGACCAAACCAAATTTTTCAATAGTATCTTCAGAAAAATGATTCCCACATATACAGAGATGACTGGTTACAATATACTAAATAATATAAAATTATAGATATCAATCAATTATGAAACTAATATACTAGTACATGAAATTAATGTTTGAGTTCGTAATTTAAAATTTTTATCAACATAATCATATATTACACATGTGACCACATTAAATGATGGGATTCTACTCTCAAAAGTATCATTATTTGAACCTAAAATAATATACATCCAAATATGAAAAATATAAAATAAATCATTAAAAATGAAAATGAAAATTATATTTAAACTTTCCTTTCAAAATTATACTTAAACAATTATCAAAAAAGAATATATTAATTATTTATTAAAAAATAAAACATATGCATACATTATATTGCATGAATAATATAAGTGAATTATTTACATATTTGTACACTATTAAATTACTTTTGTCACATACATGACATATTTTAAAGGTATTTTTCATTTAATTTACATCATTTCTTTGTTTTGGTGGTTTTCCATGCATTTTTTAAGGAAATAGTGGGTTTTCAAAATTTGGGTCAACCTGAGAGCCCATTTCCAGTTTTGAAAGTAAATTTTGTTTCTTTAATAACTCCTTCGTTTTTCAACATTTTTCACCCATTCAACTTCCAAAATGACCTTAATTTAAATATTAAAACCAAAAAAGAATTTTGGGCCCCTTAAAAATTAATTAGTATCTTGTATTTGGGTGATTAAATTAGGTATTGGGGCAACCCGAAATCCCATTTCCAGTTTTAAAATTGTTTTGTAATTCTTTCATAAAATATTTATTTTTTATCCTTTTTTAGTGATTCCACCTATCACACATTCCCACCGAACCCAGACGCACCCCCATATTCTTTTGTTTCTCTTTGGAGCTCATATTCCTCTCGATTTAGGGCCCAACTTATGAAGCTCCAAAAAACGTCCAGATTTCTAAAGTAAGTTGGTTCTCTTCCTTATTCCTCCATTCTTCTTAGGGTTTCTTCTTTTTTATTGAATCCCCAACTTTCCAGAAGATGGGGATTCGTACCTAGGGTTTTAGTTTTGAGTTTCTTGGTCCAATCCTCTTATTTTAGGTTCAATATTACTCCCTTGTGGTGCGGCGGAGGTGCGGTTGAAGTGACGCACAAGGATTTGGGGGTTTTGACACTTTTGGTAGGTGATTTCATATGTAGGTATTGTAGAATGAGTTGGATTGCTGTATTTATGTTTCCATTATGTTCATCATTCATTATTTGGATTGAAAAAATTGATTTTGGTAGCATTTTAAAAGCGGTTGATATTTAAGTGCCAATTTTGTGTGAAAATGGGTGTTTTACATTGGCAACCCATGTTGTGCCTCTTGGTGTTGTTTTATAATTCAGGGATTGGATTTATAAAAATGTTTTGATGCTGAAATTTCTATTTTGGTATAATATTGGTCTACATTTGGTTTTAAATGTGGGATTTTAGATGAATTTAATGTGCAAAATTTGATTAATTTTCTTGAAATTGTTTTATGGAAATTATAAGTGGTTTATTGAGTTATACGAAAGGTGCAAAGAAGGTGTAGATACTGTTTTGAATGTGTGTGACCAGAACAGATATTTATATGTGAAAATTGATTTTGGTAGCATGTGGTGACTATTTGAGCACAATAAGGGAAACCCGGGTAACTAGGTGGGCTAACGTGTACTAGTACGCTAGTGAACGGATGGGTTTTGACCATGGTTCACTTAGCAAGTCTGACATGGATAACACTAAAAAAACTATAATGGAGATGATTGAAGACCACTAGGTTATGGGTATGCTCCCTACTAGTGGCTCGTGCATGAGAACGAATTTCATTATGGTTACTTTCTCCGAGGTACGAGGTACTTGGGGCTCACAACAAACTAGTACCTAGGGGTGTTCCTATGCTTGGTGCTCGTGGCCTTTTTGGAATTTAAACTTTATTTATGGTATTTTGGGATGTGAAAACCAGTAGCTTAAATGTTTTATTAAAATTCACTCATTCTTTAAAGTTATACCCATTGAAAGTTATTTTCTTTTCAAAGTTTCACTTTTAGAAATAAATGCCACCATTATCTATTTATAACTCTTGCAAGCCTTTTATTTTATAATGCCTATCACTTGAAATACTTGGGTGATATCCTATTGGGGTTAGTATCACACCCTACTTACACCTTTGGGTGTAAGTAGACTTGATCATGTTTGACACAGGCAAAGGCAAGGCCTTGGGCGATGACGGTTCTGGTTGCTAGTTTCTCTCGATGGTGCGGTGTTGTGGAGACGGCTTGTGGGTGATGACCCCTTGTCGTGTGGAGTCTCATGGGTTGTTTGATGCTACTTTTATGTACCTTTGGACCTATTTTGTCTTGTTTAAACCCATGTACTCAGTTCTGAATTTTTATTAAGTCTTGTTTGGCATAATTTTTCATATTTGGTTTGTTGTTTGTTTTTGGTTATTTTATGAACCCAAACTCAGGTAAATCATTCCCAAATGAATTTTTATGATACCCAGACACTTGTTCCAGCCTGTGGGGATGGGGAGCGCCCTTCGAGTCTTTCCATGAGCCGGGTTTGGTGCCGGTTGGATGGCGACCAAATTCTGTTCGTGGCAAAATGGTATCAGAGGAGGTTAAAGTTTTTGGGTTATATTGTTATTTTGGGATGAGTCAGGATAGACAGGAGCTAGGACTGTCGGGGATCAGGGTTTTGGTTGTGAGTAGGGTGTCTGGAATGCACCTCTCATGGCAGACCCTGAGTCACCAGGGGATCTTGGAATTTACAAATTGACTTCACTTCCAGGTGAGACGTGTAGGCTGCAGACCACATGTGGACATCAGGCGGATGTGGAGTAGTTGTTTATTTTATTACTGAAATGTGTTTAGATTATTTATATTTGATGTATTTGATTAAAATTTTTAGAATTGTGTTATTGATTATTATTTTGTGACTGTTGCATTTTGTAGCAACATGCCTCCCCGGAAAGCTCTCACGCACCCATGAGAGGAATCCGGAGAGAGTTCTCCCACACCAATTGATCAGAGGCTAGTCGAGGTCGTGGTTCAGGCTATCCAGGATCTATGATATGGACCAGCTCCAGTTCTAGCTCCTGCTAGAGAGGATGAGACTGGTCCTAGAATGGACAAGGCCCAGGAGTTCCTGAAAAATAAGCCTCCAACCTTCCGAGGAAGCTCAAAACCCCAAGAAGCATAGGAATGGCTCAAGAAGATTGAGCGTATGTTTGAGTTCCTGGAGTCACCCGAGGAGTTCAGGGTGAAGTGTGCCTCCTTTCTGTTGTAGGGTACCAACCGTAAATGGTGGGAGTCAGTGCTTCAGGCTGGGAAGAATGAGCAGATGCGCTGGGGAGATTTCAAGGCTGTCTCCAATGAACAGTACTTCCCTGAGGTGTTGGCTTATGCCAGGTCTAGAGAGTTCATGGAACTTGTTCAGGGAAATCTATCTGTGATGGAGTATGCCAACCGTTTCGCTGAGTTGGTTCGGTATGCTCCAGAAATTTTCTCTAATGAGCAAGAGAAGGCTCAGAGGTTTGAGAAATGCTTGAGAACAGAGATATACTCCCAAGTGTTCTTGTTTAAGCTGAGGACCTGTGTTGAAGTCGTTGATCGGGCGTGCATGGTGGATATTGATAGAAAAGGCAGGGTCAGTTTCTATGGTTCTGTATCAGCAGTGGGAAGTGGAAACTCCTCAGAGAAAAAAAGGAAGCGGGAGGATCATGTGAAGAAAGGAGGAGGTAGTCCAGGGAACTCTTCCAGGAAGTTTTCATCAGCGACTTCTGATGTGAGATCGGTCATGTGCCACCAGTGTGGGAAGCCCGGGCACATCCTTCAAAAATTCCCTCATCCTCCGAAGACCTGTTTCCACTGTGGAGGTATGGGACACATGCAACGCTTTTGCGGGATAGCGCGTCCACTTCAAAGTGGGGTAGGATCCATGGCTCCCAAAGGAGTGCCAACACAATATGAGCCGTCAAGGACAGGGGGATCTCGATTTAGCAGCTGTGGTGGTAGGGCTGTGTCATCTTTTGGGTTGAGCCAGTTCAGGGCACAGCCACAGACTAGCGGTTGTCTTCAGGCAGAGACTGGACATATCCATGCGGTGGATCAGGCACCAGCAGGATTAGAGGCGGGACCGTCGACTGTTCGAGGTACCATTTTGATTTCATCTTCTATAGCTGCTGCTCTTTTTTATATTGGTTCCTCTGTTTCATTAATTTCTGCCCGTTTTGTGGACATTCTGAATTTGAAAACTGATTTGATGTCATTCTCAATGGAGTTGGTGACACCGTTGGGAAAGAAGATGGAGCAGGGTCTCAGGTGCCCATTATGTGCACTTTCTGTGTCAGGGGTCGAGATGGAGTGGGACCTCTTGGTCTTAGATATGAAACTTTTTGATTTCATACTCGGGATGGATTGGATAGTACACTTCCAGGCACACATCGATTGCTACAGACGGTGTGTGAGTTTCACGGCACCTAATGGGAGTCATCAGGTTTTTCATGGAGAATGGGATCCTCGGTCAGGTCGCGCAGGGCCTCCACTCCCAGAGTTGGGAAGTGTTATCTTCCAGTTATCTTCTCTCATGCTATAGGATGGTCTTTCCCCTGAAGGTGCACTACCTCATGTAGTGAATGAGTTTCCGGAGGTATTCCCAGATAATTTTTCAGGCTTGCCCCCGGAGCGAGATGTGGAGTTTTCGATTGATCTGGAACTGGGAACACAGCCGATATCTCTTCCCTCTTATCGCATGGCCCCCACCGAGCTGAGGGAATTAAATATACAGCTGGACGACTTAGAATCCAAAGGATTCATTCGCCCGAGCATCTCTCCTTGGGCTGCTCCTGTATTGTTCGCGAAAAAGGCTGATGGATCCCTCCAGTTGTGCATTGACTGCCGAAATCTAAATAAGGTAACAATTAAAAAAAATACCCTTTGCCTAGAATAGATGATTTGTTTGATCAGTTGAAGGGGGAAAAGTGGTTCTCAAAGATAGACCTGCGTTCAGGGTATCATCAACTCAGGGTGAAGGAGTCAGATATCCCAAAGACAGCCTTTCGAAGTAGGTACGGCCACTTTGAGTATTTGGTCATGCCCTTTGGATTGACAAATGCTCCAGCAGTATTTTGGCACTTATGAATAGGTTGTTCCATAAATATCTCGATTCCTTTTTTTTGGTGTTCGTGGATGACATTCTGGTATACTCTAGCTCTGAGGAGGAACACGAACATCACTTGAGGGTCATTTTGGGTAAATTACGGGATCACCGCCTCTATGAAAAGTTGTCAAAGTGAACTTTCTAGAACAGGGAGGTGAGATTTCTCGGGCATGTGATCTCAGAGTATGGAGTTTCAGTGGACCCTGAGAAGATTAGTGCGGTTATGTCATGGGAGCAGCCGAAGAATGTGTTCGAGATCAGAAGTTTCCTTGGCCTGGCTGGTTATTATAGGTGATTCGTTCGGGATTTCTCTCAGCTTGCTTCACCGATGACTTCCCTCACCCAGAAAGGGGTGAAGTTTGTATGGGGTCCAAAATGTAAGGCATCATTCGAGGAGCTGAAGAGGAGATTGACTACTTCCCCCGTGCTGATTTTTCCAGAGGTTAGAAAGGGATATGTGGTTTATTGTGATGCTTCAGGTATGGGTCTTGGGTGCGTGCTTATGCAGGATAATCACGTGGTGTCGTATGTCTCTCTCCAACTCCGGCCACATGAAAAGAACTACCCAACCCATGAATTGGAGTTGGCAGCAGTGATGCATGCTTTGAATACGTGGCGTCACTACCTCTTTGGGGAGAATTTTGTGGTCTATTCTGATCACAAAAGCTTGCCTTATATCTTCTCACAAAAGGACCTCAACTTGAGGCATCGTCGCTGGATCGAGTACTTGCAGGGGTTTGACTTTGACATTGTCTATACCCCAGGTAAGGGTAATGTAGTGGTAGACGCCTTGAGCAGAAGGGTTCCAGTGCAGGCTTTGAGGAAGTCCAGTGATGAGTGGACATTGATGGGGATCTTTTCTCAGATGCATGTGGAGACCAAGGAACACAGTGGGGGGGCATTCTTGGCGAGCATCCAGTTGACTCCTTCTCTGTTGGAGTTGATTCAGCGGGAACAGCCCAGTGATGAGCTTTTTCAGCGGTCGAAGCAGTTTCTTCATGGTGGGGAGACATCCTCTGATTGGTCATCGTCCCCCGAGGGAATCTTGTGCTTCAAGGGCCGTTCAGTAGTGTCGTTATCTCTACAGAAGGTGGTGATGCAGTATAGCCACCAGTCTCAGTGGGCTATCCATCTGGGTGCCACTAAGATGTATTATGATGTCCGTCGGTAGTTTTGGTGGCCTGGTATGAGACGGGACATAGCGAACTTTGTGTCGACATGCTACACATGCCATCAGGTGAAAGCAGTGCACCAAAGGCCCTCCGGTTTGCTCCAACCACTACCCATTCCTACCTGGAAGTGGGATGAGGTTTCCATGGACTTCATTGTTGGATTACCTCGTACACCTCGAGGTAAGAATTCCATTTGGGTGGTGATTGATCGTCTAACCAAATCAGCCCACTTCATTTCAATCAGAGATACATCTAAAGTGGATGAGTTAGGCCGTTTGTATCTTTAGGAGGTGGTGAGTCTCCATGGTGTGCCAGTAGTAGTTGTCTCAGATAGAGACCCTCGTTTCACATCTCAGTTCTGGGAAGTCCTTCAGAAGTCCTTGGGGTCCCAAATTAAGATGATCACAGCATACCATCCGCAGACGGATGGTCAGACAGAGCGGGCGAATCAGATTTTGGAGGACATGCTTCGTGCATGTGTCCTAGACTTTGGAGGTTCTTGGGATACCCATTTGGAATTGGTTGAGTTTGCTTATAATAACAGTTGCCAATCCTCGATTCGAATGGCTCCTTTTGAGGCGCTCTATGGTCGTCCTTGTCGGTCCCCCCTATGTTGTGCTGAGGTAGGTGTGACCTCACTACTGGGGCCAAGTATGGTGCATGAGACATCTGAGAAGGTAAAATTAATCAGGCAACGTTTATTGACAGCTCAGAGTCGTCATAAATCATATGTTTACCGGAGGCATCGAGACATAGAGTTTTCTGTGGGTGACAGAGTATTCTTGAAGGTGGCCCCTCGTCTGGGCCATCGTCGATTGGGGAAGCAAGGTAAGCTGACTCCATGGTATGTCGGGCCATTTGAGATCATCGATCATATTGGAAAGGTGGCATAAAGTTTGGCCTTACCTTCTCGGTTGATGTCCATCCATGATGTCTTCCATGTTTCTCAGTTGAAGAAATACTGCCCGGATCCGTCCCATGTGTTGAGTTGGGAAGAACTGGAGATAGAGCCTGACTTGTCTATTGTTGAGAGGCCAGTGAAAATAGTGGAATCCCAAGAGAAGATACTTTGAGGTAAGTCTATTCCATTAATCCGGGTTCTATGGCAGCATGGGAATGATACACATGAGACATGGGAGCGAAAGTTGTGGGTCGATGAAGAGTACCCGTTCTTGTTTTCCAATCAAGCCTCATGTTGTCTTTCCGGGGTGGAAAGTCCTTCATGGTGGGGAGAATTATCACATACATGACATATTTTAAAGGTATTTTTCATTTAATTTACATCATTTCTTTGTTTTGGTGGTTTTCCATGCATTTTTGAAGGAAATAGTGGGTTTCCAAAATTTGGGTCAACCTGAGAGCTCATTTCCAGTTTTGAAAGTAAATTTTGTTTCTTTAATAACTCATTATTTTTTCAACATTTTTCACCCATTAAACTTCCAAAATGACCTTCATTTAAATATTAAAACCACAAAAGAATTTTGGGCCCCTTAAAAATTCATTAGCATCTTGGATTTGGGTGATCAAATTAGGCATTGGGCCAACCCGAAAGCCCATTTCCAGTTTTAAAATTGTTTTATAATTCTTTCATAAAATATTTATTTTTTATCCTTTTTCGGTGATTCCACCTCTCAAACGTTCCCAGTGAACCCATACGAACCCCCATTTTCGTTTTTGTCTCTTTGGAGCTCAGATTCATCGCAATTTAGGGCCCAACTTCTAAAGCTCCAAAAAACGTCCAGATTTCTCAAGTAAGTTGGTTCTCTTCCTTATTCCTCCCTTCTTCTTAGGGTTTCTTCTTTTTTATTGAATACCCTAATGTCCAGAAGATGGGGATTCGTACCTAGGGTTTTATTTTTGAGTTTCATGGTCCAATAATCTTGTTTTAGGTTCAATATTATTCCATTGTGGTG
Organism: Viscum album; assembly: GCA_963277665.1. Classification (NCBI taxonomy): domain Eukaryota; kingdom Viridiplantae; phylum Streptophyta; class Magnoliopsida; order Santalales; family Viscaceae; genus Viscum; species Viscum album. The sequence continues at coordinate 1,700,076,481 of OY728158.1, read as the reverse complement.
TGGCGGAGGTGCGGTTGAAGTGACGCACAAGGATTTGGGGGTTTTGACTCTTTTGGTAGGTGATTTCATATGTAGGTATTGTAGAATGAGTTGGATTGATCGATTTATGTTTCCATTATGTTCATCATTCAGTATTTTGATTGAAAAAATTGATTTGGGTAGCATTTTAAAAGTGGTTGATTTTTAAGTGCCAATTTTGTGTGAAAATGGGTGTTTTACATGTGCAACCCATGTTGTGCCTCTTGGTGTTGTTTTATAATTCAGGGATTGGATTTATAAAAATGTTTGGATTCTGAAATTTCTGTTTTGGTATAATATTGGTATCCATTTGGTTTTAAATGTGGGATATTAGATGAATTTAATGTGCAAAATTTGATTAATTTTCTTGAAATTGTTTTATGGAAATTATAAGTGGTTTATTGAGTTATACAAAAGGTGCAAAGAAGGTGTAGCTATTGTTTTGAATTTGTGTGACCAGAACTGATATTTATATGTGAAATTTATTTTGGTAGAATGTGGTGACTATTTGAGCACAATACGGGAAACCCGGGTAACTAGGTGGGCTAATGTGTACTAGTACGCTAGTGAACGGAGGGGTTTTGACCATGGTTCACTTAGCAAGTATGACATGGATAACACTAAAAAAACTATAATGGAGATGATTGGAGACCAATAGGTTATGGGTATGCTCCCTACTAGTGACTCGTGCATGAGAACTAATTTCATTATGGTTACTTTCACCGAGGTACGAGGTACTTGGGGCTCACAACAAACTAGTACCTAGGAGTGTTCCTATGCTTCGTGATCGTGGCCTTTTTGGCATTTAAACTTTATTTATGGTATTTTGGGATGTAAAAACCATTATCTTGAATGTTTTATTCAAATTCACTCATTCTTTAAAGTTATCCCCATTGAAAGTTATTTTCTTTTCAAAGTTGCACTTTTAGAAATAAATGCCACTATTATCTATTTATAACTCTTGCAAGCCTTTTATTTTATAATGCCTATAACTTGAAATCATTGGGTGATATCCTATTGGTCTTAGTCTCACACCCTACTTACACCTTTGGGTGTAAGTAGACTTGATTATGTTTGACACAGGCAAAGGCAAGGCCTTGGGCGATGGCGGTTCGGGTTGCTAGTTTCTCTCGATGGTGCGGTGTTGTGGAGACGGCTTATGGGTGATGACCCCTTGTTGTGTGGAGTATCATGGGATGTTTGATGCTACTTTTATGTACCTTTGGACCTCTTTTGTCTTGTTTATACCCATGTACTCAGTTCTGAATTTTTATTAAGTCTTGTTTGGCATAAGTTTTCAGATTTGGTTTGTTGTTTGTTTTTGGTTATTTTATGAACCCAAACTCAGGTAAATCGTTCCCAAATGAATTTTTATGATACCTGGGCCCTTGTGCTAGCCCGTGGGGATGGGGAACTCCCTTCAGGTCTTTCCATTAGCCGGGTTTGGTTCCGGTTTGATGGAAACCAGATTCAGTTCGTGACAACTTTCATTATATATATATATATATATATCAAAAAATATAAATTGTATATATCATAATTTCTTTCATTATATGTATAAAATGTTTTTATTTATAATAAAACACTAAAGTGGTGTTAATCAGAATATATTTTACATGTTATTTATTTTATTGAAATTTACATGTATAAAAACTAAAATTTTGTTAATTTGAAAGTGCATCATTCATTTATAAAAACTTAGTATACCGCTTGGTATATCAAAGATGGTTTAATGGCCATTCATTGTACTACCCAAGGGATCCTATCTTAATTGAAAATTTAAACACAAAAAAAATAAAAATTTCAATCTTAACAAGGTTAATTATAGATAAATGAATTGAATTCAAGAAAATTAATATGAAGGAAAAGAATAAAATATATAAATAATTTTAATTACTTCAACCATATGACATAATATAAGACATTAAATGATCTCAAAATAGAACTATTTAAGAGAAGATGATAAAAATATTTAAATAACATTTTAAAGATCATTGTAAAAATAGAGTTAAAAGAAAATTACTCAATAGATAATTTTAAAATCTGTGTCAACATATCTCATTATAACTAATTTTTAGAATTTATAATAATAAAATTTTTTATGGAAACAAAATTAAAGTAAACTTGGTGTCCTAACCACAAATATGTTTTCTCAGGAACATATCATAACACTAAGAATATTTACTATCATATTGAATAATAAACTCATTTTTAAGGTTCACAATAAAATGATAAACATATATTTGGATTGAATAAATATTTAAAAAAAATAAAAATATGAATTTTAATGATCACTTTATGAATCATTAAACATAGTATAGTATGTTTAGTTAAATGGAGTATCAAATAATTAAAAATAATTAAGATATTTCCAATAATAAAATAAATCTGAGGAAAGTGAATTTTTTTAATAATTAAATAATGAAAAATGATATAAATACACATATTGTAGACCTTTAAAAATAATTATAGAATCGTTTTTCATAAACATAAGGATTCCAGGAGAAATATAATTTGTATATTATTTTTTCACACAAAGTAATATATTTAATAAATTATGATATGCCAGCATCAAACTCATCACTAGATCGTGTTGAGAAAGTGAGATACATAGGAAACTATAGAAGACGTCATGTGAGAATTTAACTATTCCCAAAAAAGTATAGCATAGAATATATGAATCATATAAATATTTTCCTGATAAAAGTAAAGAAATTTCAAGTAATTGGGAACTTTTAAATTCATGGGAAAATAATAATATGAATAAAGAATTCAAGTTGGAACTTAATAAAGCTAAATATCAAGCTTAAGTAAAGTTTATAAAGGTGCTGAAAGGTTTTTGGTCAAGTTACAAGTAATATTGAATAATATTTTGTAAATAAATAATTCTAATTTCTTATAGATTAATCTATTGATTGAAGGAAATCAGTTTAACATTCAAAACATGGAAATTTAAAGGGCGTAAATATACAATAGAATTATAATGAATGATTTCTAGAAGTTTCCAAACATTGAATATAAGAATAGAAAATGTAAAATTGAAGAATATAAATTAGAATAATGTAAATATAAACTAGAATTAGAATTTTAGAATTTATGAAACATACTACAGGGGAAGGGTGTTAAGGGTTTCATGGTAGACCGCGGTTCAGGGAGCTGTTTCTTTTCATCCACAAAAAAATATACTAATCAATATAGAAGAGAATAGTTTTTATATCCAGTAGTTCCCTTTTTAGATAATTATTCCCAATAACTATTATTTTCCCCTTTTCAACAATAAATGTCACAAACTAGCCTAGGTACCCTGGTAACTCGATAACCAAGTCGGCACTAACATGGACTGAAGGGAATTTCTGATCCCTACAGGTTGGTGACAATCACTTAGTATCATACAAAATGAAATTGAGAATGATTTTTTTCCACAAACATTATTTAAGGAGATAAAAAAGTCAGTATGAATCTAAAAGAAACTCCATATGGAGAACTGTACCAGAAGTCAAATAGGTATAAACAACACAAATTATTGTAAAAAATTTACAAGAAAAATATTATAGATAACCTAAGTCCAAACAGAATCAACTCTCCAAGCCTAAAGATCAATATCTAGAACCACCTCCAAGTGGTGTTTTTACCCTACTCAAACCTAGAAGGGGAAAATCTACAAACACCTGAAGGCACGGGTAATGTGTGAGATAAAATCCCAGTATGGTCTCCCTAAGGATTCTATAATAGATGCCAACAATTAACTAACCAAATAAAGATTTTAATTTTAAATAAAGAGATTTTTCATTTCAAAAGAATATTTAAAAAATCATGCTTTACATTTAAAATGATGTAAATACTTTAAAAAATTGTCTTAATAAACATTTTAAGTCATTTTATATAAATTTAAAAAGCATGAAAAATAGTTTATATACATTGGCATACATTTATATCTCAAATATAAACAGGTGAGAAACATGGTCATTTGTCAAAAGGTATGATAGTTACAGGCTATAGGACTCCACGCACTCAAGGTGATAGTGAAATATGTGTATACACATGACCCCTTCAATACTAGTAAAGAGGACTTCATTACCATCTCCTTGGGGATGTTATGTGCTACATTTATGTTTTGGAAAGTTTTAAATCATAGAGTGATGTCCCAAATAACTCACTAACTATATAGGAATTCATGTTCTCTAATAAACAAACATTGATTGGAAATTTATTTTAAAAATAGTTTAAAATAAAATTCATCCCATTCTCCCATTTCAAACATGCCAATTTTCATTTAAAACCCAAAATGGGTTTTTAATAAAAACATGTTTTCCCAAGATAAAACCCAAAGGTTTATATCAAAACCATTTTAAGATATTTATCTCATACAATAATTCGAAATCAATTCACAATTCAATTAAACAATTCACCTTCATAATTTAAATTTAACCATTTAAATTTCAAAAATTTCAATCATTTTCATAATAAATACCCAATTTAATGGAATTGGAGTTTTTCCCCAATTTTTTTCCCATATAAAATTTCAAACCTAAATACCTCAATTCAATGGAATTGGGTTTTTAACAATTTAATTTCATAATAGGATTAGTTAAATTGGCCAATCAAAACAGAACCACCTACCTAGGGATCATGAGATCTCAATACTCAAAACCCTAATCGAGATTTTCCAGTGAATAATGACGACAAAGTAATTTGGGAATAACACCTAGATCTAAGATCTAAAACAAATTTTATTAGATCTAACAATATCATGGAGATCCAAAAAACCCTGGGGAGGATAAGAGAGATAGTGGGATGAAGATAATGAGAAGAAGAAACTAACTGGGAGAAGATTGAATGTCATTCACCTATATTTGACTCACTTCTGAAAGGTTATAGAAGGGAAAAATATAATCTTGGGAGATATTAGAGACGAAGAAATCTCTTGGAAGTTGTAAAATCCCATTAGGGGTCTAAAAAGTGAGTTTCATGAATTTTAAAATAGTTTTTATATTAAAAAAAACATGTATGCGTGGTTAGTTGGGTAGGGTCACATGGTTAAACCAAAATATACACCCTAGCCATGTGCCCCTTTTCCCAAGGTACACAACTTATACTAAGTGGGTGCACGATTTTTTAAACCATGTTCTAGCCATGAAAAACCCCACTATCTGAGTCTTTATGGTTTCTACTAAGATGGCACACGGTTTGGGCGAACTGTGCGCCAACCATGAACTAGCCCATTACTTTAAAAAATTTAAATTTCTCACCAGAAACAACCCCAAATAAAACCCAACAAAATCATGATCAAATTATGGGTTTATGAATTCTTGAAAAGAGTAACATGATGTTACAACCTCGACATCATAGAAACATTATATCCCCAAAAATCCAACTTAGAAGCTTTCATGACAAAAATTTGAGGCCACTCCTCTCTCATCAATGCCTCCCTCTCCCACATCTCAGAAGAATCAGAACAGTTCTTCCATATCACTTAAATCAAAGGTATTATCTTCCCATGAAGTACCTTAGTTTGATAATCAACATTCCTGACTATCCTCTTAATAATGGATAAATTAGGTTCAACCTCAAGATCACTTCAGCTCGAAATATGAGATAGATCAGAAAGATACTTTCATAGCTGAGATACGTGGAACACTTTATGTATCGACATTAGCTATGGTGGAAGTGATGAATGGTAAGAAATGTCTCCTACCAGCTCGACAACCTCAAAAGGTCCCACAAAACTAGGAGTAAGTTTCCCTTACCTCCTAAGTCATCGATGAACCCACCTAGGTGAAACATTCAAGAAGACCTGGTCACCACCTGAGTATTCTAACAATCTATGATGATGATCGGCATAAGACTTATACTAGCTCTGTGACATTAACATTCTCTGAAGAATCATCTGAATATTTGTTGTCATCTCTTGAACCAAGCTCGGTCCAACCAAGGAACTTTCACCAATCTCTGAACAACACAACAGAGACCTATATGGACAGCCATATAAGGCCTAAAAAGGATCTGTTTTGATTATAGACTATTAAAAAATGTCATAATAAAACTCAACCAGCCCCATATGGTCATTACAAGCCCCACAAAATCCGAGAACACAAGTACATATAATATCCTCAAAACTTTTTATATATTTTTCTCTTTGGACTCCTGACTGTGAATGGTATGTCATGCTTAAACAAACCTGAGAAACTAGTGCCTCCTAAAGGGCTCTCCATAAATGGGAAGTGAACCAAGGATCCCTATCAGAGACTACAGAAGATGGAACTCTGTGAAAGTGAAAAATATCTTTCACATAGATATTTCTCAACTCATCAACTTTAGTTGTATCACGAATGGATATAAAGTGATTTGATTTTGTTAGTTTATCGATCACAACCCATATCACAATATTCTTTCTATCGGTACGTGGAAACTCAACCACAAAGTTCATAGTGATTTTATCCCACTTCCAAGTTGTCACTATAAGTGGATGAAGCAAACACTAAGGATTTTGGTGCTTGGCCTTGACCTATTGGCATGTATAACAATGAGAGACAAATTCAAGAATACCCCATCTCATACCTGGACACCAGAATCTACACTATATTTCATAGAACATCTTCCTGGTTTCTTAATGCATATCCCACTGAGAGTTATGGAAATACCCCATCATAGTTTTCCTTACCGCTAACGATGCAACAAAGTTATTATTATAACATAGAATGCATGTGGTGGAGAATGACCAACTAGGAATGGTCTCCCCACTATAAAGAGAGTCTCTAATACTGCAGAACTCGTCATAAAAAGATTTTCCCTGAAAAATCATCTTGAGAAGAGTGAATTTCAAATGAACACTGGATAAAGAAACCTCAGACTCCAATTCTGACACTCCAATATGAAACTGTGAAAAGAGAGCCTTCAAGTTTCACTCTTTTAAATATTCTTTCCCAGTCTGAGTTATAATTTTTCTACTAAAATCATCTATGATGACATTCCCTTTCCTTGGGGTATAAGTGATGTCAAAGTTGAAATATTGAAGGTATTCCACCCAACGCCTCTGGTGGAGATTCAAATCCTTTTGAGGGAAGATTTAACTCAAGATCATGTGGTCTAAAAACATGTTAAACCTTTCTCCATAAAGGTAGTGTCACCAACTCTTAAGTACATGAATCACAGCTTCAAGTTCATGGTTGTGGGTTAGATAATAATTCTAGTGTGGCCTATAATGACGAGAGCCATAAGCAATGACATGATCACCCTACATAAGAACACAGTACAAAAATAAACCCAATGCATCACAAATACCACATAGCCCTACACAGTCTCTGGAAGATACTAGCATAGTAGTCAAAACACATTTTATCTCAGCAAAAGAACTCTAACATTTTTCATCCCAAGAAAACTTTACTCCCTTCTGAGTTAGAGCAGTCATCGAAGATGCTAACTTTGAGAATCTTTTACAAACCGACGATAATATCCAGCTAAACCCCATAAGTTCTAAATATTTAAAACATTTCATGGTCTCTCCCATATCATAACAGCCTTCACCTTCTCAAGATCAATTGATATTCTATGTTTTGACACCATGTGTCCCAATAACTTCACTTCCTAAATTCAAAAATCACATTTCAAAAGCTTGGAATAAATTTGGTGATTTCTCAAAAATTATGGAACTTCTCTCAGATGATGTACATGATTCTATTTAGACTTAGATTAAACCAGGATTTCACCCACAAAGTTATCAAGATACTCATGTAAAATATTTTTTATTAAAGCCATGAAAATTGTAGGAGTGTCAGTTAAAATAAAGGGCCTGAAAAGGTACTCATAATGGTCATACCCGCTCAAATATTCTCTCTCCAAATCAAAATCAAACATAGATATCACTTTCCCCAACTCTAGATAATATATTCTGGCTCTACTCGACCTTAATTACTATTATCCTTGAAAAACATGGCACACACCATCAGGTGAGATGAAGGAGACCCATCGAAGATAACAATCAATTCAGTCTTTATTGATAATGATCCAATCCATACAAAAATTAAATCAAACAGTTTCATGATAAGAATCAAAATGCTCTAAGCAATCCCAATATATGAAGAAGAGAAAACACAAGTGGGACTACGGAGACCCCACTCTCTCCTCTTTCCAAGGGGTGTGGAAATATCCATTACATAAGATAAAATATCCCTAGGAAGATTTAGCATATTAACAATATAGGTTGAAATAAAAGAGTGAGATGCACCAGTATCAAACAAATCAATCATTAATTATTAAGCTATAGTAATGGTACCTCTCACAGTTTTTGGACCTATATCTACTTCCTTTGGAGACTCTTCTACGTCATGAAGAAGCTTCATTCTGGATGTTTGTGGTTGTAACCCTCTTATATGTGAATAATATGATTGTGTCGCATTTTTAGAAGGTGATGATGACCCCATGACACTATACAGATTATAATATACATGGAATAACTTCTTTAGTTAACCTGAGCATCTGTAGGAGCCACATATATTGGGTTCCACAGTGAAAACCCTATTTGGAACCCCAAGCTTGACACACTGGTAGTAGATCAAAGGGTCTCTTCCAGGCACTACAGGAGGTTTAGAAAAACCCTAATATTGAGAACCACCATAAGAATCATCACTCTTCCTCTTTCCCTTAGAGAAAAACACACTACCACTAGAAGAATAAAAAAATCCTATCTACCCTGACTTTCCAGCCAGGTCCATCTCAACCATTAATGCTCTATCCATCACCTCAACATAAGAAGGTATATTTAGTAAAAAAAATATTATATTGAATATCTTCTCGAAGTCCCAACTCTGACCATTGAGTCTTAATCTTATCATTTGGTACCATCTCAGGTGAAAAATTCACAAACTCAGTAAAACAGTTTGCATACTCTGTCATGGTCTTGTCATTATGCTCATGCTTGAAAAACTCACAATACTTGGCCAACAACATTGAATCTGGATAGAACTGGTCAATGAAAAGTTCATTGAAGTCTTTCCACTATAAGCCCTCATGTTTCTTCATCATTACCATTTTTCACCATCTTCTTCTATTTCCCTCTAGCACAAAGGTGGTACACTTCACCTTGATTTCATTAGGTGTTTCCAATAATTCAAACAAGAACTCAATCCTTCTCAACCATTCCTCAGCTAGTTTCAGGTCATTAGTGCCTCTAAATGTTGGTGGTTTCTAGCAAAGGAACTCCTGAGAACGATCCCATAGAACACTCCTTTGAGGTTCCATAGTTAGAGCCTGAACAGGAGCTGGTGGTGATATATGTCCCAAAGGTTAGATAGTATGCACAATCACCTCCACTAGACTCGGTTCCACAAGGGGATTTTATCACTAAGGTTCATCAGAAGCTTCCTCCTGAATCCAATTTTCATGACTTCTTGGAGGCATGATGCTACACAACATCAGTAGAAAACAAGGAAGACATCAAATTTAACACTCAAACTAAGTAATAAAGGAAATTAATCCCAACATATAGACAAACAAGATTTGTATTTCAATTTATCTAAATAAAAATTAGGTAAAAGACTAGAACTAATCCAAAAGATTTATTTCCAAAACCACCCCTAGAGACTTAAGGCTCATTGTGGTGAGATCTGTCCAGACACTCAATCGCAACTACCTCCCAAATCCTGATAAGAAAACACAACTATATACTGACATCAAGTCAAGATGAAAAAACCACACCATTGATACAACTTTTTCATGAACTATCCTAGGTACCCCGATAACTCAATAACTGATCTGGCACTAAAATGACCCGAAGGGAGTTCTCGATCCCCATGGGTTGGAGACTAGCACCTGGAATCATACAAAATGAAAGTGGGATTATTTTTTCCATAAACATTGCATAATATGATAAAGAAGTCAGTATACATCAAAAAAAACTCTATAGGGAGAACTGTATCAGAAGTAAAATAGGTATAAAAAACATAAAGTACTATAGAAGAGTACCAAAAAATAGGATAGATAACCCAAGTCTCGATGGAAACAACACTCCAAGCCCAAAGATCAACAGTTATAACCACCTCTAAGTGGTGCTTTTCCTCTACTATAACCTAGAATTAGATAATCTATAAACACCCAAAGGTACTGGTAGGGTGTGATCTAAAATACCAATATGGTCTCACTAATGATTTTATAACAGATTCCAATATTTAATTAACCAAATAAGGCTTTCAATTTTAAATAAATGGGTTTGGAATTTCAAAATAATATTTAAAAAAATCATGCTTTACATTTCAAATGATAGAAATACTTTAAAAAAATGGATTAATAAAATTTTTATATAAGATAGTTTATATAAATTCCTAAGTCATGTAAAACAATTTACAAACATTAGCATACATTTATATCTCAAATATAAACAAGTGAGAAACATGGAAATCTACCAAAAGTTATGAAAGTTCCAGGATATAGGACTCCACACACTCAAGGTAACATAGAAATATGTGTATACACACATCCCCTTCGATAGTGGTCAAGAGTTATTCATCACCATCCCTTCGAGGATGTGATGTGCTGCATTTATGTTTTGGAATGCTGCAAATTATAGAGTGTTGTCTGAAATAACTCACTAACTACCTAGGTTTTCAAATTCTCTAATAAAAAATAATGATGGGAAATTTATTTTAAAAATATTTTAAAATACAATTCATCCTATTCTCCCATTTTAAACATTCTAATTTCCATTTAAAAACTAAAATGGGTTTTTAATTAGAACATGCCTTTTTCCAAGATAAAACCCAAAGGTTTCTATCAAAACCATTTTAATCCATTTTTATCATACAAGAATTTGATATCAATTCATAATTCACTTTAACAATTTAAATTTCAAAAAATTCAATCAATTTCACAATAAATCCCCAATTCAATGGAATTAGGGTTTTTCCCAATTTTATGACAAAATCCAATTTCAAATACAAATCCCCAAATTCAATGGAATTGGGTTTTTAACAATTTAATTTTATAAGAATCAAATCCCACACATTAAATTAAAATAAATTTAATCAAATAAAGTAGTTTAGGGTTAATTAAATTGGTCAATCAAAACAGAACCACCTACCTCAGGATCACAGTATCTCGAGAATCTAAACACTAATTAGAATTCACCAACAAAGAAAACGATAATGGAATCTGAAAATCACTCCTAAATCCAGGATCCAAAAAAAAGATTGTTAGATCTTTAAATAGCATGGAAACCCACTGAACCCTAGGGAGGAGAAGAGAGATAGCATAGAGAAGAGAACAAGAAGAGAAAACTAACTAGGAGAATATCAAACGTCATTCTCCTAGCTTTGATTCACATCCAAAAGGGTTTAGAGGGTTTAAAAATTGGTCTTGAGAGATCCTATGGAATAAGAAATCACTTGGGGGATTTATATGCCCATTGAGGATCTAAAAAGTGGGTTTTAGGAATTTTAAAACAAATTTAAAATTAAAAAAAAACTCTATGCACGGTTACCTAGGTAGAGCTTCATGGTTAAACCAAACTGTCCACCCTAGTTGTCCACCCCTTTTTCAAAGGTGTATAGTTTCTACTAAGTGGGGAATGGTTTTTCAAACCGTACACTATCCATGAAAAAATCCAATGTCTGTTTTTGCATGGTTTCCACTGAGATAGCACATAGTTTGGGAAAACCATGCTCCAACTATGTAATAGCCCAAAACTTCTAAAATTTCCAAAGTTCTCACCCGAAAAAACCTGAAATGAAACCCAACCAAAGCAAGATCAAAAGAGGGGTTTAGGAATACCTAAAAATAGTAACAAGATGTTACAATAACAGATAATGAAAAGATTTATCCATGTTAGAATAGATAAAATAAATACAAACTAGCATATGTTTTTCCAAATAACTTATTATTTTTCAAGATCCCCATCCACAAACAGAAGATCTAAAAAACAACACCACCTAGAAAAAAGATCCTCAAGAGTCGTGAAGGACCCGAACATTGAAGAGACCAACACCAAAAAAGAAAATCAAATATCATATAGCTCTTCTAAATACACATCAATTCTACATGATACATATTATCTCTAGTAAATACATATCATTATTATAACACAAGTATAAAATTCAATAATGAGAACATATAACATATAATGAAATTAGAAAATAGGAAAATATTTTTCATATAGATGGTGAACACCAAAGTGAATATACAACATATTTATGTTTGTTTCACAAAGTTGTGCATGTTACATGGCCATAAAATTATGAAAATATAATCAATACAAAATTCCAACTACACAATTAATGCAATTACAAAAATTATGCTTATATTTCATAGAATGTGTCTAGTGAACACAATAGAACAACTATATGCATTTGTAGAACTTTGTCAAAATTAGATATTTAAGAAAATATAATATAACATATCTAAAAACACTAAATTAATTAATAATGAAATGTTTTAACAAAAAACTGACTAAATTAAAATTTAACATTATATAATTAATAAAGTGAAGAAAGAAAAAATAGATTATCATAGGAAAAATTAATGGCCTAATATGAGAATACTGAAAAAGAAATTAACATCATCCTATTAAACATAAAAATATTTAATGTGAGAATATTTAAAAAATATATACATGATTTAAATAATAATAACTTATTTTTCATTAAAAATGATATTTAATGAAAATTATTCGAAAATGGAGTTATTGTTAGAGATATCAAAAATAACTATATTAAACTTGACTGGGTTAAACTTCACATTAGTAAACAAAAAAATTAATATTAGACATGAAAATATTTAATATTAAATATAAAAATATGTAATGTTAAAAATTTATAGTATTTTATATGAAACATAATAATATTTTCATGGAAAATTGATCGATAAAAATTAACATCATAAGAAACCTTGTGGATCAAAACAAAATCCTTGAGTAGATTTCTATGAAATCTAATTTTCTTATTACTTTAATCCTTGATAGGTGGTTTATATAAACGTAGTTAAAAACATATGTAAAATTTTATAACCATGATATAATGAAGAATCATTGATTGGAATGTTTAAAAATAAAATACCAAACAAATTCATAAGTAATTGGCAGTCAAACATCAGTATTGAAGAATAGGCTAAAATATTGGAATTAGGTCTATTAAATTGGAACTTAAATTCCAATTTTTCATCAAAATTATAGAAATAAATTATTATATATTGAATAATTTAATTAGTTTCTTAAGTTTAAAAAATGAAGTGTATAAAATAGGCATGTATCATAGGTATTACTATTGTAGAAGATGTATTACTCAAGTAATTTGGGTGAATTTTGAATTAGCAGAAAAAAATAAGCACCTAGAAAGTGTAAATAAAATATACAGAATAAAATATTAAGTTAATATTTGTATAAGATTGTTTAGATAATTAAAAAATGAACTATTAATGCCTATGATATTGAAAAAATTATTTTCTATAATATATATGGTCAAAAATAAAGATTAAACATGTAAACAAAAAATATAGGGTGAAAAATTTAGAGATCCAATATTATAACAACATAGAGTCAACCAATACAAAGGAGAAATTTCATACAGTGAACATTTAGAGAGCCAATAAAAAATAATAAATAGATAGTGTAGTTCAAGAAAATTCATTTAATGAACATATAGAGAAAAACAAAATTAAAAAATATTGTTACATGAGAAGAGATGAGGTACTTATCTAAATAATTTCATCCATATGATATCTGAGATATAAGAGAAAATAAATTCAATGTTTTTAAGAGAAGTTATATGGGGAATAGAAAATGAAAAAATTAAGGGAAGGAAATAAATTAACACAAAAGGTGTTATAATCATATGATATAAATAGATTGGGGGAGGGGTGGGGGAGATTAATGTAACCTAGATATGGGTGGCCTAAAATTGATACTAGTAAAAATCATAGATACTGATGAGATAATCAAACCCAAAGAAAATCAGAATTTTTTTTTGAAGAAATCATACCCGACGCAGTAACTCAAAACAAAAAACCCTATCTGAGACAAATATTACAATTAATAAGACAAGAAATTAAAACAATTAAATATTATCCAATGAAAATTAGAGAGGATAGTGATCTAAAATCAAAGAAACCCTTCTCAATAGAATAAATCAAAAGGAATGTGAGGAATTTGAACCATCGTGGTTCATATATTTCTGGATTTGACATGATTATGTGGTTTTATATTAGATAAAATCATAGTTAATGGAATACAAAACAGCATAAATTGAATAGAGTTTTGAGGAAATAGAACAATCATCATTCAAACAAACATTATTACATTCCAATCAGAAGTAGTGAGTCGTGTATCATATACTGGTGAGATTTGTTGGAGCATTTAGAATGTGGGAATACTACAGAGGCAACATATAGTGAGTTGAGGAGGTGGGTAGCCTGAAGGCAGGGGTGGAGGCGGAGGCGAAGGCATAGATGGAGGCGGAGCCACATCGAAGCCATGTCGGATCCATGTTGGATCCATTTCATAGTCGTGTTAGAGGAGGATCATGGGAAGTTGGGGTGTCTACATCGGAGGAACACCATAGGATGAGGTGTGGAGGCCACCTTAGAGTAGCATTAGAAGGGATGTGGGATGGTCATGTCATAGGAGGAGTATTGTGAGGACAATGGGTAGTCATGTCGAAGGAGGAGGGTCATGGGAGGTAGCGTCGGTAGAGGAGGGTTGCGGGGAGGAGAGATCATGAGAGAAGAAATGGGGGATGGTCATACTGTCATGGGTATTTTATAACCTATGGTAATGTGTTAGCCCATATCCATGGATTTTATAAATCTTGGCTATATGGGTGTGGCTATAAACGCAATTTCTAATAGCGGACTTTTATTAAATAACCTCCCACTAAAATGATGGCCCCTTTTAAAATATTCATCATACCCATTATTGGGGAAAGATCTATATTTCACTAAGAAATGATCCTACTACTACATTCATCTCACCACTTAGTTATTTAGGTAGTGAATCATCCTAATTATATCATATATGACTCATGTATAGTCGAGTGCAAAACCCTTTTTCCAATCCATAAAATAGATAAACTCAATTCTATTTGTCTAGTATCCTAACTGTTATGGCTTCCCAGCTAGTGTAACCAAAAGAAACTGACAAAAAAAACTAACACTAAATAATCCAATGTCACCCAATTAATCATGAAACTACCAGAAAATGAAATCTATAGTCACTTATTACTTTCTTTCATTGTATAAGATAATCTAAGGGGACATGATTAATCACAAAACTACCCAGTTGGAGGATTGGTGTCTTAACAAGTACCACTTTGGAAGGAATCTAACTCTTGGTATTTTAAGGGGATTTTAATCTCAATATCTTATCTCATGTTATTCCATTTTATGTATGCATTATTCTAATAATTTATTTATGAAACCTATTCCCTATACTAAAACAATATGTTCAAACCATATTGATGTGTAACTCTTTATACAACCCATAGTTTTTTATTACTCACCTAAAAATAGAAGCTAAACATATTCATACATATTCAAATGAATCAAATTCATAAGGTAAATGAAAAATTTATGTAGAGGAATATATTTATATGAGATTGAAAATTTCAACATGAGAAACCCCAGGAAAATATATAGCCAACCCCATTCCCTTTCCTAGAAAAGGCATAGACCTCCAGGTAAGTATATAGTCTGAACCCAAGTCCCTCTAACCAGTGATATTTTACTCAAGAAATAATTCAATTCATCGTTGACCTAAAACCTAATATGTGTAAACCATATTCAACAACTAAATTAAAATTCATAAATTCAATTACAAATCAAGTTCAAGGTAGATAAAAAACTAAACTCATTATAGAGTCATTCTTATCATGCATTTCAAGTCTCTATCCTAGATACAATTTAACATTTTAAACCAAATAATACATCATTCATCATATAAATGGTTTATTACAATGAATAAAATAGATAATAACCTTTAAATATATGAAATATACAAATATTTAATCCTGGGATAACAATTTATGAACAATTCATAAATTAAAATCTAATTATAAACACTTTATAATCATGCTTATTATTATGTACAATCAATAAATATAAATATAAAAATTTTATATTTATTTTAATATGAACACTTTCATATTTATCTTTATATGAAATATTATTTTAAATAAAAAATATTTTTGAATTATAAGAATTTTTATAATCCAATTTTCTATTATGTAAACATCTTATAAAATCTAATATCTTATATTTAATCATCATTTAAACTTTTATCAAATCAAACATCAAAACCCATTTGATGTGGCTTAAAAAATACCCAAATAAGGCCCCATTTTATCTTAAATAATTAAAAATATTTAATTATGAACAAATCATAATTTAAATATAAACTATTTTATATTTTTACCTTATATAATTTATAACCCTTTACAAATTATCTATTATAATTTCTAAATAATCACTTTTATTTATAGATCATAATGCATACCATATAATTTAGTTAAAAGTTATTTTAAATATTCACATTTAATATTTAAGGAATATTTAATAACATATGTTTCATAAACATGTATTAATTAATTATATATCCTTTATAATTAATTAATTAATTAAAAATTTATTAATTAATAAATTTTCCCAAAATAACTTTTATAAAGATTTATAAACATTTTATAAACCATTTAGAACATTTTATCTGTTAAAAAATTTTGATAATATATAAAACAATTCAGTTTACCCTTATATAGAATCCTTGTTTTGTGTAAGGGTAACCTCCTTCTACCCTTATGTAGATACTCTATGTATGGGTAAACCAATTTATACCTTTACATAGGTCTTTTGGAACCCTCACATCAAGGTAGAACTAATTTTATAAAATCAATGTAAGGGTAGACCACTAGTTGTGTTGAGATAATGTGTTAGTTACCTTTACATAAACCTTTAAAACACATCTTTAACATTATGCACACAGTTTATGTAAGGGTAAGAGTTATATAACCCTTCTTTAGACCATATAATATTATAAGGTGACCCTTATATAGTTTATATTGTGTAAGGGTAATCAAGGGTGACCATTACACAATCAATTATGTCTACATAATGGTAATGCCTTGAGTACCTTTGTTTGTTCTAGATATAGTGGAAGTGCTTATTACAGTTGATCTTGACTCAAAAAATTTCATATTTTATTGATCATTCATATATTTTACAAGATGAAAACTTCATGACCAATGAAATTCTTTCAAATAATATTGAAAAATAATGTTTTCGGAACCAAGAGGATATATTTTCAAGTTAAAAATAAATATTAATTTAAATAGATAGGAAGAAATCATATCTTATTCTTAAGATCTTTATTTTAATAAGATATTTATCGTATGAAACCCTTTTCATTTACCAGTCATTGAATTTTTAGGATCCAAGTGTAAAATCCATCTAGTGGTGTTATACACGTGCTCCTTTGATCTCTAAACAATGTCGATGGATTTTCATGTGCTAGGATAGTGGATGAATCATCTTGAAGTGTTTATTTTTATCATTATGAAAATTCATTTGGACTTGAATAACTATCCTTGTAATCTAATTCTTAATATTATTGATGGGAAATGAGAATCCCTATATCATTCATTAGTCTTTAGAGAGATATCTATATTTTATTGTGCATAATGATTCTCAATTTCAAGAATTCTCTACACAATTTACTTAATAATCTATTTATAGATATAAATTTATGGTTAAATATTATTTAATTACACAATAGAATTTAAATAATATAATAAAAATTATATGACCTCATTTTATGTAATAATTTTATTATTATTATTTTCTAATGGTGTGCACTAACTAGAGCAATGAAAAATATTATTTTACCAACTTGAAAATTAATATTTATCTCTAGAATCAATCCTAATCTACTAGTCCTCATTGGGATTTATAAATAAATATTATATATATCCATGTAAAAATTAATTACCCTAAGAATAAATATTTATTTAATTTATATGATCAACAAATCCTAAATATAATTATTCCTCTGATTTGAGAATAATATTTTTTCCAATAATTAAATTCAAATTTAATTTAATTGAGATCAATGGAAACACTTAGTGTGTGACCCTCTAGGATTATTTCTCATTGGTGATATTTCCTAATATCCAAGATTATTATAAAGAAATGGATCAAGGAACCCAACATAAATAATTTAATGTCACAATGTCAACAACCACACAATATCACTCATTGTGTAATATAATCCATTTGTCATTGTATCTCATCAAGAAGGTTTCCCACCCATTTCATCTACCTATATGGAAGATAAGTATTTCTTTGATTTTATAAGATAAACTCATCATTACACCATATACATGTAATTTAATGTGATGATTCCATTTCAATCAAAGGGATGAGATATCAACTTCCGTAAATATGGAAGGAACAAATACTTCCTCAACTTATTTATTAATAACACATCATTCATGATGCACCCAACATACCCAACTTTACCATAAACTATTTTCATAGTGGTTTATGGAAAAACATGTACTTTAATGATTCATGAAATCCATTAATAATAATATTAAAGTATAAGGACTATTATATATTTATGAATATAAGAATATCCAATGACACATAAACATGTGTAATTCCTACTGGAGGGTTTGTTCCCATAATCTTCTATCTTGAAGACTATCAAGTGTGAAATTCATGAGATAAATTCCCATATTCTTACAAGTACTTTCACCTGGTGTTAAATATACTATGTTCCTTGTCATAGAATTTTATCCAACCATAGAACAATTTTTCAAGAATATCATCATGGAATTTCAAGGTTCTCATCATATTGGAGAACTGTTATGCCCTTTTAATGTGATAGATAAACTAGGAAAATATTAAATTAAAGTTATATATAACTATGAATTATATGTAATAATATATTTAAATTAATATTCCCTTATTTTAATATTCATTCAATCTAAAGTATATGTATTTGGTTCTAGTACATTAACTCGAACAAACTCCCACTTGAACTAGAGCAACCTTCCAATGACTTTTAATCCACTAGATATCGCCTGATGATCATGTTTATACTAAGTTAAGGATTTATTCAAGGGGTATATAATGTTGTATTTCATGGATAATATATTCACTTTGACTTCACATCTCTAAGAAAAATCCATCAAGATATGATATATCTAAAGTATGTGCTTCATCCTCTAATGCGATCTTAGCCTCTTTCCAAGATCCACCACTTCAGTATTATCACAATAGGGTGTGATAGTATATTTATTTCTAGGAAACACATCAATATCTTGGATGAAGTTTCATATCCAAAGTTATTTTATAGCTACCTCATAAATTATAATCTACTCATAATCTACTGTAGAATTTGAGACTATGACTATCTTTGAGCTATTCTAGCACATAAAACCTTTTTTTGTGGGTGAATATGTATCTTGAATAAGATTTCAGATCTTCCTGATTTATTTGGAAACATGTATATGTATATCCCCTAATGACTAGTCCATCATATTCCCCATATACTATGATCGTTTCCTTTGTTCACCTCAGATACTTAATTATAGTTTTTAATTTCATCCAATAGTGGTCACCTAGGTCAAGTTGATATCTTTCTATGGTACTCAAGGCATAGAGGGCATCTAGCCTTGTACATAACATAGCATGCATGGATGATCCAATTTCTGATGATTATATAATCCTTTCCATCCTCTATCATTCCTCATGTATTTAAGGACACATTTTATTATAAAGATGAATGTCATGTGACCTAGGAAACAATCCTCTCTTGGATTGTTCTATACTATATATTTTTAGTGTCTTTTAAATGTATGTACTTTTAATTAAACCAAGAAACCTCTTGGATCAATCATGATGGATCTTGATCCCAAGAATATATGCTTCTTCACCTAAGTCCTTTATGGATAAGTATATATTCAACCAAGCTTTAATAGACTATATGACTAGTAATTCATTTCCAATTAGTAGTATGTCATTGATATAAACTATTTGGAAAATGAATACACT
The DNA here is from genome assembly GCA_963277665.1 of Viscum album. NCBI lineage: Eukaryota > Viridiplantae > Streptophyta > Magnoliopsida > Santalales > Viscaceae > Viscum > Viscum album. The sequence continues at coordinate 1,700,056,441 of OY728158.1, read as the reverse complement.
CCCACTAAACCACTTATAGACACAAGTCTCACATTTATTATTTGTGAAGAAAAATCGTGTTATGGATTCATCGAACCAAATGTTCCATGACCTGGATGCCTTCTTTAATCCAAAAATAAATCTTTCTAACTTGCATACATTTTTGGAATATTTTTTAGTAAAAAACCCTTCGAGTTGTGTCATATAGACATCTTAATGAAAGTTACCATTTAGGAAGGATACTTTTACATCTATCTTAAAAATCCCATCACCATGGTAAGAAACTATAGTGTGTATAATTATGATGGATTTCAACATAGAAACTAGTGAAAACGTTTCATCATCGTCTATATATTAACATTATTTGAACCCATTTGCATCCATTTGTTCCTTATAAGTGTTGAATTGTCCATCCATGTCCAGTTTCTTATTGAATACCCATTTACAAACAACAGGATTTACATCCACTGGAGGATCTACCAAAATACATACTAGGCTTTGATATATAGAATTCATTTCAAAATTCATGGATTTTTTCCACTTGGAAATTTTTATGCCACTTATTTCTTCCTTATAGGATATAAGTCATCATTATCAACTAATAATGATCCACTATCCATGGTGACTATAAAACCATATATTTTATATTCTATAACCTCTCTTATACATCTACACATCACTTTTGTCTCTATAACATTCTATTCCATGGAGATTTGTGGGATATGTTCCTATACTAACTCATGTGTATATTAAGATTAGACTTTATCAAATTCTATATCACTTCAACTATCTATTTTAGAGATATGATACCTATCAAGGAATGTGGTACAAATTTCAACCACAACGTTTTCATCTAAAGTTTCATATAGGTAATATCCCCTTATTTCCTTAGGATATCCTATAAAGATTCACTTAGTACCTCAGGGTGAAATTTTGTTTCCATAAATATCCTTAACAAATTCTTTGCATCGCCACACTCATACATGTGAAAAAACTGGTTTATTTCTATACAAAATTTCATATAGAATATCATTTTTCTTATTAGTTGGAACTTGATTTAGAATTTTTGTTATTTTCTACAATGCACGTCCTCAAAATGATAACAGAAGACTCACATGACTCATCATTGATCACACCATGTAAAATAGGGTGAGGTTTCTCCTTTTAATTACAAAATTCCATTGTGGTGTATAAGGAATAGTGAATTGGGATAGAACCCCAAACTCCCATAAATAATCAATTAATTCTTGATTAAGATATTTTCCACCACAGTCTGAGTGAATTTTCTTAATATTCTTACCATGTTGGTCCTCAAATTCATTCTTATATTCCTTTAATTTTTCAAAGGAATCTGACTTATACCTCATTAAGTAGACATATCTGTATCTATTAAATTATTTGGTAAAATTTATGAATTATGATTTCCCGCCCATGGATTCAAATAGAAAAATTACCCACACATTAGTATGAACTAACTCAATAAGATCAAAGGCCCTTTCACATTTTCTACAAAATGGAGATTTGGTCATTTTTCCTTGTAAACATGAGTGACACACACCAAGTGGTTTTAGTTCAAAGGAATCTAAATATCCATCTTGGTGTAATATGGTCAAAAAAAATTTGTTTACATGACTAGATAATGATGCCATGGTTGGGTGTTGTATAAATCATGTGAACTATTTTAATTATTTATTTCCATTACATAGTTTTTGAAATCCAATATATAAATATTTTAATTTAAATATTCCATATCGTAACACGTGATTTCTTTATAAAAGAAGAATCACTTATTTCCAAACTTAAAAATAAATTCATATGTATTAAGTATGGACATATAAATAAGGATTTTGGTAACTGATAAAACATAATAACAATATTCTAGAACCAATTTCATTCTCATTAAAAATGTGAGGTGGTAATCCCCAATAGCCACAGTATTTAGTTTGGCTCTGTTGGCTACTCATAGATTAAACTCACCACAGAAAATCCTTTAGAATCTACCTAGTTTATGAATTTTAATACATGTGTGAGCACCACATGATATATCTAATACCCAATTTATAGAAATTAATAAATTTCACTTGATAAAAAATGCACCTAAATCTTCCCCTAGCTTTTTTTCATGGGTGAAATTTTTCTTTCGGTGGCCTCTCTTGGAAAATGAGAAATAGATAGTATTATGATATCTTTATTTTCCATTGATCCTTCTCTACTTGTAAGGAAATTATAAAGAATCTTTAGAGTGAGAGTTCTTCTCTTGTTCTTACCTTTTATTTACCATAATTACATAAGGATTTTCAAGCTTCATATACACATCAACTTGGAAAATTAGAGTGAGAAGATCTGGAAGAGACTTCTCTATGTTATTCATTTTGAAATTGACAACAAAAATGGAGAACCTATAAGGGAGTGATGAAATAATGAGATTGGTGTGTGGTTCTTCATGTATTTTAAACCCTAGAACCTCTATGAACTCAATGTAGCTAATGAGTTTGACTACGTGAGACCCATCTGGAACACTTTCTCAAATGTTACTCAGAAAGAGAACCCAGTATATCTCAAACCATACTTGTCTTTCTCTCTCACAATAATGACTATGGAGATATTGGAGTATGCTATAAGAATCCATGTCTTCATATGACTACATGAGTTTATTGTACATGGATGAAATCATTAAACAATAAATATAAATTGCATCGCTCAAGTTTTTATCATAGATAGAGAAATCCTCAACACTTTCTTCCTTTATAAGTGGATCGGTCATTAGAGATTCTATCACATAAGATTTTCATTCATGGTGAAACACTATTCACTGGTGTTTGAACCATTACTAGAAGTTTCTACCGGTTAGGTGATGGTATTTCTCCATAATAAATCACTGGGATAATGTGGTTTATGAACTTGTCATATTTTACAATAATAAAAGAGAATATATTAGTACTTTTCTTGATTGAAAATTAAGTGATACATAATATTTTTTAATTTTATTAAGTATCCCACTATTTTATAAATAATCAATGACCCTTACCATTGAACTTGGAATACCCCATCATATAGAAATTCTAGTGGAAATGATCCATATTTTACTTCTTATAATCTAGATAGAGGCCATTAAAATTATTAGAAACCATTTAGGTGGATAGTATTTCCAACTGTAAACTGACAACTCCTTGAACTATTGAGTTGAGTCCCCGATCTAGAAATACTAACTTAGATTTCCTCAACACTTTCCTCCAAATTTTTATTGGATAGACAGAGTCCATTAAACCCAAAACTGATTTAGTTAATTCGGCCCACTATCTTAGTTAAGACTTCCTGATTATTAAAATTTCCCATGATAGAGGCTGAACTGATTCTTTAACTATGGATTCATCATAATCTAGATGATGTAAGTCTAAATGAATTAATATTAACTTAGTGATTTTTTTATGTTTATTATGTGTAAATATTTCTTATTTTATACTTTTCATGTATTCTTAATATAAAGTGGGTTTTAATTTATGGATTATCCATATTCTGACAAAACAATTACACATAACTCATTTATTTTAATTCCATATTTTCATATTAAACCATTTATTTATGTGATATAAATCTTGTATCCATAAAATAAATCATGCATGGACAGAAATAAAATAAATAAATAAATGACATGATCATGATATTACCTAATGGTTGATTCATTGATCAGACAATAAGTTGACCTATAGCCCTAGGGGGGAACTCCTTGTGTTATTCTTAGCATGAGCTATAGCATTCCACCTATCCACCTATTTATTGCTCATGTTGGTTTTGTCTCGGTTCCATATTGAACTTCCTCCACCTCAGCTCCACCTTGAATCAACTCCAAGAACCTTTGGATACTCCTTTTATTATATGAATTTTATAACTCATACACAAGTGATGGGACCAAAGTATGGGTTAAAGAAAATAACATAAAACAACATTAAGCACATAGGTCTTATATAATTAAGGAGGGAGGGATGATATGAAGGCCATAATATTTAATTTAATAATAAATAATTACCAACCCATGCAATAAAATTAAATTAAATTAAGCCAACACATGCATAGGGCTGGTCAATGCTCATTATTAGTCAAACACATGCAATGATTATGCATTTAAAACAACTATCTAGATTTAATTTTAAATATTTATTCAATAAGATAAAATTAACTCAAATTAATATGATTAATTATCTTATTAATCAATTAATTCATTTTATATTATTCCATCCAATCATCCTAAAATTATCATCTAATGTGATTTTATATAGAATAAATTATTTTATTTTATTTAAAACTTAATAAAATAGTATAAAGATTTGTACTTGGAAGCATTTTGGTTAGTACCATTCTGAACTAATCAGTGTGGTTCTTGTTGTGTATAATTCACTCATACGTCATATTGTGTACATAGCATGTGTCCTAATTTCATGGAATGTACTTCCAAATTAATGCCACACAAAACACATGAATATTATGTTTCTTGTATAATTTAATGTGTTGAGTATTTGGTATGTAATAATCATACATGATTAATAGTTTCAAATATTACATGTAATTAATAAATAATTTAATATAATATAAAACCTAACGACCAACATGTACTATCAATTTAATGACTTCATAGAACTTAGGTTGATGAGGTTTAATAGAGTAATTAATTAAATTTAATAGTTTTGTGTAAACAATTAAATTACACGGTGTGTGTAAGCTGGACACACAGTGTGTACATCATTTCAATAGATATCCACATTACATTCCTAGGGAAATTTCATGTACTTATTTAGGACATTTATAAAATAAATGATGTGTAGAATGGATGCACGACATGTGATCCAAGTTACATAGATTCCAGTCAATGCACGTTGTATATTAAATACACACAGGGTATTAATTAAAAGACGCATCTTGACCCTATGTTTCCCACCAAGAAAACATGTGGAGTACATGATGTATAATAAATCTACATATTATATAGTCTGAAAAAGTTTTGTTTCACCGTGTCTAGTCAACACATGGTTCATTTAATACATACAACGTGTATTCATTACATGATGACCTAGAGTCCACACTGGTGTCCTGGTGTAATGAAAAAGGATATATGGCATGTGAAAAAGGAGTACACGCCATGTAATCTTGTACCATCCATCCAAAATTCTTAGTGTCATCATATGGGCACTTTGGATATGTTCCTCATTAATTATTTACCGATATGGGTTATGTAAGTGAGAAACAAAAAAGAGGAAGAATATATTTTGATGAAGGATCTAGAATGAATTAAAACTTGAAATGAAATTTAAATTTTAAATCAGTAATGATCAATAAACAAACAAATAATTATAAATTTGAACATGATTGTTCGAATACCACTTTTTGGTTCTATTCATAATAGAAGAACTTATCGATAATGATCCTAACTCATTAATTGTTGGATTTGATTGATCATTTTCATATTATAAAATATGTAAACATCATGACTAATGAAATTTTTCCAAAGAAGATTAACCAAAAAAGGTGGCTGGAACCAATAGGAGATCCATTCACATTAAATTAATAATTAATTTAAAGAAATCAGAAGAAAAAATACCTTGGTCTTAAGATCTTCTTTTGATGATAATATTGATCATATGAAACCATTTTCGGTCAACCATTGTTTCATTTTTTGTATCTAAGTGTAGAATATTTCTAGCAGTTATCCACATGTGCTCCTTTAATATTTGAACAATGGCAATGGATTTTCAAGTGCTAACATGGTGAAAAAATCATCATGTGGTATTTATTTTGATCATTGTGATGATTCCTTAGGTCTTGAAAAATCATCCTTTCAATATCATTCTTGATATGGTCTAGAAGGAAGGATAATCCCTAGAGAATTCTTCAATCTTGAGAGATAGATCTAGATTTCACTATGAATAATGATTCCCAATTTTTATAAATATCTAAAAAATATAAATAATCATCTATTTATAGAGATAGGGTTAGGGTTAAATATTTTTTAATTTCACAACGACTATTAAATAATATAATAAATCGTATATAACCTCATGTGATTTAATATTATTATTATTTTTTTTTCTCGTGATGTGCACTAATTGGTAAAATGATAAATAATATTTTACTAGCTTAGAAATTAATATTTATCATCAAATCCAACATTGGTTAACTATTCATCTTTGGGATTTATAAATAAATATTATATATATTGGTATAATAATTAATTTCATTGAAAATTAATATTTATTTAATTTATGTGACCAATAAATCCTAAATAAAATTATACCTAAAATTTGAGAATAATATTTATTCCAATAATTAAATTCAAATTGAATTGAATTGAGATTAACATAAACACTTAGTGTGTGATCCTCTAGGCTTATTTCTCATTGGCATTAGGTGGGATTGCCTAAAGTCTGAGATTACTATCATGTAATGAGTCAAGGAACCCAAAATAAATAATTTAATGTTGCAAAATCAACAACCACACACGAGTTCTCATTATATAATATAATACCTTTATCATGATATCTCATCAAGTAGGTCACACACCTGTGTCATCAACCTATATTCTTGATACATCTTTCTTTGATTATTTGAAATAAACTCATTGTTACACCATGTTCATGGAATTTAATTTGATGGATCTATTTTAATAAAAGGGTTGAGATATCAAATTACATAAATATGGAAGTTACAAGTCCGTCCTCGACTTATTCATTAATAACACATCATTCATGATGCACCCAACATACCCAACTTCACCATAAACTATTTTAATCGTGGATTATGACAATACATCTAAGTGCATGACTCATGACATGAATTAATAATATTATTAAAGCATAATAATCATTACATACACTCACGGATAGGAATATCCAATGACACATAAACATGTGGAATTCCTACTGGCAGGTATGTTCACATAATATTCTATCTTAGAGACTACCAAGTGAAAAATTCAAGAGATAAAGTCTCATATTCTTATGATTACTCACACATGATAGTCAACATACTATGTTACCTATCATAGAATATTATCCACCAATAGAATAAGGTTTTAAGAATATTTTGATGAAATTTCAAGGATCTCATAATATCAGGGAACTGTTATGCTCTTTTAATGTGACAGATACTCTAAGAAATTATTACATTAAATTAATGAAAAACTATGAATGATATATAACAATATATTTAAATTAATATTCACTTATTTGAATATTAATGAAATACAAAGTACATACAATTAGCTCTAGGATACCAACTCCAACAACCTTTACATAGCCAAACTACATAAGGGTAATCCTTTTTTCCAGATTTTTGAAAAACTTGAAAATGATGCTCTATTTTCATTTCTTCTCCATTTAAAAGAAATATTTCATAAAACTTAATCATAGATTTATTTTGATTCTACTAAATGGTTTTAAACGATTCTAATAATACATATCAAAATATATAGAAGTGAATTAAACCCCTTGATGAGGATCTATATGCAATACAATATAAAACTATGATAAATATAAATGAATAATATTATTGTAAATGTGTGTAAGATACACTGAAGAATACAATACATTATCTTTTAATTGAATCAAATGGATTTGATAGATATCACTGAGTGAAATCCAAATGATATCCTGCCTTATTAGTGTATTCATATGTTTCATTGAATCATATAATGTTCAAATAGGATTATTTATCCATTCACATTGGGTTGGAATATTGTATACAAATAATTAAGAAGAAGAAAGCTTTGGGTATTGGGAATTTTAAACCAAGAAACGGGCATGAACCCACCACTAACATTGCATGGTAGTATTTTATATAGTTTATAGAATAATATTCTCAACAAATTTAATTTATTCATGTGTTACAATGAATGAATAAATGTTTCGACCAATATATAAATTCATCATTTGAATGTTTCACCTCTAATATGTTTCATCCTATGAAAGGGTATAATAAATGATAGTTAACATGAGAGAAAAATAAATGATAACAGTTTATCATTTTTGTTGCAAGTTGTATCGAATGATATACCATGCATTAAAATAAAAAAAATTATGCAATATGAAACTACCTATATATATTATATATGAAAGTTTTTAGGGAATATCTCTTTCAATGGAAACATCCTCCTCAACAGTCTTGGTTTTTCATCAAACTTTTTGATCATATATCTTAGTATTGTATTATCAGAGTTACTAATTATTTTAGTTCCTAACAGATAAGACCAAAATTTATATGAATCCAAAAAAATTTAAATACCCTTTTTATATTTTTTATATAATTTATTTGGGATATTTCTAGAGCCTAATAAGTGTAAGCTATCACTTTTGGTTTTCCACCAATTTTTTTGGACAACACCGCTCCTGCAGCCTTGTTAAAGGCATCACATGGTGTCTCCTAGGGAAAATTTTAGTATTTTGGATAGATTATAGGGGATATGATCAAACGTTATTTTATATTTTCAAATTATATCCTAAATGAACCATCATATAAAAAATAGTTCTATTTTTAAGTAGGTTAGTAAGGGGAAAATAAATTTTTCTAAATTTCCTAATAAACCTTCTATAAAACCCATCATGGCCTAAAAATGATTGAATGTGCCACACGGTGGTGGGGTAAGGTAGTGTATAAATCACATAATTTTTAGACTTTTATACTTCAATACTATCCTTATAAATTATATATCCCAGCACATTTCCTTTTTCTAACATAAAATGGAAGTTTTGAAAATTCAAAAACTAAGTTTTTCTTAATTAATTTTCTTAAAACCTTTTCCAGACTGTTAGGACAAGTTGCAAAATAAGTTTCATAAATAGTGCAATTTTCAAGGACTAGATCCAAACATCTCTCAATTAAATCTGAAAAGATGCTCACCATATACCATTTAAAGGTACTTGGGGTAATGTAAAGACAAAAGGTAATCCTCTATTAAGAAAACGTACTGAAGGGGTACGTAAATGTTGTCTTATACTCGTCTTCTAGGGCTATTGTAACCTAGAAAAACCCAAAAATTCATAAAGTATATAGTAGTGACCCTTCCCAACTGGACTCTCTAACATTTGGTCTACAAAGGAAATAGGGAAGTGGTACTTTACTATCACATGGTTTAATTTTTAGTATTTAATGAAAACTCTCCAACTATCCTAAATACTTATGGGAACTAATTCATTATTCTCATTTTTTATAATTGTGTAACCATTTTTCTTTAGGAAAATTTGAATGTAACTTACCCACCGGGAGTCGGATATTGGGTATATGATTCAATCTCTTAAAATTATTTCTACTTCATTTTTTACGAATTCCCTAAGGGTTGAGTTGAGCCTCATTTTGGGTTGTCTTATAAGTTTAGACTATATTATTGAAAAATATTGTGCATATAGGTGGTAGGGATAGTCTCAGAAATGTATCCTAGTGTCCATATTGTGGCCCTATTGGTTTGTTTAAAAATGTCTGGAAGTTATCCATCTTGATTGGGATTTAGATTATTTGAAATTATTATTCGAAGTTTCTCATTTTTCTCAAGAAAGGTATATTTTAAATTGGATGTTAGCAGCTTCAATTCTAGTTTAGGGGTTTTCTAATGACATTTTAAACTTAGAGTGATCCGTGATAGTAGCTTAAACATGTAAATCATAAGTGTGAGTGATAGTTTTGAGTAAATAATCAATATAATTCTCATCAATTTATTTAAATTGTTCATCACATAAAATAGATTCTATATTAAATTTATTTTCAAAAATAGATTTATTTGAGAAATCAGGTGTTTTCAAATATTATCCTCATCGTATTATGTCATCAAACATTTCAAATATACTCTTCAAAATAAGCGGATAATTTTATTTATTTAATGTGAACACAAATTGATTCTAATAGGGGTATTTCATTGAATCAATAATATAATAATTCGCTATTTATTCCCCAAAAGTCATTAAAAGTGCTCCTTAATTCACATTTATTATTATTTTTGCAGTCTTAATAAATTATTGACTTAGAATAATAGGGAAGTTAACTTTACCTCTTTCTTTATATATGATCAAAATATAGAAATTAGCAAGGAACTAAAATCCTTATAAACTTACAAGAACATCCTTTGGAACTCCAACTGGATATGCAATGTTTTGTTTATAAAGTTTCACAACCACTCAAGTGGGTTTGATATCACATATATATAGGGAAGAATAAACTTAATAAGGAATGACATTAATGTAATCTCCTAAATCACATAGTGCATTTGAAAAATTGAGATCTCTTATAGTGTGAGAGATAGTGAATGTAATTCTGTATTGTAATTTCCTAGGTGTTTATAGGTTAAAAAGGTCAGATACATTTCTACCTTGATTTACCTTTTAATGTATTTGTAATAAACTCTTCCTGATTCACATATCTTTGATAAATTTCACACACCTTGGGATTTTTAGAATGGATTCTAGCATAGGGATATTGATTTCTAACTTTTTTAATATTTCCAGGGTCTCCTATTTTAGTGTGTATTTATTAGTTATCTTGGTAGATTTTATTGTAGATGGGAAAGGGTCTTTATGTTGATATAGTTATTTCATCTTTGAATTTTCATTGTCCTTCTCCACTAATGGTACCTTCACATGTGGTTCTCCTTCAAGTTTCTTTTTGGTAATAGATTCTTTAGGTTCATTAGGTTTTCCACTTCCAAATTCAGCATGAGATGGGGTTCCTTCACTATTCTACATCTTTTTTCCACTCCTTAATGAAATGAAACTATAATTTCCTTTAGGTTTAGGAATTTAATAAGAAGTAATCTTACCTAAAACATGATTTTTTTTAAATAATTGATAGTGGACATGACCTACTTTCACTTTACTTGCATCTCCTTTTGTGGTGATACATGGGTGCTAAGTGTAGTTTACTAGGTGTTGTGAGACTCCAAATGTTTTTTAAGTAATTCCTTCATGGAAGGTTCCTGAGATTTCCCTTGTTAGAATCTTATATATGGATGAGAGTTTTCTCTTTATAATAGTGGTAGTTGGAAGTTCAGTTGGAAAGGTGAACATTATTTTTGTTAGTTCTCATATCCATATTAAGAATTAGAATACTCTCTAAATACTTGATTTCTTTCTAGTTTTTGTTAATACTATCTTTGGTATGTGGTATCATAGCTTTTAGTTTCTTGAATTTGAGGGAATCTATTGGTGTAGTGGTCTAGAGAGAAGAAAATTCGGTATACCCTTAAAGGTTTAGTAGGTGTTGTTCCTAGTACCTTATTCATAGATAACTATGTCACAAGATAATTCAGTTATTCAATTTTATTTTCAATTAAAGGTGAGTTAGAACTTTTATCTCATGAACTCCTATTTTTGTAGTCCTTATATAAAATTTATGAGAATTTTGGGAGATCTTTTCAATCAATTATCTGACTTCTGGAGGAAACTTTTTGATTGGTGATCCTCTAGAAGAATCATATAGTAAGTTCCAATAATTTTCCATCAATAATTTTTATAAAAATACCAAGAAATTTTGGTCTTCAAAATGATGATGTGGGTAGTATGTTTCTAATAACTTGAATCTTTCCCAAAATTCATAAAGAATTTCTCCACCAGCTTACTTGATTACATAAAGTTTTACCATGAACTGGGTACTCTTAGAGGAAAGGAAATATTTCTATAGGAATTTCTTCTAAAAATAGTCCCAGATATTGAATTATTCAGGGTGTATATTTTAGATCCACTCCTTGTATTATCCTTTAAGATTCAAAGCAAATACCTTCCATATAACTTGATCTTATTATAATCCTCTTGGTTTGAAATTACTGAATAAATTATAAAACTTTCTTAGATGTCAATTAGGATCATATCTTTCCATGCCATGAACATTTGGTAGGATTTGGATCATTCATGTTCTAATTTAAAAGTATTGTTTTTTATTTGGTTTTTAAATACAATTATCATTGTTTAAATTGGGTGTGTATAATTCTCTCAAATCCCTATTTAATTGATCTATATTTTCATCCATGTTTTAGCTTCCTACTATAACTCTTGTGTAAAAAGTACATGAGGAGGGAAAAAATTCAATGTGATAGTGAAAATTCTCTCTCCTCTTACTTGGTAATTTTAAGGGTCCTGATTATTGCCATTATAGTTCATTCAACCTCTGGATCGAAACCAATGAGGTGGGAAGAACTATATCTATTCATGGGTTTATTTAATTTAAAAAAAATGAAAGACGCAACAATTTCCTCCACATAAATGTTGTCATATTTATGAATATCCACTATTGGTACTGCTAATAAACAAATTTTGAACCCAAATTAAATGTAGTGATATTGAAAATTGGGTTGTCTCTAGAGAGGATAGTGATTTGGTGTATTCTTGTCTTGTTTAATGGGTTCAATGTTCAAAAAATATGGATGAATTGTATTAGTTTTAAGTTAATATTTGGAAGTAGTGGTCTAACATCAGATATCACCTCACTTCCTATTAAATCATGATTCCAATGTTTAACTCTCATGTCCTCTCTCTAAAAAAGTGCAACCTTTCTTGATTATACTCTCTTAGAAGTTTTGGCTTGAATAAGAGACTAAAATGATCATGTATCCCCTAATGTCACATATTCTGGTGATTGGACACCTCCGATCACCCTCAGATCATTCCACTACTCATGATTGAAATTAGTGGAGAGAATATAAGTTGCCTCTGTGTACAATCTAGTGAAGAGGGAAGAAGAATTTAAAATGAGAAGAAATAAGGAAATCTCTCAATGCCTAAACAATTCAAACAATTACAAAATATATGAATATATATATAGATAGTTAAAATGTGGAATTAAACAATAGGGGAAAGGGGAGTATCCTTGGATCATCCACTAAGGGATTAGTGTTCCATCAATGGATTTATTACTACATAATTAAAATAATATAGGTAAAATAATAGAAAAAACCAACTCTCAATCAAAAACAATTGTGGAACAAGACATTTTCTCAATGAACAGTTCATTATCTTATAATATAATGGTTGGAGGTTTTCATGCTTCGGTCACTTCTCTCACATACATGGCATAGATAACATTTCCTTGTCTGATGATTTCAGTGCCTTCAAGAATATTCTTTAAACTTTTCATCGAGCCTCTTTTCTTTAATTATGCCACGTGTGAAACTCAAGGGTCTGTACTTTCCTAAGTTTCCATATCTCAAAAATCATATCAATTAAACATTCCTCTCAAATGATCAAGCTCTATATTAGTTTGATAATGGTTATAGAAAACTTTATTCTCTATAATGTGATGTAGTGGAAGTTGAGTTCTATTGGAGTAATCTTTATGTGAGGAGATGAGGTGTATTTGTTATAGTTGCTTTGAGTTTTAATGAGGGGAGTTTTTGGTCCTGATAGGTCAGTGGTCTTAAAATTTTTTCAAGTGGTTCATACTTTGATGGTTTTTGAGCATTTACATGGTGACTTGAGGATAATATTGAAGTCCCTGGTGAATTCCTTGAAACCTGCTTTTTATCCTCAAAACATTATTTTTTTTATAAATCCATAAAGCCTTATGTTTCAATAAAATCATATAATCCTATAAATCCTTATGATCTTCCTTCTAGAAAATTCTCAAAGTCATATGATATTGGAAAAATCTTTGATATCAGGTCCATATGTTTACGATGATCTTGGAAAAGCCTTACGATGGTAGTCAGCTCAAATTGTGGAAAAGTCTTGGATTCATACAATCCTGGGAAAAAAATTTATGATCAAATACAAATTTTTATGCTCATCCTAACAAAGCCTTATATTTATTCTAGAAAATCCTTATGTTACTACCCTTATCACTTTTTTTGGAAATCATGAAAATGAAATCTATCAATGTAGGCTTCATCAGATTAAGTACAGAATGAATAAAAATAATAAAACTCATATTTAAAATCTTTTAAACAATTAAATTCCTAAATCAATCAATGTATGTATTTTCATTAAAACCATAAGGATTTAAAAAAATAAAACATGCTTCTATACATTTGAAAATTTAATTCCATAGATTAAAAAAGTATCAAAAATGTATGATTTACCTAGTATTTGAATAAATTATAGAGTGAATCTATATTGAAAATAAGATAAAATTTTAGGATAAAATAGCTCTCATCACTAGACCAAGTTAACTTAGAGATGGTAGGTTGATGAAACATTGTTAATAAAAATGTGGTACCTCCCTCTCTCATAGAAATATTAACTAACTAATAAATTTAATGGAAATAATATGGGGTGAAAATGAATTTCTTAAAATTATAAAGTTACTCCCTTCCGTTGGAAGTTGTGATATCAACCAAGTGTAATAAGAACACATTTAATTTCTAATGATTATTTGTTGATATAAAGTTATTATAATCACTTTCAATTAGTGAGAAATGATACTTTAATATTTACTTCTATTATTTAATTAAATAGGAGAAGAGGTGTTGCTATGATAATGATGAGAAGACCCTTCTCACAATATCACTTAGAGGGAGAAGCGTAAGTCTTTATTCTTCTCTAATATTTCAATTAAAGGGTGAATACCCATATCCTTTTCATTTTTTTTCAATTATGGGGAGATTAATAACATTGATTAATAGAGTTTATTTGTAATTTAAAAAAAATAAAAAGGGGGGATTGAAGTTCCCAAAGGTGTCTGGTTGTATTTCTTGTCAATTAGGCTTGTAGTTGGGAATCTTTTTGATGTAATTAATGAAAAGGTGATGTATTGGGTAATTGATCAAGTATCCACCCAAAGGAAGAGTTAAGGAGATACCCACACTTATTGGGTAATGAATTTTTTCCCTTAAATACCTAACTATAAATATTCAAGTGGGGCCTAACATCAGATGATTGTAGAGATTGTCATTATTTTAAATAAGAGTTCCAAATAATAAATAACCACTGTCAAAAATAGTTTAGAAAGAGGTTTGGAAGAATCTAGCTAGTGGGGAGATTCTAAACTAGATGACGAATTTGAATAATTCAGCCTTTATTGATTGAGCGTGAAGGCTATTGATTTTAGTGATTTATATATCTTAGATGATAATTTATAAAGGTTAAAATTATGTTGGAGTTAAAAAGTAAAATGAGTTCTTGGGAATAATCTATGTTGAGTTATTTATTATGTTGCAGTTTTTGGAATAATATTAAAGGAATTTGGAATTATTTTAATAATTACCAAAAATATTTTGAATTGTTATAAAGATATTTGAGATGATTGAAAAGGCCCCAATATGATTTGAAAGGCTTGGAGTTCATTTGAAGAAAATCCAGAATTATTGTTCCTGATCTGAAGATTGGATAAATGAAAATGGAATTTATCCTATATGTAAGACATTTGATCTGTGTGAATACATTATGGACAGTGCATAAGTAATTATTCCTACATGTAATTGAACTAAGCTATAAAAGTTTCCCACATGATGTTTTCTGAAGCTCATATTACATTTGAGTATGTCTAAATAAGAAAAAGGAAAAAACCATACAACATATGATATTTCAATAGGTCATAATTGATTTATGATTTATGTAGGAGATTTTAGAAGGCTATAAGGAATTCTAACTGGTCGTAAGTGGGTTGATTCGGCATACGACATTTGAGTTTTCTTTATTTCTGTAAATAATGGGACTATAAGACATTTTAGAGAGAATTGATCTATATGTAGGATAATTTTCCTATACATAATTGAATTTTGGTCCAATGCATATGAATTTTTATCATACAATATTTGTGACATCCGGTGTTCTTTTGAGATAAAATAAAATTTCCTACAGAGATTATGGGATATTTGACTTAGTGAAAAGTTATGATTTCTATAATTACTAGATTTTTAAGATAGTAAAATTTGATGATGATGAATCTGATCGATCATGTTTAAAACATCATGAAGATTAGAAGTCATTATTCAAGCTTTAATTTAATGAAGGATCAACAGTATGTGTTTTTTATAAAGAAAATAAATTTCATGGGATTTCAAGAATAATGTAGAAATTGTTAAGTTGAATCTTGATCTGTTAATTAGATACTAAGTCATTTATGAAGAAATATATTTTATAAGAAGAAAGAAAGAATAATGTTGAGTTTTTTATTTTTCATATGGACTCAACTCGGTTATTGTACAAAATTTTATGTGAATCTATAACACTGTACGAGAGAGTGTCACACCATAAGATATGTGTGCAATATGATTTTAATATAGCTATGGATATTGAAGTGAAGATTTAACAATGGAATGTTTTGAGGTAGATTAACCTGATGCCTAGTGAAAAATAATAATAAAATATATTTGGCCACATGTGAGATTCATTTAATAAGGGTTTTTTCAAATATCCTTTGAGTTGAAAAAGTGGAAAAAATTGTTGGAACAAAAAAAATTTAATTTTATTATGGTGATTTCTAGATGGAAGTAAAAATACCCACATGAATTTCATTTATATACACTGAAAATTAATGGTAATTAAATGTATACACACATGTATTTGAGAAAATATAGAAATAATAAAATAAAAAGGTGGGTTTGTGTTGTTACCATTGGGGGTAGAACTGTGAGAATACTAAGATATTAATAGCTCTTGAGGAAGGTTAAAATAGGTATCTAAAAGAACTAATACTCTCAAATAATATGAATTAGAATAGGGAGGCGGAGGAGGAGGATCTGCTACAATATGTATCGAGGAAGAAGAATAGAACTTATCCTATATAACCTTCTAGGTTTTGAAGAAAGAGAAGAAGAAGAAGAGAAGCTGAGTAGGCTAGCTTATACTGTAGGTTAGATATAGTTGAGGAAGAAGAAGGAAGAAGAAGAATCTTATAGATTTGAGGTTTGGTTTCTAGTGACATATTTTTATATATGGTCTTAAAATGTTGAGATTCTAAGTTGAAATAACCAATAATTATTTTTAAGAGAGAATTTGGGAATTGTGTGGTTTACATAGGATAAGTTGCATGAGTTATTTTTGTAAAGACTTAAATGTAGTTGAAGTCACTCTAGTTGAGGAAGTATATCATCTTTGTGAGTGTATATACATCTATGTACATCCTATGGATCTACATCAAGAGGAGGAAGAAAAACTGAGAATACCAGATATTGTGATTCTAGTTTGAAGACTATGGGATACAATATAAATATCATTTCACTTGTGTAATATAGTGGATGTATTTATCTTATTTATTATGGTGATCACTTGCCTATGTAATATATCAATATAGGTTTCAGTATGATCCTTTACCACCCATTTTAATTGATAAAAATAGTATAGGTTAGAATTTGTGTCTCAATAGGAGTTAAACATGGTGAGTAGGTTTACCACATTTGGGCCAATCCTTGTAAAAATACCTATGTTATTTTACTTTCAATATACAAATTTCTTATAGGTATACGGTGGAGTGAACAACAAAAGATTCATTTACATCCTAATAGGTGACAAATTTTAAAAAGAAAAAATTGGAGATTAAGTAACTATAGAATAATTGGTTTTGGTAATAGAATTTGAACACTAGATTCACCCCCCCCCCCCCTCTCCTAGCTATGTCTACACTAGTCTACCAGGAATTATATAATCCTTCATATTCTCACTAAATCTTTTGGTAGGGCTCACAATTTCATTAACCCATGTGAAAAAATAATTTACAGATTCATCATCCATCATCTATAGATCTTTACATTTCAATCTCTAAATCTACTATTTTGCTTACTTCACCTTACCTTCATGAATTTTATCTAGTTTATACCATATTACCTTACCTATATTTATTCCTTTTACTTTTAGAAACTCTTTCTCTGATAAGGAAGAAAATATAACCTTCCAAGCAGGCCCATCATTTTCAATATTGTTTCTATCATTTACTAACATGACAACACCTTAAGCATGGTGAATAAATCCATTAGTTGCAGCCACTAAAAAAATCTAATATTATTGATAAAAGATAAGGAAATAAATTATATTTCATGATATGAGAATTCTTCCCATTATATATGGGAATTCACTTGTTATTTACTAAATTTTAATTTTTTATTATTCAATACAATGAATTCATTTACAGAACATTAAACTACAGAGGAAAAACTTTTCTGTAAAAACCAAACAGTAGTGAGTTAATAAAGGGATCCTATCTCTAATAAAACTTAAAAATATACCCACAAGATCAGTGAAATCAATGAGAGAGGTGTGACTTAGTGATTTAGAATTGTTTTTAATTTTTCCCTTTTAAATAGTCTTCTCCACTGGTTAGAGTTATTTGAATTCTCTATTAAATGTACACATGAACACACATAACAAGGCATAATAGATTTACAATGATCACCTCTTATAATGGGAAGGATAATCCTTGGTGTGATTCAAAGTCACTTGTGATCACATAACCCACTGGTATCAACATGTGGATTAAAACAAGTAGGGTTTATCCATGTACTCATGTTATAAGTCTCCTAACTATGTATTTGTGTCACACATGGTTATAATGATATAGAGTGTTTTTGTTATAACAAGAGAGTCCTACATAAATTAATGTTTCAATCACATTTCACCATGCTTTTTTTATCTCCAAATTTTACTCTTACAAGTCTATTCTTCATCTTCCTTCTCTTATACAATAGCGAGCAAGTTTGTTTTCTTCTTATTCAGCTTCAATTTTATCTCTTTAATACAGTTGATATTCAATGTATCAGTCCATCAGTTCTTTATTTTTATTAATTTTCAATAGTTTATACTTATTTTTTTCTTTATTTTTATATTCATATAATAAGTGTAAATATTATTTCCATAATAGAAAGAGTAAACACCCCTTTAATCTCAGCTTCACGATAATTTCTATCAATTGTTTCCTGAAAGATGAGTAGTATTTATCATAGAAAATAATTTAAATTATTTGAATTCAAAAGCATCATGAGTTTTGGTTAATTATCCTCTCCTTAAATCATTATTAAAATTTCCACATATCTTAGTTTGGATTGTGTATTTTACTAACTATAGTGATATTCAATATTTTCAAATTGGAAAATCATAATTTGATTTAAATTTATTTTATTATTTAGAAAATATATCTTCAAAAATATCATGAATTCCAAAAATTAACACATCCTTATGATGTTCACAACCATCCATACAAATATACCATCCATACCTATGAACTTGTAATCATCATTGTGAAGTTTTAGATTCATCCTTACAAAGTAGACAAGGCATCCTTATAAAGTGGTAGACTCATCCTTATAAAGTATTAAAATCATCCTTATGAAGTGCTATTATCCTTATGAATTGGGAAATTTATCTTCACAAAGTGATATAATCCTTATGAAGAGTTTAATGATCCTTACAAACTCAGAAAATGGTCCATATAGAGTTAGAGTTTAAAATTATAAACTCTGGAATGATCCTTACGATGTGGCCAATGATCTTGAAGTCTGGATTTATCCTTATGGAGTCACTAATAATCCTTAGATACTCATGTCATTACCATTTTTTGGAATATCTAGTTAAAAAATGACTCTTATAGAAAAATCAATCATCCTTATGGAATTATCATGACCTAACCACTTTTCCAGCTTCAACAACATAATTCTAGATTACTTCAAATATCTTCATACATGTTCTGACCTCTTTATATCAACTCCAAATATATTCAAACATACCAATAGACTTCACCTCATATATTGATCTTTTTTTGTGTGATTTTAAATATTATTTATGTATTTTAAATAAAGACAACACATTTATCATATTCACTTTAAACTTCTTCAAAATATATTCTCAAGATAAATTCCATAATCTAGAGGACATATTCTTCAAAAAAATCACAGCAACTACATATTGAATCATCAACAACCTTATTAAGGTTTCAATATCTCTTGGAATCAACATAAATCATGGTTATAAATTCAATCAAAGATATTATACCAAATATGGTAAATCTAAGTTCATGCACTGGTGAAGTAAAAATGATAAGGAATTATTCAAGTTGTCATTGGAATTGGTTCTAAGAAAATCCTTGGTCTTGGTACAAACTCCCTATAATAAATATACCATTTTTTATATGATAAAATAATTTGGTTAATTGGAAAAAAAAGGTGACCCAGAACCATATTTAAACATAGAACCTATCTCACCCAATGGACATGAATAAGACCATTTCTTAGTAATTGTATTAAAAGTTCACTCCCTTATTTAAGAATACAATGATCATGATTAAGAGGTAATTAAGATATATGAAAATAAAATTAATTCAAAAACCCAAATAAAATTAATCATAAAATGTAAAATTCACAAGATATTATCACTCTTAAATACATGCTTGATACTAAAAAACTCACTCCCTTTTGATATTCATGAGATAGTGTAAAAATGAAAAGAAAAGTAAGAAAACCTCAGTAGTAATAGACTTTGGAATATGAAGACTCTAGATTCCAATATTGACCCCTTAAAAATATTAGTTCATTAACTGAACTCCTTTATTTATAGTTAGAGAACTATACCTTCATATCACACCATATCTTCATTGTCTTCTTGTATCTCTCCATTATCTATCCCCATCCAATTAGAACTCCTATCCAAGTATACATGCCTCAAATATCCACATTACACAATTCCATAATCTCCCCAAAAAAATATATCTCCAAAATATCCAATAGATAAGATATCCATTCTATATATCCACACATATATGCATCTCATGGCATGAAACTATGCTTTTTGGTGCTAACACACTTCATCTCGAACTCCCTTTGCATGGTCACAACATGAACATTTATTATTGTTGTGTGATAGTGCCTATTGTGGCATGTCATCTCCTACATTATCCTCAAAAAAAACTTATAACATAATTTCTTGCATTGTCATGGTGAAATTGAAACCCACTTGGTTATGTCAACCTATTCCATAATTCTTCAAAAAACCATTAGCTCTGCCTTGCATGGTCACAACCGTGAACTCATAAGTCATAGCATGAGAAAATTTGTCCACCGATCTCCCCACTAATTTGGTTATACCTTCATCCTCATGGTCATAAAATTATACCTACGTAGAACTAACTTCCAATTCATCCAACAGGTTGTATACACACCAATAGATGTAGGGAGACTCTTCACCTTGAGGAATGAAAACTTTTAAAAAAATATCACAAAGGGATTATCCTTACAAACTATTTTCTCAGGTAGTGACTCTTAAAAAATCACTGAAACTTCTCAAGTAGTCTTATGAAATCACTAACACTCATTTATGTGTCACAACATCGATAGGTGTGGCACAAAAAAGACTTATAAAAAAATTATTTTCTCAATCTGTGACTCTAATTCCTTCATATCAGCATAGTGCATGTGACCTTGATATTTTCATTATTGAGGATCCATTGCGTAGTTTCACTATCTCTATTCACATAGGAGGCATTGAGAACTAGGTTTTAATCTTCCCTGTGACATCCACAGTGTTTTACAATACTAAGAAAGCAAGCGCAGTACGAATCCCTCACAAACACTAGAATGCGGAGATACTAAAATGAATAGTTTCATTTCCTTTATTTTACACACATCTCATTTTAAGTTGAACATTACCTTGTATCACTCAACTTCCATAGCTAAACTTCATTCAAACTGATTCTTTTATATCATATTGATCACACCCCAACCGTTCATTACATGTCACAACACTGTAGGTTTCATGAGTAGTATAAGTGCTTGTATATCATGACCAACTCGACATTTTAGTTTTAATTTAAAAACAATTATATTTTTATACAATGAATGACGTCATGAAAAATAAAAATTTTATATTAATTTACTTAATTAAACACTAGAACCATAAAAGGAGGATCTTTACATATAATTTATAATAAATTTATAAACATATCTATAATTACCTAAACTTATAATTATTTCTTTGTGGATGATATGTTTGACTCGGTATCATCTTACCATCATTTTATATAGGATCCAATTAGATAATCCCTCTAGTGGTGATCCAAACATGCACCACAATATCTTAACATTGTTGTGGAATTGTCAGGTGCTAACATGATTGATCTCGATCACTTGTGTCATTTGTGGTTGATCACAGTAAAATTCTTCTATAAGAAAAAATAACTCTTTATGATTTCATGGTGGATTAAGAGAAGAGGAGAAGAGAAAATACTATAGATCTCTATAACTCTCTCTATATTATAATAGATCTTATATCCATCTATTTTACACAACGGGTGTGATTTGGAAAGTGATATAAATAGATATTTACTATGGTAGGATTAGGGTTGGAAACTTGCACACAAGCCCCTTTTTTAATAATTTAATTCTTATTGAACACCATGTCTTGAAAATAATATAATTATTATTAAATTTACATATGTGTTCATGATGTTGCGACACGCCAAATTGATTATGATTTTAAGATTTATTTATAGTCTAGGAAAGACCCTAGTTCATCTCTCAAGGAGCATTGATAGGCTTTGAGTATGTATTTTTAATAAGAATTACTAAAATAGGGGAGTGGTTTTGAAAACAGACTTAAGTAAATTACTTAATTTAAAGAGTTTAATAGTTGATAAATAAAAATAGTGTTTTATAATTATGAGATGAGGAGATCATTTCAAGTTCACTACACATCTTGGTGAGTTCATTATTCCGAAAAATACACATGGTTTATTGTAATCCTTTGGTTGAGGGTTGTCAAGATCTCAACCTCCCTCTTGCCTCTTAAACGTTGCTCAAAGAACCACCCCTTGACACAACAATCGTGTTGTCAAGGATTGGGTATCAAGCATAGAGAATAAAGGCTACCAAAATATAATGAAATCTTATGTATGTGTGAGATAAATAGGACTCTTGTCTTGTCCAATCAGAACAACCCAAGATTCTCACTTGAAATCTCAACCCAATCGGTGTTGAAATAAAAAGTGTTTCACTTAATTTTAACAATAGAAATGCAATAAGAGAAGAATCATGTCAAGATAAGAAATAAGTGAAATATTTAGAACACAAATTAAACAAAACCAGTAGAATAAAAAGTGTTGTAACTCCCTCCCAAGTGTGTGTAGCTACCTCGAAATGACCGTCCACCGTTTAGCTCGACATCGGGAGGAGGCGGAAGCTCGGGTGGAACTTCGCCTTCATCCTTGATTCCCATATGAGGATAGAGGCCTACATAACTCCTTGGATGATGAGAAGATTTATTTGGGTATCCAAAATACCAGAGCTTTGCCTCCTGGCTGAACTTACAAATGGGGATCCCAAGGTTCCATTTTATAGGAAAATGGGAAGGTGGTTTTGAGCACACATATTTCTTAAAACCACTTTTCACATGAGTTTAGACCTCCATACAGCCTTATCTCGAGTTTGAGAAAATAAAAAAGTTGTATCCCAACCTCTTGGATGTCTCCACAGAAAGTTTGGTACAATTTGGACACCTATAACCCGAGATATGTACAGATCACAACACACCACTTTTGACTTCGTGCAGATACGGTGTTCTAGACAGATCAGGTCGGTTGGGTAACCATATATCCGAATGAGTCTTGGGTTTCTACATATGAAATGTATAAAAATAAATTTTGGACCATCCCACAAAATTTTATCCCGTTTGGATGCACGATTCAGGAGAAGTGTGCGGATTAGTCCACTGGTGTGCATGGATCTTGCGCAATTTGGCCCATTTTTCTTGGACATCATCATGGGCCCTCCAAATCACCTCCTCCTGCAATGGAATCATCAAAACAAGTAACATTGACCATTTTAATAGTGATAAAAACAAAATAAATTATTCAAACATGGAATGAAACTTTTCTTTATTTTTATAATTTTCAATATAAAACAAGTTTAGCACAGTGGTGTAAAGGTGAAAATTACACAGTGAATCCTGGTATGATCACCCCCCACACCAAAACATTTGCACTCCTGGGCAAAGTCACATATCCAAATAAAATTATTCATATATATATTCCCAAAATCATGAAGATTTAACATTTGAGTAAATTTTAATTCATTAAAATAATGTGATCAATGCACGAACCACACCAAGGAGTTCTTCCTAGTGAAAATGGAAAAAGATGTCTCATAAATCATATCACAATGAAATTCAAAGAGATTCCTGACACCAACATGAGAAAGGAATTCAAAATTCAACCATTCTAATAACTCTCCATGTGTGTGTGTGAAAACCATTACATGCTATTCATTACACTTTCTATCTAATAAATATAGGTTATTTTTACATTATTCATCTTTAAATGATTTTTTTCACCGATCCTGTCCTAAATCCTTTGAAATAATATTTCAAGACCCACTCACTTAAGCATTACCAGAAGTCAAACCATAAGCTCCCGGCCTAGATATCCCCATATGTTGCACATTTCATCACTCCCCTCGTTTATTTATTTATTTATTTATTTATTTTTTTAGAAGTTGCATTTGGAAAAAATATCACACTCATCTCTCAATCCTTGTTTGATCTCCTCACGGCACTAATTGAAATATTTAAAACAAGATCAATGGTTTAAGAGGAGTGGTTTTTGACCTGCCCAAGACACAACCCTCTTTTTTTGAGGGCGTACAATAGTCGGACATTAGGTACACATGCAATGTCAATCTGGTATAGTAATGAATCAAATCAGATAAGGAAAGAACGTATGGAAATATCATTTAAAGCTGAAAAATATTAACCTAACATATATTTACCTTATATTAAGTAAGAAATATTCACACTTTATGGTTTGGTGAAAAAATGTGTGGATATATTAGTGACACAGTTTTCCAAAAAACTACTCACACAAGGGGCATAAATCATCTCAAATGTTTCACAGTGATACAACCATTTATATCATTGAAAGAAAACCAATTCACTAAAAATCACTCCCTGATGTTAAATTCATACAGATGTTATTTTTCACCTTCGTTATGGTATTTTTACTTTCCCCCATTTATGGTCACTGAATCATGGAACTTTGATATTTTTTATGGGGAAAATGAAAATACCATAAAGAAGGAAAAAAGATAATAAAGGAGAAATATAATGGAAATCCTAATGAACCCAGAAAGATTGGGAAAAGTAAAAATACCATAAAGAAGGCAAAAACTAGAAGTAAGAAAAAATGAGGAATATTCCTAACTAACCCAGGAATGTACCCATTCCCACACACCTAGAATGTGCAGTGTCCTCACTATAATAATTGATAATGTGAGAAGGAAGGATAAAACCTGGTGTCTTTCATTGGTATGTTGCTTCTTGAACATGGAGTTCCTCCATCTGGAACTATGGAAGGGCTTCATGGAAGTGCTTCAGTTGCTACCCATTAATAGTTAAGGTTTGATTGGTTTCTTCATTTTGAACATGGACAACACCAAATGGGGATACATTAATAACAGTGTATGGTCCAAACTAGTGGGAAAAAAGCTTAACTGGATGCAACTTAAGCCTTACATTATAAAGGAGGACCTTCTACCCAATGTGAAACTGACGATGAAGGATGAGATGGTCATGGGCAGCCTTGGTATGCTCCTTATAAATCATGGAGTTCTCATATGCATCTCTTATCATTTCTTCTATCTCTTGAATCTACAACTTCCTTTGAGAACCTACACCAGAATGATTAGAATTGCATTGTTTGATGGCCCAGTAGGCCCGATGCTCAATCTCAGTAGGGAGGTGAAAACTCTTTCCAAACACAAGATGATAGGGGGGACATTCCAATGGGAGTTTTGAAAGCAGTGTGGTGGGCCCATAATAAATCATCAAGTTGAAGACTCCAATCTTTTCTAGTGGGTTGAACCATTTTTTCAAGAATCTGTTTTACCTCTATATTTGACACCTCAGCTTGACCATTGGTCTATGGGTGATATGCAGTAGACACACTATGACCAACCCCATACCGACGCAAAAGTGATTGCATTGTTCAGTTGCAAAAATGAGAACCCTGGTCACTAATGATGAACCTAGGTAATCCAAACCTACAAAAGATCTGAGTTCTCAAAAATTTCACAACTATTTTTGAATCATTTGTCTTTGTGGATCGATCCTCTACCCATTTTGACACATAATCGACCACCATAATAATGTACAAGTTGCTAAAGGAATTGGGAAATGGACCCATAATGTCAATGCCCCAAACATCAAAAATGTCATGAAAGATCAACGGTTGTTGTGGAATTTCATTTTTTTAGAGACATTCCCCATTCTTTGACAATGAGGAAAAGATTTTCAAAAATCATGGGCATCCCGATAAAGTGTTATCCAAAAGAGACTAGAATCAAGGACCTTGTGAGTAGTCTGTTGGGGACCAAAGTGTCCCCCACAAGCAAGAGTGTGACAAAATCTAAGGACATATTGAAACTCGCTATCGGGAACACAATGCCTAAGGACTTGATCAATACATGTGATCCAGAGGTAGGGGTCATCCCAAATGTACCAACGAGACTCATGTTTTAGAAGACTGGCTTGGTTTTTGTTGAAATTAGTAGGAATTCAAGATGCTACCAAATAATTTACAATTTCATCATACCAAGGAATAACATCTTGCACTCGGTACAATTGCTCATCAGGAAACATGTCATTAATGGGAATACATGGGGATGAGTCAATTTTTGAGGATGTGAGGATCCTAAATATATGGTCAGACACCACATTATCTACTCCTTTTTTATCTCTAATTTCTATATTAAATTCTTAAAGGAGGAGCATCCAGCGAATGAGTCGTGGTTTGGCTTACAGTTTCTTAAGGAGATACCGGAGGGCTGCATGGTCTGAGAACACAGTGAATTTGGACCCTAAAATATATGACCCGAATTTATCCAAGGCAAACACAATAGAAAGAAATTCTTTTTTAGTTGTGGTGTAGTTTTCTTTGTTAGGGTCTAATGAATGTGAGGCATAGGCTATGACATGTGGAGCTTGGTCGATCCTTTGTGGAAAGACTTCCCCAACTGCATAGTTAGAGGCATCACACATGAGCTCAAATGGTAAATCCCACTGAGGTAATTGGATTATTGGGGGTGATGTGAGACTCCATTTTAACTTATTAAAATCTTCCTCATATTCATTATCAAAAACAAATTCCTTTTCTTTTTGGAGTAACTGAGAGAGGGGGAGTGCAATCTTACTAAAGTCACGAATGAAACAATGATAAAATCCAGCATGACCTAGGAAATACTACACATCCCATACATTTTTTGGGAATGGTTGGGAAGAAATGACATCCAATTTTGATTTATCTACTTGGATACCATCCCCAGAAATGACATTCCCCAAAACTATACCTTGTCGTACCATAAAATGGAATTTCTCATAATTTAATGTAAGATTTTTTTCAATACAGTGACATATGACTAAACCAAGACTACTTAAACATTCATTAAAATAGGATCAATAAAAAGTGAAATCGTCCATGAAAACTTCCATGCATTTCTCCAGGTAATCTGAAAAAATATTAACCATGCATCGCTGGAAATTACCTAGAGCATTGCACAGACCAAATGGCATCCTTCTATATGAAAATGTTCCAAAGGGACAAGTTAAGGTAGTCTTTTCCTGGTCCTTAGGGGAAATATGGATCTGAAAGTATCCAGAATACCCATCAAGGAAACAGTAGTGGGACTTACCCGCTAGCCTCTCTAGAATTTGGTCAATGAATGGCAAAGGGAAATGGTCCTTCCTAGTGTGTTGGTTTAGTCGGTGATAGTCTATACAAACACGCCAACTATTCTGCACATGAGTTAGAACCAATTCATTGTTTTCATTTTTTATTATTGTAAGGCTAGTCTTTTTAGGAACTACTTGAATGGGACTGAACCATTGGCTATCAGATATGGGGTAAATTATTTTAGTATCAAATAATTTTTTTACCTCATTTTTCACAACTTCTAGGAGGTTTGGGTTCAGTCGACATTGTGGCTGCCCCACTGGTTTAGACTCATCATTTAATAAAATATGATATGTACAAATTGATGGGCTAATACCAAGAATGTCAGCAAGTGTCCATCCCAAAGCTTGTTTATACTCCCTCAAAAGTTCAATCATTCGTAATTCATGCTCAGGAGGGAGTGAACTAGCAATGGTGATGGGAAACTTGTTTCCATTCCCAAGATATGAATATTCTAAATCTTGAGGCAATTGTTTCAGTTCCAATTTAGGTGGATTTTGGATTGGTGGGAGTGTGTGTGAAAGTGAGAGGTCACTGATCTCATATGACTACTCAATGGTATCATCCTCAATAGAGGAATGAGATTTTACAAGCTTAGAAGTACCATCGATGGTCATTTGATTCTCAGTGTTCAAAAAATCATCAATCAATGAACATGTGTGACACTTTTCTTGACCACGACAACAATCAATGCATGAATCATTTCCAAGCATTTCTATCAATGAAGAAAACTCATAAAGGGGATCATGGGAATGAAAAAAAGTTTTTCTAAGGGAAGGGAGTACATCTATAGAATTAACAGAGAGAGAGGAATGTTCTTCTGAGGGGTGCTTCATGGCATCAAGGATGTTGAAGTGGAAAATGTCACCACCAAACTCCATAGATAATGTACCATTGTGGACATTAATTATGGTTTTGGCAGTTTTCAAGAATGGTCTCCCTAATATAATTGGGGCATGTCCATTCTACCTATCATCCTCTATTTTAAGCAAATAAAAGTCAATAGGAAAAATTAAATTTTGAACCCTCATAAGAACATCCTCTAACACATCAGAGTGGTGTGCGGTAATCCAGTTATCCAGTTTAACAATAATTATAGTGGCCTTCAGTTCCCCGACCTGCAATGTAGAGTAAATATAGTGAGGCATCACATTTATAGAATCACCTAAATCAAGCATAGAATTAGAAAAAGAATAATCCCCTATGGTTCACGGAATTGAGAATGTTCCAAGATCATTGCACTTGGTGGGAAGTGATGGATCTATGAATTCTGAAACATTCCTCCCCAATCTCACTTTCTCATCACCTCGAAGCTGCCTTCGGTGTGTACACATTTCTTTTAGAAACTTGGAGTACCATGGAGTTTGCTTCACAGCATCAATCAATGGTATGTTAACCTGCACTTTCTTGAAAATTTACAATATTTCATTATCAAGTTCAGTTTCCTTTTTTTTCTTGGTTGATTGTCTCTTTGAGGAAATGGGAGAGGAATGGTTGGGATGGATGACTCATCAATATACACACTCTTTCCTTTGGAAGGGATCCTCTCAGGACAAGGTTCTTCAACATTTGGAACATTTTTAATGGTTGGTATGGAGGTTTCCTCGAGAGGGGATGACTCTAATGGAGGATTCATCTTAATTTCTAGTTGTTTTACACTCCTAAGGGTCATGGCACTAACATTTCCTTTATACCTAGGGTTAACTACTGGTTGAGAGGGAATTTTACCTATCCCAGGACTTTGAATTTCACCTACTGAGTTAGAAATTTTTCTTAATTGGGTTTTGAGGTCTTTTATGGCTGCCTGAGTGGTTTGTTAGAATTGAATATTGTTGGAAGACATTTTTTTCATCATATCTTCTAGGCTAGGCTCGGGTTTTGGAGGGGTTTGTTGGAAAGTCCTTTTGGGTGGTTGAGGATTTCTAGGTGGTGGTTGTGGATGAATACTTTGTCTCGGTTGGTTCCATTGTTGTTGAGGTTAGTTTGAATACCCCCTTGCCTATAGGCTTGGTTCTCCTTCCACTCAGGGTTGGATGGATAGTAAGGTTCTTGCCTAAAGGGTTGGTTATAGGGGCGGCCAAGAAATATTTCCTCACAACTCTCAGATGTTTCCCTCAATTGAGGACATTGGTCAGAGTAGTGGGTGTGAGAAGAATATATACCACAATGGATGGGAGGAGGAGATTGGGATTTTCCTTGGGAAAGAGCAAGTTTTCAAAGAAGGTTACTTACCTCTTCGAACTTTGTGTCCACCTTCTTCTTGAATTCAGTAATTTTCACCTCATCGACACCTAGAATAGGTACATTGGACCTTGAACCAAATTTTTGTGTGTTTTCCACCATGTTCTCAATTAGGGTTCTTGCAGAAATTGGGGTCTTATCAACTATCTCACCACCTGCAGTATCATCGATCGTATTTTGATCAATAGGGATTAATCCTTCATAAAAATATTGAATTAAAATTTGATCACTTATTTGGTGGTGTGGGCAACTTGAACCTAACCTTTTAAATCATTCCCAATATTCATGTAATGTTTCCCCTTGAGATTGTCTTATCCCACAGATTTCTTTCCTTATTGTTTTAGTTCGAGAGGGTAGGAAATATTTTTCAATAAAAAGGCGTTTCATGTCCACCCAGCCTTTTATTGGGGAATTAACATAATATAACCAATATTTTGTTGTATCTTCTAAAGAAAAGGGGAATTCTCTAAGATTTACTTGTTATTCATCCACATTGCAGGTTTTGATGTAGAACACATAGTATGAAATTCTTTTAAATGCTTGTGTGGATCCTCTCCAGGAAGTCCATGGAATATTGATAATAGATTAATTAAACTAGATTTTAGTTAAAACTTTGGTGCCTCACCTTGTAATTGAATATAGGTGGGTTGGATATCAACATCAGGTGAGGTTAGTTATTTTATTGTTCTATTTTTTCATCCATATTATGAAGGTTTATTTCAGTTTTTATATTAGTTCCAGAATAAGAAGAATAAGGATCAAGAAGAGTGTCGATGTTTCGGGTGTCCTCCTCTGATGGGTTCTCTTGTGCATCTCGGGGTCGCTGACGTAACATCCTCACTGGTTTAGGTTCAAAAGGGGGTAAATATCCCAGATTAGAATTCTTAATGCACCAAACCTACACAACAAATAGATCAGAATACAAAAAATATAGGTAGAGGTATAATATAAAATAGATAAATATTCACAAAATTTACAAAACTCTTGTCAAAAACATGCACTAAAAAACGAAGCGCTCCCCAGAAACGGCGCCAAAATTTGGCCGCGCTGTCATGACATGCCAAATTGATTATGATTTTCTAATTAATTTATATTCTAGGGAAGACCCTATGTAATCTATCAAGGAACATTGATAGGTTTTGAGTATGTATTTTTAATAAGAATTAATAAAATAGGGGAGTGGTTTTGAAAACAAACTTAAGTAAATTACTTAATTTAAAGAGTTTAATAGTTGATAAATAAAAGTGGTGTTTTATAATTATGAGATAAGAAAATAATTTCAAGTTCACTACACATCTTGGTGAGTTCATAATTTTGAAAAATAAACATGTTTTAATGGAATTATTTGGTTGAGGGTTGTCAAGATCTCAACTTCCCTCTTCCTCTTAAACGATGCTCAAAGAACCACCCCTTGACACAACAATCGTGTTCTTATGTTTTGGGTATCAAACATAGAGAATAAAGGCTAACAAAGAATACTAAAATCTTATGTATGTGTGAGATAAATAGGACTCTTTTCTTGTCCAATCGGAATAACCCAAGATTCCCACTTGAAATCTCAACCCAATCGGTGTTGAAATAAAAAGTGTTTCACTTAATTTTAACAATAGAAATGCAATCAAAGAAGAATACTGTCAAGATAAGAAATAATTGAAATATTTGGCACACAAATTACACAAAACCAGTAGAATAAAAAGTGTTGTAACTCCCTCCCAAGTGTGTGTAGCTCCCTCGAAATGACCATCCACCGTTTAGCTCGACATCGGGAGGAGGAAGCTCAGGTGGAACTTCGCCTTCATCCTTGATTCCCCTATGAGGATAGGGGACTCAAGAACTACTTGGATGATGAGAGTAATTATTTAGATCTCCAAAATACTAGAGCTTTTCCTCCTGTCTGAACTTATAAATGGAGAGCCCATGGTTCCATTTTATAGGAAAATGGGAAGGTGGTTTTGAGCACGCAGATTTCTTAAAACCACTTGTCACATGGGTTTCAACCTCCATACAGACTTATCTCTATTTGGAGAAAATAAAAAATTTGTGTCCACACCTCTTGGATGTCTCCAAAAAAATTGGCACAATTAGAACACCTATAGCCTGAGATATGAACAGATCACAGAACACTACTTTTGACTTCATGCAGATGCGGTGTGCTGGACAGATTAGGTAGGTTGGGAAAATAGATGGCTGAGTGAGTCTTGGGTTTCTTTATATGAAATATATCCCAATAAATTTTGGACCATCCCAAAAAAGTGCAGTCCATTTTGATTCACGGTTCAGGATCAATACGCGGTTGAGTCCACTGGTGTACATGGATCTTGTGCTGTTTGACCCATTTTTCTTGGACATCATCATGGGCCCTCCAAATCACATCCTCCTGTAATGGAATCATCAAAACAAGTAAAATTTACCTTTTTAATAGTGATAAAAAAAATAAATGATTAAAACATGAAATGAAACTGGTCATTATTTTTATAATTTTCAATATAAAACAAGTTTAGCACAGTAGTGTAAAGGTGAAAATTACACAGTGAATCGTGGTATGATCAATATGCATCACATATCCAAAATTATTTTTTTGGGTATTTTCAGAATAAACCACTTTTAAGTGGTTAACTGGGAACCCACATTCCTAAAACCCAAAAATTGATTACATTAACAGACCCATCAAGCTAGATTCAAAATTATAATATTCAAATTTCAAATCCAAAATCCATCACCTACTAAAGATTGGATGCATCGAGCATAGTGAAACCATTGACATCGATTACTTGGTTCATTCACCTGATATCCCATCACCACTATCACTAAAACCCATAAATACTATAAGAATCACTTCAAAAGATTCATCGTCAATGCAAAAACTCTGGCAATATTGAACCCTTCATCGACACCAGCACATTGACAAGAATTGGAAAAATGTAAAAACATCATCCTTCAATAATATAAACATAAAAACCAAAATTCCATAGTCATCGGGCTGAATCACTAGCACCAAGTAATTAAGATAAAACATTAACACTGAACACTTTCATTGTTGTTGGGGATGAAATACCAAAAAAACACTGAACCAAAACATCTTGAAAATAATAACAACCAATTCCACTGAAAGTGAAACCACCAATAGATCTAAAACAACCAGAGGCCAAATTACTATTGAGAATGACCCACACTACCATGATTTTAGGGACACCATAAAACTGAGAAGACATAAAATACCACCAGTAAAGGAACATTCAAACCGAATGGAAGAACATGAACCAACATGGGTCATGACTCATGAAACACCAATGAACTCCCAACCAATGCATCCCAAAACACCCACAAAAACCACTGTATTAGACCAAAATGGAGTCTAGTGAAATATATCTAGATGTAAGAGAATAGGTTGATTTTAACAATGCCTTGAGAGCAAGCAACAATGTCAGAGAGTAAATTGAATCACCCTAAGACAATGATGAAGCCCGCAGACCAAAAAAATATGACATCAAAAACAACTACAAGAACATCCCCAGCCACTGTGAAGAACGTCGGACATGAAAAAAAGTGGGTTTAGGCATGATGGGTCCGTTATAAAGGGAAGTCATAGTTAGGGATCAAAGTCCCAAAATCAGGAGACATAAACCTAGAGGATGGGAGGAATGAGAGGGAAATGCAGAATAGAGATGAGGAAAAATGACGAGAATGGAATAGGAGTGACTAGAGAATCATGAGTTCTCTCCATTTAAGAATCACACCAAAAACCCTAGGAGAAGGTGATGTTGAGAGTGAGAGATCAATTGAGGGAGTGGGTGGCATAACAAAACTCCTTTTTACATGTGAAACACCTAAGAAATAATAAATATAATTTATATTATTTCTAATCAGACTACTAAACTTGGTATTCTTATCCTCATCGACATTTCCCAAACCTTGAATATTGACTATTTATTTAAAAAATAAATATTATTACATTATTCATTGATAAATATAATAAATATTATATTCACCAAACCTGGTAAATAAATATTTATTATAATTATTTAACTCATTTATTCTTTTGGATAACTTGTGATTAAATATTAGTGATCAAACAAACCTGAATAATTCATAATCCACAAAGTATGAATAATATTTATTCTAAATTATTAAATTTGACATTAAATTTAACTAAGATTGTGGATACACTTAGTGTGTAGGAATCTATGCCTCTTTATTAGTGGAAATAGATAGAGACACCTAAATTCCAAGGTTAGCATCTAGAAACACAAAAAGGAACCCATAAAGAAAGAATTTAATGTCACAATGACCTAAAAACTCCTACAAACACTTACCATAAAATATAATCTCTTTACCATGATATCTATAACCAAGCAGGTTACATACTGGTGTCATCAACCTATGTGAACGATATCTTATTATTTAAATTTATGGAAATGAACTTTCCTATAGAACACCATGACCATGGATTTATCCAGGAAGTTCTATTTCTATCAAAGGGCCAAAGATGTCAACTTTTTTTAATAGATAGAAGGGATAAATCCTTTCTCACATTATTCATTAATTCTCATGATGCATAAAACATATCCAACTTCACCACAAACATATGTCGTCATAGTTTTCATCAATACATAAAAGTATGTGACTTATAGAATTCATTAAATATAATATTAAAGTCTATGTATCAACACACACGTCCACAAATAGGAATATCTAATGATGTATAAAATTTTGATTTTCAACTGGAAGGTCTATTGTCAAAACCTACCTTCTTGGATATTTCCAATAGAAAACACCATAAGAATGTGTCTCAATGTATTATGAGCCGCCTACCCCTAATAGACTATATTTTTTGTGTCCCATTGAAAAATATCATCCATCTATAGAACATGGGTTTAATGAATATTATTATATCATATAAAGTATATCATTATATCAGGGAATTGTAAGTACTTTTGACATGGAAATTATCTTGAGGAAATTATTGCATACTATGTCATGCACAGCAATAATCATGATGTGATAAGAAACTTTATTAATATTAAAAATAATTAATACGTATAATCATCAAGTACTTAAAAGTTGGTTATATGGTACCAACTCCAACAGACTCCCACTTTCACTAGATCCAACTGTTAACAACATTCAATCCACTAACTCTCACATGATACTCATGCCTCTATTGAGATAAATCCTTCATCAAGAAATCCACCAAATTTTCCTTTATGGAAAATTTTCTCACTGAAACTTCACCGCATTGAGAAAAATACATCAAGAGGTGAAACTTTCAATGTATCTGCTTTATCCTTTGATGTGACCCTGGGTCCTTGGAAAGATCCACCACTATAGTGTTATCACAGTAGCCTATAATAGGCTCTTTATTTTTAGGCACTACATCAAGATCCTAGACAAATTTGTGAATCCAAACTGCTTCTTTGGCTTCATCAGAAGCTACAATATACTCAGACTCTATTGTAGGATCATCAACAACTGGTTTCTTTGAACTATTCTATCCCAAAGATCCTCCATTGAGATAAAAGACATATATTTACTGTGACTTTAGATCATTTTATAGCATTTGTATAAACCCTGATGAATATCTCTTCATATCCTCTATACACCAGGAACATATCCTTAATTTTCCTCAAATACTTAAGGATGGTATTAAAAACATTCCAATTATCTTCACCTGGATCGTATTGATATATTCCTACCATTCTAAATATATAAGAAACATCAATCCTCATACATAACATGGAATACATGATAGATCTTATCGCAGAAGTGTATGGGAGCTTACTCATTATATCTATTTCCTATTGTGTTTGAGGACACATATTCTTAGAAATATGTATAGCATGGGATGCTAGAACCAATCCCCTATTGGATTGTTCCATATATAACCTCTTTAGTATCTATAAATTGGTGTACTTTGACTTAGTCCTAAAAGCCTCTTTGATCTATCACGCATGATCCTAATCCATGGAATGTAATCTATTTCACCTAAATCCTTCATGGAAAATAACTTTCTCAATCATACCTTAACCACATGTAATTATAGTATCTAATTGCTAATTATTAATATATAATCAACATATAGTGCCATTAAAATGGTCGTACTCCCACTAAACTTCTTATAAATGCATGGATCACATTCATTTTTAAGGAAACCAAATTCTTTTATAGTTTTATCAAACTGAATGTGCAAGACCTGGATGCTTTCTTTAATCTATAAATGGACCTGTGCAACTTTGAAACCTTTTTTCATTTTATGGAGTAAAAAACCCCTTATGGTTGTGTCATATACACATCTTCTTAATGGTTCCCATTAAGGAAATTAGTTTTGATATCCATATTCTAAATATAATAGTTATAGAAAGTTTTTATAGAAAGTATAATTTTGATGGATTTAAACATGGAAACTAGAGAAATTTTTTTGGCATAGTTAATGCCTTGATGTTATCTAAACCCTTTTGGAACTAGTTGTGATTTATAGATACTAACCTGAACTTCCATTTCCAACTTTCTATTGAATAAAAAATTTCACCCAATGGGGTTTAAATCTACTAGTGGATTGATCAGAACCCAAAATTGGTTTTGATATATGGAATCCATATCAAAATTTGTGGCTTATTTCCATTTTTCATATTCTGAGCTCTCTACTTCCTCCTTGTAGGATAAGGGTCATTATTTTCAACCAATAATAAGTCACCATATTCTGTGACTAGAAAACCATATGATTTTTCTTATATAACCTCTATGGTGCTTCTACATAGTACTTGTGTTTCAGGAAAAACTTCTTCCATGGGGCCTAGTAGAATTTACACTTGTACCAACTCTTTTGTATCTTGAGCATTGGGTTCATCAAAGTCAATATTTCTTCCACTATCCTCCATAATGATGTGTTCCCTATAAAGGAATATAGTTTACCTAGAAACAATAACCTTATTACCTAAGAAATCATACAGGTAGTATCCCCAATTTTCCTTGGGGTAACCTATAAATATACACTTCATACCTTGGGGTGACAGTTTGTTGCTTGACCTAGCCTTAACAAACACCTCACACCCCCATGCATGGACATGTGAAAAAATGGGTTTCTTTCCACTCTATAACTCGAAGGGAATATATTTGGATGTTTTAATTGGTACTTGGTTTAGTATGTATGATATCATGTGTAATTCATATCCCCAAAAGGATAATGGAAGGCTTTCATGACTCGTCATCAACCTTACCATGTACAGAACGATATGATCAATCCTTTCACTAACACCATTCCACTGTGATGTATAAGGAAAAGTGAGTTGAGATAAAATCCCATACTCTCATAAAAGTTTCATAAAATATTATCTAATATATTCATCACCTTTATCTAATCAAATTTTATTTATCTTCTTACCAATCTGATTATCAATATCATTCTTCAAATCCTTGAACTTCTGAAAGGATTCAAACTTCTCATTTATGTGACAGAGTTAATGATTCCAAAACTCGTTGTGAAATGAGTCGTGTGAATTTTATTCATTATTGATTACCAATATTTTTTTTCTTAATTTAATACATAAGGATCATTATTCATTTGTACCATACCATAACATATGATATCTTTATAAAAGTATCAAATCTTATTTCCAAGGATGAAAATAAATCCACCCATGTCTAAACAAGAAACATAAATTATGTTCTTATTAACACTAGGAACATAATAAAATTTCTTTAAATCCAAAATTATTTATCTTGTAAATGTGAGGTAGTAGTCTCCAATGTATAGAGAAATAGGCCTCGCTTCATTGGCATCCCGTAAATCCGCCTTGCCTCTGACAACCTTTTGAAATCTGCTTAGTTATAGTATTTGGATACAAATGTGAGCACCATATACATTATATAATACCCATCTTATAGATATGGAAAGATTACAATTGATAACAAATGTATTTGAAGCTTCCCCTTAATTCTTTGGATGGGTAAATTTCCTCTTCCAGTGGCCTTTCTTACCACATGAAAAACACATTGCATTATTCTACTTTTCTTATTTCTAGATATTCTTCTTCTTATAAGGACGGTGTTCTGGAGCCTTAAAATTTGAATGACTATTCGGTCCCTTTTCCTATTTTTCCATTTTCTTATACACCATAAGGACCACTAGTTTTTCATTCTCTATGTCTTTATCAACATGGATAATGAGTGTAACAACCCGAGCTTTTATGAGAATTATTCTTTTTAATTTCATTGATGTCTTGTGTTGTACGCTACACCAAAATTAGATTGTGATATACGCAACACCGTATTTTCTTGCAGTATACGCAACACTATTCTTGGCTCGTGTTACACACAATTTCAAGTTCATTTTGTAGAAACTATTCTACGCAACATTATGTATAGATTTTGTTTAATGTATAAATGAAATAAGTTTTGATTATGTTATACGCAACAACAAAGGAGTCTTGTACTACACGCAACCCTAACTTGGCTTACATTACACGCAACGCGACCTTCCTCGATAGCATGTGTAGTACGCAATACCAAGTTTCACTAAACGAGATATTATTATAATATTATTATGAACTAGCCGTTATGAATAGTAATACCCACTTTTTGAAATTTTATAAATTTTATCTTTCAAAATGGACTTCATTTTTGGATTCGGAATATTAAAATTAGCCTAGGGTGAATTTTTGGTATTTTTCTGAAAAAT
Source organism: Viscum album (assembly GCA_963277665.1). Taxonomy (NCBI): domain Eukaryota; kingdom Viridiplantae; phylum Streptophyta; class Magnoliopsida; order Santalales; family Viscaceae; genus Viscum; species Viscum album. The sequence goes on along the minus strand of OY728158.1, from coordinate 1,700,017,947 downwards.
TTCAATTTTTGATGAATAGTGAAAACACTGGGTTACTATTTAAAAACCGACTTTTTATTTAAATAATTATTTATTTTATTTAAATTTATTTTAGGCCAAAATTGATACATAATATCTATATAAGTACAATGTAATTCATTGGATTCATTTTATAATAATTTTAGATATATAAAAATTTTATTGAACTTTTCACCGTCTTTTACCCACCTCCTAGGAGAATTTGTAAATTCACATCAAACTTAATTTTACCGCTTCTGTGAGGGGAATTTCAAAACTCTGAGAGACACGGTTAATATCAAGGACTAAAATTTGGTTCAATGAGATGAAAATAATTTTTTTTGAATAGTAACTTTTTACTTTTTTTACCACGGTTAAAAGTAAATAGGGTAATTAAGGGTAAAAATGATATTATTATTACCCTAACACACGTCCTAATTCTATTGTATAAGTGTAATTCGACCAAAAATAACCTTAGGAATAAAATATGACCATTTAGGCCCACTTGGATTAGATTAGGACATTTATTATTAATTTATTTAAAGAAGGGTTAAAATAGTTAAAATCAAATTTTAATAACTAAATAATTTTTAATAAAGGGTTATACATAAGATAAATTCGACTATAAATATTAAATAGAAAGATAAAACAATTTCCTACATAATGGTATTTTATTTATAATTTTTAGACATTAAATAATTTATTTTATTTATGACACAATGATGATGAAGTAATTATCTTATTAATGAAATATTCACATAATTGATGTTATAAATACCCAAATAAATGTAATTTGAGACTTTTTATGAATTAAACTAATTTTATAGGTTAATATGACATGTTATTATTTATTTAATTAACTTTTTTCGAACTAATAGTTCTGTTATGATTTTCAGAAAAATCAATTATCAAATAGTGTCAAAATTGACATAAAATAGTTTTTAAAACAAATATTATATTATTAATTGTTATTTTATTCATAGAAATCTAAGGTTCAGAAATATGACTTATATAAGGTTATATATATTAATAATAAACAACTTGGGGTTCGTTTGGCTTGTTATAGTAAGTTTATTAACCTTATAGTGTAAGAAAACAAGAAGACACGGTAAAAGTAAAATTATTTAACTTAAAGTTAAATCTAAATGATAAGGTTAAAATAGAAACCTAAACTTGTCTAAATTATATGGGATGAGAGGCTTTAGACCCATACCCACCTTATCTTTGAAATAAATTAATTTTTAACTATTAAAAATTGAATATGACTTTATAATAAAATAATATTTTGAGTTTTTCCAAAGGTTCCCCTCTCCTCCCTTATAAAAAGGGAACCCCTTACCTCGTCTATTCAGACCCTTTTGAGCCTTGAAGCTCAGAAAAACCCTGCCCATTTATCTTCTAAACTTCCCTAGAAACATTCTGGAGGTTCTTGTCTTCTCAAAAGACCAACTCTACTTCTTTAAGAGAAGGCTTAAAGGAGGTGCGTCGAAGAAGAGGCGATCTCTTCTTTCGATTCTCTCAAGTTTCTTTCTTCTTCAACTCATTATTATTTAGTTGTTTCATTATAAAGTAATAACATAAGTATCACTCATATACTGATATGTTATTATGAATATGAAACAACCCTATTTCATCTTCTATCCATCCAACAGAAAACGAAATCACCACGAGTGCGTACGTACGGAATACCGTCTCCACGCCATGGTGTAATCGGTTTTTCCACCACCACCTTACATGGATGAGTATAATGGTGTAAATAAATAACTATATATGGTTATTTTAAAGTGATATTGATTTTGTGATATTATACATACACTTAAATACAATCCCATGATCATGGGAATGATATCATCGCTCGTGCGTACATACGGACTACCGTCTCCACGAACGCGATGAGATTCATTTTCCATGATTAACCATTCAAGAATGATTATAAAGTATATATAATGAATAATAATAAAATATATGAAATAATGAAGCTACTGGATTTATGTATACATATATATATATATATATATGTCATCTACTTACTTCTATTCAAGTCAATAAAGAAAGGAAAACAGCGTTCATGAGTACGTACGGCCTACCGTCTCCATGAACGGTGTGTTTCATTTAATTTATCTATCTATTATATATATATATACTGAATATATATGATATATAAATCATTTTTTACATTCTGTAAGTAATCAAATCATGATATAAGTATTAATAATATCAAGAACAACAAGTCCAAACTTGTACGATAAATGAAACAATTTTACCCAAAACGCTACTTTAACATGGAATTGTCAAATGAACGGGTAATATAAATACATAAGTAAACCATATATGATATAATAACAATTAATATGATTCTTTAATAAGTCAATGACATTATTTAAATCATTATACAAGAGGTTTGGATACATACGAAGCATATCGGACATAAGGTAAGGGATAACTTTTCCAATCTCGTTTTTATCCGAGATTGTTTATTTATAAGTATTCACTGGGGTTATATTTATCATCCATGTTATTGTTTTCTAAAAATGGTTTCATGTATTTTTAAATTCCTTTTTACCCATTTTTTACTTTTACTACATGGTATGTAGGGAATCTTTCTTTTGTTTACGTTACGAGGTACATTTTTGACTTTTCCGGCAAAAGTATGAGAAGAATGTTTTTTTTAACTTATACAGTATGAACGGATTTTTATGGTTTTATAAAGCCTTATTTTCATGAAGTTTCCTAAAAAATATTTCATGACTATTTTCAACAAAATCTCTTTATTTTAAAAATTGTATGATGTTTTGTTAAAAGAAATTGATTATGAAGAAGAAAGGATATTTTCCTCAAGAATTCATTTCAAGTGTTTTATCAAAACCATTTTCCATCTAAGATGACATTATTTCATATGTGTATGTTTCAAGTACAATGTATTTATGATTTACATGGTTTTACTTTTCTTATTATGAAATTATATCCATTTGTTTTATATAGATTATGTGATGATGTGATGATGTTTATGAAACCCATTTTATTCTTTGGGTTATGATGAATGATTTATGTTTATTTTGTGGAACAAGTAAGAATGATTGCATTATGAGATGGGTGGGACCTATATCTCCCTCCAATGCATTGGGTAAAGATTTATATCTCATGAGATAGACATGGCTGGAACGGTAAGTAAATCTGGTTCAGTGATACAGGACTGGAATGAGGAGTAAACTCGATTCAGAAAGGGAATTTGTCCACTAAGATGGTCTTGGAAGAAATGTCTTGGATACTATGGAAATCATAACAAGTGTTGAATGGTTTCCACAATTACATGATTTATTCCCATGCTATTTTATCAAGATTGATGTTCCATTATGATACATGCCTTACGTACTTCCAAGATTTATGTCTTTGCTCAAGATTTTGATGTTTAAACATTATGTTCATGTTTTTAGGTTCAAATGTATATGGTTTGTTTTATTTTATCCATGCTTACCCTTATAGAGCATTTGAGCTCACCCTTTATATTTTTTCTTTTCCCCAGGATTTCAAGAAAGGTTTTAGGTAAGAAAACCAAAAGGGGAAGATCTTTATGGGAGATGTTGAAGATCTTTCACCATGATTAGAAGATTACATTCCGAGTTTCCAAAGACACTAAACTATTACGGTCCTTTAGTGTCTGTTTTTATTATTTATTAAGTATTCCAAAAAAGTAATGTAATGTCTATGTACGTCAATATTTGGGTCTCTACAGTTGGTATCATAGGAAAGGTTTAGTTAACCTTTGGAAACTAGTATGTGAAAACTTTAGTGAGATCCCTAGAGATATTTCTACAGTATGTCTAGGGATGTCCCTAAGGTTAAGTATAAGTATAGGTTATAGTCCTAGAATTATGGTAACGATCTAATAATTTAACCTAAGATGTTAGATATGGAAGTTAATCCCCCTTTATTGTGTTGTTTTACCTAGCATGATTTTTTCCTCTCGCACCATTCTTTTTGGGTTTTAGAAAATGGTTGGAAACAGGAAGATTCGCGATAATGGAGAATATGATGGACAATGGAATGATATTCTTCATGATCAAGAAAATGAAATGGTATTTGGAAGGCGAAACATCGTTATTATGCCTAATCATAAATCTCATAATATGATCAATAATCCCAACTTCAGAAAGTTTCCCGACTCAGATAATAAGAGAAAGATGGATTTTCTTGATGATCATAGAGGAAAGAAAGTTCAATTTCCCTCATGTAAATCATGTGGGAAGAGGCATCAGGGAGATTGTTTCAAAGGAACTGGAAGATGCTTTGGGTGTGGAAAAGAAGGACACAAAGCCAGTAAGTTCAAAGGAAAAGGTTCAGTTAACACCATGGACAAGGATAATGGTATTGCTATGACATCAGCAATGATTAAATGTTTTCAATGTGGGATGTGTGGTCATTATTCAAACCAATTCCCTAAGGGAAAATCTCATGAATAAAATCAGCATGGTCGTATGGGTACTATTTATGTTGATGATGATGAAGAGACTACAAATGATATATGAGATGAAAGAAATGACGAAGCTCAGTCAGTGGTTTAAGAAGGTAGTGGAATGATTTATGTTTATCAAGAGTTATGTTGTATAGGTAATGGTATTATGGAATAAAGACACATATAAAGATTGTTACACTATTGTTTTTCCTAAAGTATTTGAAAGTATATGTTGAATGGTACTGGTAAGCATGAAAGGTTATTCAGATATATTTTTTTGGAAAGTAGATGATATGCGCATAATAAAGGGATAAGAAGATAATGAGATGTTTGATAGTTTTCATGAGCTCGTGATTGATATAAGGACTAAGTGATATCATGGTTTGAGTATATAGAATTTTTGGGATGTGGAAAGAGTTAACTTTTGATAGAATTCATGTTTTCACTAAGGTTTAATGGGTATTCATTTTTCAAGAGAATACATGATTAAGGTATTCACATGATTGGAATGTGACCAACAAGATATATGAGGGATAAATGATGGTATTCACGTGCTTGTTATATGACCTTTTTAGTAATCATTCTCTTTATACTATGAGTTTGGAAAGAAGTATTTTGGATAAGCCTAAAGATTGGAATAGATTATGTGGGACATCAGATTGTATTGTTTAAGGTTATAACTTTTTTTTATAATAGTATTGTTTTAGAAAAAGGATAACCTATAGGATGGGTGACAACCCGTCGCGTCGGACAAGGTTGCGGGAATCGAACCCACAACCGAAGTGCAACAGGCCTTTATCGCCTACCACTGGCCTACAGAAAGTCCCTGATTAGTATAAATGTGTTTTAATTTATTAAGTGGTATGATATATGAAGTATATGTCCATTTTAGGAACCAAATATGATTAATCTCACTATAGATGGACTTATGTATATTTGATAACTTTTTCTAACCTTTTGTTTGAGACAGATGGAATGACCCGTCATTCTATCACCTGATATACTAACACATCGCGAATGAAAAATTCAACTTCATTTCTTTAAGAGATGAAGTGTAAATTTTCCAAGGAACAACCAACGGTGATATTGTGCCAAAATCAAGTAAGTATTTCTTCTAATTCAAATTTTTCAACTTTAGGGAAATGATATTGAAAACCAAAAATGTTGTCCCAGTGCCCTTATATCCGATGAATCAAATGGTACCTTAGATCATCACAAATTTATGGATTTGTGATTGTTGGCTTTTTCATAGCCATGTTCTCTACCACTCTCCATCAGAACTTAATGGTTAGATTTTTCTTCCATATCCATATTTCCACCTATGATTCTCCTATGTGGAAACCCAGTGATGAGTTAATATGGGTAACCGTTACATTTCTAACTTTCCTTTTTAAAATGAAGTTTTAGTATTCCTTTTTATGATGTGGGTTTCTATGAAAGAAACTTTCAAGTAGTAAACCATTTATAACCCCAACGAATTTCGAGGGAAAAATTCATTTTAAGGGGGGTAGAATGTAACAACCTAAGATTTTATGAGAATTATTCTTTTTAATTTCATTGATATCCTGTGTTGTACGTTACACAAAAATTATCTTGTGATATACACAACACTGTATTTTCTTAAAGTATACGCAACACTATTCTTGGCTCGTGTTACACACAATTTCAAGTTCGTTCTGTAGAAACTATTCTATGCAACATTATGTATAGATTTTGTTTAATGTATAAATGAAATAAGTTTGGATTATGTTATACTCAACAACAAAGGAGTCTTGCACTACACGCAACCCTAACTTGGCTTACATTACACGCAATCGCGACCTTCCTCGATAGCGTGTGTAGTACGCAATACCAAGTTTCACTAAACGAGATATTATTATAATATTATTATGAACTAGCTGTTATGAATAGTAATACCCACTTTTTGAAATTTTATAAATTTTATCTTTCAAAATGGACTTCATTTTTGGATTCGGAATATCAAAATTATCCTAGGGTGAATTTTTGGTATTTTTCTGAAAACTTTCAATTTTTGATGAATAGTGAAAACACTGGGTTACTATTTAAAAACCGACTTTTTATTTAAATAATTATTTATTTTATTTAAATTTATTTTAGGTCAAAATTTATACATAATACCTATATAAGTTCAATGTAATTCATTGGAGTCATTTTATAATAATTTTAGATATATAAAAATTTTATTGAACTTTTCACCGTCTTTTACCCACCTCCTAGGATAATTTGTAAATTCATATAAAACTTAATTTTACCGCTTTTGTGAGTGTAATTTAGAAAATCCGAGAGATACGGTTAATATCAAGGACTAAAATGTGGTTCAATGAGATGAAAATAATTTTTGGTGAATAGTAACTTTTTACTTTTTTTACCACGCTTAAAAGTAAATAGGGTAATTAAGGGTAAAAATGGTATTATTATTACCCTAAAACATGTCCTAATTCTATTGGATAAGTGTAATTCGACCAAAAACAACCTTAGGAATAAACTATGACCATTTAGGCCCACTTGGATTAGATTAAGACATTTATTATTAATTTATTTAAAGAAGGGTTAAAATAGATAAAATCAAAGTTTAATAACTAAATCATTTTTAATATAGGGTTATACATAAGATAAATTATACTATAAATATTCATTAGAAATATAAAAATATTTCCAACATAATGTTATTTTATTTATAAATTTTAGACATTAAATAATTTAATTTATTTATGACACAATGATGATGCAGTAATTATCTTATTAATGAAATATTGACATAATTGATGTTATAAATACCCAAATAAATGTAATTTGAGACTTTTTATGAATTAAAAAAACATTTAGGTTAATATGACATGTTAGTATTGATTTAATTAACTTTTTTCTAACTAATCATTCTTTTATGATTTTCACAAAAATCAATTACCAAATAGTGTCAAAATTGACATAAAATAGTTTTTAAAACAAATATTATATTATTAATTGTTATTTTATTCCTAAAAATCTAAGGTTCGGAAAAATGACTTAGATAAGTTTATGTGTATTAATAATAAACAACTTGGGGTTCGTTTGGCTTGTTATAGTAAGTTTATTAACCTTATAGTGTAAGAAAACAAGAAGACACAGTAAAAGTAAAATTATTTAACTTAAAGTTAAATCTAAATGATAAGGTTAAAATAGAAACCTAAACTTGTCTAAATTATATTGGATGAGATTATTTAGACCCATACCCACCTTATATTCAAAATAAATCAATTTGGAGCTATTAAAAACCGAATATGACTTTATAATAAAATAATATTTTGAGTTTTTCCAAAGGTGCCCCTCTCCTCCCTTATAAAAAGGGCACCCCTTCCCTCTTCTCTTCACACCCTTTTGAGACTTTAAGCTCGGCCAAACTCTGCCCATTTCTTTTTTTCCACTTCCATAGAAACATTCTGGAGGTTCTGGTCTTCTCAAAAGACCAACTCTACTTCCTTAAGAGAAGGCTTAAAGGAGGTGCGTTGAAGAAGAGGTGATCTCTTCTTTCGATTCTCTCAAGTTTCTTTCTTCTTCAACTCATTCTTATTTAGTTGTTTAATTATAAAGTACTAACATAAGTATCACTCATATACTTATATGTTATTATGAATATTAAACAACCCTATTTCACCTTCTATCCATCCTACAGAAAATGAAATCACCACGCGTGCGTACGTACGGAATACCATCTCCACGCCGTGGTGTAATCTGTTTTTCCACCACCACCTTACATGGATGGGTATAATGGTGTAAATAAATAACTATATATAGTTATTGTAGAGTGATATTGATTCTTTAATATTATACATACACTTTAATACAATTCCATGATCATGGGAATTATATCATCGCTTGTGCGTGCGTACGGACTACCATCTCCACGAACACGATGAGATTCATTTTCCCTGATTAACCATTCAAGAATTATTATAAAGTATATATAATGAATAATAATAAAATATATGAAATATTTAATCTACTGGATTTATGTATACATATATATATATATATATATATATATTTCATCTACTTACTTCCATTCAAGTCAATAAAGAAAGGAAAACAGCGTTAATGCGTACGTACGACCTACCGTCTCCATGAACGGTGTGTTTCATTTAATTTATATATCTATTATATATATATATATATAATGAATATATATGATATATAAATCATGTTTTACATTCTGGAAGTAATTAAATCATGATATAAGTAATAATAATATCAAGAACAACAAGTCCAAACACGTACGATAAATGAAACAATTTTACCCAAAATGCTACTTTAACATGGAATTGGAAAATGAACTGGTAATATAAATACCTAAGTGAACCATATATAATATAATAACAATTAATATGATTCTGTAATAATTCAATGACATTATTTAAATCATTATACAGGAGGTTCGGATACATACGAAGCATATCGAACATAAGGTAAGGGATAACTTTTCCAATCTCATTTTTATCTGAGATTGTTTATTCGTAAGTATTCACTGGGGTTATATTTATCATCCATGTTACTATTTTCTAAAAATGGTTTCATGTATTTTTAAAGTCCTTTTTACCCATTTTTGACTTTTACTACATGGTATGTAGGGAATATTTCTTTTTTTTACGTTACGAGGTACTTTTTTGACTTTTCTGGAAAAAGTACGAGAAGAATGTTTTTTTTAACTTATACAGTATGAATGGATTTTTACGGTTTTATAAAGCCTTATTTTCATGAATCTTCCTACAAAATATTTCATGACTATTTTCAACAAAATCTCTTTCTTTTAAAAATTGCATGATGTTTTGTGAAAAGATATTGATTTTCAAGAAGAAAGGATATTTTCCTCAAGAATTCATTTCAAGTGTTTTATCAAAACCATTTTCCATCTAAGATGACATTATTTCCTAAGTGTATGTTTCAAGTATAATGTATTTATGATTTACATGGTTTTACTTTTCTTATTATGAAATGATATCCATTTGTTTTATATGGATTATGTGATGATGGGATGATATTTATGAAACCCATTTTATTCTTTGGGTTATGATGAATGATTTATGTTTATTTTGTGGAACAAGTAAGAATGATTTCATTATGAGACGGGTGGGACCTATATCTCCCTACAATGCATTGGGTAAAGATTTATATCTCATGAGATAGACATGGCTGGAACGGTAAGTAAATCCGATTTAGTAATACAGGACTGGAACGAGGAGTGAACTCGATTCAGAAAGGGACTTTTTCCACTAAGATGGTCTTGGCAGAAATGACTTGGCTACTATGGAAATCATAATAAGTGTTGAATGTTTTCCAAAATTACATGATTTATTCCCATGCTATTTTATCAAGATTGATGTTCCATTATGATACATTCCTTACGTACTTGCAAGATTTATGTCTTTGCTCAAGATTTTGATGTTTAAACATTATGTTCATGTTTTTAGGTTCAAATGTATATGGTTTGTTTTATTTTCTTCATGCTTACCCTTACAGAGAATTTGAGCTCACCCTTTATATGTTTTCTTTTCCCCAGGATTTCAAGAAAGGTTTTAGGTAAGAAAACCAAAAGGGGAAGATCTTTATGGGAGATGTTGAAGATATTTCACCATGATTAGAAGATTACGTTCCGAGTTTCCAAAGACACTAAACTATTACGGTCCTTTGGTGTCTGTTTTTGTTATGTATTAAGTATTCAACAAAAGAAATGTAATGTCTATGTACGTCAAACTTTGGGTCTCTACAATGAGAGTAAGGAGTTTTGAAAGAGTCGTCTTGTTATTTATCATATTATAATTCACAATGAAATTGTATGAGGTTTTATGTAGTGAGGAAAGAATGAGATCAATATAAAACTCATCAGGGATCTTAAACCCCAAAATTTATAAGTATTCTATGTATCCAACCATATTGACAACATGGTTCCCAACTGGTTCCAACTCTCTAAGCTTTCATGTGAATAGTTTTTTAGAGATCTCATGTCTCTATTATCTCTCCTTCTCCTAATAAATATCATGAATATGGGAATTGATGCTATATGTATACATATCCTTATATTACTTTAAAATTTCACAAAAAATAGTGTATAACCTAAAACATTGGACATCCATTTATCATCCACATGTTCAGGTAGAGAGATACTTCTTCTTCACAAGCCTCTTTCGCAAGCAACTTGGGAATTTGGGTTTCTAGCATGTATAGTTTTTGTTCATCGAATAATATAACACATAAGTGCCTCTTCCATTATTGGAAAAAAAATCGATGATAAGGTTGTCCTTATATAGTATGGATCGTAGTGATATTTTCAAAGTCATGTGGTTTTATATTACTACAAAAATTAAGAGTATATTATTAGTACCTCTTTTATTACCAAATCAGATTAATAAATTTAAATTTCATTAATCTCCAACTATTTTTTGAAACCTATTATCTCTCATCATTAGTTTCATAATATCTTGTTTCATAGATATTATATTGGTAAGGACTCATATTCTCCTTCCCACAACCTAAATTTGGGAATGAAAAGTTAATTAAAGGGTTCAAGGTAGGTGTAACATACCAACTACATTAACTTGTTGAGTGGACTCCCCATTCCTAAAATCATTGAAAAATATTTTCTCATCCCTTGCCTCTTGGTTACACTAAGTTATGCTTGGGTAGTCAAACCTTGATATGAACCAAGTTAATTCAACCCAAAACTTCAAGAAAAAATTCATCTACTAATTGAAAACACCTGAATTGGGTCGGTCAATCACTTTGAATTATGGGTTTGGATCTAACTTAAGTAATGGAAGGCTATACCAACTTAAAATTTTATTTGAGGAATTTTTAACCTTATATGTAAAAACCCAGTTTTATATTATCACTTTCCTTGTTAATATTAAGTGAATTTTACAGTGTTTAACTATGTCTGGTGAAATTTATGCCTATTCTAGTTTTATTTTATTCCATCTTGCATGATTGTTAATTCATTTATTAAATGATCATGAATAATCCACAAACATAAATAATAAATCAAGAAACTAAAAAAATGAAATATAAGTGGAATGGTCATAATATTCTCTAATGATTGGTTTATCTAGAGAATGATAAAATAAACCTTGACCTTAGGGGAAAACACCTTGAACAATAGCATGTTTCATGTTGTAGCATTCCACCTCAGATCCTCTATATCACCTTGATTGGTTTCACCTTAGCTTCAGGACTCGAAATAACTCCCCACTCTTGGAAGATCTATCCTTACATAATATTTTACACACATGGTGGTGAGGGGATCCGATTGATTATATAAGGGGGTTTACATAAAAGAAACTTTAGGAACATAGACCATTATAGAATAAGGAGTGGATAACTCATAGGTCATCGTTTTATTTTAATAACAATAAATTAAAAGAAAACTAGTCACATATAAAAGTTTGATCTAATATCATGCCCATATAGATAACATGAAACGAGCATACATTTTCAATTTATCCATAAATTACTTCAATTCGTTTTTTAATTAAGATACAGTACCAAAAATTAATCTAATTAATTCAATTAATCTTAATTAAATATGAGCATCCTTAAAATTCCATCCACCATAATTTTAAAAAAAAAATTAAAAAAGTGTACATGAATTCAATGACATGTACTTGTCCATAATACCTTGAATGATCCTTTTGGATCTGTATTTCCTAGGAATCCAACACACATTTCATAATAGGTAGTTACATCATGTTTAATTTCAAAAAAATGACACACAGGACACATGTGAATTACACTACATGTGATTCTCTTAATTCATGTGGAGTACACTATAATAAAAACCCATACAAAACTTATAGTTTTTGAATTTCACATAAAAATTAATTAAATATATAATTAAAAATCTTGAAACATGGCATGTAGTGTTAAATAAATGAAACACAAAACACATGCAAATAGGTTTAATTATATAATTAATTCTTCTCTCTACATTAAATTGAGAACACTGGATGAAATATACTACCCGATATGTACTTGATTACATGGAATGTGATCTATTCTTCTCACGTCCACAACATACCCCCAGGGATTGGACATGTTCATTGTCATTTACATGTGTGAATTACATTACATATAATGTTTCTTCATGATGTATATCCTCAAAGTTTCATAGCTATCTATTCCCCATGTTTTGCAACAAATACACAACATGTTTGGACCCCTGTGTTCTCCATCATGAAGACACAAGGACTAAACACCATGTACACATGTTACAGAATGTGTGCTTCTTCAAACTGTGGGAAAAAATGTTTAGGTCTACATGTTGATCCACTTTTATCACATCACTAGTTTTATTTCATTTTTCTGATCTGATATTATCATGAGATACACACAAGATATATGGGTACAAAGCGTGTAGATTTGTGGTACACACCGTGTATGATTTTTTCACCCAGAACCTTTGGCATCTTCAGATGTTATTTTCAGATGTCTCTTTATTTTATCTTAACCTATTTATTGGTTATGTGGGTGAGAAAAAAGAAAGGGAAGAGAAATCAATGTTTGTATTTAAAGAATGTATATATATTATGTAAAAGAAATTGAAAATTCACACCATTCATTAAACTATTAATAAATAATTATAAATTAACCATGTGACCATTTTGATAGAACTTATAGGTTCTAAACGTAGTGGAAATGCCTATATAGTATGGCTAACTCAGTTTTTTAGTCTTAATTTAGGAATAATAATTATTGTACACAATTAATGATGTCATGAACCATGGATTTCATAGATTAATTGACTTTATTAAACACTAGAACCATAAGAGGAGGATCTTCACATGTAATTTATAACTAATTTATGATAAGATCTAGAATTAACTGAATATGTAATTCTTTCTTCATTGGTGATTCAGTTGACTCAATCTCTTCATACCATCATTGTGTAGAAAGATCTAAGTGAATAATCCCTCTAAGATTGATCCACACATGCACCATGATCTCTAAACATTATTGTGGAATTGTCGAGTGCTATCACAATAGATCCTAATTTATTGTGTCATTCATGGTTGATCGTGGCAGAATTATTCTATAAGGATGAAAAACTCTTGATGATCTCTCAGTTAATTGAGGGAAGAGGATGAGAGAGAACACTATAGATCTCAAAAATTTCTCTATGGCTTGAGAGGGTATCTATCTAACTGTTTTACGCAATAAGTATGTTTTGGAAAGTGATATAATTAGATATTTATTATGTCAGGTTTAGGGTTGAAAACTTGCACACAATCCCTCTTTACAATTAATTAATTATTAGTGAACCACATATCTTAATAATAATATAATTATTATTCACTTGACATGTGAATCACCTAAGAATAAATAAGTGTCATTTATATTATTCCTAATCAGAATATTAAACTTGATCTGCTTATCCTCCTTGAAATTTATCGAACATTCAATAATGAATATATATTTAAGGAATAAATATTATTGCATTATTCAAATATAACTATAATAAATATTATTTTTGAAAAACCTTGAAAATAAATATTTATTATTATTATTTAACTCGCTTATTATTTTGAATAAGTTGTGATTAAATATTAACGATCAACCAAACCCAAATAATTATTAAACCATAAAATATGAATAATATATATTCTAACCAATTAAATTAAACATTTAATTTAACCAATATTGTGGACACACTTAGTGTGTGACCCTCTGGGTCTCTTTCTTTGTGGCAATAGATGAAGATGCCTAAATTCCAAATGTAGCACCCTAACCCGAATTCCACTTTAAACAGTGCTTTGGACTGATTAACCACTAGGATATAGGCATTCCTCCCCATACACCAAAGGCTAATAATTAGAAATGAGTTTGTAAAGTGGTGATAGTGGGAATATTATACCCTCATATGGTGATAATAATAATGGTCTGTGCATATATACAACAGCAGAATAAGACCATATCACAATAGAAGAAATAACAAGCAACAAAACTTAGAGGAAGCATATATTAAGCAACATTAGTAATGAAAGACATACCTCAAATCACAATACCATTTTTAGAAACATGCAAAAAATCATGGCAGGTCATACAGATAAATAAATTGAAGGGTAACTCATGGATCATCGTCAGTACATACATATATAAGGCATGATGGAATAAAAAAAGAAACTCAATAATAACTCCAGCTGATTCAAGAACCTCCAAGGTCACTTGGAATCCATCCCATGATAAATTTACAACCTTACCACTAAGGTATAGATCCCAAGCCCGATCCCTTACCTAATCTTAAAATCATAAAGTCTACATGCATCCCAAAGGGCCCATGTAGTGTGTTAGAATAAATCTTAGTAGGACACCACCAATGTGTCCCTATCTTATTTCCCTGGTAATGTAGGTGTTCTAAATATAAATATAAAGTCATCACATGCACAATAAATAAATACCTACTTCCCTTAAGCTCAATAACCACAAGGAATCGACCACATGCTTTGATCATCATCGGTAAGTCTAAACACATGCCCCAATTATATATATAGCATACAGCACCTGTATGCATATATATATATATATATATAACTATAGTGGTGAGGATTTAAGGCATAATCCCCTGGAATCCCTTGAAGAAATTCATCCTAGGTGAACCCTTGGGTTCCACCTCTAAAATACCACCCAAAGCCTCATGCCATCAATCATCAAACTCGGTATCCAAATGGTGCACCCAAACAATTATTACATAGTCCCTCAATCCCCTACTCAAAATCCCTTGTCGGCTCAAAGCCCATTATCCCAAGGAACAATGATGTTTATCCTCCAAATATAATCATTTTTGGATCAACAGCTGGCATCCTAAGGCACATTGATACCTATCCTCCCAAGTCCCATCACACAGCCTCAAATAATACGGTGAGCCATAGCCCCCAACCAAAGGTCGCATCACCATAAACCTATGGTCCATAACCATCCATGTGGATTTCTATGGTGAGCACCCCTAGTATAATATAATGGTCATCACCATACCCTAAACTTCATAGTCTATGGGGACCTCCACCCACACAAGTAGTCAACACTACCTCGGTCTAATTCTTATCTGTGTGCACATGACTCCAACAGCATGTTGGACAAAAGATGGTGAGCAGAAATCACCCAAATAATATCTAATACACATTATCTAGCACCTCATTCCTCTACAACCATATCAATAAATCATGATGGTTAACACCTCCTAAAGTTACCTGGGTCATACCCTTAACCTGATGACCTTGTCACCTCAATCCGACGACCAAATCACCTCAACCAATGATCAAAATCACCCAAGTAATCCGGTCCAATCCCATCTTGATGAATTACATTGCCTTAGTCTAGGTCAACACCACCCCAATCCTCGGGCCATTCCCATCACATTCCCACAGAACCATGAAATTAATTTAATTTAAAACACTCACTTAGACTACCCTTCCCAATTGGTATAAATCCTCTCACTAGGATTATCATGAATAAAGGTCTAGGGCGTACCCAACGAAATCCCATGGTATCAATTCATTAATTTAAAAACAATCATTTTAATTATTATGGTATAGCTCAATCTACCCAATTAGATCATGTAGAGATAACCCCAAAAAATCCAAAAATGCTCGAATAAATCTAGGCACCACCAACCTTGTGTTAGTAGGCACTCGCTCATCTGATATTGACCTCTAACCCGAGCCGAATCGGAAGAAATTGGTATTTTAGAAAAATTCCAAAGATGAATATGTATCCTCTAATGGATCATAAATCGAATCTCAGATGGTGGAAAATGAAGGTAACCTAGGGTATGGGAAGGAGAGGCGTGTGAGCTCCCTGGGCACTACCTCTATGCATAAAGAAGTGAGGGGGTCGATCCCCCTATCTATTTAAAAAAAAATTATTCCCACAACTTACATGATGTGTAAATTTTTACACACCTTGTATTGGGTTCACAATGTATAACCCAGTAACACATTGTGTATTCCTTGGGTGGTTCCCCTAAGCCTTCACACCCGACTACATGTTGTTTAAATGACATACACGACGTGTATTTATGGATGGAGCTATTTTAAATAGACCAGTCCCTCCGACCTTCCTCTAGTGTTCTCCCAAACACTTGGGTCTTCCACTAAAACATTGAAAATACCTAAAACAAGCTCTTAGGTCAAAAAAACTTCTGGAATGAGGTTCTAAAGATCAAAAAAAGGGTTATCCCACCCACAAAACTTAAAATTTTAAAATTACCCAAAAAACAACCCATTCAAAACCCCAAACATTACAATCTTCCCACCTTAACATAACTCATCCCTGAGATATCAAAAATTACATAGAGATGGTACTAAACATACCCATATTTTCAAAATCAACTCGGTCTACCCTATTCAGTCACAAGTTAAATCCCTCAAGGCGCTCCCCACTTTAGAAGTTACCTACCCAGTTTCTTCCCAACCTAAAGACAACATTCTGATGGTACATCAACCATCCCTAGACTCAAGAGTCCTCCCATGATGCACCACCACTCATGTACCTCACCTGATGCTCAATTCATTCCCATGTCATATCTGACACCCATTGTATCCTACATCTCATCAAATTCCAAAAATTACCCACACCTCAATAGGTTCTCATAAGAAGTCTAGGGGACATGCACCTTATACATAACTCACATCACATTAATACCCCGATGCCAACACACCTCATATAAATCCCGCATCACATTGATGCCCATAATAGATCATGGTTCCAATGCACCTCATAAATATATATGTGTGTGTAACACGTCATAATTGATGTCAACCTACTAACCAACACCTGGTTAATCCAAAATCAAAATTCGTGCACTTTATGCACCAAGACTAAAAAATCCAAACCAAAAGTAACATGTTCATGCCCACAATATACCTCTAACTTTAGTTGTCTCCCCAACCTACTCTACACCAGGAATTTCAACTGCATGCACCTGGCCTGAAGCCCAAATTTATAAGTTCTAACCTCCTTATGGAGTTTCACCAGCTATTGGCCACTGAACCCACTGTTGGGTCCCACTATCTCTTCCACAACCTCTTCATGCAGCTGAATCCTAACTACCGTCTCCTAGTCCTACCTTAGATTCATGAGTCTGACTCTATCCTTAGATCATGTATATCTAAGAATGCCTCCTACATAACCTATCAATATTCCCGATCTATCCATATGCCCAGCACTCCTTTGGAGGCTGCTCACGCTGAGTTTGGACTTTTCCTAGCTACCTATACTAGAATTTCAATACAGAATACCCCCTCATTGGTGGTCTTACTAAATCTTTGGCATGACTTCCCCACTAAGATTCCTCTCAGCCTCGCTTTTGGATGCCTATAGCATCACCACTCAACTCACCTAACATCATCACCCAACTCGTATAAGACCGATCCATATGGTTCCCCTTAGCTAGCAGTGCATGGTCGACTGCCTATGAAATGTTAGTTCTGGGTGAAGTATAAGAATGCAGAGGTGGGTAATATATTAAAATTTCTTTTAATAATCATTTCCTATAACCAAGAGTGAGGATCTTTCACGTCAAATTTATAACTAATTTATTTAATATTTGAAGAAATAAATACTTGGGCTTAAGAAATTTCTTCTTGGTTAATGTTTATCATCAGAAAAGACCCTTTTGAATTAAATTCATTGCTCTATGAGGATCCAAGGATATAATCCCTCTAACGGTGATCGACATGTGCTCTTATGATCTTCGAGAAACACCACTCGATCTTCAGGTGATAGCACAGCGATCCAACTATCTTTTTCTGTTCATTCTTGATATCTCATTGTATAGTCTTGAATAAATCTCTCTTTCACTTATTTTTCTTGAGAGGGATAGAGAAGGAAGAGTTGAGAGAGAATTTTTTGTGCACAAAAAATCTCTATTATAAATTTTTGGATGCTCTGCATAATAGACATAGCCATCTATTTATAGAGTTAGGATTTAAGTTATAATGTTATTTAATTGCATATTGTACATTAAATAACATTTATTACCTTTAATAAACCCCATACCACATAATAATAATTATATTATTATTATTTTGTGGCACCTACCAACTTATGAAAAAAAATAGATATTATGTAATGGTCTTGCTAATTAATAATTGTCACTGAACTCGATCTTGGTCTATTCAAAATCCTCTACAATTTATTGAACAAACGAATAAATATTTTATTCACAATCTAATGAATAAATATTTATTAAAATATTCAATAAATAAAATAAATATTTTATTCACAAGCTGGTGAATAAATATTTATTTAATTTATGCAATCAATATAACTTGAATAAAATTATTCCTCATACTTGAGAATAATATTTATTCCATTAATTGAACTCAACTAGAATTTAATCAAGATCAACAGAAACACTTAGTGTGTGGACATCTAGGATTCTTTCTTATTGGAATTATGTAAGCTTGTCTAAAGTCCTTGATTACCATCTAGAAACGAGTCAATTCACCCAAGAGAAAGAACTTAATTTCACAACATTGAAAACCACATACGAATACTCACTATGTAATATAATCCCTTTGTCTCAATATCTCATAAAGAGGGTTTCACATCCATGTCACTAACCTATATGCTCGATATAACTTTCTTTGGCTATCTGAAATAATCAGGTCGTTATACCATGGCCATGGAATTTAATGTGATGGTTCTATTTCAATCAAAGGGTCAAGATATCAGCTTCCATAAAGATGTAATGGAAAAATCCTTTCTTGATTTATTCATTAATGACATGTGACTCAGGACGCACCCAATGAATCCAACTTCCCCATGAACTATTATCATCATGGTTTATGAAATACATATAATTAAGTGAGTTGTAACAGGCATTAATAATAATCTTAAAGTCTAAGGATCATTACACAAACTCATAGATAAGAATATCTAATGACCCCAAAACATGAAGAATTCCTACTGGTGATTCTTTTCTCATAATCTCTCATCTTGGAGATTACTAAGTGTGAACTTATTGAGAAGAATCTTCATCATCTTATGAGTACTTTCACTTGATAGTATATGTACTATGTGTCTCATCATAGTATGTTATCCAATTGAAGAACGTTATTTGATAATATCATCATAGCACATCAAGGTTCTCATCATAGCGGGGACCTGCTATGACCTTATCAATATGATGAATACTCTAGGATATTATTACATTAGATTCCTGAAAAACAAAAAAAAAATATAATAAGAAGTTTTATTAATATTAAATACATCTAATATACATTTAATCAAATTAAAAATTATTTTTCCTAGGGCATCAACTCCAAAAAAACTCCCACTTGGACTAAAGACAACTGCCTATAACCTTCAGTCTGCTAGAACTCACACGATAATAATGTTTTTTCTAAGTAAATACTTTAGTCAATGGGTCTTCCATGTTGTATTTTGTAGAAATATTGTTCACTAAAACTTCATCTCTCTAAGAAAAATACCTCAAGATATTATACTTTCTAAGTATGGGTTTCTGTCATTGATGTGACCTTGGATATTTTGTAAGATCCACTGTTGTAGTATTATCACAATAGAGTGTGATAGGATCTTTACTACTAGATACCATATCAATATCTTGTATGAAGTTATGCATCCATACTTCTTCTTTAACTACCTCAAAATCCACAATATACTCAAACTTTAATGTAGAATATGCAACCATATTTTTTTGTTGATCTCCTCCAGCTCACAGCACCTCCATTCAAAGTGAAGATGTGTCTCTTTTGTGACTTCATGTCATCTTGATCAGTTTGGAAACTAGTATCTATATATCCTCTTATGACTAGTTCTTTATATACTATATAAACCAAGAACATATCCTTAGTACACCTCAGATACTTAAGGATAGTCTTGACTACCATCCAATGGTGGTTTCCTAGATTATCTTGATATCTTCCTACCACACTTAATGCATAAGAGACATCAAGCCTAGTACATATAATAGCATACATGAATGACCCAATAACTGATGTGTATGGAATCCTTATCATTCTATTTCTTTACTCATGTGTCTGAGGACACATTTTCCTAGAAATATGAATGCCTTGTGATGTTGAAAATAATCCCCTCTTGGATTATTCCATACTAAACCCCTTCAGTATCTTGTCAATGTATGTACTTAGACTTAGGCCAAGAAACCTCTTGGATCTATCATGATGGATCTTGACTGAAATTTTTTTATTATTATTATGCAAACACTTTTGAGGAAAAATTGAGAAACCATACATGAATTCACCATTTCACCACTTCACCACTTCCCCACTTCCCCACTTAAAACAATATAAGACTTCACAACAAATGACATTCAATCACAATGGATGGACAATCCATTCAAGAATTAAAACTAAAAAACCTTCATAGCTGGAGCTGAAATCATCAAGAGAAGGTCGAGGTACCACGAAACAAAAAACACAAACATCAAAAAGCTAGACAAACCACAGAATCAGTCTCCTCGCGCGCCCACCGGTGCGACTGTCGACACCATCCCAAATCCAAAAACTCATCCGCGGACTCTAGTTAGAATTCTCTCAAACCCTCCAGCGATGTGAGATGACCCAAATGACATCCACAAAGGGCGATGAAGAAACCAGAATGAGGAAGACCAGGCCATCCGAACGTCTCACCCTACTTCGTAGACACCGCAGTGCAACCACAAACCAGTCAACACTCCGCAGACAAAAATCAATTCAACCACACCAAAAACCATTGTGAGCAGTGAATCCACAACCAGAAAATGTAGATCATTAACCCAAAACACTGATGTCGTAATACTGACGATGCCACCGAACCAAAACTAGAATAACCTTCAGTAGCCTCTGCAAAAATTCACATCCAAACTTCAGGATCCAATGCAGAATAACCAGATCCAAAATCACGGCCAACAAAGAGTCCATAATTTCCAATCAAAGGTGAAAACTACACGCAGCTGCGCATCATCCCTCAACTTAATACCTTCCACTGTCTAAACCAATTCGATCAAACTCATGGAACAAACATATTCAAAAACAACCAATAAACATCCGATGAAGGATACCCACCACTGGAACTGAAACCAGAGACCCTATCGTGTCCACAGGACACCCTCTAACCCAAAATGCAACAAACCAGAGAGGAAGACGAACAAGATAGTATGAAGCTGATTCTTCATCACCTCAAGACTAGAAGACCCAACAACAACTCGAGGTAGTGTCACCATTGATAGAAATTGAGTAGATCTAGACCAAAAACTCCTCTCTGGGCTGGAGCGGGACAGACCGAAACCACAGAAGAACCCTTTCCGGATTCCTAAACAAACAAACCATGTAAAGTCAAAGGATCCTGGGGAGAAGGGATAGGGAACTCTGACATCTTCACTATTGAAAGATCCCCCTCAAAGCATCAAACTCAAACTCTACAGAGGAACCCAAAGCTGGCAAAAAGGAGAAAAGAAGAAGCAGGAGAAAGGGGAGGTGACACTGAGGATATGAGCCACCCCCCTTCGGAATATCACCGAGGAAACCCTAGAGCACCGCGATGTGGGAGAGTTCGTATCATGATGGATCTTGATCTCAAGAATATATGTTTCATGCCCAAGTACTTCATAGATTTTCATTTATTCAATAATTCCTTAATAGAATTTAATATTGGTATTTCTTTTTTAATGAGTAATATGTCATCAACATATACTATTATGAAAATGAATGCACTCCCAATAAACCATTTTTGACACAAATATCACATTTTTTCTTTATAAAACCAAATTATGTTATGGACACATCAAAATGAATGTTTTGTGACCTGGATGCTTTCTTTAATCCATAAATGAATCTTTGAAACTTGCATACCTAGTTGGAAACCTTTAGAGTCATAAAACTTTTGGGTTGTGTCATATAGACATCTTTTTTAAAGTTCCTATTAAGGAAGGGTGTTTTGACAACTATTTTCCAAATCTCATAATCATGGAAATTCATAATAGAAAGTAAAGTTCTGATGGATTTCATCATTTCAATTGGTGGAAATGTTTCATCATAGTCAATGCCTCAATATTGTTTTAACCTTTTTTAAATCAGTCGTGCCTTTTAGGTACTGACTTTTCCTTCAATGTCCAATTTATTCCTGAATACCCATTTGCAAGAAATGATCTTTACATCTACTAGAGGGTCTACCAAAATCCATACTTGGTTTTGGTACATGGAATCCATTTTAGAATTCATTTATTCTTTCCACTTTGAAAAATCTGTTCCACTTACTGATTCCTTATAGGTTAGAGGATCATTATTATCAATTAATAATGATTCACCATCCTCATTGACTATAAAATCATACTGTTATGGTTCTCTAACCCCTCTAGTACTCCTACGCAATAATTGTGTCTCTAGAACAAATTATTCTTCCATGGGGCTTTATTTATTTTTTTCCTATGAAAAATCATATATATCTTGAGTCTGTACTTCATCGAAGTCTATCTCACTATCACTATATCTTTTATAGATAATATCCTCCTCACAAAATATGGGATTCCTATCAACCACAAACTTTTTTCTGAAGGATTTTATAGGTAGTATCTCTTTGTTTCTTTGGGATATCCTATAAAGATACACTTTGTTCCTTGGGGTGAAAGTTTGTTACCTAAAGATACCTTAAAAATGATTCTAAACCCCACACATGTAAGTAAGAAAACACGGGTTTCTTTCCATTCCATAATTAATATAATATACCGTATGTTTATTTAGTTGGCACTTAGTCTAGTATATATGTTGCGATTTGTAACGCATATCCCAAAAATGATAATGGAAGGATCGCATGACTCGTCATTGATCTCACTATATCCAATAAGGTGTTGTTCCTATTTCTCTTACACCATTCCACTGAGGTGAGTAAGGAGGATTAAGTTGAGATAAAATCCTAAACTCCCATAAATGAACAATGAATTCTTGATTAGGATATTCTCCACCATAGTCTAATTGAAGTTTCTTAATCTTCTTACCAAGCTGGTTCTCAAATTCATTTCCTTGAATTGATCAAAATAATCTTACTTATACCTCATTAAGTATACATATTCATATCTAGTAAAATCATCAGTAAAAGTTATGAATTATGAGTACCCATCCCTTTATTCAATGGGAAATGGTCCACACACATTGGTATGAACTAATTCAAGAATCTATTTAGCGCTTTCACCTTTCCCACTAAATGGGGATTTAGAAATTTTTTCATGTAAACATGTGTGATATACACCAAGTGGTTTCAGTTCAAAAGAATCTGAATATCCATCTTGATTTAATTTAGTCAAGCATTTTTCATTTACATGACCTAGCTGATGATTCCAAAGTTGGGTGTGGTATGAGTCATGTGAAGTAACTTCATTATCGATTTCCATTATTTAGTTCATGTAATCCAACACATAAAGACCATTATTTTAGTATTCCCTACCATAAAAATGATATCTTTATAAAATAAGAAACATTTATTCCCAAATTTGAAAATAAATCCATTTGTATCAATTATAGATACAAAAATAATTTTTTGGGTAGCTGAAGGAATATAATAATAACCCTTTAAAACAAAAATCATTCTATTTGGAAACTTGAGGTGGTAGTACTCAATAGCTACAATAGAAAGTTTAGCTCAGTTAGCTGGTCAAAGATCCACCTCTCCTCAGTTAATCTTTCTGAAACTACTTGGTTCCTATATTTTAATACATATGTGAGAACCAGAAGCTGTTTCTAATGCCCAATTTATAGAAATGGATAAATTTCACCCTATAAAAAATGCACCAAAATATTCCCCTTTCTTCCTTGTATGGGTGTAAATTTCTTTCAGTGTACCTTCTTACTACATGTGAAATAGACAATATCCTTTTCTCTTTCTTTCCCCTTAATCTTCCTCTTCTTTTAAGGGCATGAAGAATATTTGTTCTTAAATCTATTCACTTTACCATTACATTTTTTCACCATAATGACAGATGGTTTCTCACACTTCGTATCCTTATTTAATTGGTGAAGAAGAGTGTGAATATTTGGCTGAGACTTCTCAATGTTGTTTATATTAAAATTCACAACAAATCTAGAGAATATCTAAGGGAGTGATTCCAGAATGAGGTCGGTTTCCATCTATTTGGGGAGTTTAAACCCTATAATCTATAAGCGCTCAATATAGCCAATGAGCTTGACTACATGAAGCACATTCGGGGCACCCTCTTCAATATTTCTCTGAAAGAGATCCCTAGAAATCTAAAACTATTCCTATCAATATATCTCTTGGTAGAGATCATGGAGGTGCTCAATCATGCTATAAATATCCATGTTTTTGTGAGAATTCATGTAATATCTCACCTATCCTCATTGGTTTAAGTCAAGGAAAAATTGCTACTTGGACTTAAGCAACATATCGAAGATGCTAAAGGCTGTCAATAAATGAAAAGGGCTTCATTAATAGATGGGTGATGATTTCCCCTTTAAAGATAAAACAACCCAACCAAACATTCCATAACCAAATAACCACTACATGGTTCATGATAGAAATTTAAAACAACACAAAGTATACCATTAATATCAAAACCAAACTACACAAAGTACCATAGGGGAATATAACTAAACAATAAGTATATAGAAGAAGAAAAAAATAACAAAATCCAAAGACTCAAAGGACATATCTCCATAACTCCAAACATGATCCACACTCCAACACTAAAAAACATCCCAAGTATCACAATGTGCCACTAAAGAAGTGTGATACCTTGCCTTTTCTTATGTCCTAATGAATTATATCTACAAAAGCACCAAATCTTCAAAGAATGAGTGAGTAATGAAACTCAGTAGGCTTTCCCCAAATGAATTCCTGACTCACGCCACTAGGATAGAAAAAGTTGTCACGTTTTTATAAAATAATTTATATAAGAACCATTTAAAATAGTTCAACAATTTATAACAATCCAAATAATTCCATACCAAAAAAGTTTTTTCAAATAAACCAATTTCCAAGGAAAGTAACAAAACAAGTGATTTAACCATTTCTCAATTTCCATGTTGGTATAACCAATTCCATTTCACATAATCACACACACACATACTTAACCACACAACCATGCAAGATTGGTGTTACCATTGATGGAGAAACTTAATATACATACTCCATACCTTTGATGGTGGTACTTAATGACTATTTTCCATCCCATTCCATACATTATTAACTATTTAATCCAACCACATTCCAATTCAACCTTTTCCAAACCGATTCAACCATTTTAATAAAACTGCACTTTTATTGAAAACCATACCAACGAACCATTTCAATAAAACCAAACCCTTTTATTGAAAACACTTTTCCAACAAACCATTATAATAAAACTAAAATTTTATTGAAAATTATTTTCCTTTCATAAAAACTAAATAACCTTTTTAAAATCAACATTTTAAAATCAAGTTACTATTTTAACTTTCTACCAAAAC
Source organism: Viscum album (assembly GCA_963277665.1). Classification (NCBI taxonomy): domain Eukaryota; kingdom Viridiplantae; phylum Streptophyta; class Magnoliopsida; order Santalales; family Viscaceae; genus Viscum; species Viscum album. Next base: position 1,699,992,033 of record OY728158.1, on the reverse strand, counting down.
GCCCAATTTTCACAATTCCAAAAACCACCGCCAAAGTAGGTTTCCATCAATAATTTCACAATAAATATCAAGAAAAATGATAAATTTTAAATCAATACTTCTATTTCTATCAAGAGTATTCAATAGTGGATCAACTTATCTTGTGATTTATGGCGGAAATGAAGAATGACACTAAAACGCTAATGAAACTGGGTTAAATCTCCAAAAAAATGCCTTATATCTCTTCCCCTATCATCAAAAAATATATATAACCATTATTAGAATCAAAAAAATTATATATATCCACAACAGACTAGATATAAGAAACCTAAAGATATAGGTAAGTAGATCTAAGAAAAACCGCCAAAAACTACCATAAAATGAGACTTACCAAGGGAATCAGTCTTCAACGCACCAAGAAATGCCTCTAGATCACTTCAAATTCAGTGGGGAAGGGTTCCATAGCCTTTTAGGATATAAAATATAAATTTAGGGTCAATATATAGAAAAAAAGATTGGTTGAAACATAATCTTTACCCAAATCCACTTTTTCAGGATCTTGTTTTTAAACCATGCATGGTTAGTCGCACAATTAAGAAAAAATGTGCACTAATCGTGCGTCATCCACTGCCTCAAGGAGGACCCCACACAGTTGGCCTTCATGGTCATAAAAACCTTTCACCAACTGTGAAGAAACCCATTTTCCTGATTTCCATGGTTTCTCTTAGGCACTCACACAGTTTGGAAAAACTGTGCACCTACTCGTGCACCTTCCCCTTAACCCCTGTCTCACTATGCACAGTTTCTTGTAGGAGTTTCATGGTTTCCACAACCCTCTCTCAAACCGTTAACCTTTATAAATTCCAAAAGGTTTTCAAACCCTCCCAAACTCTACACAAACACTTTATATACTTAAAAATAATAAAATAATGGTTACTTACTTGAAATTGGGGGTGCTACATTCTCCCCGCCATTGGCCTTTATGTCCCTATAAAGTAGAAAACTACTATTTTACTGAAAGATATTGGGCCATTTCTTGATCATTTACTTCTCTTATTCTCAATTCTCTTCCTAAACATGACCATGTTGCCACAAAAATTGTACTAGATCGATGATTTTTCTATGCAAGACTTTATCTTTCCTATCCAAAATCTTCACTAGCACATGCACCAATGAAGCATCTGACTCTAGGTCAACATGATCCCATATAATAACATGATTAGTATTAGGTTGATAATTTTTCAAATAAGATGCATCAAACACATTATGCACAGCATTGAACCATGGTGGTAATACCATCCGGTATTCCACCTCTCCACCCATTCAAGTATCTCAAAAAGGCATATGTATTGAGGAGATAACTTTCACTACTTCCCAAAACAACAATGTCCAATCCTTATAGAGATCCTCAGGAACATATGATCACTCACCTCAAACTAAAATAGTAATCGATGATGATCTGCATATGATTTTGGATGACTCTGAGCCATCTCCCTTTGTTTCTTGATCAACTAAATCTTCTACATCGTCTCTTGAAAAATTCTCAGCCCAACCAATGAAGTCACACCTATTTCCACCCAACAAATTAGAGAATGAAAAATACTCCCATAAAATGTTTCAAAAGGATCCATATGTATCGAGACATTATAATTATTTTTATATGACAAATCCAATAATGGTATGTGCTCTTCCCATGAACCACCAAAATCTATTACACAAGCCTATAGCATGTCTTCCAACATTTGTTTCATATATTTGGATTGTCCATCCATATAAGGATGATACACCGTAATCATGGTCAACTGAGTCCCAAGGTATTTATATAAGGATTTCTAGAAACGAGACATAAACCTTGGATCTATGTCCAATATTATCGAAAATGGTACTCTATGCCTCTTTACTACTTCCTAGATATAGATTTTTGACAAGTCTTCAACTGTATGAGATTCAAAAATAGGGATGAAATGTGATGAATCTGTGAGTTGATCCACTATCACCTATATGGAAACATGTTTCTAAACTGTTCTTGGGAGACTTGTTACAAAATCTATAACTATCTACTCCCACTTACACATAGGAATAGGTAAAGACTGAAACATACCTGTTTTTTTATTGATGCTCTACCTTAATCTACTGACAAGATAAGAATCTCAAAACCAAATCAACCACCTTTCTTTTCATACCGACCCACCAAAACTATTATTTCAATTCCTTATACATCTTCTATATTTTAGGATGAACAGCCCATCTTGAATATCGGTAAGCATAAAGAAGTTGTTTCTGAAAATATATAAGTACAACCATATGATTTCGAAACCATAACACTAAATTATCATACAACTTCCATACCAAAATGGTCTCCCCGCCATTGAGTTTTATCCTCATAGAAACTCATTCTAAATCAGATGTGTATGCCTCTTTAACTATCTCAGCCAAATTAGGAATAAAATAAAATGGGAAGAAAACTGTAACAACACCTCGTTCTTCACATTCCAAGTGCATGTCAGCTATGACTGACATCAACTACCACTGGTCTAAATATTTTTTTACCAACTGTGCATATGAATTTCTTCTTAATTAATCTTCCACTGTATTGTCTTTATCTAGTGTATACATCAAGCCAAATTCAAATATTTGGAGATACTCCATCCATAATATGTGCCTCATATTTGAATCCATTTGTGAGAAAATATGTTTCAAGCTCTTATGATCTGTAAAAATTGTGAATTTCTAATTAAATAGGTAATAACTCCAAGTCTTTAAAGTATGGACTACATTAGCTAACTCCAAATCATGTGTTGGGTAGTTATTCTCATGAAATTGTAACTGTCTCGAGCCAAAAGTAGCAACATGATCTTCATGCATGAGAACGCATCCCAACCCTGATCTCAAAGCATCATAATACACCACATACCCTTGTCCTAATTCTAGAAAAATCAATATTTGTGTTGATGTAAGGAGAACTTTAATCTCTTGGAAATACTTCTAACATTCATCATTCCATTGGAATGGAACATTATTCCTTGTAAAAGTTGTCATTGGTGAATCTATTCATAGAAATCATGAAAAAAAATTGGTAATAACCATCTAGACTAAAGAAACTATGTATATTGAAGACATTATTTGGTGGTTTCCAAGAGATAACATCCTCTATCTTTTCTGGATCCATAAAAACACGTCTTTCAAAGATTACATGGCCAAGAAATCATACCTATTGCATCCAAAAATCACACTTTGGTAGTTTTACATATAGACGATGATACCTCAAGATTATAAACATTGTCACCAAGTGTTTCTCATGATCTACCCTTGTCCTTGAATACGCCAATAGGTCATCCAAAAACACCACCACAAAAGAATACAGATAACTTTGAAATATCTATGCTATCAATTCCATAAATACCATTGGTGAATTTGTAAGACTGAAAGGAATAATAACATATTCATAATGGACATATCTACTCCTAAAATATGTCTTTATAATATCCTCCTTTTGAAACTGTAATTGAAGATATCCTGATCGAAAGTCAATTTTAAAGAACCAATGAGCTCCCATAAATTTATTTAAAAAATCATCAATGCATGGAAGTGGATACTAATTCTTTATCGTAACTTGGTTAAGATTGCGATGATCCACACACAGCTTTAGATTTCCATCCACATTTTTTACAAACAAGATCAGTGCTACCCATAGAGACATTCTAGGCTAAATGAACCCTTTTATTTCCAACTTTTTTTACTACACTTTCAATTCCATTAAATCTTTTGGTGTCATCAAATAATATGGGAGGGAAATAGGACTAGTCCCTAATAGAAGATCAATCATAAACTCCACTTTTCTTATGGGTGGAAACCCTGAGAAATCGTTTGGGAGAAGCATCCTAAAACTAATCAAACACTACTAGAAAATTATTATCCTTGATCTCTTACATTAATGCCAAAGTCAACATTGCTAACTAGTATGAGATTTTTTCAACTACTGGTACCAACAATCCCTTTGCACCTGCCTTTACATTCCGGTCTCCTCTAATGAGATGCTTGACACCATATTCAGTCATAAAACTGACCCTTCATGTATAACAGTCAATATGAGCCTTGAACATTTTCAACCAATACATACCTAGGATTATATAATATATATCCATATAAATCATAGATAAGTCTCATATTAGTTAAAATCCATTAATAATTATAGAACATGTTTTACACATAAGGGGTTAACATTCTATTTGACCAAGAGGAGTTTTTAGTTTTAACATGGAGGGTATCATCTCAACTTTTAAACTTAGAAAATAAATAGCATGAGAAGAAATAAAGGAATGGGATACACCCATATCAAAAAAATCTTGCATAAGGGTATAATTTAAAATAATCTTACCTCTCATAGTTGATGGTCTAGACTGATCATCCACAATCACTTACTCAGATCCATATAATTGATTACTTGATTCACTTTGTTCCTTATTACCTTATTGAGATTTCCCTTGTTAAGGAGTCAGGGTATTCCTAGAATCACCATGTCTAACTCAATTCTACTGATGAGAGGTATTCAGCTTCCCTCATTCTGTCGAAGCATACGACATCTTCAATGACTAAGAAGTGTCCCGAACACCCAACCTTAGAGAACTACGACAATAATGCTAACGATGCCCCATATTATTGAAATTAGGGAATGATCTAGGTGATTTCATACACTCTCACTTCATGTGACAAAGAGAAACACATTTTAAACACCCTAGATTTCTCTTCGGTCTTGGGGGAAGATTCACTGATCTGGTTGTCTTATTTTGAGTCATTCTCCCACCTTTGAAATAGGTATCCCTATTCTATATGCTCCCATCATTAGAGTTCCCTCTGTTTCCTATAGGTATCAACATACTTCCTCCTCCCATAACTCCTGGTATGTCATGTTATACCATAGTCTCTCTATTTACCATCTCTATATAATCCGTTATACAAATCATGGAAATCTTTAAGTGAATCTTCTACCTCATCCCCGATTCAAAAATATGTTCCTTCAAGGAATCACTAGCGGCAACTTCGAGTGAAAAGTGGACTAAATTCATAAATTTTGTTGTATACTCTATCATTGTGAGGCTCTCATATTTAAATCTAAAGAAGTCATTTTTCTTTCAATTTTGAACATATGAGGATAGAATTTTTTTGAACAATTCTTCAAAATATTTTCAACCAATTCCTTGGTCTAATTTAGCCTGAACAGCTAAATCCCATCATTGGTTTGAAAGATCTTCCAACATATATGTCACCAGCTTGAATTTCAACTCTGATGGTGTGTTAAGGAAAACAAATATTTGATTCATCCTATTCAGTCACACCTCTTCCTTCTATGGTTCTAAATCACCCAGAAAGACTAGTGGATTCTATTTCTGAAACTAGATGGAATGATCCAATTATCTTAGTTCATCTCTCATGGTCCCTATTTACATGACCTGAAAGGCTTGAACTATACTTTGAACCACCTGTTGGTTCACCTATGGCTTAGGTGCAACCAAATTCTTGGCAGCTTCCTCCAGTTAGTTTCTATAATTCCTAATGGGTTCCATTTTCTATACAGACAACAAATTTCATAAGTCTCACTCTCTAGCAATAGAATGCTTAACAATTTAAAATTCTATCACATCATACTATCACAATATTACTTTCAAGAAATCAATATTTTTCCAATTCAAACATTTTTAAAAATCTCACATGCTTTTGAAAATAATACTATTTTCAAAATAATTATTTTAGGCCTTTTCAAAATTTCACATTTTAAAACAACTTCAAAAATTTTCAAAAATCAATAGTTTTGTACCAAATCATAAATCGTTACTCAAAATGAAATATACAATCCTAGTGGGAAGTCATTTCTATGATGCATTTCATGCTTATCTCATTGGCTAAACCCATGAAAATGAGATTCTAAATCCTATAAATGTCTCCAAAACACTTATATACCATATTCCTTGGTAACTTGAATTTTAGCATAAAAAGGTTAGCAACGTCTTTTTATGCTCTACATTTCATGTCCTGAAATTCTTACTCCTTTCTACCAACCTGACACTAAGAATGGATAGAATGAATTTCAACTCCAAGACCAACCAAACTGATGACCACTTTTTAGTAAAGGACTGAACAAGATGATACCACTTGTAACATCCTATCCCTCCTCATTGGCTTGAGTCAAGGCGGAATTTCTACTTGGCCTTAAGCAATATCCCCAAGATACTAAAGGATGGTAATAAATTCCAAGGGATTCATTGATATATGAGGGAAGATTTTCCCTTTAAATATAAAATCACCTGACCAAACATTCCATAACTAAATAACCACTACATGATTCATGATAACAATGTAAAACAATACAAAGTAATACCATTGATATCCAAACCAAACTACACAAAGTACCACAGTGAAAGATAACTAAACAACAAGTACAGAGGGGAAGATAAAACTAACAAAATCCAAATACTCCAAGGACATAGATCCATAATTCCAAACATGATCCATTCTTGAACACCATGAAAAAACCCAAGTATCATGATTCACCGCTAAATAAGTGTGATACCTTACCTTTTCATGTGTCTTGATGAACGATATCTAAAAAGGAACCAAAGTGCCAAATCAGGGGTGAGTGATGAAACTCAGTAGGCTTTCCCCAAATGACTTTCTTACTCATTCCACTATGATAGAACAAGTTATCACATTTATATAAAACAATTTATATAAACCCCATTTAAAATAGTTCAACAATTTATAATAATCCAAAAATTTACATACCAAAATAGTTTTCTCAAATAAACCAATTTCCAAGGAAAATAACCAAACAAGTCATTTAACCATTTCTCAATTTTCATGTTGTCACAACCCATTCTGTTTCACATAATCACACACACACACTTAACCACATAACCATGCAAGCTTGGTGTTACCATTTATGGTGAAACTTCGTGTCCATACTTTATCCCTTTTATGGTGATACTTCACAACCATTTTCCACCCCATTTCATCCATTCTTAACCATTTAATCTAACCATATTCCAATTTAATCTTTGCCAAACCAATTCAATCATTTCAATAAAACTGAACTTTTATTGAAAATCATACCAACGACCCATTTCAATAAAACCAACCCATTTTATTGGAAACACTTTTCCAAAAAACCATTCCAATAAAACAAAACTTTTATTGAAAACACTTTTTCATGCATCAAAACTAAATAACCATTTTAAAATCATAATTTTAAAATCAAGTTACCATTTTCACTTTCCACCAAAACACCCAATTCGCACAATTCAACAAACCACCACCAAAGTATGTTTCCATAAATAATTTTACAATAATTTCACAATCAATATCAAGAAAAATAATAAATTTGAAATCAATACTTCTAGTTATATCAATATGATTCAAGATTGAATCCATTTACCAAGGGAATTGGGCTTCAACACACCAACAAATGCATCTGGATCGCTTATAATTTGATGGGGAAGGGTTCCACAGCCTTTGAAAGGAGAAAATATAGAGTTAGGGTCGATTTGGAGCAAAAAATAGGGTTTAAAACATAATCCTGGCCTAGATCAAGTTTTTAGTATCTTGTTTTTAAACTGTGCATGGTTAGGTGAAATTGTGCGCTAATCATGTTCCAGCCACTTCCTTAAGGAGGAACTCGCATAGTTGGACCACACATTTAGGAAAACCATGTGCCAACTATGAAAAATCTCATTATCCCACTTTTCATGGTTTCTCCTAGGTGGCCACACAATTTGGAAAAATTGTGCACCTGCTTGTGTTCCTTCCCCTTAGCCTCTATCTCGCTATGCATGGTTTCCTATAAGAGTTGCATGGTTTCCATAAAACATGCTCAAAAAATGAACCTATTGAAATTCCCTAAAACAAATCCAAAAGATTTTTAAACCCTCCCAAACTTCACCCAAACACTTTATATAATTAAAAATCATAAAATAAGGGTTACTTAAAACTGAGGGTGCTACACTTCATTAGTTCACTAGAAATCGATGAAAGAATCAAAAATTGAATTTCAACCTTGTCGGTCAAATGTTTTTCATAGACAAGGAACTATTCATAACTCACCTTTTTAGTGGATTGATCAGTCGTTGGGGATTCTATCATGTAAGATTTCCATTCATGGTGTAACATAACCTCAAGGTGACTAAACCACTCCTGGAAATTACTGCCAGTTAAGTGTTTTTCTTTCTCCAATATTGATCATTGGTAAAGTGTGGATGATGAAATTTTCATTTAATTCAACAATTAAAAAGAGAATATTATTAGTACTTTTCTTGATTACAAAATAAGTGAGATATAATAAATTAAATGTTTATTTATTTATTTATTTATTAAATATCCCACTATTTTATCAAGTCTTAATATCCCTCATCATTGAAATCAGAATGTCTATTTGATTTAACACTCTAGTGGCAAGGATCCCCATTAATTTTCTTAATGATCCATACTTTGGACATGAAAACCATAATAAAGTAATTAGGTTGATGGTTTTTCCAACTAAGGACTTGCATCTCCTTGATCCATTGAGTGAATTCCCCTATCCTGAAATCCTAACTTGGATTTCCTCAACACTTGACACCAAATTTGTATTGAACAAACTTTGGTTGTTAAACTCAATACAATTTCAGTTAAGTCAACCCAAAACTCTAATGAGAACTCCTTGATAAAAGTTTACAGACTTTTTCCATGTACTGCACTTAGTTATATGGTTTCATTCCCAATCAAGTAATGGAAGGATTGGTCTGAATTAATATTTAATTGAGGTATTTTAATTTATTATGCATAAATTTTGTCTTGTTTTATTCTTTACATCTCTTTTTAATATTAAGTGGGTGTTATTTAATTAATTAACAATGTTGGATAAAAAAATTACACATAATTCTTTTATTTGATTTCCGTCTTTTCACATTAATTCATTTATTTATGTGATCACGACCTTGTATCCATAAAATAAATAATTGCATAGACAAAAATATTTAATTAATTAAATTACTTGTTTATGAGATTTATCTAAAGGTTGATTTAATGAGTGGATATTAAATCAACCTTTGACCTAGGGGAAATAAATCCTATTGTCGGCATTGGCATGAGTTACAACATTCCACTTATCGACTGATGTATCACCTATGTTAGCATCATTATGGTTCCATCTTGAACCACCTCCACATTCCTTGGGATTCTCTATTAATTATGAATATTTATTACTCACACAAAGGTAAAGGGAAACAAAGGATTGGTTAAAGGGGTTTATATAAATATCATTGGACACATAGGTCCTACATAATAATAGAGGGATGGATGACACACATGACATCATTTAATTTAATATTAAATAATTAAAAAATTGTGAAATAGATTAAATTAAAACATCAAACACATAAACAGGTCTTGTTCAAACTCATGAATGTTCATACATGCAATGAATACGCAAAAGTAAATGTATAACATTCATTTCTTTATTTATTATTTGATTATTTATGATAAACGTGCTTGCATTAATTAATTAAATAATTCCCTTTCATCTTAATGATCATCTGATCTTTTTTGGAGATACCCATCATTAATGGAATTCATGGAAAATAAATTGTAGAACCAATAATGAATTATTAATTAAAATAAATTAATTGAGCATTTAAAATTATTTAAAACCATTATTAAATTTTCAAACACACAATGGTGTTCCAATCAATAAAATAAGGTTTTAATGCTGCAATTTTCAAATTTAATGTAATTTTAATTTTTTCCATTAATGGGAGGCTATAAGACATGTACATCCAGCTACACTCCATGTACCTCACTTTTTGAATATCCAAGTCACATGCTTAGGTCTTCGGCATGTTAACTCGGTCAGACTACACGACCTGTACATCCCAACTACACACCTTGTATCTGCATGGCGCATACTAGGTTGGACCGATCAACACATGATGTAAAATAAAAGCACCACATGTAATTAATTACTCGGTGTATCTAGATATGATGCGCATGGGTATACTACGTGTTCTTCTTCTGCACATTGTGTATCCCAGTTTTACCGGCCAAATATTTTTCACTTCCCGATGGCATCTCTAGTCACTCTTCATTTATTCTTAAACCATCAAGAAAATGAAACATTGAACAAACATGATTAATATTTCGATAACATGTTAATTCAAATTAGATTAAAGAATGAATAACATGAAATGAAAATCTAACCACAATTGCTCATATATCAACAATCAAATAAATAATTATAAATTTAAATGTGACCCCTTTGATACCACTTGTTAGTTTCGAGTGCAATAGAAGCATGCAGAAATGGGAGATATATTAAGTTTTCTTTTAATAATCACCACCTAAAACTAAGAGTGAGGATCTTGCACATAAAATTTATAATTAATTTTTTTAATATTTAAAGAACTAAATACCTGGGATTAGGAACTTTCTTTATTGGTGAATGTTGATCATCCAAAAAGACCATTTCAGATTACCTTCATTATTCTATGAGGATCAAAGGATTGAATCCCTCTAGAAGTGATCCACACGTGCTCCTATGATCTCTTAGTAACATCACTCGATCTTCAGGTGCTAGCACGGTGAGTTGAATGACTTGTGCTATTTGTTATTGATTGCTTGTTCTTAGGTCTTGACTAAATCTCTCTTGTACTTCTCATTATTGATAGGGAGAGAGAATGAGAAATTGAGAGAGAATCTATTATGTGAAAAAATTCTCTATTCTCAATTTTTGGATGCTCAACATAATAGACATATCCATCTATTTATAGAGTTGGGATTTAAGTTAAAATATTATTTAATTGCATATTAGCCATTAAATAAAATTTATTACCTTTAATAAACTCCATGCCACATAATAATAATTATATAATTATTATTTAGTGGCGCGCGCCAACTTGTGCAATAAAAAATATTATAAAACATTATTGTTAATTAATATTTGTTACCGGACTTGGTATCAGTCCATTCAAACTCCTATAGCATTTATTGAACAACTGAATAAATATTCTATTCATAAATAAATATTTTATTCATAATCTAGCGAATAAATATTTATTAAATTATTCAATAAATAAAATAAATATTTTATTCACAAGCTAGTGAATAAATATTTATTTAATTTATGTGATTAATATAACTTGAATAAAATTATTCCTCAGACTTGAGAATAATATTTATTCTATTAATTAAACTCAAATAAAATTTAACTGGGATCAACATAAACACTTAGTGGGTAACCATCTTGGATTATTTCTCATTGGAATTTGGTAGGCCTCTTTAAAGTCATCAAGCAATGGGTCAAGGAACACAAGAGAAATAACATAATGTATCAATGTCAAAAACCACATACGAATGCACACTATGTAATATAATCCCTTTGTATCAATATCTCATCAAGAAGTTTTCACATCCATATGACCAACCTATATGCTTGATATGTCTTTATTTGACTATTTGAAATAAACACGTCATTACACCATGTCCATGGAATTTAATGCAATGGTTATATTTCAATCAAAGGGTCAAGATATCAGCTTCCATAAATATGGAAGGGACAAATACTTCCTTGACTTATTCATTAATGACATGTCACTCATGATGCGCCCAACATATCTAACTTTTCCATGAACTATTATTGTCATAGTTTATGAAATACATATAAGTACATGATTTGTAACATGCATTAATAATAATCTTAAAGTCTTAGTACCATCACACATGCTCATATATAGGAATATCTGATAACACCAAAACATGCATAATTCCTACTAGAATATCTATTCTCATAATCTCCCATCTTGGAGATTACCAAGTGGGAACTTTATAAGAAGAATCCTCATTTTCTTAAGAGTATTCTCACCTGATAGTATATGTACTATGTGTCCCATCATAGTATGTTATCCAATCGTAGAACATTATTTGAGAATACCGTCATAGCACATCAAGGTTTTTATCATAGCGGGGAATAGGTATGAAATTATCAATGCGATGTATACTCTAGGACATTATTACATTAATGTCATGAAAAATAACAAATAATATGTAATAATAAGTTTTATTAATATTCAATGCATCGAATATACATGTAATTAAAGTAAAAATAGTTGGTCCTAGAACACCAACTCCAACATGAAAATGACATCAGCCTGAAGATATTGATTTGCACCTTGATGGAATGCTGCAATACATCCTCAAAAAATCACACATTGGTGATGACATCATCCACCAAGTAAAGTTCAAAATGAGACAAATCTATTAAAGTAGTTGTGTAGTTCATGACAGAACTATACCCCTGTTATAGATTGATGAACTCTCGGGTTCTATCCACCCTTAATGTCTTCAGAAATAAATACTCAAATAATCTGGCCTCAAAGTACTTCCAAGAAATTCCCTCATGTCTACCCTTCATACCTGTAAATTCCACCAATGATTTTTCGGACCTATAATCATGTAGGTTACTAGCTTCACCCTCCATCCTGGGGGTGTCTCAAGCTGGTCTAAGATGGTCTGGACCAACTCGAGCCAGTTATATACTGCACATGGTCCACCATCACCCTGAAATAATGGTGGGTGTTGTGATAGGAACTGTAATTCCCCGACCCCAGTTACCCAGAGTCGGTGCATTATTTCGTAACATTGGAATGATCACCAAGATCAAGTCTCAAAAGACCGATTAGTTTATTATCCTTGAAACACTAGATACATTCATAAGTTTTACATTACATCATAAAGTAATAAAAAACTATAACAACATATTTTCTTCATATCCCCTCATATTATCCCTTCAGGTCATTCATAAAATACTTCTTCACATCCTGGAAAAATTAAAACATTAAAAGGGGTGAGCTCAGATGCTCAGTAAGGATAACAATATTGCGGAAGCTTTCATAAATAAACATAAACATTTAAGGCAATGTATAACAAAAACAAAAGCCTTTTAAACTTGAACTTCAACATAATATGGCAAAAGTAAAATGAGATAATGCCATTTACTTATTCACATGGATATTCTACTAGTCGAATAATCACATGCAATATCAATAACCACTTTCATAATGATGGAATGCATAATGCCAAACTATCATAACCACATAGCCAAGGCCTCGTGCCAAGACTACAAATAAGATTTTGTCAAGGCCTCGTGCCAAGACACTAGTTTGTCTCATGGGACCCGCCGATGCATCGAGGAGCTATAGAGGGCTCCACCCGTCACTTATTAAGTCCAATGCATTCCTTATATGAACAGTTTTAAACATATCATAAACCATAACATAATCGTATCACATAAAACATGCATAAAGGAAACATAACATTTCCAAATTTCAATCACAAGATATCAATACAACACATTGATATAATAATAAAAACACTTTCAAACCCATTTTCAATACCAAAATAAAAGAAAATTAAAACTTTGTAATTATTTTTCATTTAAAAAAAGTTATGGCTTGTAGAGGAATCCGAAACTCAAATAATGGTCACGGTGGCAGAGAAGTCGTTGTCACCGCATACGTACGACAAAATAAAAATTCCCTTTTGTCTTTTAGTAAAATTCTTCGTATAAAAAGATTCCTTTTGAATAAAAGTAAAAGTAAAAGGGTTTTATACACCGTATAAAAGAAATTTGTGTATGAAAACAAAATATGCCTCAATGAAAGGAGATTGAGACGAAGTCCTTACAAAGATCATTTTTTTAAATAAAATAGATCTATTATGTGTATTCACTATAAGTACACATAAAGAAATTAAAAATACAAGATAGTACATAATAATATCATGACATAATCTGAAAGTAGGATATTGACCCAAAGAATAGAAATTAGGTTATGAAGTTCCCTTACCTCGTGTCCGACTTGACTCGACCGTTCTTTAACCTCATGAATAATAAACTAGAGTTAATTTATAATTTCTTTAGAACATTTTTCAAGTTTATTATTCCTTTTATATCACTTATTACCATGTTATGAACATTATGTAATTATTTAAGTTAATAACGGTCGTTTTGTCAATCTTTGGTACTTGAGTCAAAAATAAAATTCTTATAATTACAAGTTGTTCATGTGGTAAAATATCCATTATATCCAAAATTATATTCATGATGTAGATATAATATATATCATATATATCCAGTATATACATGCATTTATAATATTACATAACATTTAGAGGTAAGAAATGAAATGCACCGTTCATGGAGACGGTAAGTCGTACGTACGCATGAACGCTACTTTCATTTCTATTTCATATTTAATGGAATGAAGTTATAATTATATAAATGTATAATATAATTCCAGTATAATATAATGTATAATACCATTTACTTCATCCTTTATACATCCCACATATGGCATTAACAATTCAAATCACTTTGAGGGGGCGGTAGTCCGCACTTCCTAAAATAAAAATATCGCGTTTACCCATAATGGAAACCATAAAGGTATGCCATAAATGAAAAATACAGAAGCTTAAGTAAAAAATAAAAATATTATATCTAATATATAAATATAGTGACATCTTAATGGCCACCTTTGAAGGTGTTATATGAGTGTTTAACAATCATCGTTTCGTGAGGCAGAAATTCTCCATCCACAGAAACTGTATGTTCTTTAACCATTAGATGTAGGTGTGTGTAAGTGTAGCTCAAATCCTTCTTATAAAAAAATAATAGTATATTGAAGATACTGGTTTTGTTACAAAAGAAAGTAATAAAAAGAGTTTAAGGGGTTGGAGAAGCAAAATAAAACAAAATAACATAAGAGAAGACATTACCTTAAAATCGGGTAACTCTTTTTTGATTTGAGCCAAAGGCTTCCTTGGGAAGAATTCTGCCCAAAGTGATGCTTCTAGGAGTGAGATAGGGAAGTTGAGAGAGTATTTGGGCAGAGTTTTTCTGAGCCAAAAGGCTTTGAAGGTGTGAGTAAGGTGGTAGTGTTGGGGGCCTTTTATAAGAGGAGAGGAGGGGCACTCTTGGAAAGTCATGAAATGTTACTTTATTATATAATGAGTTTCGAATTTTAAAGATCTCACACTTATATATTTCGAGGATAAGGTGATAAGGGTTCTAAATATACTCATCCAATAGGTTTTTGACAAGTGTAAGTCTTAAATTTTACATTATCTTTTCATTTTATTTAAATCGTTAATTAATGAGGTAATCGCTGCATCATCATGGTGTCATAAATAATTTAATTTGTTTAATGTCTAAAAATTATAAAAAAATATAATGATGTAGGAAATATTTTTAGATTTCTAATGAATATTTATAGTCAAAAATATGACTTGTATAACCCCGTGTAAAAGTTGTTTTAGTAAAACAACTCATGTTTGTGACATTTTTATTTTAACATTAAATAAAAAGTTTTTAATGTCATTTTCCTACAAATTGGCTCCATGGGGTCCCCAAGTTGACCCATGGATTTTCTTGGTCGTCCATGACTCATCCAATAGGGGTAGGACATGTGTTATGGTCATTTCATATTATTATAACATTATCTTTACCTTAAATTTCACTAATTACCTTTAATCGTGATTAATTAAACTTAAAAGTTACTATTCACCAAAAAATTATTTTAATCCCATTGAACCACATTTTACTTCTTAATGACAACCATGTATGTCAGATTTTTGAAAATCAAATCACAGAAGTGGTAATGTTTCATTTAAACGAAAAATCAATTTTTTTAACTACCACTTAGTGGTTTCACTATTCATCAAAAATTGAAGTTTTTCAGAACAATTCCAAAATTTCACCCTAAGATATAATTGATATTAAGAATTAAAAATGATGTCTATTTTAAAAAATTCCAAACATATAAGATGCATTAATTAATTTTATAATTAATTCCAGTTGTCACAACAAATAGCGTGTTTTTAAGAAACAATATATATCAAAAGATTTACAATTGTTTATGTCCAATTTCAATGTGAAATTAATTCTAATGACCACCATTGGATAAAATGGTAAAAATATATTCTAATTATACTCTAAAACCACTCTATAGTATAATTTATCACTATAAATTATTTTTATTAAAAAGTTGTTTTTAAGTATTTTTCACTATTCATAAAAAATTGGAAGTTCTCAGAAAAATACCAAAAATTCAACATAGGCTAATTTTGATATTCTAAATCCAAAAAATGAAGTCCATTTTGAAATATAAAATATATATAATTTCAAAAAGTGGGCATTACTATTCATAATGGATATTTTGATTGGTCGCGGTGTGTTAGAATCTCGAACTTACGTACAATGCAAGCTATTGAATTATTGAAAGAGAAGCGTATCGTGGAAGCTTAGGGTGTTACAGGAACTCTCAAGTCAATTATGTCTTGATGGATCATCTCCCTAAGCTCCCTATCAATGTCATGTATAACTCAAACCAGGCTCTCCCTGAGCTGCTCATATAGACATGACCCAAAAGCTGCCATATCATGTGGTTGTCCCACCTGTACCTGAGCCTATACTTGTTCTTGTACATACAGCTCATAATCAACCTGACCCTATGGGGCCTCATCCTATTCATGCTCATGCGGCACCATATTGCCTCCCTCCTAACACTCCACTGGAACCTATATAGGTGGAATCCTTCTAAATACTAATATCATGGTCAGATATCCATAACAGTAATATATATATATATAATATCACATATAGGTAAAGTTATTACAAGAAACACGTCTCACCACCCTTATACTCCCCTACCGCACCCTATCTCATGACATCCAGCCTCATGGACCCTTACCTACCCATATTAGGGTCAAGTATCAAATGTAGGTTCTAGGCGCAGCGGAAGCATGTGATGGTTCGTACCTAACATTTCTTTTCTTTTATGATAAATGATTAATCAGATATTTACATGATGATAAATGTTGTGATCAATTGAATTAAATAAAAGAATACAGGTAATGGATAAAACACCATAATCAAACTATAGGGTCATCACATATTATTTATAATTAATTTAAGTAATTAAAGAATTACCTAATGAGAAATTATTTCTTCATTTACAAATCTAACAATAGATCTATGTTGTACCATTATTGTGTTGTAGGAATCAAGAATATTTTCCCTCCAGTATTGATCCACACATGTTCCACCAATCTCTAAACATCACTATAGTAATATTCGGGTGCTAGCACAACAAATCATATCACTTGCGCCATTCACCTTTGATTTCCCTGAGAATCACTTCAAAAGGATTCTCTTTGACCTCTGTTGAATTGAGAGTGGAAGGTGGAGGAAGATTGCTCTCCATTCTTAGGATATTTCTTAGAGAAGGGATCTCTCTAGGGCTTCAATAGGATTCTCTGGATTTTTTTGTGCACAGTAAAAGAAATGAATTGGATCTAATGAAAAATAATATAATTGGGTTTATATACCGTTATGGTTAGAAATAAATAATTTCACAACTTCCCTTTAATATTTATTTAATCTCTATAGAACCCCATGTTAATTATAATAATAATAATAATATTTCTTGACATGTGTTAAACTCATGAATTAAATTAAATATTATTTAATCAAATAATATTCAATATATATATTATTTCTCACTGGACCATTAAACTCGGTCCCCCATTCCTCCACAATATTTATCAGTCCTTGAATAAGGACTATTTATTTAATAAATAAATATCATAGGATTATTCACCAATAAATATATAAATATTATATCCAATAAATAGAAAATAAATATTTATTAAATATTCCACTCACATAATATTCTCTCGAATAAGTAGTGATCGAATATATGTGATTAATCAAAAATCAATATTTTTTAAACCATATTTGGGAATAATATTTACTCAATTTGTTAAATAAATAATAATAATATATTATTTAACTAAGATTCTGTATACACTTAGTGTGTGACCCTCTGGGCCTCTTTCTTAGTGGCATTAGGCAAAGAAACCTAAAGCCCAAGGTTAGCATCTAGCAACACGTCAATGCACCCATAAAGAAAGAATTTAATGTCACAATGACATAATACCTCATACAGTCACTCACTATGTAATAGAATCTATTTTATCATGATATATCTAATCAAGTAGGTTGCATGATGGTTCCATCAACCTTTGTTCTTGATGTCTCTTTCTTTGAATTTATAGAAATCAAACTTACCTATAGAAAAGCATGTCCGTGGATTTATTTAGGATATATCATTTCCATCAAATGGCCTGAGATATCAACTTTTGTTAAAGAACAGAAGGGAAAATCCTTTCTCGCATTATTCGTTAATCAAATATTACTCGTGACACACCCAATGTATCATACCTTTCCACAAACATATGTTATCACAGTTTTCATTAATACATAAAATTAATCAATCTATAATACTCATTAATGATAATATTAAAGTTTAAGGATCAATACACATGTTCATAGATAGGAACATCCAATGACACATATAAATGTGGATTTCCTACCAGTGGGTATTGTTCTCATAATATACTACACTGGATATTAATAAGGGATTACACCATGAGAAGGTGCCTCAAATTACTATAAGTATCTACCCCTGATAATTGGAATCATTTATGTCCCTAAAATGATTTTATCCATCTATAGAACATTTATTTAAGAATACCGACATGACACTTCTGGGTTCTCATTATAGCGGGGAACTGTTATGACCTTTTTGTGCAACAGCTACTCTTAGGACATTATCACATACTATTTCATGCATAATAACAATCACGATATGATAAGAAGTTTATTAATATTCAAACAAATGAATAAATGTTATCATAAAGTAATCATAAGTTGGTTCTAGGGCACAAAATCCAATAGACTTCCACTTGCACTAGAGTCAATGGATAATAACCTTTAATCTTCTATCTCTCACATGATACTCATGATTCTTCTCAGATAGTCCATTAGTCAAGGAGTCCACCACATTTAATTTTTTAGGAACTCTACTTACTGCAACTTCACCCCTCTGAGAAAAATATCTCCATAATTAATACTTCCGGAGTATGTGATTTGTTCTTTGGTGTGACCTTGTCTCTTTTGCAAGAGTCATCTATGTAGTATTATCACAATAAAATGTGATAGGGTCTTTGCTTCTAGGTGCCACATCAAGATCCTAGACAAATTTTTGTATCCAAATGGGTTCCTTGGCTGCATCATAAGCTGTTATATACTTAGACTTCACTGTAGAATCAGCGATAACTAGCTTATTTAAACTCTTCCAGCTCATAGGTCCTTCATTGAGACAGAAAACATATCCTAATTGTGACTTTAGATCATTTTAATCTATTTGAAAACTAGTTTTATTGTAACCCCTTATGACTAGCTCCTCGTCTCCTCCATACACCAGGAATATATTCTTAGTTCTTCTTAGATACTTGAGGATGGCCTTAACAACAGACCAATGTTGTTCTCCTAGATCTTCTTGATATCTTCCTACCATGATTAATGCATAGGCAACATCAATTCTAGTACATAACATGGAATACATGATTGATCCTATCATTGAAGCGTATGGGATCTTAGTAATTCTCTCTTTCTCCTATTGTGTCTAAGGAAACATTTTCTTAGAAAGATGTATACCATGTGACACTAGAACCAATCCCCACTTGTATTGTTCTATAATAAATATATTTAGTATATAATCAATTTATATACTTTGAATTATTCCAATCATCCCATTGGATATATCATGAATAATCTTGATCCCACGAATATAGGCTGATTCACCTAAGTCTTTCATGGGGAAACACTTTTTTAACCGATCCTTAACAGACTATAAGAGTGGTGTGTCATTTCTAATAAGTAATATACCCTCAACATATACTATTAGGATAACTACTGAATTCCCACTAAACTTCTTATAAACACATGGCTCACATTCATTCTTAATGATTCTAAATTCTTTTATAGCTTCATCAAATTGAATATTCCATGACCCAAATGCTTAATTCAATCCATAAATGGATCTATGCAACTTGAAAATCCTTTTGGCATCACCTATAGTGAAAAACCCTTCTGTTTGTGTCATATATACATCTTCTTTAAGGTTCCCATTAAGAAAATAAGTTTTGACATCTATCTTAAAATTTTTATAGTCATAGTAAGCTATTATATCAAGTAGAATTATGAAGGATTTAAACATGGAAACTGGTAAAAATGTTTCATCATAGTCAATTCATTGACATTTTTTAAACCCTTTAGCCACTATCCTTTATTTATAGGTATTTACCTTACCTTCCATGTCCATTTTTATTTTCAATACCTATTTTCACCCTATGATCTTTACATCAACTCGCACATCAACCAAAACCCAAACATAGTTCTGATACATGGAATCCATTTAAAAATTCATGGATTCTTTCCATATTGTATATTTTATGATCTCCACTAACTCTTTGTAGGAGAGAGGTTCATCATTGTCCACCAATAATGAGTCACCATCTTCAGTGACTGTAAAACCATATCTTTCTAGGTTTTTTTACTTCTCTAGTGCTCTTATGCAGTACTTGTGTTTTAGGATATACTTCTTCCATGAGGACCTATTGAATATGTTTCTGTACCATCTCTTGTATATCTTGAGCATCAGCTTCATCGAAGTCAATCTTACTCCCACTATCCTTTTTGAGGATGTGCTCCCACTCAAGAAAGGTGGCTTCTCTGAAGATCGTCACTTCTTTTCTAAGGGGTTGTATAAGTAGTATCCCTTTTTTTCCTTGGGATAACCTATAAAGATACACCTTATGCCTTGTGGTTCTAGTTTGTTTCCTATTAAGGCCTTAAAAAACACCTCACAATCCCTACACGTGTATGTAACAAAATGGGTTTCTTTCCACTCCATAACTTGAAGGGAATTCTGTTTTCTATTTTAGTTGGTACTTGGTTTAGTCTGTATGTCACATTTTTTAATACATATCCCTAAAAGGATAATGGAAAATCTGCATGAATCATTATCAACTTTACCTTATCTAACAAGGTATGATTCCTATTTTCACTAATACCATTCCACAATGGTGTGTAATGTGGAGTGAGTTGATATAGAATCCCAAACTCCCATAAAAATTTGATAAACTCTTTATTAAGATATTCACCACCTTAATCCAATCAAAGATTATTTATCTTCTTTCCAAGTTGATTCTCTACTTTATTATTTAATTCTTTGAATTTCTCAAAGGACTCAGACTTATACCTCATCAAGTAAAAATAACCATATCTACTCAAGTCATCAGTAAAATTTATTAAGTAAGAATTCCCACCTCTAGTTTCTACTGACAATGGTCCACATACATCAGTGTGAACCAATCCTAAAATATTTTTGGCCCTTTCACCCTGTCCACCAAATGGTAGTTTGGTTATTTTTTCTGATAAGAAAGCATGACATATTTCAAGTGGTTTTATCTTAGAAGAGTCTAAATAACCATCTTGATATAGATTTGTCAAATGCTTCTCATTTACATGACCAATATGATGATGTCATAGTTGGGTGTTATATGAGTCATGTAAATATGATTTGTTATATATTTCCAAAACTGGGTTTTTGTAGTTTAATAAATAAATAACATTATTTAAATGTGTCATACCATAACATATGTTGTATTTATAAAAGAAAAAACTTTTATTTTCATACTTGAAAATAAAACCATTTGTATCTAGGAATGAAACATAAATTATGTTCTTGGTAATAGTTGGTACATAATAATAATCCCTTAAAATCAATATCTTTCTCATTGGAAATGAAAGGTGGTGGTCACCAATGGATAGAGAATCCATCCTCTCACCATTAGTAGCAAACAAATCCATCTATATTATAGTGATATTTTAGAATCTATGTGGTTCCTACATTTGGATACAGATGAGAGTTCCATAAGCTATATTTAATACCCAATGTGTAGATATTGAAATATTACAATCGATAACAAATGCACATTTAGCTTTCCCTTACTTTTGGGTGCAGTTCTTCTTCCAGTGGCCTTTCTTTCCACATGAAAAACATATTGCATATTTTTCCTTTCCCTTCCTCTGGATCTTTCCCTACTTGGAAGGATGATACTCGGGAGCTTTAGACTTGTTATGAGTCTTGGTCTCCTTCTCCTTGTTCTTCCGTTTCTTATTCACTATAAGGACTATGAGTTTGTCATGCTCCATGTCCTTATCCACCTGGGAAATCAAAGTATGAAGTTTCAAAAATACTCTTCTAATTATTGTTCATGTTATAATTAAAAATAAAATTATATAATGTCTTTGGTTGTGAGGAAAGTATGAGATCTATGCACAACTCATCTGGGAATTTAATCCCTAAGATGTCTAAGCGTTCAATGTAGCCAATAAGCTTGAATACATGAGACCCAGATGATGTAGACTCTCAAATACTAGTTTTAAACAAAGTATTAGATATCATGTATCTCTCCTTTATCATCTTCTCTTGATAGATAGATCGAAGGTGATACATCATGCTATACATATCCATGTCCTCATGTTGCTTCAAAATCTCATTGGTCATGGATGGTAGCATGAAACACTGAACATATGTAGCATCATTAAAATGTTTCTTATAGAGGGATAACTCTTACTCACTAGCCTCATTACCAGTCACATTAGTAATAGGTTCTTCTAACACATACAATTTCCTTTCATAGCATAGGATAATGCATAAGCATCATTGCTATTCATGGAAATTTTTGTCAGTGAATAGGTTATCCTTCTCAAGTATGGATCGCGGTGATATATTTGAAGTCATTTTATTTTTGTTTCTATAAATAAGATGAGAAAATTTTTAGTACTTTATCTTATAAAATTTAGAAAAATAAATAAATATTATATTTATTAATCTCCCACGATTTTATCGATACCCAATATCCCTCACCATTGGATTCTAAATATCATGTTGTTTGGACATTCTAGTGGTAATCATCCATATTTCCCTTCTCATTACCCCAACTTTGGTTGGTCAAGCAATTTTAAGGGTTTTAGGTAGGCATCTCATCCAACTGCATTAACTCATAGTTCCTTGATCTGTTGAGTGGACTCCCCAATCCTGAAATCCTTAAATTGGGTTACCTTAACACTTGCCTCTTAGTTACACTAAGTCCTACTTTGGCAGTCAACCCTTGATGTGAACTAAGTTAATTCAAACCAAAACATCATGTTATAATTCCCTAATAATTGAAATCATCCTAACTTTGTCTAGTCAAGCACTTTGAACTGTGGTTTGATTTTAATCGAAGTAGTGGAAGACTATACTGAATAAATATATATAATTAAGGGATTTTATCTTTATGCATAAATTAATAATTATTATCTTTATTACATTCTTGTTAATATTAAGTGGATTTACTTAAGTTATTAACCATATCTTAGATAATATTTACACATAAGAATTTTATTTTAGTTCAATATTTCATACTTGTAAATTCGTTAATTCATGCGATTTTGATAAAATATCCATAATGAAATAACCATGCAACTTGAAAGAAATAAAATAATAGTGGTATGGTCATGATCTTTTACTAATGGTTAGTTTATTTGGCAGATGATAAATTAACTGTTGACCTAGGGGGAAGACACCTTGAACCACTTATGGTTCATGTTTCAGTTTTCCACATGTCCGTCTATGTATCTCTCTTGGATTGGTTTCACCTCAGCTCCAAACTTGAACCGCCTCCACTAGCTTGGGAGATCCATCCATTACATATTCTTTTAGTTGCATGCAAATGAGTATAAGGGGTTTACATAAAAGAAACCATAGGCATGCAGGTTCTTACATGATGAGATAAGAGATGGCATTAAATCCAACAATTTAATTTAATAATAAATTAAAAGAAACCAATCACATACAAATATCTATTCTAATATCATGATCATCCATATACATGAAATGAATTACACATTTAATAAAATTAACATTCAATTCTTAATCGTTCTTATTTAAGATAAATAATGCTCGAATCAATTAATTATCTTCTTTAATTGATAAATTATTTTATCTTAATTCACATCTGAACTTCCTTGAGATTCTCATCCATCATAATTTTTAAACAAATTAAATAGATTTATTCAAAATTAACTATATACAATAAAAATAAACCTTAGAGGAAACACGGTGAGTACCCATCAGAACTACCCAGTGTGTATTATACTCATATACTGTTTACACCTGAAACATGTGGCATACATGAATTATCACATAATATCATGATGTGTACTATAAACTTAATGATCACATGGTTTACAAGATTCCTTTTTAACATAGCATATAATTCTTCAATGCATAAAGTAATGACTATAATATGACTTATACATGATATGTAGATCCAAACATTATAAAGAAATTAATTAGTCATTTATATATATATATAAACCCGTCGCATGGAATGTCCTATAAAATTGATGACCACATGTAAGAACATGTTGATAAGGTTTATACATTATAATAAATTAATTTTAATTATGTATAGTTTTTTATAAGTACATGGAGTGTACAAGCTAGCTACATGGAATGTACTATTCTCATCATCTATCCAAGGCACATGCCTAGGGACTCGGCTTGTAACCATGCCATGAAAAAAATTGTAGCACATGGCATACACATGGGCTACACAGTGTGTGGTCTCCGAGTTACATGGTCACCAATTAGGTAGGACATGTAAAAAGATACACAGCTCTTTTGTGGCTAAGGACTACACTCCATGTACGAAAGTTACACAGTGTGTACTCCTGCATATCATGTGCCATGCTAGCCTGATCACCACGCGGTGTATAATTAAATTCACTGTGTGTAATAAATACACACACCTTGAATTAATTTTGAATTAATTCTTTGTGCATTAAACACTAGTACACAACGCATACTCTTGTGTTATCATTCCAGATGATATCTTTGAAAAATGGGGGGTTCAAAACCCATGGGGCGCAAGTACTGTAGTAGTACTGTAGTGGTACTGTAGCAGTGGTGGTACTATTGATCAGCAGGATACTGTAGCAGCGGCAGGGCACTGTAGCAGCGGCGAGTACTGTAGCAGTCGGGTTACTATTCACAGAATGGGCCTTAGGCCAATAATTTGGGCCTACGGGCTATGTAATGGGCTACATGCCCATTGGGCCTTCAGGATATGTAATGGGTCTCCCTCTACCCAGTTAAAAGAGGTATTTTCTTTGCTTTAATAATAAAATGAGGCTTCGGCCCCAACCTTTAAAAAAACAAAAAAAAATTGATTTGATTATATTTAGGATAAACAAAGAGGAAGAAGAAAATCTCAAAAATCAGATTTAATAACGATTAAACTAGAATTGAAAACTAAATTTCAAATGTGTAAATCAATCAATGATCTTTAAATAATTATGTGACCTGGTTTGATACCACTTGTAGGTTCTGGGCGTAATGAAAGCGTGTGATGGGTCGTGCCCAACTTTTCTTTTTATCATGATCAATGATGAATCTGATATTTATATGATAATAAATGTCATGATCAATGGAATTGAATCAAAGAATACATACAATGGATAAAACACCAGAACCAAACTATGGTATCATCACATATTATTTATAACTAATTTAAGAAAAAAGAATTACCTTGTGTGAAATTTTTTCTTCATTGATAGATCTGGAAAAAAATCTACATCATACCATCATTGTGTTGTAGGAATAAAGAATAGATTCTCTCTAGCAATGATCCACACATGTTCCACTAATCTTCGAGCGTCATCATAGGAATCTATGAGTACTATCATAGTAGATCATATTTCTTGCATCATTCACCTTTGAAAGCCCTGAGAATTGATTCCAAAGGATTCTCTTTAATCTCTCTTGACTTGAGAGTGGAAGGTAGAAGAAGATCATTCTCCATTCTTGGGAGAGTTCTTGGTGAAGGTAACTCTCTAGGGATTTAAGAGGATTCTCCGGATTTAATTGTGCACAACAAAAAATTAATTGACTCTAATGAAAAATAATATAATTGGGTTTATATACCACTAGGGTTAGAAATAAATAATTTCACAAGTGCCCTTTAATATTTATTTAATCCTTGAGGAACCCCATGTCAATTATAATAATATTATTATTATTATTTCTTAACATGCGCTAAACTTGAGAATTAGGTTAAATATTATTTAATCAAATAATATTAAATATATATATATTATTTATCACCGAACCATTAAACTCGGTCCGTCATTCCTCCATAATATTTATCAGGTCTTAAATAATGACTATCTGTTTAATAAATAAATATGAAAACATTATTCTCCAATAAATAAATAAATATTATATCCACTGAATAGAAAATAAATATTTATTAAATATTCCGCTCACATAATATTCTCTCAAATAACTGGTGGTCGAATATATGCGATTAAGAAAACAAGAATAATTATTAAACCACATGTGGGAATAATATTTATTCAACTTGTTAAATAATAAATATTAATATATTATTTAATTGAGATTCTAGATACACTTAGTGTGTGACACTCTAGGCCTCTTTCTTAGTGGTATTAGGGGAATCAACCTAAATTCCAAGGTTAGCATCTAGAAATACATCAAGGAACCCATAGAAAAATAATTTAATGTTGCAATAACATAATACATCATATGGATTCTCACTGTGTAATATAATCCATTTATCGTGATATCTCTAATCAAGTAGGTTTCATGTTGGTTCCATCAACCTATGTACTCGATGTCATTTTCTTTGACTTTTTGGAAATCAAACTTACTTATTGAACACCATGGTCATGGATTTATTTAGGCTATATCATTTTCATCAAAAGGCCTAAGATATAAACTTTTGTTAAATAACAGAAGGGACAAATCCTTTCTCGTATTATTTATAAATGATATATTACTCATGATGTAGCCAATGTATCCTACCTCTCCACGAAAATATGTCATCATGGTTTTCATCAATACATCAAAGTACCCAACTTATAATACTCATTAATAATAATCATAAATTCTAAGGACCAATACACGCATCAGTATATAGGAACATCCAATAACACATACAAATATGGATTTCCTACTGGTGGGTCTCGTTTTTGTAATATCCTACACTGAATGTTACCAAGGGTGTGCACCATGAGAAGGTGCCTCAAATCCCTATGAGTCTCTACCCCTGATATCCTGAATCATTTATGTCCCTCAAATGATTTCATCTAGCTATAAAACATATATTTAAGAATACTGGTGTGGCACTTCTGGGTTCTCATCATAGCGTGGAATTTCTATGACCTTTCAGTGCAACAACTACTCTTAGAACATTATCACATACTATGTCACATAGAATAATAATCAAGATGTGATAAGGAGTTTATTAATATTCAAAACAATGAATAAAAGTTATCATAAATTACACAAAATTTGGTTCTAAGGCACCAAATCCAATATCAAATGTATCATCCAGCCTCATAGTTCCCTACCTACCCACATCAAAATTAGGAATCAAGTATCATATGGTCTCATGGCCCCTCGCCTTCCCATAACAGGGCTACGCATCACATATAATCTAAGGTAGTTGAGTAGAATGCCCCCAAAGAGGTTATACAGGAAAATATTTTTTAGCTTCTTTGTTGACACTTTAAACAGATCGCCTCCTATCATCGTCTTTTCCTACCCATATCAGAGTCAGGCCCATATATCACATGCATATCACATCATATAGAATCAAAAAAAATCATTTGAATCACATGTCTAGGTTGATTGGGTAGAATTCCACCAAAGAGAGGCTAATAAATAAAACATTCTTTAGATTCCTTTGTTGACACTTTAAACAACTCAACCCCTCTTAGCACAATCCATGTTCCCAATGACAATCAATCACACACACACACACACACACACATATCAAAACACCCTATGTGCCTACCAAAATTCATAATCGAACCTTTATTTCTATTTTGGGCCAAGGGCCAAAATACAAATAACAGATAACCATCACATCCAAGTGCGCCACTCGAGGTGGAAATCAAATCAACTATTAAAAGTGAAAAGCATAACAGCAATTTCTCCACCCCTGGAAACTCGGTCTGTCCCCCATGCATGGGGTTGCAAGCACCCAAACACAAGCTCTATATCGAGTTCTGACTATATCCTAGTCTCCAGTCTACCATAACCCAAATAGTAAGACCAAATGAAAAAGAAAAACATTTGATACCATTAGTAGTTAGCTGAATGTTTCTACTCAATCCTAGAGAAGTAAACTCCTATGATACCATTTATAGTACCCCAACCCAGATTCCACTTTAAATGGTGAATTGGGTCGGTTGACCACTAGGCTTTAGGCACGCCTCCCCATACGCCAAAGGTTTCCAACTAGAAGAGAGGTTATAAAGGGGTGATTATGGGAAGACTATACCCTCGTATGGTGATAATAATAATGGTCTATGTATATATAGATTAGCAGAAGAAGACCATAACATGGTATAAGAAATAACAAGCAATGAAACTCAGTGGAATCATATATTAAGCAGCAGCAGTAATGAAATACATGCCTTAAATAATAATATCATTTGCAAACACGTACAACAAGTCATGACAGGTCGTAAAAAGAAATAAACCGAAGGGTTTTCTATGGCTGACCATCATTACATACATATATAAGGCATGCTAGAATAAAAAAATAAAACTCAAGAATAACTCCATATGATGCAAGAAAGTACAAATTCCCTTGCCATCTATCCCATGTTAAAGGTCCAACTTGGCCACTAAGGTCCATCTCCTAAGCTCGATCCCTTACTTGATCGCAAAAGCATAAAGTATATGCACGTCCTGAAGGGCCTGTGTAGAGTGTGTGAATAAATCTTAGTAATACACCACCAGTTTGTGTCTATCTTACATCCCTGGTAATGTAGGTGTTCTGAATATAAACAAAAAGGCAGCATATGCACAATAAATAAATACTTGTTTCCCTTGTACTCACCAGCCACAAGGAAGTGATCACCTGCTTCAACCATCACCGGTAAGTCTGAACACGTTCCTCCAGTTATATATTTTTATATATGTATATATGTATATATGTATTTCATACAACACTTTTCTACATATATATAACTATTGTGGTGAGGATCCATGGCATCCCTTGACGAAAGTTATCCTAGGTGAACCCTTAGGTTCCACCTCTAAAATACCACCTGGAACATCATGCCATCAATCATCG
This sequence comes from Viscum album, assembly GCA_963277665.1. Classification (NCBI taxonomy): domain Eukaryota; kingdom Viridiplantae; phylum Streptophyta; class Magnoliopsida; order Santalales; family Viscaceae; genus Viscum; species Viscum album. The sequence goes on along the minus strand of OY728158.1, from coordinate 1,699,962,912 downwards.
AACTCGACATACAAACGGCACACCCAAACAATAATTACCTGGTACCTCGGACCTCTGCTCAAAAGCTCCAGTCGGCTCAAATCCCAACGTCCTGAGGCACAACGATGTTTTTCCTTCAAATATAATCATCATCGGCTTAACAGTCGACATCCAGAGGCATGATGATACATGTCCTCCCAAGTCTTGGCTCATGGCCTCAAGAAATACGGCGAGCCTCATCCCCCAACCGATGATCTCATGACCATCAACTGATGGTCCATCACCATCCACATGGCTTTCTATGGTGAGCACCCCTAGTATAATCTGATGGACAACACCACCCCCTAAGCTGCATAGTCTATGGGGGCCTTTGCCCACACGGGTGGTCAATGCCACCTTGATTTAAGTCATATATGTGTGCACACAACTCCAATGGTGTTCCGACCAACAAACGGTGAATGGAAATCACCCAAACAGTACCTAAGTCACATCATCCAGCACCTTGTTCCCATGTGACCATGTCGCTAAATCATGATGGTCAACACCACCTCAAGTCACTTGGGTCATGGCCTCAACCCGAAGACCTTTTCACCTCAATCCAACGATCAAGTCGCCTCAACTGATGATCAACATCACACAAGTAACCGGGGCCAATATCATCCTAATGAATTACATCACCTCAGTCCAGGTGGTCTGCACCACCTCAACCCTCAAGGCATGCCCGTCGCGTTACCACAAAACCTTGCAATCAATATATATAAATCAATTTAATTTAAAACACTCACCCAACCTACCCTTCTTAAGTGGTATGAAGCCTATCACCAGGTTTATCATGAATAAAGGTCTAGGGCATACCCAACGGTATCCCATGGAATCAATTCATTAATTTAAAAACAAGTATTTGAATTATTATAGTATCGCTCAGTCTAACTATGACAACCCTTCTTTTTATTACAACTTAAACATGCTTTATTACATAAAACTTCACTTGATACAACAAAGAAGATCGAGAGGTTTAGTGTCTTTGGGGCTTAGGATCATTACATAAAAACTTTAAACTTGAAATACAACATCTTTATTGAAAACTTCCTTTACATGACCACTACATTCCTTCGTACTTAGCATTGCATGGGATAACCTGAGGACATGCATAAGAAAAGGGTGAGCTATAAAGCCCAGTAAGGGAGTACACAATGAATAACATGAGGAGTACAATACATGTTAGGAAATAGGCATATCAATAGAGCATAAGAAAAACATGAACATAAAGGCATGATAAATCATGATAATCATAACATGGAAATGTGGCAACAACACTTAACATTGAATTAGCATGAGCCAAGGCTCATTGCACATGGAGCATGAGTAAACCCTCATTGAACTTGAAGCACGAGTAAACCCTCGTTGCACTTGAATTAGCATGAGTCAACACTCATTGCACATGACGTATCATGATACTATACTTTACCCAATGCATTGGAGCGCTATAAAGGGCGCACCATTCTTAAACATTTCATTTCATGCATAAGTGTGCCACATGGATCATAAAACATGGATTCATAAAACATAATCATTTATTCCACAATAAATGAATGTGGAATTAATACATGAAACTTTACAATCAATAAGTAAATGTTCGTAAAGTTGAATACCCTTGATGGAGAAATGGGCATGGTATTCACTACACAATGACATTGGCTTAGAAAAACGGGGCGATTTCGGCAGCGTAACGGCGTGACATAAGAATTCATAAAAAAGGTTGATGAGAGAGAAATGGGTTCCTCATCATATTTACATGTAATAGACAGTAAGGAGGTCATATATATACATGTCCCAACAATAGAAATGGAATTTAGATTCATGATACAAAAGTATTGATTGAATGTAAAAGAAGAGAGAGAAGTTCCTTTCGGAATTTCGGCATAGTAACGGGTGTTCATGGGAGGCATTTAATGAGAGAGAAAGGGTTCTCCCATCATTCAAACAATAATAGGGCAGTATGGGGGAGGTGCGAAACCATACCCCAACATTCATAATTGAAATTAAAAGGGAAATACAACTTAAAGAAAATTGACAAAAATGAGAAAGGAAGAAAAAACCCTTACTTGGAAGTGTGCTTCCAAAGGCTAGAGAGAGGCTTGTGAGAGGCTTCTTGGGAGCTTGGGGCACCTTGGGAGGATTCTAGAGAGAGTAGGGCAGAGGTTGGACGAACTACAAGGGATTTTAGTGAGGAGGAAGTGGGAGCTTGGGTGGGTTTATATAGGAAAGGTGGGAGAATTCTTTATTATTTAGGTTTGGGACCCCTTATATTAAAATAATCCAAACCACAAACCATCCCATGGTATTTGCCCATGGTTTCTGGAAAAGGAAAGAGGAAAACAATATTTTACAAGGCCAAGGTCAGAAATTATTAAAAAATTAGGGTTTCTTTATGTGGAGGTGAGTCACACTCCCATGGAAATTAATTTAAAAAGGCAAAGTGTTGAATAAGTCTTGAGGGCTCCATTAATGCTTTGAAAAGTAAGTCAAACAAACCCAAAACCTCATTATTTTAATGATAAAACACATATTGGCCGAACATAAGGATTATGGTATTTTATTACATCACCATTGGGTCATTATGATGTCATAAAACACATTATATATTTAAATGGTATTTAATTTTTACCCAAAAATTTGACTGTCTCAGAAAATTATGAAAAATTCACCGTTGGATAATTTCGACGTCCTGATTCCAAAAATAATATTTATTTTATCTAAATAATTTTCTAAATATGTGAATTTTCACTTTTAAAATAAAAACCGACATTTATAAAAAAAATCACGGGTTTTGACAGAAATGGCTTTCAAACCTTAATAAAAATTTTAATTGCATTCATAAAATTATAAGATCATTTATACTTAATAAAAAATTAATTTAATATTAATAATAATATTTTATTAAAATATTATTTAATTCAAAAAATCCTTTAATTTAATAAAATATAATTCTTAATTAAATAATAACTAAAAACACCATTTGTACTTTAAAAACTAATTACAATGTATCAAAAATGACTAGAAATTATATTCACTATTATATACAAAAATAATGTACATGAACATGGTGCTACTTATTTGTTACATAACCCCTTAAAATAGCCGCATAAGACCTAAGGGTAAGTTGTGCGATGGTGACAGACTCTTGGGGTTGCTCGGATAACATCGCTCGAGTTGTAATTTCAATCAACTTCCATTTTTCCCGTAGACGATCGCGTTCGAGCTTGACTTGATGAAGCTCATCTTGGGCTTGGTCAAGGGCAAAGCCCAAAGACGCCACCTCTTTTCCGAGCTCCGACAAATGGGCTTTATAAGGGGAAATTCTACTGGATGAGGCCATCGCTTCCTTTGTCTGAGTAGAAAATTGGTTCGTTAAAGCCTTATATTTATACTACTCAGATGATCACTGTTCAACGGCTATAAAAGTAACGGTCACAAATCATATCGTAAAACTAAAGAAGTTGATATATTATAAAAACATTTTTCATAAAGAGACATTTAACTGGATCAAGAGGGATTTTCATTAATGAAACTTTGGGTCGTTACAACATTCCCCCCTTAAGAAATTTCGCCCTCGAAATTTTCCTTTTCCCACACTAAAACAAATGTGGGTAACTTAGCTTCATAATATCCTCCGACTCCCAAGTTGATTCTTCAAACTTGTGGTTTCTCCACAACACCTTGACGAGGGGCATTGTCTTATTTCGTAGAACTTTTTCTCTACGATCTAATATCTTCACTGGTTGCTCCTCATAAGAAAGATCGTCTTCTAATTGTACCACCTCGGAAGAGAGTACATGTGAAGGGTCTGGTATGTACTTCCTTAAGAGGGATACATGGAAGACATCATGCACCTTGGCCATAGTAGGTGGAAGTGCTAGTCGATAGGCCACAGCCCCAACACGATCAAGAATCTCGAAGGGGACGATGTACCTTGGAATTAACTTCCCTTTCTTTCCAAACCTCATGACCTTATTCCACGGAGATATGCGTAAAAACACCATGTCTCCGACTTTAAACTTAAGGTCTCGTCGACGATTATCTGCATAACTCTTCTGTCGACTTTGGGCTGCCTTGATATGCTGCGGAATGGTTTTCACCTTCTCCACCATTTCTTTGACCATTTCTGGTCCAAGCAGCTTACGTTCACCGACCTCATCCCAACATGCTCGTGTTCTACACCTTTTCCCATACAGGGCTTCATATGGTTCCATTTGGATGCTCGAGTGGAAACTATTATTATAAGAGAATTCAACTAGAGGAAGATGTTGATCCCATCCTCCTTTAAAGTCCATTGAGCACGCTCTCAACATATCCTCAAGTGTTTGGATAGTCCGCTCGGATTGTCCATCAGTTTGAGGATGATAGGCCGTACTGAAGTTCAGTTCAGTATTCAGAGCATGTTGAAGACTCTTCCAAAACTTAGAGGTAAATCTTGGATCTCGGTCAGACACAATAGATAGTGGTACTCCATGCAACCATACCACTTCCCTGATATATATCCGTGCCAGTTGATCCAAAGAGAAATCCTCTCGAATAGCAATGAAGTGTGCAGTCTTTGTAAGACGATCCACAACAACCCAGATTGTATTGTTGCCTTTGGATGCCCTTAGAAGTCCAGTGACGAAGTACATGGTGATGTTCTCCCATTTCCACTCTGGTATGGGCAATGGTTGCATCATCCCCTTAGACTTCTACCTCTCTGCCTTCACTTGCTGACACACCAGGCACTTTGATGTATATTCAGCGATCTCCTTCTTCATATTATCCCACCAAAAGTTTTCTCAGAGATCTCGATACATCTTTGTGCTCCCTGGGTAAATAGAGAAATTTGAACTATGTGCATCATCCAAAAGTTCCTTCTTCAGCTCCGAACTTGATGGAACACATAGTCTTTTCCCAAACCGCACAATTCCTTCTTCATTAACATTAAACTCTGAGGATTTTCCCTTTTTGATAGCTTCCACTTTTTCTTGGATTCCTGCATCATCCTTTTGAGCATCCTTTATCCTTTCCAAAAGAGATGGTTGAGCAATCATTTGTGAAAGGACTGATGATGTTCCCTTCTTTATGATTCCCACATCCATCTTCATCAAGTCTAAGAAGATTGGATCCTTCTCAATTCTCATCATTGATAGAATCGTTGGATCCTTTCTACTTAGGGCATCCGCCACCTTGTTCGCCTTCCCAGGGTGGTAATGTATTGAACAGTCATAATCCTTGATGATCTCTATCCATCTTCTCTGGCGCATGTTAAGCTCTTTCTGTGTGAATATATATTTAAGACTCTTGTGGTCAGTATATATCTCACATTTCTCTCCATAGAGATAATGCCGCCAGATTTTCAAGGCAAAGATCACCGCCGCCAACTCCAGATCATGCGTTGGATAGTTTCGCTCATGGATTTTCAACTGCCTTGAGGCATAGGATATCACTTTATCATTCTGCATCAGCACACATCCTAAGCCCTTCTTCGAAGCATCACTGAATACCACAAAAAGCTCCCCACTTGTGGGTAAAGTGAGAACGGGTGTAGTGATAAGCCTCCTTTTCAACTCCTTGAAGATTTCTTCGCATTCATCACTCCAAGCAAACTTTACTCCCTTTCGAGTTAGCTTGGTAAGAGGGTTGGACAATCGTGAGAAATTTCTCACAAATCGTCGATAATATCCAGCTAACCCCAAGAAGCTACGGATATCAGTTACCGATGTTGGCCTCGGCCATCCCTCAATTGCATCTGTTTTGGAGGGGTCCACAGATATCCCATTGCTTGTGATGATATGGCCCAAGAATGAGACTTCCTTTAACCAGAACTCACACTTGTTGTACTTGGCATAGAGCTTCTCCTTGCGCAAAGTCTCCAGTACAGTTCTTAAATGCTCCTCATGGTCCTCCTTGGTTTTGGAGTATATTAGAATATCATCTATAAAGACTACCACAAATTTGTGTAGGTAATCTCTAAAGACTCTATTCATCAAGTCCATGAATATTTCTGGAGCATTGGTGAGTCCGAAAGGCATTACTATGAATTCATAGTGCCCGTACCTTGTACGAAAAGCAGTCTTGGGGATATCTTCCTTCTTCACCCTTACTTGATAATATCCCGACCGCAAGTCCACCTTGGAGAAGTATTGTGCTCCACGCAGCTGATCAAACAAGTCATCGATTCTTGGGAGAGGATACTTGTTCTTTATCGTGATTTTGTTAAGTTCACGATAATCGATGCAAAGCCGCATTGACCCATCCTTCTTCTTGACGAAGAGGACTGGTGCACCCCATGGTGATGCACTTGGGTGTATAAACCCTTTATCCAGATTCTCCTGTAGTTGTTTCTTCAGCTATTCAAGCTCAACAACAGCCATTCTATATGGAGTCTTGGATATTGGTAGCGCCCCAGGTATAAGTTCAATTGAGAACTCAACATCTCTTATTGGAGGAAGACCAGGAAGTTCCTCGGGAAATACTTCAGCGAATTCCCTCACAATAGGCATTTCTTCAAGGGTGGTTTCTTCCTTGGACTCAATCATCTGAGCCAGATATGCGTGCTCATAAGGCAGTAATATCCATGCTTGAGATGATGGAGCTAAAGGAGATTCATCTTCCTCCTGACACTTGTAAATAATCGGGGGTCGATTCTCCATATGGAGTGTGATTTCCCTCTCCCGACAATTTATGTTGGCTCTATTTAAGGAAAGTCAATCCATGCCAAGAATTGCATCAAATTCCACCAAAGGGAGTATGACGAGGTTCGCTAGGAAATTCAATCCACAGATTATAACAGGGGAGGACTTATACTCATGGGATGCAATGATTTCCCCATTTGTCGTACTCACCGACATCTTTACTTCCATGTTTTGTGGTGGTGCAGGGATTGTTCTACTAAACTTTTGAGATATAAAAGAATGCGTAGAACCTGAATCAAAAAGTACATTTGCTATTCTTGAATGAATAACTAGCATACCTGTCACCACTTCGTTGTCAGGGTTCACTTCGGCAGAAGTGATGGCAAAAGTTCTTCCTTGCTGTCTTGGAGGTTGCTGGTTGCCTCCGATAACCCTTGGATTAGGGCACTGATTTGCAAAATGACCCGGTTCTTTGCATTTGTAGCATTGAACAACGCGTTGAGGTTCGAACGGAGCGTTCCTCTCCTCTGTCGTAGCCGCGGGTCCTTCTTGCTGACAGTTAACAGCTAGGTGCCCTTCTCTTCCACACTTGAAGCATTTTCTGGTCCCCCTAAGGCAATTTCCAGGGTGCTTCTTTCCACACTTTTGGCAAGTGGGGTGCTGGAACTTCTTAGCACCGTTGGATTTATCCATCGGACCACCAGCATTGAAGTCCACCTTACGCTTCTTGTCCCAATGATACCCCTGTGATTCTCCGATCTCCATTTCAACCTTGAGGGCACATCGGACAATTTCCTCATAGCTGTCGAAGTCACGGATCGCTAATGCTTTCCGCAAGCTAGGCTTCAGCCCACCAAAGAAGCGGTCAACCTTGCATTCGGGGGTAACGACAAAGCCGGAAGCGTATCATGCAAGCCTTGTGAAGTTTGCCTCGTACGCTCCCACAGATTCTTCATCTTTCTGTTTGAGGGAAAGGAAGTCCCTTTCCATCTTAAGACGGAGGGTGCGTGGAAAATATTTATCAAAAAACATCTTCTGAAATTCCTTCCATTCCAAAGCCTCGATCTCCTCCTCAGGCTTCGTATTTTTGATCAACGTCCACCATTGATCAGCTTCACCCTTCATACGATAAGCCACCAGTAGAACCTTCTCTTTTTCAGAGCATTGGAGGATGGAGAATATCTTTTCAATGGAGTTGATCCATTGTTCAGCGATTGTGGTATCGGATGATCCACTAAAAGTAGGAGGCCTTTGTCTCATGAAGCTTTCAATAGCGACTTGTTCTTTCTTAGGGGGGGTTGAATGTTCCTCTTGACCAGCGTTTCTATTCAAAACTTGAGTTAGCTGAGAGAGAAGCGTGACAAAGTTCGCGATTCCCGCTCCCATTGGATTGGGCATCTCATAAGTACAATCATCACACTGATCTTCACAACGGTTGTTATCCCGAGTTCTCCTATTACCAGCCATTGGCTGGAATAAAAGGAAAGTTAGGGGTAACACATAAAGGGTAATCCAAAGACAAAAGTTTGATGACTTGTAAATAAACTTTAATCTCAATAACTCATGAGCCTATAGGATTCAATCCAGGCTTTTCATGATCTTCCTTCTAACATAAATTCTTAGGGGCATTTTTCCCTTAATAAGGGTTCATACTAAGATTGTGAACTTATCAAAACATATCCCCCGGGAGTGTCGTAACCAAGAGTGCAGCAAGGCCCGTTGTCGTGCACCAGTTCCCGTTCGAGTCTAGCTCAAAGCGGTGTTTTCGGGTTTTACCCCTAGGATACATCTGTGCCAGAGCCGCCTCTACCTGCTCGTATCCAGAAAAGGATGTATTTGTTTGATAAACCACTTACTTAGTATTTACCAAAACTTAGGGATGTTTTTATTATGCTTAGTCTTGTATCTAAGGCTTTACTAGGGTTTCCTAATCCCAAAAATAACTAAACCTATCCTCTGATACCAACTATGACAACCCTGCTTTTTATTACAACTTAAACATGCTTTATTACATAAAACTTCACTTGATTCAACAAAGAAGATCGAGAGGTTTAGTGTATTTGGGTCTTAGGATCATTACATAAAAACTTTAAACTTGAAATACAACATCTTTATTGAAAACTTCCTTTACATGACCACTACATTCCTTCGTACTTAGCATTGCATGGGATAACCTGAGGACATGCATAAGAAAAGGGTGAGCTATAAAGCCCAGTAAGGGAGTACACAATGAATAACATGAGGAGTACAATACATGTTAGGAAATAGGCATATCAATAGAGCATAAGAAAAACATGAACATAAAGGCATGATAAATCATGATAATCATAACATGGAAATGTGGCAACAACACTTAACATTGAATTAGCATGAGCCAAGGCTCATTGCACATGGAGCATGAGTAAACCCTCATTGCACTTGAAGCATGAGTAAACCCTCGTTGCACTTGAATTAGAATGAGTCAACACTAATTGCACATGACGTATCATGATACTATACTTTACCCAATGCATTGGAGCGCTATAAAGGGTGCACCCTTCTTAAACATTTCATTTCATGCATAAGTGTGCCACATGGATCATAAAACATGGATTCATAAAACATAATCATTTATTCCACGATAAAGGAATGTGGAATTAATACATGAAACTTTACAATCAATAAGTAAATGTGTGTATAGGTGAATACCCTTGATGGAGAAATGGGCATGGTATTCACTACACAATGACATTGGCTTAGAAAATCGGGGCGATTTCGGCAGCGTAACGGCGTGACATAAGAATTCATAAAAAAGGTTGATGAGAGAGAAAGGGGTTCCTCATCATATTTACATGTAATGGACAGTAAGGAGGTCATATATATACATGTCCCAACAATAGAAATGGAATTTAGATTCATGATACAAAAGTATTGCTTGAATGTAAAAGAAGAGAGAGAAGTTCCTTTCGGAATTTCGGCATAGTAACGGGTGTTCATGGGAGGCATTTAATGAGAGAGAAAGGGTTCTCCCATCATTCAAACAATAATAGGGCAGTATGGGGGAGGTGCGAAACCATACCCCAACATTCATAATTGAAATTAAAAGGGAAATACAACTTAAAGAAAATTGACAAAAATGAGAAAGGAAGAAAAAACCCTTACTTGGAAGTGTGCTTCCAAAGGCTAGAGAGAGGCTTGTGAGAGGATTCTTGGGAGCTTGGGGCACCTTGGGAGGATTCTAGAGAGAGTAGGGCAGAGGTTGGACGAACTCCAAGGGATTTTAGTGAGGAGGAAGTGGGAGCTTGGGTGGGTTTATATAGGAAAGGTGGGAGAATTCTTTATTATTTAGGTTTGGGACCCCTTATATTAAAATAATCCAAACCACAAACCATCCCATGGTATTTGCCCATGGTTTCTGGAAAAGGAAAGAGGAAAACAATATTTTACAAGGCCAAGGTCCAAACTTATTAAAAAATTAGGGTTGCTTATGTGGAGGTGAGTCACACTCCCATGGAAATTAATTTAAAAAGGCAAAGTGTTGAATAAGTCTTGAGGGCTCCATTAATGCTTTGAAAAGTAAGTCAAACAAACCCAAAACCTCATTATTTTAATGATAAAACACATATTGGCCGAACATAAGGATTATGGTATTTTATTACATCACCATTGGGTCATTATGATGTCATAAAACACATTATATATTTAAATGGTATTTAATTTTTACCCAAAAATTTGACTGTCTCAGAAAATTATGAAAAATTCACCGTTGGATAATTTCGACGTCCTGATTCCAAAAATAATATTTATTTTATATAAATAATTTTCTAAATATGTGAATTTTCACTTTTAAAATAAAAACCGACATTTATAAAAAAAAATCACGGGTTTTGACAGAAATGGCTTTCAAACCTTAATAAAAATTTTAATTGCATTCATAAAATTATAAGATCATTTATACTTAATAAAAAATTAATTTAATATTAATAATAATATTTTATTAAAATATTATTTAATTCAAAAAATCCTTTAATTTAATAAAATATAATTCTTAATTAAATAATAACTAAAAACACCATTTGTACTTTAAAAACTAATTACAATGTATCAAAAATGACTAGAAATTATATTCACTATTATATACAAAAATAATGTACATGAACATGGTGCTACTTATTTGTTACATAACCCCTTAAAATAGCCACATAAGACCTAAGGGTAAGTTGTGCGATGGTGACAGACTCTTGGGGTTGCTCGGATAACATCGTTCGAGTTGTAATTTCAATCAACTTCCATTTTTCTCGTAGACGATCGCGTTCGAGCTTGACTTGATGAAGCTCATCTTGGGCTTGGTCAAGGGCAAAGCCCAAAGACGCCACCTCTTTTCCGAGCTCCGACAAATGGGCTTCATAAGGGGCAATTCTACTGGATGAGGCCATCGCTTCCTTTGTCTGAGTAGAAAATTGGTTCGTTAAAGCCTTATATTTATACTACTCAGATGATCACTGTTCAACGGCTATAAAAGTAACGGTCACAAATCATAACGTAAAACTAAAGAAGTTGACATCTTATAAAAACATTTTTCATAAAGAGACATTTAACTGGATCAAGAGGGATTTTCATTAATGAAACTTTGGGTCATTACAACATTCCCCCCTTAAGAAATTTCACCCTCGAAATTTTCCTTTTCCCACACTAAAACAAATGTGGGTAACTTAGCTTCATAATATCCTCCGACTCCCAAGTTGCTTCTTCAAACTTGTGGTTTCTCCACAACACCTTGACGAGGGGAATTGTCTTATTTCGTAGAACTTTTTCTCTACGATCTAATATCTTCACTGGTTGCTCCTCATAAGAAAGATCGTCTTCTAATTGTACCACCTCGGAAGAGAGTACATGTGAAGGGTCTGGTATGTACTTCCTTAAGAGGGATACATGGAAGACATCATGCACCTTGGCCATAGTAGGTGGAAGTGCTAGTCGATAGGCCACAGCCCCAACACGATCAAGAATCTCGAAGGGGCCGATGTACCTTGGACTTAACTTCCTTTTCTTTCCAAACCTCATGACCTTATTCCACGGAGATATGTGTAAAAACACCATGTCTCCGACTTTAAACTTAAGGTCTCGTCGACGATTATCTGCATAACTCTTCTGTCGACTTTGGGCTGCCTTGATATGCTGCTAAATGGTTTTCACCTTCTCCACCATTTCTTTGACCATTTCTGGTCCAAGCAACTTACGTTCACCGACCTCATCCCAACATGCTGGTGTTCTACACCTTTTCCCATACAGGGCTTCATATGGTGCCATTTGGATGCTCGAGTGGAAACTATTATTATAAGAGAATTCAACTAGAGGAAGATGTTGATCCCATCCTCCTTTAAAGTCCATTGAGCACGCTCTCAACATATCCTCAAGTGTTTGGATAGTCCGCTCGGATTGGCCATCAGTTTGAGGATGATAGGCCGTACTGAAGTTCAGTTCAGTATTCAGAGCATGTTGAAGACTCTTCCAAAACTTAGAGGTAAATCTTGGATCTCGGTCAGACACAATAGATAGTGGTACTCCATGCAACCGTACCACTTCCCTGATATATATCTGTGCCAGTTGATCCAAAGAGAAATCCTCTCGAATAGCAATGAAGTGTGCAGTCTTTGTAAGACGATCCACAACAACCCAGATTGCATTGTTGCCTTTGGATGTCCTTAGAAGTCTAGTGACGAAGTACATGGTGATGTTCTCCCATTTCCACTCTGGTATGGGCAATGGTTGCATCATCCCCTTAGACTTCTACCTCTCTGCCTTCACTTGCTGACACACCAGGCACTTTGATGTATATTCAGCGATCTCCTTCTTCATATTATCCCACCAAAAGTTTTCTCGGAGATCTCGATACATCTTTGTCCTCCCTGGGTAAATAGAGAAATTTGAACTATGTGCATCATCCAAAAGTTCCTTCTTCAGCTCCGAACTTGATGGAACACATAGTCTTTTCCCAAACCGCACAATTCCTTCTTCATTAACATTAAACTCTGAGGATTTTCCCTTTTTGATAGCTTCCACTTTTTCTTGGATTCCTGCATCATCCTTTTGAGCATCCTTTATCCTTTCCAAAAGAGATGGTTGAGCAATCATTTGTGAAAGGACTGATGATGTTCCCTTCTTTATGATTCCCACATCTATCTTCATCAAGTCTAAGAAGATTGGATCCTTCTCAATTCTCATCATTGATAGAATCGTTGGATCCTTTCTACTTAGGGCATCCGCCACCTTGTTTGCCTTCCCAGGGTGGTAATGTATTGAACAGTCATAATCCTTGATGAGCTCTATCCATCTTCTCTGGCGCATGTTAAGCTCTTTCTGTGTGAATATATATTTAAGACTCTTGTGGTCAGTATATATCTCACATTTCTCTCCATAGAGATAATGCCGCCAGATTTTCATGGCAAAGATCACCGCGGCCAACTCCAGATCATGCGTTGGATAGTTTCGCTCATGGATTTTCAACTGCCTTGAGGCATAGGATATCACTTTATCATTCTGCATCAGCACACATCCTAAGCCCTTCTTCGAAGCATCACTGAATACCACAAAAAGCTCCCCACTTGTGGGTAAAGTGAGCACGGGTGCAGTGATAAGCCTCCTTTTCAACTCCTTGAAGCTTTCTTCGCATTCATCACTCCAAGAAAACTTTACTCCCTTTCGAGTTAGCTCGGTAAGAGGGTTGGACAATCGTGAGAAATTTCTCACAAATCGTCGATAATATCCAGCTAACCCCAAGAAGCTACGGATATCAGTTACCGATGTTGGCCTCGGCCATCCCTCAATTGCATCTGTTTTGGAGGGGTCCACAGATATCCCATTGCTTGTGATGATATGGCCCAAGAATGAGACTTCCTTTAACCAGAACTCACACTTGTTGTACTTGGCATAGAGCTTCTCCTTGCGCAAAGTCTCCAGTACAGTTCTTAAATGCTCCTCATGGTCCTCCTTGGTTTTGGAGTATATTAGAATATCATCTATAAAGACTACCACAAATTTGTGTAGGTATCTAAAGACTCTATTCATCAAGTCCATGAATATTGCTGGAGCATTGGTGAGTCCGAAAGGCATTACTATGAATTCATAGTGCCCGTACCTTGTACGAAAAGCAGTCTTGGGGATATCTTCCTTCTTCACCCTTACTTGATAATATCCCGACCGCAAGTCCACCTTGGAGAAGTATTGTGCTCCACGCAGCTGATCAAACAAGTCATCGATTCTTGGGAGAGGATACTTGTTCTTTATCGTGGTTTTGTTAAGTTCACGATAATCGATGCAAAGCCGCATTGACCCATCCTTCTTCTTGACGAAGAGGACTGGTGCACCCCATGGTGATGCACTTGGGCGTATAAACCATTTATCCAGATTCTCCTGTAGTTGTTTCTTCAGCTCTTCAAGCTCAACAACAGCCATTCTATATGGAGTCTTGGATATTGGTAGCGCCCCAGGTATAAGTTCAATTGGGAACTCAATATCTCTTCTTGGAGGAAGACCAGGAAGTTCCTCGGGAAATACTTCAGCGAATTCCCTCACAATAGGCATTTCTTCAAGGGTGGTTTCTTCCTTGGACTCAATCATCTGATCCAGATATGCGTGCTCATAAGGCAGTAATATCCATGCTTGAGATGATGGAGCTAAAGGAGATTCATCTTCCTCCTGACACTTGTAAATAATCGGGGGTCGATTCTCTATATGGAGTGTGATTTCCCTCTCCCGACAATTTATGTTGGCTCTATTTAAGGAAAGTCAATCCATGCCAAGAATTGCATCAAATTCCACCAAAGGGAGTATGACGAGGTTCGCTGGGAAATTCAATCCACAGATTATAACAGGGGAGGACTTATACTCATGGGATGCAATGATTGCCCCATTTGTCGTACTCACCGACATCTTTACTTCCATGTTTTGTGGTGGTGCAGGGATTGTTCTACTAAACTTTTGAGATATAAAATAATGCGTAGAACCTGAATCAAAAAGTACATTTGCTATTCTTGAATGAATAACTAGCATACCTGTCACCACTTCATTTTCGGGGTTCACTTCGGCAGAAGTGATGGCAAAAGTTCTTCCTTGCTGTCTTGGAGGTTGCTGGTTGCCTCCGATAACCCTTGGATTAGGGCACTGATTTGCAAAATGACCCGGTTCTTTGCATTTGTAGCATTGAACAACGCGTTGAGGTTCGAACGGAGCGTTCCTCTCCTTTGTCGTATCCGCGGGTCCTTCTTGCTGACAGTTAACAGCTAGGTGCCCTTCTCTTCCACACTTGAAGCATTTTCTTGTCCCCCTAAGGCAATTTCCAGGGTGCTTCTTTCCACACTTTTGGAAAGTGGGGTGCTGGAACTTCTTAGCACCGTTGGATTTATCCATCGGACCACCAGCATTGAAGTCCACCTTACGCTTCTTGTCCCCATGATACCCCTGTGATTCTCCGATCTCCATTTCAACCTTGAGGGCACATCGAACAATTTCCTCATAGCTGTCGAAGTCACGGATCGCTAATGCTTTCCGCAAGCTAGGCTTCAGCCCACCAAAGAAGCGGTCAACCTTGCATTCGGGGGTAACGACAAAGCCGGAAGCGTATCATGCAAGCCTTGTGAATTTTTCCTCATACGCTCCCACAGATTCTTCATCTTTCTGTTTGAGGGAAAGGAAGTCCCTTTCCATCTTAAGATGGAGGGTGCGTGGAAAATATTTATCAAAAAACATCTTCTGAAATTCCTTCCATTCCAAAGCCTCGATCTCCTCCTCAGGCTTCGTATTTTTGATCAAAGTCCACCATTGATCAGCTTCACCCTCCATACGATAAGCCACCAGGAGAACCTTCTCTTTTTCAGAGCATTGGAGGATGGAGAATATCTTTTCAATGGAGTTGATCCATTGTTCAGCGATCGTGGGATCGGATGATCCACTAAAAGTAGGAGGCCTTTGTCTCATGAAGCTTTCAATAGCGACTTGTTCTTTCTTAGGGGGGGTTGAATGTTCCTCTTGACCAGTGTTTCTATTCAAAACTTGAGTTAGCTGAGAGAGAAGCGTGACAAAGTTCGCGATTCCCGCTCCCATTGGATTGGGCATCTCATAAGTACAATCATCACACTGATCTTCACAACGGTTGTTAGCCCGAGTTCTCCTATTACCGGCCATTGGCTGGAATAAAAGGAAAGTTAGGGGTAACACATAAAGGGTAATCCAAAGACAAAAGTTTGATGACTTGTAAATAAACTTTAATCTCAATAACTCATGAGTCTATAGGATTCAATCCAGGCTTTTCATGATCTTCCTTCTAACATAAATTCTTAGGGGAATTTTTCCCTTAATAAGGGTTCATACTAAGATTGTGAACTTATCAAAACATATCCCCCGGGAGTGTCGTAACCAAGAGTGCAGCAAGGCCCGTTGTCGTGCACCAGTTCCCGTTCGAGTCTAGCTCAAAGCGGTGTTTTCGGGTTTTACCCCTATGATACATCTGTGCCAGAGCCGCCTCTACCTGCTCGTATCCAGAAAAGGATGTATTTGTTTGATAAACCACTTACTTAGTATTTACCAAAACTTAGGGATGTTTTTATTATGCTTAGTCTTGTATCTAAGGATTTACTAGGGTTTCCTAATCCCAAAAATAACTAAACCTATCCTCTGATACCAACTATGACAACCCTGCTTTTTATTACAACTTAAACATGCTTTATTACATAAAACTTCACTTGATACAACAAAGAAGATCGAGTGGTTTAGTGTCTTTGGGTATTAGGATCATTACATAAAAACTTTAAACTTGAAATACAACATCTTTATTGAAAACTTCCTTTACATGACCACTACATTCCTTCGTACTTAGCATTGCATGGGATAACCTGAGGACATGCATAAGAAAAGGGTGAGCTATAAAGCCCAGTAAGGGAGTACACAATGAATAACATGAGGAGTACAATACATGTTAGGAAATAGGCATATCAATAGAGCATAAGAAAAACATGAACATAAAGGCATGATAAAGCATGATAATCATAACATGGAAATGTAGCAACAACACTTAACATTGAATTAGCATGAGCCAAGGCTCATTGCACATGGAGCATGAGTAAACCCTCATTGCACTTGAAGCACGAGTAAACCCTCGTTGCACTTGAATTAGCATGAGTCAACACTCATTGCACATGACGTATCATGATACTATACTTTACCCAATGCATTGGAGCGCTATAAAGGGTGCACCCTTCTTAAACATTTCATTTCATGCATAAGTGTGCCACATGGATCATAAAACATGGATTCATAAAACATAATCATTTATTCCACGATAAAGGAATGTGGAATTAATACATGAAACTTTACAATCAATAAGTAAATGTGCGTAAAGGTGAATACCCTTGATGGAGAAATGGGCATGGTATTCACTACACAATGACATTGGCTTAGAAAATCGGGGCGATTTCGGCAGCGTAACGGCGTGACATAAGAATTCATAAAAAAGGTTGATGAGAGAGAAAGGGGTTCCTCATCATATTTACATGTAATGGACAGTAAGGAGGTCATATATATACATGTCCCAACAATAGAAATGGAATTTAGATTCATGATACAAAAGTATTGCTTGAATGTAAAAGAAGAGAGAGAAGTTCCTTTCGGAATTTCGGCATAGTAACGGGTGTTCATGGGAGGCATTTAATGAGAGAGAAAGGGTTCTCCCATCATTCAAACAATAATAGGGCAGTATGGGGGAGGTGTGAAACCATACCCCAACATTCATAATTGAAATTAAAAGGGAAATACAACTTAATGAAAATTGACAAAAATGAGAAAGGAAGAAAAAACCCTTACTTGGAAGTGTGCTTCCAAAGGCTAGAGAGAGGCTTGTGAGAGGCTTCTTGGGAGCTTGGGGCACCTTGGGAGGATTCTAGAGAGAGTAGGGCAGAGGTTGGACGAACTCCAAGGGATTTTAGTGAGGAGTAAGTGGGAGCTTGGGTGGGTTTATATAGGAAAGGTGGGAGAATTCTTTATTATTTAGGTTTGGGACCCCTTATATTAAAATAATCCAAACCACAAACCATCCCATGGTATTTGCCCATGGTTTCTGGAAAAGGAAAGAGGAAAACAATATTTTACAAGGCCAAGGTCCAAACTTATTAAAAAATTAGGGTTGCTTATGTGGAGGTGAGTCACACTCCCATGGAAATTAATTTAAAAAGGCAAAGTGTTGAATAAGTCTTGAGGGCTCCATTAATGCTTTGAAAAGTAAGTCAAACAAACCCAAAACCTCATTATTTTAATGATAAAACACATATTGGCCGAACATAAGGATTATGGTATTTTATTACATCACCATTGGGTCATTATGATGTCATAAAACACATTATATATTTAAATGGTATTTAATTTTTACCCAAAAATTTGACTGTCTCAGAAAATTATGAAAAATTCACCGTTGGATAATTTCGACGTCCTGATTCCAAAAATAATATTTATTTTATCTAAATAATTTTCTAAATATGTGAATTTTCACTTTTAAAATAAAAACCGACATTTATAAAAAAAATCACGGGTTTTGACAGAAATGGCTTTCAAACCTTAATAAAAATTTTAATTGCATTCATAAAATTATAAGATCATTTATACTTAATAAAAAATTAATTTAATATTAATAATAATATTTTATTAAAATATTATTTAATTCAAAAAATCCTTTAATTTAATAAAATATAATTCTTAATTAAATAATAACTAAAAACACCATTTGTACTTTAAAAACTAATTACAATGTATCAAAAATGACTAGAAATTATATTCACTATTATATACAAAAATAATGTACATGAACATGGTGCTACATATTTGTTACATAACCCCTTAAAATAGCTGCATAAGACCTAAGGGTAAGGTGTGCGATGGTGACAGACTCTTGGGGTTGCTCGGATAACATCGCTCGAGTTGTAATTTCAATCAACTTCCATTTTTCCCGTAGACGATCACGTTCGAGCTTGAATTGATGAAGCTCAGCTTGGGCTTGGTCAAGGGAAAAGCCCAAAGACGCCACCTCTTTTCCGAGCTCCGACAAATGGGCTTCATAAGGGGAAATTCTACTGGATGAGGTCATCGATTCCTTTGTCTGGGTAGAAAATTGGTTCGTTAAAGCCTTATATTTATACTACTCAGATGATCACTGTTCAGTGGCTATAAAAGTAACGGTCACAAATCATAACGTAAAACTAAAGAAGTTGACATCTTATAAAAACATTTTTCATAAAGAGACATTTAACTGGATCAAGAGGGATTTTCATTAATGAAACTTTGGGTCGTTACACTAACCATTTGGCGCATTTAGAGCACACCCCCAAACAACTATAAAATACGGGAAAAAAATCTATGCACCACCTAGCTCATGTTAGTAGGCGCTCGATCGTTTGATATCATCCTCTAACTCGAGCCGAATCGGAAGAAATCAGTGTTCATATGAACTCCCAAGATAAATCTTTATCCACCAAAGGATCGAAGATCGAAGTTTGGATAGAGGAGAACGAAGGAAATCTAGGGTAGGGGAAGGAGAGGTGTGCGAGCTCTGTGATCATTGCCTCTGTGCGTGAATAAATGAGGGGTTCAATCCCCCTGGCTCTTTAAAAAAACATTACCCACAACTTACATGACATGTAAATTTTTACACATCGCGTATTGGGTTCTCGACATGTAACCAAGTTTCACGTTGTATATTCCTTGGGTAGTTCCCTTAAGACTTCATTCCCCACTACATGTCGTGTAAATGACTTAAACGCCGTGTATTTCTGGTTGGAGTTGTTTTAAACAGCCCAGGCCCTCCGAACTTCCTCCGGTGTTTTCCCGAACACTCAGATCTTCCACCAAACCATAAACCACATCTAAAACAAAGTCTTGGGTCAAAACAACTATCAGAATGTGGTTTTTAAGATTAATAAAATGGGTTGGCCCGACCACCAGACTTAAAAACTCAAAATTACCCAAAAAATGACCCATTCAAAAACCTGAGACATTACACCAAAGTTAGCATCTAGCAACACGTTAAGGTGCTCATAGAGAAAGAAGTTAGTGTCGCAGTGACATACAACCTCTTATGAACACTTACTATGTAATATAATCTCTTTACCACAATATCTCTAATCAAGCAAGTTGCATACCAGTACCACCAACATATGTGTTCGATGTCTCTTTCTTTGACTTTTGGGAAATGAATTTTCCCATAGAGCACCATGGTCATGAATTTAAAAAATAAGTTCTATTTCCATCAGAGGGCATGCGATATCAACTTTCATTAATATACATAAGGGATAAATCATTTCTTATATTATTCATTATCTTCATATCACTCACGACGCACCCAATGTATTATACTTCACTGCAAACATATATCATCGCAATTTTCATTAATACATCAAAGTATGCAACTTATAGTATTCATTAATGATAATCATAAAGTCTAAGAATCAATACACATGTTCGTAGATAGGAACATCCAAAGACACATAAAATTTGGATTTCCTACCAGCGATTTTGTTCTCATAACTAACCTTCTTAGAGATTACCAATGGAAAACACTATGAGAATTTGTCACAATGTCTTATGTGAAAGTGCCCAATCATGATGATTGTATCACGGAGAGGGGGAGGGGTGAATCAGTGATACGTTTTCTTTTATGTTTCCTTGAAACAACCTTCGCCTCCTATTAAAGATTCAATTCCCTACTGAAAAAAATTCAACCACACATCCAAAGGAACACAAGTATTTACAAGGTTTGCTATTCAATAAGAATAGCTATGTCCTTTGCATGGTATGAAAATGATCCAATACCACACAATCCACTAAAAAACAATCCTTGGATTACAATGAGCATGATATACCCTTTCACTCATGTAGTGTTGTGTAAACAATCCAATAGTGTGTGTGCACCCTCTTAACACAAATAGGATAATATAATGATTGTGTAATAACTCATGTTACATGTGCTTCTTTTTAATTCCACAAATGTATTCAATTGAAAATAATTCTTCAATTTCTTAGCTAGATGAAGGTAAGAACTTCTTAGACTTTGTTATGAAAACTCGATCTATTTTTTCCTAGTCTGATTCCTCTGAGTACGATTCTTCCTGATACGATTCTTCTCAGTATGATACTTCCTGGTATGATTCTCCCCAGTATGAAAAATATAACGTTCATAGAATATGATAGAGATGAATCACCACCACTTTAGTTCTCTATCTTCCTCAGTCTGGAAAACCTAGTACAGAAATCCCAATCCAATTAATCCAGCCTGATACGATGATCATTTGAATACAATTGACAAGCTGAATACGGTAATTAGCTGATCAACTGAATACAATAAACATTGAGTACTATGATCAACTGAATACAATGTTTTGATCTTGTCTCTTCTCTTTCACTTCAATCCGTCAAAACTGAGTACAATAAACACTGAGTATGATGATCAACTTAATACAATAAAGACGGAGTACGATGAACACTGAGTATGGTAATTAAACCAACCTAGTACAATAAACATTGATTACGATGATCAATTGAATACAATGTTGTGATCTTGTCTCTTCTCTTTCACTTCAATCCGTCAAAACTTCTTCAAAAAAGTGAATACGGAAACTTATTCTTCTCACTAAAACTCGGAGCTTCTATCTCATGAATAGTACATTGGTCACTTCAATCCCTCAAGTGACTTTGGCGAGAATCCAAAAAAAACACTTAATCAAATTCAACCCAATCTCAATTTCCCCTAAAATATTGGGTGTATTTTGACTTCGTCAACTCTTCTCGAAGCTTGTCAATTCTTATAAAATCATCACTTATTATTCAAGCTCTCATTTCAATTACTAGTCTGATTTCAATACATGAGTCCGATTTTCTGGATCTAATTTCTTTAAAATAAAGCTCTGTACTAATTGTATGAAAGTGTATAAAGAAATAGATATCACTTGTGAATGTTGAATACGATAATTCTTTTGAATGTAGAGCTCCCCCTTAATAATTCATTCAACAAACTCCATTTTCAATTCACTTTAACTTCACTTCTTCTCTTGATCCACTTGGAAATATAAAACAATTCCACTCTAATACAATGACTTTGGACCCAATTGAAATGCACATCATCTCCTTCATTTCTTCACTTTTTCTATTGACCCGGTTGGAAGGTTACAAAGTAATTCACCCCTTTTGAAATGTTTGACTAGATTATTGATCTCATTCTCTCCTTCTCTTTTCATTCATCGACCTCAAGCAATTCCTTATTTGAATACGATTTTCTAGAGTATGGTATTTTTTAGAATGATTGCCCTGAATACGATCATATTGGGTATGATCTTTTTCTTCCTGAGCCTGAGTATGATCACCCTGAGTATGAAAGTTTTCTTATGCATATGATGGATGATCGGATGCTACAGTGCCTCAAAACAATCATTCTGGGTACGATCATTCTGATTACGATCCTCAACACCTTCTTTCTTTCCTTCTTACCCCAAATCTGATTGCCATGAGTATGATCGACCTGAATATGATTATCCTAGGTACGATCTCTTAAGTATGATTCTCAAAAAACTTTTCTTCTTAGAAAACAATCGACCTAAATCTTTTTCAATCCCCTTTTTTTCACCAATCTTACATCATAAGTTCTCCAACTAATTTATGATTTATGAAATACGAATCAGCAAAGCATCATCACATTTAAAAAGGATCCATGCCGAAACCGATTACCCATCAAAATAATCACTTTTTTCATACTGAATATGAAGTGGAATTGATGAACATTTACTTCCAACAAGATATTTTCTCCATACGACTGATTCTCTCATTCTAGATAATGATCAATTACTCATTACGATCTTCTCCCATTCTGGACCCAAGGCAAGTCTGGTCAGAATATTGTCTTTCAAACAGTTTCTCCTTATTACGATGGATATAGTGAATCAGATGGTTTAAAAAACACGAGTCTAGTTCTTTTGAAAAAAAAAGTCAGTACGATTCCCAGCAAATACAAAGTGAGGTGATTTTCTTGATAACAAAAGACAACTTTTGAAATCAAACACCTTCATCTTCAGCTTGGTCCTGACAATCTCCCCCTTTGGATTTTATTGTCAACTAAGTTTCATAAATCACTGAACATTGTATCCTCAAGAAATGTTTTACTTATCAATTATTCTAAGCCTACATGATCTAACTCATTGTAGGAAACAAAAATCATTGACAGTAAAACCATGTTGTCCAAAAATAGTGATCATGGTAACCTTTTTCTTTTTCCTTCCTCATCACTTCTTCAACCACATCTTTTCTTCATTATCCCTAGAATACAAAACAATTTCTCTTCCTACAACTACTCCAACAAATAGTAAGAATAGTTCACTCAAAAAACAATGTTGAATTCATAGCTTACCCACAACTCTCTCTTTTAAAAATAAATACACTGATTTATGAAACAATTCTCCCCCTTGATAATACAATCCAAAGGTAAGATGAGAGAGGGGACAGAAACACATACCTCAACCTTGAAGAGAAATAGATTGGACACTCATGTTCAACCTCAATTTAGAGAATGATTCCTTCGGTAAAGGTTTTGTGAAAATGTCAGCAACTTATTCCGATGTTGAAACATACTCCGAGTTCAATTCATTCTTTTCCACATGCTCTTTAATGAAATGATATTTGATATCACTATGCTTTGAACAAGAATTATTGAACTAGATTCCTAGTGAGATTTATTGTGCTTTTACTATCACAGCCCAAGAGAAAGGGTAACTTCACTTCAACAAGAAAATATTCCAATTGAGTTTTCATCCACATAATTTGAGTAGTGTCTTGAGTGGAAGCAACATACTCAGCTTTATCCATACTGAGAGTTATTGAATTCTGTTTCTTTTAATGTCAGCTAACACAATTCTTTCCCAGAAAGAATACTCTACTAGATGTGGATCTTCTATCATCGACATTTCCTACCCAATCAGCATCTGAATACCCAAACAATTCAATACTATCTGAGTTTCCATACCTAATTCCGAATTATGTTATGCCTTTGATGTATCTGGGAATTCGTTTTCCATAAAGTAAATGTGATTCTTTTGGAGCACTCTGAAATCTTGCACATAAGGTAACAGCATAAACAATGTCAGGTCTTGGGGCTTTCAAATACAACAAACTTCCAATCAACTTTCTAAACTCCTTCTGATAAACTTCTTTTCCTTCTCCATCTTTGGACAACTTTGTTCCCACTAGTATTGGTGTGGAAACGAGTTATGAGTTTTCTATGCCAAACCTCTTAAGGAGTTCTTTATCATACTTTTCTTGAGAAAAAAAATGTATTCCCTCCTTTGATGTATTTGTAACCCAAGAAAGTATTTCATTTCCCATAGCATGGACATTTCAAATACCATTTTCATTTCTTCGTCAAACCTTTCACAACTTCATTCATCATTCCCAACAAATATAATGTCATCAACATAAACTATCACAATGAGGGAATGCTCTTGACTTTCTCTGATATAGAGATTATTATCCACTCTTCCTTTCTTGAAATTCATCTTCCTTAAGCATGTATCCAATTTGGAATATCATGCCCTTGAATTGTTTTAGGTCATACAAAGACTTTTTCAATCTGTAGACATAACTTTTATTTTTTCCAACAATAAAGCCACAAGGTTGTTCAATATAAATTTCCTCTTCAAGATCACCATTTAGGAATGTGAATTTAACATCCATTTGAAAGATCTTGTAGCCTCGTTGTGTGGAAATAGCAAGAAAGATTCTGATTGTTTCAAGTCTTGCCACTGGAGAAAAGGTTTCATCAAAGTCAATACCTTCAATTTGTGAATACCCTTTGCATATCAATCTTATTTTGTTTCTTATCACTTCACCTTCTTCATTTAGCTTATTCTGAAAAACCCACTTTGTGCCAATAATGTTTTTGTTTTCTGGCTTGGGTACGAGTTCTCATGTATCATTCTTTGCAATTTGATCCAACTCTTCATTCATGGCCTGAACTCATTTCGGATGCTCAAAATCTTCTTTCACATCATCTGGCTCCGCTTTTGAATTTAAATAATTATGTGTAATAGAATTTTCTATTCTTCTTGTTTGAGCCTTCTGATGTTGATCACCAATTATATTCTGAGCTTCCACTTACTTCCTCAGCCTGGGATGAGATTTTCGAGTATCTTCCTTGTCACTAGAAATGGTTGAGTCTGGTTCTTCTTCTTGGGTAGGAATACAATTGTCTGTATCCTTATTATAATTATTTTCTTCAACTTGCTCAACCACTTTTTCTGCCGGAATATGTTTTTATTTCTAGGATTTTTCAATTACTTTCACATCAACAGAATCAACAATCCTTTTTGTCTCTTTTTTGAAGTATTTATATCCTCTTCCTTCTGGAGCATATCCAAGAAAGATTTCATCTTCACCTTTCTGTTCAAACTTTCCATAGTTTCCACCTTTCTTCTTTATAATACATGAACTCGCGAAAACTCTTAAGTGTTTCAAACTTGGAGTTTTGCCATAAAACAATTCATATTGAGTCATATCTGATTGAGTCCATTAGAAACAATGGTTCTGGATATAAATAGTAGTACTCATGGTTTGTCTCCAAAAGTAATGAGAAAGATCATGTTCAAGTAAAATAGTTCTTCCCATTTCCACCAAACTTATATTCTTTCTTTTAGCAACCCCATTTTGTTGAGGAGTGTATGGGGAACTATACTCATGTCAAATTTCATGCTTCTCCAGATAACTTTCAAATTCTTCACTTTTGTATTCACCACCATTATTTGTTCTCAACTTCTTCACTGAATACTCACATTCTTTCTCAGCTTTCCTTCTGAAACTTTTAAACATTTTCAAAGCATCTAACTTATGTTTCATAAACATAACACAAGAAATGCAAGTAAAATCATCAATGAAGGCGATGAAGTACTTATCTCCATTTGTTGATTGTTTGATCATTGGCCCACAGATATCAGAATGAATCAGCTCTAGGGGTTGTTTGGAAAAAATCTCAACTTTCTTATGCACAACATCTGTAATCTTTCCTTTCTGAAAAATAGTGCAACACCAATCTCTTCTTCTTGGAAAATCAAGAATGTCTCGGGCACTGTCTCTTTTAAATAATTTTCTTATGTTTCTTTGACATGTGTGTCCTAGCCTTTTAGTCTACAATTGATTCTCTTCCACCGTACTCGTGTAACAAGAGTTTTGTATTTCACCAACTTGAAACAAATTTCAGTTTGTACGTTGGCCGCTTGTAACGATCTTTTCATCTTCTTTGCTTTTCACAACAAATCCATATTTCCTGAAGATAAATTTGTTACCCTCATCACATAATTGTGAAACACTTAGCAAATTGTGTTTCAGCCCATCAATATACAAGGCTTTCTTGGATTTCATATTTTCTTTCCCAATGATGGTTGAACTAATACCTTTGATTTTCAAGGATTCATCATTATCAAATGTCACTATTCCTTCTTTAAAATATTTCACATTCTTCAACAATTTCAAATCTCCTATCATGTGAGAAGAACACCCATTATCCGGAGTTCAAGATTGTTCTCCTTTTGTAGCTTTCAAAGCGGTTTCAACAACAAGAGTCTTTTCTTCTTCCTTTACTTTCTTCATCTTCAGCTTCTAAGAATTGTTAAGAATCTTTTGTTGTGTTGGTAACAAAACAAGACATCCTTTTGAAAGGTGTCCAGGTTGTTCGCATCTTTCACAAATAATTTCCAAAGTTTGGAACCTATTTGCAATTTTTACTCCACCTTTCACAACCTTCTCAAACTTATTCTTTTGATGGAATTTACTCCCCCTCAACCTCTATCTTTCATAACCTATGGAATAATAGTAATGTTTTTAGTTGAACAAACACATATTTGTTGTAAATCTGGATCCACCATAATACCAACAATAGCCATAGAAGGGGTATGTGCCTTTGAAACTTCCATATTGATTGGAATTGTGAATACGTTTCTCAATCATCTTCTTCTCTATCTTTTCTAAGCCACCAAACTTTCTATTATCAATCGAAGTCTTCCTTTTCTTTTATACTTTATCGGAACCAGAAGTATTTAAAACTTTTCCATACTCAGAGTTTTTTGAGACTTCTGAATTCCCAACTTTGTTTGTCTTGGCTACATACATAACTTTCTCAGTATTCTCCATTTCAGAAACAATTCCATCTTTCTTCTCACCCTTTGAAGGTAACCTTTGTTGAACCTTCTCCGATTTCCCATTCTGAGAAATTTCACCAACTTCAATAATAGAGTTTTGGAAACTTGTATTTTTCTTTTCAGTTTTAGAAATTTTTTATTAGACAAGTTCTAACTCTTCTTCTTTTGCTTTCAACTTCACCTCCAGAGGCTCATTACGATTCTTTTCTTCTTGAAGAGATTTCTTCAAATCATCAATCTCTTTTACCATCTTTGATTTATCATCAGCAAAACATTCTTGATTGCTTGTTAAGAAACATTCATCTTCCAACTTTTTTTTGGCTTTTCAAGCCTTCTGATCTTTCTCAGACATTCTTTCAATTCTTCTTTCAAATGAATTTCAATTTGAGTTTCTTCTTCTTCTTTAGAACTACTGCTTCTGAATTCTTCATCATTCATTGTTACAATAAAAGTATTTTCAATACCATACTCAACTGATTTTTCAGATTCAGCATCACTACCTTCTTCTTCTTCATCTTTAGACAAGAAAATTCTTCTTTTGGAATTGAATAATTTCCTATTTTTCTCTGTGGAATATGATTTTCCTTTGTCGCTATGTTTCTTCCATGATCTTCTTGGATTTTTTCCTTCTTCATCATTATCATATTCTTTCTTTCTTCGAGGAAAATTAGTCGCAAAGTAACCAACGCCTCCGCATTCAAAACATTTCAAGGGAAGTTTCCCTTTGCATTTCCTTGTACCTTTTTTCACATTTTTAGAAAACAAGGATAAAATATCATCAAGATTTTTACATACCTCGTTTTTAGAGTCGGATTCACCAGCTTCATCTTCAATAAGAATCTTCTTTGAATTTTCTCTCTTAGAATCCTTGAAATACATTTCTCTATCAACTTTTGTTTTGCTCTTCATAGCTTTCTCTCTTCTCATTTCACAAGTGATGAGAGTGTTATGCAAATCATCAAGAGACAATGTTCCAGGATCTCTGTCTTCCAATGAAGAAACTTTTGCATCATACTTATCGAGAAGGATTCTCAATATCTTTTCAAAAACTGTAGAGTCATCCAATTTTTCACCAAGACATCTGATAGTACTCACAATGTCATTTACTCTGGTAAAGAAGTCCCCAACGGATTCATGCTCACCCATCTTCAAATCTTCATATTTCAATCTCCATGTTTGTAGCTTTGCCTTCTTTACTTTTGTATTGCCTTCATATATGTTTTTCAATTTATCTCATATACCATTGGTTGTGACAAAACCTTTCACCCTTAGGAAATCACTTTTGGAAAGTGATGATAATATAGCATTCTTGGCCCTTCCATCATTCTCCATATTCTTCTTATCAATAGATGTAAGAGGAGATTTAAAATCAATAGGAGGAAACTCATCTGTTGCAGCTTCAAGAACATCATATCCAATAGACATAAGATACGACAACATTCTATCAATCTAGATATGATAATTCTTTCCATCGAAGACTGGAATTCCTTTACTGTTCACACAATTCAAATTCTCTATTAGTAAAGAATAAGCGAAGGGAACCTACCCTATGGTACCACTTGAAAGTGCCCAGTCAGGATGATTGTATCATTGAGAGGGGGAGGGGGTGAATCAATGATACTTTTTCTTTTATGTTTCCTTAAAACAACATTCGCCTCCTGTTAAAGATTCAATTCTCTGTTGAAAACAATTCAACCACATGTCCAAAGGAACAAAAGTATTTACAAGGTTCACTATTCAATAAGTATAGCTACGTCCTTGACATGGTATGGAAATGATCTAATATCACACAATCCACTAGAAAACAATCCTTAGATTACAATGAGTAAGATATATCATTTCACTCGTGTAGCACTATATAAACAATCCAATAGTGCATGTGCACCCTCTTAGCACAAATAGGGCAATACAATGATTGTGTAACAACTCATGTTATTTGTGCTTCTTTTCAATTTCACAAATGTATTCAATTGAAAACAATTCTTCAATTTCTTACCTAGAAGAAGGTAAGAACTTCCTAGACTTTGTTATGAAAACTCAGTCCGATTTTCCCAGTCTGTTTTTTTTTTCAGTCTGATTCCTGCAAGTACGATTCTTCCTAATACAATTCTTCTCGGTACGATACTTCCTGGTATAATTCTCCCCAATACGAAAAATATAACTTTGATAGAATACAATAGAGATGAATCAGCACCACTTCAATTCTCCATCTTCCTCAGTCCAGAAAATCCAGTATGAAAATCCTGATCTGATTAATCCAGCCCGATACGATGATAATCCAAATACGATAATCAGCTAAGTACGATAAACACTGAGTACGATGATCAGCTGAATACAACATTGTGATATTGTCTCTGCTCTTTCACTTCAATCCGTCAAAACTTCTTCAACAAAAGCGAATACGGAAACTTCTTCTTCTCTCTAAAACTGAGGGTTTCTCTCTCATAAATAGTACATTGGTCATCTGCAGAGTACAATGTACTTTTCACCTTTTATAGGTGACCCTCAAGTGGCTTTGGCGGGAATTCCAAAAAAATTCCCGCTTAATTAAATTCACCCTAATCTCAATTTCCCCTAAAATCTCGGGTGTATTTTGACTTCATCAACTCTTCTTGAAGCTTCTCTATTCTTCTGCAATCATCACTTCTTCTTCAGACTCTCATTTCAATTGCTAGTCTAATTTCAATACATGAGTCCGATTTTCTGAATCTGATTTCTTCAAAACAAATCTCTATACCAATTGTATGAAAGTGTATGACGAAATGGATATCACTTCTGAATGTTGAATACTATAATTCTTTTGGATGTCGAGCTCCCCCTTGATAATTCATTCAGCAAACTATGTTTTCAATTCACTTTAACTTCACTTCTTCTCATGACCCACTTAGAAAAATAAAACAATACCACTCTGATACAATGACTCTTGACCCAATTGAAATACACATCATCTCCTTCATTTCATCACTTTTTCTCTTGACCCATTTGGAAGGCTACAAAGTAATTCATCCCTTTTGAAATGGTTGACTACATTGTTGATCTCATTCTCTCATTCTCTTTTCATTCATCGGCCTCAAGCAATTCCTTCTCCGAATACGATTGTCTAGAGTACAATCTTTCTGAGAACGATTGGCCTGAATACGATCATTCTAAATATGATCATACTGGGCACGATCTTTTTCTTCTTGAGCCTGAGTACGATCATCCTGGGTACGAAAGTTTTTGTATGCATATACGATGGATGATTGGATGCTACAGTGCCTCAGTACACTCATTCTGGGTACGATCATTCTGATTACGATCGTCAACACCTTCTTTCTTTCCTCCTCAGCCCAAATCCGATTTCCATGAGTACGATCGGCCCAAATCCGATTTCCATGAGTATGATCGGCCTGGATATGATTATCCTAGGTACGATCTCTTGAGTATGATTCCCAACAAGTTTTTCTTCTCAGAAAAAAATTGGTCTAAATCTTTTTCACTCCCCCTTTCTTTCACCAAGCTTGCATCATAAGTTCTCCAACTAACTTATGATTTATGAAATACGAATCAGCAAAGCATCATCACGTTTAAAAAGGATCTATGCCAAAACCGATTACCCATCAAAACAATCACTTTTTTCATACTGGATCCAAAGTGAAATTGATGACCATTTACTTCCAACAAGATGTTTTCTCCATGCGATCGATTCTCTCATTCCAGATAACAATCAATTACTCATCACAATCTTCTCCCATTCTGAACCCAAGACAAGTCCGATCAGAATCTTTTCTTTCAAACACCTCCTTATTACAATGGACAAAGTGAATTCAGTCGTTCATAAAATACGAGTCTGATTCTTTTCAAAACAAAAGTCAAAACGATTTTCAGCAAATACAAAGTGATGTGACTTGACAACAAAAGACAACTTTTGAAAACAAACACTTTCATCTTCAGTTTGGTCCTAACATTATGAGCCTCCTACCCCTGATAATATGTATCATGTGTGTCTCGTCGGACAATATCATCCGATCATAGAACATGGGTTTAAGGAATACTATCATAGCATCTAAAATATCTCATCATAGAGGGGAATTGTTATGTACTTTAAACGCAGCAGTTATCCTTAGGACATTATCACATATTATGTCATGTAGAGAAACAATCATGATGTGATTAGAAAAGTTATTAATATTCAAAATAATGAATACATGTAATTATGATTTTATTTCCTACTTACAAGTTGGTTCTATGGCACTAACTTCAACAAATGCCACCCTGCACTACAACCACTTGTCCACAATGTCATCTTGCACTGTGGCTTTGCCTCTCTGCCTAGCGCCAACCCGCGTTAAGTATGCTCTTTGCTCCTCTACAAGCCGCTCTGGCTTGTCATCAAGCCTGACCACTACATCACGATGGCTAGCTGCTCCAATGGTGGTGGTCCAAAATTTTAAATACTTTCAGCCATTTAATCAATAAAATCAAAATAAATTAAGCAAGGGCATTTAATTAAATAATAAAATCAATGAAATTAGAAACAAAAAAAATGCATGTAATGCAATAAATTGATCTAGGATGAGTGATATCCACACTAAAACTCAACAAATTGATCTTGGATATCTCAAACAGTCATGTCATACAATAAATTCATCATGGTCAATAACCATATTTGATTCAATTGCATATATATTCACATGGTATGAACTAGAAGAAAATTTTTATTGTTTTTCTTGAATCAATTTTTTCTCGTTATTAATATTTGTTACATAAAGGTATTTGAGACTTCCACTGCCCATAATCACAACATGATACTTGTGTTGACGAATATATTTGAAACTTCATAAATTCGGTTCAATTTCACGCTAACTTATATAAGCACTTTCCATTTTAAAGTGGATAAAATATTTATCATATTTAAGTATCATGTGTAGATGTCAACAATACAAATATCTTCAATGTAAAATTTAATCATAATGGGCTAATGAATAATTTCCATGAAAAAAAGTGGGTCAACTATTACACACACACTAAGGCACAAGGATTCGGCCCAAGAACATACGCCCCCACACCCCCTGCCACCCAAGCCTGGGGGCCATAATTTCCATGTATAATGGAAGGAAATGAGATATATATAAGAATAAAACATATAATGCAATATAATAAACAAAAACATATAATGCATATAATTCTAATTTCTAATCTGCGGGCACGTGACCACGTGAATCACGTGCGCCTGCCCCTCTCCCCGTCCAGCCCATCGCCTTTACTTCAAAAAAAGAGGACACCAACACCTCAAAGTGCAAAATATCCCCACATCATCCACAAAATATAATTAAAAAATAAAAATAAAATAAAAAAATATATATGTATTCAAAAAATAGAAAAAATATATAATGCATATAATTCTAATTTCTGATCAATTAACTACCTTATTACGAGATAAAAGAGAATTTAAGACTGAAAACACGAGAACCCCACCGGCGTGAGCCGGGACGGAAAGAGAGCGGCGGCGCGTGCAATCACTTCCGGCACGGCCGGAGAAGCCGGGCGCCGCCGTCACCGGCGTCAGGAATTCACGGAGCTACAGAAGTCAGAGTAAAACAAAAAAGGACGCGTTAAAGGTACGCCGTGCGAGGACCTGACAAATCGGCAGATCTTCGGCCGATTACAGGACTGAACACACTATGAAAACCCGCAGTTACCGGAATTACGGGCGGAATCAGGAGTCGTCGTCGTCGCCGCCGAAGATGGAGACGCGGTTGTAGAGGAGGAGGAGGAGGAGTAGGATGAGGAGAGCAACGCCGATCGGGGAGCCGCTTACGCGGTGGATGGTGTCGGGCTCGCCGACTGAGAAGATGGACGAGATGAGGGGACCCCGCTCCGATGAGAGAAACTGAATGAGTAGGAGTAGTCCGATGGGAAGCAGCAGCAGCCCCACCGGGCTCAGCACCTCCGAAATTGCGTCGGTAATGGCCTCGCCCTGCTCCCCTACCAGCAATGGCAGCCCCACCACCACTCCTACAACCACCGCCAGCAGCACGCCGTGGGGAGTGCCGCCACCGCCCGCAACCCTACCACCGCCGTCTTCTCCATTGCGCCTCATTTTTTCTCTTTTTTTCTGATCTCGTCTTCTTCCCAGGGAAAATTGCCTCTCTGCGAGGAAAAGGCGCGGAGAAGACGATGTTGAAAAAGGAGGGCGCGGTGCCTGCACCACGCGCCTAGCTGTTCTCAACTCGAACTGAACGCTCCTCTCTCTCTCTCTCCCTCCTCTTATTATATCCAAAAATATCAAATCAAAACATATTATTTATAAAAATAAAAGATTTTAAATCGTATTATTCAGTTTAATTTAAGAATGAGCTAAATCAAATGTTTCTTTTGATTCATTGTTAATTGATTAAATTAATTCATGTAGTTTTCAAACAACAATCAAATGCAAATTGTAATATTTTTAAAAAATAACAATCAATTTCATGTTTAATGTCACGCTAATCATGTTGATTTAAAATGACTTTAGACCATGGATGCGAATAAATGATCAAAACTTGTCACAATTCTCTTTCGGTATTGTTGCCTCATAGAGAATCATGTTTAAGAGTATATTTATTATATTATGAATATTATTTTTTATCCTTGTTTTAAAAAAAACACTGATAAAAGTTTGCGCTTCATGAATCTATAGTACTATATACAACACAACATGCCATATATAAATCATAAAGCGGTACACAAATAAAATAAAATCGTAGACTAACTCCAAATATCAAAACTAAAAGACTCACACTTTATGTCACACTACTCTTGTCAAAGCTACTCACGCTACAAAAAACAGATGTATTAGTGGCGGGTTTTTTTCTACTGGAGGCAGTTTAAACCACTTTTAAATCGTTTAGTAGCGGTTATGAAAATTGTTGTGTATTTCACATTCGACAATCATTTAGCTGTGATTGTTATTTTTTAGCAGCGGTTTTTATATGTGTAGTTTTTTGAGCATTTAGCTGCGTTTTTTTTAAAGCTGAAAATAAAATAGATAAAATGAACTTCACCACCACTACATACATTACCGGCGGTGAATATTAACCGCCACTAATTAAAATTTTAAGAAATATATTTAGCGGAGGTTATTATAAACTGTCGTTAAATATACTTCTAAAAATTTAATTTTTAAAAAAAACATTTAATAAAAAAAATATAAACATACAAACCCCGACATTCAATAAACTAAAACATAAATTCACAATAAACTCATCATACATCCACAATCATATATACATACAACCTCAGACACCATAACCTCAGTGTACTCATAACCTCAGTCAACTCATACCTCAGTCATCAATATATACATATAAAATATGTCCAACAACAACACATGACCAATATATGTCCATCTCACGACTTCCGCTGCATCTATCTACATGCACATCATCTAATCGACTGGAACCGACCAAATCATCTCATCAAGTGTAACAAAAATGAAGAAAGAAATGCGAAAGAGAAAAGACGTAGAATATATTCAGAACATCGCACAAAAAATTTGTTTTCTTGTTAATCAAACAAAATACATTTTAACATAAAACAAATAATATATAATGCAAAACACTTTAAAAACATAAACTTACATATTTAAGATATGATTCAACACTTGAAACTGAAAAGAGATAAGTATACAACAATCTAATTAATTTTTAAATCGACGTGCAGTGTGCTTCAAATTTACATAATAAACAATTTTTAAAGACTTTGATATTACATCACATCCTATGTTGCAAAAATAATTTAACAGTGGTTGTTCCATGATTTCACATAAATATGAGGTCGTTTTCTATGGTTTTGACCATTACACACATGTTTTAGTATTTTAAAACACTAAAAATGAGATTATGGGTATCCTGGGCAAACCGTAACTCGGAATGACGTGTCATTGATTCCGACATTTCAAAAATCAATATACGATCGTTGCCCTCTGATTTCATGGCAATCCGATATCATTTGTAGGGTTTTGAGCCCCCAATACACATTTTTAAATGCTTTGGTACATTTAAAAATTGTTTACTGAGTCATTCCAACCACACCACACATCATATTGACATGTTGTGTGAGTGTAATGTCAAAAACAAGACAACGATGGTTGTCCCGTGATTTCATGTCAATATGAGATCGTTTGATATGCTTTTGACCGCTATACACACGTTTTAGTGCTTTAAAATACTAAAAATGTATTTACGGGCATCTTGGAAAAACTGTAACTTGGAATGAAGTGTTGTGAGTTCCTACATTTCAAAAAACAATTTACAGTCATTGTTCTCTGATTTCATGTCAACCTGATGTCATTTTCCTGGTTTTGACCCCCGACACATATATTTAAAGGCTTTGGTACCTTTAAAAGCCATTTACCAAGTCATTTTGACCACACATCATATCAGATTGATGTGTTTTCTGTGCTTACACATAAAAAATAACTCAACAGTGGTTGTCCCATGATTTTACATCAATTTCAAGTTATTTTCTATGGTTTTGACTGTTACACGCATGTTTTAGTGTTTTAAAATACTAAAAACAAGTTTACAAGCATCCCAGATAAACCGTAATACGGAATGATGTGTCGTCGGTTCCTGGATTTCAAAAATAAATCTATGGTAGTTTTTCTTTGATTTCACAATCATCCGACATCGTTTGCCTGATTTTGACCCCCATCCCCCGACACACATTTTTAAATGCTTTAACCCCTGTAAAAACTGTTTACCGAGTCATTTCGACCACACTGCACGTCAGATTGACATGTTGTGTGTGTGTGCATGTTAAAAATAACTCAAATGTGTTTGTACCATGATTTCATATCAATCTGAGGTCGTTCTCTATAGCTTTGACCATTACACACACGTTTTAGTGTTTTAAAACACTAAAAACGTGTTTATGAGCATCTTAGGTAAACAGTAACTTGGAATGGCATTTTTTCAATTCTTGTATTTCACAAATAAATCTACGGTCGCTGTATTCTGATTTCATGGCAATCCGATGCCGTTTGTCGAGTTTTGATCCCCCGATACTCATTTTTAAAGGCTTTGATACCTTTAAAAATTGTTTGCCGAGTCATTCCGACCACACCGCATGTCAGATTGATATATTGTGTGTGTGTACATATAAAAAATAAGGCAATAATGGGTTTTCCATGTTTTTACGTCAATCTGAGGTCGTTTTCTATGATTTTAACCGTTATATGTACGTCTTAGTGTTTTAAAACAGTAAAAACACGTTTACGGGCATATCAGACAAACCGTAACTCAGAATGACATTCCATCGGTTCCTAAATTTCAAAAATAAATATACGGTTGTTTTTATATGATTTCATCTCAATCTAACACCATGTTCCTAGTTTTGAGCCCCTGACACACGTTTTTAAAGGCTTCAATACCTTTACAAACTATTTACCGAGTCATTCCGACCACACCACACGTCATATTGACGTGTTGTCTATGCATACACATAAAAAATAACTCAACGGTGATTTTCCCATGATTTCACATCAATATGAGATCATTTTTATGGTTTTGACTATTACACGTATGTTTTAGTGTTTTAAAACACTAAAAATGTGTTTACGGGCATCTTGAGAAAACCATAACTCGGAATGATGCATCGTCGGTTCCTACATTTCAAAATTCAATCTACGGTCATTTTACTATGATTTCATGAAAATCTGACACCATTTTCCTAGTTTTGTTCCCCTCGATACCCGTTTTAAAGACTTTGGTACCTTTAAAATCTGTTTATCGAGTCGTTTCGACCACACCACACATCAGATTGACATACTATATATGCATACATTTTAAAAATAAGATAACAATGGTTGTCCCATGATTTAACATCAATTTGAAGTTTTTTATATGGTTTTGAACGTTACACGCATGTTCTAGTGTTTTAAAACACTAAAAACATGTTTTCAGGCATCCCGGGCAAACCGTAACTTAGAATAATGTTTTGTCAGTTCTTAAATTTCAAAAACCAATCTAATATCATTTTTCTTTAATTTCATGGAAATACGACGTCATTTTCCTAGTTTTGATCCCCCTACACACATTTTTAAAGGCTTCAGTACCTTTACAAACTGTTTACCGAGTCATTCTGACCATACCACATGTCATATTGATCTGTTTTTTGCGCTTGCACATAAAAAATAACTCAATGGTGGTTTTCCCATTATTTCACATCAATATGAGGCCATTTTCTATGATTTTGATCGTTACATGCACATTTTAGTGTTTTAAAACACTAAAAATATGTTTACGAACATCTCAGGAAAACCGTAACTTGGAATGACATGTTGTTGGTTCTTACATTTAAAAAATTAATCTATAGTCATTTTCATTTTGATTTCATGGAAATCTAACACTATTTTCCTAGTCCCCCCCCAATACACATTTTTAAAGACTCAAATACCTTTAAAAACTGTTTACAGAGTCATTCTGACCACACCGCACGTCAAATTGACATGTTGTGTGTATATATATGTAAAAAATTGGACAAAAATGATTTTCCCATGATTTCATGTCAATATCAAGTTGTTTTCTATGGATTTGACTGTTACATACACATTTTAGTGTTTTAAAACACTAAAAACGCATTTACGGTTGTCTTAGGAAAACCCCAACTCAGAATGACATGTCGTCAGTTTCTACATTTCAAAAATCAATCTACGGTCATTTTTCTCTGATTTCATGGAAATATGAAATTGATTTATTAGTCCCCCCCCCAACACACATTTTTAAAGGCTTTGGTACATTTACAAAATGTTTATCAAGTCATTACGACCACACCGCATGTTGGATTGATGTGTTTTCTATGCATATACGTTAAAAATAACCCAACCGTGATTTTACCATGATTTCATGTCAATCTAAGGTTGTTTTCTAAGGTTTTGATTGTTACATGCACATTTTAGTGTTTTAAAACACTAAAAACGCATTTACGGGCATCCTGGGAAAATCATAACTCAGAATTGTTGGGACCAAGTTGACTAGAAGTAGTTTTTTGATGCTAGAAGAAGTATTTTTCTAACTGTTTTGTATTTTGTTGTAAATACAAGAAATCAATTCACTTTTTAAGTTCTGGTGATCAGACGTAGGAGTTTTGGACTCAAAAGATCGGACGCAGATTGCTGAAGGAAATTTACGAATCTCATTTTTTTTGTTCAGAAGGTGTTTTCTGGGTAAACATGTTTTTCAGACTCACATGTTTTTTGGAATGGAATTTTTTAGATCGGAGTGAGAAATTATATCGAACTCAGAATTTCATATGATATGTTCAAAATAATAAATTTGACGATGCTTTGTTGTGAAAAAAGTTCTCAACATCATAAGTTGACTAAAAACTTGTGATCTAAGCTTTGTAAAATAAAGGGGGAGAAAATGTGTTTGGAGGTACAAAGTGTCTCTTTGAGAAGTTATGGGATAAATTTTCAGATGATTCTATGTTGGTATTAATGTTCTTAATATCATAAAGAAGTCATGATACAAGTAGAAGTTTTAGGAATAAAAGAGAATACAAATTCAAAGTTTTCTGGTCGCAGTTTATCGATGTGAGATGTATCAGATGCATAAGTTGTTTGGAGACCAGAAGTTTGAATGTGCTGATGTCATAAGTCTTACAGAAGTGCTGATCAACCGATCCATCGGATGGCCCAATCCATCAGATGAACCGATCCATCGATTGAATCACCAATTATTGTGATTCATAAAGAAAGAAATTACCATTGATACTAGTCCTTCAGACAAGTTGTGCCACCGATCCATCATATGAGTGTTTCCATCGATAAGACATTAGATGAAGATTTCCATTGGAGTTAGAACATCAGGCTATCCAAATTATTTCAAATGGTCAAGAGTTTTTGCTCTGACTAAATAAAGAAGTTGTTAACACCGATCAATTAGTTGAGTTGTTTACTTCGATGAATCTGATAAACTTCAGAGACCAATTCATCAAACTAGATTTAGATACCAATCATTCAGATGAAATACAACAATATAGTCAAGAATTTTCATAGATAAAAAGTTCCGAGTAGTTTTAATTGGGTCAAGATTCATCAAACAAGCATTGAAACTAATAACACATCAGATGTTGAATTTCATCAGACACTGTTTCATTGGCCTGAGAAAGTTTCCAACAGATAAAGAAAGTGATTAAAGAATTGATACTTTTTTAAAGTTTCCATCAGACTGTTGCTGAAGGATTCTCAAGTCTATAGAAATTTCAACGATGTTTATAGAAAAACTGTTTTAGTTGTTCTGGAGCATTGGAGTGTGAAGTCTTTTCAAGTAAATTAGAATGAAAAAAAATTAGATTGAGAAGTTTTCCAGACTATCAATTTCCAGACTGAGCTTTTGAGTTGTTCTTGTTATAAAGTAATAAGTTCTGGAGAATTCATAAAGATTCGAGAAGAATCTAGAAGAGTTGAGAAGCATTGAGAAGTGGTAAAAATGAAGTTGAGATGAATATGAAATACGATATTATGGAATTTGAGTAAGCAAGAAATTGAAATTGTTTTCCCACCATTTTCAATTCTAAGGCACTTATAAATAGAGGTTAAAGTACAACATACTTTGACATTGTTCATGCATGGGAGAGAGCGAGAGTGCTAGAGTTTTTCAGACAGAATTGGCAGAGGAAGGTTTTTGGAAAGAATTTCTTGAGAAACACTTTCTGAATAGAAGAAATTTTTAGAAGAAGTTGTGGTCAGGATTGACTAGATCAAACCAAGCAATCAGACTAACAGTTTCAGGAAAATAAAGAAGCGAAACAGACCTATTTCTAGACAAGCATATCAGACTTGTTTCCATTTATCGACTCAGATTGATAAATTGGACTAACAGTTTTGGACCAAAGAAGGAATAAGTGTAGAGTAATGTTCTCCTTTTCTATATAGAAATTATATTTTTTTCCATTCGACATTCATTGAGCGACAATTATTATTTTTTAGCAGCGCTTTTTTTATGTGTTGTTTTTTGATTATTTAACAGTGGTTTCTATTTTATTTAGTGGTGTTTTTTAAAAAAAAATTAAACTAATAATAGAATAGATAAAATGAACCTAATCACCACTACATACATTACTAGTGGTTATGTTTAGTGACAGTGAATATTAACCACCACTAATTAAAATTTTAAGAAATATATTTAGCGACTTTTATTATAAACCGCCGCTAAATATATTTCTAAAAATTTAATTTTTTTAAAAGTATTTAATAAAAAAATATAAATATAAAAACTACAACATATAATAAACTAAAACATAAATGCACAATAAACCCATCATACATACACCATCATACATCCACAATTATATATACATACAACTTCAGTCACCATAACCTCAATTACCATAACAACAGTCAACTCATTTGTAGTTCCCCAACCCTAGATAGCCCAGAGCTAGTGACTGCTATCAATTACATTGACATGATTATAAGGAATCAAATCCCGATGGACTGAAGAGTTTAGTATTTTTGGTAAACCAGATACATACATGGGTCTTTTATTACAAAAGAATACACTAATTACAATATATTTTTCCCCTTATTTCTAAATAACTTTGAGAATAACTCTAATCCATCTAGTAAATCCCTACATATATTTCATAGTACTCTTCTTGGATTCATGGGGAAAGAAACATAATAAGGGTGAGCTCTAATGCTCAGTAAGGGAAAAATATAGCAGAAGTAATAATGAATCAATGAGAATAATAATTATGAAATGGTAAATAACTAAAATCACATGCCATATAATCAATAACTTGATAGGGAAGTACATAAACAATATGGAAAATTAATAACTAGAAACACATTCCATTCAAATAACTAGACAAGGAAAAATAAATATGGAAAAGTAAGAAACTAAAACACATGTCATTTAATCAATGAACTGAAAATGAAATGTATCCATAGATGTGTCGATGAAAAATCTCATGGATGAATAATAAATGAAACTAATACGAGGGAAATGCTTAATTATTGTATGTCACGTATTAGGCACATGAAAACATCTACCATCAAGATCCATTCTCCGGACAGTTTAAAATATGGATAGAAACCCATTTAATTTGTGAAACTTATTTATCTCATGAGAACCTATCGATGCATCGAGGAGCTATATAAAGTCCGAGCTCCACCCTTTATTGCATGTCCAAAGCATTCTTCATATATAGTAATCGATTTAATTAATAACCATTATGCCTTATCAAATGTTCATATTGAATAAAGAATATAGATTTATCAATATTTACCCAAATAATAAAATACTATCAAATTATAAATTGTATGTAAAGAGGTATATGGTTTAGGCAATAATAATATCCCTGATAAATGAAATGGATAATTTAGGGTAAATTCAATTTTCAATGATTATAAGAGATTGAATATTTCAAAGAGACTAAAAAATGAATCAAGGAAGTGAATGTGAATATTATCCCTAGACAAATAAATCAAAAACCATCTTGAGGAAGAAATATTATTTTCTCAGTACAACATATCCCAAGTGGAGTAAAAATAAGGGTTGTTGTCATTGATGAATAGAAATGCTATAAAATGGTCTTTTAAAATATTCTTGAGGAAAATATTCTTTTATTATGAAAAATATTTTCTTTGAAAATCACTTTTGAAAATATTTTGTTTAAAAAGTAACCTTTTAAACATGAAAAGGAAGATTCAAAGAAATGATGGTGGGTAAATCTGTACAAGCCATACGAGGTAAAAAGAACATTCCTTTTACATAGTTAATGGTTAAAAAAATGACTTGTTCAGAAAGCAATGAGAAGATTCCTTTGAAAACATTGGTAAAATAAAAAAAGGGTAAAAATGTATTTACCAAATCATTTTTAAAACATTTTTCAAAACATTTTAATAAAACATGGTTT
The DNA here is from genome assembly GCA_963277665.1 of Viscum album. Taxonomy (NCBI): domain Eukaryota; kingdom Viridiplantae; phylum Streptophyta; class Magnoliopsida; order Santalales; family Viscaceae; genus Viscum; species Viscum album. The sequence continues at coordinate 1,699,921,196 of OY728158.1, read as the reverse complement.
TTAGAAGAAAATAGGTTCTCTGGTTAAAGAGAGAAATAAATTCGGGTTTTCTGAAAAACATTTTGAGTACCAAAGAGTGAAAAAATGGTACTAATACTCAAAAATGATCATGAATAACCAGAGAATAATGAAAAGGTTTATTTAACAATGGTTATATAATTTCCTAGAAATTCCATTGAAATCTCATTAATATTAGTCTTGAGGAAAATAATCTTTAAACATCCCAAATTCTCCCATACCACTTTGAAACTTTTTAAATCACAAGCCTCATACAAGAATAATTTTAAAAGAAATTTATAATATCATGAGAGTAAATGGATTAATTATATAACATTTAAAATGAATTATATACACCATATAAAAGAAACTAGGTGAATAAAAACAATTATGTAATGTAAATTGAGAAAAAAATCCCTTACCATGTGTTTCCTTTCAGGTGAACATCCTTCAAATTCCTATATAATAAAATTATGTTAATTATCTACTTGAATGAGAACCTTTTTCATGTTTATCATAACTTTTATTTCACTTATTACTATGTTGTATACAACCACTTAAACAATTAAGTTTACAACAAGTGTTTTGACCAAATTTGGTTTATGTGTCAAAACTACTTTGGTAGGTCAACTATGGTCAAAGGGGTCATTATATAATATTTAAAAAATAATAATCATGACATAATTATAATATTTATACAAAATTATACTTTTAAAAACAATCATTAAATATGGTTATGAAAAATGAATCAATGTTACGATCATGGAGATGATAGGCCGTACGTATGCATGAGTAACTTTCTTATTTTCAACGATCACTATGGAAAGAAGGTAAGTAGCATTATATATTTAAATAATGATAATTATATTATAAATACCAAATTATTTAATCATATATACTTATGTAGCAGTTACTGTTCGGTACTGTAGCAGACAGAACTATTCACCCGATTTGGGCCTTCAGGCCACCAGTTTGGGCCTACGGGTCTCCAGGGCCTTCGGGTCATCAAAGGCCTTCAGAACACAGGGCCTTCGGGTCACGTAGATCATGGAATATACCATTTCACACAGAACATGACCCAGAAAAGGATCAGAGCAACAGGAGTAGCAGCCACCAGATGTAGAGCTAACCAGATTGGAAGAATGAGAGGGTATGACAGCCATCATTGGGACGAGGCACCGTGCAGCTTTGTACGGGGAAATGCTATCTGATAAGAAATTAAAGGTGGAGAGATAAGGAGATCAATGATTCAAGACGCTGGGGAGGAGCAGTTCTAGTGGGCTGGGCCTACGGGTCATGTAATGGGCATGGTATGCCTTTGGGCCTTCGGGTCATGTATTACGGGTCATGTCGGGCCTTGTTCCTTGGGCCTATGGGTCATGTACGGGTTCCCCTTCAACCCTTAAAATGGGTATTATCTATAATAAAAATAAAAATAAGGCCTTCGGTCCATTCGGGCATGTATAGTGTGAATGAATCACATCTCTTTGAGGGGGCGGTAGTCCACACTTCCACAAACGATGTTATCATTTTTACACAAAATAGAAAGTATAAAGATATGAATTTTAAAAGAATTATAAAAGCTTAAATACATAATAAATATCATATATAACATATATAAGTAGAGTTTAAATCATAATTCTCACCATGAGAGGTGATAAAGGAAAAATGACCAATTATCGTTTCGTGATTCAGTAGTTCACCGTACACAGAAACAATATGTTCGTTACACATTAGAAGGAGGAATGTGTAAGAATAGGTATAAATCATAACATAAAAATATACTAGGATATTTAGGATACATATTTTTTAATGTAACCATGTAATAAAAATACTATAGGGAGTGGAGAAGCAAATGAAAGAAAATAGATTGTTGGAAAATGTTACCTTAAAAACTGGGTAACTCCTTTTGGTTTATACCAAAGGGTTTCCTTGGAAAGATTTCTTCCCAAAGGGTGGATCAAATATCTAGGTGAGGGATTTTGGGAAGCTATTTGGGTAGATTTTTTATGATCCTAAGTGGTTTGAGATGTGCGAGGAAGTGGGAGAAGTGATGTCCTTTTATAGTGGGGGAGGAGTGACACTCTTGTAATATTTTGAAAAAAGAATTATTCCCACATTTTTCATGTTTAAAGTGGATCAAATAATGGTAAAATTTATATCCAAGAGAATATAGGATCAAAATATGGTCATAAAATAGCTCTTGGACAAGTTTATAATTCGTTTTGGGCCTTAAGGTTAAGGTTTAGTCCCTTATTAATCTTAATTTAACCTTAATTGTTGTAATTAATTTTAATCACTTTCCCTAATATTTTTGGTCAAAAAAAATTTGGTATTATTATGAATTATAAATTTTTTTGATTCCAAATATTGAATCCATTTTTCTAAATTCTAATCATATAAGTGGAAGAAATTGATTTAAGTTTAATCTCGCAGGCGGGACGACAATGCAGGTTTTTAAAGTAAAAACGTTTGAAGGTTTGCCATGTTTTTATAATCAATTTAAAATTGAAATTGATTAAAATGACATAAATTTTATTAATTGATAAAAATATTATCTACTTAAACTTTAAAACCAATTAAAAGTATAATTTAACCTTATAAATAAATTAGATGAAAAAGCAGTTTTGAACTAAAATTTAGTATTTTTAACTATTCGTTAAAAAATGAAATATTTCAGAAAAAATATAAAAAATTAACCCTAACCTAATTTTTATGTCTCTTTCAAAAATAAATTTTATTTTGATATATTAAATCAATAAAAGTTTCAAAATTCATATTTAAAATGAGTTCTCTATTAAAAGGTGCTAAAATTACCTTTATAAAAATATAGTTTTTTTATGCGTGAAATAAGGTTTGTTCTTATCTTATGCATATCTAATCCAATTAATGAATATAAAAAATATTTTATTTAATATATAACATATATATTTCATTAAAATCATTAAATAATTGTAATTAATTATGCTTATTAATATAAAACTCCTTTGGAAGCATAAAATAATAACATCCCTTCTTATATCCAATTGGTTCTTATTTTAATTTCTCATTAATTGGTAACCCATGAATTCATTTTATATTTATATAAACCAAAAATTTTCATAAGTTAGTTAATACTATTCATAACCACTAACTTAATAGCTATGTTTTATCATATTATATTAAATAATAACATTTTAATAATATATTGTTATTTGGTGATACTCGGTCTTGCGTGTAACACAAGATATCATAGAAGATCACTCTTGTGTGTAATGCAAGATATCAAGGAATTTCTCTCTTGCATGTTACACAAGATAACTCGATGTTGTGTTCATTACAATCTATATAATATATTATATTTATTTAAGATAGTAAATATGCTGTAATGTATCAGGTTAATATATTCCCTTTTTACACATCGTGTTGCATGTCATATATGCTATTGAATACAAAGTTTTACTTTATCATTTTGAGGTGTCACATTATCCACACCTTAATTAAATTGTGTCCTCACAATTTAAACTTGATCTTGGTGATATATTGTGTGATATTTTCTATATTGAAACCCCACATCATGAGAAGGGTTTATAAAACATCCTCTAGAAAAGAGATAATAGGAAGTACAAAGGTTACATGGATGACTGGTCATTTGTGTTGATCCTTTTTTTTTCCAGCCAAATTAAATTCCCGAACTTGGACTAGTATAGTAGGCAAGTATGGGGTCAGTCCACAGGGAAACGATGTTGGCGTTTTATGTTTCTTTAATTGAAGTCACTTGGTGTAGATGCTAAATTTAAATACATTTTGGTTGGTTCATGATTCAGATATTAAAAGATGACTTGTTACTAGATCTTGCCTAATTCACTACCGATTACTTAAAACTGAAGATTGCTTAAAACCAAATTTTTGATGAATAATAATGAGAATGTGCTGGGGATGGACATTCATGTGGGACACTAAAACTATTTTCCTTATTGCGTTGTATTGTTCATAATAACCCACATTTCTGGGTTTCATATGTGTCGGAACTCCCTTGGTCTGACAAGTTCTGATCAAGTCAGTAGAAATCAATTCCTTGGTCCGACAATTGATTTCTACTGACTTTTAAGTTAAGAACTACCCTCTAGAAATGATAAGGATATCCAATGGTCATGGATATTCTCATCGTAATTCTCCCAAAGATCCCTGGAAAATCCATTCTTGGTCCGACATGGATGTTTCCAGTGAAATAGAATATAGAATTAATGGGAGAATTAGATGAGAGAGTAGGAACAAATACAATAATAAAGAAAATGGTTCTAACGAACCCACATTTCTCCCATCCCCAACACAAGGGAAGGGTTTAGCTACCCATGAATGAAAGATTCAGAACCTTACTACAATTCATCAAGGAGTTCATTACAATCGAACTGAAAAAGATTCAGAAGAACAAAACATACAAGAACTCCAAAGGTTTTTGCAGAAAAACTCCCTTTCTACCACTCCCTATTGTTTCTCCTCCCTCCGTGAGATCCCCCTATTTTTTTTTACTCTGTAGAGTCTTCCAGGTCAAAAATAGCCTTTTTCCAGTTGTCTAAATGCAAGTCTCAAAGAGAATCCTGGGTCAAGGAGTTGTTGGAAAGTAGAAAAGCAAAAATAAGGAGCTGTAGTGGTGTGCACAGTTTGGGCGCACAGTTTGGTAAACCGTGCGCCAACCGTGCCATAGCTACTATCCAGAATTTGTTGAACCACACAGTTTTTCTTTGCAGGGCCCGCACGGTTTGGTAAACTGTGTGATAACCGTGCGGACCCTTCTGTAAAGGGAATCTCCTCCTGCATAGTTTGCACACGGTTTGTATAAACCATGCAGCAATCATGCGGGTCATTTTGGCCTTTGAAATCCCTTTGTTTTCTATCATTCACGTCAAGTGGTTGATTCGAATAGCTCCCGTCCAGCATCATCAGGGGAAAAGGGTCCTTACGCCTCCAATTCCCTTCTGAATCTATAAACTTCAAAGAATCCATGCTTTATCCTTTAATGACCGAAGAACCTATCAAGATACATTATCAATGTGAAAATCACGTAGAAACCATCCACAAAACCAATTTATAGATGTTAAACCAGGTGGAAATGCCTTATGCACAACAGTGCATCAAACTCCCCCACACTTGATCGGTTGTTTGTCCTCAAACAAAAGCATAGACAGTCATGACCAAGGTGTCACTAAAGAGATAGGTAGAAATATCACAGATTATACCATTTAGGTGAATATGAATTTTGAACTAATTACTGTTAAAGATTACAAAATTCATAATTCATGCTTCCCAAGTCTATGAAGTTATCCAAAAAAGTAGACTTAATCCAAAACAGTTAACCGTTCATTCATAAATCAATTTTTGCTTAAAAGTTAATTTTCCCTTCTTCATTCAAAGAGAGTGCCTACCTCCATTTTCATCTCGTTATACACTCAGATTGGCTAAGCCCAGGTTTCGTCATCGCCAATTGGTGGGCTATCACTTTTATAGGTCACACACCCTCATTGACTTGCATTGCTTGGAACATGATGAAAGGTTATCAAAAGTATTGGGAATGCCTTTGCATATCTCAAAATGTATATTTTTATTTGTAGTGGTGTGAGATACTAGCATCAATTTTTTCCCAATATGATCATGTCAATACATGATGAAATTGTTTGAGCAAGTCAAGAGTTCATGAAATTAAGACCGTGCAATATCTACTAGTGCAGCAACAACAATTCCCAAAACCTCACCTCTCTTTATGAACAATTCAACTTCCATTTTAAGGTGTTTCTCAATTCGAATTACTCCATCACAAAAATCATTTTTAAATATATTTTTTTTCTAAATGATTGGATAAATGATCCTTTTGAAGTATTACAGAGTTTATTCACATCACAAACTAGGTTCAACAATCCATACATATGAGCCATTTTCAGAGATAATTTCCAAAATTCATTTTTAGCTAAGTGGTGTAAACCCATGACATCTATAACAGCCCTTCAGACACACCTAAGAAAATATGCTACCCTAAGTAATTGGGTAATAAATCAATAAAAAAGGGGTGCCAATTAAGAGCGCCCTCCCCCACACTTAAAACCGAGCACGGTCCCCCGTGAAGGTAATAATGGAGAGAAGGGTGGGCAATGGATCATGACAAGGGAGGGTCAAAGAAAAATGAAAAAAGTTGAAAAGTGAAAAACTCCCCTGAATCTGGTACGTGGGACAATCAGATGGTGTGTGAGAGCCCGATGAATGGAAAAATGGCTGGCGTGGAACAGATGAAACAACTACTGGAAAAAAGTACCATACAAGTGAAGCAAGAAAAAGCAGTACCAGCAGTAGGAAAAGAAATATCATCACATAATCACACCAAAACAGGTAAAAACATTACACCAATGAAAATACAGTATATGATAGTTCAAGATAGGTCAAAAGGAACATCACAGAACAAAGTAAGAACATGCAATAACAGCTGGTCAGGGGGCAGGGGGAGCGTAAAAGAAATCATGTGCAGCGGCATCCCAAGTCGGATCAGCGGTAGGTGGGGGAAAGTCCACAGGGTCGGTGGGAGCTGAGGGGGGAGAAATCCATATTTTATAAAAAAATTTGGGTTTTAAGTGGCCGCACGGTTTGGGCGCATGGTTTGGAAAACCATGCGCCAACCGTGCGGAAGCCACTGCCTGTGAGAGTCAATGTGGCACGGTTAGCGCACGGTTTGGTAAACCGTGCGCCAACTGTGCGGTTGGTTACTTATGAAGAAATTCTGAAAAATGGACCCCTTCAGAAATGAAAACACACCATTTTCAGTAAAATCTTTGTTCCCCCTTTTTGATGATAAAATAAATTTTGAGATTTTCCATTGAATGTGTAAGACTTTCATTCACGAAATTCCATAAGACACCCCAACTTGGAGTGAGAATCCTAACTATAACATGCAATAATAGGAAAAGCACACTAGCATGCTAAATATAACACACAAGAATAGGAAAATCACACTAGCATGCTGTCCTAAGCACACTCAGACAAAGAAAGCATTGGAATATAAAATTTTCTAAAATACCGGGTTACCTCTCGGTCAGTGCTACGTTTTAAGTCTCGATCTCGACTTACCTGGTCCTTGAGCTACCCAAATTGCATGGTGGAAACGATGCCCACTATGTCATCCATGATATAGTATCTTTTCAGGTGATTTCTGTTGACTTTGAATGTTTTCCCATCGACATCAGCCACTTCCACCGCTCCATGGCGGAAGACCGTAATCACCGTGAAGGGTCCCGACCATCGGGACTTTAACTTTACTGGGAAAAACTTAAGGCGAGAGTTAAAGAGTAAAACTTTGTCACCTAGCTGGAAAGACTTCCAGGAGATCATGTGGTCATGGATCTCCTTTGTCTTCTCCTTATATAATGCTGCACTCTCATAGGCCTCCCGTCTAATCTCGTTAAGCTCTGTCAATTGAAATTTCCTATTTTCCTCTACTGCCTTGAGATCATAGTTGAGGGCATTGACGACCCAGTATGCTTTATGTTCTATCTCCACTGGTAAGTGTCAGAGTTTTCCATAGACCAATCGGAAAGGTGACATGCCCAGGGGTGTCTTGAAAGCTATCCGGTAAACCCATAATGCATCATCCAATTTCTTCGACCAATCCTTTCTGGATGCGCTTACCATTTTCTCAAGTATTTGTTTCAGCTCACGATTGGACACTTTCACCTAACCACTAGATTTCGGGTGGTAGGGAGTCCCTTGATTGTACTTGACTCCATACTTTTGAAGCAAATTTCTCATAAGTGTGTTGTCAAAATGAGTGCCGCGGTCGCTAATCAGCCCCCGCGGTGTCCCAAACCGACTGAATATATTCTTCTTAAGAAAAGAGACAACCACCTGAGTTGTATTTTGAGTCGTTTCCATAACTTCCACCCACTTAGAGACATAATCAACACATACCAGGATGTACGTGTTCCCAAAGGATGGGTGAAACAGACCCATGAAGTCGATTCCCCATACATCAAAAATTTCCACTTCGAGTAACAGGTGTTGTGGCATCTCAGCACGACGACCGACATTTCTTGTCCGTTGGCATCGATCACAACATGAAATAAAATGACGTGTGTCCTTATGTATGGTCGGCCAGAAGAAACCAGATTATAATATCTTGGAAACTGTGTGATCCGGTCCATGATGCCCTCTCACAGGAGAAGAGTGACATAACTATAAAACACTTTGAATTTCTTCCTCCGGGATGCAACTATGGATGATCCCATCGCTGCATGAGCGGAAAAGTAGGGGGTCTTCCCAGAAATATCGATTCACCTCCGATAAAAACCACTTCCTCTATTTAAATGAGAAGTCTGGGTGGACGACTCTTGTTGCTAAGTAGTTGGAAAGATCGGTGAACCATGGCTGAGGTGGGGATCCAACGGAAAATAACTACTCATCGGGAAAATATTCCTTGATTTCTTGGTCTTCTTCTCTTTATAAGTGTGGTAGCTCCATCCGGGAGAGGTGATCAGCCACCACATTTTCACTTCCCTTCTTGTCTTTAATTTCCAAGTCAAACCTGTAGGAGAAGCACCCAACGGATGAGCCGTGGTTTAGCGTCCTTTTTATTCAACAAATACTTCAATGCATCATGGTCCGTGTAAACCACTACTTTGGAAAGCACCAAATAGGAGCGGAATCTTTCAAATGAAAAAAACCACAGCTAGAATTTCCTTCTCTATGGTGGTATAATTCAATTGTGCTTCATTTAATGCACGACTGGCATAGTAGATCGGTCTGAAAATACGATCCAGCCGCTGGCCAAGAACTGCCCCCACAACATAATCGCTCTCGTCGCACATCAGTTCAAACTTCTCCTCCCAATTCGGAGCTATCATGATGGGTGCGATGACCAATTTCTCCTTAAAAATTTGGAAGGACTCAATGCATTTATCATCAAATTCAAATATTGCATCTTTAGACAGTAGATTGGTTAAAGGATGACCAATCTTGGAAAAATCCCGGACAAATCTTCAGTAGAAACCCGCGTGCCCCAAAAAGCTCCGAATTGCTCGGACTGATGTGGGAATGGGCAATTGCGAGATCACTTCAATTTTTTCCGGATCCACTTGAATTCCTTGCAACGAGATATGATGTCCTAGCACAACTCCATGTTGTACCATAAAATGGCACTTCTCCCAATTCAAAACCAAATTTGTGTGCTCACACCGCTTAAGCACCAGCTCCAGATTCGTCAGACAAGTGGTACATGACTTCCCATATACCGAGAAGTCATCCATGAAGACCTCTAGAATATGTTCTACCATATCATGTAATATTTATTGCATGCACCTCTGAAAGGTGGCTGGAGTATTGCACATTCCAAATGACATGCAGCGGTAGGCTAATGTTCCATACGGAAAAGTAAAGGTGCTCTTTTCCTGATCTTCCCGGGCGATAGAAATCTGGTTATAGCCCGAATAACCATCCAAGAAACAATAGAATTCATGCCCCACCAATCTTTCAAGAATCTGATCCGTAAATGGGAGGGGTAAATGATCTTTCCTTGTGGCATCATTTAACTTCCAATAGTCGATACATACCCGCCATCCCGTGACTGTTCGGGTAGGGATTAGCTCGTTCTTTTCATTTGTGACTACCATGATACCGCCTTTCTTAGGCACCACCTGGAGGGGACTTACCCATGGGATGTTGGATATGGGGTACATAATACCAGCATCAAGCAATTTGATCACTTCCTTTTTGACCACTTCTTTAATAGGGGGTTCGGTCTTCGTTGTGGTTGGCGAGATGCTTTTTCCCCTTCTTCCATAAGTACTTTGTGAGTGCAGATAGTGGGTCTTATACCCTTGAGATCAGCAACCGTCCAGCCGATGGCCTGTTTTCGCCTTCGGAGGAATTGTAGAAGAGCATCCTCTTGATCTTGTGAGAGTGATGCGTTGAGGATCACTGGGAATGTATGTTCCTCTCCCAAGTAACCATACTTAAGTGAGGAAGGGAGAGGTTTTAACTCGAGATGGGGAGCCTTGAGAATGGATGGTACAATAGGCTCAACCTCTGCTCGCTCTAAAAAATCTGGGACAATTGCCCTTTGCCAATAGTGGCCGCCTTGGCCTTCAATAAAGCTTACTTCCTCCCGATCTTCTTCAAGGTTGTCATCCTCCAGAACACATTCTTTACTGAAAGGATAATATTGCATATCACCGTCTTTTAGGACGAAGTGATCAACCATTGTTGTGAAAGCACAACAATATTCATACTCCATTAATGAAACTTGTTTTACCGCCTTTAGGACATTGTAAGAAACCTTTTCATCACCAACACAGAAAATAATCTCGCCTTGGTGAACATCAATTAAAACCTTTTCGGTAGCCAGAAAGGGTCTTCCAAGAATTAGTGATGCCTCTTGGACTTCTTCCATATCAAGGATGATAAAATATGCTGGTAAAATCAACTTCCCCACTTTGACTAACACATCTTCCAATAATCCCATGAGGTATTTAATAGAACGATCGACGAGTTGGAGTGCCACTCGGGTCAGCTTAAGATCGTTCAACCCTAAATTTTTGAACACCCCAAAGGGCATTAGATTAACACTTGATCCCAAATCGCAAAGAGATTTACCAAACTCACAAGGCCCGATAGTACAAGGGATAGTAAAGCTTCCCAGGTCTTGGAGCTTTGGAGGGATAGTATGTTGGATAACTGCCGAACATTCCTTGGTCAGGGGAATGGTTCCCAAATCGTCCATTTTCCTTTTGTTAGACAGAATTTCTTTCATGAACTTCATGTAGGTGGGCATTTGACTTAACGCCTCAGCAAAGGGGATATTGATATAAAGTTTCTGAAAGATCTCTACAAATTTATTGAATTGCTGGTCCAACTTCCTTTGTTTCATCCTTGCTGGAAATGGAAAGGGCGGTTCATATGCTTTGATCACATCTTCACCCTTATCTTGTGGGACTGCCGGTTCTTCATCTTTCTCATGTCTTGAGGAAGATTCCCCAGCTGAAACTTCTTCACTTGAGGACGTGGGCTGCTTTGGTGGTGGGGCAACCTGATTTATAGTAACCTTTGGCGTCAGCTCCTTCCCGCTGCGTAGAGTAATAGCATTTTCCTCCTCCCGTGGATTTTTCTCGGTGTTGCCCGGTAGTGTACTGGGTTTTCTATGGGACAACTGATTAGCAAGCTGCCCAATCTGGTTCTCGAGGCCTCGGATTGACGCCTCCTGATTTTGAAATCGCGTCTCAGCATTTGTTATGAATTTGGACATCATCTCCTCCAGCCTTGAGGGAGGTTCTTACTGAGTTTGTTGGGTGACTTGTGGGGTAGCACCCCAAACATTTTATGGTGTGTTTTTGTTAAATACATTCTATTCATCACTGTGTTCCTTCGAAACAACACTAGGTTATTTAGGATATAGTCAAAACCTAGCCATTAAATATAAATTTTCCACTTCTATGTTTTGAATTTCGAAAAATGGTTATCTAGAGTTGTGATCAGTAAGTCATTTGGAGTCTGATAGAACAAACTTAATTTTTGGTGAATAGTAACATACCCTTATGAATAGTAATATGAATAGTAATATGCCCCTTGAATAGTAAATAATAATATTATTTTATTTTCTTAAGTAAATGTGATAATGGGATCTTAATTAATTTTTCAATGTCACATAAAACTAATTGCACTTCAAGATTGTTATTTTTCGAATTAACTATGACCTTATTTAAAAATTAAATAAATAATATTTAGAAAATTAATTTTAAAAAATGGAGTTCATTTTTGAATTATGCATGTCGAAAAATGGTTAGGGTAAATTTTTGGTATTTTTCTGAAATTCTAGAATTTTTGATGAATAGTGAAATACGATAAAATACCGTATATACAAATTTTCAGTAAAATACACTATTTATGACATCATAAGTGATGCAAGACCACTTGGTTAGAACTCACATGCCATTATTACTATTTTAGGTCACATGAACTAAGACTATTCATAATCTTGGGCAAAAATATTATAATAATGTTTAAAATAATGAAACATACCCCCTCTCCTCCACTATAAAACCCCCCTCACCACTCCCTCTTCTCTTCACTCCTCTAAGCCTTGAAGCTCCTCAAAGTTCTGCCCAATTACCCTTCCCTAGTCTCTCCCCACGTCCAAGAATCTTCTGGTCTTCCCAAAAGACCAAAACCCCTTCCATTAAGGAGTTTCTCAAGGAGGTTATTTCAAGAGGTAAAGCACCCTTATTTTTCATTTGGTTTCATTTCAATTTATCTTATTTTGCTATCCTCTTCTCACCTCCTCTGTCAAAATGATCATGATAACTCCAGTAACATCTATATACTAGATTTATATCATGTGAATGGAAGAACCACCATAAATATTCTTACTCCCTCCCTTTTATTTTTATAAACGAAATCAATGTCCATGAGGTTCCAATTTATAACCTTCGTGGACGACGAAGTTTTGTTCTTCAATCGTTCTTTCATTACTGGTAATGAAACCATAATTATGGTTGAACCAAGTCATAACATATGTATTTTATCTTGATTAATGTTCTGGAATCTTTTCACGTACATAATATGGAATAATAATACGAAACAAGTTTATTGAGCACAAAACTGCCAAGCCAAATTCAAGCGTTTATTTTTTTAACTCATCAAATGAGTCATCCTCATAATATATAACCAGAATAATTATAAGATCATTTATATCTCTTTAATGTCACTAATAATGTATATTAAGAATTCTGGATGTTTAACCATATTTCAAACCAAATTCCATTCATGAATACAAGCAAACAAATCATGAAACCAAGTAAGAAAATGCTTCCAAAACAATAAGATTTAATCTCTTAAACCCATAAAATAGGCCATTAATGAACTTAATAAGGTTATATCATATCAATTAAATGTTTATTAGGTTATTGAATTATTAATTAATTAATCTAAATTTGATTATTCAGGTCATTAAGAACAATCAAGAACACACTAGAGCAAAAGGTAAGGGGTCCTCTCTCTCACTCTTATTCAAGAATCCACCCTATCTTGTGTGCTTTTTTTAATTTATAATAATGGTGAATGTTTTCTACACTCCCCCATACTGCCCTTTTTACATATAAATAATGGGATACCCTTTTACCTCTCATTAAGACCTTGAAATAACACTTGTTACCGTGCCAAAATGTTTGTAAGGGGTTTCTCATCTCACTTTCATTTCTGTGAGATTTTCAATGTTCGCCACTTATTTCTTGTATGTGGTATATGTGTACTTCCATTTGATATATAATAACATGATTATCTTTATATTAATTTTATTTAATGATTCATTTTATTCTCATTAAGTTCTGGTCATATGATTCGACTGATTACATTGTGGTAAGAGACTTTGTCTAAACTACCTTTTCGTTGTGACTAACTTTGTATTGTGAACCTAATAATCCTTATGTGGTGTACCTACTGACCATTTGAGATCACTTTTCATTTGAAATTATGTTTATATTAAATATCCATAATCTCATATCATGTATATGTTTATTTTCTAAACCGTATACCATTTTACAAACAATGTTTATTTGGAAAGTTTTTTTAATTATGGAAGTATTGATAAATATGTATACTCTACTCTATACGGATATTGATAAGGCATATTTCTCTTGTATTAAATAAATGTATAAATAATTATTTGGACATGCAGTGGAAGTTGGGGCCCTCTATAGCCCCTCGATGCATCGGTAGGTCTCATGAGACAAAACAGTTTGGCGACAAACCCTTCGAGTTTGTTTCCAAAAATCAGATGGGTTTCTACCCACAGTTTTAAACCGTTTTAACAGTATTATGGTTTCATGTTCCAGATACATGACATCCAATTAATAATCATTCTATTTATTCATTATCAGTTATTATTATTATCCATGAGATTTTCACTATGACAAAATCTATGGATGTAGTTTCATTTTCAGTTTATTAATGGCATTGGTTATTCATTTATTCACTATACCATATTGATTATGTCAGATTATTTGTGATTCACTTATTATTGTACTCATGATTCCACTATTTGTAACCCTTAATGAGCGTTTGATCTCACCCCTTTCATTGTCTACCTTTGACAGGTGATGAAGATAAGGTCTTCTTTTGAGTTCCCGTGGATGCAGATTTTAGTTTTTGTTATGTATTATATTTTGTAACCTTTTCCAATGTAATTTGAGTTACATCTATATATATAGTTTCTTCAAGAATACTAAATTGGTCATTCCTTATGGATTTTAATTCCTTTTAACCATGCCAATATCACAAGTAATGCACCGTCTCCAGCCTAGAGGGGTCGGGGTGTTACATGTGGGGGAGGTGGCTGTCTCAATGGTTTGGTGGGATGAGGGTTTTGATACCCTTGTTGCTGATATATGCCCTGTTGGAATTGGTTACTTTGCTACTTCCCTGGGTACTGATTTTGAAACTGCTGTTGCCCGTAACCAGGTGATCTTTGTGGTCGGGGCTGAGGATTTTGCTGTTGCTACCCCCATCCTTGATTTTGATGTTCCTACCACCCCTGGTTCTGATATTGAGAGTATCTATTTGGTCCTCTATTCTGAGCAGCATAATTGACCTCACTGGTTGAGGGTACTGCATTGGCACCTGGACATTCGCCCATTGCATGGTTGTCTCCATAATAACCACAAGATGGTGAACAGATAGCTTGAACTTGAGATGGATGCTTTAGATTCAAAGCATCAATCTTCTTGGAGATGGCATCGAGTTGAGCCGCAAGCATGGTGGTGGAATATATATTGTACATTCCCCTTTTCTGAGTATCTCTTTCCAAATGCCATTGAAAGCTATTAGCGGACATGTCTTCTAACAATTCAAACAACTCTTCAGGAGACTTTCTCATAACTGTCCCTCCAGCCGCTGCGTCAACCACAGACTTTGTGTTCGTGGTGAGACCACCATAAAAAGTCTGGACTTGCATCCATAATGGCAGCCCGTGGTGTGGGCACTTTCAAAGCATCTCCTTAAATCGTTCCCATGACTCATACAAAGATTCTGATTCATTTTGCTGGAAGTTATGAATTTCGTTTCTTAACATGACCGTCTTCGATGGAGGGAAATATTTGGATAAAAAGGCCTGAGCCAACGCCTCCCAAGTTAGAATGGATCGTTAAGGAAACCCCTTAATCCAATCCTTCTCATTGTCCCTTAACGATAAGGGAAACAACCTTAGGCAGATGGCATCCTCTGAAACGTCATGGTACCAGAAAGTATCAAAGATCTCTAAAAAGTTGGAGAGGTGAGAATTGGGGTCTTCACTCGGAAAACCACCGAATTGAACAGTATTCTGAATCAACTTCATGATGGCCGACTTAATTTCAAAATGTTGGGCCTGCACTGGTGGCCTGACTATTCCTGTATCCGCTCCCTGAATAAAGGGTAGCCCATATTCTATAAGAGTCTGGCGCTACGACACCAGTTCCTAAGGTGCCTGAGGAACATATTGTTGTTGTCCTTGGTGATAATAGGCCTACTGGTTCTGCGGAAAAAAGGGAGGTTGGTCCCATTGAATGTATTGTCTCTGTGGTGGCTGCCCGAATCCTGGCACAAATTGAGCCAGTGGCCTCTGTTGGTTCCTCGAAAGATATTCCATATAAACTCCAGGTGGGTTCAAATGCTGCTCTTCATATCCACCCCTGGTTAGATTCTCTTCAATGAAAAATGGCTGCCCAACGACTTGGACAACCCCCGGTTCTTCCTCCTGATTCGAGGTGGGGTCGTCTGCGTTGTGATCACCCATGAGTGCACGACGTCGCCTTGACAATGTTCTTTTGATTTCAGGGTCTATCGGGTGTAACTCCAATGACTCAGCAGTTTGGGAATGAGTGACTCAGCTACTCATGTACTATAGGCCTGCACACATATAAACAAAACACCCAGCATAAAAGAAAAAAAAAACAAAAGTTGAAAAACATAAATGAGATTAAGAAAATAATTTTTAGGAAATTTTTAATTTTTATTTTCACGAAATAATTCTAATTCAATTAACAAAAACAACCATCTGAAGTCCCCAGTAACGACGCCAAAATTTGACCGGTCATTTGTGTTGATCTTGTTTTTCAGCCAAATTAAATTCCCTAACTTGGACTTGTATAGTACGCAAGTACGGGGTCAGTCCACAGGGAAATGATGTTGGCGTTTTATGTTTCTTGAATTGAAGTCACTTGGTGAATATGCTGAATTTAAATACGTTTTGGTTGGTCAATGATTTGGATATTAAAAGATGACTTGTTACTAGATCTTTCCTAATTCACTATCGATTACTTAAAACTGAAGATTGCCTAAAACCAAATTTTTGATGAATAATAATGAGAATGTGCTGGGGATGGACATTCATGTGGGAAACTAAAACTATTTTCCTTATTTAATTGTATTGTTCATAATAACCCACATTTCCGGGTTTCATATGTGTCAGAACTCCCTTGGTCCAGAAAGTTCCGATCAAGTCGGTAGAAATAAATTCCTTGGTCTGGAAATTGATTTCTACTAACTTTTAAGTTAAGAACTACCCTCTAGAAACGACAAGGATATCCAATGGTCATGGATATTCTCGTCGTAATTCTCCCAAAGATCCCTGGAAAATCCATTCTTGGTCCGACATGGATGTTTCCAATGAAATAGAATATAGAATTAATGGGAGAATTAGATGAGAGAGTATGAACAAATACAATAATAAAGAAAATGGTTCTAACGAACCCACATTTCTCCCAGCCCCAACATAAGGGAAGGGTTTAGCTACTCATGAATGAAAGATTCAGAACCTTACTAAAATGCATCAAGGAGTTCATTACAATCGAACTAAAAAAGAGTCAGAAGCACAAAACATACAAGAACTCCAAAGGTTTCTGCAGAAAAACTCCCTTTCTACCACTCCCTATTGTTTCTCCTCCCTCTGTGATATCCACCTCTTTTTTTTACTCTGAAGAGTATTCCAGGTCAAAAAGAGCCTTTTTCCAGTTGTCTAAAGGCAAGTCTCAAAGAGAATCCCGGGTCAAGGAGTTGTTGGAAAGTAGAAAAGCAAAAAGAAGGAGCTGCAGTGGTGTGCACGGTTTGGGCGCACAGTTTGGTAAACCGTGCGCCAACCATGCAATAGCTACTGTCTTGAATTCATCAGCCACACCATTTGGGCACACGGTTTGGTAAACCGTGCGCCAAACGTGCCATAGCTACTGTCCAGAATTTGTTAAACCGCATGGTTTTTCTCTGTAGGTCCCGCACGGTTTGGTAAACCATGTGATAACCGTGCGGACCCTTCTGTAAGGGGAATCTCTCCCCACACGGGTTGAAAACGGTTTGTATAAACCATGCGGCAATCGTGCGGGTCATTTTGGCCTTTGAAATCCCTTTGTTTTCTATCCTTCACATCAAGTGGTTGATCTGAATAGCTCCCATCCAACATCATTAGGGGGAAAAGGGTCCTTACGCCTCCAATTACCTTTTGAATCTCCAAACTTCAAAGAATCCATGCTTTATCCTTTAATGACTGAAGAACCCATAAAGATACATTATCAATGTGAAAATCATGTAGAAACCATCCAAAAAACCAATTTATAGATGTTAAACTAGGTGGAAATGCCTTATGCACAACAATGCATTAATGGACTATCATGTAACTAGGTTTATAAGTAGGAGAACATTAATGGCAAGTGAAAATACATAATTAGAGGATAAGAATAAATATTTATATGGAGTGAATGACGTCATCAATAAAAAACAAGTGAATGATCAATAAAAAGTTGAGGGCCTCAAACCCATAAATATTTGATGATTTGGAAGGCCATCGATTCAATAGAAATTATGGTATTAGTACAAAAGTTTTGTTTGAAGATACTTTTCCTAATGTTGATGAATTATTTTACTGCCTATGTATACTTACTTGATATATTTCTATAAATATAATTTCAACATTTGGTTGTGCTTCGATCTATTTTCCAATTCATTCAAAAATTAATATTGATGAATGAAGCACAAAAATACATTTCTAAAGGATCTTAAGGCCCATAAAAGAGTGATAAGTCTGACAATTTTTCATTAAATATCTTCAAAAACTAATATGGTTAATATATTAATCTCTCTAATCCTAAAAAGTGATATTACTGGTTCATCATTAACATTTTTTCATCAATTTTTTTAACTAAAAATAATGAAAAATTAACTAGGACATTACGTAGGTTAGTGGTTGACATGAAACCATTATCATCCTTCGGTTATGGGTTCAAGACCCGTGACCTTTATGAATTTTATTAGTTGTCACATGAATTACATTTTATCCTTTTATAAAACCAAATTAATATAATTTCCAAAATAAATATTATGGACATCATTTAAATAAGGTTAATAACTAAATATCCTTTTAATAAAGGTTTTCAATATAGTCCCAATATATAAATACTTCATCCATTTATTTTCACATAGATCCTTCCTTGGTCTAGAGTTTGTCCATAATATCATTCATAGGATTTCTAAATCATGAAACCTTATTTTTAAATCTAAAACACATTAGGTTTAACCTTGATTATTCATTATTAAAATCCATCATAGTGGTTTGTAATAATATGTGAATTTTCATAATCATATCCCCCAGGAGTGTCAAACCAGGTGCGTAGTAAGGCTCATTGTCATGTACCAGGTTACACCGAGTCAGACCTGACACACCTTGTTGGAGTTGTTACTCCTAGGTACATATATGCTAGAACCATGCCCACTTTTTGTATCCAGATAGGGATTTGTAGCTAGAAAGACCCACACAATCTGTACCTTACCAAAATTCTAGGATTCTATTCTATACTTATCCTCAAATTCTACCTTAGTGATATGTTCTCTAACCTATGTTTTTCTAAATCTAGTTCGCAAGGTTACTACTAAATTTCCTTTGATACCAACTGTAGTGCCTCGACCCCAGATAGCCTGGATCCTATGTATGTAATCAATTACATTGACATGATTATAAGGAATCAAATCCCGAAGGACCGAATAGTTTAGTAATCTTAGTAAACCAGATACATACATGGGTCTTTTGTTATAAAATAATACACTAATTAAAACACACTTTTCCCTTATTTCTAAATAAATCAGAGAATAACTCTAATCCATCTAGTGAATCCCTATATATCTTTTATAGCATGCTTATTAGATTCTTAGGGAAAGAAACACAATAAGGGTGATCTCAAATGCTCAGTAAGGGAAAAATATAGTAGAAGCAATAATGAATCAATAAAAATAATAATTATTACATGGTAAATAACTAAACTCACATTCCATATAATTAATAAACTGAGAGGGAAGTGAATAAACAATATTTCAAGGTAATAACTAAAAACACATGCCATTCAAATAACTAGATAAGGAAAAATAAATATGGAAAGGTAAAAAACTAACATACATTCCATTTAATCAATGAACTGAAAATGAAATGTATCTATAGATATGTTGATGCAAAATATCATGGATGAATAATAACTGAAACTAATATGAGGTTAATGCTTAATTATTGGGCATTATGTCTCGAGAACATGAAAACCACTACTATCAAGATCCATCCTTTGGACAGTTTAAAAGTATAGATAGAAACCTGTTTAATTTGTGAAACTTATTTATCTCATGATAACCTATGGATGCATCAAAAAGATATATAAATTATAGTCTCCACCTATCATTGCATGTCCAAAACATTTTTCATATCAAGTAATCTATTTAATTAATAAAAAATACGCATTATCAAATATCCGTATTAAATAAAGAATATAGATTTATCAATATTTCCCCAAATAATAAAATAATGTCAAAGTATACAACATATGTAAAGAGGTATATGGTTTAGGAAATAATAATATCCATGATAAATAAACTGAATAATTTAGGGGAAATTCAATGTTTAATGATTATAGGAGAATGAATATTTCAAGAAGACTAACAAATGAATCAAGAAAGTGAATGTAAATACTATCCTTGGCCAAATAAATTAAAAACCATACAAAGGAAGAAATAGGATGGTATAGATACAACATATCCTAAGTGGAGTAAAAATAAGGGTTGTTGTTATTGATTAATAGAAATACTATAAAATAATCTTTTAAAACATTATTGAGGAAAATATCATTTTATTATGAAAAACCTTTTGAAAAATATTTTCTTTGAAAATCACTTTTGAAGATATTTTCTTAAAAAATTAACCTTTTAAACATTCAAAGGAAGCTTCAAGTAAATGATGGTGGGTAAATCCATACAAGCCGTATGAGGTAAAAAGAACATTCCTTTTGTACGGTTAAAGGTTAGAAAAATGCCTTGTTTGGAAAATGATAATGAGATTATTTTGAAAACATTGGTAAAATAAAAAAGGGTAAAAATGTATTTAACAAATAATTTAATTTTTTTTTGAAAACATTTTAATAAAATATTGTTTTTAGAAGAAAACAGGTTCTCTGACTAAAGAGAGAAATAAAGTCGGGTTTTCTGAAAAACATTTTCTAAATAATTTTGAGTACCAAAGAGTGTAAAAATGATACCAATACTCAAAAATAGTCATGAATAACTAGATAATAATGAAATGGTTTATTAAACAATGGTTATATAATTTCCTCAAATAGAAATTCCATTGAAAGGTCATTAGTATTAGTCTTGAGGAAAATAATCTTTAAACATCCCAAAGTCTTCCATACCACTTTGAAACATTTTAAATTATAAGACTCATGAAAGAATAATATTAAAAGAAAATTATAATATCATGATAATAAATGGATTCATGATATAAATTTTCAATGGCAGTATATACACCATATAAAAGAAACTAGGTGCATAACAACAATTAAATCTCAATGGAATGTAAATTGAGACGAAAATACCTTACCTTGTGTTTCCTTTCAGGTGAAAACCCTTTAACTTACTGTATAATAAAATTATGTTAATTATCTACTTTCTTTATAATCTTTTTCATGTTTATAATTACTTTTATTTCACTTATTACTATTTTTTGTATAACTAATTAAACAATTAAGTTTATTTCGGGTGTTTTGACCAAATTCGGTTTATGTGTCAAAAATACTTTGGTATGTCAACTATGGTCAAAGGGGTAATTATACAATATTTAAAGAATAATAATCATGAAATTATTATCATATTTATACATAAATTATACTATTAAAAATAATCATTAAATATGGTTATGAAAAATGAATCAATGTTATGATCATGGAGATGGTAGGCCGCACGTACGCATGAGTAACGTTTTCATTTTTCAATGATCGTTATGGAAAGAAGGTAAGTATCATTATATATTTACATAATTATAATTATATCATAAATAAAATATTATTTAATCATATAAAATTACATATAGAATTATTGTGATGAAAAATGAATCACATCGTGTCGAGGAGGTGGTAGTCCACACGTCCACGATCGATGTTATCACTTTTTAGTGTGTGAAAGGGTAATAAAGAAAATGATATATATATATTATATTTATAAAAAGGTAATTATTTAATAAATATAATATATATGTTGTGTATTCATCATATGTTTAATTATAATCATCCTTTATACATTCCATGTATAGTCTGAACGAATCACATCGCTTTGAGGGGGCGACAGTCCACACTTCCACAAACGATGTTATTGTTTTTACACAAAATGGAAAGTATAAAGATATGTGTTGTAAAATAATTATAGAAGATTAAATACATAATAAATATCATATATAAAATATATAAATGGATTTTCCATCATAATGTACACCATGAGAGGTGGTAAAGTAAAAATGAACAATCTTCATTTCATGAGGCAGTAATTCACTATACATAGAAACAATATATTCGTTACCCATTAGAAGGATATGTTTGTAAGTGTAGGTATAAATAATAACATAAAATAATTATATTATATTTATTACATTATTTTTTTATGTAAACATGTAATAAGAAGAGTATACAGAGTGTAGAAGAAAATGAATAAAAATAGATCATTGGAAAACATTACCTTAAGAATCAGGTAACTCCTTTTGGTTTACACCAAAGGGTTTACTTGGAAGTATTTATGCCCAAATGGAAGATTCAAGGTTATGGTTAGGGATTTTTGGAATCTATTTGGGCAGATCTTGGCCAAACCTAAGTGTTTTGAGATGTGTGAGGAAGTGGGAGAAGTGGTGACCTTTAATATCGGAGGAGGAGTGACACTCTTGTAATATTTTGAAAAAGGAATTATTCCCACATTTGTATGTTGAAAGTGGATCCAATAATGATACAATTTCAATAAAACAAAGTATAGGTTCAAAATATGTCCATAAAATATCTCTTGAACAAGTTTATAGGAAGTTTTAGTCCTTATGGTTAAGGTTTAGTCCCTTATTAATCTTAATTTAACCTTAATATTTGTAATTGATTTTAATCACTTTCACTAATATTTTTTATCAAAAAGAAATTTGGTATTATTATAAATTATGAATTATGATTATTCCAAATATTTAATCCATTTTTCTAAATTTTAATCATACAAGTGGTAGAAATTGATTTAAATTTAATCTTGCTAGTGGGACGACAATGTGAGTTTTTTTAAAAGGTTGGGGCCGAAGCCTAAATTTATTATTAAATCAAAGACCTCTTTAGATTAGGTAGAGGGAGACCCATTACATATCCTGAAGGCCCAAGTCCAAGTGGCCTGAATACAAGGCTTGAAATCCAATTTTTTGGCCCAAAGGACCCCTCAGTGAATAGTACTACTACAGTACCCATGCTGCTACAGTACCTACTACAATACCGCCGCCGCTACAGTACCTACACAGTCCCTCCGCCGCTACAGTGCTGCTGCTACAACAGTTTCCGCCGCTGCTACAGTACCCCCTGCTACAGTGCTGCTATAGTACCCAGAAATTTTCCCCTGCCTGGATTTGATCTTGGGTCTTTTGGATGACAAGCAGGATCTTGTACCACTAGGGTACAAGCTCGTTGGCAACAAGACGACAATGTGAGTTTTTAAAGTAAAAACGTCCGAAATTTTGCTATGTTTTTATAATCAATTTAAAAGTGAAATTGATTCCAATGATATTAATTGTATTAATTGATAAAAATATTATCTAATTAAACTTTAAAACCAATTATAATTATAATTTAACCTTATAAATAAATTAAATGAAGAAACAGTTTTGAACTAAAATACAGTATTTTTAACTATTCGTTAAAAAATGAAATATTTTAGAAAAATATAAAAAATTCACCCTAACCTAATTTTAATGTTTTTATTTCAAAAATTAAGTTTATTTGACATATTAAATCAATAAAATTGTCAAAATTCATATTTAAAATGGGTTCTCTATTAAAAGGTGGTAAAATTACCTTTATAAAAATATAGGGTTTTATGTGTAAAATATGGTTTGTTATTATATTATGCACATCAAATCATGTGGATGAATATCCAAAATATTTTATTTAATATATAACATATATATTTTATTAAAATCATTAACTAATTGTAATTAATTATTTTTATTATGATAAAACTCCTTTTGAATCATAACAATAATAATAATTCTTTTTATATCCAATTGGTTTTTATTTTTATTTCTCATTAGTTGGTAACCCATGAATTCATTTTATATTTATATAAACTAAAAATTTTCATAAGTCAGTTAATAATATTCATAACTGATAACATAACAACTAGGTTATATCATATCATATTAAGTAATAATATTTTAATAATATATTGTTATTTGGTGAAACTCGGTCTTGCGTGTAACGAAAGATATCATAGAAGTTCACTCTTGCATGTAATGAAAGCTATTGAGGAAGGTCTCTCTTACGTGTAACTCAATCTAACTCGGTGTTGTGTGCATTAAAATCTATGGAATATATTATATTTATTTAAGATAATAAATATGTTGTAATATATCGAGTTAATATATTCCCTTTTTACACATGGTGTTGCGTGTCATATAAGCTATTGAATACAAAGTTATAATTTAGAATTGTGGGGTGTTACATTATCCCCACATTAATTAAATTACATCATCACAATTTAAACTTGATCTTGGTGATAGATTATCTAATATTTCCTACATTGAAATCCCACATCGTGAGAAGGGTTTGTAAAAAAATATTCTATAAAAGAGAGAATGGGAAGTGAAAAAGGTCACATGGACTACCATGTAACTAGGTTTCTAAGTAGGGGAACATTAGCGACAAGTGAAAATACATACTTAGAGGAAAAGTGTAAATATTTATAGGGAGTGAATGAGGTCATTAATAAAAAATAAGTGAATGATCAATAGAAAGTTGAGGGTATCAAAGCCATAAATCTTTGATGATTTGGAATACCATCAGTTCAATAGAAATTAAGGTATTAGGACAATTTTTTTAAGATACTTTTCCTAATGTTGAGGAATTATTTTATTTCCTTTGTATACTTACTTGATATATTTATATAATTTTTTTCCAGCATTTGGGTGTGCTTTGATCTATTTTCCAATTCATTTAAAAATTAATATTTATGCTTGAAGCACAAAAATAAATTTATAAAGGATCTTAAGGCCCATAAAATAGTGAAAAGTCTGACTATTTTCCTTTAAATATCTTCCAAAACCAATATGGTTAACAGATTAATCTCTAATCCTCAAAAGTTATACTATTGGTTCATCATTGACATTTGTTAGTCAAAATTTTTTAACTAAAAAAATGAAAAATTAACTAGGACATTGCATAGGTCAGTTGTTGGTGTAAAACCATTATCGTCCTCCAATCATGGGTTCAAGACCCATGACCTTTCCAGATTTTTTTGGTTATCACCCAGCTTACATGTTTTCCTTTTATAAAACCAAATTAATATAATTTCTAAAATAAATATGATGGAAATCATGAAATAAGGTTAATAAATAAATATCCTTTTAACTATAGTTTTCATTACAAACCAAATACATAAATACTTCAATCATTTATTTCTACATAGATCCTTCCTTGATCTAGAGTTTCTCCATAATATCATTCATATTATTTCTAAATCATGACACCGTATTTTTAAATATAAAACACCTTAGGTTTAACTTTTATTATTCATTGTTAAAATCCATCATAGTGATTTGTAAAGAAAATGTGAATTTCCCTAAGAATATCCCCCAGGAGTGTCAAACCGGGTATGCAGTAAGACTCATTGTCACATACCAAGTTACGTCGAGTCCGGCCCAACACACCTTGTCAGAGTTGTTACTCCTAGGTACATCTCTCTCAGAACCACATCCACTTTTAGTATCCAGATGGGGATTTATAGCTAGGAAGACCCACATAATATCCACTTTACCAAAATTCTATGATGTTATTCTATACTTATCCTCAAATTCTACCTTAGGGATATGTTCTTTAACCTATGTTCTCCTAAATCTAGTTTCCAAGATTGCTACTAAACTTCCTTTCATACCAACTGTAGCACCCCAATCCTATATAGCCCAGATCTGATTTCTGCTATCAATTACATTGGCATGATTACAAGGAATTAAATCCTAAAGGACCTAAGAGTTTAATAGTCTTGTTAAACCAGATGTATACATGGGGACTTTTATTACAAAAGAATACACTAATCACAACATAATTTTTTTCCTTATTTATAAATAACTTCGAGAATAATTCTAATCCATCTAGTAAATCCCTTCATATATATTATAGTATTCTTCTTGGATTCTTGAGAAAAAACACAATAAGGGTGAGATTAAATGCTCAATAAGGAAAAAATATAGTAGAGGAAATAATAAATCAATGAGAAAAATAACTATGACATGGTAAATAACTGAACTTACATGCCATATAATCAATAAAATGAGATGGAAGTGCATAAAAAATATGGCAAGGTAATAACTAGAAACACATGCCATTAAAATAACTAGATAAGGAAAAATAAATAAGGAAATATAAGAAACTAAAACACATGATATTTAATCAATGAACTGAAAATGAAGTGTATCCATAGATATGTCAATGCAAAATCTCATGGATGAATAATAACTGAAACTAATATGAGGTAAATTCTTAATTATTGGATGTTATGTCTCAAGCACATGAAAACCTCTACTGTCAAGATCCATCGTCTAAATAGTTTAAAATTAAGGATAAAAACCCATTTAATTTTTAAAACTTATTAGTCTCAATAGAACCTATCGATGCATCAAGAAGCTATATAAATTCTGGGCACAACCCATCATTGCATGTCCAAAACATTTTTCATATTGAGTAATTGGTTTAGTTAATAAACAATATTCCTTATCAAATATCCATATTGAATAAAGAATACAAATTTATCAATATTTCCCCAAATAATAAAATACTATCAAAGTAGATAGCGTATGTAAATAGGTATATGGTTTAGGCAATAGTAATATCCATGATAAATGAAATGGACAATTTAGGGGAAATTCAATGTTCTATGATTATAGGGGATTGAATATTTCAAGGAGACTAACAAATGAATCAAGGAAGTGAATGTGAATACTATCCTTGTAAAAATAAATCAAAAACCATCTAGAGAAAGAAATAGAGTGGTATCAATACAACATATCCCAAGTGAAGTAAAAATTAGGGTTGTTTTTATTGATGAATAAAAATACTATAAAATGATCTTTTAAAACATCCTTGAGGAAAATATAATTTAATTATGAAAAAACTTTTGAAAAACTTTTCTTTCAAAATCACTTTTGAAAATATTTTCTTTGAAAATTAACATTTTAAACATGCAAAGAAAGCTTCAAAGAAATGACGGCGGATAAATCCGTACAAGCTGTATGAGGTAAAAAGAACATTCCTTTTTCAAGATTAAAGGTTAGAAAAATGACTTGTTTGGAAAGAGACAAGAATATTCCTTTGAAAAAATTTGTAAAAGAAAAAAAAAGTAAAAATGTATTTACTAAATAATTTTAAAAACATTTTTGAAAACATTTTAATAAAACATGGTTTTTAGAAGAAAACATATTCTCTGACTAAAGAGAGAAATAAAGTTAGGTTTTCTGAAAAAACAATATAAAACATTTTGAGTACCAAATAGTGTAAAAATGGAACTAATAATCAAAAATGTTCATGAATAACTAGATAATAATGAAAGGGTTTATTGAACAATGGTTATATACTTTCCTCAAATGGAAATTTTATTGAAAGGTCATTAGTATTAGTCTTGAGGAAAATAATCTTTAACCATCCCAAAGTGTCCCATACCACTTTGAAACATTTTAAATCATAAGCCTCATGAAATAATAATATTAAAAGAAACTTATAATATCATGAGAATAAAGGGATTCATGATATAACATGTCAAAGTTAGTATATACACCATATAAAAGAAACTAGGTGTATAACAACAATTAAGTCTTAATGGAATGTAAATTGAGACGAAAATCTCTCACCTTGCATTTATTTTTGGGTGAACATACTTTAACTTATTGTATAATAAATTATGTTAATTATATAATTTATTAAGAACCATTTTAATTTTTATCATTAATTTTATTTCACTTATTACTATGTTGTGTACAACTACTTAAACAATTAAGTTTACGTCTGGTGTTTTGATCAAATTCGATTTATGTGTCAAAACTACTTTGGTAGGTGAACTATGGTCAAAGGTGTAATTATATAATATCTAAAGAATAATAATCATGATATAATTATCATATTTATACATCAATTATACTTTTAAAAACAATCATTAAATATGGTTATGAAAAATTAACCAATGTTACGATCATGGAGACGGTAGACCGTACGTATGTATGAGTAACATTCTTATTTTTCAATGATCATTGTGGAAAGAAGGTAAGTAGTATTATATATTTAAATAATGATAATTATTTAATAAATAAAATATTATTTAATAATATATAATTATATATATAATTATTGTGTTGAAAAAATAACCACATCATGTCGGGGAGGTGGTAGTCCACACGTCTATGATTGACATTACCACTTTTTATCATGTGAAAGGGTAATAAAGAAAATTATATATATATATATATTATTTACAGAAAAGTAATTATTTCATTAATATCATATATATGTTTTGTATTTATCATATGTTTAATTATAATAATCCTTTATACGTTTTATGTATAGTGTGAATGAATCACATTGCTTTGAGGGGAAGGTAGTCCACACTTCCACAAACGATGTTATCGTTTTTACACAAAATGGAAAGTATAATGATATGTATTTTAAAAGAATTAAATAAGATTAAATACATAATAAATATCATATATTACATATATAAACACATTTTCCATCATAATGTCCACTATGATAAGTGGTAAATGAAAAATGAACAATCATCTTTTCGTGAGGCAGTAGTTCGCCGTACACAGAAACAATATGTTCATTACCTCTTAGAAGGAGGTGTGTGTATGTTTAGGTATAAATAATAACATAAAAACATCATAGTATATTTATTATACTTTTTTTATGTAATCATGGAATAAGAATAGTATAGAGAGTGTAGAAGCAAATGAAAGAAAAGAGATCGTTGGAAAATGTTACCTTAAAAATCGGGTAACTCCTTTTGGTTTATACCAAAGGGTTTACTTGGAAGTGTTTCTTAAAAAATAGAGGCTTCAAGTTCTGGTTAATTTATATTTTGAAGCTATTTTATAAGATATTGTCCTAACCTAAGTGGTATTAGAGGTGTGAGGAAGTGGTATAATTGGTGACCTTTTGTGGTGGTGGAGTGACACTCTTGTAATATTTTGACAAAGGAATTCTTCCCACGTTTTTCATGTTGAAAGTAGATCCAATAATGGTCCAATTTCAATAAAATATAGTATAGGGTCTAAATATGGGCATAAAATATCTCTTGGACTGGTTTATAGTTCGTTTTGGGCCTTAAGGTTAAGGTTTAGTCCCTTATTAATGTTAATTTAACCTTAATCATTGTAATTAATTTTAGTCACTTTCACTAATATTTTTTGTAAAAAAGGTGGTATTATTATAAATTATAAATTATTATTATTAAAAATTTGGAATCCATTTTTAAAAATTATAATCATAAAAGTGGTATAAATTGATTTAAATTTAATCCTGCAGGCGGGACGACAATGGAGGTTTTTAAAGTAAAAATGTTCAAAAGTTTGCTATGTTTTTATAATAAATTTCAAATTGAAATTTATTATAATGACATAAATTGTATTAATTGATAAAAATATTATATAATTAAACTTTAAAACAAATTAAAATTAGAATTTAACCTCATAAATAAATTAGATGAAAAAGCAGCTTTGAGATAAAATTTAGTATTTTTAACTATTCGTTAAAAAATGAAATATTTCAGAAAAATATAAAAAATTCACCCAAAACTAATTTTTATATTTCAATTTAAAAAATTAAGTTTATTTTGACATATTAAATCAATAAAATTTTCAAAATTCATATTTAAAATGGGTTCTTCATAAAAGGTGGTAAAATTGCCTTTATAAAAATATAGGTTTTTATGTGCAAAATAGGGTATCTTCTTATCTTATGCATATCAAATACAGTGCATGAATATCAAAAATATTTTATTGAATATATAACACATATATTTAATTAAAATAATTAAATAATTGTATTTTTTTAATAATATAAAACTTCTTTGGAAGCAAAAAAATAATCAAATTTCTTTATATCCAATTTGTTCTTATTTTCATTTATCATTAATTGGTAAACCATGAATTCATTTTATATTTATATAAAACATAATTTTTTATAAGTTAGTTATTAATATTCATAACCACTAACATAACATCTTGGTTATATCATGTTATATTAAATAATAATATTTAAATAATATATTTTTATTTCATGAAACTCGGTATTGCATGTAACACAAGCTATCATAGAAGGTCTCTCTTGTGTGTAATGTAAACTATCGAGGAAGGATTATTTTGTGTGTAACACAAGATAACTTGGTGTTTTGTGCATTACAAGGTATAAAATATATTATATTTTTTTAAGATAGTAAATATATTGTAATGTATCGGGTTAATATATTCTCTTTTTACACAGGGTGTTGCATGTTATACACGCTATTGAATACAAAGTTGTACTTTAGAATTTCTGGATTTGACATCCTAACCTTAGTCAATCCATACCTCCATTATCAATATATACATATAAAATATTTCCAATAACAACACTTGAACAATATACATCCATCCCATGACATTTGATGCATCCATCTTCTTGCACATCATCTCATCAACTAGAACCAACCAAATCATCTCATCAACTATAACAAAAATGGAGTCTGAAATTAAAACTAAACATATTAAATCATAATTACAATAGAATAATTGATAAAATTTAAACATACCACATAAACTAATAACCATCATGACTTCCATTTAAATAATTACATAGACCAGAATGGTCAACCTCCTACATACTGCCGACTTCTATCACCTATAATAAAAACTAGAACAATTAAAAAAAGAAATACGAAAGAAAAAAGACACAAGATATATTAAGAATATTGCACATAAAATTTGTTATTTTGTTAATAAAAAAATAAATTTTAACATAAAACAAATAATACATAATTAATAACACTTTTAAAACATAAACTTACCTATTTAAGATATGATTCAACACTTGAAATTGAAAAGTGATAAGTGTACAATAATCTAATTATTTTTTAAATCGATGTGAAATGTGATTGAAATTTAATTAATAAATTTTTTTTAAATACTTTGATAAGATATAATGTTCTACATTTCAAGAATAATTTAACGGTGGTTTTCCCATGATTTCACATCAATCTGAGGCCGTCTGCTACAGTTTTGACCATTACACATAGGATTTTATGTTTTAAAATACTAAAAATGAATTTATGGATATCATGGTAAAAACATAACTTGGAATAATGTGTTGTTGGTTCCCAAATTTCAAAATTAAATCTAAAGTTACTTTCCCATGATTTAATGGAAATCTTATATCACTTGTCGGGTGTTAACCCCCTAATACACATTTTTAAAGTCTTTACTACTTTTAAAAACTATTTACTAAGTTATTATAACCACAATGTACATATTATTGACATTTTTATGGGTTTAAATGTTAAAAATAAGAAAAATATGGTTGTTACATGATTTAAAATCAATCTGAGGTCGTTTTACATGCTTTTGACCGCTACATGCATGTTTTAGTGCTTTAAAACACTAAAAACATGTTTACAGAAATCCTGGGAAAATAATAACTCATAATGAAGTGTTTTTAGTTCTTATGTTTCAAAAATAAATCTATGGTCATTATCCTCTGATTTCATGTCAACCTAATTTCATTTTCCTAGTTTTGAACCCCGATACACATTTTAAAAGGATTTGGTACCTTTAAAAACCATTTACCAAGTCATTCTGACCACACCGCACATCGGATTGATGTGTTGTTTATGCGTAAACATCATAAATAAATAAATGGTAGTTGTTTCATGACCCCCTCCGCACAAAGATACTACAATGAGGTGATAGAGATGGTGACTGCCTGAGTCCTGCCTCCTGTAGGCCACGGGTTGACGACTTGCACCAAGGGTATAATAAACATGCATATGGGATGCATTACCCTCTAAGTGAAACATATGGAAGAGAGAGATAATTATACAACAACCAAAACCTACCCAGACACACACACACACACATATATAAGAAATCCCAAGTGAAACCATGCAATTCTATACAATACCAAACAACTTAAAAGAAAACTATATGTACTAAAAAGGTAAAGATGATAATGACCACAAAGCCTAAATAACCCCCACTAAACCTTGAGCTAGTAATATCCAGCCCGATCACCAACCTTCTCCAATTGACCTGAAAAAAATTTATATTTACTTAGGGTGAGAATAATAGTATACTCAGTAGGATCCTCCTTAGAGCCTCTTGTGCAAAAGATAAAAAAACATACTAAAGCATAATGAAAAACAATGAAACTAACTCATCACCTAAACATGTATAATAGGTTTCCAACCTCACCATGGATAAATATCACCAAGTAACACATGAAAGAGAGAATATAATATAATAATAAATCATCAAGGGTACCCTGCTCCTACTTCCCCACTAGTTTTCCACTTTGCCTCAATGTCGCATGTCCTGAGCATCTCTCTCCAAAAGTAAGTCAGCTCGAAGAAACATGGTCAAGGAGTCACAACATGCACCTCATGCATCAAATAACCACATCATCCCATCCACAACACCACATAGTAACCAAGTAGTTTTCATAAGCCACCATAACCTATATGATGTGTATCAAACCTTGGGTATTATACCTCAATCCATTACATCCCATACACCGAGTAAGTACCTCAAGTCATCATATCCTATACACATCATACCTGTAATAATCATTTGGATACTATATCTGGTAATAAATGTGTATGAAATAACCACAATCCATCACACATCTACACTCATATATGAGAAAACTAACCATTGTGCATACCCACACAATCTACCAAGAGAAGAGAGCATGGCCAGAGGGGGTAGTCAGCCATCCATCCTCCCATTAGGATGTTGGGAAAAAAACCTCCTAGAGTCCACTAGGTGTCAGTTACCCTAATAAACATGGGTGGGGTAGTGTATAAAATCACATAATATACACAATATAATATATCTCACAACCACACCATGGGAATAACTTATTCTTAGACTCAACTATGGCTAACATCACTCAGACTCTCGTATGCCACTACTAAGACCAGATATCCTATAAGCACACAAGCATATAAAATCACTACATAAAATTAATTCATGTTAATTAATTAATTATACCTTAATTAACCATTTAAATTATTCCACCTTAAATTACATTATATTACATTAATTACCATTATAAAAGTCTATCCCCTCCACTATAATCCAAACTAAGTTTATGGTTTATTAATATTATCATATTTTAAGAAATTTCATTCCTTTATCAACCAAACCCATGGGTTAAAAATTTATTCAATTAATTATTAGAATCATTATATATCTAGGTATTCAAGGAAAACCATCCTAAGCTACCACCAATAGGAAAAATGAATCCAAGCACCTCTATCTACCCCAAATAGTGGGGAAAGGAATGTAGATAAAACAAAAAACCTGTCCATCAACCATTAAACAGATTCAAGCGATCATACCATATCTCAACATCTCATAAATGAATAAGACCATATTTAACCCATTCCATCACCTCTAGTGCCATCCATGACACCAACATGCATATACTGATGCATATCTCCATCACAAGCATCAACTGCTGCCACATCATATGGGCCTCCCTGCCCACATACCACAATAACCATCCTAAGCTCAACCATACTAGAATCACACCACAAGGATCACATACAGAGAACATCATGAAGTAGTAGTAAAAAACAAGCAATCAACGGGGAAATTGGGCCCTCTAAACAAGGCATTCAACCTTCTCATGAAAACAAGCTCTCACGACTCCAAAACAAGGAAATCAGCCTTATCAAGCAACCAAGAAACTCAGGCCCAAGAAAAATTATCTTTATTAAAAAAACAGTTCTTATTTTATCTTGAATTAAAAAATTCATTTATAAACAAGTTACAACTATAGGAAACCTAAGAAATTAATCTATAACAAGATATCAATGGAAAAACATGATTTCAACATTCAATTATAGTTACAACAAACTTAGAGAAGTACCATTATCAATTAACATGACTTTTTAATTATTATTAACAAGATTTATAATGATTTAGGATCATTAACCAATTACATTATTTCATGAAATAACCAATTATAGTAAATATTCATACTTGCATCAATTTGATCATCATCAAATTATAACCACAAGAAGATTAATTAAACATGCCTCTTTATTATTTAGATAATTAATTTTTAATTAATTCTGGATTTACATTATTTACTAAATTATATCAAGAAAAACATGATAAAAAAGCATAAAACATAGATATCACACTATCTAGAAAATCAATAGTCAAACTTCTATCATAGTATAGAGTAAAAACATCTACATGCGATCGATATCCAATTTCTTTAATCCGGTTCAAATAATTATTAGGTTAATACCATCACTATCCAAAGAGATAAATCATGATATCATTATGATTTCACATAAATTAAGAGAAGTAATTAATCCCCTAACTCAAAATCTTTTAATGTTCTTTTAATGATAATGGACCATTTTGCAGATATACAATCACATCTCCTGTAAGAAACTACATCCATCTGAGGATTCTGCAGCACAATCGCACCAAAAAACAACCAAGAAGACCCCATTAAAAACATGGGAGATCAAACTTCATATCATGGTGAGAAAATACAGGAGTAAATGAGATATAAATGGGGGAAACCACTAGAAAATGAAGGAAGAACACACCTTAGATCACCAAAAATTGAAGATGAAAGGATAAGGATCAATACACTTAGAAGGGAATCCAAAAGTCAAATGGAGTGGGTCTTCAGCCACCTAGAATGAGAGAAAAATATGCTGCAGCCATAGGGTTATGAATAACCTAAGAAGATAAAAACACTTATAACATCACTATAGTGGGGGAATTACACAACGTGTAATTCACTTTCACATCGTGTAATCCTCAATATTAAGTTAACGCTGAAAAAAAATCGACTTTTTATTATTTAACACTAAAAACTTACACATCATGAACCTGCATCAACCATGTCATGTACCACACTTACATGGAATGTAATATCTATATTTTCATCTTTTCACAGCCAAAATCCTCTAGACTACTTCAAATCCTCCTCCAAGCACCATGAGCCTCAGAAACATGCAAAGGGTTGAACTATATAGAACCAGGCCCTTACATTAGATACCTCTCAAATAATTCTCATCCTCAAGAATCTAAAACCAACTAGAGAGAAAATTAAAAGTGGTTATCTGAACAACCACCATGCGAGATAACTCTCAAAGGTCTCTCCACTATATGAGCTCAACCACCTCACTCATAGAAAAACAATGTAAAACCACACAACAACAGCAACCTAATCCTAAACACTCTCCTAGGGGAGATACCTCTAAAAAAAAAAGAGTAAAGCCTCAAGAAACAACAAGCGGAAACCATATCAAAACTAGAAGGTTCCACATCCACAAGAGAAAGAAAATTACAATAGGAGAGTTAAAAAAGAAATAGCTCAGGGTACTAAGTGCACATCTGTGACTCACGTTCCCAGATACTCTCTTCTACACCACCATGACACCAAAATACCTGAACCAATGGAATAATATTCCCACAAAACACCTTCTCATGGTGGTTCTGGATCTACATAGGTCACTCCTTGAAGGTTGCATCATCATCAATATCGATCTTAGCTTAATCGATGACATGAGATTCATCATAAAGATAATAATGGAGTTTCGACACATGAAAAACATCGTATATCCAGACCATTTATGGGGGAAGTTCTATCCAATAAAACATGACTCCAACATGATCCAACACCTCAAAAGGCCCAATAAACTGGGGATAAATCTTACTCCCACTACCAAACCTTCACTTCCCATGGAGAGGAGTCACCTTCAGGAACATGTGATCTCCAACTTCAAACTCCATAGGTATCCTACTATGATTGGTATAGGGTTTTTGGAGATCCTATGCTGCCTTCATCCTCTCATGAAGTACCCAAAACATCTCTATCATATTATGTACTAGTTTTGGACGAAGAATTACTTCCTCTCTGACCCCATTCTAGAACAATAGAGAAAGGAAAGGTTTCTCATATAAAGGTTCAAATGGAACTATACCAATGGTGGAGTGGAAATTGTTATTGTAAGAAAACTCAACCAAGGGTAGGTGCCTTATCCAAAAACCTCCAAAATCTAGGACATAAGAGTGCAACATGTCTTCAAGATTTTGGATATTCCACTCTGTATAATCATCCATCCATGGATGAAAAGTAGTGTTATGACATTGTTGAGAACCAAAATCACACTGGATACCTATCCAAAACCTAGAGGTAAAACAAGGATCATGTTTAGAAATGATCATCCTCAAGACTCTGTAGAGTCACACCACCTCCTCCAGATACTATCTTGATAGAACCTCTACTGATATTGACTCCCTAATTTCTATAAATTGGGTTTATTTCATAAAATTATCCATTATCACTCATATAACATCATAGCCTCCCTGATCTCAAGGTAAATCGCTAATGAAGTCTATGGATATTTCCTCCCATTTCCACTATGGAACATCTAATGTCTAGAGAAAACCATTGAGAACACAGTGTTTAGACTTTACCTTCTAGCAGACCAAACATAGAGAAAAAACTCTACAACTGCATGCTTCAACCCAAGACACCAAAATTGACCTCTCAATACTTGGTATATCGTTTTCATGTCGAGATGTACCGCTAAAGGTGAACTATGGAACTCCCAAATAACCATCTCATCCATTTTTGAAGGAATGAAAAGCCTTCCCTATAACAACACTCAGTGCTTCCCATCCTCAGACCAACCATCAGAGGCATCACCAAAAACAACTTGGTCTCTCTAGAACTCCACCTCAAAATCCACCAACTTAGACTCCTCCACCTACTACACCAAATATAGCTACACTGTCATTTGAAAAAGACAACCTCTACCTCCAACCTATTTCATATCAATATACATCACTGAGAGTTATTTCATCACTCTCTAGGAATCTCCATATCCATGTATGGAAACACTACATGACTTATTTCTCAGTGTGTCGACTGAAATATTTTCCTTTCCTAGCGTATAAAATATTTCAAAGTCATAATCCTATAAGAATTATATCCACCGATGCTGGTGCAAGTTCAAGTCATGTTGGGGGAATACATATCGTAGGATCTTATGGTCGTTAAAAACTATAAAACACTTTCCAATGAGGTAATGTCTCCACAAATTCAAAGAAAACACCACTGCCTCCAACTCAAGATCATGGATGCATAGTTATGCTCATGGGGATGTAGCTTCTAAGATCCATAAGAAATAACTGATATTTGTTTCATCAGAACATATACAAATCCAAGATGCAAAGCATCACAAAAAACCTCAAACCAAACTCCCCATACTGGAAAACATAGGATTGGAGTGCTGAACAACTTTTAATTTAGGTACTCAAAAGCTGATTGACACTGGTCAGCCCACAAAAATTCCTAAGCCTTCAGGGTCAAGGATGTCAGAGGAGTTTCAACCTGAAATAAATAAGTTATGAACCTCATGTAATAGCCTATAAGACCAAGGAAACTCCACCCCTATGTCATTGTCTTGGGGAATTCCCAAGGCCCAATTATCTCTATCTTCTAAGTATCTACAATTACCCCCTATTGGGACACAACATTCCCTAAGAAATGGACTTCGTGATCCCAAAATTCACACCTTGAAAACTTCCCAAATAGATGCTCATAACAAAGAACTCCCAAACATAGATGCTTTGCTTGCTCCTCCTTAGACACAGAGTACACAAGGATGTCCTCGATGAAAAACACTATGAACTTATCCAAGAACTCTCTGAACATGGAGTTAATCAACACCATGAACAAATATGGATCATTCATCACATTGAATGATATCACAATGAAATCATAATTCACATGATGATAATGAAAATAAGTCTTATGAACATCCTTATCCTTAACCCACATTTGATGATATCCATATTACAAATAGATCTTTGTGATCTAACTTTATCCCTTTAGTTGATCAAATAAATCACCAATCCATGAAAGAATATAGAGATTCTTCACTATCACTTAGTTCAAGTGATGATAATCAATATAAAGCTACAAACAAATATCAACCTTCTTTGTGAAAAAAAACTGGTACAACCCAAGGTGATACACTTGGCTGAACAAAATCATGATGCAATCGATCATCAAGATGTACTCACAGCTCTCGTAACTCAGAAGGTGTCATCCTATATGGAGACATCAAGATCGGAGACACGCCTAGTTATAGATCAATCCCAAACTTGATATACCATTGAGGGGGTAACACTACAAACTCTAGAAATATATCATGGTACTCTTCTACAACCTTGGGAAACAACAAATTACAAAACTTTGATGAACTCAGTATCATCTCAACCATCAAATATGACAAAGATGGAACACGTATCTAACCCATACAAGGGTCTCACTCCCCAATGAACATCATTGTATCTCCATCAGCATTGTAAAACACAACCTACACCCTAAAGAAATCCAATATATTCTATACCTAATAGAACCAATCCATAACAAATATGATTTCATATGGATGTATCTATAAACATAAGAAATATCCCTAGGAGCAGTGCTTCCCTAACACTAGCTCACAGTCTCTATATACTTCATAAAAGTCATCTCAACCTCTAACTAGTGCAGTCAATGCCAAGGTAACTAGAATCATCAATACCTTAAGTCCCAAAGTATGGATGAGGGTAGGTGATATAAAGGATTTAATTGCTCCCGAATCAAAAAAAGCATGCACCCAAGTAGAAAATAATCAAAGGGTACCTTGGACGATGTATGGCTTGCCTAACACTAGAAACGATAAAGAATGAAGTTGACCATGACTTCTCTAACCCTGTTGATGACCACATCCTTGGTCGCACTCTACTATCTAAGGATGAGGAGTGTCTCAGGGATGTCCTCTACCTACCCCATCTCCTTTTGGCTGATCCCAAACTGGACCACCCTGCTGTTGCTGCCTTGGATAAAACTACCTCAATGGTGAAACCTAAAGAAGAACACCATGAATAAACCAACTATTTAGAAATTTCGGTCACTATTTACACTAATAACATCATCCTCTATAATATAAACATGTGTCTAATCCTTTGACATAGGTCCAAGAGCTTTTACACCCAGAGAAACAAGATGATGAGGTTTGGGACCTAGCCCAAGTTGATCAAAAAACCTTTTGTCCTAACAAATGGGAACCCTAAACCACAAATCTACTTCATGAGGAATCCTGATGAATCCCCTATCATGATGACCGAGTTATGTCCAGTATCCTCTTGATAACCTCTACTCTCACCAGCACCTCAAGATACGTCTTTAGTATAAACAGGGTGCCCTAGTGTTGGATATCTAGACACAAATCCTCCTCAAAAGGCCTCACCCTAGCCTCCTCATATGGAAACAGGTCTGAATCATATCACAGAAGGGTCCTGAAATAGATCCCAAACTCTTTTACACAGGACCTTCCCTATCGAAGGGTAAACAACACACAAAGACTGCCCGCCTTCACGATTGAAGAAAGAAACTCTACTATAAAATAATTTTAGAACTTCTCCTATGAGACTACTTACTCCTTTAGATCCTCAAGGAATGAGAACTACCACTGCCTTGTTGATCCATGAAACATCATCACAACTAATGATACCTAGTGCTCCTGCCGAGTACAGATCAAACTAAAAGTTATCTCAACCTCCCACAACCAGTCTCCCGTGATTGCATACAAAAAAACCCCTTATAATTATTCAAAATTTAGAACGAATACTCTTGTAGTTTCCTCCTCCTAGTGTCATGTTCATTAACCTCTACACTACAATTATCTTGTGGCACGTCCTTTTGAACATATTCGGTGAGAAACTGACAAGGACGTGGACCTGGATCCATACCTGAAAGAAGAAAAAACATGTCAGAACTCATAAACATGGAAGATGGAATATTTAACATTAATTAATTAATTAATTTTATTATATTTTTTATGTGTTTAACCTATCCCAAGGTATACCCATTTAAAACACAAGCACAAATAATAATGATACATGATCCTTTCCTAAGTGTTTACCCTATAACTAGTATCAATTTGTTTAGTAGTCTTAGTAAAATTAAAGGTCTATACATTAGATAACAGGGGGCCCTAAAAACCCATGTCTCAACTGGTATCTCATGTTTACATCACTGAATAAACTTATCGGACACCATTTCCCTACCAACCCATGGAACCTCACCCATGCCTAACTCCAACCTCCATCCTATATCTCAAACCCAAACCTCTAATACCACTATTTCATGACCACCTCCCCAAAAGGATACCTCAATGTGGGGAGAGAGATGATGACCATTAGATTCCCACCCACAATAGGCCTTGAGTTGACAACTATCACTAGGGTATAATAATCATGCATATGGTTGACATTACCCTTTAAGAGAAACATACAAAAGAGAGAGATAAGAATGATACAAAAACCAAAACTTGACCAAACACACACACACACATATATATATATATAAATAAATCCCAAGAGCAACTATTCAATTACATGAAGTACTAAACAATTGAAAGGAAAACTACAAGTACCAAAAAGGTAAAGATGAAAGTGACCACAAATCCCAAACAACTCATGCTAAACCCTGAGTTAGTAATATCCAGCCTGATCACCAAAATGATCCAACTGATAAGAAAAATAGTTTATATATACATAGGGTGAGAATAACAATATACTCATTAGGATCCTCTATATATCCTCTCATAAAAAAGATAAATAAAACATGTTAAAGCACAACGAACCACAATGAAACTAATTTGTTACCTAAACAGGTATACTAAGTTCCCAGCCTCACCATGGATAACTATCACCAATTAATACATACAAGAGAGCATATAATATAATAATAAAAAATCAAGGGTACCCTGCTCCCTCTTACCCACTAGTTTTCCACTCTTCCCCAACATCACATGTCCTGAGCATCTCTCTCCAAAAGTAATCCAGCTTGAAGATACATGGATAAGGTGTCACAACATGTACCTTGCGCATCACATAACCACATCATCTCATCCACATAACCATATAGTAACCAAGTAGTTTCTAGAATCCACCACAGCCTGTATGAATTATATCAAACATCAGGTAATATACCTCAAGCCGTTATGGCCCATACACTGAGTAAGTGCCTCAAGCCATCACAACCTATACATGTCATACCTATAATAATCCTTTGGATACTATATTAGGTAATACATGTGTGTGAAATAACCACAATCCATCACAATAATCTACACACATATATGTGAAAACTAACCATCGTGCATACCATCACAAGTATCTACCAAGAGAAGAGATTGGGGCCAGAGGGGGGGGGGGGGGGTAATCATCCATCCATCCTCCCATTGAGATGTTGGGGAAAACACCCTCCCAGAGTCCATTAGGTGTCAGTTTCCCTAACTGACATGGTTTAGGCAGTGTATAAAATCAAAAAATATACATGATATAATATATCTCACAACCACACTATGGGTATAACATAACCTTAGACTCAACTATAGCTAATTTCACTCGAACTCCCGACTTCCACTGCTAAGACCAAATATCCTGTAAGCACACAATCATATAAAAGAGATACATTAAATTCATTCTTTTTAATTAATTATTTATCCCTTAATTAAAAATATACATTAATATACCTTATATTACATTGAATTACATTAATTACTATTAGAGAAGTCCAATCCCTCCATGCATAATCCAAACCAAGTCCATGGTTTATTAAGATTAACATATTTTAAGTAATTTCATTCCATAATTAACCAACCCTATGGGATAAATATTTATTCAATTCATTATTAGTATCATTCAATATCTGTTTACTCTAGGAAAACCATACCAAGCTACCACCAAGAGTAAACATGCAACTAAGAACCTCCAGTTGCCTCAAGCAGTGGGGAAAGGAATGCAGATATAATAAAAAACCCATCCATTATATATTAAAAATATTCAAGAAAGCATACTAGCTCTCAACATATCATCAATGGGAAATCCCAGGTTTAAACCATTCTATCATCTCTGGTTCCATCCCCAATACCCACATACATACACTGATGCATCTCACCATCACAGACATCAACTGCTGCCATATCATCTAGGCCTCCCTGCCCACATACCACACCAACCATCCTAGGCTTATCCATACTAGGATCACACCATAAGTCTCGTATACAGAGAACATCACAATGTATCAGGAATAAAGAAGCAATAAACAGGGAAACTTGGCCCTCCAAACAAGGCATTCAGCCTTCTCATGCAAATGATCTCCCACAGATCTAAAACAATGCACTCAGTCTTCTCAAGAAACCAGGAAAATCAGGCCCTAGAAAAGTTATATTTATCAAAAAATGGTTCTTATTCCATCTTGAATTAACTGATTTATTTATTAATAGGTTCTAACTATGGGAAACCTAAGGTATCAAGCTATAACAAGATATAAAAGGAAAAACATGCTCTAAAAATTTATTTATAGTTACAACAAATTTAGAGAAGTACCATTCTAAATTAACATGTGTTTTTAATTATTATCAACAAGAATTATCACACTTTAGGTTCATTAACCAATTCCATTATTTCATGAAAAAAAATTCTATTAAACATGCATAATTGTATCAAATTAATCATAATAAAATTATAACAACAATCAGATTCATTAAACATGACTCTTTATTATTTAGGCATTTAATTATTAATTAATTACATCTTTACGTTCTTTACCAATTTCCATCAAGAACAACATTCTAACAAACCATACAACATAGATATCACACTATCTAGAAAATTATGAGGCAAACCACTATCATGATATAGAGCAACAACATCGATATGTGATCGCTATCCAAATTATTTAATCCGGTACAAATAATTATTAGGTTAATCCCATCAACATACAAAGGGATAAATCATGATAGATTTATGATTTCACATAAATTAAGAGAAGAAACAAATCCCCTGCCTCAAAAACTATCAACGTTATTTGCATGAGAATGAACCACATTATAGATCTATGATCACCTCTCCCCTAAGAAAATACATCCATATAACGATGTTGCATAAAAAACACACCAAAAAACAACCAAGAAGATCCCATTAGATACATGGGAGATCAAATGACATAGCATGGTGAGAGGATATGGGAGAAAATGATATCAAATCAGGAGAAACCGCTAGAAAACAAAGGAAGAACGCACCTTGGATCACCAAAGATCGAAGAAGGGAGGCTAAGGATCAATCTACTTTGAAG
The DNA here is from genome assembly GCA_963277665.1 of Viscum album. Lineage (NCBI taxonomy): Eukaryota > Viridiplantae > Streptophyta > Magnoliopsida > Santalales > Viscaceae > Viscum > Viscum album. Next base: position 1,699,878,222 of record OY728158.1, on the reverse strand, counting down.
GGAACCCAAAATTCTAAAGGAGAGTGTCATTGGAAATATGTAATTAGATATATATCCTTTATAGTGATAGGGTTATGAATAACCTAAGCGATTAAAAATTCTTATAATAGCACTATAGAAAGGAATTACATGACTTGTAATTCTATTTCATATAGTGTAATACTCAATGTTAATTTGACATTGAAACATGTATCACCTTTTTATTATTTAAACTTGAAAACTTACATGTCATGAACCTATATTGAATAAGTCGTGAACCACACTTACACGACATGTAAGGATTATATGAAAAGTAATCTCCCTGTTTCTAGATTTTCATATTCAAACTCCTCTAGATCACTTCCAAGAATCTTACAATAACTATGAGCTTTATAAAAAAAAAGATATGGAATACATGGATCCAATACCTTAAATTATGTCCCATGATTTCACATCAATATGAAGTTGTTTTCTATGGTTTTGACCATTACACGCATGTTTTAGTGCTTTAAAATACTAAAAATGTGTTTATAGGTATCCCAATAAAAATGTAACATGGAATGATGTTTCATTGGTTCCAACATTTCAAAAATAAATCTACGGTAGTTTTCCTCTAATTTAATGTCCATCTAATGTCGTTTTATGGGTTTTGACCCCCTAACTCACGTTTTAAAGGCTTTGGTACCTTTAAAAACTATTTACCAAGTTATTATAATAAAAAATTACATCATATTGAATTTTTTCATGTGTGTATAGATTAAAAATAAATCAAATATGATTTTCCAATGATTTCATGTCAATATGAGGTCATTTTCTATATTTTTGACCATTACACACACATTTTAGTGCTTTAAAACATTAAAAACGAATTTAAAAGCATCATGAAGAAAAACATAACTATGAATGACCTTTAAATGTTTTTTATTTGGTTTTGACCGTTACACACACATTTTAGTGTTTAAAAGGACTAAAAACAAGTTTACATGCATCCTGAGAAAACTGTAACTCAGAATGACATTCCATCAGTTACTACATTTAAAAAATAAATTTACGGTAATTTTTATCTAATTTATTACAATCCACCATCATTTTATTAGTTTTGACCCCCCTAACACACATTTTTAAAGGTTTTAGTACCTTTACAAACTGTTTACCAAGTCATTTCGACCACATCGAACGTCGGATTGACATTTTGTCTATGCGTGCATATCAAAAATAAATCGATGGTGGTATTACCATGATTTCAAATCAATATGAGGTCATTTTTTATGGGTTTTACCATTGCATGAATGTTTTAGTGGTTTAAAATACTAAAAATGTTCTTACAAACATCATGAGAAAACTGTAACTCATAATGATGTGTAGTCAGTTTTGAAATTTCAAAAATAAATATTTTGTCGTTTTCTTATGATTTTATGGAAATTAAATGTATTTTTCTTAGTTTTAACCCCTCGATACATATTTTAAAGGCTTTGGTATCTTTAAAAACTATTTATCGAGTCATTTAGAACACAATGCACATTGAATTGATGTATTGTGTATACATACACATCGAAAATAATATAACAATGGGTTTTACCATGATTTCACATCAATTTGAGTTTTTTTGTTATGGTTTTGACCATTAAACGTATGTTTTAGTGTTTTAAAACACTAAAAACATGTTTTGGGAAATATCAGAAAAACCATAACTTAGAATGGAGTTTCATCAGTTCCTATATTTCAAAAATAAATCTATGGTAGTTATCCTATGATTTCATGGAAATACGACATTGTTTTCTTGATTTTGACCCCTCGACACACATTTTTAAAGGATTTGGTACCTTTACAAATTGTTTACCAAGTAATTCCAACCAAACCATATGTAATATTGATGTTTTGTATATGCTTACATGTAAAAAATAACTCAATGGTGGTTTTACCATGATTTAATATCAATTTGAGTTTTTTCCTAGTTTTGACACCCTGATACACATTTTTAAAGGCTTTGATACATTGAATTTTTTTTATCAAGTCATTCCAACCACACCACACATTAAATTGACATGTTTTGTGAACTTACATGTAAAAAATAAAAAAACAATAGTCTTACCATGATTTCATGTAAATATGGGATCATTTTCTATGTTTTTGACCATTACATGCACATTTTAGGGTTTTAAAACACTAAAAACGCATTTAAGGGAATACTAGAAAAAATATAACTTGGAATGACATGTCATTGATTCCTATATTTCAAAAACAATTCTACAGTAAATTTTTATTGATTTCATGGAAATATGATGTCTTTTTACTGATTTTGACCCCCCAAAACATTTTTAAAGGCTTTGGTACCTTTAAAAACTATTTACTGAGTCATTTTAACCACACCACATGTTAGATTGACGTGTTTTCTATGCGTACACATAAAAAATAATTCAATGGTAGTTTTAACATTACTTCACATTAATATGATATTTTTTCTATGGTTTTGACCGTCACATGCATGTTTTAGTGTTTCAAAACACTAAAAACACATTTATTAGCACCATGGGAAAACTGTAACTATGAATTGTTGGGACCAAGTTGGCTAGAAGAGGTTTTTAGATATTGGAAAAATATTTTTTTTGAAAGTTATTTATTTTGTTTTCAATATGAGAAATCACTTCACTTTGTAAGTTCTAGTGATTAGATGCAGAAGTTTTAGACTCAGAAGATCAGATGTAGATTGCTTAAGAAAATTCATGAATCTCATTTTTTTTGTTCTAAAGTTGTTTTCTGGGTGAACATGTTTTTCGGTCTCACATGTCTTTCATAACAGATTTTTTTAACTGGAGTGAGAACTCACATCAGACTCATAATTTCATATGAGATGTTTGATATAATAAATCATATGATGATTTGCTGTGATAAAATTTCTCATATCATAAGTTGAATAAAAACTTGTGATCTAATCTTTGTAAAAGAAAGGGAAAGAAAATGTGTTTGGAGGTACAAAGTGTCTCTCTGAGAAGTTATGAGATAATTTTTCAGACAATACTATATTAGTCTTAATGTTCTTAATATCATAAAAAATCCATGATACACGAAAAAGTTTTAGGAAGAAAATAGAATTTGAATTCAAAGTTTTCTGGTCACAGTTCATCGATGTGAGATGTACTAAATGTATAAGTTTTTTAGAGACTGAAAGTTTGAATGTACTGATGTCATAAGTATTTCAAAAGTGTTGATCAATCGATCCATCAGATGGGATGATCCATTAGACTAACTGACCCATTGATTGAAACATCAATTGCTATGATTCATAATGAAAGAAGTCACTATTGATACCAGTCCTTCAGATAAGTTGTGCCATTTATCCATTAGACAAGTGTTGTCACCAATAAGACATTGGATATAGAGTTCCATTAGAGGTAGAACATCAGGCTATCCAAATCGTTTAAAATGGTCAAGAGTTGTTAGTGTGACTGAACATAGAAGTTGTTGATGACGATCAATCAGTTGAGTTTTTGACACTGATGAATATAATGAACTCCAGAGACCGATTCATCAGACATTATTCAGAGACCGGTCATTTATATGAAATACAAAAATGTATTCAACCATTTTTCATAGAGAAAAAGTTTTGAGTTGTTCCAATTGGGTCAAGATTCATCGTAAAAACATTGACACTGATAACACATCATATGATAAATTTAATTAGATGTTGTTTCATTGGTCTAAGGAACTTTTCAACAGATGAAGAATGTGATTAAAGAATTGAGACTTTTTGAAGTTTCCACTAGACTTTTATTTAAGGGTTCTGAAGTCTATAAAATTTGAAATTATGTTTATATAAAAACAATTTCATTTGTTCTAGATAATCGGAGCATGAAGAATTATCAAGTAAATCATAATGAATAACAGTTTTGGAGTGAGAAGTTTTACGAACTATCAATTTCTGTACTGAGATGTTGAGGTGTTATTATTCTAAAGTAAGAAGTTCTGGATAATTCAATAATATTAAATAAGAATCCATAGTATTTGAGAAGTGTTGAGAAGTGGTCAAAATGAATTTGATATGAATATAAAATACAAGTTTCTAGAATTTGAGTGAGCGAGAAATTGAAATTGGTTGCCTACCCTTTTCACTTATAAGTAACCTATAAATAGAGGTTAAAGTATAACATAATCTAACACTATTCAAGCATAGGAGAGAGCAAGGGTGTTGGAGTTTTTGAGATAAAATTGTAAAAGTAAGGGGTTTTAGATAGAATTTCGTTAGAATAATTTTTTAGATAGAAGAAATGTTTAGGAGAAGTTTTGGTTAGGATTTATCAGATCAGAATAAGTAATTAGACTAATAATTTTGGGAAAATAAAGAAGCAAAGTAAAACTATTTCCTGAAAATTGAATCAAAATTGTTTCCATTTACCAGATCAGATCGAGAATTCAGACTGATAGTTTTGGACTGAATAAGGAAGAAGTGAATAATAGTATTCTGGTTTTCTATAGAGAAACCAAGCTTGTTTCCAGACTGAAGAATCAGACTAAAAAATCAGAGTGAGTGATGAGACCAAGTATTTGTATGAAGTATAGATAAGTTGTTTCTACCCACTACTGGGTAAGAAAGTGATTTTTTTGAATAATTTCAAAAGTAGAAGTTGTTGAAGAAGCATAATGAGATGTTCGAAACCAGATGATGAAGGTTTATAAACTTGTTATAAAAATTTATTTACATCATTCATACTAGAATAAGCACATACACTGTTGTATTGATCATAGCGAGAAACAAGTGTAAGGGTATTTCCTACTTATTGTACCCTCAAAAAAGGATTTTTTCAAGTGTATTGTGTGGTATTATATTATTTCCAAACCATGCCAAGTACTATCTACTCTTATTAAGTAGTGAACCTTGTAAATATTTTCATTCTTGTGGATGTGTGAATGTTTAGTTTTCAAAAAAGTGATAAATATCTAATAGGAGGAAAATATTGTTATACATGAAAGATAACATAAAAGAAAAAGACATCACTGATTAAACCCTCCCCCTATCAGTGATAACATTGATCCTAGTTTGGAATTTTCAATTGGTATTAGAGCCAAGGTTCCCTTAATTCACTACTTTTCTAAACTTTTTAATGAGAAGTTATTATAGATAATTTGAATTGTATGAATAGTAAAGGGATTTCGATTTTTGATGGAAAGAACTATTATATCTGGAAAGATCAAATGATTTCGTATCTCATGTCTCTTGGGTATGATGTTTTGGAAGTTGTTAGAGATGAATTTCCAACTCTTATTTAAAATTTTCCTCTTATATATATTGATAAGAAAAATATGAAGAATGATGTTAGGGATAAAAATTATTTACTCTCTTCAATATTTGAAGTGAATTTCTTAGAGTAAAAGGAGTTGTAACTGCTAAAGGTATCTAGGAAAAGTTAAACAATATCTATGAAGGAAATATAAAGGTAAAGAATGCAAAGTTAAAAATCTAGATGCTTAAGTATGAATATTTAAAAATGGGTGAGTATGAATCTATTGGTGACTTACTTATAAGGGTGAATGATATTGTTAGCACCATAAGATGTCTGGGTAAGAATATGGAAGATTCAACTATTTTTGAAAAGATCTTATGAATTATTCATGAAAATATTGATACCGAAGTTTCATCTTTAGAAGATATATATCTTAAAACTCTATATTTGGATAACCTTCATAGTACTCTCATTACATATGAAATGAGAAGGGATAAAGTTATTAAAAGAAAAGAAAAGGTCGATTGAGAAATTTCCTTCAAAGATTCCAAGTAAATAAAATATAAGATATTTCTTGAAGATGAATAAGTTAGTGATTCTGAATCCAAAAAATAAGGTTAGTAACAATTTTGATGAATTCTTATCATTGTTTACTAAAAATGTGAAAATAGGCATAGGAAAATACAAAGAGAAGATACCTCTAAAATGTTTTCAATATAGAGTTGCTGATAATTTTAATGAAAATTTCCCCTAAAGAAAGAATAAATAAGAAATTTATGAAGATGTTAGAAGGCCAAGAAGATCTTTGAAGAAACATGTTGAAAAATAAAAATCCTATTCCAAGGGAAAAGATAAAAAGTTCTCCAAATCTAAAAGGAGTTTTTCCCTAAATATGATGAAGACGAGGATAATGAATTTGAAACTAAAAAATTCACCGATGTTTTTAGAGAAAAAACATTTATTAAAAAAGTTAATGATAAATTGTTTACTGGTGATAAAAGCAGTAGTACTGAAGAATAAGTGACTCAGTTATAATTTCATATGAGAAGAGATTTGAAATAATGTCTTAGAAATATTGTAATACTAGAAAGAGAAATCAAGAAATTGAAAAGGAAATGTTCTACAGAAAAAATCAAGAATATTTTCTAGAATAGAAAGCTAATTTTATGGAATAGATAAATCACTTAAATAAATATCTTGAAAAAACAAATTATAATGAAAATATTGAAGTGAAGATAAAAGAAGAGGATGAATAGTTGTATCTTGGTCAAAAAAATTCCCTAAAGTTCAGTAGGGGGTTACAAGTTTCAAGAACTCTATTTATGAAGTTGGTAGTAATTTTGGAAAGTGTGAGCCTAAGAAAGATCAACCTAATTCATCTTCATAGGTTTAAAATAAAATTGAAGATTCTCCTAAGAAGAATAAAGTTATGAAAATTGTATATGTGGATGAAACCAACAAAGTTGACGATTTATAAGTTTCTAAAATTTCAAAGTCCAAAATAAAAGTTTCAACTACTTTTGATTCCATTAATGTTGGGAAGAAATCCAAATTGAAGAAGAATATTCAGAGTGATAACAGGAATTTTAGAGCTCAATAAAGTTTTTGAAGTGGAAATTAATAAAGTTGAAAAACATGTTCACAACTCCAGGCAGTATGGATGTTATAGAGGAAAATATTCTTTCTATGGATACTACTGGTATTGTTGTGGATTTGGGAATACAAAAAATATGTTTTGGTTTAATCAACAACACTATAATTATCCCATAAGTTACCAGAATCAAAGTTTCAGGGGGATTCAATCCTCTCAAATAAAGAGTTCTAATAAAGTTGGTTTGAAGGTTGAAAATAGGTTCCAACCTCTGGAAACTACTTATGAAAGATGTGAATAGTCATGACATCTTACTAAATGATGTCTTGTTTTTCTATCATCACAAAAAAATGTTTATAACAATTCTAAAAAACTGTATGTGAAGGAAGATAAAGGTGATGGAAGTGATATTGTTTTGGAAACTTCTCTCAAAGCTAAAAAAGGAGAAAACCCCTAGATTTTGGATAATGGGTGCTCTTCATATATGATAGAATATTTTAAGTTGTTAAAAAATGTGAAAGACTTTAAATAAAGAACAATGAAATTTGGCAATGATGAATCACTCAGAATCAAAGGAGTTGGATCTGCAATTATTGGGGAATAAAAATTGAAATCCAAAAAGGCCTTATTTGATGATGGTATGAAACACAACTTATTAATTGTTTCACAACTTTGTGATGAAGGCAATAAAGTTGTTTTTAGAAAATATGGTTTTTTTGTGAAAAGATCTGAAGATAAAAAAGTTTTTACAAAAGTAAAACATACAAAGGGGTACTTGTTTCAAGTTGATGAGGTATAAAATTCATGTTATCTAATCATGATGGAAGAAAATAAGTTGTGTTATAAAATATTGGGCCATATGTGTTAGAGGAATATGATTAAGTTAACAAAGTGAGATAATGTTCGTGATATCCCTAACATGATAAGAAGAAGATATTGGTGTTGTTCAATTAGTCAAAAAGGGAAGATTACAAACTCTATGTATAAGAAATTTGAAATTCATTCAGATCTTCCCCTAGAACTAATTCATTCTGATATTTATGGGCCAATGAGTAAACAATCAACTTTCATAGATAAGTAATTCATTTCTTTTATTGATGATTTTACTCACATTACTTATATTATGTATTTGAAATATAAATCAGATGATCTGAAGATGTTTAGGAGTTTTAGGAGAAGAGCAGAAAAGGAATATGGGTATTCTATGAAGAAGTTAAAAAATGATAATGGTGGTGAATACAAGAATGAAGAATTTAGAAGTTATCTTGAAAAACATGTAATTCATCAGGATTTAGTACACCATACACACCATAGTAGAATGATGTTTTAAAAGGAAGAATAGAAGTTTTGTGGAGATGGGACGCACTATAATAATCAAACATGGTATTTCTCACTACTTATGGAGGTAGGCAATAAGTATAATAATTTACATTCAGAATAATTTTTTCTATAGGAAAAGTTATTATATAAATCCTTACAAAATTATCTACAATGAAATTCCATGTTTGAAACACTTAAGGGTTTTCGAGAGTCCTTGCATCATAAAGAACCAAGGTGGAAATCTCGGAAAATTTGATTAAAGATGCAAAGATGGAATCTTTCTTGGTTATGCTTTAAATATTTGAAGATATAGATGTTTCAGAAAATAAATTGGAAATATTGTTGATTTTTTTGATGTAAAAATTCTTGAAAGAGATGAAGAAAATGTTTCACAAACACATGCAGAAAAGGAAGATGAAGAATATAAAAGAGTTTTTAATGAGAAAAATGTAAATAATACTAATAGTGGTGATGCCTTATAGATGGAAGAATCATAATCATCTATTTTTAGTGATAAGGAATAAATTTATAAATATAATCCTTGGCTGAAGAAATAGGCGCAAGTTCAAAACATTATTGGTGATCAAAAACAAAATGTTCAAATAAGAATAATATCAAAGTTTATTACACATACTTCTTCGAATTCAAAAGTTAATACAAAAGATGTTAATGAATATTTTTAACATCAAAAGTGGATTAATGATATGAATTAATAGTTGGATGAGATTGATAAGAATGATACATGATAACTTGTACCCAAACCAGATGAAAAAATGTTATTGGTATAAAGTGGGTGTTTTGAAAGAATATGAATGAAGATGGTGAAGTGATAAGAAGAAAAGAATGATTTTTTTGAAAATGTCACTCAAAAATTAAAGTTATTGATTTTGATGAGACCTTTTCTCCTGTAGAAAGGTTATAAATGATCAGAATATTTCTTGTAATTACTGCACAATAAAGTTATATATTTTTTATATGGGTGTGAAATCATCATTTCTCAATGGAGAACTTGATGAAGAAGTTTATATTGAACAACCGTGTGATTTTTTTATTGGAAAAGATTAAAGTTATGTGTACAATTTAAATAAAGATTTGTATGGGATAAATCAAGTTCTGTGATCTTGGTATTCCAAATTGGGTGCTTGCTTAAGGAATTTGAACTTTAATAAAGGAAGAGTTGTGAGTAATCTCTACATCAAGGAAAATCAGGAGATCTATCTCATTGTAATTGTTTACATTGATGATATTATCTTTATAAAAAATAATGAAAGAACTTTTGAGAAGTTTTCTAAAGATATGAATAAGTTGTTTATAATGTCCATGCTTGGTGAAATGGAATATTTTATTGGCTGACAAATCTCACAAAAGAAGAAATATATCTTTCTATATCATGATAAGTATGCTAAGGAATGTCTTATGAAGTTTGGAATAGAGAATTCTAAACTTGTTTCTACACCAATTTTAGTGGGGACCAAGTTTTCTAAAGTTGTTGAGGGAAATTAAGTGGATTTCAAAGAATTTTAGAATATGGTTGGAAGTTTGTTATATCTGGATACTTCAAGACTAGATATTGTGTATGCTGTTCCCTTATGTGAAAGATTCCAAAGTTCTCTAAAGAAATATCATCTCTTGGAAGGGAAAATTATTCTCATATATATTATAGGCACAATAGATATTAGTATTAAATATGAAATATCAAGAATAATTAACTTTTTTGGTTATATAGATTTTGATTTAGTAGGAAGTGTTGATGATAGAATATAAAAATTTGGTGGAGTTTTATTTCCAAGATAAAGTTGTGCGAGTTTCCATACTAAAAAGAAAATTTTTGTAACATGTAGCATGACTGAAGCTGAATATGTTGTTTCCACTCAATATGGAACACAACTTATGTGGATGAATACTTAGTTAGAAGATTTTCTAATTGAATTGAAGTTACCTCTTCTATTAGGTTGTGATAATCAGAGTTCTATAAATCTCACAAGAAATCTAGTAAAAAATTATTATTCAAAACATATTGATATCAAATATCACTTCATCAAAGAGAATGTAAAAAATAATGAATTCAATTTGGAATACGTTCCTATTATGAAACTAGTTACTAACATATTCACAAATCCTTTACTAAAGGAATATTTTTCCAAAATGAGTTTGAACATGGGAATCCAACCTCTTTCTCTCCAAGGTTGAGGTATATTTTTCAACATGCGAGTGTCTAAAATGTTTTAATAGTTTTTTGAAGTGCTTGTAGTAAAGTTTTTTTTACAAGAAAGTGAAAGAAGTTGCAAAGAGTGGCAAGTTTTAAGTTCAAGAAGAAGTTTAATAAGTCACTACTTATGGAAAAAATAGATTTTTTATCAATGATTCTTGTTTCCTATAATGAGTTAACCCACGTTGTCTTAGAATTATTGATTAGTGATCCATATCTTGAGATACAAAGTCTCAATTATTTATGACTATGGTTGACAAAAAAATCCAAAGGGATAGATTTTTGGGACCAAGTTGGGTGTAAGTGGTTTTTAGATGTTGGAAGAAGTGTTTTTCTGAATGTTTTGACTTTTGTGGTCAATATGGGAAATCACTTCACTTTGTATGTTTTGGTGATTATATACAGGAGTTTCAGACTCACAAGATTAGACACTGATTGCTTAAGGAAATTCATGAATCTCATTTTTCTGTTTTAAAGTTTTTTTCTAGGTGAACATGATTTTAGGACTCACATGTTTTCTAGAATGGAGTTTTTTGGATCGAAGTGATAAGTTGGGTTGGACTCAGAATGTCATATGAGATGTTTGAAATAATAAATATGACAATACTTTGTTGTGATAAAATTTCTCAACATCACAAGTTGACTAAAAAATTATGATCCAATCTTTGTGAAAGAAAGGGGGAGAAATGTGTTTGGAGGTATAAAGTGTCTCTCTGAGAATTTATGGAAGAATTTTTTAGAAAACACTATACTGATCTTAAAGTTCTCAATATCATGAAGAAGTCATGATACTAGAAGAAGTTTGATGAGTGAAGGATAATAAAAATTCAATGTTTTCCAGTTTCAGTTAATTGGTGTGAGATATACCAGATGCATAAGTTGTTTAGATACTGTAATCTTGAATGTGATGATGATAAAAGTCTTGTAGAATTGTTGGTCGAATGTACCATTAGACAGGACAATCCATTAGATGAACCGATCCATCGATTGAATCATTAGTTTTTGTGATTAAGAAAGAAATAATTATTTGTTGAAACTAGTACTTTAGAAAAGTTGTTCCACTGATCCATAAAATGAGTTTTGGAACCTATATGACATTGGATGTAGAGTTCCATCAGAGGTAGGACATTGGGCTATCCAAATTGTTGCAAATGGACATGAGTTGTTAGTGTGACTGAAAAAAGAAGTTGTTGATGTCAATCAATCAATTGTGTTGTTGACACTGATGAATCCGATGAAATTAAGTGACTGATTCATCATATAGGATCCAGAGACCGATCATTCAGATGAAATAAAATATTTTAGTCAACCATTTTTATAGAGAAAAATTTCTAAGTAGTTCCAATTGGGGAAAGATTCATCTGATGAACATTGATACTGATAACATATCGGATGTTGAATTTAATTGGATGTTGTTTCATCAGTTTGAGGAATTATTCGATATATGAAGAAAGTGATTAAAGAATTAAGACCTTTTGAAGTTTCCACTATAATATTGATAAAGGGTTTAAAAGTCTATATAAGTTGAAATTATGTTTATAGAAAAACTATTTCTATTATTATTGAGAATCAAAGTGTGAAGTCTTGTCAAGTAAATTGGAATGAAAAATAGTTTTAGAGTGATAAGTTTTCTAGACTATCAATTTATGGTCTAACCTTTTGAGTTGATCCTATTGAAAAGTAAGAAGTTCTAGAGAATTCAAGATGATTTGAGAAGAATATAGAATATTTGAGAAGCATTTAGAATCAGTAAAAATGAATTTGAGATGAATATAAAATACAATTTTCTATAATTCGAGCGACCAAGAAAGTGAAATTGGTTTCCCACCCTTTTCACTTCCAAGGAACCTATAAATAGAGGTCAAAGTATAACATAGTCTGATAGTGTTCACGTGAAGGAGAGATCATGAGCGTTGGAGTTTTTGAGATAGAATTGGTAGAGGAATGTTTCTGAATATAATTTATTGAGAAACATTTTGAGGACAAAGGAAGTGTTAAAAAGAAGTTGTGTTTAGGATTTATTGGATAAACTGAGTAATGAGACTGATAGTTTTGGGAAATTAAATAAGCAAAGCAGACCTATTTCAAAAAAAGAAAATCAGAATTGTTTCCATTTATTAGATGAGACTGAGTAATCAGATTGAATATTTTGAAATAAATAATATATAAGTGAAGATTAGTGTTCTAGTTTTCTATAGAGAAATCAAAATTGTTACCAGACTGAAGAATTGAAATAAAGAATCAGAGTGAGTGATCAAACAGATTATTTGTAAAAAATTTAGAGAAGTTGTTCCTACCTATATAACTTGTTGAAACAACAAAATGACATGTTTAGAATCAACTAGTGAAAGTTTCTAAACTTATTAAAAAAACTTATTTACATAATTTGTGCTAGAATAATCACATGGACTATTGTAATGATCATAATGGTACACAAGTGTAAGGACATTTCCTACTTGTTTCATCCATACAAAATGATGATTTTATAGTGGATTGTGTCATATTGTATTATTTCCAAACCATGCCAAGGACTAGATACACTTATTGATTAGTGAACTTTGTAAATACTTGTGTTTATGTGAATGTGTAAATGTTTAGTTTTCAGAAAAGTGATAAATCTCTAACAGGAGGTGAAGGTTGTTATAAAAGAAAGATAACATAAAAGAAAAAGATATCACTGATTCACCCCTTCCCCTCTAAGTGGCTTTATTGATCCTAGTTGGGCCTTTTAAGGAATTATGTGTTTTTAGTTCCTATATTTCAAAAATAAATATATGGCTATTTTTATTTGATTTAATGACTATATGATGTTGTTTTCCTAGTTTTGAACCCTCAATACACATTTTTAAAGGCTTTGGTACCATTATAAACTAATTACCAAGTCATTACAACCACACCGCATGTCATATTGATGTGTTTTATATGATTAAACATAAAAAATAACTCAATGGTGGTTTTACCATTATTTAACATCAATATGAGTTTGTTAGCTATGGCTTTTACTATTAAACATACGTTTTAGTGTTTTAAAACACTAAAAACATGTTTACGAGAATCCTGAAAAAAACGTAACTAATAATTATGTTCTGTTAGTACTTACATTTAAAAAATCAATCTACAGTCATTTTACTCTTATTTTTTGGCCATACGACATCTTTTTCTTGGTTTTGACCCCATGGCACTTGTTTTTAAAGGCTTAAGTACATTTAAAAACTATTTACCAAGTCATTCTGACCACACCACACACATGATTGATGTATTTTCAGTGAATACATGTCCAAAATAACATAAAAAAGTCTTACCATAATTTCATGTTAATATGAGGTTGTTTTCTATGGTTTTTACCATTACACACATGTTTTAGTGTTTTAAAACACTAAAAATTCATTTATGGGCATCCTGGGAAAACTGTAACTCAGAATGATGTGTCGTAAGTTCTTTCATTTCAAAAATAAATCTATGGACATTTTCCTATGATTTCATGGTCATAAAACATATTTTTCCTATTCTTGACCCAAACACATGTTTTTAAAGGCATTGATACCTTTAAAAATTGTCTACCGATTCATTCTGACCACACTGTACATCTGATTGATGTGTTGTTTATGAATACTCATAAAAAATAACTTAACAGTGATTTTACTAGGATTTCATGTCAATATAAGGTTTTTTTCTATAGTTTTTACCATTACACACATATTTTAGTGTTTTAAAACACTAAAAATATGTTTATGGGCATCCTAGGAAAACTGCAACTCAGAATGACATGCCATCAATTCCTATATTTCAAAAATCAATCTACAGTCGTCTACCTATGATTTAATATAAATAATATTTCTTTTTCCTAGTTTTGATCCCTCGATACACATTTTAAAGGCTTCGATACATTTAAAAAATGTTTAATGAGTCAAAACTGAGCAAACGAGCACAAATTATTTTTAAACTATAAGATAATAATCCATAATTCATTTTTGATGTGTAGGAATCAACCGCTCCTCAATCCAGAACATGATGTGGTCGGTATGACTTCAAGTGTGTGTTCTCAATATAAAAGTTTCATTTTTTTTTATTTATGGAAGTTGTATTTTTTATTTGAAAATGTGTGAATGATCTATGGAATTTAGAATTTACCTTAGTAGGATGAGCTATAAGGCATGAAATTTCCTTAGGGATCATACTAGTTATCTATTGAAATATAGAAACTAAAGAGTTATTCGTTGCTGACCTCCACTGATCTTGTTTTTTCCTATAAGAGTCTTGTTCTTTAACTTTTTCTTTCAACCTTGAAATTTATCTTTGTGGTTCCTAATCAATGACACTGCTTGAACCACCACTGGGTGTAGTAGTAACTAATGATGATTCCCTACCAAAGAAAACTGATGGAGTAGGCTTAGAATCCATCCCTCATACATGTCAAGTATTCTTCTTCCCTAAAATGATTACAATTACATCATTCTAGGAAACCGATAATGATTATAAAGGGTTCGCATCCTAGACTTCTTTAATTTTATCCTGTTAATATAATAAATATAAAAAATGATTTTTTAAATTATCTAAACTTCATAATATTATCTAATTAATAAATTTTTCATTACTGTTTATTGTTATTTTATTACTATAAAAACATTATAATGAAAAATAAATTATAATAATAAAAAATCCTTAAACCCAATTAATTGGGGTCAACTAGATGGATCAAATAATTTCAAATTGGAATCGTTTGATCCATGTAGTCGACCTAAATTAATTGGATTTAAGGCTTGTTTGTTTATATATTATATTTTTCAATATTATGTTTTTATAGTAATTAAATAACATGAAATAGTAATGAAAATTACTTACTCTAACATCTTTGGTAGGGTCATGTACAAAATTGCCACCGCGTTTCCTATATACTTTAAACCAAATCATTGTTCAACCAACAGAGTGTCCTAATTCATTATCCTTTAAACAAGTTAGAAAAACCTTGAATTATAATAAAATGATATAAATAATAATGGATAAAATACAAAACAAGGTTGTTTTTTTATTGAAAAACTCTGAGACCCAGTGATATGATGTGTGACCTGTTTCTCACAATTCACAGTATTTTTTAGATAATTCCTAAAAAAAATAGAAACATTAATAAAAATTATAATTTTATTATATTTTTTATTAAGATACTATAAAATATGAAATTACCTCATGAGATTCATCTATGTTAATATTGAAAAATAGCTTCCTTTTCTCACGAGAAATAACTTCAGACAATTTATCATGCATTTATTGTGAGCTCATAGATGTGTCATTAAACTCATTCCATAATATCTATTTTGAATCTCTCCATTTCTTACCCAAATATTTTAGAGTCCATGGGTGTGAAACGAAGTTAGGGGCATCAAAATGATAAAACATCTAAAAATAAAAGACATAACACTTTATAACTATATTAATAATTTTACTAATGTCTTTTAAATTAGTTATCAATGAATATTAAATTAATATTAACTTTACTTGATTATCAAATACCTCATTTTTCCAAGTTGTGGGAATATGCATCCAATATTTATAATTAATGGTAAATATCATTATCTCACAAGAAAGTTGTCCAAGAATCCATCCATATATTCCAACAGCATCACCAATAGGCACCCCAAACTCATCAAATGGAACAATAATCTTGAATTCCTTCAGGTCCCATACACATTCCGGGTTCATATTTATATACATTATAATTTTATCTTTATATATTTGAAAAATGAATTAAACAATTACTAAAAATATATATTTTTTTGTACAATGACATACATACTAGTAATGAAAACTCTCCAATATCCAATAGATAAGGGTTTGACCAACTACTTCATCCCCATAGGTGAATCATATGGTGGGATACCAATAACATATGGGGAAACGGTTGGCTCACCAAAAGTCTTGGGTACAACAGAATCACTCAGTTCCACTGAAGCTGACGGTAGTGGTTGTGTGCTCCGAGATGCTGATTGGATATGATCTTGATTTTTTTATTCTCAGCATTCTTGTAATTCAAATGGTTCAAATATATTAAATTTATAAAAAAAAGAAAAAATAAAATATTAAAAAAAAGATAAAATAGAAAAATGTATATATATAAAAAACACTTAAAAATAAGAAATTGTAATATAGTTTCTTTACCAATTTATACATTAAATTATCTTCATCTTCATTGTCTTCATTATTATAAATTTCCATTGTGATAGGTGCTTCCTTTTCTACCTATCTTTCAAGTTCTATTATTTCAATATTTTGAGGAAAAAACTATTCAATTTTTTTGGTTGATGAGGTTCACTATCACAAAGCACCGATTGATCTTTATTGACCATATCATATAAGTCTCTCTACTTTAAGTGTAAAACAACACTCCAACCTTCATGTATTTCATCATACACATAATAAACCTACTTCTCTTAGGAATCCAAGATAAATGGATCACACTCTGCATTTTCAATGGTATGGATCAAGTGATAGAAGTTGATAGAAGTAAAATGTAATGAATCTTTCATTATACCCCTATCAATGTTGACTCACTTACAGTTGAATAAGATAATTGAAAATTTACCATGATAGTTTAATTCAATTATATAAATCATATTTCTATAGTATACCACCTTTTTAAGTGTAAATACACCACTATTTTAAGTTTTCAAGTCTTCTTCATAATAAATTGTATAAAACTTGAATCCATGAATATTGTAGGCATAAAATCTTTTAGATTCCCTTAGAGGAACTCGAGAAAAAAAACATCAAATCATTTGATATTTTAGATCTATTCTCAACATTAATTATCTTGATAAGAATATATAAGGCGTTACTTTTAACATAGATAAAATAAATGCATGTCAATAATATGAATATGAGTATATACTTACATGATGGGAGAACCATTTGACAATCTTCTTATTAACAATTTTTGTTAATTCTAGATCATTTCGATCTCGAACCCTTAGTCACCTATTTGTTTGTAATATAAATTATTGAATAAATTAATCTTCAATAATACTAATGAGTATCATAAATCTATGTGCTTATATTAACTCCAATTTAGGTAGTGAAAAATTTATCCTCTTCCCAATTGGTCACCCAATAGTTGGAAATACCGATGACTAGTTTTTAGAATGCGAATTAGTAGATATGTCATCAACATGATTCAATCTAGTCTCAATCCCATCCAAATACCTAAAAAAGGTCAATTAATCTTTAGATATATAACCTTCAGTAATAAATCCTTCTGGTTGAGATTTATTCCTCACATATGGTTTCAAATAACCAAAGTACCTGATGAAAAAAAATAAGAAACATATTGAAAAAAATTTACGCAATGATTTGATAAAATAGAATTCACCAGTAAAAATAAAAATAATATCAATGTACCTCTCAATTGGATGAATCCATCGATAGTGTATCGATCCACCATATTTATATTCTTCAACTATATGAACAGTAAAATGAATCATCATTGTGAATAATGAAGGGGGAAATAATATCATTAAATGAAAAAGTGTGAAAACAATTATTTATTAAATTTTATCAAGATCATTTGGACTTAGAGTTTTTCCAAAAATATCTTTGAAAAAGGTACAAAACTCAATTATAACCACAATTACTTTTTCAGGTAATGTATTACGCAATGGTAACAAAAACAACAACTCCATCAGAATATGTGTGTCATGAATTTTCAATCCATATAAATTTTGATGTTTTAAGTCAATGCACCTTGAAATGTTACTTAAATATCCATTCAGAACTTTTACATTCTTTAAAGATAAAAGGAATATGTCTTTATCATGTTTTTTCATTGTAAAAATAGTGGAATGATACCTTCCATTCTCATTTTACTACAAACCTTGCTTTTAAATTAATTAATTACAAATCCTTATGAGCATTAAGGTGATCCTTTGATTTACCCTACTCATTAAGCAATGCAAAAATTACATTATCACAAAAATTATTCTAAATATGAATTATATCAAGATTATAATGTATCAAATTAAAATCCCAATAAGGAAGTTTGAAAAATATACTGATTTTCTTCCACTATTGTGTTCCATATACTTTAGATACCATACCTCGTACCCTTTCCCCCCTTATTTAAACAGATTACATTTTCCAAATTCTACAATGACATTCATTAATTATCCCAAGATTTTTCAACCAACACATTCAGTGGATTTATTAATTAAATATCCCCAATGAATTGTGTCTTGTTCAACCTAAATTTATGAGAAGCATCAAGATATCGATGATGACACATAAAACCCAATTTTATACTTCGAGGTAATAGTTGAGGCTCAAAATAAAAATTAAAAGATGGAAAATAAAAACCAGTACGAGTATCCCAAATGAATTAGTTTCCTAGTCCAGGAAAGTAACTAATTGTCACCATTAAAGCAACATGCATTTTGAATAGTTTTCTCATTGATGCATTTTATGTTTCCACACCATCATCCCATCATTCTTTCAACTCTTTGATTAGAGGTTGACAGTATAAATCAATTTAATTTCCAGGAATTTAATTTCCAAGAATAATCATAAAAATAATGAAAGAAGTATTATTCATACACATCCATTGAGGTATATTATAGGGGATCAAAAAAACTATCCAAATACTATAATTAGTACATAAAGTGCCAAAAGGGTTAAGACCATCAAAATTCAATCCTAAACATATATTCCTAGGATCGGAAGAAAAATCTAGATATAATGAATCAAACACCATTCATGATGTTGAATATATTGGATGTCTTATAAATCCATCGTTGTTACTATCCAGAGCATTCCACTTCATGTCATATGTAGTATTAGGAGACATGAATAATATTTACAAGCATAGTTTGAGAGGAAAGTAAAAAAATACCTTTTTATGAGTTTTATTCTTCTATTTCTTCCTGGGATTTCATTGATTTATACTATCATTATTGTTCATTAACTTCCATATTATTGTATGACATATTATGCATTCTTTATTATTAGACTCTTCTCCCCTACAAAGCATGAAATCATCAGGGCATGCATGTATCTTTGTATAATCAAGTACAAGTTTTTTGCCGATTTTATTCATCTCATAGAATGATAGAAGGATCTTAGCTTTAATAAATGCATCATGAAGCAACTCTAAAATAATATACATTTATTTTTTAGTAATTCCATAGAGACACTTGGTATGATATAACTTAAGTAGAAAAGAAAATTTTTAATACTTGGCACACCCTTCATGAAATTTTTCTTGTCTGTATTCAACTAATTCATAAAACAAATTTTTTTGGTCAATGAAGTTTTGAGAAATATTATACTACTATGGATTAACTGAAGGTTCTGTTGATCTATTAAAATCTTGGAAATTGTATCATGAAAATTCAAATGCATCATTTATCAAATTTTAAACTAAATTCTCCTCTGGTGAGTCACTTTGTGTTTCATTGATAGGATTTTCAATTTTTTGAATTTCTATAACATTAGATTCACCATACTAAATCCAATATACATATCAAGAAAGAAACTATTTAAATATCAAATTATCATATACTTCATTTCTATTAAACCATTGCGTGAATTTAAAATCAGGAAATAGAAAGTTTATTCTACCATCCACTGATCATTTTTCAATTTCATAGTCTAAAAATTATTCCAAACCCTTAGAATACCAAGGTGTGTTTCAAGGTATATTAATCCAACTTTTATCCATAGGTATTGGATTTTCACTCTTCTCCCTGTACATTTAGATATAAAGATATAAATGTTTAATCAAAGAAGTACAATAAAAATTAAACATCACCCAACTTTTTCATTGACTAGGGTAGGGTATTGATTCTTCATAACACAAATTCAATATTTAAATTATTCAATCCAACCTTAAAAACATAAACAACATAAATGAATAAATATTATCCCTCACAATAATATGGTCAGATGTCATGGAGTATGTTCACTGAGTCAAAGAGAGAGGTTACTGTAATGTCGAGTATACTATTATCAGTCTAAAACAATACATGAACATAATTCTTATATTAAAAGATCTATAACTTTTCTAATTTTCATATTATCAATTTTTATTTTATATTTGAAAAACATGATTTTCTATATTGCTAGTTCTTGCTTCAATAATTATGAAAATAAATATTTTTTACATCTCAAAAAATGAACTTTACACTGTGATGTATGTTGGATGTGTTTCCATATGAATCATATAATTTCATGCAATTATGTTTTTACAGAATTTTTAGAATCAATTAGAAAAAATGTACTCAACTTGGAGGGAGTAACACATGTAGAAAGATTCATGTAACCTGAAGATATGTAGATTTTAGTAATAATTATGCATTATAATCATGATTAATAGTACTTTTTATTTAATTTATTAACTTCATGACATCATTTAATAAAGTATAAGAGAGTGGTAAATTACATGTGACTTTTGTTCTTAAACCATAAGCTAAATGATCAGGTTTTTCAAACAAAAACCCCTCTACGAAACATCTAAAACCATTATTATCCCCAAGATAACCCATAATGAACCTTAAGATGGACCTCAATAAAAAAATTAGTATTTTGAAAAAATTTAAATGATTATTAAATGGAGAAGAAACACAAAAACAAAAGATTTACTTACCTATTGATGAAAATGTAAAAGCTTCAAGTCTTACACCACACACCAAAAGAACCCTAGGAACTTGTATCATGACACATGAAATAAATAATTAATTATTCACAATTAAAAAATAGGAATACTCACCTAAAAGAGCATTGAGAAGCATAGGGGTCACTATGGGGTTGTTTTTGGGACCAGGGGGTCGGGGTCACAGGGATCAGAGTTGAGGGACAAATGAGGGGTGGTCACCGTTAGGAATAAGGGGGAATAGGCCCGAGGGGTGGTCGCCTTTGGGGAGAGGGGGGATCATGGCCAAGGGGTAGTCTTTATTGGGGGTTGGGGGTTAGTGATAGGGGTATTAGGGTCGATATGGGCAGTCACCATCGAGGGATGAAGAGAGGAGGGGTTGGGGCCAAGGGGTGGTCATCGTTGGGGGTCGGGGAGAGGAGAGAGGGGGGATCAGGGCTGAGAAGTGAGGTTGCTGTCTAGTGTCGGGGAGAGGGGGGATCAAGACCAAGAGCAGGAGGTCTCCATCGGGGGGTTGGAAAGAGGGGGATCAGGGTCAAGAGGGGAAGTCATTGTTTGGGAGAGGGGAGAGGGGGAGGTACAAGTGGGGATCAGGTGGGGGGGGGGGGAGTGGGGTCGGGATATTCAATATAATTTAAATATTTTGTGGTGATTTAACCAAAATCTCTACAAAATTTTAACATAAAAAAATATAGATAATATTATATTAAACCACATCTATATTATAAATTATATTTAATATGATTTGTTTAGTAGTGGTTATAATAACCATTGCTAATTAACTACCGCTAAAACCTATTTTCTTTGTAGTTCTAATCCAGATGGAGCCCTAACCAGCTAATCGATATCCTCCCAATCCATATAATATCCAAGTAGTTATCTTGAAATACCTTTTTGTACATGTAATAACATATGTGAAACTACATATGCATCAAGATTCATATATACAATGTGAGTACATAATTCAACATTCACCAATAATGATGTACCTAACATAATATATTATATACATGAGTGAATGTATGATATGACCTGATATGTAACAATATAAAATTTGTAGAAAATAAGAGAATAATAACACTCCAGTTATATGCCACTACTAGGGAAACAAATATAACATAAAAATTTGATGATGGTATCCCAAGTGCTTACCAAATAACTTGTTAAATCATTATACCTACTCCAAGCCCTACTCATGAACCAATATACCTCCTTTTTGCATAATTTTGTATTAAAAAAAAGGACTACATCCTCTTGGTCAAACCAAGAAGTAAAATTATCATTCATTCAGATGAAATCCTCCTGAAAGAGGGAAAAAGTGCCTAAGGAAGGTAGTACATCCTGTATAAGGAAAAAATATATCACAAAGGGGAATAACATCCACTCTAAAGAGAAAAATAACACAACCATAGGATCATGCATATGTATCCACAACTATTATAATCAAGACTTATTCATCTATGACTTGGTTAAACAATTTATAACAATGTCACATTTTTTTACCTAATCAGAACAATATCATAGTATATACACAACAATAATAACTATAACCACCAAGAATAACACTATAATCCTATAGGCACCATCATAAGTGGTTTTGGGTACTTGTGTATATGAATAATAATTAAAAAAACATTCCATGATCCCCTTTTTTAAATAGTAGGACAACACATGAATATAAAAAAGTAACAAAATATATATATGGAAAAAATAATAATAAACTGAATACTCAACACAAGAAATCACATAATGAAATAATACAATGTGGAGCATGGAAAATGAACTACATAATAAACTTTAAAGCATAAATTCTTTAATCATTTCAAAGGAGAACCATTTTAAAAAACTAAGTTTAGTAATCAAATTTCCACTTTATGTCTCATTCTACTTCATGTAACTATTCACATAAAATCACTATTGAGTATATAAGAGTGAAGGAACCACCTTCTCTCAAAAAGGCATCATTTACTAACTTAAATGACCATCCCAATTTTTTTGAACATACTCCATTTATTCACAGGGAAATTTATCAACAATGATAACACTAATACTGATTTGGTCATAGTTAGCATAAGAAATGACCATTATGAGTGCTAAAAAAAATTTATAGTCTAAGTGCTCTTAAAATTATGCAGCCTTTATTAGTGCTAAAAAATAACACTGATAAAATTCAAAAAGTACTTTTTAATTTTTTTGTTCAAGCCACCTCTTTTATCATAACTCCCACCCCCACTTTATATATGTTATGTGTCTTTCATGCCACCCCACAAACTTTCTATAGCCTAAACCCCATTTTCAGTGCTTTACACCCCCTTGTCAATGCTTTTTATGCCCATTCAGGCTTGCTCATGCCTCGATGTGAACCCCTAACCTCAACATTCAGGACCAACAGTTTTACCATAACATCATCAATATTTGTTTAATATTTTATGATATATCAATTATATATATAAATATATAAATAATTAATATAATTATATTCATTTATATAATTTTTTAAACACATTTTTAAAATATGTCTATATATTGTATATTTAGATATAAATTTTATACATATTTATATATATATTTATATGTTTGTATATTTAAATATATATCTATACATATTAACATATAATTACATATTTAGATATAATATTTTTATAATTTATCTAGAAATATTTATTGTAAATATGTTTATATACTATATTTAATTATAATGACATATTTATAAAAATACAATTATATATGATGTATTTACATCATATTGACACACACATACATGCACATATTTACACACACATGTACACATTTATTTTTTTCACATACACACACAAATATTTACATATATGTATTTATTTACATATATTAGAATATATACATATATATATATATTTGTTTATTAACATACATATTTATATATAAAATTACTCATGTAAGTGTTAATATATATATATATATATATATTAATGCATTTTTATAAGTTAAATTAAATGATTTTTTTTATTTTAAATATAATGGATAGTAGATATTTTTTATATGGTTTATATATTTAAGAATACATTTTGATGTAAATATAATTAAATGTTTATTTATACAATTGATTTATTATATGTAAATATATGAAAATATGTTACATTTAATTATAAATAACACTAAAATATGAAAATTAGTAAAATTTAAACACTATAATATGAATATGAGTGTAAGTACTAAGAATAAATTCAATATCCCCTAAAAAAAGACAAGAAGACCCCCTCAAATGAGGTTCAAATTCCATCAAATGTTCAAAAATTAAGGTACCTTAAAAAATCCATTTTTAGAGGTCTTTCAGGCCTTTTTGATCTAAACAAACACTGACCAAGGTTCCCCTGAATCATCACATCATAGATATTTTCACAAGTTTCGATTTGATATGTGGTAAAGTCCAAATAGAAACTTAAATCCAAATTTATGGTCATTTAAAGTTCAAGTAATGTTTTCAACTTATCTTAGCCCATGCATTAATTTATTGATTTTTTCTACCATCAAATTATTATTAAATGACTATTATACACTAATAATTAAAATATTATTAATTAATATTATCTTTTAATTATTTTATAATACATTTTTCTCTAAACATATTATATATTAAGTGAAAATGTATATTTAGTCTTATATAAATAATATTTAATAAAATATAGTATATTAGTATCAATATAAATATATTTATATATAAATATATGATATTTAATGATATATTATTTTTTATGAAATATACATTTTATTAATGCTAAAAAATTGCTGATAAAAACCAAATTTATCAGCATTAAAAAAAATCACTGATAAAATTTACCTTTATTAATACTAAAAAACGTTGACAAAGGGGAACTTTTATCAACACTTTTTTAGCACAAATTAAGACTCTCATCTTAACTAACCTGATCAATCAATGATAAATCATCATAATTGATGGTGATTTTAATGTTACTTCATCGAACCACCTAAGGACATATAGGACTCAACTCAAGGTTGGACATCTCTCATGGGTTCTGGTTAAAATTATAGTTAATGATTACACATCAACATAATTAATGGACAACCATAAACTCAAAATAACATCGTTGAACACAAGACACACCAACACATGACAAGTCCATCATGAATATAATGAACCTTACTCACTCTCACATGAAAACCCCAAGCACTATCAGCCAACTCCAGGGTCACACACACCCGTTTACCCTAGCTTGATATGACAATATTCATGAAAACACATATAAATAGAGGGAAAATGCAAGGGAAAACTTACCATGTACTAGTAAGAGAAGAATCATCCATAATCTCATGTACATTCATCCTCAAACACTTAAAATAATAAAATTGAACAAAAAACCTCAAAATTAGGGATTTTAGATGGGGAAGTGATGAACACAAAGAGAAATAGAGAGAGATAGGGTGAAAGGGATTATAATCACTGAAAGAAATCCATAACCACATATAGATCATTGATTGGGTGAGATATAAAGAAGATGAAGGAGTAGGAATAGGAGGGAGTGAGGAGTATGGGAGTGTTGAGCTCCCTAGGAACCTCGGTCTGACCAAGTGAAATATAAGGGGAAAAGTAATGTTTTAATTTAAAGGATTTAATAAATTTAAATATTTTTTTAAAAAATAGCTCGGTCTTATAGGATACCCAATATTTTATGTTTCCAAGGATAAAATGACACTATTTAAACACAACAAGAAAAGTAGAAACCTCAAATCCCAAAATCAACTATGCATGAAACTAAAACCACACACACACACATATTTATAAACGAAGAAAATATTGTTTACCTTTAACCGATGAATTATAATACTACTATATTCAATTTTATGTGATAAAAATATCACTAAGAGGCATCCATTATACCCTTACTAACATGGTGTGTCCACAAGTTGAATGAATCACCCAATAGTTTTGGGAGGATCCTCCTTTCTACCATGATATGTTAATATATCATGCAACAAAGGAAGGAGGAGGAGATGGAAATGGAAGAATAACAAGAGGCATATGTGGGATCGATCGATCACTATCTCATAGTGATTTACTCCTTATATATACCCTTAGGGATAATCCTTGAGTGATCTTTCATTAACTTGTACATTACAAAATGTATGAGTAATTCATGCGATTAGAAACCCTTTGTAATCCCATGGTTGAACATGCATTAATCATATGAATGAATTATGATTATCTATACATTACATATATTAATGATATCTAGTGTGGAATATAATTCAATTATTAGTTTGTAATGCTTGGTTTATTAAATGTATCATTGGACTTCTATATGAATCATACACTACCATTCACTTTCATATGAATATCACATATCATACAATATTATAAGCTTAAGTCATTTACCTAAAATATATATTTAATGATTTATTAAATACCCAAATCACACCATACGATATATAATAAACTCATCATATGTGTTTAAGACTTTAGGGTATATTACCATTAATATCCCACTTCTACTAAAGCCTTATAGAGTTTATTCCATTTCTCCTTATATCGTATTATATACAATAACTTGTGAAATCATATCCACAACTCCTTTTTTGAAATATTTTAAAATAATTTTTGAAATCTATCATCAACTTCACCTTTTATTACATTATATTAAATACCTTATGAATATCCGTCTAAAAATCCTTTTGGATAAACTCTTAACTCTTTTAGAGAAACACTATGTGTTCTTTAAAACATAATCCCCATACAGTCAACCACAAAGTAAAACCACATGAGCCTTTTTAGAGTTGAAAAAAAATATGAATTCTTTAATTCATAGATATAATAAAAGAGCACCCTTTAACAAAGTACAAGTTATCCTCAATCTACAAAGGGATCCAGTGTGATCTCTATCAAACACATCTATCTCTATATCTGTTTACACTACTAAAATCTATATGATCATGCATTTAATATGACTCCTTTGTCTAATACATAAATTAAACATGATATATAGAGTATTTCAGTCCCATATGGCTACTCATACATTCTTGATTCTCCAAGTATAGACTAACCAGGTTGATGAATACATCACTTATCATTTACCTAACCGATAAACACATTATATATTCCCCACATAAATAGATAAGTTCACCATATATCTTTTATTATTATGGTCATACACTCCTTTAATCTATCTTAATTGATGGTATAAATTTCATACTCGTCATACAAGGGGACATATAACATCTTGGTTAAGCTCTAACAGACGACATGATCATCAACTTTTCTAACCACCCTTGATTAGTTAAGCCTTAAAGCTTACATAATAAAGGTATCAAAGTATGAAGGTTATAATTTTATAAATCTAACTAACATAAAGTATAGATAAATATAAATATAAAATGTTCACCCCTAGTATACCAAATACACAGTGTATGAAACCCTATGTGGTATATTTCATGGGTCATCCAGCGCACAAAACCTATTTTATACCTCATGAAAATATTTCATATCTCTATAAAAAATCCTAACCATAACAACCATAAAATTTCTTAAAAACCTATAATAATTAATGATGAATATAATTTAGGGATAACTCAAAGTAACACTTTAATAGGTCAATTATCATTTCACTTCATGTAATATATGTATCCAACATGAAAGAATGATAAAATGGATACGACCTTTTTTATAACACGATATATTTTTATATTTTTAAACTCCTTTAATAATACTTAAAAAACCATATATAATCTCCCATATAATCATATCACATACTATTGACCACCATATTGACCTTATACTTGCGGTAATTTTAGGGTTTTTTACATCATTATATCTCTATGGTATTTCCACCATATATCTATGTGATCATATAATAAAAATACCCCTTTAAATTTTTTATTGAGTAATATATATAAAGCAAGTGAGCTTGAATAATGAAGATACTTAAGAATCATATTCATAATGTTCAACTCTTTAAACGTAGTATTCAAACTCCTTTACTCCCCAACATATAATGTTATGATGTTAATAACTTCCATTTTCTAATTAAAACTTTTATATGTTCATTAACATCATCAATATTTGGACCCTTTTTCAATAAACTATTTCCTTGAAATATTTTCTTGACATAACCTAAACCTTTTAGGGTATTTAAGAGACATCCACTTTAATTTTTTAATGATATAATCATGTATTTGTTGTACGTGACCTTATATGTGTCCAAAT
Source organism: Viscum album (assembly GCA_963277665.1). Taxonomy (NCBI): domain Eukaryota; kingdom Viridiplantae; phylum Streptophyta; class Magnoliopsida; order Santalales; family Viscaceae; genus Viscum; species Viscum album. The sequence goes on along the minus strand of OY728158.1, from coordinate 1,699,850,079 downwards.
ATATGTTTTTCAGAGAAAATGTAGTACAATGACTCAAGATGGGGGGGGGTGAATTGAGTTTTTGAAATTTTCTTCACTTCAAAACGACCCTCTCTTGGGGAATAAATGATTTTGATATTCTCTTATCGCAAATAAGTAATAGAATAAAAAAAGATAATATAATAAAATAGAGTAATTATAGTGGTTTGGGGTACAAATATACCCTAGTACACTCCACCAACACTCTACTCCATGAGTTTGGTGGTTTTAAATACACCACAACTTTTTTTAAGGGATTCCCAATTGAGTTCAAGTAGTAGTTACATGTTATAAAAGTTCCAAGAGCATTCAACCATGATATTCCTTTTACAAGACCCATCCACAACCTTAGCACTATTGAAAAAAATAAGGGAATATTGATACAAAGATGAAAATGAAGTTTGATACAAGTTTATCACACCATTTCAAGTAGAAATAGACATATGATGAAGAAATGTCCTAAGAAAAATAATATCTTCAAAGAGAATCTCTATAGGTTCTTTAATCGCAAGGGATGATCTTTTAAGCACAACAACATAGATGATTAAGAATTGGCTATGTAAAAGAAGCGTAAGACATGTATCCTATTTTATTCTACATCACTTATATGTATATCATGTTTTCTATATACCATATATATTTTACGTATTATCTCTATTTCATGCACCATCAAGCTCTCCTTTTTATATCTCCTCTTTTGAATTCGAATTAAGAATTTTTTTTTATTATAATTGGTTGAATGAATAATCCATTTGAAAAACTGAAGTGAAAGGATCTTAATTAGTGTGTGACCTTATTTTTAAAATATATAATGAATAAGTATGGTAGGGTGTAGAAGGTTTAATCTTCATCATATTTTTCCATTCTTGTGAAAAATAGGCTATGTCCAAATCGACCTTTCCTTATTTATATGACTCTCTTTCTTATTCATGTAAAATCATAAGTAAAATTTTCACAAGTCATGAAAATAGTAAGGATAATATCTAAATTATAGTATAATCATTTTAATCCTCCATAATATAACTGAATATTTGTTAGATTAAATCCTAAAAGTACTATTCTTATAAGATAATTTCAGTGTTGAAAGGCAAACAATTTCTATAAGATAAAACACTTATCAAATCTTCAACTTCTACAACATATAATATTACTAATTCTATATTTACTATTCTTGTAATATGATTCATATTCATAGGAAAAAATGGCCATGCATAAGATAAATACTTTCCCATTAATCTTCATAAGATAATATTCAAAAGATAATCTTCAAATATTATAAGATAAACAACTTCTTATATAGTTTACTTGATGTTCATAAGATAATTCATTTATGAAGGCCCTTTTAATAAGATAAAATAATTTCATAATTTTCTATCTAACATAGCTTTTTGATCTTTAATTTTATTTGAAATATAATTTATTTACTCCATAGGATAATTTAATTACATAATAAGATAATCCTTTTATGAAAACTAAAATTCTAGTACAAGTACTATATTCTCTTCATAAGAGAATTATTTGACGTGTAAGATAAATTCCACCATGTAAGACAAATCAATGTAGTAGAAATTGAATTCCAATATCTATATAATAACTATCTTTATTTCCATAAGATAAATTCCTTTTATTCATAAATCATATAAGATAAATTACTTTGGAATTTATTTGAAAAACAACTCATAGATTTTAAATAGAGTTAAAATTGGGATAAGATAAAATCCTAAAAAACTTAAGATGAATTCATCAGAAAAACAAATAGGTATTTTGTGAGAAAAAAACACAAAAATCACTAATATGTGTTGAACCAATATAAGTTTTTCCAACAATTTATCCCTCTTTGATGATCACAAAACTCATAATCCTATAAAAAAAATTATAAAAAATTATAATATTTTATCAGATGTAAAGTTTATAGATTTTGTGCTCTCTTATCCCCCTTTTTATGATATGAAAAAGTGGAAAGTTAATAAGGAAAACTCATTCATTACTATACATTAACAAGTTTAAAAAGTTAGAGTATTATGTACTGAAGTTGGACATAAATTGAAATAGACTTGAAAAGAAAAAAGAATCAAAACAATAGGAAAAGTGATAATATAAAATAAATATGAAAAACATTAAAAGAATAAAAGTATAAATATATAATGAAAGTAATGATAATAATTTAAAGAATAACTAGTAACCATTCATGGGAAAACATCCAAGAAATTATTAACACACATTCAAATGTTATGAATAACCTATGAAATATCATCAGTCAATAAAAACATAACCATAAAAGAGAATAATTAATTTGGTTTGGAATATATATGATAATGATTGGGTGGTGGTTTCTTGAACAATCATTGGTGATCTAGAGGTAAATATGAGGTAGGAATAGGGGCATCTTCACTATCACCACAAATATCTCCCAGTGGAGCATATGATCCAAACTAACCTCTAATTCCAGCTTGGTTATGATAAAATATCTTAAAAGTATTGGATTGGATACCAAAAAACTATTCCTAAGCTATATATAAATCAAATATATCCATAGGAGTGAAAATAATTTTTTTGAGGCAACATGAGTAATAATTGAACTTTCAAGAGCGAACTTTTAATTCTTTATAGGACAAATCAAAACATGATAAAAAATTCCTTTAAGTTATATAATGTTGAAGGATATAGACCAGGAATAGAAGGTCCCAAAGAATTTATACCTCACAAGTGAAATAGGGAATCCACACACATATTATTTCTTTTCACAATATCCCTCTTATAGAAGTCCAAAAAAGCAGTGAAACCATGAAAATATTTCTGGCCAAAAGTAGAAATACTATTCTTCAAACTGGACTTTCTCACACAATTCAGAATTAAATTATTTAACATATATATCTACTCATTAGGGAAATTTGGTGAAATTGTTGTATGGGAAGATATAACTATAATTTCATAATAATTACCCACTATAACAACTTATTTTATCTTAGAGGAAGAATTCCAATCTTTTAGCTCTGTAAAGGTATATTCTTCGTCTGATGAAGAATTAGATAAATGAGAATTGAGAACTAACTAGTGGAGCATTACAATATGATATTATAGATATGAGAAGTTTTTTTTTGATAATGATACAACCATATTCCCAATACTTATGACAATGAAACCAACATCCTTTTGAGCCTACACAAATTCCTCCTTAATCAATGAAACATTCTCCTAAACAATACTACTCTAATATTTATAAGATTGATCTAAACCATGGATAGTTCTTGAAATAATGATATGATGATCTTAATTTTAGAAAAAAATATTTCTTGGTAGCTTAAAAACTATTAGGTGAAAGAAATTCACACTGTATATAATAAATTTAGGTGGTCAAGGTGTCAAGATCTTGAGAGATTGCATCCAACTTGTTTCTTATAACACTATGATTCAATGATCCTTCCTGTAATGAATCATCAGTAGGCTCTATATAATATGAATACAAAACATATTGTATTATGTTATTTAAACCACCAAAAACTATCTTCAATATAGGATTGGGGTTGTGCAGCGGGTAACCTATTGATATACTTGAACTGAATCACCATCATTTTTTAAATCATATAAATCATCTTTTGAAACTGAAATATCTATGAGAATTTTGACCTCAACTCAATTTTATTCCAACCCAGTCTTCAAATAATTCACTTCAGCTAGTAGCTTATCGAATTGGGATAAAATTAATTTACCAAAAACTTAAACATTAGTAATAGGCACTTCATTGATATTATATTCTACTTTAACAAGGGTAGGTGAAGTGACTTCTCTATGACCTTCCACTTCTTGATATGATTCTACTAGTTTATTCACTTCAAATTGAGAGGTCTCAACTAAAACTCTATTTCTATTCTACATATCCACCAATGGAACAAGTTATTAGACTACCATTTCTTCTTCTTTAGAATCTAGAAATCCATTCCCAACAAACTGAATAAATTCTCATTTTATTCACTATGTAGTCTTGATAGAAGACACTTCAAACAATGGAATAACTCCAACAACTTTTGAAATGGTCCTCTCCCAACCAAAACTTAATATTTTTGTGATGATAATAGATAAACTTTCTATGGTTTTATAAAATGAGAGAAATAAAGGTAGAATGGAGTCAATCACATGAATTTTAAAAACAACATGATGCACTTCAAATTCCACTTCTTGTGTGGATTCCTCGACTCTATCATCACATTAGGGTTAAATCAGATAACCAATCACACTCATATTATCTGATAAGTAAGAGTGACAATGTCCAACTGGTATTTCAAAACCACACTAGTAACAACCACTTCGGTTGTTCTAGCAACAACCATATATTGGGATTAATCCCTCTTAGTCTGAGTAGGATCTACTTAAATTTCTTCATCATATGCAATTTCCAACTAAATAAACTTTACAAGAACTTTGTAGTCCAAATCAAGATCTTTAATAGATTTTTATCAATATTAAACATCCTAAAAAGATATTTAATGATATCTAGAGGGATGAATTCATCAATCTCAATAAGATAGGTATTATAATGAAAAATCCCATTGTAGAGATAGTAAAATATGCTATCCATTTTGACTATATACATTAATAACTCTTTCTCATTAACCATTGAGGTCACAAGGTCTTCATTGTCACTAAAATGGAAATTTTCTTACTGGTATAACTTATAGAATTTCTTATCATAGAAGAACTCAGTTTTCTTTTCATCATAGACAAACACCCATCCTAGGAAGTTTATAACCATCTTTAAAAGAATATCTATGTGGTCAAACCAACTGGAATTTATTTCCTTTATACTTATCACTTTTTGAAAAAACATTTTTTCACTTTTAACTACTCACCACATTATAGTTTTATCACCTAGCCTTTCCCATGGTCAATTAATGAAAGAAAAATAGTTCAAAAATTTTAGGAAAAATGGATTTGAGAATGAATCAGAATATTTTAAGCTTTGTAAGGGTTTGATGGTCTCACACAAATGACTGAATTACTATCAGTTTTGAGATATAAAAAAGGCCACACAAGGTGATTTGAAAGTTAATTATAACAATAATAGATAATGTGCCTCTTTATTACACCTTGAGAATAAAAATTATTACTATAAATACGAAAAGAAAAAAAATCAACTGAAAATAGATTTCCACATGTAAAATCATAAATTCTATAATTATAATGAAATTAATTGAAATTAAACAATCGTAATTAAAATTTTATAAATTAAAATTGATCAAAAAATAACGGTTTGGTAAAAATTTCTACTAATTGATTATCTATACAAATGAATTCAAAAGTGATATCATCTTTTTATACATGATATCTTAAGGAACGATGCTTAAGATCAATATACTTCATTATATAATAGTTTATTGGATTTTTTGAAATATTTATAGAACTTTCGTTATCATATTTTATTGGTACATGATTAAAATTGAATCTAAAATCCATTAGGGTGTGTTTAATCTGGAATAACTATGATCAACAACTTCTAGGTACAATATATTCAGCTTTAGCTATTAATAATGTAATAAAATATTGCTTCTTACTACACCATGATACAAATTATTTTCCTAGAAAATGATAGGACCCTAAGGTATTTTCCAATTTAATATACAACAAAAAGATTAGCATCAAAATATGATGTAAAATTAAATTCATTAGTTTTTATAAACAAAAAGACAAAAAAATTGTTCCGTTAAAATATCTTGAAATAATTTTGGCGGTAATAAAATAAAATTATTCTAGGTTTGAATGAAATATAGTACAAATACATACCAAAAACATAATATTTTGTCTACTTGTAATGAGACAAATCAAGCTCTCAATTATTCCTCTATATAGATTATTGTTAACCGATTTTCTAGTTTTATCCAAATAAAGTTTAATATTGGAACTCATGGGAGTTGAAAAAGTATTACTGATTTCAAGTAAAAATCTTTTAATGAAATCAAGAATGTATTTTCTTTAGTTTAAAATATTTCAAAAATATTTTTGATAAATTTGAAAACCAAGGAAATAGTTTAAATCACCCTTCATGCTCATTTCAAATTCTTCTTGTAAGATTTTTGAATAATCATTACATATATTTTTATTTTTTGAAACAAAAATAACATCATCAACATATATTTGCACAAGAAAGATATATTTTGAAGAAGTTTTATTAAATAGAGTGGGGTCTTCCAATATCACAGTAAAACCATTTGATAAAAGAAAAAAATTAATCTTTCATATGAATCTCTAGGTGATTTTTTAAGAGCATATAAATCTTTGGTAAGTTTAAAAATTTAATTTTGAAAATTAGGGCCTTCAAAGGAAGGGTTTGTTTAACATAAACTTCATCCATTAAAAATCCATTTAGAAAATAATATTTATTACCTATCTAATATAATTTTAAATTAATATGAGATACATATGATAAAAAGATTCTAATGTAATCTAACCTAGAAAAAGATGCAAAGGTTTTCTCAAAATCCATTCCTTATTCATGGTTATAAGATTTGGAAACTAACCAATAATTATTTATAGTGATCACACTTTGATCATCCTATTTATTCCTAAATATAAATTTATTTTCAATATAAGGATAATAAAATGGTATATATACTAATTCCCATAACAACCACTTAATTTTCATCATCTAGGGATTATTATATTGTTTTAGGTTCAAGATAGGAAAGAAAAGCATAAAATCAAACAAGGTTTCTCACAATTCTCCTAATTATAACACCTATATCTAGATATTCTATAATATTTTATAGATCATTATATTTGAGGTTTCCAGATTGACTTGATAGTACACTTTTCAGTTCTTCAGAATCAATCCATTATGGTTTGAATTATTCTTGATCATATTCAAAATCATCATCCTTTTTGTTATCAAAATGAGGTTCAAGTTCCAGGTTGTCCATATAATCACTAAAATTTTCAATTTGAGTCTTTTTGTGAACAAAATAACCATTTTTATTAAATTTAATATGATTATATTCTTTAATTGCCTTTGAATTATTATTGAAAATCCTGTAATCTTTGGAAGTAGTAGAGTAACCTAGGAAGATTACTTTAAAAGACTTTGGATAAAACCTAAAAAGATTATCCTTGATGTTAAAGATGTAAAATTTACATTAAAAAACTTTAAAGTATATAACCTCTGGTTTTCTATTGTTCTATAGTTCATAGGGAATTTTCTTTAAGATAGTTGTTATTAGAACACTGTTAATGATATAACATGCTATGTTAACAGTTTCAATCCAGACGTAAGTGGGAAAGTACCAATCACACAACATATTTCTAGTAATTTCTTACAAGGTCTTATTCATCATTTTAACAACACCCTTATATTGAGGTGTCCTATGGGTAGAAAATTTATGTTTAATGCCATGATTTGAGAAAAATTAATTGAATTCAGGAATCTCAATCTCTCCTCCATGGCCACTCCTTAAAGTTTCAATTTTGTAATCCTTTTTATTTTGTATAAGTTTTCAAAAATTTATAAAAACAGAATATAATTTAATTTTAAGTCTCAAGAAATAAACCCATGTAAATATTGAACAACCATAAAAAAGGATATAAAAAAGATTTACCACTTATGATTTCTATTCTAGCAAGTCTGAATAGATCCATATGGATAAGTTCTAAAGGTCTATAAGTATCAACCTCATTTATTATATTAAAAGATGTTTTGTGTTGATTTCCCATTTGTAATGCATCAAATAGTTTCATTATATCCAATTTAAGGTTAGGAAAATCAAAAATCAAATTAATTTTAGATAACTTTCTCAAGGAATAAACATTGTAATTCCCAATTCTTCTATACCAAATCCATGATTAATTAATTTCATCATTCAAAAAATTTACATTTTGTATACACAATGAATTAATATATAAGGTATATACATTTTTAGGGAGTTATTCTTAAAAATAGAGTAATCATTATTAGAAAAGTAAACTAAATATTCATCATCATAAAATTGAGAAATACTTATTAGGTTGTGATTTAATCCTTCAATATAAAGTAATTTTTTGATAAGGATTGATTAAGGATTTACAATATATCCAATACCATCTTCTATTTGTAATTGTCACTAAATGTGACATGTCCTCCATTAATATTAGATAATGAGTGAATGTTAGAAAAATCACCACCCATATGTCTTGAACAACCAATTTCTATAAACCATTTTTAATTTATATTTTTGTAGATTGTTCCCTATAAAAACAAATTAAGCAACAAGATTTTTTGGTACCCAAATGATCTTTGGTATAAAAGTGTTAGCTACAAAAGATTTGAGAATCCAAATATACTTATATTTTCCAAAATTAAAACTACAATTGGATAATTTTGTAGAAATAAAAGCTTTCTTTATCCCACACACTTGCATATTTCTTAAGTAAAAATCATTTACAAAATTAACATTTTTCCCACAATAAAATAATGTGATATTAGTCATATTTTTATTTTTGGAACTAGGTATAAAATAATTTTTACACAAATTGGTTTTTTCTCCCTTACTTTATATACCATATTTTTCTTTATTACCTTTGTTCTAACCAAGGATTTTATTTAAATATACCCCCTAGTAAAAATACTTGAATCATCCTTTAAGTATTTAACTTCAATAAATAATTACTTTATTTTGATGTTATGAACATCACAGCTAGAAACAAACCCATTAATTTAATTTTGAGTTTATAAATCTCTTTATTTAAAGATTCTTTTTCATTGACAAAAAAATCATATGATTTTTTTAGAGTCTTTATCATTTTATTTAATGGCTCATATAGTTATTATAATATATAATAGTACCCAATTAGTTTATTATAAGAGCAGTCATCAAGTCTATATTTAGAAGAGGAGTAATAAGAAGAATGTACCTCATCAGTTTGTTCCATGAAGCACATGTTAGACTACTGATTATATACTTCAAGTTTAGAATCTGAATTTGAATCATTTATGGAGTCCTCCAAGACAATACATATATCCTTCATGGTTTTATTGTATTTATTATTTTATCAAACCTTATTAAAGTAGTTTTTCTTGGGATTTTTATTGTCTTGAAATTGAGGGAAGTCTAGCTTGATGTGTATGAGTTTATTTCACTCATAACATCTTAATTTCTAATCATTTATATCATACTTATTGTACATGTAAAAGTATTTTCTAATTCCTCTTCTCTTATTATAGTTTTTTTTATTTCTTAGAAAATTGAGTATGATTAGCATCCAAATCTGAATTGTTTGAAGTATCCTCATAAGATGATTTAGAGAACTGAAAACTTTTGCTTTTCTTGTCATCCTTTGAAGTATAATCTTTCAAATAAGAATTCTATTCTTTTATCAGATTATACTCTCTATCCTCATCTTCCATCTCAGCTTCATACATCATGAGTATACCAATGAGATATTTTATTTTAAATTATTTTATAATATTAGATTGCCTAATGAAAATTAAAATTCTACTCAATCTGGGTGGTAGAATACTTATGATTTTTACAGCTTAATTTGGTTTTGGAACCTAAATTCCTAGAGTAGAAACATCATTTACAATCTCAATTGATATTCCATATAACTAAATGATGCTTTATACTTCCACTATATTTAAAGTGTAAAACTTGAGTTTTTTAGTGTTTTATTGAAGTTCTCATACATTTTCAGATCTTTCATAATATACTAAAATAGTTTTCCAAATTTCATGTGCTATATTAAATTGATAAACTCTATTGAACTCATCTAGAAAAATTATACATATGATAACATTCACAGATTTTATGTTTAGATCATATTCACCTTCAGTAGTAGCATACCATTTTTTCGATATCCTTTAAGATTTTATAAGGCTTGACTACTTTCAAGTAAACCATTAAACCAAGGTTCTTTAGATAAATAATCACATGATCCTTATAAAATCCATAGTTTTCACCATTAAAACAAGGTGATCTAACCATAGAAATTATTTTTCTATTTTCATCCATTGAAGCCATTGGAAGATAATTTTTGTGGCTTAAAACTTTTATAGTTGATAAATAAAAATTTTAGAACCTTTGATACCAATTTTTTATTGGATAAAAGGTAGTGTAATGAATTGAGGAGGGTAGGGGTGGGGTTAAATTGAGTTCTTGAAATTTTCATTACTTAAAAACCACCCTCTCTTGGGGAATAAATTACTATGATCTTATATTATCAAAAATAAGAAACATAATGAGAAACTATAAGATAAAAATAGAAAAAAGAGTATTTACAGTGGTTCAAAGCACAAAGATCCCCTAGTATACTCCACCAACTCTCTACTCCATGAGTTTGGTAATTTTCACTATACCATCCCTTTTTTGAGTGGATTCCTAGTTGAGTGAAAGAAATAGTTACTTATTACAAAACGACTAATATCTTTCAACATGGATCTCCCTTTTACTATACCCGTCTATGAACATAGTAAACTTTAACCTAATGAGTGAATATTGATACAAATATGAAAAGGAATTTTGATACAGGTTTAACACATAGTTATAGGAAACAACTGAAAGATGTTGAAAAAATTTATAGAGAAAAAGAATATATTCAAAGAGAAACTCTAGAGGTTTTTTTATCGCAAGGGATAATCTTGAAAGCAAAACAATATGGATAATCAAGAATTGATCATATATCATAATATCAAGATGTGTATCCTTTTTTATTTTTCATCAATTTATGTATCTCATGTGTTTCATATACCATATATCTTGAATATATTGTCTCTCTTTCATGGAAAATCGATCTATCCTTTTAATATATCCTCTTTTGAATTTAAACTAATTACACTTGTTAATCTCATTGGTCAAGTGAATAATCCATTTGAAAAAATGAAGTAACATGATCTTAATTAGCCTGTGTTATTATTTTCCAAATATAGAATGAACAAGGATGGTAAGGTGTAGAAGGTATCTTCTTAATCATATTTTCCACTATTTATAAAAATACACTTTTTCCAAATAAACCTTTCCTTATTTAGATAACTCTTTTTTTGATGCACCTAAAAGATTACTTTTAATTTTCACAAGTCATGATAATGGTAAGGAGCATATTCAAATGATACTCTAATCATATCAATCCACTGTAAGATAAGTAGATATTCGTAAGATAAAATTTAGAAATCACTATTATCATAAGATAATTTCGATGTTTAAAGGTAAATAGTTTCTATACGATAAAAAACTTATCGAATATTTGACTTCTATAAAATGTAATATAATTAATTTTGGATTTACTATTTCCACAAGATGATTATTATTCATAGGATAAAATGATTATGCATAATATAAATCCTTTATCATTATTATTTTTAAGATAATATTCAACTATTTTAAGATAAAAAACTTCTTATATAGTTTCCTTGATATTCATAAGATAATTTATCCATGAAGGTCCTTTTCATAAGATAAAATAATTGTCTGATTTTCCATCTAACTTAGCTTTATGATCTCAAATTTTCTTTAAAATATAATTCATTTACTCCATAGGTTTTTTAATTATATAGTAAGATAATATTTTTACACAAACTAAAATTTTAAGTAAATTACTAAGTTCACTTCACAAGATAATTCTTTGACATGTAAGATAAATTCCACCACATAATATAAATTTCTTTGGTAGAAACTAAATTCCATAATTCATAGAATAATTCTATTTCTACACATATGATAAATACATTTTACCCATAAAATCATGTAAGATAAATCCATTTGTAATTTATTCAAAAAACCCATAGCTTTTAAATAGAGTTAACATTTACCTAAGATAAAATCCCAAAACACTTAAGATAAACTCATCATTAAACCTAATAGGGATTTTGTGAGCATTAAAACACATAAATAAATAAGATAAGTTGAAAACCATAATTCTATCCAAAAATATACTCCTACTAGAATCTTAGAAGTTATATTCCTTTAAAAATATCAGGATAAGATGCACAAACTCCTTCATGTTAAGAAAAACACTAATTTCCTTCAGTAGGGATATTTAATAAATAAACTATTGTATCTATATATTATATGGTATTCAATGTTCTTAGATAAGTGTACTAAAAATACTATTTTATGACTCAAAATATTCCATTTATGGGTGGTGGCATCATAACCCTCATATTTTAACATATATCTAGATAGTATTTTATTTTGGATAAAAACATTTTTATCCTTATCTTCTTCTCAAGTATTTTATAAAATCTAATTAACTATCAACCATGTGTAACATCTCATACTGTTTATAAAGATTCATTTTTAACACAAAATTTATCTTATCATATAAGATAAGTGAGATTAAAATATAAATCCTTTATTTAAATCCATTCAAGCATGATAAATTCCTTTGAATTTAAATGATAATTTAAAAACCCTTTACTTCATCTATTGAATGATAACTACAATATTTAATAATTATTATCTTAATATTGAACCCCTATATATATATATTTTTTAAATCATACACTATGTAATTATACTCTTAAAAATAAAATAATTTATTCTATAACATTGGAATCTAATATGAAGTTTCTATGGAGTTTTTGAAAACCATTTAGATATCCCAAACAATTTTATCTTATGAAAACATTTTCCTTTCCACCTTATATTTCATTTAGGTTTCAATGACCATAGATGACTAATTAAAGAAACATTTTTGGACTTTTCAGCTAAATTTTCTTCTTCAGGTTTGAACTTTTACCAACTTGTGTTGTTAATACAACATTAGAACCTATTATATCATGATCAATTCATATGTTTTCAAAACTAACATTTTATTGTACCTCATTTACATTTCCAAAACATTTTTTAGTGTTGGTTTTCTAGAACTAAATATTTTTACTTTAGATTTCATTTATATTCAATAAACTAAATATTAATAAAAATATTTTATTACATATTGTTCAGAATTCTACATGACATTAATTTAATAATGTCATGGAATATTTTTCATATTGAAAAAGTAATAGTATCTCCCCATTATGATGAGAAACTTGAAATTACATGACTATAATATTAAACCTTATTATATGGTCAAATAACCTTCTATGATAGGGTATATAGTGAGTTGATTGTCAGGTGTGAGTACTCACAAACAGATGATACTTCATTTCATGAAGTTCACACATGATAGTATATATGATGGGATATTATGAGAATAAACATGCTTGTAATAATTTCACATATTTGCGTGTCATTGGATATTCTTGTCTACGAGCATGTGTAATGATCCTTAAATTTTAAGATTATTATTAATACATGTCATGACTCATGAACTTTAATGTATTTCCATAAACCTTGATGACATATGATCACGATGAGGTTGGGTATGTTGGGTGCATCATAAATTATATGTTATTAATGAATATATAGAGGAATGATTTTTCACTTCTATCTTTATGGAAGTAGATGTCTTGATCCTTTGATTGAAATGGAATCATCCCATTAAATTCCATGGACACAGTGTATAAAAAAGTTTATTTTATATAATCAAAGAAATACATATCAAGTATATAGGTTTATGACATGGGTGTGAAAATTGATTGATGAGATATCATGAAAAAGATATTATATTACACAATTATCATTCATATGTGGTTGTTGTGTTGTGATATATCTTCTTCCTCTATGGGTGTATTAACCTGTTTCTAGATAATAATCTTATACTTTAGACCATTTTACCTAATGCCACTGATGAAGAGGCCCATATAGCCACACACAAAGTGTTTTCTTTGATCTCAGTTAAATATTATTTATATTTAACCATTGGAATAAATATTATTCTCTAGACTAAGAATTAATATTTATTCAGGTTTTAATAATTGACTTCAAATATTAAATAAATATTTATGAATAAGATAATTATTTAATTATGTGACTATGTAATATTTATTTATCTCTTTTTTTCACACAATAATAAATAATTATTTATTTGTTAAATAAATAATTTATTTAGTTACATGAATATTAAATAAATATTTATTCACCAAACTATGAATAAAATATTTATTTATTTATTGAATAATTAATATTTATTTAAATATTTATTCATGAATTCAATAAATATTGAGGAGGATGAACATATTAGATTTGTATGGTGATAAATATTTATTTACCAAACTATAGAAGAAATATTTATTATTTCATAGGTTTGTGCACAACAATTTTCTCTCAATATCTCCATCCTCCTCTCTTCCTCTCAAGAAAAAGAAGATTAATATAAATTACTTCAAGATCAAAGGAACATGAAGCAATCAAAGAAAAAAATAAAAAAAGATCAATCGACCATGCTAGAACCTGACATTTTATCAGCATTGTTTGGAAATCTAAGGAGCACATGAGAATCACTGCTAGAGGGGATCTTCTTTGGATCCTTTCTATGAAATGGAGATACACCGATTAGTTTAGAACAATCAACACCATCAACGTATAAAGATTTCAAGACCAAGATAATATTTTTTCTTATATTTTAAATTAATTATAAATTAACATGAAAATATTCTCTCTCTTAGTTCTAAAAAATCATTTATCAATGTTCTTTGGAAAAAATTTCATTGGTCCTGGAATTCACATCATTTAAATTAATAATAATCCATTTAATTTGAGAAAATACAAGTTTCCCATAAACTTAATAGAGGCTTCCATTATGTCTGAAACCATTAATTGTATTAGAGCGATCACATTCAATTTATAATTATTTATTGTTTTTTTGATTGTTTATGTATTTAAAATTTAGTTTTAGTTTAATGGAATTAATTATTATAATAGAATCATTGATATTTATTCTTCTTCCCTTTATTTATCACCCATTTAATCTATATCTGATTAAAAGTTATTGAATAACACTTGAAAAAACCCATTTGGATATGCAGATGATTCTGGTCAAGAGTACACAATGTGTAGATCAGAGGTTTACACCATGCACTTGTATTGAATTCAATATGATAACTCCTAAATTAATTGAGTGCATCATGTATTAAATACACATGTATTGCATTGAATGAAAACCGTGTGTTGACTAGGCGAGGTTAGCACATGGCTCACTAGACTACACACTGTGTAACTCTATTACCCTTTATGTAGTCCATGTATTTTCATAGCTGGAAACATGGGGTCCAATATATGTCATGAATTTATTACATGACATGGGGAATGAGAACCATTTAACAAGGAAATTACATATATTTACTTGATGTACATGTCTTATACCTCAGAAATGTCCATGCAGAGATACTTGTTTAGTCACTAGAGGTGTATCACAGACATACAACGAGTCATATACATGGAATTTAACTAGATGTACATTCCATGTACCCAAAAAATTATGTGTTCCATGTGTAATTTATTAACTCATACAAACTATATAATAGGTTTTATATGATATTAAATGCCCAATTAATTTCTGTATAAAATCTAAACTACACACCATGTATAGTCATTATACATCGACTACTCTATCCACATTAAAAGAATTACTCGCTATGCTAATTAACATGTGTTCTGTGTTCTATTTAATTGAAATTTACACACCATGTAATTAAATTATAAAATATTTATGTTAAATTCCTCACGATTAGACTGTATATGATCATAATATATACCTATTAGTTTGAAAATATACTCACAAAGTTTCTTCCAAGTACAATATTGTAATTATTTTAATAAATCTTAAATAAACTTAATTTATTTAATTTATTTAAAATCACAGAATACAAGTATCTCCAAGATAACATCTATGAAGATTATGATAAATTGAATTAATTAATTAATTAGATTAATTCGAACATGTTTTATCTTAATAAAATAATGAATCGAAATGAATTATAGAAAGTTATTTTAAATGTGCACTTGTTTTACAAGTGGATGATCATGAGATTATACCAACCTATGTATTTGTATAGTTTATTTTAATTTAATTATTTAATGGTATTTTTTAATTATTTTATTAAATTGATGGACTATGATTCGTCCATCCCTCCTTATTATATATCGCCCCACATACCCATGGTTTCTTTTATATAAACCCCCTTTCTGGTTCCCTTCACCTGTGAGTGAAGTAAAATCATTTCAAGGATGGAGATCCCAGTCACATGGAGTTGGTTCAAGATAGAGTTGAGGTGAAACCAAAACAAGGAGATAAAAATATAGGGGTGGAATGTTGTAACTCAATCCCAAATTGGATCAAGGAGTTTCTTTCCCTTAGGGATAATGGTTTGTTTATTTTCTAATCGATAGAAAAACATTAGTTAAATATCATGATCGTGCCATGATTTATTTAATTTATTTATATTTGGTGAATGGTTTATTTTATGGATAAAATACCATGATCACATAAATAAATGAATAAATATAAAAATAAAGAGTTAAAATAAAAGGATTCTGTGTAAATATTTAATCAAGAGCATGGTTAATCACTTAAGTAAAATTCACCTAATATTAATAAGACATGTAAAAGATAAAATAAGAAAATTTACACATGATAAAAAACTCACAAGTTAATATCAAGTCGTTAATATTTTAATTACCTAAGATTAATATGGACCCATAATTAAAGTGCCGCTTCAGGCCCTTATCGGGTGAACTTTAATTATCAGGAAATCTAAAAAAACATAGTGTGTTGACTTAATCAAACTTGTATTGGATTCAGCAACCTTTTTTTATTCAATAAAACGGCGGAGGCTAGTGTTAAGGAAATCCGAGTCAATATTTTAGAATTGGTGAGTCCACTTATAATGGACCATACTTTACATACATAGATATTAATTCAAAATTGAATAATATTCATTACAAAACATAAAAAAACCACTCTTGGACCATATAGGTTTAGTTTCTTTAGAAACTAGGAAACATAAACAAATTGTTTATAAGACATCTACATTATCTCCCACTTATTTATTTATAATTAGACCCCTTTTTGACATATCTCACTTAATACCCTTCTTCATGACTTGGGGAAAAGAAACATAAGAAAGGGTGAGCTCAGATGCTTAGTAAGGCTAAAAAAGGGAGATATCAATTATATCATAATCATAAGTCATAATAACATAACATTTTAAAATATTATCCTACATATGAAAGATCATGATATCATGCCATGGGATAAATAATAAAAGTCCATAAGATTCAATGAACGTAATCCCAAAAGTAATAACATAAGGCATTAATATTTTGGATATACACATAAGCATATAAAATCATTTCATATTAGTCAAGGCTCATTGCCAAGACCATCATAAGGGAAAAAGTCCATTACTGAACCATGTTCACTCCTCATTCCAGCCCTGTATTACTGAAACGAGATCATTTCCTGTTGTAGAACTGTTTATATCATGAGATATAAATCTTTACCCAATTAATTAGAGGGAGATATAGGTCCCACCCATCTCATAATGAAATCATTCTTATGTGTTCCAAAAAAACATAAATCATTCATCATAGCATAACCCAAGGAATAAAATGGACTCCTTAAACATAATTTCATCATAACATAATCCATATAAAACAAATGGATTTCATAAATAACATTCCATAAAAAAGATAATCAAACCATATGAATAATAGGGATAATATACTTGAAACATAACCCTATTAAATAATGTAATCTTAGATGGAAAATAATTTTGATTGAACACTTGAAATTAATTCATGAAGTAAATTTCCTTTCTTCTTCATAAAAGTTTTCATTTCTCAAAATTCCATGAAATTTAAAAATAAAATAATTTATTTTAAAATAAACTAGAAATATTTTAAAAGAAGATTCATGGAAATAAGGCGTTATGAAATCAAAAAAATCCATTCATGCCGTAGAAGTTAAAAGAAAACATCCTTCTTATACTTTTGTTATAAATTCAAAATGTACCTTGTATCAAAAACAACAAAATATTCCTTTCATACCATTTCATAAAAAATAACCAATGGGTAAAATTGAATTTAAATAATATTAAAAGAATATGAAGAATATTTTATAATATATATGTATAAAACATGTACATGGATGATAAATATAACCTAATGAATACTTACGTATAAACAATCTCAGATAAAAATGAGATTACAAAATTATCCATTACCTTAGTTCTGATATCCTTTGTATGTATCTGAAACTCCTGTATAATGATTTAAATAATGTCATTAACTTATTCCAGAATCATATTCATTTTTATTATATCATATATTATCACATTATCATCTTTTTTTAATAACTTTTCATTATTACTTGTTATTCAGGTATAAACAACTTCATTTTCTTATGCATGTTTTGTCCAATAAGTTCTGATAATTCTTCATTGTTTATAGTTATATCATTTAAATAATGATATTAATATAATATATATCATATTTATTCATTCTGTACATTTATATTATCATAATTTTATGGATATCCAGTAGAATGAATCGTATCGCATCATGGAGATGGTAGGCCGTACGTACGCACGAATGATGATATCATTCCTTTAATTATGAACTGGTATGAAAGTGGATGGTATATATATTATTCAAAAATAAATATATTGTTATAATAATCATATATTTTTATTATTTCCATTATTATACCCATCCAAGTAAAGTGGAGGTGAAAAACAGATTACACCAAGAAGTAGAGACGATAATCCACATGTATACACATGTGGTGATTTTTTTTTGCATAGGATAATAAAAAATCATTATATATTTCATACTGGAGTTATTAATTAATAATGAAAACAACAAAGTAAAAGGAAGTAGAAGGAGAAATGATCTTGAGAGAGTCGGTAAAGGAGATTACCTCTTTTTCGGCAATCTCCCTCTATATCTCTTCTTAAAGGCACTAAAATTAGTCTTTTGAGAAAAAAAAGAACCTCTAAAACGTGATGGTATGGATGAAATTGAAGGCTCAATGAGTTATGAATAAATTAGTGAAGATTTTCCCTTTTATAGTTGAGGTTGGGGGCACCTTTGGAATTTCCAAAAATATTAATTTATAATAAAATATAAACACATAAAAAAACCTAAAAAATGTCATAATTTTGAATATGATATGTGATAAGGTTTTAATATCATCAACCAATGAATTTTAGACAATTATTTCTATCAATTTAGACCTTATCATTTTAATTAACACTTAGTTATTCTATTTAATTTTTTACTAAGGTAACAAATATTTCAATATTAAAAGGGTGCAATATTTACTTATTTCATATCAATTAGACCATAAATGAATAATTTAGAACATTTTTGAACATATTATAATTATCATATATTTTTAAAAAATGTTTTATTATTTTTAAATAATTTAATAATATATAATTTTGATAAACAAACAATAGTGTCAATTTTGACACTATTCAATTGATTGATTTTAAATATATGAAGACAACAAGTTAAATTTGATTTTTTTTTTATATTAATAAGATGTCAAGATAATATAAAAAATTAATTATACATATTAATTATTCCAAATTATATTTATTTTAATATTTCTAATAACATTTATTTGTTATCTTCATTAATAAGCAATAACAAATACATTTTGTGTAATTATTTAATATACTTATTTGTTGAATAAAAATTAAAAATAAAATACTATGAAAAATATAATTCATCTATATTTCATAATAATACTTATAATAGAACATATCTTCAGGAAATTCCAACATTAAAAATGTTATATTTATTAAAAAATAAATGTGACAAATTTAACATCACTCTAAATAAAATATTATAAGTGTCATAATCTATTCCATATTTCTCCAAATGATCAATAAATAATCTACTAGATGATTATGGTTGAGATATACTCAACCAATAATATTTTTTCAAGTGTCTGTGTATTTTAATGGTTATTATCCAAAAATCAGTTTATTGATTTTTCATTAATTAAATAATTTCTGTATCATCAATGTATAAGCCTTTAAGGTAATTATTTATTTCCTAAAAATTAAAAATAAAATACCATGATAAATAAAAACATTCTAGGTTTCAAATGAGAATTTATATTCGAATTTATCTTCTTTATAACTTTATATTAAAAATAATATAGATATTAAAATTTGAATGAGGCATATCTAACTTTTGTTTAAATAAATTAAATTAAATGATCTAATCTCATCCAAGTAGCTTCCAAAGGATACCATTTAGACTCAAGGATGATTTAATTAGAAAAAAATAATCCAATTATATTAGGACAAGTGTTAGGGTAATTTTATAATGTCATTTTTACCTTTAATTACCCGATTTACCCTTTTACCGTATTAATAAAAATTACCGAAGTTACTATTCATATTTACAAAAAATAAAATAAATATAATTACATAATTTGGACCTAATTATTGAAAATATAGAATCCATTTTTCAAAATTCAAAACATAGAAGTTACAGTAATTAATTTAAAATTAATCTTGTCAGAATGAGAAAACGGGTTTTAAAAGTTAAAATGTTGTAAAAGATTGGAATGTTTTTACATCTAAATTCAAAGTAAAATTAATTCCAAATACCTAAATTATATTAAATTATAAAAATATATTCTATTTATACTTTGAAACTATTCAATAATATAATTGAACCATATAAATTATTTCATTGAAAAAAGTTGTATTTAATTAGTATATTTTTACTATTCATCAAAACTTGAAAGTTATCAAAAAGATATAAACAATTTATCCAAAGTAAATTTTTATATCCCAATTCCAATTAATAGGTTATGTTGTGGTATAAAAATTATTAATGTGTCAAAATTTTAATTTTAAATGGTTTCTCCATTAAAAGCCAATAAAATTACCCTTTTGAAAAATATAGGTTTTCATACATAAAATAGGGTTTATTCATACCCAATAACTAAAATATCTATTGGATGAATATAGAAAATATTTTATATAACATATATATTCCATTAATTTCATTTACTAATTTCAATTCAATTAATTTATTAATCCAAAAAATACAAATAATTTCTTTAAATTTAATTGGTTTATATTTTTCATAAATAATTAGTAGCCAAAGAATTCACCATACATTTTTATATATTTGTTATATTTATTTCTGATAACTTAATGGCTAGTTATAATGTTAATTTGATACCAAGGGTGTCTCACGGGTCTTTTAAATTCATTATTGTGTGTAATGTAAACTATTGAAGAATGATAATTATTTAAAGAAAAAATTTCATAAAAACATCCTAGTGTTACATTATACCCCCCTTAAATGGAATTTCTCCCTAAAAATCCATCACTTGGATGCAAACATATGAGGATAAATATACCTCACCACATCCTTAAGTTCCCATATAGCTTCCTCAAATTGGTGGTTTTACCATAAAACTTTAACCAAGCGAGTGGTATTGTTTTATAGAACTTTTTCTCTACGATCCAGAATCTCTATCTATTATTCTTCATAAGAAAGGTCTTTCTCCAATGGTATGAATTCTAAGTTTAGTACATGTAAAGGACCAGGTATGTAATTTATCAGGAGATATACATTGAACTCTTCGTGAACTTGAGAGATATTTGGTGGAAGCACCAATCAATAAGCTACCTTCCCAAAATGATACAATATTTCAAAAGGACCAATATACCCAGGGCTTAGGTTGCCCTTATTTCTAAATCTCATTACCCTATTCCAAGGAGATATATCTAGAAACACCTTATCACCAACTTGAAACTCTAGGTTTTTTTGTCGGTTGTCAGCATAACGTATTTATCGACTCTGAGATTATATTATGTGTTGTTGAATAGATGTAACCTTTTATTCTATTTCATAAACAAGATTGGTTCCTAATAGATTCTTTAACCAACTTCATCCCACAAAGTTTGATTTCTAAATTTATTTCTATAGAGGGATTCATAAGGAGACATCTGAATACTAGAGTGAAAGCTATTGTTTTACGAAAATTATACCAAAGGTAGGTGTTGATCCTAACCACCTTAGAAATATATTGGGAAAGATCTCAACATATCTTCTAGAGTTTGAATTGTCCCCCCAAACTGACTGTCTTTCTGAGGATGATAAGAAATTCTTAAACTTAACTCTTTATCCAAATCTTGTTTAAGAATTCACCAAAACTTCAAGGTAAACCTCAGATCCTGATTAGATATAATTGAAAGTGGCACTCCATGCAATCTTACCAATTCTTTTATATATATCCAGGAAAGCTGATTGAGAGATAAATATTCTCTAATACCTTTAAAGTGTGCCGAATTCATAAGGTGATCAACTATAACCCATATATCATTATACCCTTTTATATGTCTTAGGAAGTCTGAAAAAAAAGTCCATAGTGATATTTACCATTTCCATTATGGTATGGGTAATGGTTATAACACCCCCTTAGACTTCTATATCTTAGCATTAACTTTCTGAAAAACCAAGCATCGAGAGACATATTCAGCAACATCTCTTTTCATGCCATCCCTCTAGAAATAATATTTCAGTTCCCTGTACATTTTTTTCTTCCAAGATAAATAGAGAATGAAGAACTATGAGCCTCATCCGACATCTCTTTCTTTAATTCTGGTATGGGAGGAATACAAACCCAGTTACTAAACCTTATTATTCCATTAAAATCAAGGTTTAATTCAGGAACTTTTCTCACCTTCTTTTGTATCTATACATCTTCCTTTTATGCCTCCTTAATCTTCAATTCTATATATGGTTTAATATTCATTTGAAAAAAATAATATTTCTCCCCTTCCTTTAAAATTTCAAGATACATTCTTCACAAATCCATAAATATTGGATCTTTTATAATCCTCATTATGGATAGGATAGCATGGTCCTTTCGACTTAAAGAATCTAACACCTTGTTTTCTTTC
Source organism: Viscum album (assembly GCA_963277665.1). Classification (NCBI taxonomy): domain Eukaryota; kingdom Viridiplantae; phylum Streptophyta; class Magnoliopsida; order Santalales; family Viscaceae; genus Viscum; species Viscum album. Next base: position 1,699,827,284 of record OY728158.1, on the reverse strand, counting down.
CCAGGGTGGTAATGTATCAAGAATTTATAATCTTTAATCATATCAAACTATCTTATTTGGCACATATTCATCTCCTTTTGTGTGAAAATATACTTTAAACTTTTATGATCAGTATAAATTTCACACCTTTCAACATAAAGATAATCCCTCCACATCTTTAATGAAAATATTACCTTAGGTAACTCCAAATCTTGATATGGATAATTTGGCTCATGGATTTTTAGTTGTTGTGAGACATAATCTATCACCATATCATTTTTCATAAGAAAACATCTGAGTCCCTTCTTTGATGCATTACTGTAGATCAAAAACCTTTCTCCACAACAAGGTAGTATGAGCACAGGTGCACTTGATAACCTTATTTTTAGCTCTTTGAAATTCTCTTCACATTAAATGAACTTAAATCCTTTCTAATTAAACTTGGTGAGTATATTAGATAGTCATGAATAATATTTTAAAAAACATCAATAATATCCATCCAAACCAAGGAAAATTTAGATCTTAGTTACTATTTTCAGTCTAGTCCAACTTTCAATAAATTCTATTTTTTTAGATCCATAGACATCCCCTCTTTTGAGATTATGTGACCTAAAAATGAAAATTTATAAAGCCAAAATTCAAACTTGGTAAATTTTTCATAAATATTATCCTTTCTTAGGGTATTTAGTATAATTATCAAGTGATCTTAATGTTCTTCCATGATCTTAAAATATACATTAATATTATCAATAAAGACCACCACAAACTGATCAAGATAGTCTCTAAAGACTCTATTCATTATATCCGTGAAGATAGTGGGGGAATTAGTAAGGGCAAAAGGCATCACTATAAATTTATAGTGTCCATAAATTATATGAGATGCCTTCTTTCGTAAATCCTCATCCTTAACCCTTAATTTATGATATCTTGAATGAAGACCAATATTGTAAAAGTATTTAGCTCTACGTAGTTAGTCGAATAAGTCATCAATGCGGGGAAGATGAAATTTGTTCTCGATAGTGATCTTGTTAAGTTCTCGATAATCAATGCAGAGTCTTATTGATCCATATTTCTTCTTAACAAATAGAATAGGTGCACCCAAAGGTGATTCACTAGGGTGTATGAATTCCTTGTCAAAATTCTCTTGGATTTTCTTCTTCAATTCATGCAACTCAATTGGTGCCATTCTATAAGGTGTCTTTGAAATAGGCATAACACTCGGTATGAGTTCTATTGAAAACTCAACTTCACGATTCGGTGGATGACCTATAAATTCTTCTGTAAATACATAAAAAATTCCCATACAATAGGTGTATTATTAATGGAGAGTTTCTTCCCAACCATTTGAGAAATATAACCTTCATTTATAGGAATAAAGACCTATAATATGGAATAAATTTCCACCGGAAGGTCATACTCATAATTGCATCGATAGATGATCATATATTTATCCGAAATATGAAATGCGACTTCCATTCCTTAGAAATTGATATGAGATCCATATAGAGAAATACAATCCATGCTAAGAATCACATAAAATTCAACTAAATTAAGGGTCAAAAGATTTACAGGAAGCACTTTCCCACAAAATTTAATTAGAGAAGAATTATAAAATTTTGATACGACAATTGTTCCATTAGGATTTTTCATAGCTAACTCAACATCTAATTGTTGAGGCAATATGGTGATACCATTATAAAATACTTCATAAATAAAAGAGCCGGTGATTCCAAAATCAAATAAAACATTTTCTACTTTAGAGTGGATGGTAAGTGTACCTTTCACCACTTCATTATTGCATTCCACATCACCAATAGTGATCACATGTGACTTTACTTTGTATTTGTCCTTAAGAGTTTTCTGATTTCGATCATTATCAATAACCCTTGGATTAGGGCATTTATTGGAATAATGCCCCATTTCCTTACACTTGTAGCATTGAAGTGTAGGAGGTGCATTCTGTATAGCCTTTTATCTATTCGCATCATTAGATATATTTTTTCCATAACTTCTGCATTCGACTACCCAATGACCTTCTCTCCCACACTTAAAACATTTTCTATTCCCTTTAAGACAATTTCCTCCATGTTTATTTCTACAATTTGAGCATAAGGGAAAATTCATCTTCTTTTCAGTGTGGTGTTTATATTTCCCCTTCTCCAATGGCACGAATTCCTTCATTTTTATTTATTTTGATAATCCACCTTTCAAGGGGTGAGGTGGAACCCTTACAAGGCCCTTAGGCATAAGTATTACATGGCCCATAGGCCTTAGAGAAATTCAATGCCCATAGGCTTCAAACATTACATACAACCCAAACTAACTACTTGGAACTACTCCTCCCCAGCATCTTCATCGTGAAATCAACTCTCCACCTTTTTATGGCTGTTCGACTAAGCTTTATTGTGCATGCATAGGCTTGTCCTAATGGCAGGTTCCATACCCTATCATTCTTGCAATCCATTTAGCTTCTACATTGGTGCATTCTTCTTACTCATCCTTCTTCTGAAACTTGTTCCTTGTAGGTTTTCTGGTTTGTATCTGCACTTAAGGTGGCCCGAAGGCCTTGAGGTGGCCCGAAGGCCTTGAGGTGTCCCGAAGGCCTTACCGACCCAAAGTCCTGGGTGTCTTGAAGGCTTTAAAGGACTTGATGACCAAATCAGTGGCCCGAAGTCCCAAACGGGGTAATATTCCCAGCTGCTACAGTGCTAAACAGTGCCTACCACAGTCCCCGCTACAGTACCTGCTACAGTACTGCACATTCCCTACTACAGTACTGCACAGTTCATGCTACAATACCTATGACAGTACTACTACAGTCTGCTACAATAACTGCTATAGTCCCATAAATTAGCCTCCGCTTAGATTTGATCTCGGGTCATCTGGATGCTCTTAAGGAGTCCTCACCAACTGGGCTGAGGCTCATGTGCATTTATATTTTCCCTTTAATTCCATTTTTCTTTTATTATAAAACCCATAGTATTGATGGGTTACTCCAATATCCATCTCAACCTTAAGAGCACATCAAAAAATTTCCTTATAGATATTAAATCCCCTTATGGATAATTCCCTTTAGATACTTGGTTTTAATCCACTAAAGAATTGATCAATTTTACTCTCAGGTTGGATAATAATTCCATAAGTGTACCTTGTGAGTCTAGTAAAATTTTCTTCATAGGTACCAATGGATTCATCATCCTTTTAATTAATATCAAGGATATATTTATCTATCTGTGTTCAAAGAATATTAGGGAAGAAATTATTGAAAAATAAGTTATTAAACTCATCCCATTCCATGGATTCAATTTCATCTGTTTTCCTCATATTCTTGATAAGGTTCCACCATTGATCAGTTTCACCTACCAGATGATATACTTCTAAGATTACATTTTCATGTTCTAAACATTAGAGAACTGAAGATATCTTTTTAGTGGTACTGATCCATTGTTCATCCACTAATGGATTATAAAACCCGCTAAAATAAGGTGGATGCTACCTCATGAAGGACTCAACAAAATTTTGTTCCCTCCTTTTCTTGTTTGGATGTCCTAGATGATTCATAGCTTTAGTAAGTTGTGTGGGCATATCTACAAGATTTTTCATTCAGCTCCCATAACATTTGGTTTCTTAGGAGTACAATCACTGCATTTCCCCTTGTATCCAACATTAACACGGTTCCTTTAGGTTACAACCATTGAATAAAACCAAGAAGCATAGTATGAGAAATACTAATCATAATGGGAGAACCACATAATCAAGAATACAATTTCAATTTATGACACTTTAGGTTTTATCCTAGGTTATTCATGATCATTTCTAAGGAACTAGGATTATAACATATAAACTTAGGTTTCTTACTAATGTTTTCTCATCCCAGTTTCAAATGGTTAACATACCTTTCCTCTGATACCAAATATAATGGACCATACTTTACATAAAAAGATATTACTTAAAAATTGAATAATATTAATTAAAAAACATAACAAAACCATGCCAGGACCATATATTTTTAGTGTCTTTAGAAACTAGGAAACATAAAAAATTGGTTCATAAGACACATACATTGTCTCCCGCTTATTTCTTCATAACTAGACCCCTTTTTGACATATTTTACTTAATACCATTCTTCATGAGCTGGGGAAAAGATACCTAAGAAAGGGTGAGATTAGATGATTAGTAAGGGTAAAAAAGGTAGATATCAATCATATCATAATCATAATACATAATAACATAAAATTTGAAAATCTTATCTTGTATATAAAATATCATGATATCATGTTATGGGATAAATCATAAAAGTTTATAGAGAATAAATGAACATAATAGCAAAAGTAATAACAAAAGACATGAATTTTTTTGGCATACATATAAGCATAGAAAATAATTTCATATTATTCAAGGATTATTTCCAGGACTATCATAGTAGAAAAAGTCCATTACAGAACTGATTTCACTCCTTGTTCTATTCTTGTATTACTGAATTGAGATCATTTTCCATTCCATCCCTCTCTATCTCATGATATATAAATATTTATCCAACGAATTAGAGGTAAATATAGGTCCCAACCATTTTATAATTAAATCATTCTTATGTGTTCCATAAAAACATAAATCATTCATCATATCATAACCCAAGGAATAAAATGGATTCCTTAAGAAACATTCCATCATAACATAATCAATATAAAACAAATGGATTTCATAAATAGTATTCCATAAAAAAATAATTAAACCATAGGAATAATAGGTATAGTACACTTGAAACATATCCCTATTAAATAATGTAATATTAGATGGAAAATAATTTTGATAGAACACTTGAAATTAATTCTTGAGGAAAATATCCTTTCTTCTTCATAAATGTTTTCTTTTCTCAAAATGATGCACAATTTAAAAAAAGAATAATTTATTTGAAAATAAACTTGAAATATTGTAAAGGAATATTCAGGAAAATAAAGCATTATGAAATCATAACAATCATTTCATGCCATAAAAGTTAAAATAAAACATTCTTATCGTACTTTCTTTGAAAAGTCAAAAAGTACCTCGTATCAAAAATGAAAAAAGATTCCTTCCATACCATTCCATAAAAATTCACCAATGGGTAAAATTTAATTTAAAAAATAGTATAAGAATATAAATAATACTTTATAATAAATATATATAAAACATGGACATTGATGATAAATATACCCCAGTGAATACTTATGTATAAGCAATCTCAGAAAAAAATGAGATTGTGAAATTATCCCTTACCTTAGGCCCGATATCCTTTATATGTATCTGAAACACCTATATAATGATTTAAATAATTTCATTGACTTATTCCAGAAGCATATTCATTTTTATGATATCATATATGATCATATTATCATCTGTTTGTTAATAACATTTCATTATTACTAGTTATTCGGGTATAAATGACTTCATTTTCTTATGTATGTTTTGTTGAATAAGTTCTGATTATTATTAATAGGTTATAGTGATATCATTTCTAGAATTATATTAATATAATATATATCATATTTATTCATTTTATACATTTATATAATCATTATTTAATGGATATACTGTAGAATGAATCATATCACATTGTGGAGACGGTAGACCGTACATATGCACAACGATGATATCATTCCTTTAATTATGAAATGGTATGGAAGTGGATGATATATATATATATATATATATATATTGTTATAGAATAAATATATTGTTATAATAATAATATATAGTTATTATTTCCATCATTATACCCATATAAGTAAAGTGGTTATGAAAAATAGATTACACCATGGTGTGGAGACGGTAAGTCGTACGTATGCATGCGTGGTGATTTAGTTTTTTGTAGGATGGATAGAAGGTGGAATAAGGTTGTTCCATGAACATAATAACATCTAATTATAAAGTTTATACTGGATTTATTACTTAATATGGAAACAGTAAACGAATAGAAAGTAGAAGAAGAAATTATCTTGAGAGAGTCGGTAAAGGAGATTACCTCTTTTTAAGTGAGATCCCTCTAGATCTCCTCCTAAAGGCACTAAAGTTGGTCTTTTGAGAAGACCAACACCTATAGAACGTGACTAGGGAAGTTGAGAAGGGAAATGGTCAGGTTATGGGTGAACTTTAAGTCTCAATGAGTTATGAATAAATGAGGGAGGAGGTGTCCTTTTATAGTTGATATTGGGGGCACCTTTTGAATTTCTAAAAATATTAATTTATAATAAAATCAAATCACATAAAAAACCCTAAAAAATATCCTAATTTAGAAGATGGGATGATATAATGTTGTAATATCATCAACCAATAAATTTTAGACTAGTTTTTTTTTCAATTTAAACCTTATAATTTTAATTAACACTTAGTTATTCTATTTAATTTTTAACTAAGGTAACAAATATTTCAATATTAAAAGGGTAAAATATTTATTTATTTGATTTCAATTAGACCATAAATGAATAATTTATAATTTTTTTGAATATATAATAATTATTATATATTTTTTAAAACAAATTATGATTTTTAAATAATTTAATAATACATCATTTTGATAAACAAATAATAGTGTTAATTTTGACACTATTCAATTCATTGATTTTAAAAATATGAAGATAAAAAGTTAACTTTGAACCAAATATTTTATTATATTTATAAGATTTCAAGGTCATCTAGAAAATTCATTGTACATATTAATTATGCCAAATTATATATTTTTTAATATTTTTAATAACATTTATTTTTTATCTCCATTAATAAAATAATTACAAATAATTTTTGTACAATTATTTAATTTACTTATTTATTGAATAAAAAATAAAACAAATACTATTAAAAAGATAAATCCTCTATATTTTATAATAATACTTATAATCGAACATATATTATGGAAATTCCTACATTAAAAATGTTATATTTATTAAAACATGAATGTGAAAACTTTAACACCACTTTAAATAAAATATTATAAGTGTTATAATATTTTCCTTATTTCTAAAAATGGTCAATAAATATACTCTTGGATGATTATGGTCGAGATATACTCAACCAATAAGATTTTGTCAAGTGTTTGTGTCTCTTAATGGTTATTATAAAAAAAATTAGTTTATTGATTTTTTATTAATTAAATAACTTTGACATCATCAATGTACAATCCTTTAAGGTAATTATTTATTTCCTAAAAATTAAAAATAAAATACCATGATAAATAAAAATATTTTATCTTTAAAATCATTATTTATAATAGAATTTTTCTTATGTATAACCTTTTATTAAAAATGATATAGTTATTAAAATTTGTGTGAGACTTTTTTAACTTTTCTTTAAATAAAATAAATTAAATGTCCTAGCTCATCCAAGTGGATTTTAAAGGATACCATTTCGAACCAAGAATTATTTGGGTCGAAAAACACTCATTCAATGATATTAGGAAAATATTTAGGGTAATTTTATAATATTAATTTTACCCTTAATTACCCAATTTACCCTTTTACCATATTAATAAAAATTACTGAGGCTACTATTCATAATGCCTAAAAATAAAATAAATCTATTAACATAATTTGGACATCAAAATTAAAAATATGGAATTCATTTTTCAAAATTCAAAATACATAATTAGTAGTAATTAATTTAAAATTAATCTCATTGTCAGAATGAGAAAACGATTTTTAAAAGTTAAAACATTGCAAAAGATTGAAATGTTTTTATATATAAATTAAATGTAAAATTAATACCAAATACCTACATTATATTAAATGATAAAAATATATTTCTATTTATACTTTTAATACATTCAATAATATAACTAAAGTATATAAATTATTTCGATGAAAAAAGTTTTTTTAAATTAAAATTTAGTATATTTCTATTATTCATCAAAACATAAAAGTTATCATAAAAATATAAAAAATCCATCCAAAGTAAATTTTTATAACCCAATATCAAATAATAGGTTTCTGTTTTCATATAAAAATTATTATGTGTTATTTTTTTTAAAAAGGGGTCTCTATTAAAAGGCAGTAAAATTATCCTTTTGAAAAATATAGGTTTTTATACATAAAATAGGGTTTATTCATACCCAATGACTAAAATATCTATTGGATGAATATAAAAAATATTTTATATAACACATATATTTCATTAATTTCATTTACTAATTGTAATTCACTTAATTTATTAATACAAAAAATACAAATATTTCATTTACATTAATTAGTTTATATTTTTCATATATAATTGGTAGCCAAATAATTCACCATACATTTTCATATGTTAGTTGTATTTATTCCTACTAAATTTATGTCTAGGTTATAATGGTAATTTTATACCAAGGTCATCTCGTAGTTTCGTTTATGATTGCATTCAATGAAATCTATTAAAGAAATGAAATTATTTAAAGAGAATATTTCATAAAAATATCTGGGTGTTACACCACTAAAAGGAACAAGTAACTACAATCCCACAGTTGGAAAGAAAACCTTCCTAAAGACATTCTTACAATTTTTATGGAATTTTTCTGAATTATAATAAGGGAAATATATATCCATGCATCTAGAATGTCCAAGTGATTGAACATTCTGAGTTTGATAGTGAGGGCTGTTGAGACTTTATAAAATAGTGGGAGACTTATTAAAATTAAAATTAGTACATCTGATATAATTTGTAATCATGTAAAGTACTAATAATCCACTCTCTTATTATTGTATAATGATTAAAAGTTTGTCAACCACATTATCCCTATTGATCAATCCTGAAGAAAGACCATATCCTTACTAGTAGTAACTTCCATGAATGGTTCATATGCTTACAGGTTGTACTGCACCATGAACAGATGTATTACGTGAGATAATCCTTAATCCCTAATCCTCCTAATAAGGAGGTGAGTGATGAGGAGCTAATTTTATAAAAAAACTTGAATGGTGTACTAGATGTTTAGTGTTTTATAATTTCATCCAGGTATAGTGAACTCATGATGTCACATAGGAACATGGATTCCTACAAAATACCCAAGATCTCCATGATCTTTTTCTGGAGAGATCCAAACATGAACAATGTGAGATATATAATGTACTATTTATGATAAATCTTGGAGAATGTGTTTTATATATGCCTCATGTAGTCAAAATTATTTTCTATATTGAGAGCCTATAGGTTATAGTGTTTAAAATACTTGATGATTTGCATAATGATCTCATTATTTCATCATTCCCTTAGAGATTCTATAATTTTTTAATTAATTTCAATATAAACAACATAGAAAAGTCTCTTCCAGATCTTATCTCTAAGATTCACCAAGTTGATAAGGTTATGAAGTGTAAAAATCCTTCTATCTTAATAGTGAATAATAGGAGAGTCCAGGTGAAGAGATCTAAGACTAACTCAAAGTATAATGATTTTTCAAAACACCCTCCTAAGAAGAAAAAGATCAAGGGGAATACAAGGTAACAATACACTATTTTTTTCACATGGGGCAATAAGGTCCATTGGATGAAAAATTTCACCCAAGAAAAGAAGAAAAGAGAAGATTCACGTGTGTTTGTTATCAAATGCAATCTATATGTTTCTATAAGTTGGGTATTAGATATAACATGGTGTGGTCACATATATATTCAAATATAAGAACTATGTAGATTACAGAATATTGATCATGGTGAGGTGGATTTATGAGCATCCAAATTATCCATACTTGTTGCTATAGCTATTTGAGATTATCACGTAACATTGCTGACTTAAATGATCTTAGTTTTGAAATTTTACTATTTCATGCCTCCAATCACCAAAAACAATATTTATATGTCTAAACTTGATATATATGGATTTATTTTCAAATTTGTAAATAAGTGTTGGTTCTTTTATATAGAAATAATTTTTTATGGTATAAAATATTTAAATAATGGTGTTTATGTGTTGGATTACATGAACCAATTATATCAATCGATAATGAAAATAGTTCACAAGACTTTTACCACACAAAAATATGACATCACTGGATAGGTCATGCAAAAAACTTTTTTTAACTAAATCACACAAATATGGATATTTGGATTCATTTTTATTAAAACCACTAGGTTTATTCCATACATGTTTTCAAGAAAAAACAAGCAAATTCTCATTTTTTGGAAAATGTGAACGGGCCAAAGAGCTTCTTGAGTTGGTTCATACCGATGTGTGTGTAAAATTTCTAGTTGAATCTATAGGTGTGTACTCATACTTCATAACTTTAACTTATTAATTTAGTAAATATCGATACATCTACTTAATATGGTATAAGTGAAATTATTTTGATAAATTAAAAGAATAAAATAATGAATTTTAGAACCACATTAGTAATAAGATTAAGAAACTCTTCTCAGACCATGGTAGAGAATATCTTAATCAAGACTTCATTGATTATTTATGTGAGTTTGGGATTCTATGTCAACTAAAACATATTTATACACCATAATGGAATGTTGTGAGTGAAAGGGGGAACCAAAATTTGTTAGAAATTGTGGGATCAATGTTGATTCATGTGTGTCTTTTATTATCCTTTTAAGGATATACATTATAAACAGAAACACACATACTAAACCAAGTTTCAAATAAATAAATAAAATGATATTCCATAAAAAATTTGGTGTGAAAATAATCCCTCACCATCAAATTTATGAGCGTCGTGTTGTGAAGAGTTTTTAAAGTCTATCTGTATCAAAAATATTTCACCATGATCCATTAAGTTTATATTTATAGTTTATCCAAAGGAAACTCGAGGATATTACCTATATGGTCATTTAGATAAATTTTTTTTGGTTAAAATACATCCCATCTATCTTGAAAGGGATCACATCCCTAAAATAGATAGTGGGAGTGAGATAAAATTTGATGAAGTCTAGAATCAAGATAGAAACGAGTTTCTAAAGGAAAAAATTACACAAATCCCCATGGAAAAAGGTTCTATAGTTACAAGTAATTCATATAAGTATGAGTAAGGTTATATAACCAGAATGATATGGTTTTATAGTCACCGAGAATGGTGACTCATTATTATTTGATAAAAATGATCATGTAATGTACAAGGAAGTAGTAAGTGGCATAAAAGATGACAAATGTAAAGAAGCTATGAATTATAAAATGAATTATGTGTACCAAAACCAAGTTTTTATTTTGATATATTGTCTATTGGATTTAATGTTCGTTGGTTATAAATAGGTATTCAAAAATAAACTCAACATGGATGGAAAGGTCAGTGATTATAAGGCAAAAATAATCGCAAGAGGGTTCAAAAAATATCAGGGAATAAACTATAACAAAACCTTTTCTCCAGTTTACATACTAAAATTGATCCAAATTATACTTACTAGAGTAACTTTTAATGACTATGATATTTTTCAGAAAGATTTCAATTTTTTTCCTTAATAGGATTCTTCATGAAGATGTCTATATAACACAACTAGAAGGGTTTTTGATTGAAAAGGATTCCAAAAAGGTATAAAAGTTGTATAGATATATTTATGGATTAAATAAAACATCTAGGTCATAGAATATTCAGTTTGATAAATCCATAACATTTTTTATAAAGAATCAGTGTGAGAATTATGACTATAAGCGGTTTAGTGGAAATGCGGTCATTTTCCTAATAGTTTATGTCAATAACCTACTTCTTATTAGAAACAAAATACATGTATTATATTTTTTAAGGACTTATTATAACAAACCCACTATTTATTTCACACTTAAACATAATTTATTACATAAAACCTTCACTTGATACAACATAGAAGATCGAGAGGTCTAGTGTCTTTGGGGATTAGGAACATTAAATTACAAGGGCATAACAACATAAAGAAACTTGGACACTAGAATTGATTAAATGTAAATGAGGTGAGAGAAAGGGGTGTCTCATAATATGTACATGAAATGGAAAGTAATGGGGTCATATAGATACATGTCCCAACATATTTAATGGAATTTAGATTCATAATACAAAATAATTGCTTGAATGTAAATGAGGAGAGAGAAATCCATTAGATAATTTTGGCACGATAACAGGTGTACATGGGAGGAATTATTGAGAGAGAAAGGGGTATATCATAATTAAGACATAAGTATGGAAGTATTTGGGAGGTTAGAAATTATACCCCAAATTTTTTAATTGAAAATAAAAGGGCATAACAACATAAAAAAACTTGGACAAAAATGAGAGAGGAAGAAATCCCTTACTTGGAAGTGTGATCCCAAAGGATTGGAAGAGTCTTGAGAGAGTCTTCTTGGGAGCTTGGGGAACCTTGGAAGGATTATAGAGAGATTAGGGAAGAGTTTGGACCAGCTATAAAGGATTTTAGTGAAGAGGAAGTGGGATCTTGGGTGGGTTTATATAGGAAAAGAGTGGGAATTCTTTATTATTTAGGTTTTGGACACCACATATTAAACTAATAAAAAACACAAGCCAACCCATGGTTTTTGCCCATGTTTTTTGAAAAAGGGGATTGAAAAAAATTATTTATAAGGACAATGGCTGAATGTCTTGAATTATTAGGCTTTCTTATGTGGAGGTGTGTCACACTCTCAAGGGAATCAATTTAAAAAGTTAAAATGTTTTGTATGTTTGGAGGGTCCACTAAAGCTTTGTGAAATAATTCCAACAAACCTAAAATAACATTATTTTAATGGTAAAACATATATTGGACGAACATCTCATTTATAGTATTTTATTACATCACTATTGGGTCATTATTATGTCATAAAACACATTATATAATTAAACGATATTTAATTTTTACCTAAAAATTTGACTATCTCAAAAAATTATGAAAAATTAACCATTGGATAATTTCAATGTCCTGATTCCAAAAAATAATATTCATTTTATCTAAATAATTTTATAAATATGTGATTTTTTACTTTTAAAATGAAAACCAACATTTATCGAAAATTCCTAGGTTTTGATAAAAACGGATTTCAAACCTTAATAAAAATCACAATTGTTTTCATAAAAATTATACGATCAGTTATATTTAATAAAAATTAATTTAGTAATATTATTTTATTAAAATATTATTTAATTCAAAAATCCATTAATTCGTTAAAATAAATTTCTTAATTTAATATTAACTAAAAATACTATTTGTGGTTTAAAAACTATTTACAAAGTAACAATAAAAAAATAAATGTATATTATTTATTCTATACAAAAATAATGCACATAATCATAGTTCTAGGGACTTGTTACATAAACCCTTATAACACCCACATATGACCTAAGGGTAAGGTGTGCGATGGTGACAGACTCTTGGAGTGACTCATATAACATTGCTCGGGTGGTAATCTCTATCAACTTCCGCTTCTCCCATAGGTGGTTCCATTCAAGCATAACGTGTTGAATCTCAGCTTGGGGTTGGTCAAGAGAGAATCCCAGTGATGACACCTCCTTTCCAAGCTCTGAAAAATTGGCTTCGTACAGAGTAATTCTACTGGATGAGGCCATCGCTTCCTTTGTCTAGGTAAATTGGATTTGTTAAAGACCTATATTTATACTAATCACGTGCTCACTATTCAACAACTATATTAGCAATGGTAACAATTCTTAATGGTATTTTTAAATCCAAAACCAAATAAGTGCATATGTTATATAACCATTTTAAATAATAAGATATTTAATTAGATCCAGAGGAATTTTCATTAATAAAAGTTTGGGTCGTTACAATCTTCCCCCCTGAAGAAATTTCTCCCTCAAAATTTTCTTTTCCCACACTAAAACAGATGCAGGTAACTCTACTTCATTACTTCCTCCAATTCCCACATTGCTTCTTCAAACTTGTGGTTTCACCACAACACCTTTACGAGGGGCATTGTCTTATTTCGTAGAACATTTTCCCTACAATCTAAGATATTCACCAGATTCTCTTTATAGGAGAGGTCATTCTCCAATGGTACCACCTCTGGATTGAGTACATGCGATGGGTCAAGTATGTACTTCCTCAAGAGTGATACATGGAATACATCATGTACTTTATATAGGTTCAGTGGGAGTTCTATTTGATAGGACACTGCTCCAATATGATCAAGGATATCAAAAGGGCTGATGTACCCTGGACTAATCTTTCCCTTCTTCCCAAATCTCATAACTCTCTTCCATGATGATATGCAGAGGAATACCAAGTCTCTGACATAAAACTCTAGGTCTCATTGATGATTATCAACATAGATCTTTTATTGAATCTAAGAAACTTTAATGTGCTACTAGATTGTCTTAACCTTATCCACCATTTCTTCAACCATTTCTAGACCTAGGAGTTTTTGCTCCCCAACTTCATCCCAACATGCTGGTGTTCTTCACCTCTTCCCATACAGGGATTCATAAGGATCTATTTGGATGCTTGAGTTGAAATTGTTGTTGTAAGATAAATAAAATAGAGGGATATGTTGATCCCATCCTCCTTTTATGTTCATTGAGCATGCTCTCAACATCTCCTCAAGTGTTTGGATAGTCCGCTCAAATTGGCTATCATTTTGAGGATGATAAGCTGTACTAAAGTTCATCTTAGAATCTAGATAATGTTGAAGAATCTTCCAAAACTTAGAGGCGAATCTTATATATCGATTAGATACAATCGATAGTGGTAATCCATGCAACCTTACCACATCTCGGATGTATATCCATTCCAGTTGATCCAATGAGAAATACTCTTGAATTGCAATGAAGTGTGAAGTCTTTGTAAGACGATCCACAACAACGCATATAGCATTGTTTCCTTTGGATGTCTTTAGAAGTACGATGACAAAGTCCATGGTGATGTTCTCCCATTTCCATCTTGGTATGGGTAATGGTTTCATCATTCCCTTAGACTTCTGCCTCTCAGACTTCACTTGCTGACATAACATGAACTTTGATGTATACTCAATGATCTCATTATTCATGTTATCCCACCAATAATGCTCTCAGATATCTTGATACATCTTTGTGTTTCCTAGGTGAATGGATAAATTCTAACTACATGCATCATCCAAAAGTTCTTTATTTAACTCTAGACTTGATGGAACACATAGTCTTTTACCAAATCTCACAATTCATTCTTCAATAACATTGAACTCTGATGATTTCATTTTTCTGATAGTTTCCAATTTATTATGAATTCCCACATCATCCTTTTACGCATCCTTTAACCTTTCCAAAAGATATGGTTGAGAAATCATTTGTGAAAGGATTGATGATGTTACCTTTTTTATGATTCCATGTCCATCTTCATCAAATCTAAGAAGAATGTGTCATTTTCAATTCTAATCAATGATAGAATTGCTGGGTCCTTTCTACATAGAGCATCCGCCACCCTGTTCTCTTTCCTAGGGTGGTAATGGATTGAGTAGTCATAGTCTTTGATCAGATCTAACCATCTTCGTTGGCCCATGTTTATCTCCTTTTGTGTGAATATATACTTGAGGTTTTTTTGGTCCGTATATATTTCACACTAATTCCCAAAGAGGTAATGTCACTAAATTTTCAAAATGAAGATTTATGCAGCCAACTCCATATTATATGTTGGATAGTTTTTCTCATGAACTTTCAATTTCCTTGAAGCATAGGCAATGGCTATCATTTTTCATCAACACACAGCCCAATCCCTTCTTCGAAGCATCACTAAATACTACAAAAAGTTCTCCCCTCGTGGGTAGTGTGAGAATGGGCATAGTGATAAGCCTACTTTTCAACTCTTTGAAGCTCTCTTCAAATTAATCACTCCAAGAAAACTTTACTCCCTTTAGAGTTAGCTTGGTAAGAGGGTTGGACAATCATAAGAAATTTATCACAAATCGGCGATAATATCTAGCTAACCTAAGAATCTATGGATATCCGTTACTAATTTTGGCCTTAATAATCTCTCAATTGCAACTGCCTTGGATGGATCCACAAATATCCCATTGCTTGTGATGATATGACCCAAGAATGAGACCTCCATCAACCAGAACTCACACTTTCTATACTTTGCATAGAGTTTCTCTTTTCCCAAGGTCTCTAGTATAATTCTTAAATGGTCCTAATGCTCCTCCTTGTTTTTAAAGTATATTATAATATAATCAATAAAGACTACCACAAATTTGTTGAGGTAATATCTAAAGAATATATTTATCAAGTCCATGAAGATTTATGGATCATTAGTGAGTCCCAAAGGCATTACTATGAATTCATAGTTCCCATATCTTGTACAAAAAGCAGTCTTGGGTATATCCTCCTTTTTCACACTTACTTGGTAATATCCTGACCAAAAATCCACCTTGAAGAAGTATTGTGATCTACGTAGCTGATCAAAAAATTCATCAATTCGGGGCAGAGGATACTTGTTCTTTATCGGGATTTTTTTGAGCTCATGATAATCAATGCAAAGGCGCATTGAACCATCCTTCTTCTTGATGAAGAGGACTGTTGCACCCCATGGTGAAGCACTTGGGCGTATAAACCCTCTATCCAGATTCTCCTGTAGTTATTTCTTCAGCTCCTCATGCTCGACAACAACTATTATAGATAGAGTCTTGGATATTGGCAATGCCCCAAGTATAAGACCAATTGAGAATTCAATATCTCTTCTAGGAGGAAGACCAATAAATTCCCCGGGAAACACTTTAGCAAATTCCCTCAAAATAGGCATGTCTTCAAGGATAGTTGATTCCTTATACTCAATCATCTGATCCAGATTCACATGCTCATAGGGAATTAATATCCACGCTTAAGATGATGGTGCAAAATAAGATTCATCTTCCTCCTTATACTTGTACAGAATTGGGGTTCGATTCTCCATATGGAGAGTGATTGCCCCATCACAACAATTTACGTTGTCTCTATATATAGAAAGTCAATCCATGACAAGAATTGCATCAAATTACACCAAAGGGAGTATGATGAGGTTCGCCTGGAATTCCAATCCATAAATTATGACAGCAGAGGAGTTATATTCGTAGGATGAAATGATTTCCCCATTTTCCGTTCTCACCGACATCTTTACTTCTATGATTTGTTATGGTGTTGGGATTGTTCTACTAAACCTTTGGGATATAAAAGAATGCGTAGAATGAGAATAAAAAAGTATGTTAACTATTCTTGAATGAATAAATAACATACATGTCACCAATTTATTGTTGGGATTCACTTTGGCGGTAGTGATTGAAAAATCTCACCCTTTCTACCTTGGAGGTTGTTGGTTGCCTCCGAAAACCCTTTTCTTAGGGAACTGGTTTACAAAGTGCCTGGTTCTTTTCAGTTTAAGAAGTGAAAAATGTGTTGAGCATAAAGCGGAGCATTCCTTTCCTTTTTCATAGCCACAAGTTTTTCTTGTTGGTAGTTAATGGCCACGTTCCCTTCTCTTCCACACTTAAAGCATTTTCTCATCCCCTTCAGTCATTTTCTAGGGTGCTTCTTTCCAAACCTTTGGAAAGTGGGGTTCTTGATTTTATTAGCACTATTGGATTTATCCATCGGACTTCCATAATTAAATTCCACCAAACACTTCTTAACCCCATGATACCCTTGAGATTCACCGATCTCCATTTCGACCTTGAGGGCACATCAGACAATTTCTTCATAGCTCTCGAAGTCACTGATTGTTAGGGATTTTTGTAGGCTAGGTTTTAGCCCACCAAAGAATCGGTCAACCTTTAATTTGGGGGTAATGAAAAAGATGAAGGCGTATCATGAAAGCCTTATAAATTTTTCCTTGTACTCCCTGATGGATTAGTCTTCTTTTTTTCTTGAGGACAAGGAAGTCTCTTTCCATCTTAAGTCAGAGGGTGTGAGGAAAATATTTGTCCAAAAACATTTTCTGGAAATCCTTCTATTCCAACGCCTCAATATCCTCCTTAGTCTTTGTATTTTTGATCAATGTACACCAATGATCAGCTTCACCCTCCATACAATAAGTATCCAGAAGTAACTTCTCTTGTTTAGAACTTTGAAGAATGGAGAAGATCTTCTCAATGGGGTTTATCCATTGTTCGATGATTGAGGGATCATATGATCCATTAAAAGTAGGGGGCCTTTGTCTCATGAATCACTCTAATGAGACTTGTTCTTTATTAGGGGGGGCTGAATGTTTCTCTTGACCCATGTTTCTATTCAAAACTTAAGTTAACTAAGAGAGTATCATGACAAAGTTCACAATTCCCACTCCCATCAGATTGTGCATCTCATTAGAACAGTCATCACATTGATCTTTGCATCAGTTGTTATCCTGAGTCCTCATATTATTGGACATTGTCTAGAATAAAAGGAAAGTTAGGGGTAACACATAAATGGGTAATATAAAGAAGAAAAAATAGATGACTTATAAAATACTTTTATTTCCTTAACTTATGAACTTATAGGCTTTAATATATGTTATCCATGATCTAATTACCAACATAAATTCTTAAGGGAATTTTTTTCCATTAATAATGGTTCATAATAAGATCATGAATTTACCAGAGAATATCCTCTAGTAGGGTCATAACCAAGAGTGCAACAAACCTGTTGTCATGCACCAGTTCTCGTTCGAGTACAGCTCAAAATGGTGTTTTTGGGTTTTACCCTTAGATACATTTGTACTAGAGCCACCTCTACCTGCTCGTATCCAGATAGGGATGTATTTTCTTGATAAACCACTTAATAAATACTCACTAAAATTTAGGGATGTTTTTATTATACTTAGTCTTATCCCAAAGGCTTTCACTAGGGTTTTCTAATCCCAATCCCAAAAATAACTAAACCTATCCTCTGATACCAACTATAACAACCCTTCTCTTTATTTCAAACTTAAAAATAATTTATTATATAAAAACTTCACTTGTTAAGACATTGAATATCGAGAGGTATAGTGTCTTTGGGGATTAGAAACATTAAATAACAACTTAAAACATAAAACACAACATATTATTGAAAACTTCTTTTACATGACCACAATATTCCTTCGTACTTTGCATTGCATGGGATAACCTGAGAACATGAATAATAATAGGGTGAGCTATAAAGATCACTAAGGGAGTAAAAATGAATAAAATTAAGAATAAAATACATGTTAGGAAATAGGCATATCAATGGATCATAAAAGAAACATGAATATAAAGGCATGATCATAACATAGAAATGTGGCATCAACATTTAACATGATATTAGCATGAGCCAAGGATCATTGGACATGGAGCATGATTAAAACCTCATTGTACTTGAATTATAATGAGTAAAACCTTATTGAACTTTATTTATCATGATACTAATATTTACCCAATGTATTGGAGCACTATCAGGGTTCACCCTTCTTAATCATTTCATTTCATGCATAAGTGTGCCACATGGATCATATAACATGGATTCATTAGACATAATAATTCATTACATGATAAATGAATGGGTAATTCATACATGAAACTCTATAATCAATAATTAAATGTGTATAAAGGTTAATACCCTTGATAGAGACATGGTCATGGTATTCACTACACAATTACTTTGGCTTGGAAAATCGCAGTGCAATTTCACAGCATAACGGCGTGTCATAAGAATTCATAAAAAAGGTTGATGAGAGAGAAAGAAGTGTATCATCATATTTACATGAAATTTACATTAATGGGGTCATATAAATATATGTCCCAACATATATAATGAAATTAATATTCATAATACAAAGTAATTGCTTGAATGTAAATGAGGAGAGAGAAACCCCTTACGGAATTTCGGCATGGTAATGAGTGTACATGGGAGGAATTAATGAGAGAGAAAGGGGTCTCTCATAATTAAAACATAAGGAGGAAATTATGGGGTAGGTTCAAAATTATACCCCAATATTTGTAATTTAAAATACAGGGGTATATAATCATAAAGAAACTTGGACAAAAATGAGAGAGGAAGAAATCCATTACTTGGAAGTGTGATCCCAAAGGTATGGGATAGACTTGATAAAGGATTCTTGAGAGCTTGGGGAACCTTGGGTGGATTATAGAGAGAGTATGGAAGAGGTTTTTCAAGCTCCAAAGGCTTTTAGTGGAGAGGAAGTGGGAGCTTGGGTGGGTTTATATAGGAAAAGAGAGGGGATTCTTTATTATTTAGGTTTTGGACACCGCACATTAAACTAATCAAAACTAAAAACCAGCCCATGGTTTTTTACCATGGTTTTTACAAAGGGGAGTGGAAAAAATTATTTTATAAGGAAAATGGCCGATATTCTTAAAATATTAGGCTTGCTTATGTGGAGGTGAGTCACACTCTGAAGGAAATCAATTTAAAAATTTAAAATGTTTTATAAGTCTTGGAGGGTCCACTAAAGCTTTGTAAAATAAATCAAAAAAGACTAAAATCACATTATTTTAATGTTAAAAAATATGTTGGAAGAATATATCATTTATAGTATTTTATTACATCACTATTGGGTCATTATGATGTCATAAAACACATTATATAATTAAACGATATTTAATTTTGACCCAAAAAGTCTACTGTCTCAGAAAATTATGAAAAATTCACTCTTGGATAATTTCAACATCCTAATTCCAAAAATAATATCCATTTTATATAAATAATTTTCTAAATATGTTATTTTTTACTTTTAAATCAAAAACCGACATTTATCGAAAATTCATGGGTTTGGATAAAAACAGATTTCAAACCTTAATAAAAGTCAAAATTGTATTCATAAAATTTATATGATCATTTAATTTTAATAAAAAGTAATTTAGTAATAATATTTTATTAAAATATCATTTAATTAAAAAATCCATTAATTCATCAAAATAGATTTCTTAATTGAATATTAACTAAAAATACTATTTGTGCTTTAAAAACTATTTACAAAGTAACAATAATAAAATAAATTTATATTATTTATTATATGAAAAATAATGCACATAATCATAGTGCTAGGGCCTTGTTACATAACCCCTTATAAAACCCGTATATGACCTAAGGGTAAGGTGTGCGATGGTGACAGACTCTTGATGTGGATCAGATAATATTGCTCGAGCGATAATCTCTATCAACTTCCATTTCTCTCGTAGGAAGTTCCATTCGAGCTTAACGTGTTAAAGCTCAGATTGAGCTTGGTCAAGAGAAAAGTCTAGTGAAGCCACCTCCTTTCCGAGCTCTGGGCTTTGTATGGAGCAATTCTACTGGATGTGGCCATCACTTCCTTTTTCTGAGTAAATTGGATTTGTTAAATCCCTATATTTATAGTAATCATGTGATCATTGTTCAATGTTTATATTAGAAACGATAATAATTATTAATGGTATTTTGAAATACAAAACTAAAGAAGTGAATATTTTATATAACCATTTTACAAAATAAGACATTTAATTAGATCAAGAGTAATTTTCATTAATAAAAGTTTGGGTCATTTCAATATTCCACCCTTAAGAAATTTCACCCTCAAAATTTCATTTTCCCACACTAAAACAGATGCGGGTAACTCTACTTCATTACTTCCTCCGATTCCCATGTTGCTTCTTGAAACATGTGGTTTCTCCACAACACCTTGATGAGGGGAATTCTATTATTTAGTAGAACTTTTTCCCTATGATCTAAGATCTTCACTGACTTCTCTTCATAGGATAGGTAATTCTCTAATGGTACCACCTCTGGATTGAGTACATGCAATGAGTCAGGTATGTACTTCCTCAAGAGTGATAAATGGAAGAAATCATGTACTTGAGATAGGTATGGTGGGAGTGCTAGTCGATAGAACACTGCTCCAATGCCATCAAGGATCTAAAAAGGGATGATGTACCTTGGACTAAGCTTTCCCTTATTCCCAATTCTCATAACTCTGTTCCACAGTGATATGTGGAGGAATACCATGTCTCCTACATCAAACTCTAGGTCTCATCGACGATTATCAGCATAGCTCTTTTGTTGAATCTTAGTAGATTTAATGTACTTCTGGATAGTCTTAACCTTATCCACTATTTCTTTGACCATTTCTGGACCAACGAGTTTTTTCTCCCCAACTTCATCCCAACATGCCAGTGTTCTACACCTTTTCCCATATAGGGCTTCATAAGGATCCATTTGGATGCTTGAGTAGAAACAGTTGTTGTAGGAGAACTCAACTAGAGGGAGATGTTGATCCCATCCTCTTTTTAAGTCCACTGAGAATTCTCTCAGCATGTCCTCAAGTGTTTGGATAGTCCACTAAGATTGGCCGTTAGTTTGAGGATGATAAGTTGTACTTAAGTTTAGCTGAGTATCTAGAGTATATTGAAGACTCTTAAAAAACATAGATTTGTATCTTGGATCTCGATCAGATATAATCGATAGTGGTACTATATACAGCCTTACCACATCTCTGATGTATATCCATGATAGTTAATCCAATGATAAATCCTCTCAAATTGTAATGAACTGTTCACTCTTTGTAAGGAGATCCACATCAACCCAGATAGCATTATTTCCTTTTGATGTCTTTAGAAGTCTAGTGACAAAGTACATGGTGATGTTCTCCCATTTCCATTTTGTTATGGGTAATGGTTGCATCATCCCATTAGTCTTCTACCTCTCAGCCTTCATTTGCTGACATACCAGGTACTTTGATGTGTACTCAGTGATCTCCTTCTTCATGTTATCCCACCATTAATGATCTCAGAGATCTCGATACATCTTTGTGTTTCCTGGGTGAATGAAGAAATATGAACTATGTGAATCATCCAAAAGTTCTTTCTTTAACTCCAAACTTGATAGAACACATAGTCTTTTCCAAAATCTCACAATTCCTTCTTCATTAACATTGATCTCTAAGGATTTCCCTTTTCTGATAGTTTCCACTTTCTTCTGAATTCCCACATCATTATTTTGAACATCCTTTAACCTTTCCAAAAGAGAAGGTTGGGAAATCATTTGTGAAAGGATTAATGAAGTTACCTTATTTATGGTTCCCATGTCTATCTTTATAAAATCTAAGAAGATTGGATCCTTTTCAATTCTCATCAATGATAGAATTGCTGGGTCCTTTATACTTAGAGCATCTGCGACCTTGTTCGTTTTCCCATGGTTGTAATGGATTGAGCAGTCAGAGTCTTTGATCATATCTAACCATATTTGTTGGCACATGTTCAAATATTTTTGTGTGAATATATACTTGAGGATTTTTTGGTCCGTATATATTCCACACTTCTCCCCAAAGAGGTAATGTCACCAATTTTTCAAAGTGAATATTATTGTAGCAAACTCCAGATCATGTGTTGGATAGTTTTTCTCATGAACTTTCAATTTCCTTAAAGCATAGGCAATGACTTTGTCATTTTGCATCAACACATAGCCCAAGCCCTTCTTTGAATAATTACTAAATACCACCAAAAGTTCTCCACTTGTGGGTAGTGTGAGTAGGAGTGCAATGATAAGCCTCATTTTTAACTCTTTGAAGCTCTCTTCACATTCATCACTCCAAGAAAAATTTACTCCCTTACGAGTTAACTTGGTAAGGGGGCTAGACAATCGTGATAAATTTCTCACAAATCGGCGATAATATTTAGATAACCCCAAGAAGCTAGAGATATCCGTTACCGATGTTTTCCTCGACCATCCCTCAATTGTAGCTATCTTAGATGGATCCACAGATATCCCATTGCTTGTGATGATATGACCCAATAATGAGTCCTCCTTTAACCAAAACTCACACCTTTTGTACTTTTCATAGAGTTTATCCTTTCTCAAGGTCTCTAGTATAGTTCTTATATGCTCCTCATGCTCCTCCTTGGTTTTGGATTATATTAGAATATCATCAATAAATACTACCACAATTTTTTCGAGGTAATCTCTAAAGACTCTATTCATCAAGTCTATGAAGATTGCTGGAGAATTAGTGAGTCCAAAAGGCATTACTATGAATTCATAGTGCCCATATCTTGTACAAAAATCATTCTTGGGGATATCATCCTTCTTCACCCTTACATGGTAAAACCCTGATCACAAATACACCTTGTAGAAGTATTGTGCTCCACATGGCTGATCGAACAAGTCATCAATTCAGGGTAGAGGTTACTTGTTATTTACCATGATTTTGTTGAGCTCACGATAATCAATGGAAAGGCGCATTGACCCATACTTCCTCTTGACGAAGAGGACTGGTGCACCCCATGGTGAAGCACTTAGGCATATAAACCCTTTATCTAGATTCTCTTGTAGTTTTATCTTCAGCTCCTCAAGCTCTACAATAGTCATTCTATACGATTTATTGGATATTGGAAATGAACCATGTATATGATCAATTGAGAATTCAACATCACTTCTAGGAGGAAGACCAAAAAATACCTCAGGAAACACTTCAGTGAATTCTCTCACAATAGTCATGTATTCAAGGATAGTTTCTTCCTTAGACTCAATCATTTGAGCCAAATACGCTTGATTATCGGGTAGTAATATCCATGCTTGAGATGATGGTGAAAAAGAAGATTCATCTTCCTACTTGTACTTGTATAGAATTGGGGATTGATTCTCCATATGGAGAGTGATTTCTCTATCACGTAAATTTATATTGGCTCTATATAGAGAAAGCCAGTCCATGCCAAGAATTACATCAAATTCCACCAGAGGGAGTATGATGAGGTGCTCTGGGAAGTTCAATCCACAAATTATGAAAGGGAGGAGTTATATTCATGGGATGAAATGATTTCCCCATTTTCCGTTCTCATCGACATATTTACTTCCATGATTTGTGGTGGTGTTGGGATTGTTCTACTAAAATTTTGGGATATAAAAGAATCTGTATAACCAGAATAAAAAAGTATGTTCTCTATTGTTGAATGAATAGCTAGTGTACCTGTCACCACTTCATTTTTGGGGTTCACTTTGGTGGTATTGATGGAAAAAGGTCACCCTTTATCACTTAGAGGTTGTCAGTTTCCTTTAAAAAACCTTATATTAGGGCACTAGTTTGAAAAGTACCCCGATTATTTGTAGTTGAAGCATTGAACAATGCGTTGATCATCAAACAGAGCATTCCTTTCTTCTGTCATAGCCGTGGGTTTTTCTTGTTGGTAGTTAATGTCTAGGTTCCCTTCTCTTCCACACCTAAATCATTTCCTATTCCCCTTCAGGGAATTTCCAGTGTGCTTATTTACACACCTATTTCAAGTGGGGTGTAGTATTTTCTTAGCACCGTTGGATTTATCCATCAGACTTCCAGAATTAAAGTCAACCTTTCGCTTTTTATCCCCAAGATACCCCTGAGTTTCTTTAATATCCATTTTGACCTTGAGGTAACATCAGATAATTTCTTCATAGCTATCGAAGTCACAAATCTCTAGGGCTTTCAGTAGGCTATGTTTTAGCCCACCAAAGAAGAATTCAACCTTGCATTTGGGGGTAACAACAAAGACAGAGGTGTATCATGTCATCCATGTAAAGTTTTCCTCATACACTCTGATGGATTCATTGTCTTTTTCTTGAGGGAAAGGAAGTCCCTTTCCATATTAATTCGGAGGATGCGAGGAAAATATTTTTCAAAAAACATTTTCCGAAAATCCTTCCATTCCAATGTCTCAATCTTCTTCTTAGGCTTCGTATTTTTGATCAATGTCCACCATTGATCAGCTTCACCCTTCATACGATAAGAATCCATAAGTACCTTCTCTTGTTCAGAATATTGAAGGATGGATAAGATATTATCAATGGAGTTGATCCATTGTTCGATGATTGAGGGATCCGATGACCCATTAACAGTAGGAGGACTTTGTCTCATAAATCTCTTGATTGTGACTTTTTCTTAATTAGGGGGGTTGAATGTTCCTCTTAAACCATGTTTCTATTCAAAACCTGAGTTAACTAATAGTGTATCCTGAAAAAGTTCACAATTCTCACTCCCATCGGATTGGGCATCTCATTAGAACAGTCGTCAAATTGATCTTCGCATCGGTTGTTAACCCGAGTCCTCCTATTACTATACATTGGATGGAATAAAAGGAAATTTAGGGGTAACAGATAAAAGGGAAATACAAAGAAGAAAAAAATAGATGACTTATAAATTACTTTTATTTCCTTAACTTATGAACTTATAGGCTTCAATCTATGTTATCCATGAACTAATTCCCAACATATATTCTTAGGGGAATTTTTCACCTTAATAATGGTTCATTCTAAGCTCATAAATTTACCAAATCATATACCTTAGTAGTGTCATAACCAAGAGTGCATCAAGGCCTGTTGTCATGAACCAGTTCCCGTTCGAGTCTAGCTTAAAGCGATGTTTTTGGGTTTTACCCCTAGATACATTTGGATAGAGTTTCCTCTACATACTCATATCTAGATCGGGATGTATTTTCTTGATAAACCACTTACTAAATACTCACCAAAATTTAGGGATGTTTTTATTATACTTAGTCTTATCCCTAAGTCTTTCACTAGGGTTTTCTAATCCTAATCCCAAAAATAACTAAACCTATCCTCTGATACCAACTATAACAACCCTGATATTTATTTCAAACTTAAAAATAATTTATTACATAAAAACATCACTTGGTAAAACATTGAATATCGATAGGTATAGAGTCTTTGGGGCTTAGAAACATTAAATAACAAATTAAAACATAAAACACAACATATTATTGAAAACTTCTTTTACATGACTACATAATTCCTTCGTACTTTGCATTGCATAGGATAACCTGAGAACATGAATAATAACAGGGTGAGCTATAAAGCTTAGTAAGGGAGTAAAAATGAATAAAATTAAGAATAACATACATGTTAGGAAATATTAATATCAATGTATCATAAAAGAAAGATGAATATAAAGGCATGATCATAACATGAAGATGTGGCATCAACATTTAACATGATATTAGCATGATCCAAGGATAATTGCATGTGGAGCATGAGTAAAATTTGATTGTACTTGAATTAGAATGAGTAAAACCTTATTGAACTTGATGTATCATGATACTAATCTTTACTCAATTCATTAGAGCACTATCATGGCGCACCCTTCTTAATCATTTCATTTCATGCATAAGTGTGCAACATGGATCATATAACATGGATTCATTAGACATCACCATTTATTCCATGATAAAGGAATGAGTAATTCATACATGAAACTATATAATCAATAAGTAAATGTGTATAAAGGTGAATACCCTTGATAGATACATGTTCATGGTATTCACTACACAATTACTTTGGCTTGAAAAATCGCGGTGCAATTTCACAGCATAACGGCATGTCATAAGAATTCATAAAAAAGGTTGATGAGAGAGAAAGAGGTGTATCATCATATTTACATGAAATTTAAAGTAATGCGGTTATATAAATACATGTACCAACATATGTAATGAAATTTATATTCATAATACAAAATAATTGCTTGAATGTAAATGAGGAGAGAGAAACCCCTTACAGAATTTTGGCATGGTAATAAGTGTACATGGGAGGAATTAATGAGAGAGAAAGGGGTCTATAATAATTCAAACATAAGGAGGTAAGTATGGGGGAGGTTCAAAATTATACCCCAATATTTTTAATTTAAAATACAAGGGTATAGAAACATAAAGAAACTTGGACAAAAATGATAGAGGAAGAAATCCCTTACTTGAAAGTGTGATCCCAAAGGATTGGGAGAGGCTTGAGAAAGGATTATTGAGAGATTGGGGAACCTTGGGAGGATTCTAGAGAGAGGATGAAATAGGTTTGTCGAGCTCCAAAGGCTTTGAGTTAAGAGGAAGTGGGAGCTTGGGTGGGTTTATATAGGAAAAGAGAGGGAATTATTTATTATTTTGGTTTAGGACACCACACATTAAACTAATCAAAACCACAAACCAACCCATGGTTTTTTACGAGGGTTTTTACAAAGGGGAGTGGAAAACATTATTTTATAAGGACAATGACCTATATTCTTAAAATATTAGGCTTGCTTATGTGGAGGTGAGTCACACTCTAAAGGAAATCAATTTAAAAATTTAAAATGTTTTATAAGTCTTGGAGGGTTCACTAAAGCTTTTTAAAATAAATCAAACAAACCTAAAATCACATTATTTTACTATTAAAACATATATTGGTAGAATATATCATTTAAAATATTTTATTACATCACTATTGGGTCATTATGATGTCATAAAACACATTATATAATTAAACGGTATTTAATTTTGACCCAAAAAGTCGACTGTCTCAGAAATTTATGAAAAATTAAATGTTGGATAATTTCAACATCCTGATTCCAAAAATAATATTAATTTTATCTAAATAAATTTCTAAATATGTTATTTTTTACTTTTAAATTAGAAACCAACATTTATAAAAAAATTCATGGGTTTTGATAAAAACAGATTTCAAACCTTAATAAAAATAAAAATTGTATTCTTAAAAATTATATGATCATTTATTTTTAATAAAAAGTAATTTAGTAATAATATTTTATTAAAATATAATTTAATTAAAAAATCCATTAATTCATCAAAATAAATTTCTTAATTGAATATTAACTAAAAATAGTATTTGTTCTTTAAAATATATTTACAAAGTAACAATAATAAATTGAATTTTTATTATTTATTATATAAAAAATAATGCACATAATCATAGTGCTAAGTTCTTGTTACATAACCCCTTATAACACCCACATATGGCCTAAGGGTAAGGTGTGCGATGGCGACAGACTCTTGAGGTGGCTCAGATAACATTACATGGGCGATAATCTCTATCAACTTCCATTTCTCCCGTAGGAAGTTCAATTCGAGATTAACGTGTTAAAGCTCACATTGGGCTTGGTCAAGAGAAAAGTCCAGTGAAGCCACCTCATTTCTGAGCTCCAAAAAATGGGCTTTGTATGGAGAAATTCTACTGGATGAGGCCATCACTTTCTTTGTCTGAGTAAATTGGATTTGTTAAAGCCCTATTTTTATAGTAATCATGTGATCATTGTTCAATGTCTATATTAGAAATGATAACAATTATTAATGGTATTTTTAAATAAAAAACTAAAAAGAGCATATTTTATATAACCATTTTACAAAATAATACATTTAATTAGATCAAGAGGAATTTTCATTAATAAAAGTTTGGGTCATTTCAATCTTCCACCCTTAAGAAATTTCACCCTCAAAATTTCATTTTCTCACACTAAAACAGATGCGGGTAACTCTACTTCATTACTTCCTCCAATTCCCACGTTGCTTCTTGAAACATGTGGTTTCACCACAACACCTTGATGAGGGGAATTGTCTTATTTTGTAGAACTTTTTTCCTAAGATCTAGGATCTTCACCGAATTCTCTTCATAGGATAGGTCATTCTCTAATGGTACCACCTTTGGATTGAGTACATGTAGTGAGTCAGGTATGTACTTCCTCAAGAGTGATACATGGAAGAAATCATGTACTTGAGATAGGTACGGTGGGAGTGCTAGTCGATATAACACTGCTCCAATGCGATCAAGGATCTAAAAAGGGATGATGTACCTTAGACTAAGCTTTCCCTTACTACCAATTCTCATAACCCTCTTCCATGGTGAGGAATACCATGTATCCTACATCAAAATCTTGGTCTCATCGATGATTATCAGCACAACTCTTTTGTTGACTCTTAGGATCTTTAATATACTTCTGGATGGTCTTAACCTTCTACACTATTTCTTTGACCATTTCTGGACCAAGGAGTTTTTTCTCCCAAACTTCATCCCAACATGATAGTGTTCTACACCTATTTCTATACAGGGATTCATAAGGATCCATTTGGATGCTTTAGTGGAAACTGATTTTTTCAGATAACTCAACTAGAGGGAGATGTTGATCCCATTCTCCTTTTAAGTCCACTGAGCATGCTATCAGCATGTCCTCAAGTGTTTGGATAGTCCACTTAGATTGACCATTAGTTTGAGGATGATAAGTTATACTTATGTTTAGCTCAGTATCCAAAGCATATTGAAGACTCTTAAAAAACATAGATGTGTATCTTGGATCTCGATCAGATACAATCGATAGTGGTACTACATGTAGCCTTACCACATCTCTGATGTCTATCCATGCCAGTTAATCCAATGATAAATCCTCTAAAAGGGGATTGGAAAACATTATTTTATAAGTCCAATTTCAGAACTTATTAAAATATTAGGCTTGCTTATGTAGAGGTGAGTCACACTCTCAAGGAAATCAATTTAAAAAGTTAAAATGTTTTATAAATCTTGGAGGGTCCACTAAAGCTTTGTAAACTAAGTCAAACCAACATAAAATCACATTATTTTAATTTTAAAACATATATTTGAAGAACACATCATTTATAGTATTTTATTAGAACACTATTGGGTCATTATGATGTCATAAAATACATTATATAATTAAATGGTATTTAATTTTTACCAAAAAATTCGACTGTCTCATAAAATTATGAAAAATTTGTTGTTGGATAATTTCGACGTCTTGATTCCAAAAATAATATTCATTTTATCTAAATAATTTTTTAAATATGTGATTTTTTACTTTTAAAATAAAAATAGACATTTATAAAAAATTCATGGGTTTTGATAAAAACAGCTTTCAAACCCTAATAAAAATCACAATTGTATTCATAATAATTAAACGATCATTTATATTTAATAAAAATTAATTTAGTAAAAATATTTTATTAAAATATTATTTAATTTAAAAATCCATTAATTCATCAAAATATATTTCTTCATTGAATATTAACTAAAAATACTATTTTTTCTTTAAAAACTATTTATAAAGTAACAATAATAAAATGATTGTATATTCTTTATTATATACAAAAATAATGAACAAAATTATAGTACTAAGGTCTTTTTTCATATCCCCTTATAACACCCACATATGACCTAAGGGTAAGGTGTGCGATGATGACAGACTCTTGGGGTGGATCAGATAACATTGCTCAGGTGGCAATCTCTATTAACTTCCACTTCTCCCGTAGGTGGTTTGGTTCGAGCATAACGTATTGAAGCTCAGATTGGGATTGATCAAGAGTGAAGCCCAGTGAAGCCACCTCATTTCAGAGCTATGATAAATGGGATTCGTATGAAGCAATTCTACTGGATGAGGCCATCACTTCCTTTGTCTGAGTAAATTAGATTTGTTAAAGCCCTATATTTATACTAATCATGTGATCACTATTCAATGACTATATTAGAAACAATAACAATTATTAATGATATTTTGAAATCAATAACCAAAGAAGTGCATATGTTATATAACCATTATACATAATAATACATTTAATTAGATCAAGAGGAATTTTCATTAATAAAATTTTGGGTCATTACAATTATTACACACATGATTCTCCATGAAGGACTTAGGAAAAGTAGCATATATTCTTGGGATCAAGATTCATTGTGAAAGATCCAAGATACTGCTTGGAATAAGTCAAAGTACATATATTGGTATGATACAAAAGATATTTATTATGAAACAATACAAGAGGGTATTGTTTCCAGTGTCACATAAGATTTATATTTCTAAGAAATTTTTTCCTTAGAAACATATGGAAAGACAAAGGATGCTAAGGATTATATACACATCAATTATTGGATTAGTCAAGTTGATTATACTATGTACAGAGATAGATGTTGCCTATGACTTAAGTGGGGTAGGTAGATATCAAGATGATCCAGGTGGCTTCCATTGGATGGTATTCAATACCATCCTTAAACATGCAAGACATATTAAAGATATATTCTTAATCTATAGAGGGGATGAAGAACTAGTCATCATGGGATATGTAGATGCTAGTTTCTAAACAAATCAAGGTGATCTAAAATCATATTTTAGATACATATTCACTCTCAATGGAGGTGTTTTGATTTCGAAGCGGTCAAATAAATCTATGGTTTCTAATTTTATAGTATATTTTAAGAACATTGTGGCTTATGAGATGGATAATGAAGCATTTTGGATTCAAAACTTCATCCAAGAGATTGATGTGGTGCCTAATAATAATGACCCTATCACACTCTATTATGATAATACTTTAGTAGTGTATCTTGTAAAGGATCCAAGGTTACATTTGTGAAAAAAATAAATTCTTTAGAAATATCATCACTTGAGGGATATTTATTAGAGAGGTGAAATCATAGTGAGAAGTTTTTCCATGGAAGATAATGTGACAGACCCCTTAAATAAATCCTTAACTCAGCAGAAACATGATCATCATGTGAGAGCTAGCGAACTACAATTCATTAGCAGTTATCTCTAGTACAAGTGGGATTATATTGGATTTTTTGTCCTAGAAACAACTATTTGTACTTTATATTTCATTTATATTTCAATAAGTGAATATTAATAAAAATATCTTTTTATTTATCATTCATTGTTCTATGTGACTTTAATATAATAATGTCCTTGAGTATCTGTCACATTGAAAAGGGCATAACACTTCACCACTATAATGAGAACCTTGAAATTACATGAATATATTATAAAACATTATTTTACAATTGAATAATAATATATGATATGATACATAGTATGTAAAATTTTAGGTGTGAGTACTTGTAAGAATATAAGATTTCATCTCATGAAGTTTTCACTAGGTAATCTTTAGGATATGAGATTATGAGAACAAACACACCTATAGGAATTTTTCATGTTTGTGTGTCATTGGATATTATTTTATGTGAGTTTGTGTAATGATCCTTAGAATTTAATATTATTATTAACACATGTCTTTAATTGAACAATTTGATGTATTTCTGTAAACGATGATTACATATGATCATAGTGAACTTGGATATATTAGGTGTGTCATGAATGATATGTTATTAATGAATTAGTTGAGGAAGAATTTGTCCCGACCATATTTATGGAATTTGATATCATATCCATTTTATTGAAATGTAACCTTCCCATTAAATTCCATGGACATGGTATATAGACGAGTTCATTTTAGATAGAAAAAGATATGCATCAAGTATATAGGTTGATGACATAGGTGTGAAACCCACTTAATGAGATGTCATGACAAAGGGATTGTATTACATGATGAGCATTCATATGTAGTCTTTTCCATTATGACATATATTCTTACTCTATGGGTTCCTTGACCTAATTCTAGATTGTAATCTTGGACTTTAGTCTCCCCATATAATTCCACTGAGGAAGAGACCTAGATGGCTACACACAACGTGTTTCCTTTGATCCTAGTTAAATATTATTTATATTTAACAATTATTATAAATATTATTTTTTGTAATGAGAAGTAATATTTATTCATGTTATATTAATTGATCCAAAATAATATATAGATATTTACTCACAAGGTAATTATTTAATTATGAAAATATATAATATTTATTTATCTCTTTTTATTCACTCAAAAAATAAATAACTATTTATTTTTTAAATAAATAGTTTATTTAGTTAGATGAATATTATATAAATATTTTTTCACCAGAATTTGAATTGAATATTTATTTATTTATTGAATGCATAATTTTTATTTAAATATTTATTTGATAATTTAATATAAGTTGAGGAGGATGAGTAGACCAAATTTTATTCGGTGATAAATATTTATTTACCAGACTATAAAATAAATATTTAATATTGTTTATTTTTGTGCACACTATAATTAAAATAATAATAATATTATTATTTACATGGCATGAAGTTCATTGGGTTTCAATTCATAGTTGAGTTCCTTTGAACAATTAGTTGGAATTAAACCCTAGCCTTGGATTTATTTTTATAATTCTATGTTAATCGAAGAAAGATTAGTCATTATGAACAAAAAATTTATTTTCAATATCTCCCCTATCCTTTCTTCTTATCAAGACCAAGAAGAACAAGATAATTTCCTTCAATACCAAAGGAATAAAAAGTGATCAAATAAAACAATGTAATATGATCAATCGACTACACTAGCACTCGACGTTTCATTGGAATTGTTTAGAGATCAAAGGAGTACATATGGATCATTACTAGATGGACTTTTCTTTGGGTCCTCACTATGAAATAGAAATACACCGATCATGTTAAAATAATAAACACTATCCATGAAGAAATATCTCAAGGTATATGTAATATTTCTTCTTATGTTTTAAATTAATTATAAATTAATGTGAAAAAAAATCCTCTCTCTTGGTTCTAGAAAAATCACTTGCCAATATTATTCAGAAAAATTTTCATTGTTCATGGAGTTCACATCATGTAAATTGTGATTAATCCATTGAATCTAAAAAATATGACTTTTTCATAGGCCTAATAGGCACTTATATTGAGTTTGGAAGCATTATTTACAATGATGACTAAAAAATGAATTCCATAACTAGAACAAGCCTTAGAGGATTTTTTCAGTCGCTCTAAGTCACAAACTTACTCAATTATATTGAATATATGATAAAATACTAAATTTAATATAGTCACCTTATATATAATTATTTTGAAACCTTAAGTGAATCATTATTTAATTCTCATAACTATCTAGATTCATTTTTCAAACAACTTCAATATTTAGTTACTTTGGAATGTATTACTATAACATATAGATTTTTTCCTTTATTAAGAACTGTAGAGCCCCAAGATGGATGAACCAATGGGGGGGGGTGAATATGTGGTGAATTTTTACAAATTATTATTTTTTGATTCAACCTAAGTGGTTGGTTAAATCCTTGATCTCTCATTTTTTGATGTCTCTCCTATCCTGTATATAAAAAAATGAAAGCAATGAAAAGAACATAAGGATTTTTACAAGGTTATGTCTCGATCTGAGAACCCACTCCTTGGTGTGATCAATCTGTAGTTGTTTCATAGATTTTCTTATCACTATTAATTATAGTGATCACTAGTTATAAAAAATTCACACACAGTGTTAGATATATAATATCTACATACTTTCAAGGATAAATGGAATTATTTATACAAACAACACCATTTCTTCAATGGATCTTCAACAAACTCTTGTGAACGAGTCTTCAACTGCTTCGACCTACTATTGTAGTGTGCACATTGACCTTGTTACTATTTAAGTATGAACACAAAAATATTTTTCAATATCAATACAAATCATTCTTGCTCACCTTCACTAAAAGTTTTAGACCACCATTATATGATATCAATAACACTGTATGCAATTCAACTCAGTACTCTTCTGTATGAGTAGAAGATATCACTTCCACTCCATCTCACTGTAGTATCGGAATGAACAACTGACGATTTCTCAAAACACATTTCAAGTTGTCTTCTTCCTTGCTTCACGTATCACTTCATCTCAAAATAATACTTCTAACAATATTTTTTAAAGTTATTCGTGCATTAAGGCTGATGAATATATTTTCATGTATACAATATTTCATTCATGATGTTCTAATCATTCAAAAAAAAGTTCACATTCCCAATATTATTCCTCTAAATGAACAACACCTATTCCTCTACATTCACAACACACTATTCATGGTGTTCTTCAGTGCATAGAATTTATGAATATAATATTTCATGCATTATAACATACACAACTCACCATTCCTTCAAAAATTTTATCCTTAGGAGTCTATCTAAATTTCTATTTTTTAAATACTCACAATATTCATGAAACACCATCACTATTGTATATAGGTTACCTATGAATTCCTTTTAATGACACTATCTCTATTCACATAACACTACACCAAACTTATAGTTTATCAGTAATTTTTTAGCATCAGTTTATTAAACTATCATTATATATATATATTTTAAATGAGCCATGGAGAAGCCATGGTGTGGCACTCAGGTTCCTGGAATGCACCATGGAATGATGTCATGCCATGACATGCACCATTAATAACTATGATCATTTCCTATAGATGTTCTTAGACAAATCCCAATCTCCAATGCTAACTAGTCCATTCATAAAGGGTTAACAACTTGGATGCCCCTAAAATAGCTCACTAATGCTCTCCCCATGACAAACACAACTCATCACACCAATAAAGACAACACAGAGGTACATCAATTTTTTATGACTCTATTATCCCTACTGGTATAGCCATTGGGCATTTTTAAAATTTATGGAACAAGAATTAAATACCCAAATTTATTTTATATGGATCAACCCAGGACACTTGAGGCAGTTTGAGCCCAACTAATCCCTACCCACATTCCTGAACCCAGTCCCCTATCATCCAAACACAGGCACATTCATGCATGAATATCTCTATGTATTAAAGGTGATACCTAACATGATGTTATATTTACCCAATTCCATAGCTTGTTTACTATCTCTATCCAAGATCAGACTAAGAATAACTATGATATTGAGCCCCTTTCTCATACTTCAAGGCTCCAATAGTTAATTATAAAAATTTATAAATAATTATCCAATTTAATATAATAAGGAATAACCATTGATAAATAACCAAGAATCATCGAAACATACAAATATCGACCAATGATGTGTGAAAGGATCATATCATTCCTCAAGAACTCCTTTGGCCAAAATCCCCATGAATTGACCATCAATTCCAGTCTAATCTGGTTGAATTCCCAAAAAAATACTTTGGCAAGCTATTTTTCAAATGATAAGAAACAAGCATCATTTATACTTTTTAGGAATCTTATATCCACAATACTATAAATCCCCATGAATCAAAGATAACACCACCATGATTTGGTGGAATTTCCATTAAATCCAAAGATGAAACCATCTAAAATTAGAGGAAGAACCACCAAGAGAAAGAGAGAAGATGGGTGGAGAAGATTACATAGATTTATTATGGTGAAAAAACTTCTAGTAAACCTCCAATAAAGGGGAATGGGGGGATACAAATAGGGGAACAATGGGGGAGTGGGCTAAAAAAACTACCACTTTAAAGAACCTAGATAACTGAAGAAGGAATAACCAACCCTCAAGTAACAGGTCTGACCCTTCCAAAAAAATTGGACTGAATGACCATTTAAACATAGCCCTTGGGGGAATAGCTTAATTCCCCACTTATATGGTTTTGTTGTAGAATGACCCAATGAATCATGGAATAAAAACCAACCCTATAAAAATACCCATAACATCCTAACCACACATTGCAGTATGACCAGGGAATCAAGGCACAACCAACCACCCAAGGGAAACTTGATAAAACTCCACAAAAGAACCCTTTAGGATGAAAACTTTTGGTTTTAATGTGACACATTATGCTCAAGTGTCATTTATAAAAAAACACCAAGGTTGTGGTGTGATTTCCTCTAACCCCAAAATTTAATCTTATGAAATATACACACCATTCCCTAATGACCATTATTGTAGTATGATTTAGATACCCCTATAGTCATCCAAGATAAAACATCATGAAAACTGCTCGTAATTTAATCAACCTCATTGACATGGATTTCACCATTACATGTTGTTGAATAAATGACTGTTAGGCCTTCAAAGTTTCTCAGACCATGGGCATAGTCCTTTTGGATTTGACCATATTTATATGATACTCCGCCTATCAACCATTCCATCATTTACCATGGGTGTCTTGTCTTTTTTTAGTCTTTTTCAACTATATATGAACATGTTGAACACAACATTCTTTGATGATTCATTTTATACCTAGAAAACATTTTATTTCATTTGTGGATATTTTATAAATACAACAAATATTTGGATGGCATCTTCAAGATAAGTCTATAAAACTGGTTTTAGTAAGAAGATAATAGAAAACCTTATTTAAAATGCTTCATTATTTACCATATGTATTTATATAGTAAAACCTTATTTAACATATTCATTTTTCAACTGGTATATATGAATCTCTTTACCTATTTAGTAATAGTTATGTTTTTTATTTTATTTAATATTGTGTAGGCACATTGTGATATACATGGATAAAAGTTGGATCACATTACCTAGGAACACACTTCATTATGCTAAGAGTTTGGAGGAGTTTTTAGATTTTGAAATTTCCAATCAATCCATTGAATGGTGAATAATATGTCAATGTCCTAAATGTAATTTTAGAATATGGTTGAAGAGATATGAATTTTATGAACACTTTATATTGATGAAATTCCCTACTAAATATTTGTGTTGGATTTGGCATGGAGAATCAAAAGTTATAGAAAGGTTGAGCACTGATGTCAATCCATAGAATGAGCTCCCAACTTCATCAAAAATGAAAAATGAAATGAAAAACCTTATAAATAATGAATTCTACATTCCAATACACCAACTTCAACATCAAAACATATTGGAACAACCAATTGATGGTTCTAAAAATAGAAACATGAAAAGTGATGTTTTTGTGACTGTAGGACAACCAGATCAAGATTATAACATATCATTGGATCCTCCTCTTGATTCTGTGGAGACTAATGTAAGAGAAAACTTCACTATGAAAAATACATTTCATGGTCTATTTGAAAATGGAAATCAAGATTTGTATAGTGGATGTTTGAAATATTCAAAACTTTATTTTCTATTAAAGTTGTACCATATCAAATGCCTATGTGGAATTAAAAATAAGGAAATGTACATGATATTGGAATTTTTGCGTGATGCATTTCCTGAAGAAAACATCCCTGAGTCTTTTTATGATTTGAAAAAAGTTGTTAACATGATTATTCTGAATTATAAAAAAATACATGCGTGTCCCAATGATTGTATGCTTTATTGGTGAGATGATTCAAGCAGACAAGATTACAAAAAATGTTCTTCTTCTAGATGGCAGTTAATGGGTGATGTTGGAAGTTTGAATAAACATACTACCATGAAGAATAATAAAGGGAACACACCTGCAAAGGTTTTTCATTACTTTCCTTTAAATCCTCGACTGCAAAGATTATTCATGTCATCGAAAACCGCCAAACGCATGAAGTGGCATTCTGTAGATAATAACAATGATGGGTTAACGCGAAATCCATGAGATTCAAAATCGTGGAAGAAATTTGATTTATTACATCCATATTTCTCATCTGATCCAAGGAATGTTCTATTGGGATTGGTTGCCAAAGGATTCAACCCATTTGGGACTTTGAGTACCAGTTATAGCATTTGGCCACTTGTTTTGATCCCTTACAATCTTCCTTCGTGGATGTGTATGAAACCAACATATTTTATAATTTCGATGATTATTCCTAGAAAACTAATGCCTAGAAATGATATTGATGTATACTTGAAGACTTTAATTGAATAATTACACAAGTTATGGAGCAAAAATGTTGAGACATATGATGCTTCTTCAAAAACAATGTTCAAAATGCATGCTGCTCTAATGTGGACCATTAGTGACTTCCCTGGACATGGGAATTTATCTGGTTGGAAAACTTATAGAGGTTTGGATTGTCCAGTTTTTAACTTTGATTTTGAGCCCAAATGGCTACCTCATAGTATAAAATGGTTCTTCTTGTGCCATCAAATTTTTCTCTATGCATATCATAGATTTCGGCTGAATAGATCAAAATTTAACAGTTTTATTGATAGTAGACCACATTAAAAGTTTTTAATTGGTTCTAAAATATTGGCACAACTTGGAAATGTTGAAACATAATTTGGGAAGGTACATCATTTGAATGATAGTGGGAAATGAGTTTTAAGTGCATCGTCAAGTGAAATCGGCATGCAACAATAAAAGAAAAAAAGTATATTCTTCAAAATTCCATATCAGGAATTTAATTTGTTGCAGCATAATCTTGATGTGATGAATATTGAGAATATTTTTTGTGAAAAATTTATTTTCACATTTCTTAATGAGCATTGGAAGTCGAAGGATCATATCAATGCTCAGGAAGACTTACAAGTAATGAACATAAAACGTGATCTCTGGCCAGATGATAATAAAAAGTATGCTCCGAAAATTTTTGCAATGAAAACTAGGGAGAAAGATACACTACTTAAAATTTTAAATCATGTGAAGGTATATGATGGGTATTAAAGTAAAATATCAAGGTTTTTTTGACTTAAATCATTATAGGTTACATAGATTGAAAAGTCACGATTCACATATTTTTTTACAGAAGTTACTTCCATTGACATTGTGTACATTATTACCTGAAAAGGTTACTACTATTGTACTCCAATTCTACACATTTTCAGACAACTATGTGAGAAATATATCCATCCATTTGATCTTGACAACATTCATAAGAGATTTGTAATGACACTTTTTGCAATGGATATGATCTTTCATCCGTCGTTTTTTACTATCATGACACATTTAACTGTACATTTGGTTGAGGAAGCTAAATTAGGAGGCCCCATACATTATCGATGCATGTATCCAATTGAGAGGTAATTTATTTATATGTTTTTTTAGATAAGTAAACAATTCTTGGCACTTAATTAAATACATAATTTCGTTTTTTTATTTTATTTTACAGATATCTTGGACATTTGAAATCATGTGTGAGAAATAAAGCTCAACCTAAAGGCTCAATTTCTGAAGTCTATTTGGAAGAGGATTGTCTTAACTTTTATTCTAGATACTTGGATGATATTGAGACAAGATTTAATCTTGTTGGATGTGTTGATGACATATCAATGCAATCTCAAATATATGGGAAATCAAAAATATTTCCCGCTATTGGCCGGTCAGTTTGGAGGAACTCAAATGTTACACTGACAGAAATTGAATTATTACAAGCACATAGATATGTGCTACTGAATAGTGAAATTACAGATCCATTTATTGAAGAGTTGAGGATATAAAAAAAGATACGAATGAGAGTCTGAACACAAAATGAGAAAGATATAACTAAAGCTGTTAATAAAGAGTTTGTAGAATGGTTTGCACGAAGTGTAAGTTCATAAATATGTCAATAAATACGGATGTTAGGTTGACACATATATTTTGTAAATATAATAATGTATATTTCTTTTTTAGATCATGAATACTAATACTTGAGTAGAGTTGTCAGAAGATTTGAAATTTCTTGCTCGAGGTCCTCTAAAACAAGTTATAAAGTTCGACGCTCACAACGTGAATAACTTTAGATTTCGTACAGTCGATCGAGAAGAGGGTTTGAAAACATAGAATAGTGGTATATTGACATTTTCTAAAGTAGGATGCTATGGAAAGTTGACTGATATTATTGAATTAAACTACCATGGGCATTTTTCAGTTGTTTCATTCAAATGAAAATGGGTCGATATTATCAGAGGTGTTAAAAGAGATTCATTGCAATTTAATTTTTGTGAAATTATCTCACTTGATGGATATTGGTGATCGTGAATTGCATGATCTGTATATCTTATCATCTCATGAGAAAATGGTATATTATGTGAATGATGTTCTGTATGAAGGGTGGAGTATAGTTGCTCACGTAAAACAAAGATATTTTTATGATATAGGTGATGAAGTGTAATATTTAACCTCTAACATTGAATCTCATCAATAACAAGAAGAAAACTTATTTGTCCATCATGATATTGAAAATATTAGTCTAGCAAG
Organism: Viscum album; assembly: GCA_963277665.1. Taxonomy (NCBI): domain Eukaryota; kingdom Viridiplantae; phylum Streptophyta; class Magnoliopsida; order Santalales; family Viscaceae; genus Viscum; species Viscum album. The sequence goes on along the minus strand of OY728158.1, from coordinate 1,699,786,027 downwards.
GGTGGATGAAGTGGATGAAGTAGTGGATTAGGAAACCAACATGATTGAAGGGGAAAATGATTGTATGTATAGTTATGTATCTATATAGAAACTAATTATTTCATTTGTGTAGTTATTCATTATCATTGTTATATATATTTTGTTTGTTAGTAATACACATCTATTATCATTTTTAATTTTTTTATGCATAATTTTTTTGGAATATATGTTATGAACTTAATTTTATTTGATTAAATGAAAAAAATGAAAAGGAGGAAGCGAGGTTCCACTTCTAGTTCTTCGTAGGGATACTAGAGGATGACTATTATAGGTAAAATTTTTAATATGAATAAATTTATTACACTTTTTTATACTAAATATTTTTTCATAAAAGATGGAAACAATGAACGTATAGAGAAAAATATGAAAAGTTAAGATGTATGGAATCTGACCGGAGAGAAGATAGCTTCCAAATTTTATCCCTATGGGGTCCCTACATATGACACCACATGATTACTTGGCCAAATTCTAGGCCAGCTTGCTGCAGAGATAGTTTCCCTTATGATTACATATGATGATTGGAGATTGTGCAGTGATGTCAACTTGAAAAGAAAGGTGGATGTAAATTATGGCTCTTGGATTTATTTTATGGTGTTATGAGTTTAGTGGTGGTTGTAAAAATGATGGATGTAATTTGGAACTCCTATTATAAACTCATAAGATGGGAATGAACATGGATATATATATATATATATGTGCATTGTATGTGTCTTTTTATTTCTACATGTACCCCCTTATATCTAGTGTTATATGAAATTTTCACATGTTTTTTTAGGGTTTTAGTACTGGGATGATAGAATTAGTAACATTTCTTTAATTTTAAATCTACCATTAGAGGCAGTTTAAACTACCACATAATCAATGGTCCATATTTAGCGGTGGTTTAAACTGACACTAAATACATACACTATACAATTTAATGGTGGTTCTTGTGATTTTGCGGAAATTTTCATGCAAAAAATGGATATTTTTTAGCGGCGGTTGGTGTGGATTTTGTGGAGTTTCCCCAGGAAAAAATGAATCTTTTTTTATCAGTGGTTAAAACCGCCTCTAAAAAATCTTTCATTTTTTCTAGGCTAAACTACCGTGAAAACCACACAAACTGATGTGAAATGTGTTTACTACAACGATTTCTAGAAACTGCTGGGTATTAAACCCCGACACCAAATTTAGTGGTGGTTTTCTGAAACTGCCGCCACAACAAAAATAACCGTGACTATTCAGTGAATTTCTTATAGTGTAAGTATATGTGTTTTACAAAAAGAAAATTCTTCGTTACATACTGTTTTATACACAAATAAAATTTTCTCCATGTGATAGTGTATGCAAATACTCTATTATAATATCACACCTCTTCTTGCAAACCACTATGGAATCGCGGAACCAGTTCTTCCCACAAATTAAGAGTATGTTATAAAATCAAGTACATGGTATTAAAAATATTTCTCAAAAACTTGAAAAGAAAGATTTACGGAATATCCTATCCTCTAAATAGCCAAATGAGGCTCACGAGAGGCCTTCTTCTTCACAAAACCTAAAGAGTCTCATGGATTCTTTTAGGTTTTTTCACATAACAACTTGTATACATGGAAACTCAAAACATTCCTTAGTGATCAATGAGGCATGCAAGATTGTCTTACCTTCGCGAAACTATGGATTTCACGGTACTTCCTTTTCATGAAAACGAGATCCTCTAAAAAACGAATGGAAAAAATGACTAATTTTTTTAAATGGGTTTTAGGGTTTAAAAAAATCGATGAACACGATAGGGTTAGGGGTATTTAAAAAAGTGGGTCTTGGGAAGTGTCAACCATGTTGATGCTTCTACTCTCTTCAGGAAGAGTGAATAGGGTTCATGCTTCCTGTGTAAAATTTATGAAGGAAGAGTCAACCCCGTTCACTCCTCCTACAAATTTTTTTAATTAATAAATAATTATATATATATATGTAATTAAAAATTAAAATAAATATTAATAAAAAATCAAATATTAATTAAATATAAATAAATATTAATTAGAAATTCATTAATATTAATAAAATATCAATAAAATATCAATTAAATATTTATAAATATAAAAAATATTAAAAAATATTAATGAACATTTAGTAAATATTCTTAAATATTCATAATATAAATAAATATTAATAAATATAGATTAAATATTAAATAAATCTTCCAAAATATTAATAAATACTAATGGATATAAACAAATGTAAATAAATACTAATAAATATAAATAAGTAGTAATAAAATATTAACAAACATTAATTAAATAATCACAAATATTAATAAATAATAATAATTATTTATAATTATTCTTAAATACTAAAAATATTATTAAATATTGATAAATATCAGTACTTATTAACAAATCTTAATAAATATTAAATAAATATTCATAAATACTAATTAAATTTTAATAAATATTAATCAAATATTCACAAAGAGTAATAAAATTTAATTAAATATTCATAAATACTAATAAATATTAATTAAATAATAATAAATTCCAATAAATATTAATAAATATAAATAAATATAAATAATAATTAATTAATATTTTTAAATATAAATAAAATAATAATACATATTAATAAATTGTTGTGAAACAATTTTTAATATTTATAAATATTATCAATATCAATTAAAAATTAATAATATTAATAAATATTAGTAAATATTAATAAATACCAATTAAATTTTCAAAAATATTAATAAATATTAATTAAATATTATTAAATATAAATTAATATTAATAAATATTAACTAAAAATTAATAAATACTAACTAAATATCAATATATTTTAATAAATATTAATTAATAATAGATAACTATTGAAAAAATATTAAAAAATATTAAAAAATATTATTAAATATTACTAAATAAAAATTATATATTAAAAAATACTAAAATTATTAATAAATATTACTAAATGTTAATAAATATTAACAAATATTAATATTTACTAAAATTTAGTAATATTTATTAATATTTATGAATATTTTTTAATGGTTATCTATTATTTATTAATATTTATTAATATTATAGCATTTATTAGTATTTAATTAATATTTAATGATATTTAATTAATATTTTTTTATATTCATAGATATTAATAAGTATTACTAAATGTTACTAAATATTAATAAATATTCATAAATATTAATATTTACTTAAATTTAGTAATATTTATGTCACGACCCGTCTTAGAGGGGCCTATACCATGACTAACTCAAGCCCGCCTCCAATAGGCCAAAGGCTGGTGATAAGCACCGAGTAGGCATACCCCAAAAATGAGAGGTATTAACCTAAAGTACTTGTATGTACACACACATCTTCGGGCCTCATTAAGGCCTTAGGGACACCTCAAGGCCTTCAAGCCACATGAAAAATGAAGATGCAACAAGATAGATTACAAGGAACAATGCTCCAAATGAGGATTTAGAGTAGACGCATTCACCAGAGCAAAGCTAACCGAACTTGGAAGATTAAGAGGGTATGACATTTTCATCAGTAACAGGCTTGTGCAGCTCTACACGGGATAAATATCTGACCAGCCATGCGAAGATGGAGAGTTAAAATCACGATATTTGCTGGGGAGGGGAAGTTCTAGGTTGTCTTGTTTGGGATGATTTCCTCTAAGACCTACGGGTCATGTAATGTGTCACTTAAGCCGTCGGGCCTTATAAAGTTTCTCTCTCATCCCTTGAAAGGGGGATTATCGTAAATAAATAAAAAATAAGGCCTTCGGGCCATTCAGTCCCACAAACTGAGTACAAAAGAAAGAAAAGTAAAGTAAATAGTTCCAAACATAAGCCCACCACATAGAGTCTGTACAAAAGTCTAACTGAAACTTTGAAGAGTCCATCCTGCTCTAAGGGAGAGGACTACGTCAAAGGTATGCTCCCAGAAAACACATCAGTTTTCCCAGCTCCAGCTATGCTCCACCCACTCTTGGTCCTCCTAGGACACAGTCAAAAAGGTCACTCGTCTGCACAAGACACGACATGTGCAGACAAAGATCATGCATGAGTGAGTATAACAATACTCAGTAGGACACCCCAAAAATACTAAACATGAAGCAGCAAGTATAGTAATCTCAATACAATATGCAACACTATATAATAGAAGCAAGGAGTAGAGAAAAATTTAGATATACTCAGGAGAGGCATCATGCCATCTGACTGTCATAACCAACTACTAGCCTCAAGATTCTGCTCGAAGCATGCTCGTTCTGTGATAACTCACTCCTTGAACCATGATATCTTCATAGCCACTCAATGAAGAGGTCTAGATCATTTTTCCCCACCCAAAGATAATAAATTTGTTAAGGAAAACCATGATACATAGAGAGGAGATCACACCAAGAACCTTTGAGGTATACCACATACCCAATATGAATCAACCTGCCACGTAGGGGATGTTTCCCAAAACCAATGGGGGACACCATGAACCCTACCAATGCGGAATTCTAGATGGAGGACCAACACTCTAATCTTGGAGGTTACACTAATTACACAACTCCACTAGGGTGAGGCTAGCTGACTAATGAGTAATCAGCTACACCCTCCTATGAGTGAGTCTATCCTATGCTACCTATGTTTTATTTTCACCAAAAAATGAAAACTTGGTTCCATCAATGCAGATACACCAAACTCTTCACCTAAAATAGTTAATCTGAACATAAACTGTGGATAACTAGTTCATACCAAGAATGAAATCGTAAGACCTTGACACCACTACCAAGAGTTCCCAACCAAAACTTTCACCTCCATGAGTTAGGTCACATTATCGGAACCAATGTGTGATCATAGAGTCTCCTCTAGTAAAAGTCTCCAAGCGTAAGGGTCGAGTCAATAGTTCAACCAGAATCTCTGAGTCTGAAAATTGATTCATGGAAAGAAAATAATGACTCGCACATGTCTCTATTGAAACTATATATAGGGTGGAAAATAAACAGTTTGTACCTCGTATCATCTATGGAGCCTCAGGGCTATAAGCCTCCATCGCTTGCAACTAGCCCCATCCCTATCTACCGGCTCCCTGGTCCTGGCGTGGACCACCTGGGGGTGGTGGTAATAGGTTAGACATTCAACCACCTCCTACTGCCCTTCCAATCCCTCTTCCAAATCCTCCTCCCTATAGATTACTCTTATCACGTCTCTTCCTCTTCCTCGATGTTCCATCGACCATCTCCCAATCAACTGTATGATAGGTCAATAAATCTTGTGCCAGATTTCCCCGACCACTACATGAGTAACATCATCTATCCCTTGGCTGATTCGAACTGCCCTAGGATCCCTGAACCACTTACCTTGAGTCCTAGGATCGCCCCCTGAAGTGCTTGAATTGCTTGGATCCTTGTGACTGTCATTGTCTACTTGGTGCCCAGGTCTCATCTACCCGGTGCCCACTACTAGCTCCCACTAATAGTGTCTGATCTACTAGAAAAATATCTACTAGAAGGGATCACTCAAATACCCTAGCATATGTAAGAATTCTAAGAGAGACCACTGATTCCCTGATGTGCTAGCATAAGCCCTTATCGAAGTTCTAAGCCCTGAAGAACTGGTCTAATACTATATCAAAGGAGTAGCATGAAAGATTAGTAAAATTATCTGAATACTCAACCATAGTCATACTGCCCTACTGTAGATACAGAAGCTCCTATATGTGTACTGACCACAACATGACCATATAGAAATCCCCTATTAAGAGACTCTCAAAGTATAATCCAGGAGAGAGCTATCTCATCATGATTCTGAGTCACCAAGCTCCACCATCACCCCATATAATCTTGAATAAAACTTATGACAAGGACTACCATATGATTGATAGGCATCCTCACAAGGTGGAAAACATGGGTGACAACCTCTATCCAATCCTCAGTTAACTGGGGGTCTAGATCACCCCAAACAACTAGGAGTTCGCTTACTTTAAAACTCATGTAACACACTCAGCCTGCGTGTATCCTCAGCTAGTAGTGCTGGTAGTAGATGCTACTCGATTGGTGTTGGAATAGCTAGTAAACCACCCAGAGGTGCTATCTCTGGTATAAGCCCCTGTACCGATGCCTCATCACTAGGCAGATCATCCTCATGATCATGTGGTGGAATCCTAGATGGCTATCTACATAGAGGCATACTAAAATAAAACAAGATGTACTATAGTTAATAGAGTATATCTAGGGAGATGACTCAATAAGGATATGGAAAAAACAACCATTCCTTTATGATGTATGTACCATTGTTTTCCCTGCAACTAGTGTTTTCATGTATCAAGTCTCAAAATAGGAAATTAGATTCTTGGTGTATGAATATGTTGGCCATCGCACCAACACTGAAGTCCCTGGCCTGAAAGCTGAACTCGAAACGATTTACACTGTTATCGCAAACCAACCTCACATACTCCCAATCCTAAATTATAACCAACCTATATCTAATACCACTCCGTCATGGCCTATCCTAGAGGGGTATATGCCGTGACTACCATAAGATCGACTCCAATAGTTTAGGGGATAATGACTAGCACCAAATAGGCATATCACACAAATGGGAGGCAGTATCCTAAATCACCTATACGCACACACACATATCCAAGACAAAAATGATGAAATGTAAAAACACTAAGTAAACAAAGTGTGCAAACCACTATATCCCACAACTAGAGTACGACATGAAGCAAAGTTAAATAAACAAGGCCAAACACAAGCCCACCACAAAGAGTCTGTATAAATTTATAACTAAAACTGTGAAGAGTCCAACCTGATCCAAGGGTGAGGACTATATCAAAGGTATGCTCCCGAAAAACACCCTAGTTTTCCCAGCTGCAGCTATGATCCACCCACTTCTAGTCCTCCTAAGAAACCGTCAGAAGGTTGCTCATTTTCAAAAGACAATACATGTGCGGGAAAATCCCTTGCATGGATGAGTGTAAAAATACTTATTAGGAAACCCCGAAAACACTAAACATGAATCACCAAGTATAGTCAGCTCAATACAATATGTAACACTCTATAATAGAAATAAGGAGTAGATAAAAACCCAGATATACTCAGGAGTGAAATTGCCCCATCAGGTAGTCATAACCAACTACCAGCCATATGATTCCATTCGAAGCATGCTCGTTCCTAGAGTACTCACTCCTCGAGCCATGATATCATCATAGACACTTGAAGAAGAGGTTTACCTCATTTGGGACCCTCCAAAAGAAAATGCATTGTTCAAGGAAAACTATGATACAAAGAGAGATGATCACACCCAGAACTACTGGGGGATACCATAGATCCAATACGAATTAACCTGCTACGTAGGGGATCACACCCAAAACCGCTGGGGGACGCCAAAAACCATACTGATGTAGATTTATAGATGGAGGACCAACACCCTACTCTTGGAGGTTAAGATAATTCCACAAGTCCACTAGGGGCGATAGAGGATCACACTCCAATGTCGAGGAGGGATACCAAAATCTATCTGAGACTCAACCTCTAGAGGGGATTACAATCTAGCAATGTAGATGTAAGTCATACTGAACCCTCGAGGAAAGGACCAAGGGATTTCTCTCAACCTATACTGGTTCTAACTATAAACTCACCATTTGTCTCAAAGTAACCATCTCAATGTTAGGGTCTCAACATTATAGGCAGCTCATCGATTGGATGCTCCGTTTAGGATTTATGATTGTTTGAATGAAATTGCCCGCAGGCCTTACGGGGCCTGTGAACCTACCGTGTGGACCGACTGCTCGTGGACTGAGCATCACAGTTAGTCCACTATCCACTCCACCTCATGGATGGTCACCCCACATGGTTGATGCACCACATGGTCAACCCTCGCGATTGATTGTCATGGTCGACCGCAATCGAGCTCCACCCCGATTGCTTTGGATTCGACCAGGGTCTGGTCCAGTCCACCGACCAGACCCAACCCGCCGACTTGACCCCACCCACTGACACGATCTGGCCTGAAAAAACCAACCTATATTGCTGGACTGACCCGCTTCGTGTCTACCACTATCATCCCCATGCCGCCGCTGTGTCCCTCCACCACCACCACATCCCGCCACCACCGCATCCCACTGCCATCGCACCCACTGCACGCAGCTCCACCGCTGCTACTGCCACATTTATGGTCCCTTCCACGGACCACAAATCTTCCATCGATGCCCGAAAAAATTAAATGGTTGTAGATCTGAGCTCCTTAGGTCCCGATCAACACAGATTCAACATCAGTTGTTGATTCACCTCAAATCCAGGGGTCCGCTCGAGTTCGGAACCACACGACAACATCGAGCCGGGAACCATGGGGTTCCAATGGTGAAGAACGTGAGGAACGAAGGGAGGAAAGCATAAGAACAAATGTCTAATCATCATTGGACAAGTGTTCTTGGCCAATGATCTAGATATGAGATTTGAGTTAGAGAACAGATTAAACCAATCCCGATAAACCCACAAAACAATCACACCCCATAAATACGATCGATCCACGGGCTAATATGTTCATGGATTAGTCCATGTTCATCATAGAAATTAAGAACATAGAATTTATCCAGATAATCAAACATCCTAACTCGATTTGGATCGGTTGATGATGAAGAATGATCGTTTTGTCATCATCATCGATCCAGGATCCGTTGTCATTTTCCAGAAAGGATTTCCAGAGCTCTCTCCAATGGTCCTCTAGAAGTTCCAGGGTTATGCGGCTAACCTGAGAATTATGATATAAAGATTCATTTAGAGAATAGGATAAGTCGCTGTAATAAAAAAAAATATTTTTTATATATTATTTTATTCCTTTTACATCCTTAGTAGATTTTTCCACAAATGACCCGCGTAGACGAAAGTTAGGTCATGCTTAGGATAAAGTTGTTGTTTTGAACTCAATGGTGCCCTCAAATTTCAGATACAAACAACCATTTATGATTTATTCCACTTTTTCAGGTAAACCACGTGCACGTTCTATTAAATTTTTAAATATTTTTTATACATTTATTTCGGGCATACCGGGTCTCAGAATCGCACGCCGTCTCAACTCCTGGTCTCGAAATCAATCAATATAATATCCAAAAATAATACACAAAAAATCCTTGACATTAAAATTTATTAATATTTATAAATGTTTATTTAATGGTTATCTATATTGAATTAAATATTAATAAATATCGATAAATAGAAAAAAGTATTATTACATATGAATAAAAAATAGTAAATATTAAAAAAAACTTAATAAATATTAAAATAAATATTTATTAATATTAATTAAATATTAATTAAGTATTCATAAAAAAATTAAAAATAAAAAATAAATATTCATATATACTCATAAAAACCAATAACTTTCAATAAATGTCAATAAATATAAATAAATATAAATAAATATTAAAAATTAATAAAAATTAAATTAATATTATAAAATATTCATAAATAATCATAAATACCAATAAATATTAATAAAGATTTAAAATATTAATAATTTTTAGAAAATATTAAAAAATATTAATATTAAATAGATAACAATTAAATAAATATTCACAAATATTAATACATATTATTACATTTTAGTAAATATGAATATTTATTAATATTTATTGATATTTACTAAGATTTATTAATAATTAAGAGTATTTATGAATAATTAATTGATATTTTTTAATATTTAATAATATTTATTTAATATTTAATAATAATAATTTATATTCATTAACATTTAATTAATATTTTTCAATAATTTTTAATATTTATGAAAATTTATTTAATATTTATTAATATTTAGTAATATTTGTTTATATTTATTAATTTTTAATTAATATTTATAATTATTAAAAATTATTTCAATACTATTTATTAATACGTGTTAGTATTTTATTTATATTTAATAATATTTTATTATTATGTATTAATATTTATTGATATTTATTGATATTTAATTAATATTTATAAATATTTAATTTAATTTTTTTTACTTTTTGTGAATATTTCATTAATATTTATTAATATTATTAATATTTATTATAATTTAATTATTATTTATGAATATTTATTTAATATTTGTTAATTTTTTAAATAAATACTATTTTTTAATATTTTTAATATTTTTGTTATTTATGAATAATTAATAATAATAATAATAATAATTTGTCGATATTTAATTAATAATTATTAAGATTTTATTACTACTTATTTATATTTATTGATATTTATTTAATTTTTTTTATATCCATTAGTATTTATTAATATTTAGGAATATTTATTTAATATTTAATAAATATTTATTAATATTTATTTCTATTATGAATATTTATGAATATTTATTAAATGTTCATTAATATTTTTTAATATATATTTAATATTTATAAATATTTAGTTAATATTTTATTGATATTTTATTAATATTGGTGAATTTTTAAATAATATTTATTTATATTTAATTAATATTTATTAATATTTAATTTTTTTTAATAATATTTATTTTAATATTTAATTATATATATATATATATCATAGTGTTTATTTATAAAAAACAATCTGTTGGAAGAGTGAACAAGGTTCACTCTTCCTTCAGAAAGTTTACACAGGAAGTGTGAACCTCGTTCACTCTTCCTGTTGATGGCAGAAGCGTCAACACGGTTGACGCTTCCTGAGACCCATTTTTCTAAATATTCCAAACCCTATACCGTTCTTCAATTTCTTAAAACCCTAAAACTCATTTAAAAAAATTTGCTGGAAAAACCACTCTCAGCCTTGGATGCTCGATATTTATAGAGAAAGTTTTACTTCTTTACAATGCCTTAGTCCTCTTATTTTTATGCCATGTCAAGGCTCTGAGAATTATATTGTGTTGATGCTATTTTAATATGCCACTATCTCTCTTTACATTTCTCAAACATAGGATGATAATCATGGAAGTTTTGGAAGATAGAGACTACTCCTCGTGGTTAATTACTTACACGCTTGCTTATATCGCATGCCTCGTCATTTCAAAATTTTAAACTCAACCATGCATTATGGATTCATGAAAGACTTGTTGTTTCTTTCTATCATCCTCAACTGGTTTCTCTTTCTTTGAATTATCACATGCACGAAAGACATATACTGCATGCATGATGTCTAGATGATCGAGTGAGTTTCATTATCTTGGCATGATCAATGGACATGGCTGGATGTTATATGAGCTTGCATAAAATAACTAGTAGCATCAAGAAGTTCATATGTGAAGTGAAAAAATATAGTTTAATGATGAATACATGGAGGGCGGTGGATCATCTGATTACATTAGATCAAATAAACACGTTATGTCTGCAACAATTTAAATTTGGAAAATAGTGCAACATGTGATCCCCATCCCATATTGAACATTCATTCGGTTGGTCCCCGCTTAATAAGTATCTCTGTGCCATCAGCCACTCGAGCTGGTAGTAGGATTCGACACACACAACACTGCACACACACGCCCTCCAATCTCTCGCGCCACACCCTTGTATAGTCCTACAGGCATCCTCCAGTGTGCCGTGCATGTGCACCATGTGGGATTTATGCTATCCCACCCTCTCTGCCTCTATGCAAGCTCAAGGGGTTGGCTCTCTCTTGTGGGTGAGGCCTCCTCCCATAATGTGGTTGGTTGAGTTAGCTCCCAAGGCTTGTGTGCTTGGACATTATTTTTATATAATGCCCTCTAAAAAAATACTTACATTATATTCTAAAAAATACTTAGATTATATTCTAAGTGTAATATATAATATCAATCCATTTATCACCATTGAATTCAAAACCATTTAAATGTATTCACTTATCCACAAATTATCATGAATACTAATATTTTTCATAGAGTTCATTAATCCATCCTCTTCTTTAGCATGATATAAAAAATATGTCCTCAGTGACACAAGTCTTTGAACTTTAGAGCAGTTCAAAAATCATTACAATTATTCATGCAAAGTAATATTTTCATGGTCTTCATCAAATAAAAATCCTCATGAAATAGTATTCATATTGCATGGCTATCTTTGTGAACTTCTCAAATCATAAATTCAAATGATGATCATTCATCCAAAATCATAAAAATATGCTTCATTTATAACTCTTCATTTATTCAAACTGATTATGATTCATAATCATCACTATAAGATATACTTTAAACTATATAAATAATGTGCATTGTCCGAATGCAATTGGAACATGTTTTGGACAAAAAGAATAACTCTGCAATCATCACATTTGACAACAATAATTACTCAAGAATGAAATCCAATACCATTTTATGAATCCATAACAATTCTCCAATCATTACCAATTCATATTCACTTACCAATATTCTTCAACATATTGAAATCAGTTAATACTATTTATTCATTGACAATAATTATAACTTATACAATGTGGGCTCAATAATCTCTCCTTTTATTATTGTCAATACACACAATAATAACATCTTAAAATGATATGTCAATGTGTACTCATACCTTATCCCCCATTTCTTATCAAACTTTCATTTCACTTCCTCTCCCCATTATTTTCAATAAAGACAAAGTACTTGGGAAAAGTGATATCATTTCATAAATAGAAAAGTTCCACCAATCATTCTACTCTAAGTCTACTTGATCTATGCTCAGTGTAGAAAACTGGACGGTTTGATCTTGAGAATGAACCTGTCCCTTATAAAATTGAATGACACCCAATGAAATGAGAACTCATAATCTTCTTCAATAACTATCCAAATATATTCTAGGACGAGACAAATGATATATACCAATTGAAATAAAATAATATCAATCTGAAACTCCCATACCCACTTCAGAAAAATGACTAAATATATTCAAGTATAAATAACATGATTTTATAATAGCCTTAAAACTTATTCATCCTTTATATTTTCATGTCATTGATATAAAATAGTTATCTACCCCTTTGTTTTAGAATATTTTTTTATCAAGGAAGAGGGATAAAGAATAAATACCTTTGCAATAAAATTTTCAAGTAATCACCTTTTAGAATGTTTGTATTCTCATGAGATGAATAATTTTGGAAAATTTAAACTTTCATTTGTCTCCTTATCAAGGGAATTACTCCTCAACATCTTCATAATGGTGAATGTCCATAATAATGAATGCCAAGATGTTCCACTATAGAGAATAAAACAAAATGGATCTTCAACTTGTGGTTGTATAGATTTTACAACTTCTATAACTTCACCTAGGATGATCTTCTTCAATAATTGTTCTTCACTATACCAAATATAAGATTAAACCAAGATGGTACCATCTAAATCCTTGATTCCTAGGATATGCCAACACACTCTTCAACTAAATCAAATACGATCCTCTATGACATTTTCATTTGAATAATAATTGAGAAATCATTCAAGGATGGTGACTTATTCAAATTTTCTATAGTGAATTGATAGTTCTTATTTATTCGAATGTCACCCAAGAAATTTATCCACCTTTAATTCCATTTATTATAATAACAAATATAATACACAAAGATTAATGGAATTAGGTGGGTCTTGTTTCTCCTCAATGTGAACAACATGGTTGAGACTGTTTTCTCAACCCAGATGATCCAATTTCTCCAATCTTCATACATGAATATCTGATATTCAATTCTGATTTTTCTCAAGGTAGAATGGATCTCATCAATTATTTAATTTCTTTGTTTTTTTAACTTTCTCTTTATAGGATTATTGAATGCACTTGTATCTCCTAGTGCAACTTTTACCCTTTTTAAGAAATTTTATTGTGATGGAATTATTATAGAACAATTTTTAGGAGTGTGTCTAGCCATGTTGAACCTCTCACACATAACCTTTATAAAAAAGAGTTGTCATTTGTTGAAAACCTCTTATGAAATTTATATTCTTCATGTGAAATATTCTTTTTACCTTTTTCAATGGCTTCCGCTTCTGCTTCAATCATCATTATTACCTTATTCAGATCGGCTGAAAAAGAAACAAGTATATATCTGGGGTAATTGGAAGTCTACTTAGAGTTTCAACATGGATTCAAATGAGTTCCTTTCTTTAAATATTTATTCTAATATATGAAACCCTTCTAGATAATAATCATGGACTTATTTTGAATCAAATTCTTATCCATCTTGTTGTCTAAGGATAACTTATTTTGAAACTTATTGGGAGTAATTTATTTTGAAACCATATTAAATTTTCTATCCAAGGATGATACCTCTTTATTCTGTGGTCCTATCTTTCCATTATCTCTTGATACATGCTGATATGTACATACATCACTTTTGTGACCACCACACCTTCCATTATCAGAGAAATATATGAGAGCATCAAATATGTTTGATTTAATTTTTTTTATTATTCCATTATTATTGTATCTTTACCAGATTTATCTCCCTTGGCATAGTCATTATTTATTATTTATCATTTAAGAGATAGTACTAACAATTCAATTCACAGTGTTTGAATCTTTTTCAACACCAACATTGATCCAAAAATCTTGATATTTTTTTTATCTTTTGTAGGTCATCCATAATTTCTAGTATAATTAGCATACTAGTTTTGGGTATTATTTACCAAATGATGATATATTCTCCAGGAACCAAATTAAACACTAGTTATTTCCACTATAGGCATAATGGAAGGATCTTCTTCATTTCTCTTTATCCATATTTATAAAAAAAAATTATTTAAACCTACACATCTTATAGAAACAGATTTAGAAAAATTATTATATTGAGATATTGATAATACCTACTTCTTTATATATTCTTGAGAGAGATTATTAGGTAATTCAATGATCTTATTTACATATTATGGAGGTATTTTTTAGTATAATCCTTTAAAGAACATTGTGTGATATAAACAACACACTTCTTTGATTATGATGTCTCAGCATGATTCTTTTCAAGATTATCTAGTTTAATTTATAATATAAGAAATATCGTACTAATGGGATTCTTTTAATATTCAGTAAATTCCATTTTATATTTATAGTACTTCCCTGTCTTCTCAATATACACTTCATACAATAAAACCTTTTCCTGTAATAGTGATTCAAGCTCATTGATTATCTTATATTTGATATCCAATTGAGAGTTCTTAACATCAATTCTATTATTTATATTTTCTTCCAATTCATGATTTTCTTATTAACTATTTTAGTGGACTCATCTTCTCTTGAATTATGTTGATCCATTCTTCTTCATGTTTCGAGTATCTTCCTTTAAGCTTCTCATAGTCTTATGTAGTGACTCAAACTTTCATGGAGAGATTTTCACTAGTGTTGAACTTGATCTTTAGAATCATCTCCATTTCTTCATACCCAACCTCAAGAAAAGTGATTTTATTTTTCATGTTTTAAAAAATACCACATTTAATAGAATTTTTTTTTGTAAAACAATTCATCATATTCATTAATATATCAATTGAAAAATCAACTGTTATATAATCACTATCGCTAGTTCTTGGCTTATCTTCAGTATAGTTTGAACATAAATAAACACATACCTTATGATCACTTGAATAACTTTATTCTAATAAGGTAATAATGTTTTCCATATCCTTGGTTATTTAAACAATATTTTTTTCATCCTCAATAATTTTATATCTAACTTTATCATTTCTTAGAGGTGATGAAACCACTTTTTCCTATCTTTATAAGGGGTAATATTCTTCATCACATTATTCTCTTTTTTTTCCTATCGATCAAAGTATTAAAATAAATAGAGTTATAATTTTAAATAGAAATAGTTTTTCCAAAACTTCACTAAATTACAAGTACAAGAAATAAATTCAAATCTTTAAAAAAACTACTTTAATGAAGAGAATCCAATAGAGGGAACCTTTCTCTAATACCACTTCTAGATCTCTAGTCCAGATGAATTTTAAGGGACCGAATTTAAAAAATACATATTCTAGTTGTTTTATAACTAGAAATGAATTTGTTTCCTAATATATTTTAGGTTTATAGTTTTAAAGAATTAAGAAAAACTCTTACATAGTAAACCCATATATTGAAAGTAGACACTTTTATTCAATATCCATTTTTCCCAACAAAGTTATAAACATTTTTAAAGAAAAAATGTTTTCTTTTCATGAAATATCTTCAAAAATTTGATCTTTACTTCATCCTTATCCCTAATTTTCCTTAAAATCCTGTGAAAAACATTTAAAAATATGGGATGAACACAAAAATATTAGCAGGGGACATAAAATAAATAAACTCTTAGTTTGGTGGAAACATGAAAACTAATATAATTATTACCTTTATATTCAAATTTCTTTGAGGATTTTAAATAAAACATTTCCACTTGAAAAACACACGTACATTTTTCTCAAAGAAAATCTTTAAAACCCATATAAAGTAATTAAAAAAACATTTTATTGTAACTTATAAAAACCCTTTCAAAACTATTTTAATTTAAATAAACATACGAACAAATTCCAAAATAATAATTACCTAATTTATTGAGGAGATATAATGTGGATCACCCTTCATAGAAGTTATATCAAGTTCCCCGGTGAGCTATAATGGGTCTCATCCCTTTGTATAAGATATATCGGGCACACCTGTGAGCTGTAATGGAGATCAACCCTTAATATAAATGGAATAACCAATATTGTTATATTCCATCTCTATATTACCCATTACATTGGAGGTTATAACATAACCACCAAGCCTTGGTTTATCATAGAACCACCCATCATTGGTTTATCATGTAACAACACATTATTGGTTTATAATGTAACCACCAGTCATTGGTTTATAACATTACCACCCATTGTCATAGATAATTCCCGATAACGATAACCTAAACATAAATCATGAAATATTTCATCATAAAAACACTCTTTCAGGAAAATGAACTTTTCATTTTGAAATCACTCATTTTGAAAAAATGCTCACATACAAAAAAAACATTTTATTTGAAAGTAACCATATAAACTTGTAAAGTAAGATTAAAAATATTAAGGTGAGATGAAAAGGGAAGTTACATTCATTAAATATATGTTAAAAATATATTTCTTTTGACCTTTGTAGAAGGAGTTGAAAGGGTAACTTTAAAGAGGATTTTTGAAATAAATTCCATTACATAAAACCTTGAAAACATTACTTTTTAAAATAATTTAAGAGAAATTATAAATGAAAATTCTAAATCATTTATGTCTATATAAATACATTAATAAAAATATTTTTTAAAAACATGGACAGAAAATATGAATATTTAGAATGTAAATATTTAAAACCTTTAAAATGAGGTTTTTAGTTAAAAAGTCCCTTACCTTGAGTCTGAATCCCCATGTATGCTATTTATCTTCATGAATAATTAACTTATGTTAATTATTTACTTTATTAAGAAATTTTTTAAACTTTATTATTTCTTTTATATCACTTATTACCATTTTATAACAAGTATTTAATTATTTAAGTTCATGTCCACCGTTTTGACGAAATTCAATATATGAGTCTAAAATCAATTTGGTAAGATGTCTATAGTCAAAGTGGAAATTATTCCCTCATCCAAAAAAATAATAATAATTAAATAATAATAATTTTTATATATCAATTATAATTTTAAATACATCCATTAAATATGGGTATGAACTATGTTACAATCATGGAGATGGTAGATTGTAAGTACGCATGAGTAACATTTCCATTTTTTCAATTATAATTATGGAAAGAAGGTAAGTATGATTATATATTTATATAATAATAATAATATCATAAATATCATATTAATTCTCTAAATATACTTATATATTTCATTTACATGATGCGGTGATGAAAAATGAATCACATCACTTTGAAGGTGATAATTCACACGTACGAACGAACGACACTATCATTATTCGATGCATAGAAAGGTAAGAATATAAATGATATTTTGAATTTTTATAATGATAAAAATGTCATTAATATAATATATAAAACTTAATTACATAGTTATAGCTAGTATTTAGAGACGGTGAGGGAAAATGAATTACATTGGTTCATGAGGTGGTAGTCCATCGTACACACAAATGATGAATTCTTTTCCCATTTGATGAAACGGGAGATGAATATAGATCATGAAACTAACATGATAATATGTCAGTATATGGAGGACACTAGATTTATTATTTTATCATGGTTTAATAATATTTTAATTAAGTAGAAGAATAAATAAAACATAAACATTGGATTAAAAATCATACCTCTTCTTTGGACAATCTCTTTTGATTAACACCTTAACACCTCTAAGATGTGTGTTATCCCTAAAATGAGGCCTCCATAATGTAGTTAGAGATTCTAGGAAGGTATTTGGAAAGGTTTTTTTCAAATCAAATAGGTTTTAAGTGTGAATAAATGAGAAAAAGGGGTTCCCTTATATAGGAGAGGTGAGGGGCACTCTTGGAATTTATCAAAATATTAAATTGATATAAATTAATTTTCTCTTAAAAAAACTATTTTATTTAAAATTTATGATAATTATTTATTGAAATAATCTCATAAAATAATTTTTATAAAATTTTAGGTTACATTATTACCCTTATCATTTTTTAACCCTTATTTAACTCCTTTAATTCTTAATATGACAACATGGTTTTTTACTCTTTGAGGGTTAATATAGTGAGTATAAAATTCCAAAAAAACCATAAATAAAAAATGAATTAAATTTTTAACCTTATAAAAATAATTTTTCTTAATTTCATATTTTTTTAACTGTATATCATTTTAAAAATATTATTTATTTTAAAATATCATTAATGTCAATTTTGGAGCTATTCATTACTTTGAATTTTAAAAATATCAATAAAGTAAGATATATTTGAGAAAACACTTTTAATATATCCCTAATATGTAAAATTAATCTATAAAATTATTTTATGACATTAATTATATCATTTTTTATTTATTTTTTTATTTTTAATATCATTTATTTTATATTTCAAATAGTAAAATAATTATTTCATCACTATTTTGAAAACATTTAAGGTAATTATTTCTTCACTAAAAATTAAAAATAAATTACCAAAAGGAATATAAATATGTAATATTTAAAATTAATATTTATAGTAAATCATAGCCACTGTATAAACCATTTTTAAAAATATTTATTTATTAAGAATATGATTGTGACATCTTTGTCTTTTCTTTAAATAAAATATTATAAATATTATAATCACTTATAAATGGAAAACAAAGAACATATTTTAGAACCTTGAGTGATTATGGATGAGATATTTTCATCCAATAAAATTGGGGAAAGTGTAAGGGTCATTTTATAGTTCTGATTATATATTTTTTACCCTTAATTACTTGATTTTTACCCGATTTACCCTTTACCGTGACAACAAAAATTACCAAAGTTACTATTCATGTTGGAAAAAATAAAATTGAAATAATTAATAGATTTTGAAATTATGATTATAAATATGGATTCCATTTTTCAAAAATAAATTAACATGCTATTTAGAAATTAATTTAAAATTAATCCCAGAGGCGAGACGAAATAACAGGTTTTTAAAGTAAAAAAGTTCAAAAGTTCAAAATGTTTTTATATCCAATTTAATTTTTAAATTGATTCCAATAACTTAAATTGGAATTAATTATGTATAATTTAACTAATTTTACATTAAAATAAATTTTAAATGTAATTTAACTATATAAATAAATTAGGCGAAAAAGTAGTTTTCATTTAAAATCCAGTATTTTTCACTATTCATCAAGAGAGGAAAATTCTTAGAAAAATACCAAAAATTCACCCAAGTTATATTTTGATTTTAAAATTTCAATAATGAAGTTTATTTTTTCAAATAAAATTTATAAAAGTATGAAAATTTAGTTTTAATAGATGTGCACCATTAAAAAATGGTAAAACTAATTTTTAGAAAAATATAGTTTTAAGCATAAAAAATGAATTTATTATTATATTATTCCCATAAAATATATTGGATGAATGTCAAAAAAAATTATAAACAAGTGTAAAAATAATTTAGTTATTCCCATTCACACCGACTAATATAAAATATAGGTGACAATGATGAAATAATAACAATATTTAGTTGTTTATTTAAGCTGGGTGTTGTGTATATTGTATGCTCTTGAACACAGTATTTTATTTTAAAAATTTGGGATGTTACATTATCCCTATTTTAAAAATTTCATCCTCTCAAAAATTTGAATTCGAGCACGGTAACTATGGTTTTAATTTTCAAAATAACTTTATTGAAATCCAAAATTGGAAAAAGGATTAATAAAACTTCCACTTAAAAAGAAAGAAAAAAAAGTATAAAGGTAACCTAATATAACAAATTCGAGTAATACATATAGAAAAACACGTACATGGTAGAGAAAAATAACTATCAAGTTCTGATGGAGATTGATATAGAACATGGTCATTATAAAACCATCACAAAATCATAAATCTGTGATGGGTTAACATGCCATTGCTTTATTAGTAAGAAAAGTAAATAAATGATATTTTTTTACGATCATTTTCACAGAGTTGAGGAATTACATTACTTCCCTATATAATAAAATGAGTAGATATACTTACTTGACAATTATAGTTTCATCCTTTTAATAAATTTCCACAATAAACTTATATTTTTCTCTAAATGATGAGTATTTTTTTAAATGTCTGAAACACTAGAATCAACATATACATATCACTAAATCCACAAAATATAATAATATATTCTTACTATATTTAGGAATTAACCAAAACCAAAATGGTTAGTACAAGATATAATCTTCCAAAAATAATAAACCATTATATGATGGAAAACTACTTTAATATTCAAAATTCAGCTATAATACCAAAAATTAAATAAATATAATTCGATAAGTAAGTATCCATAAAATTAATCAAAACTATTATAGAGTAACATTAAAACCCAAAAATTAGAAGGATTTGATCACGTAGTCTTCCAAGATAAATTTTAACATTTATCTCCCAATAACATCAATCACTATTAATTTCTCATACCAAAAAGTAATTTTATATATCACATAATCTCTAGGATATTCTAACCATTTCCATAAATAATTTGACTCACCATAAAGACAAAATAAAATCATATATGATTCAAAAATATAAATCAATCTTTATTCCTAAAATAAAAACCCACATTATTCTATTTACCTTAATCATATTGGGTTCCCAAAATTGTGAACATCTTCCAAAATAACATTAATCACTCAATCACCAAATCATTTCCAATGTCATGGTTATCTATAAAATATATTGTCCAAAAATGAACTTAACCATTATCCATAATAAATTTTAAATAAAAGGAAAAAATTTATACTAACCAGGACATCATGTTGGCCAGTGGTAGGTAATGCGCCCTCATCGCCCTTCGGTTGTGGGTTCAATTCCCACATCCTTACTAGACATGATGGGGTTGTCACCCATCTTTCAGGATGTCCTTTCCCTAAAAATATATTATTATAATCCTTATATAATTCCCAAAATGTAAGAAACATCTTGAAAAATAACCTTAATATGTTTTGACCTCAATGGTTATCTCATACCTTTCATTTTTCATCCCAAAATTTAATAACCCATAATTACCTAAAAAATGAATGTCTCTAAAAATATCATTAGTCATTTGAAAAATTTAATAACTTAAATCCTAAAAAGGGTTGTATAAGACAATGAACTTATGATAAACCTTAAAATTATAAACCCCTGATGATATCTAAAACTCTTAATAATACCACAAAAGAAAACATCCTATTCTCAAAAGTTTTCTAAATCCTGCTCTGATACCAACTATAAGGACCCAACCTGAAACAATACATATTCTTGTTGTTTTAAAACAATAAGTGAATTTATTTTCCCAAATATATTTTAGGTTTATATTTTTTATAGAATTATGAAAGAAATATTACATATTAAACACATATATTACAGTTGGACACTTAAATTTAGTATCCATTTTTTCCACCAAAGGAAAACCTTTAAAAATAAAACATGTTTTCTTTTCATGAGATATTTTCACAAATTTTATCTTGACCTTATCCTTGTCCCAAATATTCCTTAAAATCCTTTGAAAAACATTTAGAAATGTGGGATGATCACAAAAATATTAGTATGGGACATCAAATAAAGAAAGAAACTATTAGTTTGGTAAAAACATGAAAGATCCTATAATGTTTTCATTTATCCTAAAATTTCTTTAAGAATATTAAATAAAACATTTCCACTTGAAACAAAAACCTATATTTTTCTCAAAGAAAATCATTAAAAACCATATCAATCAATTAAAAACAACTTTTCAGTAACTTAGAAAAACCCTTTAAACCCCCTTTTAATTGAAATAACCATATGGCTAACTTCTAAAATAATCATTACCCAATATAGTAAAGAACTATAATGGGGATCCCCCTTCGTATAAGCTATATCGGGCGCATCACTGAGCTATAATGGGGTGCATCCCTTCGTATAAGCTATATAGGGATCACCCATGCGATATAATGGGGCTCAAAACTTTGAATAAATGGAATAACCATTATGGTCAACTTCTATCTCCAGAGTACCCAAATCATTGGTGGTTATAACGTAACCACCCATCCTTGGTTTATCACAGAACCACCCATAATTGGTTTATCATATAACCACCCATAATTGGTTTATCATGTAACCACCCATCATTATAAAAAATTACCAATAAACATACAATAAACATAACTCATGAAATTTTCTTTATAAAAACACTCTTCGAATAAAATGATATTTTCATTTTGACATCACTCATTTTGAAAAACTGCACACGTACAACAGAATATTTTTTATTTGAAAGTAACCATATAAACATTTAAAGTAAGATTCAAAATATCAAGATGACCTAAAATTGGAAAATTATGGTCATTACATATATGTTAAAAAACATTTCTTTTCACCTTTGTAAAAAGAGTTTAAAGATAAAATTTATAAGAGGATTTTTTTAAGAAAGTCCTTTACATAAAACCTTGAAAAGATTCATTTTTGAAAAAATTTGAGAGAAATTATAAAATTACCATTTTAAATAATTTATTTCCATATCAATAAAATAATAAAAATCATTTTTAAATACATGGATATGAATGATAAATATTTAGAAAATAAATCTTTAAAACATTTAAAACGATGTTTTTAGTTAACAAGTCACTTACCTTGAGTCTGAATCATCAGGAACGTTATTTATCATAATAAATAATTAGCTTAGTTTAATTATTTAATTTATTTATAACATTTTTAAAATTTAAAATTTATTTTATAACACTTATTACCATTTTAAAACAATTATTTAATTATTTAAGTTCGCGTTGATCGTTTTGACGATATTCGGTATATGAGTCCAAAATGACTTTGGTAAGATGTATATAGTTAAATTAGTCATCAGTAAACCATAACTAGAATAATAATAATTATATAATTATCATTTTTATATATCAATTACACTTTTATATCCATCCATTAAATATTTATATTAACTACGTTACAATCATGGAGATAGTAGGTCGTACGTACACATGAGTAACATTTCCATTTTTTCAATGATCATTATGGAAATAAGGTAAGTATATTTTTATATTTAAATAATCATCATAACATAATAAATATAATAATAATTCTATAAATATACTTATATATGTCATTAATATGATGTGGTGATGAAAAAAAAATCACATCACTTCGTGGAGGTGATAATTCACACGTACGGATTAACGACATTATCATTTTTCGATGCATGGAATGGTAAGAATATAGATGATATATTAAAATTTAATAATTATAAATATGAAATTAATATCATATATAAAACTTAATTTCATCATTACAACTAGTCTTGAGATATAGTGATGGAAAATGAATTACATCGGTTTGTGAGGCGGTAGTCCACTGTACACACGAATGATGAATTATTTTCCCTTTTGATAGAAGTGGAGATAGATATTGATCATGAAAATAACATAATAACATATAAATATATGTATGATACTATATTTATTATTTTATAATGATTGAATAAGTTTTTAATTAAGTGGAAGAAGAAATAAAATAGAAACACTGGATTAAAAACAAAACATCTTCTTTAGACAATCTCCTTTGATTGACACCTTAACACCTATATATTGAGTGTTATTCATAAAAAAATGCCTCTATAATGTGGGGAGAGATTCTATTAAGATACTTTTATAGATATTTTCTGAACCAAATAGTTTTCTAAGTGTTAATAAAAGAGAATAAGGGGTTCCCTTTTTTAGGAGAGGGGAGGGGGACTCTTAGAGTTTTTCAAAATATTAAATTAATATAAATTAATTTTCTATTAAAAAAGAATAAAAAACTTATTATTTAGATGATAATATGATTATGGGTTGAAATAATCTCATAAAATAATTTTTAGACAAGTTTAGGCCACATTATTACCCTTATTATTTAATTTTAACCCATATTTAACTCCTTTAATTCTTAGAGTGACAACATGGATTTTTTAATCTTTGAGGATTAATATAGTTACTATAAAATTCCAAAAAACCATAAATGTAAAATGGATGAAATATTTAACCTCATCCAAATAAATTTTACTAATTTAATATTTTTAGGAATTTTATATCATTTTAAAAAATATTATTTATTTTAAAATACCATTAATATCAATTTTGACACTATTCATTACTTTTACTTTTAAAAATATCAATACAATAAGATATCTTAAAAAAAAATTAATACACACTTAATATTACAATATAATCTATAAAATTGGTGTATGATTTTAATTTGATCAAATCATATTTATTTTAATATTTTTATTATCATTTATTTGATATTTCCATTAGTAAAATAATTACTGCATCACTGTTGTGAAAGAATTTAATCTAATTATTTCATCAATAGAAAAATTACCATGATGAAGATAAATCTGTTATATTTCAAATGACTATTTATAGTCGAATATATTCTCTAGATAATACCCTATTAAAAATATTCTATTTATTAATAATATGATTGTGATATCTTTATATTTTCTTTAAATAAAATATTATAAATGTCATAATCACTTATAAATAGAAACCAATGGCCATATATTTAAAAATTTAGTGATTATGAATGAATTGTATTCATCCAATAAAATTTGGGAAGTGTAAGGTGTAAGAGTTGGTGTCCTAGAACTAACTAGTTTTGCTTTGATTACATGGATATTTAATGTATTATTACATATTATTCATTGTTCTGCATAATTATGATGTAATAATGTCTTGAAGTATTTGTTGCATTGATAAGGTCATGGCAGTTCACTGCTATGATGAGAACCTTGAATTGCTATAATAATATTCTTAAATATAGTTCCGCGGTTGGATGACATGCTATGATGGGACACATGGCATGCAAACTGTCAGGTGTGAGTACTTGTAAGTAGATGAGGCTTCCTCTCACGAAGTTCACACTTGGTAATATCTATGATAGGAGATTATGAGAATAGACCCACTAGTAGGATTACCACATGTTTTGGTGTCATCAGATATTTCTATCTGCGAGCATGTGTAATGATCCTTATACTTTAAGATTATCATTAATACGTGTCACGACTTACGCACTCTGACTTACTAACAAAAACTGTCATGCAGATAATTGGCAGGAATTAGGGTACGTTGGGTGCGTCACAAGTGACTTGTTATTAATGGATAAATCAAGGAAGGATTTGTCCCTTCCATTTATGGAAGTTGTTATCTTGACCCTTTGATAGAAATAGAACCATCACGTGAAATTCTATGGCCATGGTGTAACAACGAGTTTATTTCCGGTAGTCAAAGAACGACGTATCAAGCATAAAAGTTGATGACACAGTCATGAAACCTTCTTGATGAGATATTGTGACAAAGGGATTATATTACACATTGAGCATTTGTATGTGGATATCGTTGTTGCAACTTTACATTCTTTCTCTTGGGTTCCTTGAACCGTTGTTAGATAGTACTCTTGGACCTTAGGCATGCCCGCCTAATGCCAACGAGAAAGAATCGTATAGGGTCCCACACTAAGTGTTTTTTGTGGTCTCAGTTAAATTCTATTTGAATTTAATTAATTAAATAAATATTTTTCTCAAGACCATGGAATAATTTTATTCATGTTAAAGTGATTTCATAAATTAAATTAAATTTATTTATTTATTTTATTGAACATTTAATAAATATTTATTTACTAGTTTGTAAATAAAATATTTATTTAAGAGAATAAATTATTTATTTATTTATTTGAGTGTTCAATAAATGTAAGTGGAGTTCAAGCGGACCAAGGTTGGTCTGGTAGTAAAATAATTATTTGCAAGAAGGTAAATAATTATTTAACTAGTTTTCACAAATTAAAATAACACTGCTATTATTTTGTGACGCAAAATTTTATTTATAATTCTATTTTACACAAGTTGGTGCACCATAAATAATGACGTGGTATTATTATTAAATGCATGAGTTTTCTCTAAGTTCGTGAATGTATTTAATTTTTTATATGTAATTAAATATTGTAACTAAAATTCCATGTATATAAATAGGCAAGTATGCCTATTGTGCCATACACCACACCACACGCCTGGTCAATTGAGAATTGTTGAGCCAAACAATTTCTCTCTCGAATCCTTTTCTCTCCCCTCTCTGGAATGAGAGACGTTCTTCAAGGCTAAAGAATAGGATATCAAGAACAACTGACACAAGACACTAGATTCTCTATGATAGCACCCGAAGAATGAGCAGTGTTGATCGGAGGCCATCAGAGCATGTGTGGATCACTGTTAGAGAGATTCTAGTTTGCATCCTTACAAGATCAACAAGATAATCCAGAAGGGTCATTTCGGACGATCAACATCATCAACGAAGAAAAATACCAAAGATATAGGTATTATTTTTCTTTATGAAATTAATTAAATTAATTATAAACATGATGTGAAAGATCCTCTCTAAAGGTTTCAAGCCTCTTTTTTCTTTATCTAAATCTTTTATTATATTCCATGGAGACTAGAATTCATCATCGTATTGATCCCGGAATAATCATTGATCATGGTAAAAATTAAAATTGGGTGTCGTCCCAACCACACTTCTACTCTGCCCGGAACCTTCAAGTGGTATTATAGCAGTTACATCATAGATTATAATTATTTAAATATTTCATTGATGACTTATGCATTTACTAATTTAGTTTCTTCGATTCAAGTTAATCGTTCTACAAATCTAAATCTTGAGATCTATTCCTCCTCTTTTTTTTTCTTGTTCACCTTACAAAAATGATATTTTCTTTTAATTTTGATTAAAATAAAATAGAGGATCTCATTTGGAGGTGCCAAAGCTTCCTCGCCATATAAAACCAGAACACACAACATGTATTCAGCAGTACACGCTGTGTAGTCAAGATTCAATACATCAGACCGGTCCTCCAAACTGAGCCATGTGTTGGAGTCTTTCTAAGTCTTAAATGACTCCATGTGTTGACCAGGAATAGGTGGCACGTGGTTTCTGGATTACACGTCATGTGGCCCAATGGACACGGTGTGTAGTCCCTTCAGGTTAGGGTTGCACCGTGTACCCCATACATGACTTGCCTAGATGGAGACCATGTAATGAGGAACTATACGGCATGTGGCCCACTGGACACACTATGTACTATAAAGATTTTTGAAGTATACTCACACACTGTTTCCCTTGGCGTGTACTTCAGATAGATGATAAAAAATAGTACACGCCGTGTAGTTGGAACTACACGTCATGTACTCATCCAAATTACCCAAATTTATTAAAATTTATTATTATATTATACAAACCCTTGAGACGTGTTCCATCATGCGGGCGTAAAGCTGAGACACAACACATGATAGGTGTTTTATATATATGTGTTTAATTTAACATCTATGTAATATTCATTTCTACTCATTGGGTAGTTATGAATAGGAATTCACTGGGTTGACTTCAAGGTACAAGTTACATACAAAGATAATTTTAAATGAATTATTTATTTAAAATTATAATGGATGAGAATCTCAAGGAAATCCAGAAAAGGGTTTAAGATAAAAGGATTGATTAATTAAAGATGATAATTAATTGATTCGAGAATCATTTATCTTAAACATGAATGATTAAAGAATTGATTTCTAGTTTTATTTATGTGTAAATATCCTTGCATATATGGATTATCATGAGCTAGACCAATACCTTTGTATGTGGATGGTTTCATTTAATTTATTTATTTGAATTAAATTTGTTGGCCTGTGAGCCTTCTCCTCATTAATATGTAGGGCCTGTGTGCCCAAGGTTTCTTTTATGTAAAACCCCCTTTTACCCCTCAACTAAATATGACTTAAAAAAGGAATATGTTATGGATGGAACTCCCAATCTAGTTTAGGTGTTTCATGCTGGAGCCGAGACAAAACCAATCCCAAGAGATATAGAGGTGGACAGGTGGAAGCTGTAAACACGAACCCAAAAGGTTCAAGGTGTTTCTCCCCTAGGCCAGGGTTAGTTTATCAACTGCTAGATAAAATAACCATTAGAAAGCTCATGATCATTCCATTTACTTTATTTTATTTCTATCAGTTCCATGGTTTATCATTATGGATGTGTTGTCACGATCCCATAATTAATGAATTAAACAAGCATGCAAGATGGAAATAAAATAAACCAAACTTATGCATAAATATTATCAAGACATGGTTAATCACTTAATTAAGTTCGACTTAATATTAACAAGCATGTGATAATGATAATAAGAAATTCACGTATAATAGATAAAAATCTCTCAAATAAAATATTAAGTCAGAACAAGCCTTACGTTACTTGATTAAGGGAAAAACTCAATAAAACTATGTGTTTGACCAACCCTTGTTGGGAAACATACTTTTATACAGGAAGCTCTTATGAAAGGTTTCAGGTTGACTCAGCCATATTACATCAAGAGGAGAAGCCCTTGCTATACTTGGTGTAATATTGGGTGCAAGAGTTGAGGAAATCTAAATTCATGATTTCAAGATTTGGGAGTCCACTCAACATATCAAGAAGCTGCAAGCCTGCAGTTGGAAAAGACCTTCCTACCTAAATACCTTCTAATAGCTTGACCAAACCTTGTTGGGGTTATGTGAAGGGGAATATGGATCCTTTCCACTAGAATGTCATGGAAACTGAATATTCTGAGTTCAATGGTGAGGGCTATTGGGACTTGATAAAATATCGGGAGACGTAATAAAATTTATTATTTCTTATAAAATATAATCAAGAAAGTACTAATGATATTCTCTTTTAATTGTATATTCTATGCTTAAGCTGAACCAGAGGGATTAGATTGAGTGTACTACCCAGAGGGTTTCTTGTCTTGTTTGGTTGAACCAGATAGGTTAGGCTGTGAGTACTTCTCAGAGGGTTACTGTTTGTGTTTAGCTTCTTGCGTGTACTTGTTAGGTTGAATCAGAGGGGTTAGGCTGTGAATAATACCCATAGGTTTACCTTCTTTGATTAGTTGTTTCTTGATATATGAGACCGAATGCATTGAAACTGTGGATTGGTTACTACTGAGTACTTCCCTGTTTACTGCTTTCTTTTACTTATTACCTGCCATATATTCACTGACTATTAGGCACAAATATTTTGGTGGTTGTCTACTGGGATTATTATCACACCCTGTTTGGGCCATGCTTTTTGGACTAAACAGATTATATTGTTTCAGGTATAGATAAGGGCAAGCACCCTTTTACTTCAGGTACTTGACTGATTTGGAGCTGGAGAACATGGGACCAAGCTTTGGCTTGCGATTCCATGGAGCTGCTTAATTTTTTTCTTGTACTTTGGTTTAGTACTATATTTCAACATTGTGATATATTTGGATGATTTCCTATACATATGTATCATGAATAATTATATATGTGCTCTAGCTGTTTATTTTTCTGTCTTCCCCTGTTTCTTTTTCTATGGTAATATTATTGCTTCCACTATTTTTTGTTTTACTTCTGTTGTGTTACTCTGACAATGAGGGCATAGTTTCCCCACTATCACACCAAAGGCCCTCACTGCTAGTCTGCAGCCTCTGGCATTCGGGGAAATGCGCTTGAGAACATGTGACCAACCAGTTACGGGGCGCCTCTAGGCGGCTTCCGGAACCGGGATGTTACAAATTGGTAGTAGAGGAATTATTTCCTCATTGACTTACTATTTGTAGCCTATATACAGGGATATGAAAGAATATGTACTTGGTAATAAGATGTGCTCGGGAGTAGCTAACCCATG
This sequence comes from Viscum album, assembly GCA_963277665.1. Lineage (NCBI taxonomy): Eukaryota > Viridiplantae > Streptophyta > Magnoliopsida > Santalales > Viscaceae > Viscum > Viscum album. The sequence goes on along the minus strand of OY728158.1, from coordinate 1,699,755,788 downwards.
TACAGGAAAAATCCAACCTACCTCGTTATTGCAATTTTTATGGTTTTGAGAATATTACAGTTGATTTGATTTCACCTTGAGTTATTCATATATTTTGTGTGGTTATTGTTGATGTTATTGAGGTTCTATTTCTTTCGCAACTCGATGAGATGAGGGTATTCTGTCTCATGCATCATACAGGTACCTGCTATAAATCACATGTCATGCATTCTTTCCATGCCATTTAGGGTGAATTAGCAATTTCATGTTGTTGTGATAAATGTTGTGCTAGATATGCATGCTGTTGTGATAGATGCCTTGATAGAATACCTTCTTTTGATAGGGTATTGATTTGTGTAAGGTTTGTTTGAATGAATGCCAAACTTTGGTTCTTGAGGTGTTATGGGCCCTCATGAATCGGAATTTGGTGGATCATTGACTTGTTTCCCTATATATGACATGTATAAGATGCCAAGCTTTGATTTTCGGGGAGTATAGGCCATCACGCATCGTAATTTGGAACTTTCAATGTCCGTTTTAGTGTTTTTATGGGTTCTGGGGTAGTTTCTGAGGCTTATTGTCTGAAAAAACCCAGAATACATGGCGTGTAATGTTGAATACACGCCATGTGTTCTTCTGTTCAGGAAGAAACTGTTTTTTTCTTAAGTACACACCATGTACCGTATGTACATGCCATGTAGTCTCTAACCATGTCGCTAGCTATGTGGGTAGAAACACAGGGTTGATACATCTTAGTAGAATACTCCGTGTTCTGGATGTACACACTGTGTTGTTGAACTATGTATCCGGCCATGTAGCGGGCAACACAAGTCGGTTAAATCTTATTGTACATGACATGTCTGGTATAACACGCTGTGTAGTTGTAACCATTTGACTACCCTTGTAACTAAAAACATGGGTAGTTGAAACCTAAGTAGCACACGCTGTGTCCATCTGGGACAAGCCATGTAGTGTGAGCCGTGTATACATCCGTGTCACTGACAACATGGTTCGGTGAAGCTCATCTAGTACACACCATGTCTATAACGAACATGCCATGTAGTCTTCTTCTAGGAGAACCGTGTGGCTTATCCATGTATAAGAACTCAGGAAGGGGAAGAGAATTAAAGTACATGCCGTGTGTTTGGACAACATGCCATGGGTTTGGGGTGTTACACGACCAATTGTGGCAGGAGTATATGCCATGAGAAAGGATTCAGGGAACATTCCATGCAGGAATTAAACATGTCGTGCATCCATGTTTTGAAAAACATGAATGCCTTCCTTCTCCTATTCCCTTCTTATAATTCTAAGTTTTAGTCCCTGTTAATCTTGATCTAAGGTGTGCACTTGACCTTGAAGAGTCATACCACCAAGACATCCTCCGGTTGTATGCCAGTTGCAAGGCCATCAGACACCATACATGGCTAATCAGGGACTACCTGTAGATCCTCCAGTTGTGCCAGTCTTGGAACCAATCGTCATTCTAGACACAGGTGTTGACGCACAGTTCCAAGAGGGCCTTATGAGGTTCATACAGATCTTCTGATTCGTACCACATCCTGCCCCTTCTATGGCATAACTGACATGTGTCTTTCCGCAGCAGCATCCTCCCACCTTCACAGGGGAAGGAGGACCACAGGCTGCAGAGTCATGGTTAGAATCCATGATTTCTGTATTCAAGAATCTAGATACGCCTCTAGAGAGGAGAGTCGAGCTCTCTACTTATATGCTACGTGATTCTTCCAAGGTATGGTGTGATGTGATCTCATAGGGTGGGTGCCAGTAGGTTATGGCCTGGGATGAGTTCCAACGTGCCTTCTACAACTACTTATATTCGGAGACTTTGAGGTCCAACTGAGCCCGAGAAGTCATGAGTTTAGAGCAAGGTACTCTTTCATTTATGGAGTATTCTTCTCACTTCATAGAGATACATCGCTTCAAGCCCATTATAGGAGGTGATGAGTTATTCCTTGCAAGAAAGTTCAAGGATGGTCTTAGGCATGACATCCGATTGCAGGTGAACATCTTCAGGTTGACTTCCATCACTACTATAGTCAACCATGCACTAATCACGGAGCACAATCTGAGGGATTCTGGAGTTATGAGCCAGGGAGGCTTGACATCTGGAGTTAGTTTCCCTCCTACTGATAGCAGGAAGTGCCACAGGGAGCCTTCACATGGAGATCCAAGGAGGCAAGACACTTCCTATGGTATCCAGGTGGTGTGCTACCATTGAGGGAAGAGAAGGCACACGAGGACACATTGCCTGAGAGACCCAGTGGAGTGCCAATATTGCGGCAAGATGAGTCATCTTCAGCACTTCTGTCAGATCTTCTCACCAGTAGCTGGTGACAGGGGGTCTTCCATGACTCCGTGTTCAGGAGCAGTGCCACCAGTTACTCATCAGTCAGGGAACTAGAGTTCTTTTGGTCGTTCAGGATGAGGTGGAGGTCATGGACGTGGTATCCAGTTACCAGGATTTCAGCGACAACAGGGTGGACTAGCTCAGAGTGGTCAGGCAGGGTTACAGGGCCGTATTGTAGGTCAGACTTTTGCAGTAGAGCAGACCCAATAGGAGTAGGATCCCAGACCCTCTACAGTTCGAGGTAAGATTCTAGTTGCCTCCATTTTAGCTTCTTGTCTTTTTGATATAGGGGATTCCCATAGCTTTATATCTGTTTCTATTGTAGAAATCCTTGGGCTCTGTATCTTTTCTTATGATAATATCTTGATGCTAGACACACCGTTGGGGACAAGAACGACTAGTGTACAATAGTACAAGGAGTGCCCTTTTGAGGTTGTTGGGTGTCACTTCTCATGGGACGTCTATGTCTTGGAGATGACAGGCTATGACATCATTCTCAGAATAGACTGGTCCCTTCCAAGATGTTGTCGATTTATATTATCGTAGGGTGAGTTTCACATCACCAAAAGGAGAATCGTTTCTTCATAAGGGCGAATGGGATGTCCTGGCGAGCAGAGGGGGACCCGAGCATCATGGGTTGGGAGGAGTTATAAACCAGATTGCTAGTCTATATCTATATGACCAGGGGACTTTGAAGATGGACTTTCCTCTAGTGGTAGATCATTTTAGGGATGTCTTTCTAGAGGACTTTTCAGGTTTTCCACTGGAGCGAGAGGTGGAATTTTCTATTGAGCTTGTTCCAAGAGCAGCACCAGTTTCAATTACTCCTTATAGGATGGATACACCAGAGTTACAGGAGCTCAAGAAGTAGTTGGAGGAGTTACAGGCAAAGGGTTTCATTTGACCCAGTACTTCTCCTTGGGGTTCACCTGTCCAATTTGTGAAGAAGGCGGATGGTACCCTCAGAATTTGTGTAGATTATTGGAAGTTGAACCAGTTGATGGGAAAGAATTGATATCCCTTTCCAAGGATGGATGATCTCTTTGATCAGCTTCAAGGAGCCCAGGTGTTCTCTAAGATTGAATTGAGATCTGGTTACCATCAGTTGTGCATTAGACCATCTAATATACCTCTTACAGCCTCCCAGAGAAGGTATGGTCTATACGAGTATGTGGTTATGCCGTTCGGTCTCACTAATGCACCTGTAGTCTTCATGGAATTGATGAATCGAGTGTTCCATCCATACTTGGATTATTTCGTGGTAGTATTCGTGGAAGATATCTTGGTGTACTCTCACACTCGACACGACCATGCTGCATATCTTGAGATCATTTTGAGTACACTAAGAGAGCATCATTTATATGCTAATCTCTCAAAATTCCACTTTTGGATGAACCAAATTCACTTCTTGGATCATGTTATCTTAGAGGCAGGAGTATCAGCAGACCCAGAGAAAGTGAGAGTGGTAGTTTCCTTGGAGAAGCCGAATAATTGCTTCGAGGAACAAAGTTTTCTAGGGCTGTATGGTTACTATAGATGTTTTATACAGGACTTTTCACGCTTAGCAGTGCCACTTACAGGCCTGACTAAGAAGGGTGCGAAGTACTTGTGGGAAGATTCTTGTGATTCAGCCTTTCAGGATCTGAAAGGGAGATTAACTTTATCACCGATCTAGTTTTTCCAGTGTCGGGAAATTGCTATATCATTTACTATATTGCATTAGGTATTGGGCTGGGATATATTCTTATGAAGGGAGAGGGAGTCTTTGCATATGGGTCTCGGTAGTTTAGGCCACATGAGAGAAATTACCCTACGGATTATCTCGAGTTGGTAGCAGTTGTTCATGCCTTACACTGTTGGATACATTATCTATTGGGAGAGAATTTTTGTGGTTTTCAGTGACCACAAAAGTCTCAAGTATATCTTCACTTAGCTTGACCTAAATTAGAGACAGTGAAGGTGGTTTGAGTACCTTCAGTCCTTTAACTTTGATCTTGCCCATATACCTGGGAAAGACAATGCAATGGATGATGCGCTGAGTAGGAGGACTCAAATACAGGTAGTTTGGGAGGCCAGTAGTGAGTGGAAGCTTATGGATCTATTCTTCGAGATGCATTTGGAGGTGCATGATAGACAGGGGAAGACATTTCTTTCTTATGTAGCTGTTACCTCTACTCTTCTTGATCAAGTGAGAATGAGGCAACTATCAAATTCAGAAGGCCTAGTCTTGTGGGAGATTGTGTTAGGAGAGGACCCCATTCCTAGATGGACCATAGGTGAGGATGAGATCTTTCATTTTCATGGGCGTGTATGGGTGTCAATAGATATACGCGAGGAGATGATGCGGGAATTTCATTCCTCAGTTTGGGTAGTTCATCCTGGTGTCACCAAGATGTTTCGTGATCTACACTATTAGTATTGGTGGCCAGGTATTAAGAGAGATGTTGCTGGTTTCGTCATGAGGTGTTCCACCTATCAGCAAGTGAAGGTGGAGCATCAGCGACTAGTAGGGGTTTTGCAGTAGTTACCCATTCCCGAGTGGAATTGGAATGATGTCGCGATGGATTTCATGATAGGTTTAATGAGGTCACCTTGAGGGAATGATGTTCTATGGGTTGTCATTGATAGACTCACGAAGGTTTCTCACTTATTGCCGATCAAGGAGACCTTCAGTGTTGATGAGATGTGACGGTTGTACATCTGTGAGATTGTATGTTTACATGGAGTTCCACATTCTATTGTTTTAGACAGGGATGCCCGTTTTACTTCTCGGGTCTGTTAGGGGCTTCATAAGGCTTTGGGTACATAGGTACTTTTGAGTATAGCTTACCATCCCTAGACAGATGGCCAATCCGAGCATACGATTTAGGTGCTTAAGGACATGCTTCAAGCATGTATTCTGGATTTTGGAGGTTCTTGGGAGAATCATATAACTCTTGTGGAGTTTTTCTATAATAATAGTTTTCAAGCAACTATTCAGATGGAACCTTATGAGGCTTTGTATGGTAGGCCATGCCAATCAACCTTATGTTGGATGGAGGCAGGAGAGGAAGCTATGTTAGGACCTTGTCTTGTCCAGGAGACCACTGAGCATATAGAGTTGATTCGAAAGAGGATGACTACTGCATAGTCTCTACAGAAGTCATATGCTAATCGATGGAGACGACCTCTAGAGTTCGAGGTCAGGGATCAGGTTTTCCTGCATGTCACACCGAGGTTGGGACACAAGAGGATTTGGAGACAGGGTAAGATTTTGCTGAGGTACGTCAGGCCATTTGAAGTGTTGGAGAGAGTTGGGCCGGTTTCCTATCAGTTGCAGTTACCTCAGAGGTACCAGGATATATATGATGTCTTCCATGTTTCTCAACTTCGACGTTGCTTCTCATACCTGTCTCATGCTTTCCAACCCGAGGAATTCGAGTTGGATCTGGATGCATCATTCAAGGAGCATCCTATCCGGATTGTTGATCGAAGTATGATGGTTCTTCGTGGATGGTCTGTTCCTCTGGTATGAGTGCTATGGCAGCACAGACGAGTACAAGATGAGACTTAGGAGAGGGAGGCCAATGTACGATCATAGTGGTCGGAGCTATTCGGAGATTCTTCTTCTACACCACCTTGTTAAGGAAATTCAGGGACAAATTTCTTTAAATGGGGAAGTTTGTAAGAACCCAGATCTTCTTTTTAGGTATGTTTTCCTTCTTCTGGCGTTTTTGAGGAAAATAGGAGTTTCTGGAAATTTTTGAAGTACATGCCGTGTACTTTATGAGTACATGTCGTGTACTTAGTTTCTGTGGGTAGCCATGTGCTGTTCATGTAGCGGCCGTGCACATGGTTGTGTGTGGTGACTTGGAGGCTACCTAAAGCGGGGATCGGTAAGGTCAAGTGCACACCGTGTACTTATAAAGTACACGCCATGTACTTTTTTTCATTAAACATACCAGGGTCGCGTCTGATGGACAAAACCATCTCCTTCTTGGTCTGGTTCATCCGAGAGAGACCGTACGACCACGATCTTTCCCCGAGCTGCCGATCAAGCATTCGATCTCTGATTCGACCACCGTCGATTGCATCGGGATAACCTCGGTAAGCTATTCATTATTATAGAGCTTCATTTACTAATTATTCCTCTTTCAAGAGTTATCTTCCATTTAAAATTTTAGGAATTTTTATAGATATATGGTGTTCTTGGGTTATTCAAGGCTTGAGGTTCATGTATATTGATCTCCCAACACCGAGGTAGGTGGTTTGTTCCTTTATGTAGAAATTATTTGAGTTATATGTGCAAACTTTCCCAATACCCTTGAACGGGGTGTTGCGTGTGTACTGTTTTAGCCCTATTAATTTCCTTCTATGCTTTTATGCTTGATTAGAGGTTGATTGAATGTGAATAGGGTTAATTGCTATGCTTTGGAAGTGTTTGCCCATGCATGCCTCGTTTTGACCATTTGGTCCTCCTTAGCCTGTTAGGCTGCCTTGTTGTTTTTCCCATGCCTAGTATTGTATGATGGAGTGATTTGTTTATCTGACATGCTGATATGCTGTAGACTACTAGCCAAGTAGTTCTTGAGGTTTACTTGGGGCGATACACGTTTCTATGCTTGCTTGACATACACAGGGAAGTGAGAACCAGGTGTATAAGACCATAGGGAGAATGGATGTAAGGACTTCTCCAGAGTTTCTGTTTTACTGTTATGATGCAAGACCATGGGGGGAATTGACGTAAGTGCTTCCTCAGAGTGTCTGTAGTTCCTCGATGTGGGCTATAGGGGGAATGTGATGTAAGTGCTTTCCTAGACCACCTTTAGTTACTGATACGAGACTATAAGAGGAATTTATGGTGAGTGATTTCTCATAGAGTCTATGCTTAAGCTGAACCAGAGGGGTTAGACTGAGTGTACTACCCAGAGGGTTTCTTGTCTTTTTTGGTTGAACCATAGGGGTTAGGCTGTGAGTAATTCCCAAAGGGTTACCATTTTTGTTTATCTACTTGGTTGTACTTGTTTGGTTGAACCAGAGGGGTTAGACTATTAACATTACCCAAAGGGTTACCTGCTTTGATTAGCTATTGCTTGATATATGAGACTGAATGCATTGAAACTGTGGATTGGTTACTTCTAGGTACTTCCTTGTTTATTTCTTTCTTTTACTTATTTTTCCATATATTCACTGACTGTTAGGCATAGATCTTTTGGTGGTTGCATACTGGGATTCATCTCACACCCTGTTTGATCCATGATTTTGGGCCCAAACAGATTATATTGTTGTAGGTATAGATAAGGGAAAGCGCCCTTCTACTTCAGGTACTTGACTACTTTGGAGCTGGAGAGCATGGGACCAAGCTTTGGCTTATGATGCCGTGGAGCTACTTACTATTTTTATTTTACTTTGGTTGAGTATTGTATTTCAGTATTGTGACATGTTTGGATTCTTTCCTAGACATATGTATCATGCATCGTTATATATGTTATACAACTATTTATTCTTCAATATTCCGCTGTTTTTTTTGTATGGTAATATTACTGCTTCCACTATTGGATGTTTGTTTTATTTTTTTTATTTTACTCTGCCAATGAGGGAATAGTTTATCCACTATCACACCCAAGGCCCTCACTGCTAGTCGGAAACCTCTAGCATTCGGGGAAATGTGCTTGAGGCCATGTGACCAACCAGTTACGGGGCACCTCTGGGTGGCTTCCGGAACCGGGATGTTACAACGCCCTTCCAAGAAAATGAAGATCAAAGGGGGGGGGGGCAAGGGAACATGACGTTTTTTGTTTTTCATGTGGCAAGAAGGGCCACTGGAAAAAGAACTGTGCCCAGCCTAAGAAGCAAGGGGAAGCTTTAGGTGTGTTTTTTATCAAATGTAATCTATCTGTTTCTACAAATTGGGTATTAGATACAACTTTCTGTGCTCACATATGTATCCAAATACAAGAACCAAGTAGATTCATGAAGAATGACTAAGGGGAGTTATATCTACGATCATCCAACAGAGCCATACTTGCTGGTGTAGCTGTCGGTGACTACCACCTCACGTTGCCAACTGGGATAATCTTGGGGTTAAAGGGTTGTTATTATGTGCTGTCTGTTACTAAAAACATTATTTCTATATCCATATTAGATACATATAGATTTTTTTCCAGGTTTGGAAATGACTATTTCTTCTTTTACTAAGATAAAATTTGTTTTGGTAGGGAACATTTATACAACGGTCTTTATGTGTTGGATTATAGAAACCAAGTAATTCAAATTGATAACAAAGAAACTTCACATGATTCATACCACACCCAAATTTGGAATCACTGGCTGGGTAATGTAAATGAGAAATGCTTGAAAAAGTTACATCAAGATGGATATTTAGATTCTTTTGAACTAAAACCACTTGGTGTATGTCATGCACGTGTACAGGTCAAAATGAACGAAGGACCATTTAGTGGGTAAAGTGAAAGGGATAAAGAGTTTCTTGAATTGGTTCATACCAGTGTGTGTAGACCATATCTATTTGAAGCACGAGGAGGGTACTCAAACTTCATAACTTTTACTAATTCTTTTAATAGATAAGGATATATCTACTTAATGAGGAATAAGTCCGATTCTTTTGATAAGTTCAAAGAATACAAGAATGAAGTTGAGAACCAAATTGGTAAGAATATTAAGAAACTCCTCTCAGACCAAGGTGTAGAATATCTTAATCAAGACTTCAATGATTACTTATGGGAGTGTGGGATCCTATCCCAACTCAATCCTCTTAAATGCCCCATTGGAATGGTGCAAGCGAAAGGAGGAACCACACCTTGTTGGACATGGTAACATCAATGATGAGTCATGTGAGTCTTCCATTATCCTTTTGGAGATGTTTTTTTACAAATAATGGCGCATATATAATACCAAATACCAACTAAATCGATAAATGGTATTCTATACGAGTTTCTGGAGTGGCAAGAAATCCATGTTATCAAATTTACATGTGTGGGGAAGTGATGCGTTTGTTAAGGTCTCTTCAGGTAAAAAAATTGCACCCTGAGGCACAAAGTGTACCTTTATAGGATACCCAAAGGAAATAGGGGGATATTACCTATACAACCCATTAGAAAAAACAGTTATATTGGAAATACATGCCATATTCCTTGAGAGGGATCACATCTCCAAAAGAGATAGTGGGGGTAAGATGAACTTCGATGAAGTCGAGGATCAAGTGTAACACCCCGAGATTTTATGAGATAGATTCTTTTTAATTTATTTTATGTATTTTTTTGTACACTGCACCAAGATTAGGATGCGCTATATGCAACACCGTATTAGCTTGTAGTATATGCAACACTATTCTTGGCCTGTGTTGCACCCAATTTCAAGTTCTTTTGATAGAATTCATTTCATGCAACACTGAGTATAGATTTTGTTAAATTTATAAATGAATTAAGTTTTGATTATTTTATACACAACAAAAAAGGAAGATTTCGCAACAGGCAACACTAACTTGGCTTGCAATAGTGACTTTCCTCGATAGCTTGCATTGCACGCGATACCGAGTTTCACTAAACAACAATATATTATTAAAATATTACTGTTTAATGGGATATAAACTAGATGTTATGAATATTATTAACCACATTATGAATTATATATTACATTGGCATTCATATTACACATGATATGAGAACAAAATCATTTTTTGGATAAAAGAAGTATTTTCCAAAAAAATGCAGTTTTACCACCTTTTGATGACAAACCCATTTTAAATATAATTTTTGAAACTTTTATAAGTTATATTTGACAATATAAACTTTGTCTTTGGAATAAGGACATAAAATTTTACTTTGGATAATTTTTTTCATATTTTTCGGAAAACATTCATATTTTAATGAATAGTGAAAATTTGCTAAATTTTAATTGAAAACAACTTTTTTAATCAAAATAATTTATAATGTTAAAATATATTATTGAATGGTTTTAAAGTATAAATGGAATATATTTTTATATTTTAAGACAATTTAAGTCATTGTAATTAATTTTACATTGAATTCACATGTAAAAACTTTTCAATCTTTTGCAATTTTTTAAACAAAAACCCATTCTCTTCGACAACGAGAATAATTTTAAATTAATTACTAAAGATTATATGTTTTGAATTTGAAAAAACGGATTCCATATTTGGAATCCAAAGGTTCAAATTGTGTAAATATGTACTTTTTATTTTTTGACATTTTGAATAGTAATTTCAGTAATTATTTTATTTACCATGGTTAAAGGGTAAATCTAGTAAATAAGGGTAAAAAATAATATTATAATAATATTAAACTACCCTAAAACATGCCCTAATCCTATTATATGAGATATATCCATCCATGGGAATCCTTGGGTCGATTTTGGGACCCCATGGATTCACTTGGATGTGAAAATGACACTTTATAAGAATTAATTTAAAGTAAAGATAATTATAACTTAACATAGATCTTTTACAAAATTGATTTTAATGTGGAGTTATATAAAATATTTTTATGTAAATAAATATTCATTAGAAATATAAAACTATTTCCTACATCATGGTATTTTATTTATAATTTTTATACATAAAATAAATATATTTATTTTGGACATCAATGATGTTGTGATTACCTCATTAATGAAAGATTCAAATAAATGAATTTATAAATATTAAAAAAAGTAATTTGGTTATATTGATGTCATAAAAGAATTTTATGGATAATATTGACATATTAAATTTTATTTAATGCCTTTTTCACTAAGTAATAAGGTTTTTAGGAATTTTTTAAAAAGTCAAGTATGAATAGTGTCCAAAAGTGACACAATTCATAACTTAAAACATAAAATAGTTTATTAAATGATATTAAATTCCTAAAAATATAAGATTAGTAAAAATTGTTAATATAAGTCCAAATATGTTATAAATAACTTTTTTTGTGTCGTTTGACATTATATGGTAATTATATTAACCCACAATGTGTAAATAACATGATATCATAGTAAGATTAAAAAGGTAAAATAAGGGTAAAACCAAAATAGATAAGGATAAAAAAATATTTAAAACCTATAAAAAATTATTGGATGATGGTTATTCGAACCAAAAATCCTATTATCTTATAATTAAATAAGTTTTGGACCATTCTAAATCGAAATTGAATTTATAATAAATTAATATTTTGGAACTTTTCTAAAGTTCCCCTCTCCTCTCTTATAAAAGGGCGCCTCCTCCCTCCCCTCTTCACTCCATTTTTAGCCTTAAATCTCATAAAAAACCTTCAATTTTATCTTCTAAACTTCCCTAGTAACATTCTAGAGGTTATGATCTTCTCAAATGACCAACTCTAGTGCCTTAATAAGAAATTTAAAGAAGGCACGTCGAGGAAGAGGTAATCACTTCTACTGATTATTTCAAATTTATTTCTTCTTCTACTTACTCTTATTTAGTTGTTTCATTATAAAGTAATAACATAAGTATAAATAATATAATTATATGTTATTATAAATATAAAACAACCCTATTTCTCCTTCTATCCATCCTACAGAAAATGAAATCACCGCGCGTGCATACATACAAATTACCGTCTCCACGCTGTGGTATAATCTATTTTTCACCACCACCTTACTTGGATGGGTATAATGGTGTAAATAAAAACTATATATGATTATTATAACATTATACTAATTATGAGATATTATACACCATCAAATTTAATATCGTTCAACAACTATGGGAACAATATCATCGCTCGTGCGTACGTACGACTTACCGTCTCCACGACGCAATGAGATTCATTCTCCATGTTAACCATTAAAGAATGATTATAAAGTATATGTAATAAACAATCATTAAATAAATGAAATAAAAATTCTACTGAATTTACGTATATATATATGTCATTTACTTACTTCCATTCAATTTAATAAAGAAACGAAAACAACGTTCATGCGTACTTACGAACTACCGTCTCCATGAATGGTGTATTCAATTCCCTTTATTGATATATTATACATATTTATATAATGAATATATGTGATATATAAATCATGTTTTACATTCTAGAAGTGGGTAAATAATTATCTAAGTAATCATATGAAGAATAACAAGTCCAAACACGTACGATAAATGAAATAATTTTTACCCAAAACGTTGCTTTAACATGGATTTGACAAATGAACTAGTAATGTAAAGTCCTAAGTGAATAATATATGATATAATAAATATTATTATGGTTATGTTACAAGTTAATAATATTTTTAAACCCACTATATAGGAGTTTCAGACACATATAAAAGAAATCAGACCTAAGGCAATGGATAATTTTGCAATCTCATTTTTATCTGAGATTGTTTATACGTTAGTATTTTCTGGGGATATATTCATCATCCATGTCTATGTTTTATAAAACTGTTTTCATAAATTTTTTACTATTATTCTATGTATGTTTAAATTCAGTTTTACCCATTTTGACTTTTACTACATGGTTTGGAAGGAATATTTCTTTTTTTACCATACGAGGTACTTTTTGACTTGTCTGAAAAAAGTACGAGGAGAATGTTTTTTAACTTATATAGCATGAATATATTTTTATTATTTCATAAATCATTTTTTCCATGAATTTTACTTTACAAGTTTTTATTTTCAATTAACTTCTTTTCTTTTAAAATTGCACGACATATTGAGAAAAGAAATTGTTTTTGAAGAAGAAAAAATATTTTTCTCAAGAACTAAATTAAAGTGTTTTATCAAAATTATTTTCTATATAAGATGATATATTATTATGTTTATATACCTATTATTACTTTTATTTGATTATGTTATGATGTAATTATTTTTATGAAGTCCATTTATTTTATATGGATTATGTTATGATGACATGATGTTTAAGAAACCCATTTTATTTCATCAGTTGTGCTATAATGAATGATTTTTTTAGAACATATAAGAATGATTTAATTATGATATTGGTGGGACCTATATCTCCCTCCAATGAATTGGGTAAAGATTTATATCTCATGAGATAGACATAGCTGGAACAAAAAGTAAATCTGGTTCAGTATTAGAGGACTGGAACGAGGAGTGAACTCAGTTCAATAATTGACTTTATCCACTATGATGGTCTTGGAAATGAGACTTGACTAATATAAAATGATTTTATATGATTATTTGTGTATGACACAATGTTTCATGTCATGTGTTATGATTATTGGGATTACATTTTAGTTCTATGATTTATCCCATGACATGATATTATGATCTCTCATATGCAGGACAATATTTTCAAACGTTATATATCATTGGTATTTCCTTTGTTTACCCTTACTGAGAGTTTGATCTCAACCTTTTTATGTTTTCTTTTCCCTAGGATATAAATAAAGGTTTTATGTTGGAAAACAAAAGGGAAAGATCTTTATGGGAGATGTTGAAGATCTTTCACCATGATTAGAAGTTTATGTTCTGAGTTTCCAAAGACACTAAACTAATACGGTCTTTGGGATTTTTTTGGTGTCATGTATTATGTATTCCACAAAAGTAATGTGATTTCCATTTATGTCAATATTGGGTCTCTACATTTGGTATCAGAGGGAAGGTTTAGTCAACCTTTTGAAACTAGGATATGAAAACTTTAGTGAGATCCCTAGAGATATTCTTAAGGTATGTCTAGGGATGTCCCTAAGGTTAAGTATAATTTTAGGATACATTCCTAAAATTATGGTAACAATCATGAATAACCCAGAATTAAACCTAAGATGTTAGAGATTGAAGGTACCCCCCTTGATTATGTTGTTTTCTTAGAATTATTTTTTCATCTCACACTATTCTTTTTGCGTTTTAGTCAATGGAGGGAACCAGAAGGAATTGGGTAAACATTGAATCTGATATTCAAATTGGTGAATATGAGTAACGAAATTGTATAATGAATAGAGTGAATGATATTGTGATTATGATGAATCAGTCGTCGTGGTGGTATTCCTATGTCATCAAATAAGAGGAATATGGAATTTCATGAATGCTCCCATGGTGAGGATCATAGAGGAAATAAGATTAATATTCCTACATATCAAGAATAAGGGAAGAAGAAACTTGAGGAATGCCTCAAATGGAGGGGAAGATGTTATCTCTATGGGAAAAAGGGTCATAGAGTGACGAATTGTTATGGAGTTCAATGTCTCATCTGTGGAAAACATGGGCAGTACCCAACTCAATGCCCAGACATAAGGATCTACTTCTAAGAAAAGGAAGGACTTATTCCATGAACACCATTAAAGTAGAAGGATATAATTATTTATGTATTTGAATCCACAAATGATGAATGGTGAATTATGTAAGATTTTTCTGTTTATGTTTTTCACTAAGGATTTTAAAGAATATGTTGAATAGTTATAGTGGATAAGAAATGTGATTTAATGAAAAGGTGATAATCCTAGGAAACACATGATTAAGGGAAGGATAAACCTTAATATGATCATGATGTTTATATAATGATATTTTTATAAAGATATGTTGGACAATATTAGTTACCTTGGAACTGGTTAAGGTTTTTTTGAAATGTGGGTTATGTTGTCACAAATGAAGTATAAAATTTTTTAGGACTTAAGGAATATATCCAATAAGTTTTGGAATAAGGAAACATGCATGTTTTAAATAAGGATATATAGTAATTTGGGTTATTACCATGACTCAAGAGAATGCATGATGAAGTCATTCAAATGTTTGGAATGTGACCAATAAGATATATCTTATGACATATGGGGGATAAATGAGGGTATTCACATGCTTGTTATATGACCTTTCTGGTAATTGTTTTCTTAGTACAATGTGATTGGACAGAAGTATTTTTGATAAGCCTAAAGGTTGGAATGGATTAAGTTGGACATCAGATAGTATTCTTTAAGGCTAGAACTTTGTTTTTTTTATTATTTATGGAATATTATAATAGTATAGTTTTAGAAAAAGGACAACCCGCATGACAGGCGATAGCCCGTTGTATCAAACAAGGCTGTGGGAATCAACCAACAACCAAAGTGCGATAAGCCTTTATCGCCTATCACTAGAGTAAAGGAAGTCCCTGGTTAGTATAAATTAGTTTTATTTTATTATGTGGTATGATAGATGATGTATAAGTCCATTTTTGGAACCATGTACAATTAATCTCACCATATATAGAATTATGTATATTTGATTACCTATGCTAACCTTTTTTTTGATACATATGGAATGACCTATCATTATATCGTATGATCTTTTAACACTTTAATAATGAAAAATTCAACTTCATTTATTTGAATAAGAGATGAAGCGGAAATTGTTCAAGGCGCGGCCAATGACTAGATTATACTAAAATAAACTAAGTATTTCTTCTCATGTTCTCAAACTTTAGAAAAATGATCTTGAAACAAAAAATGTTATCCTAGTACCTTCCTATCTTATGAATTAAATGGTCCCTTAAATCATTGTATATTTCTGGCTTTCTGGTAGTTAACTTTCTCCAAACCTTATTCTCTATCACTATCCCTCATAACTTGATGGTTAGATTCATCTTTCATATCCATGTTTACACTTTCCACCTATGTTCTTCTATTTGGAAACCCAGTGATGAGTTAATTTTGGTAAACATTATGTTTTTAACTTTCCTTCTTAAAATGAAGTTTTAGTATTCCTTTTTATGACGTGGGTTTCCATGAAAGATACTTTCAAGTAGAAAACCATTTATACCCCGATGAATTTCGAGGGAGAAATTCATTTTAAGGGGGGTAGAATGTAACACCATGAGATTTTATGATATATATTCTTTTTAATTTATTTTTATTTCTAGTGTTGTAAACTACACCAAGATTATCTTTCACTATATGTAACACCGTATTTGCTTGCAGTATATGCAACACTATTCTTGGCTTGTGGTGCACACAATTTCAAGTTCTTTTGATAGAATTCATTTCACGCAACATTAAGTATAGATTTTTTTCAATTTATAAATGAATTAAGTTTTGATTGTGTTATACACAACAGTAAAGGAATATTTCACTACACGTAATACTAACTTGGCTTGCGAGAGTGACCTTCCTCAATAGCTTGCGTTGTACGTGATACCGAGTTTCACTAAACAACAATATATTATTAAAATATTATTATTTAATGGGAATTAAACTAGTTTTTATGAATATTATTTAAAAAATTATGAATTATATATTATATTGGCATTCATATCACATGTGGTATGAGAACAAAATCAAAATTTTTGGATAAAATAAGTATTTTTCAAAAAAAATGTAGTTCTACCGCCTTTTGATGGCGCACCCATTTTAAATCTCGTTTTGAAACTTTTATAAGTTATATTTGACAAGATAAACTTTTTATTTGGAATCAGGACATAAAATTTTACTTTGGATAATTTTTTGATATTTTTCGGATAACTTTCATATTTTAATGAATAGTTAAAATACGCTAAATTTTAATTGAAAAAACTTTTCTAATAAAAATAATTTATAAATTTAAAATACATTATTGAATAGTTTTAAAGTATAAATAGAATATATTTTTATATTTTAGGACAATTTAATTCATTTTAATTAATTTTACATTGAATTCACATGTAAAAACATTTCAATCTTTTGAAATGTTTTAAACAAAAACCCGTTTTCTTTGACAACTGGATTAATTTTAAATTAATTACTAAAACTTATATGTTTTGAATTTGGAAAAATGGATTCCATATTTGGAATTAGAAGGTTTAAATTTGTGTAAATAGTTACTTTTTATTTTTGAACATTATGAATAGTAACTTCAGTAATTATTTTATTTACCATGGTTAAAGGGTAAATCTGGTAAATAAGGGTAAAAAATAATATTATAATAATATTAAACTACCCTAAAACATTCCCTAATCCTATTTCATTAGATATTTACGACCATGGGCATCCTTGTATTGGTTTTGGGACCCCATGGATTCACTTGGATGTGAAAATGACACTTTATAAAAATTAATTAAAAGTAAAGATAATTATAACCAAAACATATATATTTTACTAAATCAATTTTAATATGGGGTTATATAAAAAATATTTATGTAAATAAATAGTCATTATAAATATAAAAAGATTTAATAAATCATGGTATTTTATTTATAATTTTTAGACATTAGATAAATATATTTATTTTTGACATAATTATGATGTAGTGATTACCTCATTAATGAAAGATTCAAATAAATGAATTTATAAATATAAAAAAATGTAATTTCGTTATTTTGATGTCATCCACCAATTTTTTGAATGATATTAACATATTATATTTTATTTAATGGTTTTTTTTGAAGTAATAAGATTGTTATTAATTTTTTAAAAATGCAAGTACGAATAGTGTACAAAATTGACACAATTCATAACTTAAAACATAAAATAGTTTATTAAATGATATCAAATTCATAAAAATCTAAGATTAGGCCAAATGATTAATATAAGTTTAAATATGTCATAAATAACTTTTTGTGGGTCGTTTGACATGATATGGTTATCACATTAAACCTTAATGTATAAATAACATGATATCACAGTAAGATTAAAAAGGTAAAATAAGGGTAAAACCAAAAAAGATAAGGATAAAAAAATATTAAAAACTTATCAAAAATTATTGGATGATGGGTATTAGAGCCCAAATAATTTTATATTATAATTAAATAAGTTTTTTACCATTTTAAATCTAAATTAAATTTATAATAAATTAATATTTTTGAACTTTCCTAAAGTGCCCCTCTCTCTTATAAAAGGGCACCTCCTCCCTCTGTTCTTCAATCCATTTTGAGCCTTCAAGATCCACAAAACCCTGAAAATTTATCTTATAAAATTCACTAGTTATATTATAGAGGTTCTGATCTTCTCAAATGACCAACTCTAGTTCCCTAAGAGGAAATTTAAAGAAGGCACGTCGAGGAAGAGGTAATCTCTTCTACTGATTCTTTCAAATTTATATCTTCTTCTACTTAATATTATTTAGTTGTCTCATTATAAAGTAATAACATCAGTATCAATCATATACTTATATGTTATTATAAATATGAAACAACCCTATTTCACCTTTTATCCATCCTACGAAAAATGAAATCACCGTGCGTGCGTACATACAGATTACCGTCTCCACATCGTGGTGTAATTTGTTTTTCACCACCACCTTACTTGGATGGGATAATGGTAGAAATAATAACTATATATGATTATTATAAAATGATACCAATTCTGAGATATTATACACCATCCACTTTAATACCATTCAACAAATTTGTGAGCGATGTCGTCGCTCATGTGTACGTACGACTTACCGTCTCCACGACACGATGAGATTCATCCTCCATGTTAAACATTAAAGAATGATTATAAATCATATATAATAAATAATCATGAAATATATGACATAATAATTCTACTAGATTTATGTATATATATATGTCATTTACTTACTTCCATTCAATTTAATAAGGAAACAAAAACAATGTTCATGCATACGTACGACCTACCGTATCCATGAACGGTGTATTGCATTCCATTTATTGATCTATTATATATATTTATATACTGAATATATGTGATATATAAATCATGGTTTAAATTATGGAGGTGATTAAATCATGATCTAAGTAATCATATGAAGAATAAAAAGTTCAAACACGTACGATAAATGAAATAATTATTACCCAAAACTTTGCTTTAACATGGAATGAACAAATGAAAGGTTAATATAAAATCATAAGTGAATCATATATGATATAATAAATATTATTATTATTCTGTAACAAGTTAATAATATGTTTAAACTCACTATATAAGAGTTTCATACACATATAGAAGAAATCAGACCTAAGGTAAGGGATAATTTTGCAATCTCATTTTTATATGAGATTGTTTATATATAAGTATTTTTTGGGGATATATTTATCATCCATGTCCATGTTTTATAGAAATGTTTTAATAAAATGTGTAATATTCTTCTATGTATGTTTAAATTCATTTTTACCCATTTCTACTTTAACTACATGGTTCAGAAGGAATCTTTCTTTTATTTACCATACGAGGTACTTTTTGACTTTTTCAGTAAAAGTATGAGGAGAATTGTTTTTAACATATACGGCATGAAAATATTTTAACGCTTTCATAAATCATTATTTCCATGAATATTCCTTTATAAATTTTCAAGTTTATTTTCAATTAACTTCTTTTCTTTTAAAATTGCATGACATATTGGGAAAAGAAAATGTTTTTGAAGAAGAAAGTATATTTTCTTCAAGAACTAAATTCAAGTGTTTTATCAAAATTATTTATCCATATAAGATGATATGGGTTTATGTTTATATCCCTATTATTACTTTTATTTGATTATGTTATAATGGAATTATTTTTATTAAGTCCATTTATCTTATATGGATTATGTTATGATGGCATAATGTTTAAGAAAACCATTTTATTTCATGGGTTATGCTATGATGAATGATTTTTGTTTTTTTGGTGCGTGTATGAATTATTTAATTATGAAATGGGTGGGAATTATATCTCCCTCCCATGCATTGGGTAAAGATTTATATCTCATTAGATAGACATGGCCAGAATGACAAGTAAATTCGGTTTAGTATTTCAGGACTGGAATGAGTAGTGAACTCAGTTCAGTAATGGACTTTGTCCACTATGATGGTCTTGTCTATGAGCCTTGACTAATATGAAATAATTTTCTATTATTATATGTGTATGACACAACGTTTCATGTCATATGTTATGATTATTGGGATTACATTTCACTTCTATGATTTATACCATGACATGATATTATGATCTCTCATATGCAGAATAATATTTTTAAATGTTATATATGATTGGTATTTCCTTTGTCTACCCTTAATAAGCATTTTTTTATGCTTTATTTTCCCCAAGATATAAATAAAGGTTTTAGGTAGGAAAACAAAAGGGGAATATCTTAATGGGATATTTTTAAGATCTTTCACCATGATTAAAAGTTTATGTTATGAGTTTCCAAATACACTAAACTAATACAGTCTTTGAGATTATGTTTGTGTCATGTATTATGTATTTTGAAAAAGTAATGTAATGTCCATGTACATCAATCTTGGGTATCTACATCAAGGTACACAAGATTTGGTATAGGAAAAGATTCCACAAAGCCATATGGAAGAAATAATTGTTCCAGAGACACAAGAACTATATAGGAGTACAAGAGAGGTTAGAGAACCGGAACAGTGCCGTTTTTTAGTTATCGAGGATGGTGACTCATTATTAATTGATAATAATGATCATCTAACATATAAGAAATCGGTAAGTGGAACATATGTTTCCAATTGGAAATAATCCATGAATTCTAAAATGAATTCCATATACCAAAACCAAGTCTTGATTTTGGTATATCCCCCAATTGATGTAAATCCTATTGGTTAAAAATGGGTATTCAAGAAGAAAATGGACATGAAAGGATAAGTCAGTACCTATAAGGCACGACTAGTTGTAAAAGGCTTCAAGAAACATCAACGCATTGACTACGATGAAACCTTTTCACCAGTTGCAATGCTGAAATCCATCAGAATTCTATTGGCCATTGCCACTTTCCATGACTATGAGATTTAGAAAATAGATGTCAAAACAACCTTTCTTAACAAAAGAAAGCATCCAAGTCATGGAAAATTCATTTTGATGAAGCCATAATGAAATTTTATTTTATCAAGAATGATTTGAGCCTTTTTTCTACAAACGATTTAGGGGGAGTGCAGTCATTTTCCTAATAGTATATTTTATGACATATTACTTATTGGAAATGAGATACCAGTCTTACAGTCTATTAAGGAATGGTTGAATAAGTGCTTACCCATGAAGTTCTTGGGTGAGGAAACATATATTCTTGTGATCAAAATCTATCATGATAGATCCAAGAGGTTGTTGGGACTAAGTCAAAGTGCATACATTGATAAGATACTAAAGAGATTCAATATGGAACAATCTAAGAGGGGATTATTGCCAGCATCACATGGAGTTCATATTTCCAAGAAAATG
This sequence comes from Viscum album, assembly GCA_963277665.1. Taxonomy (NCBI): domain Eukaryota; kingdom Viridiplantae; phylum Streptophyta; class Magnoliopsida; order Santalales; family Viscaceae; genus Viscum; species Viscum album. Next base: position 1,699,734,412 of record OY728158.1, on the reverse strand, counting down.
TGTCCACAAACACATGAGTAAATAAATATAATGTCAAGGACTCCATACACATCAGTGATTGGGTCAGACATGTATGTAATGATATGTACTAGGCTAGATTTCTCATATGCATTGAGTGCGGTAGAAAGATATCAAGAAGACCCAGGTGACCACCATTTGATGGCAGTCAAGACTACCCTAAAGTATCTGAGGTGTACTAAGGATATGTTCCTAGTTTATGGAAGTGATGATGAACTATTCATCAGAGGATATGCAGATGCTAGTTTCTAGACAGATCAAGATGAGATAAAGTCACAAATGAGATACATATTTATTTTGAATGGAGGTGCAGTGAGCTGGAAGAGCTCAAAGTAGAGTGTGGTCACATATTCTACAGTAGAGTCTGAGTATATCACAGCTTCTGAGGTAGCTAAAGAAGTAGTTTGTTTGAAAAGATTCATCCAGGAGTTGGATGTGATACCTGGAAGTAAAGATCCCATCACATTGTATTGTGATAATACTGTGGCGGTGGCTCTCACAAAATAGAAAAGGTCACTTCAAAGGACGAAGCACATATATTAAAAGTATCATCTCTTGAGGTATTTTTCTTAGAGAGGTGAAGTTACAATGAGTAGTATTTCCATAGAAGACAACGTGGTAGAATCCTTGACTAAATCCTTGACTAAGCAGAAACATGATCACCATGTGAGGTCTAGTGGACTGAAAGTCGTAGGTAGTTGGCTCTAGTACAAGTGGGATTTTGTAAGATTTTCTATCCTAGAACCAACTGGTTTTAATTTTATTACATGAATATTTAATATATTTAAATATTAAAAATCTTATTACATATTGTTCATTGTTCTGCATGACTATAGTGTAATAATGTCCCGGAGTATTTGTCGCATTAACAAGGTCATAAGAGTTCCCCGTTGTGATAGGAACCTTGAAGTGATATGACAATATTCTTAAATATAGTTCTACGGTTGGATGAAATACTATGATAGGACACAAAGAATACAGACCATCAGGTGCGAGTACTCATAAGCAGATGAGACTTCCTCTCAGGAAGTTCGCACTTGGTAATCTCCAAGATAGGAGATTATGAGAACAAACTCACCAGTAAGAATTCCACATGTTTTTTTATCAGATATTACTTTCTATGAGCATGTGTAATGATCCTTACACTTTAAGATTATCATTAATACATGTCAATAATTGTGCACTTTGATTTATTGATGAAAACCGTCACACATATAGTTGGTGGGAAGTAGGGTATATTGGGTGCATCATGAGTGGCATGTTATGGATAAGTTGAGGAAGTATTATTCCCTTCCATTTATGGAATTTTATATATCATCCCTTTGATTAAAATATAAACGTCTCACAAAAATACATGGCCATAGTGTAACAACAAGTTTATTTTAGGTAGTCAAAGAATGACATATTAATCACAATGGTTGATGACACTATCGTGAAACCTGCTTGATGAGATATTGAGACAAAGGGATTATATTACATAGTGAGAGTTCGTATGTGGATGTCGTTGTTAAGACTTTAAGTTATTTCTCTTGGGTACCTTAACCCATTTCTAGATATTACTCTTGGACTTTATGCAGGCCCACCTAATGCCAATGAGAAAGAATCCTAGTGGGTCACACACTAAGTGTTTCTGGTGGTCTCGGTTAAATTTTATATGAATTTAATTAATAAATATTTTTCTCAAGATATTTGAATAATTTTATTCATGTTAAAATCATTTAATAAATTAAATAAATATTTATTCACTGGATTGTGGGTAAAATATATATATTTATTGTATTGAACATTTAATAAATATTTATTTACTAGTTTCTAAATAAAATATTTATTTAAGAGAATAAAAAATTTATTTATTTATTTGGGTGTTCAATAAATGGAATTGGATTTTGAATAGACCAAGGATGGTCCAATAGCAAAATAATTATTTGAAATATGGTGAATATTTGTTTAACTAGTTGGTACAAATTAAATTAATAATAATGCTACTATTATTTTGTGATGCAGAATTTTTTTATTTCGTTTTGCGCAAGTTGGCACACCATAAATAATGACACGGTATTATTATTAAGAGAATTGGTTTTCTCTAAGGTTATGAATGTATTTAATTTCTATTAAGCAATTGAATATTGTAACTGAAGCCCCATATCGATAAATAGACACATACGTCTATTGTGCCATGTACTGAACTGTGTGCCCGGTGAATTGAGAATTGTTGAGATAAAAAATTTGTATCTCAAATCCTCTCCCCCCCTCTCAAGAATGAGATACTTTATTCAATTATTAAGAACAAGTGATCAAGAATGACCGAAACAAGTCACCCGATTCGCCGCGCTAGCACCCGGGGAACGAGAGGTGTCGATTGAAGGCAATCAGAGCACATGTGGATAACTACTAGAGGGATTCTAGTTTGGATCCATGAAAACACAATGAGATAATATGGAAGGTTCATTTAGGACAATCAACATCATCAAAAAATAAAATACCTAAGATCTTGGTATTCTTTTCTCTATGAAATTAATTAAATTAATTATAAACATGATGTACAAGATCCTCTCTAAAGGTTTCAGGCCTCTTCCTTCTTTATCTAAATATTTGATTCTATTATGTGGAGACTAGTGTTCATCGTCATATTGATCCATGAATAATCATTTATCATGGTAAAAATTAATGTTGGGTGCCGACCTAACCACGCTTCCACTGTGCCTGAAACCTACAACAAAGATGCATATTAGTGGGAAAATCGTCACTCTTTCTCATGAGTCCAAAGGTACATCAAACCACATCTCTCCATTGATCCATATAGCTAGATGGTGCAAACTAAAAGTAGAGGACCCATACCCTAATGCATCACTTGGTGCCACTCTAATAGTAGTCTTAGAGGACCCACTCCCTAGTGCATTATGGGTGTTCCACACTAATAGTAGTCATATAGGACCCGTTCCATAGTGCGCCAGGTGGGTTCCACTCTAATGGTTGATGACCTGTGACTTAGTATCACAAGGGGGTTCCACTATAGGTCATCAAGGACCCATTCCCTACCCGATAGGGGGTTCCACTAGGAAGTAATTTTAGAGGACCCACACCAATGCTAATTGGGGGTTCCACTCTGATGTTGTTGCAGACCCGCACCCTAGTGCGTTAGGGTGGTTCCACTCAGAAATCTATGATACCCTTGATTGACCACCACTATCGTCGAACACCGACTGAATAATTTTCATTATTAGAAAACCTCACATCATATCTCTAAAGCCTCATCATATGTCACCATAGTGCACTATGTGTAAAGACACACAGGATAGACTGTTTACTCGCCCGAATAGAGAAACCGTTGAAAATGGTTCTTTTCAACGCAACATTCCCAAATGAGACCTCATGGGGATCGTGCCCTATTCCCAAACTGGATTAAAAAGTTTCATCTCAAAAATAGGATCATGTTTCCAAAGACAACACATCAATTGAATACTCTATTTAAAAGTTATGATTGTTTGAACATACCACTCGAAGACCTGTCGGGGCCTGCGACTGACCGACCATGGACCCACCGCCACGGTCGACCACACATGGAGCATCCATCTATGGATAAAACACCATGGTCAATCCACTTGACTCATTGACTAGCCTTTTTGGTCGACTGTCTGCGGACCGACTATGTGACCATTGTACCTACAACAGCTCGAGCTGCCGCGATTTCGCGGTCCACCGCCCTGGTCAACCGCAACTGGGATCTTTTTTGATTGTCCTTGGTTTGAACTGGTTATAACCTGGGTCTTCCCCACTTGGTTCTCCTAGGCCTGGACCATCCTACCTTACTTGGAATGTCCTGCACCACATCAGTTGATGTGGCCAGCACCTTCTGTGAATCCCACAGCCGCCCACCGCATTCTGCAACCGTCTGCCTCCACTGCCCTACGGTCCGCCACACGCGGTCACTGTTTCCTCACTGGTGGTCCATTCAGTGAACAACTTTTCCTCCTCCGATTACTGAAACTTAATACAAATTCATATTTGTGATCCTTGGACCAATATCTATATAGATCTATGACCCACTCAATGATCTGTTGTCATTTTGTCATTCCAAAAAGTTAATGATGATTTCACAAATAATGGAGTAATAACACAACAAAAAGGGATCCAACTATAGATCGGTTGATGGTTGTGTTAGTTTTTCCATCAACGCTGATGTTAAAGGATGAACCAATGAGCAATGAATACATTTTTCAATCAAGAATTAAAATTAGGGATGCAGAATCCAAAGGAAGGAATCCTATCTCTATTTGGATTCGTTTATCGTTGAAGAACATGTACGCCAAAGATTCATCTAAGATTTTTCATTTACTGCCAAAGGAGGAAGGAAGAGATCTCACCATAGATGTTGGGAGGATTATGAGGAAACACTAATCAAGAACCCATAATTACCTATTTATAACAAGTAATTAGGTCAAGGGTATCCACTTAACCACACCCGCTAATAGTCGTGAGATCTGAACATCCCATGCCCTCTCACTTTAGTTTTCACATAGGGAAAACAATGCATTAAAAACTCAATGGTGGTCTCAGATTTCCAATATGAGTCCCCATTCAAGAGTTATTCGTATTAACAACCAAAAGAAAATAAAATAATTTAATTATTTTATTTTCGGTTACATCCTCGATGACTTTTTCTACAGAATACCCACACCGAAAAAAGTTATATATCACTTAGGGTACATTCCACATTCCAAACTCAATGATGCCCTTGTATTTCTGATCTAGGCTACAATTTAAGAGTTATCCCATTTCCTTCATGTGCATAGAACAAAATATAAATAATATTTTAATAAAATTAATTTTAGGCACACCGAGCCTTGGAATCACACACCGTCTCAACGCTTAACTCTAGAAATATATATATAAATATTTAAAAGTATTACAAGGATAAAAGTGAGTCTCTATATCATTCCCTCCATCAATATTTTCATCCTAAAAAAAACCAGTCAAAAAACTCAGGATATTGAGCCCGCATATGGCTCTCCCATTCCAAGGAACTCTCCTGCAAATTTCTATGTTGCCACAATATGCGATCCAAAGGAATGGTCCATTAACATAAGGTCTACTCATGTTGATCCTCAATTTCCATCGGGTGATCTACAATGGTGGATCTATCTTTGATGTTCATCTCACCCTAGTCAATGACGTTCATAGGATCATGCATGTATCTCCTCAACTTCGACATGTGGAAGATTTCATGCACCCACTCCAGCTGTGGGGGTAGAGTAAGGAGGTGGGAAACCTCAACAACCCTCTTCATGATCTTAAACGGCCTAATTAACCTTGGGGATAGCTTGATTATCTAGTAAAATCTCTACATTAATCATCACAGGGAGACACTCAAGAAGACGTGGTCTCCCTGGTTGAACTCCAAGGTCCTATAATAGCGATCTGTATAGGATTTATGTATTCTCTAGGATGTACTTATCTATTCACATATAACCTGAACTTTCTCTGCCGTCGCCTACACCAACTCTGGGCCAATGAGGGATAACTCCCAAACCTCTATCTAGCATAAAGGTGACATGTAGGTTCTCCTGTATAGGGCCTCAAAAGGTTTCATGCTAACTGTAGATTGGTATATATTTTTGTTGAAAACTCTACTAAAGGATAGTGATCCTCCCAACTCCAGCTAAAATCCAACATGCAAGCCCTCAACATATCCTCTAGAACCTAAATAATGCACCCAGTCTACCCGTCAGTATGTGGGTGAAAGGATGTACCCATCTGTAGTGGGTACCCAAATTCCTCTTGTAGGCCTCTCCACAATCATGACTTAAAATTCACATCCTGATCAGAGAAAATTTTTGAGGGTACCCCATGAAGGCAGATGATCTCCCATACATACAACTGACCCAAAATCTTTACTAAACATTGCTCCCTGATAGCAAGGAAGCGTGTCAACATCATGAGTTGGTCTACTATCAACTAAATAGAGTCATGGAACTTCACTATTCATGTAATCCTTGTGAATAAGTCCTTGTATATAATGTACCATTTCCACTCTAGAATCTCAAGAGGTTGCAAGAAACCCACCAGAACCTTGGGTTCATCTTTCATGTGCTGATAGGTGAGGCATTATGAGATGAACTCAGCTACAATTCATCTCATGATGGACCAACAAAACTACTGATGAAGATCCTTTTAAATCTTCCCCACATCAGGATGTACAACTAAGGGATAAGTGTGGAACTCCCGCATCACCTCCTCCCGCATCGTGACTGGAATCACTGTTTTCCCCTGAAAAAAGATATCATGGTTCCATCCTTTATAATATCTATCCAGTGCACCGCCTATGGATCATAAAGAACTTTTAATTTTATGTCTCCAAGTAGGGACACTTTCACATGATCAAGTAGTGAAGGAGTCTACACCATCGACTGTAAAAAAATTGTACCCTCTTGCTCCACCAGGGTCAACTATAGGGAAGCTAACTCGTCCGAAGCTTCTTGAACTAGGAGAGCCTAGGAGTTCTTGCCAAGGGCATCTAATGAAATATTTACCTTTATCGGAGTATAAACTATCTCAAAGTTTTAGTCCTGTAGAAACTCCTACGAATGTCGCTTCCTCAGATTCAAGTCTCTCTGGATGAAGATGTACCTGAGGCTCTGGTGGTCTGAGTAATCCAAAAAGTGCTCTCCTAGAAGGTAGTGTCTTCACATCCTCAGGGAAAAGAATACCACTACTTGATCTAAGTTGTGAATCACATAGTTCTTCTCATTTTGCCTCAGATTCCTTTAAAAGTATGCGATGACTGCCTATCATTGGATCAATACGCAACCGAGCCCAGCTCCTGAGGCATCTAAATACACTACGAACTCAACACCTTCATCTGGTAGATTTAAAACTGGAGCACTCATCATCCTCTACCTCAAATCCATGAAGGCCTTCTGGAATTTCTTAGACCAGGTAAATAGCTGTCCCATCTGCATCATATCGTTCAAAGGAGTTGAGATCCTAGATAAGTCTTCCACAAATCTTCTACAGTACCCTACCAAACTAAGAAATCTTCGCACCTATGACACATTCATGGGTGGCTCCGAAGAAAAAAATTCTTCAATATTTCTGGATCCATAGTTAGAACTTGTTTAGAAATGAAATGTTCCAAAAATTGGACCACATGTATCTAGAACTGGCACTTTGAGAACTTTCCATAAAGCCGATGATATCGAAGTAAATAAAAAACCACCATAAAGTGCTACGTGTGCTCCTCCTCTAATGTAGAGTAGATATGAAAACTGGGGATGAAGACACAAAAAACTGGTCCAAGTAAGGCTGGAAGATCTATTTCATCAAATCTGTTAAAAGGGTAGGGGAATTTCTCACAACAAAGAGAATCATTAAGAACACTTAGTGCCCATAGTGACATCAAAAAGCCAACTTTAGAATATCAGCCTCGCGGATCTGTAGCCGGTGGTAGCCAGACCTAATATCGATCATGGAGAACCATATCATACCTCGAAAATAGTAAAATAGGTCATTGATCCTCATCAAGGGGTACTTGTTATTTATCATGGCCTAGTTTAGGAAACGATAATCTACACAAATTCATAAGCTCTCATCTGTATTATTCACAAATAGAACTGGAGCTACCTAGGGGGACACACTGGGTCTGATGAAAACTTTATCATGAAGGTCCTATAACTATAACCATAGCTCTCGGATCTTGGTGGGTGCCATTCGATATGTCGTAGATGATATTAGGGCAGTCCCTCATTGCAAGTTAACGAAAAAATCTAACTCCCACCTCAAAGGTAGTCTTGAAACATCTTTGGGGAAAACGTCCATATAATCCTCTATAACTAAAGGAACCCGAATTACTAAAGAGTCTACTGAACTAATGGTTATGCTCACTAACTTTTGGGTAATAGGCTATACCCTCCTACCCACAACATCTAATGGTCCTACTATGAGATCTCTTTCACCGAGAACAGAGAACCTCATCCCATTAGCACATAGGCATTTGACTTGTCTACGATGACAATTAACCTGGGATCGAAACATATAAATCCAATCCATGAATAATATGACATAATAGGGTTCCATTGTGATAACTAATAGTTACCATGTCAACCTATATCCTCCAAGCGATATCTCACACTGATGACAGATGAAAGACACGGATGAAGTGCTCCCTGTAGGAACCTCGAGACAAGGATGTTGTGCTAGCACCTCTACTGGGACCTCTAAATCTCATACCAGGAGTAATGATATAAAAGAATGACTGAAACCCGTGTTTGATAATACTTAATCAATATTAGAATAAACCCAAATCATACCTCAAATAATCTAGTGTGTTACAAGATCATGGACATCCATAGAATGCAGTTGTCCGCGACCCAGGCTGCTATCTCCCTGAGCCTGACATGGGCCGCCTATTGATGGTGGTAGAAGAAACTCATAACATAACCCCCACCTGAATATCCTATTTCTCCTCTTCTTGCACTGCCTCCCTGGGGACCACCCTTTCCTCACCTGGGGGATCCCTGATCTGGGCGCTGTCTCTACCGTGGTGGTCCATCTGCTACCTATCTGGGAGGCTTAGTATGTTTGGTCAGGTAGTCTCATGCCATGTGACATTTCTCATCACAAGCATAACACTGACCCTACCCAAGCTATCCTAGTGCTCTGTGCTACTTTGGTGATTCCTATCCACATGCCTAAGCCTAATCATGGGGAGGCCTTCTGCGTTGAGATCCTATTGACTGACATCTTCCAATTACCGTAGATGTCTTAAATCTGTAGTATCCACTACCAATACCATCTAGTTTGTGTCCCTCTGAAAGAAATATCTCTTTCACCAATTCCCACTCCAGCACCCCGACATAGGCGGGGATTCACAATGGTACTATGCTGGCACAAATCTCTTTGCAGATTCCCTGCTCAAACTTCCAGGCTCTGAAGTAGCCATCGTGGATCATGTCTAGAGAGTAACAAGTTAGGTATGTGAATCTATCTAAGTACTATGCCACTATCATCCCTCCTTGATGAAGCTTGAGAAGCTTCTGAATCCTAATGAATTATAATTATGAGGGGTAGTACTCCTCACAGAATAACTACTAGAAGTCATCCCATGAGTGTGCTGACTCATCATGCATCTGAGTAACCAAGATCCACCAATGTCCAAACACTTTGTGGAAAAGACTAGCTACCAAAGACACAATCTGATCTGTCAGGGTCCGAACAAGCCTCAAGAGTTGGACCATCAACTCTAGCCAATCCTTGACTGCCTGAGGATCTAGCTCTCCACGGAACCTCATTGGTCTCTGATGCTGGAACTCGCAGAGTGTGCTCAACCTGTGGACATCCTCAGCCTTCTCTACTAGGACTACCAGATTCTCAATAGGTGGAGGTGATACTACCTGTCCACCTAGAGTAAGGGGATCATATGATGGATCCTGAACTAAGGTCGCATCACTCACAGAGTTATCATCACGAAACAAAGCTGGTATCCTGGATGATTGTTGTTGTGAAGGCATCCTAAAAGTTATCAATGAGTACCACAATAATATAAGAATATAAATATATATATATAACAATGAGGATATGACTCAAGAAGGATATTCAAAGACTCAATCCTATATGATGCATGTACCATTGATCCTTGCCAAAAATGTCTTAGCATGCAAAGTCAACAAGTGGGTAATCAGGGTCCTGGTGAATGGGTACGTAAGCCGTCCATACAATCACTAGAATCCCTAGCCTGAGATTCACTCTAGAGATCTTCCATAATGTTTCCCTAAACCCAGCCAATCCATTTAAGGGGAAACATCCGAACTACATCCCAAGTAATGAACCTGGATCTGAATCCAATTTTTCATGACCCGACCCATGTTGGGGCTCAAGCCGTAACTAACCCAAGTCTGCCACCATAGTCCAAGGGGTGGAAACAAGCACCGAAGGCACAAAAAACATGGGGATTTCTTTTCCAAAGTACCTGTACTCATGAAAAAAATCAACTTAATGAAAAATTGTAGAGGGAAATGAGTAACAGATTCTACACTAATGTAAGTAAACCAAACATGCATGGAATTCTGAACAGTACAAGTACGGTAATGTAAACTAAAAGGAAAAGGGAAAAATACACGCCTGACCAGAAAAGTGTCCCAACCTAATAGAAAATGGAAAAGTAAAATAGATGAGAGTGCCCTGCTTCTGGATCCCAAGATAAAACCACTATACATGGTCCAAGAACCCTGAATCCCTAAGATCCTTGGAAGTCATGATCAACCTATCCTTCATCTGCATAAGGTATGACACATGCGGGAAAATCCCATGTAGGGGTGAGTATACAAATACCCAGTAGGACTCCCCAAAAGCTGAAGGGGGAGTAGTAAGAGATACACTAAAGATCAAATTAGTAGATATAACAAGGTACTATAAAAGAGTGCAACTTGACCCTAAACCAAGAGAGTGAAAAATATGATATATATATATACTCATTCATAAGAAACCCAAAAGAGAGAGTAAGGGGATCTCTATCTCCCAGCCTAGCCCAAGAAGAGTCTTTAATAGTTCCAAGAGTATCCATCAATGATTCCCAACATCACACATGTCTACCCTAAACACATAATTCTAAGGGGGTCAATGAACACAAATTGATACTATCCATTTTGGGTGACACTGACTCACCTGCATAGTTTTAGGTCGTGTCAAAAGGATGAATCTTGGTGGGGAAAGTGTCCCTATTTCTCATGAGTCTAAGGTTATTCCAAACCAAATATTTCCACTGATATTTATAGATGGATGGTGAAAAATTGAATTAGAGGACCCACACCCTAGTGCATCATAGGGGTTCCACTCTAATAGTAGTTGTAGAGGACCCGGTCCCTAGTGCGTTAGGGTGGTTCCACTCTAATAGTAGTTGTAGAGGACCCACACCCTAGTGCATCAGGGGGTTCCAATATAATGGTCGAGGACCCACACCTTAGTATCACAAGGGGGTTCCACTCTAGGTCATTGAGGACCCATGCCCTACCCTATAGGGATTCCACTCAGAAGTAATTATTAGGGAATCACTCCCATTCCAATAGGGGTTCTACTCTGATGTCGTTGAGGACCCACACCCTCATGAATTAGGGGTGTTCCACTTTGAAATATTTGATATCCTTGTCTGATCACCGCTATCATTTAACACCACCTGAGTAAGTTTCATGATCAAAACACCTCACATCATATATTGAAAGTCATATCAAATGTCACCAATGCGCTATACATAGAAAAACATAGAGTATATGTTGTCTACTTTCTTGAATTGGAAAATTAGTGAAAAGGGTTCTTTTAACCACAACATGCCTAAATGGGACCCAGTGGGGCCCGCAACTCAGTCCCATATTTTAAATTCCCAAACTAGACTCAAAAGGTCTATCTGGAAAAGAGGATCATGTTTCCATAGATGGGACATCAATTGGATGCTCTGTTTAGAATTTATGACTGTTTGAACCTGCTGCTTGAAGACCTATTGAGGCCTACGATCGACCAACCATAGACTAAATTCCACGGTTGGTACACCTACCACCATGGTCAAACTCAAATGGAGTATCCATATATGGATTGATCGCAATGGTAAATTCAGTTACCGCTTCATCCGGCCACCGCGGTCTGCCGCCCGCAGACCGACCTTTTGGTCTGTGTACCCATGACAACTCGAGCTTCAGCGGTTCCACAGTCGACCACCATGGTTGACCAAAACTGGGCTCTAACCTAGTCTCCCTTGGTTCAACCTAGGTCTGACCCACGTATCCCACCTTGGCCCGACCTGCCTAGTACCCATAGACCCGACTCACCTGGATGGACCACACTGTATTGGTTGATGCGGTTGCCACTTTCCATGGATTTTGTATTTTCTCACTGCATGTCGCGACCATATTCCATTTCCCCGTGACTCGATGTTGCTATCATGACCTATCGTCACTCATGTGGCCTGCCACATTTGGTTGCCTCCATGCACCGCCATCGGCCTTCACCGACCGCCGCCGACTGCCAACTCACTAGTGGTCCCTTCTATGGACCACCATGCCTCCTTGGATGCCTAAAACTTAATACAGTCATAGATCTAGGATTCTTAGACCAAGATCTATGAAGATCTGTGCCCCTCTCAATGATCTATTTTTGTTCCGTCATTCAAAAAAGATAATGACAATATTGCGACGAATAGAGGAAGAACATGAAAAAAGGGATCCAAATATAAATCAGTCGATGGTTGTGTTCGTTTTTCCATTGATGCTGATGTTCAAGGATGAATAATTCGATAATGAATACATTTTTCAATCAAGAATTGAAACCGGGGATGAAAAATCCAAAGGAATGAATCTTACCTTGATTTGGATCCGTTCTTCATTAAAGAACATGCCTGCCAAAGATTTGTCAAAAATTCATCATTGATCCACCAAAGGAGGAAGGGATAGATCTTAACTGTCAGTGGTGGGAGGATTGTGAGGAAAACCTAATCAATAATCCATAATTACCTATTTATAACAAGTAATTAGGTCAAGGGTATCCACTTAACCGCACCCAACAATAGTCGTGGGATCAGAACATCCCCCGCCCTCCCACTTTAGGTTACGCTGAGGGAAAACACTGCATTTCAAACTCAGTAGTGGTCTCTAATTTCCAATTAGATTCCATATTCAAGAGTTATTTAGATTAACATCCAAAATAAAATAAAATAATATTATTATTTTATTTATAGTTACGTTCTCAGGGACTTTTTCTAAAGAAGACCCATGCTGACAAAATTTATGTCTCGCCTAGGCTAAACACCAAGTTCCAGACTCAACCATGCCCTCAGATTTCTAATCTGGGATACTGTTTAATAGTTATAGCATTTCCTTCATGTTGGTAGTATAAAATATACTTAATATTTTTATAAAATCAATTCTGGGAACACTGGGCCATGGAATCACATGTAGTCTCCGCATCTAACTTTGGATATATATATATATATAAATATTTAAAAGTCTTATAAGGAATAAACTGGGTCTCTAAAATTATAGTCTTTTATTCTTAATACTTAATCCTTTGAATATTTATTTATTCCATGATTTTTGATAACAAAAGGGGGGATTTTGTTGGTTGAGTCTAGTAATTCCTTATTTTAATAATCAAAAATCAAGTTAATGTTATTTATAATCCATTTAATGTTTCATTAAAATTATTTTTTTAGGAAAATAATGTAAATTTTGATATTTTTTCAATCGACCTCATGATATATGCATCGACCACCAGAACACTTGATCATTGATGGTGAATTTCTGTTAAAGGAACGAAGAAACTATAAAACAACTTGATTGACTTAAAGACAAATAGAGTGACCGTACATTATATATCAAACAACCATTGAGATCAAGATTTATCACAAATTAATGGATCGATCACACACCTAACAGATTTTCCACAACTCTAGTTGGATCGACTGCATGAGAAACCATGTGACTGCAATGAAAAATAAAAGCAATTGTTCATGAAATATAGATTTTAAATAAAGTAAATAATCGACCCCATGGCCAAAGGAAGTGACCATGGTCAATAGTATCAAATTTTAAAATTATTAGACTAACCCCAAGTATAAGGTAATCCACTACAAGTGCAAGGTGATCAATCGTAGGTACATAGGATAACCCACAAGTATAAATGACCAACCACAAGTAAAAATGATAAACCATAAAACCTATCCAATAATTAAAAAACTATGGAAGCATACATGGATGCTAATGTGGAAAATTTAAAATGATAGTGTCTAAAGGTAAGTATTATATTGTTATATTATTAAATATTTTAATCTAACCACTTTTCTATGAAAAATTCAATGTCGTTCAAAAGCATTTATTGAGCCTGGATTTCTTACCAAAGTATGAGGATCTTCAATGATAAATTTTTAATGGATATATCCATATAAATATTACACTTTTAAAGACAAAAATATGCATGGCATGAAATAGGTGAAGATAGAGATATCAGAATTTTCCATGAATGAAAAAAAGATCATATGATCTATTTTGAACACCTATAATTCTCTATTCTCACCTGAAATTCAATGATGCATATAATAATATCTAAAAATCCTTGCACATTAATCCCAAATCAAGAGAAATCAATGAGAAGATAAGAATATCCAACAAAACAACCTAACTACATACTCTACTACAATTATTTCTTTCCTTTCACTTAATTCATTTTTCTTACTTTTGAGATGCATGTGATTTATATTGTATATATTTTATCACGTTATCCTATAATTAAATAGAGATTTAAAGAGACACACACTATCTCATTTTATTTATATATGCTCCCATGAATCACTATGTAAGAGACTCCAGATCCCAGACTGCCTGCGTGTAGTTTTTATTTATTTATTTCTCCCATATAGAAATAAAAAAGTGGCTTTGTTAATCATGGAAAGACTTATGTTCTATTTTTTAAAACATGATCTAGGTTATGGATCAGTTTATTTATAATAAATTCCTTAGAATTAAGTTATTTCCAAGTGTAGAGGGCTAAGTCTCATAATGAGACCAAACCACTTGTTTTATTTCCAAGATTTGTTTTTATCTATTTGTTTTACTCTATTTTAAAACAAATCTGTATCTGTAATTAAAGCTCAATTTGAAAAACATTACTCTAATATATAACTTTAATTTCTATTTTATATACCTTTTTTGATTATAGTAAACCTATTTAAAAAGTAATAATAGTTTTAAACCTATTTTAACTGAGATGTGATCAAACTTTTAAGAAGATTTTTAAAAGATGAAATTGTATAACTCTATTATTTTAGTTAACTCAGTTATAATATTTAAATTGGGTGATTTGGTTTTTAAATATTTTTTTATATATAAATTTCAATAGGAAACTCAATTAACCCCATCTAGAGTTGTCCAATGGGACCAACAATATAAAAAATGAATGAATACATCCACTCTTATCCTTAGATTATTGATATTTACTAGAAAGGTTTCATTTCCTTACACCAACTTAGTCACTTTTTATACCATGTCAAGGATAAAAAAATTATACATTATCATGTATGTTTTAATAAACCACCATCACTCTTGGAGTTTCTAAAATATACATTGAAAAATCACGGTGTTTTGGTGAGATAAAGACTTATCCTCACAATGAATTACTCATGTAAATTCCTATATCACATTCCTTATCATTTCAAAACTCTAAAATCATCCATGCATTATGGATGGATGAACAACCTATGGTTTCCTCATATTATCCTTCACTAGTTTCAATTTATTTTAATTATCATTTGCATGTAAGATGTAGATTTCATGCATGCTGTTGACATGATCAAGTGAGTCTCATTATCTTAGCATGATCATTAGACATAGCCATATTTTTGGAGGGCTTGTGGCATCTATCCAATAACATTAGGAAGTTCTTATGTGAAGAGAATAAATGGAGGTTGATATTGAAGATGTAGAGGCTAGTTTATTATCAGACCGTGTCAGATTGAAAAAACACATTTTTCCATAGTAATTTAATGTAGGTGAATAGTGCACCAAAAGATCAACATCCCACTAAAATGATGATCTTTTTTTAAACCACCATATCCATTATTGGGACAAAATATACATTTAAGTAAGTAGAGTTTCCATTTTAGTATTCCTATCAACATTTATCTATTTAGGTATCCTATCATGACAATTATATCAAATATTAATCTTGGATGGTTTAGCTGAAAAATCTTTACCCAATCCATTTTATGGATATACTCAACACTATTCCTAGGGTATACTTCCTATGAGTTTCCAAAATAAGTGTAAATCAAATATCATAGAGAGATTTTGTTACCTAAATCTTAGGTTTATCTATCTCCTCCATGTATTACACAAGATACTTCATGTTCACCAAAATTTAGCATGAACCGACTTGGTTTGGTGACCTAGATATTAATATGTGTATGCTTTGGACGGAATCCTACACTTTGTTTTTAATGGGATTTATTAGAACCATCTTATCTCATGTTGTTACCTTAACATATTTTCATGATTATAATAAATTAGGTTAAAATCCTTATTATATCCACTAAATTAATATGTTCAAACCATATTGATGTGTTACTCTTTATACAAATCATGGATTATGTTACTAACTCAAATTAGAATCCAACTATGTCTATACTTATCCAAATACATAACATTTTTAAGGTATATAAAACCCTTTCATGTAAAGTCTTAGAATCATATGAAATCAAAAATCACCACAAGAGTAATCTTGAAGTGGAAGATAGCCAACCTCCACATTTCTAGATAAGTCATAATCCTCTAAGCCAGAGAGTAGTCCAACCCAAAGTCCCTCTACCCAAGAACACTTTACACAAGAGATACCTAAATCCCATCATAACTATAATGCCTAAAATATATAAACTACAATCAAAATTTATATTTAATCTCACGACTTAGTACATGCTAAGGTCAAGGTAGAAGAAAGCTAAATCAACTATCATACCTAGAATATTACTCCTTATATGCATGTATGAAAATTTATATAAGTGGTTTAACAATTTAAACTAAAACATATAGTTATTCATAATATAAAAATTATAACTATGAATAAAATAAGGAATAAAATAAATAAATGAACGATTCATATATTTAAACACGAGTTTATCTATTTATGAACAATTTATAAATAAAGAGATTATAAACACTTTATAATTTAGTCATACATTATAGACATTCCATAATTAAATAATATAAACACTTTATATTTACCACCAATATGGACTCTCTCATATTTTCCTATTATATGGAATTTAATTTAAACATATGATATTAAATTAAATAGAAAAAATTTATATTCTAATTATTTTATGTAAACAATTTTTATAATCTAAATATCATATACTTAATATTGTTTAAACCCTGATCATATCAATTATCAAAATACATTTTGATATGGTTTAAATAATTTCTCAAATAATTCCTTTAATTTGAACATTTAAAACTAAATACTATGAACGATTTATAATATTAATTATAAACTCAGTCAATATTTTTTTTCCTTTTTTGTAATATATAAACATTATATAAATTACATTTATAATTTTCATATAAAAATTTTATATCTATATTATAAGTCATGAAATATAAATTCAAAAAGGTATTTTAATGATAACATTTAATATTATGGATATTTATTTAACAAATGATTCAAAATCATTAAATTAATTAATTATAAACATTTTATAATTAACTAATTTATAAACACTTTATAAATTAAATAAATATATAAAAATACCATTTTTCATGATATATAAACATTTTATAAATTATTTAAATCAATTCATAATTGAAAATAAAAAAACTAATTTTTTATATATATCATATTTAAGAATATTTGGTCAATCATAATCTATGATTGATAATATATGGTTCTCAAAAACCATTTTAGTGCTATCAATCATATTTTAGGATTGATAATCCTTAACAATGACTTACCTTTATCACTTTACTTATCATTGCTTATGATATACGACAACATAACATAAAAATAGCAACACTCAACAATCACTACTTATGATATGTGGCTTGTGTAAGGTTAAAAACAGTGGTTCAATGGAAATAATAGCTTATGATACACATCGATATCGTTTTATGCATCAATATCATCAAAATTACATGATGCTTTATATTTTTAACATGGGTCGGTGCCATCACAGGCTATAAATTCCCATATTTTACATTATGACATGAAAAAAACCAAATGATTATACCGTGTCTCTAGATAATATATCCCATACCATACAATAAAATCCAATCAAAGCCTATGATATCATATATCATAATACCATGTACAGTTCAGATATACAATTGTTTATTATGGTATTTTATATAAAAATAATATGATATTCAATATTTTTCGTTTTCAATAATGATTTCAAGAATCAAAAAACCTGTTGAGTCTCTATTACTATCTTTAGGTTTCTAAGGATCGAAGGAAAGTCATTAAATATAATGAAGAAATTAAAAACCTCAAATAGTAAGATTTACCATGTATAAAACCAAACCATGTATACATAAAAATGAAGAACATATTTTGTACCTTTCACTGATGAATGGAATTGATACTATCTTGTATCATATATTTGAAGAATATCACTTAAAGGTATCAATCTGAATCCCTCCTATATAGTTTATCCATGAGTTGAAATAATCACCATATAGTTTTTGAAGGATCCTATTTTCTTCCATGACATGCTATTATATTGTACAGGGAAGAAAGGAGGAAGAGAGAGAAATTGGAGAATCACAATAATCATATATGAGCTTGATCAATCACCCTATCATGGAGATTCCCTACCAATACATCCCTTCAAGGATTATCCTCAAGTGATACTTTATTGAATCACACATTACAAAACATATGAGTAATGTATTTAGTTACAAACCCTTTTGTAACCCCATTAAAGAACATGGATTAATCATATGAATGCGTTATGATCTTCCATATATTGTATGTATGAATGATAGCTAGTGTGGAAGATAATTTGAATGATTTGTTTAATTCTTGGTTGCCTAAATTTATTGTAAGGCTTATATATGAATCATATAATATGATTAACTACCATACGACTCACCCATATCATATAATATGATAAGCTTAAGAAATTTCTATAAAATTTCTATTTTATGCCTTATGATATACCCAAATCATACCATAAAATATAACATAAACTCATTATATGTATTAAAGGATTGAGGGAATATATTCATTATGGTACTCCAATGGGTACCCGATGGTCCACCTAGGACCACACCCTAATTGGACACCTCACTAGGTACCTAGTGATCCTCTATTGGGTATTAGAAGGCATCTTCACCACCTTATTGCATGCTAAATCTCCAAACCTTCCCCAAAACCACTGGTTTACTCTTAATGTCTCCAGAAATTTGAAAAAATAACATTTATTGTAACCTTAAACTTCAAAATTCATGCCTGGATTTCAAATTGAAAAACGCATCACCTTCATATCAGATAGATCGAGGTTTAATCTGAATCCAGTAAAATATTTGAACATGGGTCATTACAAACTCTCCATCATATGAATTCTATTACATAATATATTTTAGCAACATTTCTATAAATTTTAATCACTTTATTAAATCTAATATAATACAATTTTCATAATCTCCAAATGGTACATAAATGCCACATATTTATTCCCATTGAATCCTATCACTCGAGCCCTAATACTCTTTTTGTAAAAATGGGTATCCTAGTCCCAACTTAAACTATAATATTCAATTACCATATCACATGTACAAAAAAAGTTCATGATATATTCTAACCATAATGGTGTTTATATTTCTATGTCCACTATTTACATGGTAATATCTATGGTTTATTTTTCGTATCAACTAGCTATAAAAGATCCCAGATAAAATGAGAACCTCGAGATACTATAAAATTAATCTTAAACATATTTCCTATGGTCTAGATACATGATATTTATTGGACACATATGATATATAACTATCATGTGTTGGGGGCTCATAAGCACCATGACTTATTCTCATGAAATCCATACTAGGTGATATTAAGTAGAAGAGATCATGAGGGCTGACCTACCAATAAGAAAACCACATGTTTTAGGTGTCATTAAATATTCCTATATATGAGTATGTGTATAGGTCTATCAACTTGAGATCGTTATCAATGTATGAAATTTGATCATGTACCTTTATTTAAGAAAAAAACTATGAAATTTATGTTTAGATAGGTAAAATACATTGGGCGCATCATTAGTGGTATGAAATTGTTTGAATGATCAAGATAGAATTTATTAATTCTGAAAGGAAGAGATATCTCGGGTCCATTTGACCAGGATGGTAGTACCTTTATTGAATCCATGGACATGGTAGAAGAAGGTAAGTCAGTCTAGTAAGGTCACTAATAAATAAAGTAAGAAATGATGATGATACAAAGTGTACATCCTGATTTATGAGATATCATGATATAAATAGATTATATTGTATGGGTGGTGTTCGTAGGAGGTTTTTGTTACTTTTAGTAATCCTAATCTCCTTATGGGCCTAGATGGTTTTCTATAATCCACTCTTAGTTTGTGATTAAGACTCACTGCTATCGAGATAAGTGCCTAGAGGGTCACACACACAAAGCGTATTCATATGCTTTACCAATTCTAATGAATTGGAGTTTAGGACATGGTGGTCCCCATAATGGGGGCCTAGATATGTATGAGTTTAATTGAATGTAATAAATAAATAAATTCAACATTATTCATGTTTAGAATAATATGATTTGAATTTATTTTATAAAGGTATTCACAAGTGTTGAGTGAATACAAAGGAAATATATTTTACAAAAAATAAAGTTTTATTCAAGGTTCATTAATATATTTGTTAGAGAAGAGAGGAAGGTTAATGGCCAAGATTTTATCATGTAACATATTTTGGATATTAAAAGCAATTGGTAAAATATAAATGAAATTTATGACATATTTACTCAGTTATTAATGTCCTCTAGTGATTGTTTGGAAGGTTAATTATTTTCATGGATACTTAGTGTAGTTTCTAAGAGTTGTCCCTTACTATATAAGCTGAGAGGATATCACTCTTAATAGTACTATCCATACTATTATTTTAAGAGATCATATCTCCTCCCTCATACTTATTAGAGATATAAGTATTGAATTTGAGTACGTTGATCCAGGCATCCTTCTCGGATTGAAGTGATGGTGCTCCCGTGATCACTGAATCATTAAAGGCATCATCGATTATCCACACTGGCACTCATAAATTTACAATTAACACATCCTTAAGATTATAAAATGTGTATGGATTATCTAGAGGTTTTCAAGTTTGGTTCCTTTATGCAATGATCTCTAATGATGAGAAAAACATGTTTCTGATCGAAATTGAAAGTGGTAAAATTTCAATTTAAGTTTTATTTCTTTATTTTAATTACATAGGATCCTTGGTTTATAACCTAGATATGATTACATTGGTGATAATATCATGAAATAGATCATAGTGTAAGTTTTTAAATACCTAATTTTCTGGATTCTAGTGAATGCTCGATACCAACAAGTTGTATCTGAGAAATCATGTATCTAATTAAGTCGAGTTAATTTTTTTTGTATGAAATCAAGTATAGGGTATTACAAAGGTCCTAAACTATTGATGGTACTAGATCTGAGATTGGTTAAACAATTTTTTTTCCATTCGAAGATTGAAATTATAATTGTTTGGTATTAATTCAAAGATCAAATGATTATCGAGTTGGTGATATTAAAATTTTTTTAATAAAAAAAATCTAATCTTGTGAATCTATCCCATGATAATATTCATGTGAATAATACTCCGATACTATTCATTTGAAATGTGGTTCTGTGGAGTTTTTCCAAGTCTTTTTGGAAAAAAGGAAATTTAAAAAAGGAGGTCTCAAATCCTACATGTATAGTCTAGAGAAAAAAATAAAAAATAAAAACTTGACTTGGGGTGGCATTGTGGCCCTCCTCATGTCAAAAGAGGACCCCAATTCGTGGGTGTCAAAAAAGTAGTGAACAAAGGAGTGGTGTACACTATTTAAAAAATATTGTCATGGAGGTTGAACAACCACCCCCTCATTGAAAAAGAGGCCCCCACTAGGGGGACGAGGGGGGGGGGGGTTATGGAAAAGGTAGTGCCCAAATGGAGCTATGCACATTGTTTTTTTAAAAATATTTTTTTAATAAAATGGACATATTGTATGTGTTTCTCCTCCCTTTTCAAGCACCCCATTTTTGGGGAACATATCATTCAGATGAATCGGTTGGTATCCGGGTCTGGCTGATCTGGGTCTGTTCGGGTCAAGCACTGGTTGACCCACCAGCCCCATCTGAGTTTTTCCCTAAAACCCAGGACCCCTCTAAGATTGTTTAATTTAAAAAACATAGACATGCCCAAAAATTAAAAAAAAAAATTAAAAATAAAAAAATAAAAAAATTGGAATTTAAGTAATAAAATATTAGGACCAAAAGACAAGTGTTTTGTAAATTAAAATTACATTAATTTTTTTAATTCATAAAAAATTCCCTTAAGATGAATTCATCACAAATTAAATTTATTTTTGCAAGTTTAATGTATATCAACTAATCATGAGCCATAAACTGATAAATTCTTATCCAATTTTATTTTTTATCTACTCAATGAAATGTATTTATTTGTAATAATTATTTAATAAACAGAGATCCACACATCACCTCATTCTTCATAATTTGAATAAGGGCCTGAAAGTCCACAATAAATTTTATTTATCTGCTTCCCTCATTCTTGAGATCCCCTCACCTCCATGTGAGTATTATTGTAAAATGATGAAGGTGAAAGGTGATGCATTTCACACTAAGACATAGAGAGACACCAAATGACACTTTGACACATTGTATGGGTGAGCGTTGAAACTCAAGTTGCATGCATCATGACTCAATGAGTAACCCCCAGGGTCTAGGTTAATCCATTATTCACTAATGGATCCACCATTAGTATCATCTCAAGATAACATCATTTAATTTTATTTATGTATGGTTTATTATCTTATGTATGAGTTGTTTTTATGCACGATCACATAAAATAATAAGCGAGCATGTTTAGATAAAATGAACATGCAAGGTGATTTTTTTCTATGTATAGAATTTAAAATATACCAGTGTGGTCACATAGAATAGGCAAGTGTAAATATAAAATGATTACATTAACTAAGAATAAAAAAACCCTCAAATAAATATTAAGTTTTGACACTTTTAATCATTTAAATTTGAACAAAACCAGGTGTACAGGGCACCCATCAACCCTATTTGAGGGTGAATCCTACTAATGGGACATTCTTATGAAATATATGGGTTAAATTAACTAAATTAGGTAGAAAATTAATATCCATAACTATATTGTTTCTAATTTATAGGAAAGCATTGAGAGATGAAAGGTTATCCTTTTCAAGATATGTGGCTCAACTCAACAGATCAAATAACTTCGATTTAATGAAATTGGATAGATAAAAACCTACCTTGAGACTATCTGAGTAGTGGTGTAGCCATATCTTGGACTATTAGGAGTGGTTTTAAGCATCCTTTCTACTATAATACTAAAGTGACTGAGTATTTTGAATCTAGTAGTAAATGGATTTCGGGATTCGATTAAATAGTGGGACATATTTAAGATAATAAATCTATAATTTATAATAACTAGTAATCAAGATAAAAGTATTAATTTTATTATGTTTAATTTTGTATAAAAATAAAAAGTAATACCATAGATACATTATGGTCAATATTGGAAAAATAACATGTCCTCATTGACACAAATTTATAAGAGTAGTATAGATTCTTTCATAGAAGACAATAATATAAAAGGAAATTATATGTTCTCGAGTCCCCAATACCTAATAAGCCTCCTCAAGAAGAAAGTCAGGATGAGAAAGATGGTTATAGAAGACTCATGAATGATAAATTTGATGTTTATATCATAATTCTGACATTAATGTCCAAAGAGTTGAAAATGAAACATGAGAAAACTGATGGCTATACCATTTCATCTCACCTCTAAGAAGTATACTAGGAGAAAGTGAAGTGAGAAATCAATGAGATTATGATCAAACTGGTCAAATATAGATTGAAATATGGAAATCAAGTTGTTCCTCATGTATTTAGGATGATAAAGTATTTTGATCTACTAGAAGAATTGGGATTTAAGACAAATCGATAACTTTCATTTCATCTCCTTCTATCATCCATACCACCTAGTTTCTCTAGTTTTATAAAAAATTGTCAAATTAATAGTTTATAGAAAACAATTTGATATCTATTTGTATAGTTTGAACAAGAAGATAATAATTTAAATAAGTCACATCTTTAATTATTAATGAGATTAATAAAAAAGACAAGGTGAAAAAGCTAACTGTAAGTACACTATAAAAGGAAACACCACAATGTCTTTCTAAGAAGATAAATATAAAGAGGGAGAGAAATTAATAAGAGGATATTTTCTTCACTTATGGAAATATAGGTCAATGGAAAATAAACTATAATGAATTGAAGAAGAAGAAAGCTTGAGTTTCTACTTTAGGTATATTCATCATTAACTTTAATATTTCATTTATGATCCATGGGTATTAGATAAAATATGTTATTATATATTTGTTTCTAAACACAGGAACCATGGAACTCAATAAATATTTCTAGATGTCAAGGTGTGTTCTCCAAGAGACTGAGAAAGGATGATACCTACATCAGTGGAGAGAAACACATGATTTTTTGCTTAGTGAATGGTTCTTTTAAAATTATAATTATGTGTTGAATGATACAAAAACATTTAAAATGAATGTTGTTTATTGAATTTTATACAGAAAAGAGTTGTTCAAAAAATCATGAATTGTCACGACCTGTCCTCGGGGCCTGTGCCGTGACTACCCCAAGCCCGCCTTCCATAGGCCAGGGGCTGGTGAATAGAACCAAGGCGTAAATCCCGGTAAAAAGGGAAGGCATTGACTTTGTAAAGTAAACCACAAACACCACAGAGCAAGCAGACAGAAGTAAACACTAAGTAAAAACTGAGTACAACAGTAAGTGCGGAAAAGCAAGTGGGCCAGTATACAAACCCAAACTGAAAATAAAGTACAACTCGAAAGGGAAAAAACAACTGAAAATAAATCCACAACGTCGAACTGTCCACTGGAAATCCCACATGAAGGGTGGGTACAGATAGCCTCCACAGCTCCTCGGGTCCAGCCGTCCGCTCCGAGTACGGCCCACCCAGTGGTCCACCTCCAGGTACCGTCCTGCTCTGCAAGGCTCAACCACGATCAGCGCTGTTCGTCGTCTGCAACCAACACAACGTAGTGCGGGAATAGCCCGTGTAGGGGTGAGTATAAGCTACTCAGTAGGGACCCCGAGACCCCCGAAGGTCTCCCAGAATCCATGAAGAAAAAAATCCACAAAGGAAAGATACAATCACGAAGTAACATCCGACACTGCTTAGGTATATGCCCATATATATACCTAAGTCATCAATTCTCGTTCGACTCCAACATCCAAGCCCAAGTACAACCCAGTCCACACAGGAAAGAAAAACATAAATCCACACAGGATAGCACAACACAATCCACAAAGGAAAGCAAAACAAGATTCATCTCACACAGGAATACTTCTTTGTATGACGATAGAGATGATCAGATATATCCAATGATTCATCTAAGCCATCGGACCCACAAAGGATCAATAGGTAACTAACCCCCGCAATGACCCACAAAGTGGCTGACCCACAAAGGATCGATAGGTAACTAACCCCCACAAAGACCCACACAGGATCGGACCCACACAGGATCTGTAGGCGCTGGCCCACACAGGACCGCTGAGCGCTGACCCACACAGGATTGGACCCACACAAGATCGGTAGTACTGATCCACAAAGGATCGCTGAGTACTGTAGTCGTCGCCATAGAATCCACTGAGGATCTCTGCACAGTCGTCGTCGTCGCAGTCGCAGCCAGCTCTAGGGTCCCGCACACAGCAAGCTCGTTCGGGAGGGTCCGCTCCACGAGTCGAGAGGCTGATACATCAACTGACACATAGCCTAGAGTTGATGTATACAAAAGTTTCGTATCGTCAACAGGAACTCAACGTCGCAGACGGCGCGTCAAACGGACGCCCGGTCTGAGAGTTATTGGCTTTTTCGTCCCAGGGGCCCGGTTGGTTTTTTTTAAGTCAAAACCAACCCGACCATACTCCACCTGCGTCCAAACCTCGTGCGGAGTAATCCAAAAGATCCGTCTCACTTAGAGGAATCCAACAAAGTCGACGATACGTCAATCAGACGTCCGTAGCTCAAGATATGAGCGTTTCTGCTGAGAGGGCCCGGTTGGTTTCATGTACGAACCAACCCGGCCGAACCCAAATTATTCCGAAACCTTGAGTGTAATATACCGAAATGACCGTGTTGATCCAAGGATCGCATCTCCGCTGACGGCGCATCGATCGGAGGCTCGTAGCTCAAGATACGGGCAAAAGACCTAAAAGGTTTGAAAACGGGGGGTCTGGGCCCGACCCGACCCGGACCAACCCCCCTGGGTCGGCCCGACCCGGGTCCGGGTCCGACCCGGCCGGCGTGGCCTGGCCCGGCCTGGGTGGCCCGGTCCGGCCTGGGCGCGACCCGGCCCGGCCGGCGCGGCCCGGCCGCCAGGTGGGTCGGCTCGGCTGTTACAGCCGAGCCGCGCGCGTGGGGCGCGCTGCCCCCGCGTGAAGAAGCCGCGACCCCGCGTGGGGCCGCCCTTGCCAGCGGATGCGGTAGCCGGCTGTGTCTCTCTCCTCCGGTCCCGCGCAGTCGCAGGACCGCGCTGCTGCCGCCGCTGCTTCAGCCGCGACGGCTCCCTCCGGCGGCGCGCCGGGCGCCGCCGCCATCTCCCGCCGGCACCACCGTGCCCGCGTGGCGCGCCGGCGGGCTGCTCCGCGGACCGCCGGACAAGTTCCGGTGGTCGAAAATCCTTTCCCTCTTCGCCAAATTCCCTCATGGGGTCCGTCCTTCACTGCGAGAACCTTACATCGCCCGTGCGATTGATTTGTCGACGTCCGCCGTTTCGCA
This sequence comes from Viscum album, assembly GCA_963277665.1. Lineage (NCBI taxonomy): Eukaryota > Viridiplantae > Streptophyta > Magnoliopsida > Santalales > Viscaceae > Viscum > Viscum album. Next base: position 1,699,707,782 of record OY728158.1, on the reverse strand, counting down.
CACCAAGAACGAAAGGAGCGGTGGGTTCGGAATTGTTCGTTAGTCCGCACCCACCACGTTAGGGGTTTTAAAAGTCTCACAACAATTATTTAATCAACACTGCAGGTATAAATCACAAATATTTAAAGAATCAAAACCCCTACCTCGTCGTAGTCGTCGAACGAGAGTTCTTCGCGGAATTGATCATTGCGGAAGAAGAGGATCGTCGCGTCGCGGAAGGGCGTCGCGTCATCACGGAACACGGCGTCGCGTCGACGATCTCCGAGGGTTAAAGAAAACACACAGATTTAATTTCACGAATTAAATCCATGCAGAGGATAAAATCCACAAAGGAAATTTTAAAATATCCGTAATCCCCTACCTCAAGCAATTGATGATCGGAGATTGTTGCGGGGAAGAAACGTTGCGGAAGAAGCGTCACGGAAGGAGAATCGTCGGCGTCGCGGAACACGGCTCGCATCGTCGATCTTAGAGGGTTCGGTGTTCTTCGCGTTCTTCGTGTTCTTCGCGTTCTTCGCGTTCTTCGCATTCTTCGCGAAGGAGGATGAAGAAATTAGAGTTTCTGTCAAGCCTCTCAACAATACGCACCCAAGAAAAACGTGTGTTGGTCTTATTTTATTACTATGCCAACAGTTTGAAAAACAAGTTAAGAAATGAACCATTAATTCAGTGAATTAATGGTAACGTCTTAACTATCCAATTAATAGGAGCGTTAAGAGTTTAGAAAATGCACCAGTTGACTTTCATTAAAGAGGAGTTTTCGCGGGTGTGTTACTTAGAGGAAAAGAAACGGTGGGGCTCGTGCGGGCCCCACATCACAAATATCCTAACAAGAGGGTAGGATATTTTGGGTTCCACCCTAACCGTTTCAACTTATCTTAAATGGATTTAAGTGGCTTTAAGTGAAATAAAATAAAGTTGTCGCACCACTTTATTTTATCTTCTTAACTTAACCCCAAAAAATTAAAAACCACACCCGAGCAAACACAACTCCGAAAATGGCGTTTCTAAGAAAATACCGGTGCTGCGATTCCATCGGTGCCCTCGGAATTCGATTCCGAGCATCGATTCAAAAGTTAGAAAAACCCGCTCGTTCATTCACTGAACGTACCCAAGCCAAACTTTGGAAAATGATTCTGGGCACACCGGGCCTCGGAATCAGGTGCTGTCAGAAACTGCATTCTTGTAAAATCCAAAGAAAATTAAGAAAAAACATTTCTTGAATTTTACGGGTCTTTACATGAATCATTGGAAATATATGATGAATATAAAATGTAAGACTCTAATACCCAATTGTGGCAAGATAATTCTTTTTCTTGTAAATCTGAAAGTAGTTTTCAATGATATACCCAGTATGGTATTTAGAATATTTGGATATAGATACCTTTAGTATGATTGGAACATTTATTTCTCTAGTCTTTGATATAGAAACCTTTTGAAGTAAAGGTAATATATAAAGATTATCGTATTTGTTAAGCTAGATATTTTGAACTATTCTAAGGAGAATATAGAGGTAAATTATTATAATTGAATAGATTACTTTAAGTATGTAATGAAATGTAAAAGTTAAGTAAGGAACATTCATGGTTGAGAGATGTGAGTTTCTTTAGGCCCATGGGATGAAGAATATCTCAACAATGCATTCTTTGATCTTTTAAAATTCAGAGTGGAGTATTTCCTAAATTAAAATTTTCTTTTCCTCATAAAATCTATGATGTTAGTGAAAGGAGGATTGATTATGAGTTTTACATGAAAACATTAATCATTAAAATTTAGCAAGGAATAACTCCCAAATGCACCTTTCCTTATACATATTAGACTCATGATATTAGTAAAAGAATCATCTATAATGAGACTCATATGCATTGCATAATCTTCAAATTCTTTTCAAGACATTATTCATAAATAACGACATTAACCCATAATCATATGCCAATTATAATGAAAAATGGGTATCATATGGGTTATAGTATAAAATAAATCAAATTTTTCATACAAACTCGTGTTTTGATGAAAATATTTTATTAAGTATAAAAAAATAAACAAACTTTCATCAATAAAAACATAATGTGTATCTAAGGTAAATATCCTAAACGTTTCTAAGGATATTATATAAATACCAGAGATAGAAAATTTCTAGTAAAGTGATATACTATATTTATATAAAATGGTTCATATCACTATTTGAGATAGTGTGTGAAATGATGACATATAAAATTCCAGGTTAGAGTTACATAAGTAGTTGGTATTGTAACAAGTTCCACAATAGCTCATAGAAAAGGAATGTTTCAGAGACACATACTATATAGGAAAGATAAACCAAGATAAGTGGTTTTATATTCATTATAACAGGTGATATATTATTTAATGAGAAAATGGATCCTAAATGGTAGTATTAAATGACAATATACTATGGTTGACAAGTTTATATTAATTTAAAAAATGGATTCCATATACTAAAATAAATTTTTTATTTTGGAAGATTATCTAATTGATGTAAAACTATTGATGGGTATTCAAGAGAAACTATACATGGATGGTATAAGAATGGTACCAATAAGACTTGATTGATCATACCAATTGAGTATACTTAAATCCATTAAAATTCTACTTGTCATATAGACTTTCTGTGATCATTATATTAGGAATTTAATGTCAAGACCACTATTCTTGTAAAGTGTATGTATGACCCAACCAGAAAGGGTTAGTGACACCATCAAATGAAAAAATGGAATGAAAGTTGTAGAAATCAACTTATAGATTAATGGAAGAATAATGATCACAAAATATACATTTGAAATGAAATTATTCTTGTCATATACAATTGGTTAGTGGGAGTTCCACCGTTTTCCAAATAAAATAATTTGATAATAAATGGAAAATAGTTGTTTAGTATTATAGTTAGTTAACACCAGAATGAAATTCACTCTCTAAAGATTGAATTAATGTTTTGAACCAATTTATAGAGAACATGATATACTAAGGTAGATCTAAAATATTTTTATACCAAGTCAATGTACATATAATGATAAGTTATTAAAAAATATCAATTGGAATAATTAGAGAGAGATTTTTCACCAACATCACATGGCATAAATCTCTCTAGAAAGATGAGCATGAGACATATGAGGAGTTTATAATGGTGAGTATAATTATATATGATTTAATTATGGTTATTTCACATATGAAATTTTATGTAATAGATATGATGTTACTAATATATACTTTATGGTTGGAAAATATCATTTAAATCCTAGAGAACTGCATGGGAAGCGGTGAAAATTATCCACTTGTACTTGAGAATGTTTAAGGGATATGAACCTAGTACTTGGAGATAATGGAACAATAGTCTTAAGGGGATAAAATTAGGATTTATTTAGATCAGTATGATCCAATATCACATTTTGGCTAAGGTAATGATCAAGATAAGAACATTCTAGAATGTGGTGGCCAAATCTAAAAATATTGAGTATGTTGCAGCTAATGATGCATCTAAAAAAGCATAAAATGTGTAATGATATAATCTAGTTATTGGAATCAAACCTATTAATTGAAATATTATAATAATATAATTTATGACAAACTTACTATAACTATACTAGCTAAGATGTAAAATTTACATAGAGGAAAAATTAATATATTCCTGGATATCATCTCTTGAGGATTCGTACTCAAGGAGGATAAGTCATAGATAACTGAGTAGTCTTGTAAAGAAATATGTCTGAACTAATGACTAAAAAAATAACTCAGTAGGGGTATGATCTTATCAATTGAGAGATAATAGGTTGATTGTTATAAATCTGGCTCTAGTGAAATGAGAGTGTTGTACTAGTGGGTTCCCTAGACCCAACTTGAACAACACTTTTTGATTACTACATCATGTATACAGGGAATAGTTCATGATGTATTTGTACCATAATTATGTTTATTTTTATCCACTATTTACATAGAAATTTACATAGAATATTTAGCTTATAAATAGGTTATAGTAGTTATTGACTATAATTATAACCTTGAGATACCATGAAATTAATATTAAACATATGTCCTATGATAATGTGTATTGGTCTATTGACATGAAACCATTATCAATATATACCATTTTATCAACTTTCAAGATGAAAACCATTGAATTTATTTCATGGTGAGGTAGCTTGTGTTGGGAAAATCATTAGTGGTATGACATTGATTGAATGCTCAAGATATATTTTTTCACTTTCAAAATAAGGATAGATATTAGGATCAGTTGGACATGATGGTAGTACCTTTCCATAATCCCTGACCATGGTAGAAGAAGGTAAGCCTATCTAGTAAGGTCACAAATAACTGAATCATGAAATGATTATGATATGATGTGTGCATCCTACATTATGAGATATTCTGAGGAAAAAAGATTATATTACACGGTGTGTTTTCGTTGGAGGTTGTCGTTACTATAAATTAACCTTATCTCCTTAGGGACCTTGATGGGTTTCAAGAATCCACTCTGGGTCTATGAGTAGAAATTACTGCCTTCAATATAAGGGCCAAGAGGGTTACACAAAAAGTGTATTCAGATGCTTAACCATTTTTAATGAATTTGATTTTAAACATAGTGGGCCTCGTGATGGGGGATGGTATATGTCTGAGTTTAATTGATTGCAAGAAATAAATAAATTCATTATTATTGAAGTTTATAATGATATGAGTTGAATTTTTTTACTCATGATATTATGAAGTGTTAATTAAATATTAGGAAAATATGTTTGACAATTGAATAATGTTTTATTCAAGGTTCATTATTATATTTATGGGAGAAATGAGTTGAGTTAATATCTTGGATATTGTCACGTTACATAATTTTTATGTTATGAGAAAGTGAAAAAATATAAATAACATTCATGAAATAATTACTTAGTTATTAATTTCATTTAGTGGTTTTTTATAGGTTTAATTTTTTTTTCAGAGGGTTTAAGTGAAATTTTTGATAGTTCAACCTTCCTATATAAGTTGAGAGGAGCTCACTATTGGTAGAACTATTCATATTTAAAATTTGATAGATCCTTTATCCTCTCTTCCACTTATTATAGAGATAATTAGTGAATTAAATTCCCTTGATCTAGGTATCCTTATTGAATCAAATTGATTGTTCACCCATGATTATATGATCATTGAAGGTGTTGTCGATTATCCATGCTACCACTTGAAAATTTATAATTCAAAAATAATCAAACTTTTAGAATGTGTGTGGATTATCTAGAGGGTTTTGAGTTTACTTCCTTCAAGAAATGATCTACAATGAAGAGTAAAATGTGTTTTTGATCGAAATCAACAAAGATACAATTTCTATTTTACTATTTATGGTTAATTTTAATTACATGGGATTCTTAGGTTGTAACTAGGATTTGATTACAGTACTTAAGACATCATAACTTCAATCACATTGTAAAATTTTAAAATCGTGATTTTTTGAGCTTCCACTATACACATGGTACCAACATACCCATTAACTAAATCCTAAATGGTGAAACTAATAACAGATGCATTAAATTATAGAAAAACTCGTGTGATAAGATCCAATAGATAATATACCTTATCATTTTATTCATGAATTTAACAAAATTCAAAAATCCATGAATCTAATTGACCATATTCTGAAATAACAAATATAACTCAAACTAGGCAACATACATCGAAACCAAATCACTGATGTCAAATATATACTTGTTGATGTCACTAATCTGATCTAGAGAACAACATATTCAGAACTCCCACTAAGAATAATCTAACTATCTATACCAGATTCCCAAATTTTAACTTGAGATCTAGTACAATAGATAGTTCATCACTCAAAGATAAATTCGTTACCAATTATTGGTGTATATTGGCATTCTTTATTCTATTCTCTATGCCAGATTGATTCAAAAATTACACAACAATTAATTACTGAAATTATTATCTTTGCTTAATAATTGTTAAATAATTACAGGTTTGAAATGCTATAGAAGAACCTACTAGGCCTATTTATAACTAATATTTTGTCAAATTCAATAGATGATCCATGATGTACATTACAATGAATTCCATGGAAAATTTTGTTTTTCCAAAAAATATTGATAATTCTTTTCACTGGAACCAAGAGAGTATCTTTTAACATTAATTTATAATTAATTTAAAGCACAATAAGAAAGATTACTCTAGTCCTGAGTTCTTTATTTGTTTTCGGTGTTGATCATTTGAAACCTATCAATGTATCGTCATTGTAAATAAAGGACCCAAAGAAGATCCTATACAATGGTGATCCACATGTGCTCCATCAATATTTGAACAACACTAAAGAAATAGAAGGTGCTGGCCTGATCGATTGATCCTCCTTAATTTCTCAACTTTGATCACTTCATAATCCTCTGATCTTGAAGGAATCACTCTTATTATTCTTGGTATTGAGAAGAATATAGGAGGAGGAAGAGGTGAAGAAGAATTTTGTGCACAACGACAACCTCTTCACAAATGACACAAAAGAATATTTAAACACCCATGATTAGGTTTTAATATTTAATTAATTTCACATGGTCCCTTAATAATATATTAGAACCATAATTTAACCCATTCTATATAATATAATAATATCATTATTTTATTTTATGGTGTGTGAAACCCCATAGAATGATAAATATTATTTTACAATCTGGTAAACAAATATTTATCATCATACCTGAAACTCAATTCTTTCATCCTCCTCATTATTTATTTAATTCTCAAATAGTTATTTAAATAAATATTATTCAATAAATTAATAAATAAATATTTTATTCATAGTACCATGAATACATATTTATTTAATATTTTCATAAGGAAATAAATTATTAATTAATGAATAAATAATTATTTATTACCATACAAATAATAAGAGATAAATAAATATTATATACTCACGTAATTATGTTAAAAATAAATAAATAATTATTACTTTTTATTATTTAATAAATATTGAATAATTATTACTTCTAGGTCTTGAGAATAATATTTATTATAATTATTAAACATAAATAATACTTAACTGATATCAATGGAAACACTTTTTGTGTGATCCTCTATAACTCTTCCTCAGTGGCGTTAGACGATCGTGGTTAAAGTCCAAGATTACTATCTATCAATGGGTCAAGAAATCCATGAAAAAAAAAATATGTCTCAATGATAAAAACCACATAAAAATGATCACAATGTAATATAATACCTTTGTAATGATATCTTATCAAGGAGGTTTCACACCCATGTCATCAACCTATATGATTGATACGTCGTTCTTTGACTATATAAAATGAACTCATCTATAAACCATGACCATCAAATTTAATATGATAGTTCCATTTCAATAAAAGGGTTGAGATATCTTATTCCCTAAATATAGAAGAGACAAATATTTTTTTGACTTATTCATTAATAACATATCATTTGTGATACACCCAATTTACCCTATTTCATTCAAATATATGGTGTAAATTTTTGGGTCAATACATCAAATTAAATGAGTCATGACATGCATTAATAATAATATAAAATTCAAAGGGTCATTACCCATTCTCATAGAAATTAATATCCAATGAAAAATAAACATGTGAACTTCCTATAGGTAGAACTATTCTAATAATCTCTTATCTTTGAGATTACTAAGTGTGAACTTCATAAGCTAAAGTCTCATATTCTTACAAATACTTGTAATTAAAAACCAAGATACTATTTTCCCCATAATAGAATGTTATCCGACTATAGAAAAATATTTAATAATATTTTCATGTCATTTAGAGGTTCTAATCATAGTAAGGAACTGCTATTACATTTTCAATGTGAACTATACTCCGTGACATTATTAAATTAAAGTCAAAAAGAATATTGAAAAATATCTTATAAGATATTTTATTTATATTCACCTGTTTAAATATACATTTAATCTAAAGTAAAAATAGTCGGTTCTAGTACACCAATTCCAATAGTCTCCCACTTAGACTAGAGTCAATAGTTAACAACTTTTAGTCTGCTAGATATCACATGATGATAACATTTTTATTGAGTTAAGGATTTAGCTAAAGGTTATTCCACATTATATTCTATGGAAAATTTTCTCACCATGACATCACCCCACTGAGACAAATCCCTCAAGAGATAATATTTTTGGAGTATGTGCTCCGTCCAGTGATGTGACCTTAACTCCTTTCCAAGATCCATTTTTGTAGTATTATCATGGTATAGTGTGATACAATATTTTTTAGTTAGAATCATGTTAAGATCTTGGATTAATTTTCATATCCAAATTTCTTCTCTAGGTGACTCAAAATTTGTGATGTACTGAGACTCTACTGTAGAATTAGATACCATGACTTTCTTTGAGATCTTACATCTCACAAAACCTATATTGAGAGTAAATATATATCCTGATTGTAGTTTTATATTGTATTTATATTTTTAGAAAATAGACTCTATATATCCCCTGATGAATAAATCCTAGTCTCCTACATAGACTAATACCATATCATTAATATGCCTCATATACTTAAAGATAGACTTGAATGTTATCCAATGGTGGTCACTTGAGTCATCTGGATAACTTCCTACAATATTAAGGCATATATGATATCTATCCTAGTAAATATCATAAAATATATGATTGTACCAATAACTAACATGTACGTAATCCCTTCCATCATTTTTTATCCTCATGTGTCTAAGGACACATTTTCGTGGAAAGATAAATATCATATGACACTAGAAATAGTATCCTCCTAGACTATTCGACATCGAATCTCTTCAGTATCCAATTAGTGTATATAATTTTACGTAGTCCAAGTATCCTATTGGATCCATTTGACATATGTTAATTCCAAAAATATATGTTTCTTCACTTAAGTCCTTTATAGATAAGTGCATGTTTATCCATACATTAAAAGTCTATAAGACATGTATTTTGTTTCAAATATGTATTTTGTTATCAACATAGGCCATTTGGAAAATGACCTCCCATTAAACTGATTATGTACATAAGGATCAAATTCATTATTTATGAAACTAAAGTTTTTTATGGATTCATCAAACTGAATGTTCTTAACCTACATTTTTACTTTATTCCATAAATGGAACCCTAAAACTTGAATACCTACTTAGCATCCTTTGGAGTCACAATCCATTCTATTTGTATTATATAGACATCTTTCTAAGGGTTTTCATTAATGAAGTCTATTTTGATATCCATCTTCCAAATATCATAGTCACGAAATGTCGCCATGATAAGTTAAATATTGATAGATTTTATCATATGAACTAGTGAAAAGGTTTAATCATATTATATTCCCAGGTATTTTTTTAAACCCTTTTACAACCAATTTTTCATTATAGTCACTGAATTGAACATGCATGTCCAGTTTGTTCTTAGGTACCCATTTGAAAATAGTGGGTTTTACATCCATTGAAGTATTTACCTCAATACAAATGTAATTTTGGTTCATGGTATCCAATTCATAATTCACATCCTCTTGTTATTTGGTGTCTTCTATGTCACTCGATTCTTCCTTTTAAATTACAGGATCATTATTATTAATGAATAATGTGTCACCATCCTCAGTGACTATGAAAACTATATCATTCTGGTTTTCTAACCTCTCTTGTACTCATATATAGTACTTATGTCTCTGGAAAATCCTAGTCCATGGGTCTTTATGGAATCTATTCCCATTCCAAATCTTATATATCCCAAGACATAAATTCATAGAAGTCTATCATGCTCTCAAAATATATTTTAGAAATGTACTCCCTCTCAAGTTATATGGTGTGTCTTTCCACTAATACTTTTTTACAAGGGGTCGTATACGTAATACACCCTTATCTCTTTAGGTTATTTTATAAAGTTATACTTTGTTCCTTAATGTAAAATATTTTTTATAGAAAGGGCCATAACAAATTCTTTACAACCCCACACATGTAAATTTGGAAACAATGATTTCCTTCCACACTAAATTTCGTACGGAATACCATTTATCACTTTATTTAAAACTTAGTTTAGTATATGAATTTTTGTATATCCTGTGTATCCCTAAAATTATAATTGAAAAATCATATGACTCTTCATATATCACATAATTGCTAACAAACATTAGTTCCTCCATTCACTTATACCATTCCATTATGGTGTATAATGAGGATAGAATGGAGATAAAATCTCAAACACCCATAAATAATTAATGAATTTATGATTAAGATATTCTAAGACACAATCTGAGTAAAGTTTCTTAATCTTATTACCACATTATATCTCAAAATTATTATTATATTTCTTGAATGTGTCAAATAAATATGACTAATACCTCATTAAGTAGACATATCAATATCTAATAAATTCATTATTGAAAGTTATGAAGTATGAGTATCCACCCCAAGATTAAACTAGATATTTTCCACACACATCGGTATGAACCATCTCAAGAAGATTTTTGGATCTTTCACCTTTACCACTAAATGGGGTTTTGTTTTTTTACCTTGTAAACATGAAAGATATACACCTATTGGTTTTAGTTTAATGAATCAAAATATTCATATTAGTGTAATCTGGTTAAATTATATTTTTTTCACACAACATAGCTCGAGATTCTATAGTTGTATGTAGTATGAGTCATGTGAACTATTTTTGTTATTTAATTCCTTTACCTGGTTCATGTAATATAACATATAAAGACCATTATCCAAATATACCTTACCATAAAAAATGATTTCTTTGTAAAAGATGAAACACTTATTCCCAAATTAAAAAATAAATTCATCTGTATCAAGTATGGAAAAAGAAATAATGTTTTTGGTCACTTGATACAGATAATCAAAATATGTCAAAACTAATATCATTCTAGTTGGCATTAATAGGTGATAGTCTCCAGTATTCCCAATAGAAAGTTTTTCTATGTTGATATCTCATAGTTCCACCCCACCACGTACAATATATCAGAATCTACTTGCATTATATATTTGAATACATATGTGAAAAATTCATGTTGTATCTAATACAGAATTTGTAGAAACAAATAGTTTTCATTTGATGGAAAATATTCCCCATGCTTATTTTTTTGGGTGTAGTTTTTCTTCCAATAGCCCTTATTTCCACATGCGAGACATATAGAATCATGTTAAATTTATTTTCACTTGATCCTTATCTTTTTGGAAGGGTATTCTGAAGAAGCTTTAGACATAGAGTTGGTTTTAAATCTCTCTACATGTCCTCTCCTCTAATTCACAATAAGTACTAAAGGATTTTCATGCTTCATATCATTGTCAAATTGATAAAGTAGAGTGGTGATATTTGATAGATACTTCTCTATGTTTTTCATATTAAAATTTACAACAAAAATAGATAATATATGAGGGTGTGATGAAATAATGAAATCGATGAATAACTCATCAGGTATCTTAAAACCTTGAACCTCTATGAATTAAATGTAACCAAGAAGTTCGACTACATGAGGCCCAACTGGCACACATTCTCCATGTTTTCTCATGAAGAGAACCTTATAGATATCATACCATTCTTGTCTGTATCTCTCTTAACAAAGATAATGGTGATGCTAGAGTATAATATAGGAATCCATGTTTTCATGCGACTTCATGAGTTTGATATACATAGATGAAAGCATTAAATTCTAAACATCTAGAACACTATTTAGGTTTTTTTGTATACTGAAAACTTCTCATTACTCGCCTCCTTAGTAGGAGGATCAGGGATTGAGGATTCTAGAATGTAAGACTTCTATTTATGGCGTTGTATAACTCGTAAGCATATAAACCATTTTTGGGAGTTAGTTCATGTTAAAAGATAGTCTTTCTTTATAATTGATGATTGGGATAATGTGGTTGACAAGTATTTTATTATTTTATAATAATATTAAAGAATATTATCAGTACTTTACTTGATTAAAAATTTATGTGATACACTATAGTTTTAATTTATGTATCCCAATATTTTTTCAAGTCTCAATGTACCTCATATTTGTAGTTGGAATGTCCTATTATATAGATATTCTAGTGTCTAGGATCTCTAATTTTCTTATCATAACCCAACGAACGGCCTGCTTAATCACTAAAATGTTTTTAGGTAGGTAGTCTTTCTAATTATTGGATTTTGTTCTTAGATATGTTGAGTGGACTGCCCAATCCTAAATTCCTAACTTGGTTTTCCTCAACACTTTCCTACATGATATATCAAGATGGTAAAGGTTTACCCCTCTTTATGTAAACTTGGTTAAATCAAAACCAAAAACATTATTAGAACTTGTCAATAAAGTTATGTGTATTGAAAAGTGTCAATCAAATATTTACTTTTTTGGTTCATTTTAAAATCTTGTAATGGAAGGATTTTTCATATAATATTAACTTGAGGGATTTATTTTTATCATGTGTAAATTTTATTATTTTTTCCTTTACATGTATTTTTAATATTAAGTGTATTTTATTTTATTGATTAACCATGTTCTAATAAAATACTTGAACATAATCATTTTATTTTAATTCCATATTTTTATATAAATCCATTTATTTATGTGATCATAGTCTTGCATCCATAAAATAAATCATGGAGTAGATAAAAATATAATAAATAAAACATAGATTGATCATGAGATTTAACTAGTATTTTTTTATTGGGTAGATAATAAAAAACCATTGACCATATGGGAAAAAATCCTTGATCTGGGTTGGGATCGAGTTTCATCATTGCACCTTTTTCCTATGTATATGCTAGTTTTGGTTTTTCCTCATCTCCAACTCGAACCAACTCCATGTTCTTGGGATCTCCATCATTATAATGAATTTTATTAATACATGGGTAAGGAAAACTAGAGGGGGGGGGGGTATATAAAATAAACCACGTTCATGTAGGCCTATACATAGTGAGGATAATGGGAAGAATCACGTGTAATAAATAAATTAAAAGAAACCAAAAACATACATATTTTGGTCTAAGATGATAATCATACACTTGTACAACAAATACACATTTAAAATAAAGCTCCCATAATGAAGATATTTGAACCTCCTCAAAAGAAAGCTGAAATCTGGGTAAAAAAACACAATATAACACACATAGGGGGTACTTGAGGTATAAACTGGGTAGATGTTGCTGAAGAGGAAGAAATGTCTACTCAAGACCAAATACTCTTGGAAGAACTAGAAAATCTAGCCTTTGACACTGTAAGGATATACAATGAGAAGGAATAATCTTGTCAAAACTCAAGGAATATCCTCATCCAAGATGCGAATCATTACCTGGGTAAGAGGGATAAATCACCTGAACAAGTGAACTACAATACTTGCAACACATATTCTACACCTCTACACAAGGATGATTGTCCTGAGATTTCTTCAACTCAAAATATGGTGAAACACTCCCTGGATTCGAGTATTGGACAGATCCAGAATCCACATCCTGTAAATGCCAATGATATTTTAGAGTTAAAGACTAAATCCAGAAACAAAAAAGATAATGTAGACTCTTTCCCCCATTCTCAAGGTACATATATTATTTTCTCTAAAAATCAGAATTACACTAAACGTATTTCAGAATCAGGTAAACTAAGGACCACCCAGAAGGAAATTCTGGAAACAACACAATCCACTACTAATCAAATGAATGAAATTGTCACAAAAAACTGGACCCTATCAACCCTTTTAAGGGAACTCCATCCTTGGTACAAGATCCCACACAAACCCAAAAAATCAACAACTTCACAAAACATATAGAAATTGAGAAACCTGGGCTGGAAAAAGAACTAGATACAAGCATATCAACTGTTACAAATACCTCTTCTGATGGGTTTCAACCTATTTTCAATGGTGTTAATACTATTTCCATGATGTCCTGTAACATTAAACCAATAGCTCCAAACCTTAAGTATTCATTAATGCAACCTGCTAACAAAGGAACCTATATAAGCCAAAAGAATGAAATCAAAATGAAAAATGGTGAACCAAATTCTATTTTCCCAACTCACTCTAACAATATAAGTAATCCTTCTACTTCTGGGTGCGCTGAGACACTAAATAATAATTGTTATACTGATGTTTTGGCACCTAAATCAGTTGATCATGGTAGAAAATTATTATTACATGATACTAAGTCCATGCAGGTTATGAAGGTCTCTATGGACCAAAAGCAATGTTTTCTAGATTTGGATAGAATCAAGAAGCAGCATGCAACTACTTCATAGGATCCAGGTACAGCTCCCTCCCTGCCTGTAGATAGAGAGTTTTGCACTACAAAAGCTGGTAACTCTATTTCAAATCATATTTCCAATTCTTTGCTGCTATGTACTAAGAAATATATAGACTCTACTAGGAGTAATACAGTACCTGAACCTACAATGAAGAACACCACAAAATCCATAAATAATAAAGAACAGACCTCTGATAATCAGGAAGTTAGAAGGTCTTCCAGAAATAAAGGCTCAGGAAAAAATAAACAGGGGGGGTGGGGTTTGAACTCCAAAACTTTATTTTAATGAAGATAATGTTTTTGGAATTGTTAGGGGATTGCTAACTCTAACACCTTCAATGTGTTAAAGAGAATGATTGACACTCATCATCCTCTATTATTTTGTATTGTGGAGCCAAAAATTAACTATGCCTCTAAATACTTTTATTTATGTAAAAAAATCATCTTTTTACTGGTTCACTCACTAATAACCTCAATGTAGAATCTTTATGGATTTTATTGAATTTATCTTTGCAGAATATTAGTGTCTATAATATCTCTGATCTGATTCTTGAAATTTTAATATTGACGACACACATATTTTCTGCTCATTTTTCTATGCTAAGAATAGATACCAAGAAAGAAGAACACTTTGGAATGAACTCTCTTACCTTGGCACTAATATTAATGCATCCTAGTTTATTATGGGTGATTTTAATGCCGTTCTCAACTCAAGTGAGAAAATTGGACCCTCTCATGCTTCTATTTACACAAGACTCTAGTATTACTCTTCATAGGCTGAACTCTGATCATCACCCCATCATGGTTAGTGTCTTCACCAAATACATAAAACCATGTATTCCTTTTATATTTAACAATTCTTGGTTATCTGATGACGAGTAATCTCATATCATTCAAAACTTTTGGTCCTCAATGTCTCGTAACGATGATGTCCTTGACTGTAGTCTAAAATTAAAACATCTAAAACAGACTCTAAAAATATGGTGCAGCTCTAAATCCCAAAAAATTAATAATGACATCATGATTCTTGAGAAAGATCTCAATGATATTCAAAACAAAAACACCACTTATGACTTCAACACTAATCCTACTCAGGAACTAAACATTGCAGTCAGACTTATCTACCTTATCACTTTCAATGAAAATATGATAAAACAAACGTTTAAATCTAAATGGTTAACAGACAGTGATAGAAACCCTAAATTATAAAATTATCTACAAAGAATCAGGAAGGACTAGAGGTTGTTAACCCTTTTAATGGTTGGGGACTGTCTCCTTGACAATGAGTATGACATCTCTCATCATATCATCTCCTACTATGAAACAATTTTCAACGGTCCTGGTATAAACAAAGACCTCATTCCTGAGGTCATTCCCCTAGTGATCAATGATGAGGACAACTACTTACTTCTCAAAACCTCTATGGATCATGAAATCAAGGACAATGTCTTTAGTCGGAATCCTGATAGTGCTTCAGGCCCTGACGGCTTCAACAATGGATTTTTCCATCATTATTTGGATGTGATTCAGATCGATGTTTATAAAATTGTAAAAACCATATTCACCAATTGGGTTCTCCCTCACGCACTAAATTCCCAGTTTCTCACCTTGATACCAAAAGTGGATAACGCATCTGAGATTCACCTGTTTAGACCCATTTTTCTTATCAACACCCTCTTTAAAATCATCATAAAAATAATTTCCAATAGACTTTCCAATCTCACATACAAAATTATCTTGTGGAACCAATTTGGTTTTATAAAGGAAAGATCCATTCAAGACTGTATTTTTCTTGCCTCTGAGTGTGTCAATAATTTGAATAAAACTAATAGGGGAGACAACATAGCGATTAAAATTGACATCCGAAAAGCTTTTGACACTATGGACTGGAGTTTTATCTTTAAAGTCCTTCAAGGTTATGGTTTTAACACCTCTTTCATCACTAAAATCAGAATCCTCTTCAACTCGGTGTCTATCTCCATTCTGGTCAATGGCTCAACTAAAGGCAATTTTAAATGCACAAAAGGTGTCAGACAAGGTGATCCTCTCTCTGCCATTCTCTTCTCGATAGCAGAAGACTACCTCAGTCGTCTGATCAACCGATTGGTGGACCAAAACAAACTAAAGACCTTCCATGTCTCTAGGAATATAAATTATTATACTCATCTCTTTTATGCTGATGACATCATCCTTTTACTTCAGGGGGATAAAATAAACATTCTTAACCTCAAAAATCCTCTCTCACACTATGAATAGGTTTCTGGTCAATTCATTAGATGGAAAAAATCTTGCATCTTCTTTGGGAAGAATTTCACTCCCGGTCGAAAATGTAACATTATCAGTGACCTTGCTCTGAAAGAAGGTACGCTCCATTTCACCTATCTTGATGTTCCCATTTTTTGGGGTAGATCCAAATCTTGTCACTTTGTGATCATTGTCGACCAAGTTCTAAATCAGATATCCTCTTGGAAAGGTAAATCTATATCTATGGCAGGCATGACTTGCCTTGTTAAATCAACTACTGTCTCCAAGATGGTTTATTCCATGATGGTTTATAAATGGCCAGTTGGCCTCATTAAAAAAATGAACACCACCACAAAGAACTTTATCTGTACCGGTAGCATTCTAGAAAGAAAACTTGTGACTGTGCCTTGGTCAACTTGTTGCAAACCCATTGAAAATGGTGGTATTGGTATTAAAAATATAAAATACTTTAATGAAGCCCTTCAAGAAAGACTCACTTGTAACCTTTTTCACAATACCTCTAAAGCTATTTCCTTTCTAAAAAATAGGTTTCTTGACAAACATAAAATGGGAAACTTGAACTTCATTAACTCATCAATCTGACCTTCCATAAAAAACTACTTCAGAAATATTATGCATAACTATAGATGGATGGTCTCTAGAGATTCCTCTATGAAATTTTGGTTGGATAACTAGACTGGAAAACCTTTAATTTCCATGATGACTCCTGATCAAACCCACGATAATACCAACAACTCTATCAGAGACACCTTAAACTCCCAACATGATCACCTTCCTGACACTATTCTGAACATCATTGAAAACTACTCTTTCCCTCAAACCAATGATTTCTTAACTTGGTAACCTGCTCACAATGGTATGCTCAACTCAAAATAGTTCTACAAACATTATTTCCGTAACTCTAAAAATGACTATAGTTGGTTAAAACATTTCAACAAACCTTGGATAAAACCATTGAGATTCAACATCATATGGTGTCTTGATCGCAACGGAGTGCCCATTGATCTTTTCCTTCAATATTTTGGCATCTAGATCTACTCTAAATGAAAAATCTGTAATCAACATAGGGATGATGCTAAACACATATTTCTTTCTTGTGCTACTGCTTCTACTCTTAGGAACAATATTCTTGGCATTTTTTACTTTAGATGGTTGAGTCTTAATTATATCAAAGCTCAACTTAAAAAATGTGCAGAAATGGATGGCTCTCAACAAATTAGGAACCTATTTCATGCCGCGGTTGCTGAGATTCACCATTTGATCTGGTATGATCAGAATTCTATTATTCATAAAAATTACTCATTTAATCAAAATGATGGTCGGATGAGGATCCTCATTGCCATACAAGAAGCTGACTTGATTCAAAAGGGACATCGCCACAACATCGTGCATGACTTTGCGATCCTAAGGTGTATAAAGATTAAAACAAACTTCTGTCAACCGCATCGCACACTAGAGGTGTTTTGGAGAGCCCCCCATGCCTGGATGGATCAAGATCAATATTGATGATGCCTCCAAGGGAAATCTGGGACCTGTAGGGTGTGGTGCCATTTTCAGCAATCACCACTGCCAGATCCTTGAATGCTTCATGGGTAAATGTGGCATTTCCACCTCCCCTGAAGCTGAGGTGCTGGGATTGATACATGCCATTTCTTTTGGAAAACTCTTTGGTTGGAATAACCTTTGGATCGAACGTGACTCGATGACTATAGTCCAAGTAGTTTGGAATGGAAAAATCCACCTGGCTTGGCCGATTACTACCCATTGGATGGAATGCTTCCATTCGCTTAACAATCTTAACTATATCATCACACATGTTTTTTAGAAGAAAACACGATTGAATATTTTCTAGCCAACATCGAAGTCAATCAGAACATTACTTGGTTCGAAGACCTTCCTATTTCCCTTCTTTCCTTTCATGAAAAAGATTGTAATATGATCTTGTTTTTTAGACTCTTGTAATCTTTATTTTTTAATATTATTTGTGCTTTGGTCATTTTTGACCAATCCACCACCTTTAAAAAAAATAAAAAATAGATTAATTTTATTTAAAATTTAATAAAATAAGTAAACAACTTTTACTTGGATGATACTCGATGAGTACCTAATCGAACTACTCAGCATGGTACTCACTGTATACAATTCACCAACATGACATATTATGTACAAAAATAGTGATCTATTTTCACATGTACTTTCAATAAATGACACTTGGAACACATGAAAATTACACAGTGTGTACCTATTTAGTGCACCCAAAGTGTGTAGTATGTAACAATCTTGCATGAATTGGGGTTTTTTATATTATATGGAATTAAATTTAAGCACTTAATATCATATAAAACATATCATATGGAATATACTATAAAAAATAACAAAGTAAACACATAATGATGAGGTTCAATGGGGTAATGAATTATTATTTTTGTGTAACCCAGATGGGTACACAACATGTACATCCATCTACACATAATGTTTCTCTCATTTTATATACATGATACGCATCCAGGGACCATTAATTTGTTTTTAACAGATATTTCTGAGGTACATGATGTTTACAACTAGTACACACCATGTATCCTCCCTTTTTATGCAATTTTTAGTCCTTAAATACCATGTATTTAATACATGATGAAAATTTGACCATGAATTTTCCATTGCAAAAACATGTGGACTACACAACACGTAACTCGGTTACATGGAGTGTAGTATGACAACCCTACTTTTATTACAAACTTAAACATCATTTATTACATAAGCTTCACTTGATACAACATAGAAGATCGAGAGGTCTAGTGTCTTTGGGGCTTAGGATCATTACATAACAACTTAAAACATGAAATACAACATCTTTAATGAAAACTTACTTTACATAACCACTACATTCCCTCGTACTTATCATTTCATGGGATAACCTGAGGACATACATAAGAAAAGGGTGAGCTATAAAGACCAGTAAGAGAATAATAATAGAATAAAACGAGGAATACAATACATGTTAGAAAATGGGAATATCAATAGAGCACAAGAAAAGCATAAATATAAAGGCCCGATAAAGCATTGTAATCATAACATGGAAATGTGGCAACAACACTTAACATGAAATTAGCATGGGCCAAGGCTCATTGCACATGGAGCATGAGTAAATCCTCATTGCACATGAAGCACGAGTAAAACCTTGTTTCACTTGAATTATCATGAGTAAACACCCATTGCACATGACTTATCATATTACAATACTTTACCCAATATATTGGAGCGCTATAAAGGTACACCCTTCTTAAACATTTCATTTCATGCATAAGTGTGCCACATGGATCATATAACATGGATTCATAAAACATCATCATTTATTCCATGATAAAGGAATGTGAAATTAATATATGAAACTTTATAATGAATAATTAAATGTTCATAAAGGTGAATACCCTTGATAGGGAAATGGACATGATATTCACTACACAATGACATTGGCTTGGAAAATCGGTGCAATTTCGACAGTGTAACGGCGTGATGTAAGAATTCATAAAAATGGTTGACGAGAGATAAAGGGTTGTATCATCATATTTACATGCAATGGATATTAAGGGGGTCATATAAATACATGTGCCGATAATTGTAATGGAATTTAGATTCATGATACAAAAGAATTGCTTGAATGTAAATAAGGAGAGAGAAATTCCATTCGGAATTCCGGCATAGTAACGAGTGTACATGGGGGAATTTAATGAGAGATAAAGGGGTCTCCCATAATTAAAATATAAATATTTCAGTATGGGGGAGGTGCTAAACCATACCCCAACATTTATAATCGAAATTAATTGGGCATAACAACATTAAGAAAATTGGACAAAAATGAGAAAGGAAGAAAAACCCTTACTTGGAAGTATGCATCCAAAGGCTTGAGAGAGGCTTCTTGGGAGATTAGGGAACCTTGGGAGGATTATATAGAGAGGAGGGTAGAGTTTTTATGAACTCCAAAGGATTTGAGTGAGGAGGAAGTGGGAGCTTGGGTGGGTTTATATTGGAAATGTGAGGGAATTCTTTATTATTTAGGTTTGGGAAACCTCACATTAAACTAATCCAAACCACAAACAATCTCATCATTTTTGCCCATGTTTTTTGGAAAAGGGAAGTGGAAAACAATATTTTATAAGGCCAAAGTCCTAAATTCTTAATATAATGGGGTTGCTTATGTGGAGGTGAGTCACACTCCCAAGGAAAATAATTTAAAAAGACAAGATGTTTAATAAGTCTTGAAGGGTCCATTAATGCTTTTTTAAATTAGTCAAACAAACCCAAAATCATATTATTTTAATGGTAAAAAATATATTGGATGAACATAAGTCTTATAGTATTTTATTACATCACTATTGTGTCAATATGATGTCATAAAACACATTATATATTTAAAAGGTATTTAATTTTTTCCCAAAAATTTGACTGTCTCAGAAAATTAGGAAAAGTTCACCATTGGATAATTTCGACATCCGGATTCTAGAAATAATATTTATTTTGACTAAATAATTTTCTAAATATGTTAATTTTCACTTTTAAAAATAAAAACCGACATTTATTGAAAATTCATGGGTTTTGACAAAAATGGATTTCAAACCTTAATAAAAATTACAATTGCATTCCAAAAATTATACGATCATTTATATTTAATAAAAAATTAATTAAATAATAATAATAATATTTTATTAAAATATTATTTAATTAAAAAATCCATTAATTCATCAAAATAGATTTCTTAGTTGATTATTAACTAAAAATACTATTTTACTTTAAAAAAAACTATTTACAAGGTAACAATAATAAAATGAAAGTATATTTATTATTATATACAAAAATAATGTACATAACCATAGTACTGGGGATTTGTAACATAAACCCTTAAAACAGCCGCATAAGACCTTAGGGTAAGGTGCGTGATGGTGACAGACTCTTGGGGTGGCTCAGATAACATTGCACGCGTAGTGATCTCTATCAACTTCCACTTCTACCGTAGATGGTTCTGTTTGAGCTTGACATGATGAAGCTCGACTTGGGCTTGGTCATGTGTTAAGTGCAATGGCACCACCCCTTTTTCGAGCTATGACAAATAGGCTTTGTATGGAGTAATTTTACCAGATGAGGCCATCACTTCCTTTGTCTGAGTAAATTAGATTGTTAAAGCCCTATATTTACACTAATCATGTGATCACTATTCAAAGACTATAATAGCAATGATCACAATTCTTAAAATAAAACCTAATAATTTGACATTTTATATAAACTTTTTTACATAAAGATACATTTAATTAGATCAAGAGGGATTTCTATTAATGAATGTTTGGGTCGTTACAATCTTCCCCCCTTAAGAAATTTCACCCTTGAAATTTCCTTTTCCCACACTAAAATAGATGTGGGTAACTCTACTTCATCATTTCCTCTGATTCCCATGTCTCTTCTTCAAACTTGTGGTTTTGCCACAACACCTTGACGAGGGGCATTGTCTTATTTTGTAGAACTTTTTCTCTACGATCTAAGATCTTCACTGGTTTCTCCTCATAAAAAAGATCATCTTCTAACTGTACCACCTCTGAAGAGAGTAAATGTGAAGGGTCCGGTATGTACTTGATTAAGAGGGATACAAGAAAGACATCATGTACTTTGGCCATGGTAGGTGGAAGTTCTATTCGATAGGCCACAACCCCGACATGATCAAAAATATCGAAGGGGCCGATGTACCTTGGACTTAACTTCCCTTTATTTCCAAACCTCATGACCTTCTTCCACAAATATATGAGTAGAAATACCATGTATCCAACTTTAAACTCAAGGTCTCATTGACGGTTATCTACATAAATCTTCTGTCAACTTTGGACTGCCCTGATATGATGTTGAATGGTTTTCACCTTATCCACCATTTCTTTGACCATTTCTGGTCCAAGTAGCTTACGCTCACCGACCTCATCCCAACATGCCGGTGTTCTGCACCTTTTCCCGTAAAGGTCTTCATATGGTTCCATTTGGACACTCGAGTCGAAACTGTTATTATAAGATAACTCAACCAGAGGAGGATGTTGATCCCATCCTACTTTAAAGTGTAGGACCCTGGGACACCCTGAGAGGGGAGGGGTGAATCAGGGTGACAACTTTTTCTTTTAAAGTATAGGATCTTGTTCCCACATTGGTAGGAACTTGCAAAACCTGTATGATGCATAATATTGGAAAGCAGACATTCACATGCAGAGAGAAGACACAACACTTTTTACTTGGTTCACCACTAAGGGCTACGTCCAAGGAGCATACACCGACAGGTTGTTGGTCGTACCAAATTCCACTAATCTTCACTAGTTGTGGATTACAATGGTTCGGGAACAATCACTATGTCCCAGACTCACTACCTTTACAAAGGTTCATGGATAGCTCACTGCTTCCCTTGGGTCACTCCCGTTGACTCCCCCAGGCTCACTGCCCTTGGTGAAGTTCCACTCAGTTTATAGACGTGAAGGTCTCTTAAATAGATTTGTATTGAAGTCTTTGCCTCTGCTCAGCAAGAGACTCTTCTTGCATCGAAGTCCGGAATAGATACACTAGAATTCACAGAACCAATGAACCAGATAACCAAAACGTGCAGACAAACTTCATTGACAATTGCGTGCAACACCAACCCTTTGCGCGGAAAACCTCCCTATTGCGTGCAAACATTACTTTTCGTGCGGAAAAATATTTCGCGCAGAAACCCCCTTTTTTGTGAAACTGAATATTTTATGTGCGAACCCAATTTTTACGTGCAACTCTTCATTTTTCTCGCATCCCGAAATTTTCCGCGCAATTCAGAAAATTTCACGCAAGCCCATTTACACGATCCTTTTCGCGCATCAGACCTCAGATCTTCTCTAAGTCTTCAACTGTATGGAATGAAGGGGGTAACCTCATATTTATAGGCGTTTGAGACCCCCACGTGCAAAATCCCCTTCGGCGCGAAAACCTCTCATCTGGCGCATAATGTTTCACGCAGGCATCGTTTTCCGCGAACCTCATCAGATATTTCGCGCAGCCCATGCCTTTGACATTTTTCAACGTTTTGATTCCGAAACACTATTTGCGCGAAAAACTTCGCTCCGCTATTTCACACAACACAGTATTTTTCACGCCCAGATCAAGTATTTCGTGCACATCTCTTATTTTCCATGCACCACTTCCTCTTTGTGTGCACATCCTTTTGCAGACAACCCATGTATTCATTTTCTTATTTTGAGGCCCAACAATTTGGAAAACACTGGGAAACAACCCCACCTTAAATACTGTTGTCTTCTTGAACTGTATGATCACTTTGCTGGCACACATTCGGAACTTCCACTGAGAATTGACAATAAACAAAAACCAAACTCCAATTCCTGCATAGAACAGCCATGGTTCCAACAATCTCCCCCTTTGGGTTTTTTGGCAATCAACAAATAAATTCAAAAATATCACCACCCCCATGAAATCCAAAAACGCAAGGATCAACTCAACCAACACTCTAAGTCTACGTGAGCAATACTCGGTGTAGAAAACAAGAGAGGAAGCTTGAATTGGGTTCCCGTGTTTTGGAATTCTCAATGACGACCAAGAATTTTCTTACAGTGTCACATGAGCATTATATGTCCAATGAATTCCTTCTCATCCATATCATCCTATCACTGACACTGAATTCGTTACATGACTGAACATGCCTGAATTTATTCCTTTCTCATCCATTGAAAATAAACCCAAAGGACGGTAATTTATTCAATGTTCATCTCAAACCATACTCCCCCTGGATAGTATCTCCCCCATAAACCTGCATCACAGCCATAAAAAGATAGAAATAGTTACCATAAATGGGGAGAGGGGAATTTCGGAACCTCCTTATGCAGTAGGAGGTGGTTGAACATCGAGGTTCAACCGATGCTTTTAAAACATAGCTGCTAACAGTGGCTTCATCTGGATATCAACTACTTGCTCATCAGTTCCCACGTGATCCATTATAATCACCCCTTGCTCAACTTTTTCTTTGATAAAGTGATACCTGATTTCAATATGTTTTGTACGAGAATGCTGAACAAGATTTTTTGTAAGATCAATTGCACTCTTGTTATCACAATAAATCACCATTGGTTGCTTTACCTCATCACCAATATCTGTTAATTGTTGGTTCACCCATAGCAGTTGAGTGCATGCATTTGTGGCAGATATATACTCAGCTTCAGCAGTACTAAGAGAAGTACTTTCTTGTTTCTTTCTCAACCAGCCAATACAGTTATTCCCAATAAAGAATGCTCCACCACTAGTGGACTTTCTGTCCACAACATCGCCATCCCAGTCAGTATCTAAAAATGCTGATAATTCACTGTCCCTTCCTTCAGCAAAGTATAATCCACAATTGTGAGTACCTTGAATATACCTCATGATTCTTTTTACTACTGCCATATGTTCCTCCTTTGGATTACTCTGAAAGCAGGCTTCAAGACATGCGGCAAAGACAATATCTGGCCGTGTCGCTATCAGGTATAGTAGGCTCCCAATAATTCTCCTATACATGGTGGGATCTACAGATTTCCCATCCTCATGCTTCCCAAGTTTGGTTCCATCTGCAATCGGAGATGAAATTGGTTTGGAGTCTTGCATATTAAACTTCTTCAGGAGCTCTCTTGCATACTTTTCTTGAGAGATAAAAGTGTAGTCTTTCCTTTGAGTCACCTGCAGTCCCAAGAAATATGTAAGCTCCCCAATCATTGACATATCAAATTCTGATTTCATATGATTGGAAAATTCATCCACTAATTTCTGTCTTCTGCCACCAAATATAATGTCGTCGACGTAAACGATAGCCATGAACTGATATTTTGGAGAATTATTCACATAAAGATTTTGATCTACTCCTCCTATTTTGAATTCCAGCTTCTTGAGATAAGAATCTAGTATGGAGTACCATGCCTGTGGTGCCTGTTTCAAGCCATAAAGTGCTTTCTTCAGCTTGCAGACCTTTGATTCATCAGCACCAAGAAGAAAACCCACTAGTTGTTCAATGTAGACTTCTTCTTCGAGAACACCATTTAAGAATGATGTCTTGACATCCATTTGATATAATTTATATCCTCTTTGGAGAGCCATGGAAAGGAATAGCCTGATTGACTCCAGTCTATCCACTGGAGCAAAGGTTTCTTCAACATCAACACCTTCAATATGAGAATACCCTTTACATACCAGTTGAGCCTTGTTTCTAATAACACTTCCATGCTCATCAAACTTGTTCTTGAATATCCATTTTGTTCCAATCAGATTGTGACCTTTGGGTCTTTGGACCAGATCCCATGTCTGATTCTTGTCAATCTGATCTAACTCTTCATTCATGGCTTTCACCCAGGATTCATCCTGCGTAGCTTCTTTAAATGAGGATGGATCCACAACTAACAGAAATGTAGAAGGTGTGTTATTCCTCATCCTCCTTGTCTGTGTGGGTTTATTCCTGTCTCCAATTATGTTAGATGGATCAATCTCTGCTCTTCGATTTCTCTTGTCAGGTTCAGTCGCATTCTCACCATCCAAGATTTCCTCTTCAGATTATTCTTCTGAGTCAACATCTTGATGTGACCCCTGAGTGTTTTGTACACCTTCCTCTATTTCTGTATTTGTATTTATTCCATGTTCACATTCATTATCATCTTCTATCTCATCATCATAGGTACTATTTGAAGAATTTGGAGTTTTTCCTTCAATGATTTTAACATCGTTGCTTTCCACAATCCTCCCCAAGAGTTTATTGAAACACTTGTAAGCTTTTTTGTTCATTGGATACCCAAGAAAAATTCCTTCATCAGCATTGTCACCGAACTTTCCTTGGTTTCCTTCTTTATTCCGGATGAAACATTTGCTTCCGAAAACATGAAAGTATTTCAAAGAAGTCTTCCTTCCATGCCATAATTCGTATGGTGTCTTCGTTTCTCCCATATAGAGCCCTGTTCGATTATGAATGTGCTGCAGCTTCGACAGCCTCCTTCCAGTAATGGCGAGAGATACCACTCTCAATTAGCATAGTCCTGGCCATATTTTTGACCTGTTGATTTCGACGCTCAACAACTCCATTTTGTTGTGGAGTTATCACAGAAGCTACCTCATGCTGTATTCCATGTTTTTCTAGGTAATTTTCAAACTCAATGGACGTGTATTCCCCTCCATTGTCAGATCACAGGACTTTTATTGTCCGTCCAGTATCATTCTCGGCAATCCGGTGATAATTTTTCATGCAATCAAGTACTTGTCGCTTCCTGTGAATCACCATTACACAAGCCATTCTGCTATAATCATTAATGAAAAGGACGAAGTACCTTTCTCCATGGGTTCCAGCAACATTTATCGGGCCACATACGTCTGTATGAATGAGATCAAGAAGATGTGATTCCCTTTTCTTCTTTGGCCGATATGAACTACAGACCAGCTTCCCACAAGTACAAGCATCCCAAGACTTTTCCCGTTCACATTTTAGAATGGGAATATCCATGACTATATTCATCTTAGATATCTTTTCCATGTATTGTTGGTTAATGTGCCCCAGCCTTCGATGCCACAAATTGTTTTCTTCTTCAACAGACAAATAGCAGGAGTTTACTTTGCTGTCAAACTGATATAAGTTTCCATCTGTTCTACAGCCTTTCATAAGAGAATTACCTATTTTTTCCTTTTATAGTGCAGCCTTTTTGATTGAAGGTTACTATGAGCCCTGAGTCACAGAGTTGACTTACACTGAGGAGATTGTGGTTTAGACTGTCCACAGAAAGAACTTCAGTCTTCTTCAGCTCCCCATTGGCGAGAGCAGTATTACCACTGCCTTTAATCTTCAAAGCACCATAATTACCAAACTGTACTGTTCCATCAACCTTCTTTTCAATGTTCTTCAATAGGTCAACATTTCCCATCATATGGGAAGAGCATATACTATCAAGGATCCAGGTGCTGCTGCTCTTTTTAGCTTTGAGGGCTACTTCTGCAAGATTGGATTTCTCGATCTTCTTCTTATCTTTCCATGAGATATTGGATTGAGAATAGGATAATGATGGACTTTTAATACTTTCTTCCAAATAATCTGAGTCTTCATACCCATAATCTTCTTCCAGAGGGGAAAACTGTTTGTGAGAGAAACATCATCAGGAGGATGAAAACTGGCACGTCTTTTAGTGTTTTATGAATTTCTCTTGTCGTACCACTGCCTGTAATACATATCTTTATGGCCAAAGTTAGAACAATTAAAACAGTAATCATAGAAGATATTTCTTCTATAAGATGAAGGATATGAAATCAGTCTCCTTTGTTTACTTCCCAAATCTTACCCATTCAAGTAGATCCTTGCCTCTTCGCAGTATGACAAGGTATGGCTCAGATAACCACAGAACTAACACTTCATGAGAGGAAATGTCTTTTCACTTGAATTTCTCCTCATCCCTTCTTCCTTGGGAGAATAGTTGAAATGCCTGTAATTTCTGAAAGTTTGAGGATAATTTTCAGTTCTTCTTTTAGTTTGGATTGATGGTTCCTTTTTCAGCATTTCAGGTAATGTTTCAGCATGTCCAACTTTCATCTTGTCGTTCTTTTGGCTCTCTTTACTTCCAGCAGTTGATGTCTCAGCTTCATAGCCTATTCCACTCTTTCCCATGTAAGTGGGTCTTTGATCACTTAAGATTTTTCCAACCCCATCTGAACCACACTTGGCTCTTTCTAGTAATTATGCATCTGAGAATATTCCGAAATGAATTTTCTTCTTTCCCTCATTTTTCGTTGATTGACATTCAATTTTACTTCTAATAGTAACAAATTCTTCCTCAAGTCCCTCAACAGTCTTGGACCTCTCTTTTAGTCTGAATGAAAGGTCATTTATGTCCTTTTCTCGTTCTTCAATTTTAAGCTTTAGTTCCACTACATCATCTGTGCATTCAAGGATTGAATACTGAACTCTCACCAGTTCTTCTAGTCATTCAATCTCTGCTTCAAGCTCATCAACATATTCTGACGATTCTTCCACCATTTCCTTCCACTTATTACATCTCTTACATTTATTCTGAAGCTTGGAAAAATCATCCTTAATTTGAGTCTTTGAATCACCATTAGAAATAATCTGATTATCTCTGTCTTTATTGATCAAGGGTTTTGACTTTTCAATGGTATCCATCATGGAAGCATGGTTTCCTGTTTTGAATTCTGGTTTTTCTTCTTGACACAATTCAGTATCATTATCTTTTTCTTCACAGACAAAACTCTTACTTTTTATTTTATTTCTATATTTGAAGTCTCCCTTTTTGAAAAACCTTCTCTGAGGCTTCTTGATTTCTTCTGCTTCGCTTTCATCATCATCAAACTTTCTTTGGCACTGAGAGGTAATGTGCCTGACTCTTCCACAAAGAAAACATGCCAGAGGTAGCTTTCCTTTAAATTTACCTTTTCCCTTCTTCAACTTCTTGGCGATGAGAGAAATAATTTCCTTTTCCTCTTCATCTTCACCACCACTATCTTCTGAAATTTTCAGTTTGTCCATGGATTTGAATTCCATTTCCTTGCTTACATGAGTTGTGGCATCTTCGGGTTTGACTCTCATCTCATATGCCACTAGACTACTTAAAAGATCATCCAGAGACAGTTTGGAAAAATCTATTTCTTCAAGGGCTATCACCTTTGCATTGTACATAGAAGGAAGTCTTCTCAGTATCTTCTTAACGATATCAATGTCTTTGATTTCTTATCCAAGACCTCTAATTGCTCCTACTACTTCAGTAATCCGATTGAAGAATGAATCTGCATTCTCATTAGGATGCATCTTTAAATCATCAAACCTGTTGTGTAAGACTTGAAGCTTCACCTCCTTCACTTTGTTGTCTCCTTCATAGATGTTTTAAAGTTTATCCCACATAGACTTTTCCGAGGTGCAACTCATCACCTTTAGATAGATCTGATCTAAAAGAGCTGCAGTGAGAGCATTCTGCGCTTTAGCATCAGCATCAAGAATTTTTCTACTGGAATCTGTCATAGCCAGCCCTGTTGGATCAATAACATGTATACCTTGGATAGTGGAAAATAGGACTTCCATTCCAAGGGATCTTAGATGAGATCTCATTCTATTCTTCCAAATCTGGAAATTACTTCCATCGAAGAGAGGGACTCCCCTGACATTGACTGCATTATCCATGACGACAGAGGACAGATTTAACACCAGCAACCTTTACGCTCCGATACCACTTGTAGGACCCCAGGACACCCTGAGAGAGGAGGGGTTAATCAGGGTGACAACTTTTTCTTTTAAAGTATAGGATCTTCTTCCCACGTTGGTAGGAACTTGTAAAACCTGTATGATGAATAAGATTGGAAAGCAGACATTCACATGCAGAGAGAAGACACAACACTTTTTACTTGGTTCACAATGAAGGGCTACGTCTAAGGAGCATACGTTGACAGATTGTCAGTCGTACCAAATTCCACTAATCTTCACTAGTTATAGATTATAATTGTTCGGGAACAATCACTATGTCCCAGGCTCTACCTTTACAAAGGTTCAGGGATAGCTCACTGCTTCCCTCGGGTCACTCTTGTTGACTCCCCCTGGCTCACTGCCCTTGGTGAAGTCCCACTCAGTTTATAGACGTCAAGGTCTCTTCAATAGATTTGCATTGAAGTCTTTGCCTCTGCTCAGCACGAGACTCTGCTTACATCGAAGTCCGGAATAGATGCACTAGAACACACAGAACCACTGAACTGGATAACCAGAACGTGCAGACAAACTTCACTGACAATTGCGCGCAACACCAACCCTTTGCACGCAAAACCTCCATATTGCGCGCAAACTTTACTTTTCGCACGGAAAAATATTTCGCGCAAAAACCCCCTTTTTCGCACAACTGAATATTTTATGTGCGAACCCAATTTTTACATGCAAGTCTTCATTTTTTGCGCATCCCGAAATTTTCCGCGCAATTCAGAAAATTTCGCGCAAGCCCATTTACGCGATCCTTTTCGCGCATCAAACCTCAGATCTTCTCTAACTCTTAAACTATACAGAATGAAGGGGGTCACCTCATATTTATAGCCGTTTGAGACCCCCGCGCGCAAAATCCCGTTCGGCGTGAAAACCTCTCATCTGGCACGTAATGTTTTGCACAGGTATCGTTTTCCGCACACCTCATCAGATATTTCGTGCAGCCCATGCCTTTGACATTTTTTGACGTTTTGATTCCGAAACACTATTTGCATGAAAAACCTCGCTCCTCTATTTTGCGCACAACGCTGTTTTTCGCGCCCAGCTCAATTATTTCGCGCACATCTCTTATTTTCCGCGCACCACTTCCTCTTTGTGCACACATCATTTTGCAGACAACCCATGTCTTCATTTTCTGATTTTGAGGCCTGAAAATTTGAAAAACACTTGGAAACAGTGCCAACTTCAATACTGTTGTCTTCTTGGACTGTATGATCACTTTGCTGGCACACATTCAGAACTTCCACTTAGAATTGACAACAAACACAAACCAAACTCCAATTCCTGCATAGAACATCCATGGTTCCAACATAAAGTCCATTGAGCATTCTCTCAACATGTCCTCAAGTGTTTGGATGGTCTGCTCGTATTGGCCATCAGTTTGAGGATTATAGGCTGCACTTAAGTTCAGTTCAGTATTCAGAGCTTGTCGAAGACTCTTCCCAAACTTAGAGGTGAATCTTGGATCTCGATCAGACACAATAGATAGTGGTACTCTATGAAGCCTTACCACTTCCCTGATATATATTTGTGCCATTTGATCCAATGATAAATCCTCCTGAATAACAATGAAGTGTGCAGCCTTTGTAAGACGATCCACAAAAACCCATATTACATTGTTTCCTTTGGATGTCTTTATAAGTACAGTGACCAATTCCATGGTGTTGTTCTCCCATTTCCGTTCTGGTATGGGCAATGGTTGCATCATACCTTTAGACTTCTGTCACTCTGCCTTCACTTGCTGACACACCAGACACTTTGATGTATATTCAGCGATCTCCTTCTTCATATTATCCCACCAATAATTCTCTCAGAGATTTCTAAACATCTTTGTGTTTCCTGGGTGAATAGAGAAATTTGAATTATGTGCATCATCCAAAAGTTCCTTCTTCAGCTCCAGACTTGATGAGACACAAAGTCTTTTCCTGAATCTCACAATCCCTTCTTCATTAACATTAAACTCATAGGATTTCCCTTTTCCGATATCTTCCACTTTTACTTGAATTCCCACATCATCCTTTTGAGCATCCTTTAACCTTTCCAAAAGTGACGGTTGAGCAATAATTTGTGAAAGGATTGATGATGTTCCCTTCTTTATGATTCCCATGTCCATCTTCATCAAATCTAAGAAGATTGGATTCTTTTTAATTCTCATCACTAATAGAATCGATGGGTCCTTTCTACTTAGGGAATCTTCCACCTTGTTCGATTTCCCAGGATGGTAATGGATTGAGTAGTCATAGTCTTTGATCAACTCTAACCATATTCATTGGTGCATTCTCAAATCTTTCTGTGTGAATATATACTTGAGGCTTTTGTGGTCTGTGTATATTTCACACTTCTTCCCAAAGAGTTAATGCCACCAAATTTTCAAAGAGAAGATCACTACAGCCAAATTGAGGTCATGTGTTGGATAGTTTTTTTCATGAAATTTCAATTGCCTTGAGGCATATGCAATGACTCTGTCATTTTACATCAATAAACATCCCAGGACCTTCTTGAAATCATCATTGAATACCACAAAAAGTTCTCCACTTGTGGGTAAAGTGAGCATGAGAGCAGTGATAAGCCTCCTTTTCAACTCCTTGAATATTTCTTCGCATTCATCACTCCAAGAAACTTTACTCCCTTCCGAGTTATCTTGGTATGCAGGTTGGAAAATAGTGAGAAATTTCACACAAATCATCTATAATATCCCGATAATCCCAAAAATCTACAGATATCTGTTACCAATGTTGACCTCGACCATCCCTCAATTGCATCTATTTTGGAGGGATCCATAGATATCCCATTGCTTGTGATGATATGGACCAATAATGAGACCTCCTTCAACCAGTACTCACACTTGCTGTAATTTGTATATAGCTTCTCCTTCTGCAAGGTCTCTAGTACAGTTCTTAGATGCTCCTCATGATCCTCTTGGATTTTAGAGTATTTTAGAATATCATCTATAAAGACTACCAAAAATTTGTCATGGTAATCTCTAAAGAATCTATTTATCAAGTCCATGAAAATTGATGGAGCATTGGGGAGTCCAAAAGGCATTACTATGAATTCATAGTGCCTGTATCTTGTACGAAAAGCAGTCTTGGGGATATCTTCCTTCTTCACCCTTACTTGATAATATCCCGACCACAAATCCACCTTGTAGAAGTATTGTGCTTGACGCAGCTGATCGAACATTTCATCAATTCGTGGGAGAGGATACTTTTTCTTTATCGTGATTTTTTTAATCTCACGATAATTGATGAAAAGGTGCATTGACCCATCCTTCTTCTTGACGAATAGGACTGGTGCACCCCATGGTGAAGCACTTTGGCGTATAAACCCTTTATCTAGATTCTTCTGTATTTAATTCTTCAGCTCCTCAATCTCCACAATAGACATTCTCTATGGAGTCTTGGATATTTTAAATGCCCTAGGTATAAGATCAATTGAGAATTCAATATCTCTTCTAGGAGGAAGACCAGACAATTCCTCGGGAAACACTTCAGCGAATTCCCACACAATAGGCATGTCTTCTAGGATGGTTTCCTCCATAGACTCAATCATCATAGCCAGATACGTGTACTCATAGGTAAGTAATATCCACGCTTGATATGATAGAGATAAAGAAGTTTCATCTTCCTCCTTGCACTTGTAAAGAATCGGGGGTCGATTCTCCACATGGAGAGTGATTTCCCTCTCATGGAAATTTATGTTGGCTCTATATAAGGAAAGCCAATCCATGCCAAGAATTTTATTAAATTCCACTAGAGGGAGTATGAGGAGGTTTTCCAGGAAGTTTAATCCACATAATATGATAGTGGAGGAGTTATATTCATCGGATGCAATGATTACCCCATTTTCTGTACTCACCGACATCTTCACTCCCATGATTTTTGGTGGTGTTGGGATTGTTCTACTAAACTTTCGAGATATAAAAGAATGCGTAGAACCTGAATCAAAATGTACGTTCTCCATTATTTAATGAATAACTAGTGTACCTATCACCACTTCATTGTCGGGGTTTACTTTG
The DNA here is from genome assembly GCA_963277665.1 of Viscum album. Taxonomy (NCBI): domain Eukaryota; kingdom Viridiplantae; phylum Streptophyta; class Magnoliopsida; order Santalales; family Viscaceae; genus Viscum; species Viscum album. Next base: position 1,699,674,029 of record OY728158.1, on the reverse strand, counting down.
GTAGTAGTGATGGAAAAAGGTCTCCCTTGCTGCCTTGGAGGTTTTTGGTTGCCTCTGAAAACCCTTGGCTTAGGGAACTGATTTACAAGATGCCCTGGTTATTTGCAGTTATAGTAATGAACAATGCGTTGAGGTTCTAATGGAGCGTTCCTCTCCTCTATTACATCCATGAGTTTTTCTTTTCGGAAGTTAACAGCTAGTTTCCCTTCTCTTCCCACCTAAAATATTTCCTCATCCCCTTCAGGAAATTTCCAGGGTGCTTCTCTCCACACATTTTGCAAGTGGGGTGATGGATCTTCTTAGCATCATTGGATTTATCCATCGGACTTCTAGCATTGAAGTCCACCTTATGCTTCTTATCCCCATGATACCCCTGAGATTCTCTGATCTCCATTTCAACCTTGAGGGAACATCGGGCAATTTCTTCATAGCTGTTGATGTCGTGGATCGCCAACACTTTCCGTAGGCTAGGTTTCAGCCCACCAAAGAAGCGATCAACCTTGCATTCAGGGGTAAAGACAAAGTTGTAAGCATATAGTGCAAGCCTTGTGAAGTTTTCCTTCTATTATCCAATAGATTCATCATATTTTTGCTTGAGGTCAAGGAATTCCCTTTCTATCTTAAGCCGGAGGGTGCACGGAAAATATTTATCGAAAAACATCTTCCAGAAATTCTTCCATTCCAATGCCTCGATCTCCTCCTCAGGCTTCATATTTTTGTCAATGTCCACCATTGATCAGCTTCACCCTCCATATGATAAGCATCAAAGATAACCTTCTCTTGTTCAGAACATTTAAGGATGGAGAAGATCATTTCAATGGAGTTGATCCATTGTTCAGCGATTGAGGGATCAAATGATCTATTAAAAGTAGGAGGCCTTTGTATGATGAAGCTCTCAATAGAAACTTATTATTTCTTAGGGGGGGGTGTTGAATGTTCCCATTAACCCATGTTTCTATTCAAATCTTGAGTTAGCTGAGAGGGAAGCGTGACAAATTTCATGATTCCCGCTCTCATTAGATTGGGCATCTCATTAGTACAATCATCACATTGATCTTCACATAGGTTGTTATCCCGAGTCCTCCTATTACCGGCCATTGGCTAGAATAAAAGGAAAGTTAGGGGTAACACATAAAGGGTAATTTAAGGACAAAACTAACGACTAATAAATAAATTTTATTTCCTTAGCATATGAATCTATTGGCTTCAGTCTATGTTATCCATGATCTACTTTCTAACATATATTCTTAGTTCATTTTTTTTGTCCCTTAATAATGGTTCATACTAAGCCTGTGAATTTACCAAAGAATATCCTCCGGGAGTGTCATAACCAAGATTGCAGCAAGGCCCATTGTCATGCACCAGTTCCCATTCGAGTCTAGCTCAAAGTGGTGTTTTCGGGTTTTACCCCTAGGATACATCTGTGCTAGAGCCGCCTCTACCTACTCGTATCCAAATAGGGATGTATTTGCTTGATAAACCACTTACTCAATACTCACCAAAATTTAGGGATTTTTTATTATACTTATTCTTATATCTAAGGCTTTACTAGGTTTTTCTAATCCTAATCCCAAAAATAACTAAACCTAACCTATAATACCAACTATGACAACCCTGCTCTTTTATTACACAATTAAACATAATTTATTACATAAACCTCACTTAATACAACATAGAATATCGATAGGTCTAGTGTATTTGAGGCTTAGGATCATTACATAACAACTTAAAACATGAAATACAACATATTTTTTGAAAACATCCTGTACATACCACTACATTCCCTCGTACTTATCATTGCATGGGATAACCTGTGGACATGCATAAGAAAAGGGGGAGCTATAAAGCCGAGTAAGGGAATAATCATGGAATAACATGAGGAATACAATAAATGTTAGACAATAGTAATATCAATAGATCACAATATAAGAATAAACATAAAGGCATGATAAATAATTTTAATCATAACATGGAAATGTTGAAACAACACTTAACATGGAATTAGTATGGGTCAAGGATCATTGCACATGGAGCATGAGTAAATCCTCATTTCACATGAAGCACGAGTAAAAAATAATTGCACTTGAATTATCATGAGTAAACACCCATTTAACATGACGTATCATGATACTATACTTTACCCAATGCATTGGAGTGCTAAAAGGGTGCACCCTTCTTAAACATTTCATTTCATGCACAAGTGTGCCACATGGATCATATAATAAGGATTCATAAAACATCTCCATTTATTCCACAATAATGTAATATCGAATTAATATATGAAACTTTAAAATCAATAAGTAAATGTGCATAAAGGTGAATACCCTTGATAGAGAAATGGGCATGGTATTCACTACACAATGATATTGGCTTGGAAAATCGGTGCAATTTCGGCAGCGTAACAGCGTGATGTAAGAATTCATAAAAATGGTGGATGAGAGAGAAAGGGGTGTATAATCATATGTAAATGAAATTTACAGTAAGAGGGTCATATAAAAACATGTCCCAACAATTTTAATGTAATTTACATTCAAGATAGAAAAGAATTTCTTGAATGTAAATGAGGAGAGAGAAATTCCTTTCGAAATTCCGACATAGTAACGAGTGTACATGAGAGGCATTTAATGAGAGCTAAAAGGGTCTACCATCATTCAAACATAAATAGGGCATTATTGGGGAGGTGATAAAACATACTACAAAATTTATAATTCAAATTAAAATGGATTAACAACATTAAGAAAATTGGACAAAAATGAGAAAGGAAGAAAAACCCTAACTTGCAAGTATGCTTATAAAGGCTTGAGAGAGGCTGGAGAGAGGATTCTTGGGAGATTGGGGAAACTTTGAAGGATTCTATAGAGAGGATAGAATAGGTTGGAATAACTCAAAAGGCTTTGAGTGAGGAGGAAGTGGGAGCTTGGGTGAGTTTATATTGGAAAGGTGAGGGAATTCTTTATTATTTAGGTTTGGGACATCTCACATTAAACTAATCCAAACCACTAACCATCCCATGGTTTTTTCCCATGTTTTTTGGAAAAGGGAAGTGGAAAACAATATTTTATAAGGCCAAAGGCCGAAATTCTTAAAATAATGGGGTTTCTTATGTGGAGGTGAGTCACACTCCCAAGGAAAACAATTTAAGAAGACAGGATGTTTAATAAGTCTTGAAGGGTCCATTAATGCTTTGTAAAATAAGTCAAACAAACCCAAAATCACAATATTTTAATTTTAAAACATATATTGGCCGAAACTAAGGCTTATATTATTTTATTACATCACTATTGGGTCATTATGATGTCATAAAACACATTATATATTTAAAAGGTATTTAATTTTTACCCAAAAATTTGACTATCTCATAAAATTATGAAAAATTCTCCATTGGATAATTTCGACATCCTGATTGCAGAAATAATATTTATTTTATCTAAATAATTTTCTAAATATGTTAGTTTTCACTTTTAAAAATAAAAACTGACATTTATCGAAAATTCATGGGTTTTGACAAAAATGGATTTCAAAGCTTAATAAAAATTACAATTGCATTCCTAAAATTATACGATAATTTATATTTAATAAAACATTAATTTAATAATAATAATAATAATTTATTAAAATATTATTTAATTCAAAAATCCATTAATTCATCAAAATAGATTTCTTAGTTGAATATTAACTAAAAATACTATTTGTGATTTAAAAAAACTATTTACAAGGTAACAATAATAAAATGAAAGTATATTTATTATTATATACAAAAATAATGTACATAACCATAGTACTAGGGATTTTTTACATAACCCCTTAAAATAGCTGCATAATACCTAAAGGTAAGGTGTGAAATGGTGACAGACTCTTGGGGTGGCTCAGATAACATTGCACGTGTGGTGATCTCTATCAACTTCCACTTCTCACGTAGACGGTTTCATTCAAGCTTGACATGATGAATATCGGCTTGGGTTTGGTCAAGAGTGAATCCCAATGATGCCACCTCTTTTCCGAGCTCTGACAAATGGGATTTGTATTGAGCAATTCTACTGGATGAGGCCATCACTTCTTTTGTCTGAGTAAATTAGATTTTTAAAGCCCTATATTTATACTAATAATGTGATCACTGTTCAATGGATATATTATCAACGATCACAATTCTTAAAATAAAACCAAAGAATTTGACATTTTATAAACATTTCACATAAAGAGACATTTAATTAGATCAAGAGGGATTTCCATTAATGAATGTTTGGGTCATTACAATCTTCCCCCCCTTAAGAAATTTCACCCTTGAAATTCCCTTTTCCCACACTAAAATAGATGTGGGTAACTCTGCTTTATCATTTCCTCTGATTCCCACGTCACTTCTTCAAACTTGTGCTTTCTACACAACACCTTGACGAGGGGCATTGTCTTATTTTGTAGAACTTTTTCTTGAAAATATAATATCCTCCATGGTTGCTCCTCATAATAAAGATCATCTTCTAAATGTACCACCTCTGAAGAGAGTACATGTGAAGGGTCTAGTATATACTTCCTTAAGAGGGACGCATGAAAGAAATTATGAACTTTTTCCATGGTTGGGGTAAGTGCTATTAGATAGGCCACAACCCCGACACGATCAAGAATCTCGAAGGGGACGATGTACCTTGGTCTTAACTTCCCTTTCTTTCCAAACCTCATGACCTTCTTCCATGGAGATATGCATAGAAATGCCATGTCTCTAACTTTAAACTCAAGGTCTCGTTGACGGTTATCCGCATAACTCTTCTGTCGACTCTGGGCTGCCTTGATATAATGCTAAATGATTTTCACCTTCTCCACCATTTCTTTGACCATTTCTGGTCCAAGCAGCTTACGCTCACCGACCTCATCCCAACACACCGGTGTTTTTCACCTTTTCCCATAAAGGGCTTCATATGGTGCCATTTGGATGCTCGAGTGGAAAATGTTATTATAAGAGAACTCAACCATAGGAAGATGTTGATCCTATCCTCCTTTAAAGTCCATTTAGAAGGCTCTAAGCATTTCCTCAAGTGTTTCGATTGTCCGCTCTGATTGGCCATCAGTTTGAGGATAATAGTTCGTACTGATGTTCAGTTCAGTATTCAGAGGATGTTGAAGACTCTTCCAAAACATAGAGGTGAATCTTGGATCTTGATTGGAAAAAATAGATAGTGGTAATCTATGAAGCCTTACCACTTCCGTGATATATATCCGTGCCAGTTGATCCAATGAGAAACCCTCCTGAATAGCAATGAAGTGTGCAACCTTTGTAAGACGATCCACAACAACCCAGATTGCATTGTTTCCTTTGGATGTATTTGGAAGTCTAGTGACAAAGTCCATGGTGATGTTCTCCCATTTCCATTTTGGTATGGGAAATGGTTGCATAATCCCTTTAGACTTCTGCCTCTCTTCCTTCACTTGCTGAAACACCTGAAACTTTGATGTATATTCAGCAATATACTTCTTCATATTATCCCACCAATAATTCTCTCAGATATCTCGATACATCTTTGTGTTTCTTGGGTGAATAGAGAAATTTGAATTATGTGCATCATCCAAAAGTTCCTTCTTCAGCTCTGGACATGATGGAACACATAGTCTTTTCCCAAATCTCACAATCCCTTCTTCATTAACATTAAACTCGAAGGATTTCCCATTTTCGATAGCTTCCATTTTTTCTTGAATTCCCACATCATCCTTTTGATCATCCTTTAACCTTTCCAAAAGTGACGCTTGAGCAATCATTTGTGAAAGGATTGATGATATTACCTTATTTATGATTCCCATGTCCATATTCATCAAATCTAAAAAGATTGGATCCTTTTCAATTCTTACCAATGATAGAATCATTGGGTCCTTTATACTTAGGGCATCCGCCATGTTGTTCGCTTTCCCAGGGTGGTAATAGATTGAGAAGTCATAGACTTTGATCATCTCTAACCATCTTCATTGGAACATGCTCATCTATTTATGTGTGAATATATACTTGAGGCTTTTGTGGTCCTTATATATTTCACACTTCCCCCCAAAGAGATAATTCCGCCAATTTTTCAAAGCGAAGATCACTACAACCAACTTGAGGTCATGTTTTGGATAGTTCTGTTCATGAACTTTCAATTGACCTAAAGCATAGGCAATGAATTTGTAATTTTGCATCAACACACATCCCATGCCCTTCTTTTAAGCATCACTGAATACCACAAAAGTTCTCCACTTGTGGGTAAAGTGAGAATGGGCACAGTGATAAGCCTCCTTTTCAACTCCTTGAAGATTTTGTGGCATTCATCACTCCGAGAAAACTTTACTCCCTTCCGAGTTATCTTGGTAAGAGGGTTGGACAATCATGAGAAATTTCTCAAAAATTGTCGATAATATCTAGCTAATCCCAAAAATCTATTGATATTCATTACCGATATAGGCCTCATCCATCCCTCAATTTCATCTGTTTTGGAGGGATCCACAGATATCCCATTTCTTGTGATGATATAGACCAAGAATGAGGCCTCCTTTAACCAAAACTCACACTTTCTATACTTTTCATAGAGCTTCTCCTTCTGCAAGGTCTCTAGTATAGCTCTTAGATGCTCCTAATTACCCTTCTTGGTTTTGGAGTATATTAGAATATCATCTATAAAGACTACCAAAAATTTGTTGAGGTAATCTCTAAAGACTCTATTCATCAAGTCCATGAAGATTTCTGGAGAATTAGTGAGTCTAAAAGGCATTACTATGAATTCATAGTTCATGTATCTTGTTCGAAAAGCAGTCTTGGGGATGTCTTCCTTCTTTACCCTTACTTGATAATATCCCGACCGTAAATCCACCTTGAAGAAGTATTGTGCTCCACGCATCTGATCAAAAAAGTCATCAATTCGTGGGATAGGATACTTGTTCTTTATCATGATTTTATTAAGCTCATGATAATCGATGAAAAGGTGTATTGAACCGTCCTTCTTCTTGATAAAGATAACTGGTGAACCCCATGGTGAAGCACATGGGCGTATAAGCCCTTTATCTAGATTCTCCTGTAGTTGTTTCTTCAGATCATCAAGCTCCACAACAGCCATTCTATATGGATTCTTGGATATTGGCAATGCCCCAGGTATAAGATAAATTGAGAATTCAATATCTCTTATAGGAGGAAGACCATGAAATTTCTTGGGAAACACTTCAACGAATTCCCTCACAATAGGCATGTTTTCTAGGATGGTTGCATACTTAGACTCATTCATCTGAGCCATATACGTGTGCCCATAGGGCAGTAATATCCACTCTTGAGATGATGGAGCAAAAGAAGGTTCATATTCCTCCTTCCACTTGTAAAGAATCGGGGGTCGATTCTCCACATGGAGAGTGATTTCCCTCTCACGGAAATTTATGATGGCTCTATATAAGGAAACCCAATCCATGCAAATAATTGCATGAAATTCTACTAGAGGGAGTATAAAAAGGTTTTCCATGAAGTTTAATCCACAGACTACGATAGGGGAGGAGTTATATTCATGGGATGCAATGATTTATCCATTTTTCGTACTCACTGACATCTTCACTTCCATGATTTGTGGTGGTGCTGGGATTGTTCTGCTAAAATTTCGAGATATAAAAGAATGCATAGAACCTGAATCAAAAAGTACGTTTGACATTCTTGAATGAATAACTAGAGTACCTGTCACCACTTCATTGTCAGGGTTCACTTTAGCAGTTGTGATGGAAAAAGATCGCACTTGCTGCCTTGGAGGTTGTTGGTTGCCTCCGAAAACCCTTGGCTTAGGGAACTGATTTACAAGATGACCTAGTTCTTTGTAGTTGTAGCAATGAACAACGCGTTGAGGTTTGAATAGAGTGTTCCTCTCATCTATTGTAGCTGCGGGTTTTTCTGGTTGGCAGTTAACAGCCAGGTGCCCTTCTCTTTCACACCTAAAGCATTTCCTTTTCCCCTTCAGGCAATTTCCAGGGTGCTTCTTTCCACACCTTTGGCAAGCGGGGTGCTGGATCTTCTTAGAATCATGGGATTTATCCATCGGACCGCCAGCATTGAAGTCCACCTTAAACATATTATCCCCATTATACCCCTGAGATTCTCCAATCTCCATTTTGACCTTGAGGGCACATTAGACAATTTCCTCATAGCTATCGAAGTCGTGGATCCCCAGCGCTTTCCCCAAGCTAGGTTTTGACCCACCAAAGTAGTGGTCAACCTTTCATTCGGGGGAAAAGACAAAGTCGAAAGTGTATAGTACAAACCTTGTGAAGTTTACCTCATACGCTCCAATATATTCATCGTCTTTTTTTCTTGAGGGCAAGGAATTCCTTTTCCATCTTAAGCCGTAGGGTGCACGGAAAATATATATCGAAAAACATCTTCTAAAAATACTTCCGTTCCAATGCCTCGATCTCCTCCTCAGGCTTCATATTTTTGATCAACTTCCACCATTTATTAGCGTCACCCTCCATACGATAAGCAGCTAGGAGAACCATCTCTTGTTCAGAAAATTGAAGGATGTAGAAGATATTTTCAATGGAGTTGATCCATTGTTCAGTGATTGGGGGATCAGATGATCCATTAAAATTAGAAGGCCTTTATCTCATGAATATCTCGATAGCGACTTGTTATTTCTTGGGGGGGGGGGGGTTGAGCATTCCCATTGACCCATGTTTCTATTCAAATATTTAATTAGATGAGAGAGAAGCATGAAAAAGTTCATGATTCCCGCTCCCATTGGATTGGGCATCTCATTAGTACATTCATAACATTGATCTTCACATCTATTGTTATCCCGAGTCCTCCTATTATCGGCCATTGGCTGGAATAAAAGTGAAGTTAGGGGTAACACATAAAGGGTAATCCAAGGACAAAACTAACTACTTATAAATAAATTTTATTTTCTTAACCTATGAATCTATTGGCTTCATTCTATGTTATCCATGATCTACTTTCTAACATATATTATTAGTGAATTTTTTTTGTCCCTTAACAATGGTTTATACTAAGCTTGTGAATTTACTAAAACATATGCCCCGGGAGTTTTGTAACCAAGAGTACAGCAAGGCACATTGTCGTGCACCAGTTCTCGTTCGAGTCTAGCTCAAAGCGGTGTTTTCGGGTTTTACCCCTAGGGTACATCTGTTCCAGAGCCGCCTCTACCTGCTCGTATCCAGACAGGGATGTATTTTCTTGATATACCACTTACTGAATACTCACCAAAATTTAGGTATGTTTTTATTATACTTAGTCTTGTCTCTAAGGCTTTAATAGGGTTTTCTAATCCTAATCCCCAAAATCACTAAACCTATCCTCTGATACCAACTATGACAACCCTTCTCTTTTATTACACAATTAAACATAATTTATTACATAAACCGTACTTGAAACAACATAGAGGATCGATAGGTCTAGTTTCTTTAAGGATTAGGATAATTAAATAATAACTTAAAACATGAAATACAAAATCTTTATTGAAAGCTTCCTTTACATGACCACTACATTCTCTCGTACTTATCATTTCATGGGATAACCTGGGGACATGCATAAGAAAAGGGTGAGATATAAAGCCCAGAAAGGGAATAATCATGGAATAAAATGAGGAATAAAATACATTTTAGACAATAGGCATATCAATAGAGCACAAGATAAGCATAAAAATACAGGCATGATAAAGCATGGTAATCATAACATGGAAATGTGGCAACAACACTTAACATGGAATTAGCATGAGCCAAGGCTCATTGCACATGGAGCATGAGTAAATCCTTATTGCACACGAAGAAAGAGTAAAAACTCATTGAACTTGAATTAGCATGAGTAAATACCCATTGCACATGAAGTATCATGATACTATACTTTACTCAATGCATTGGAGTGCTATAAGGGCGCACCCTTCTTAAACATTTCATTTCATGCATAAGTGTGCCACATGGATCATATAACACGGATTCATAAAACATAATCATTTATTACAAGATAAAGTAATGCGGACTTAATATATGAAACTTTATAATAAATAATTAAATGTTCATAAAGGGTAATACCCTTGATAGAAAAATGGGCATGGTATTCACTACACAATGACATTGGCTTGGAAAATCGATGCAATTTCAGTAGCGTAACGACGTGATGTAAAAATTAATAAAAATGGTTGATGAGAGGGAAAGGGGTGTCTCATCATATGTACATGAAATGGAAATTAAGGGGTCAGATAAATACATGTCCCAACAATTTTAATGGAATTTATATTCGTGATACAAAAGAGTTGCTTTAATGTAAATGAGGAGAGATAAATTCCTTTCGGAATTCCTGCATAGTAATTGGTGTACATGAGAGGAATTTAATGAGAGAGAAAGGGGTATCCCATAATTCAAAAACAATATGGAAGTATGGGGGAGTTGAGAAACCATACCCCAACATTTATAATTGAAATTAAAAGGGCATAACAACATTAAGAAAATTGGACAAAAATGAGAAAGGAAGAAAAACCCTTACTTGGAAGTATGCTTCCAAAGGCTTGAGAGAGGCTTGAGAGAGGCTTGAGAGAGGCTTGAGAGAGGCTTCTTGGGAGCTTGGGGAACCTTGGGAGGATTATAGAGAGAGTAGGTCAGAGTTTGGACGAACTCCAAATGCTTTGAGTGAGGAGGAAGTGGGAGATTGGGTGGGTTTATATAGGAAAGGTGAGGGAATTCTTTATTATTTAGGTTTGGGACACCTCACATTAAACTCATCCAAACTACAAACCATCCCATGGGTTTTCCCCTGATTTTTGGTAAAGTGAAGTAGAAAAAAATATTTTATAAGGCCAAAGTCATAAATTCTTAAAATAATGGGGTTTCTTATGTGGAGGTGAGTCACATTCCCAAGGAAAACAATTTAAAAAGACAAGATGTTTAATAAGTCTTGATGGGTCCATTAATGCTTAGAAAAATAAGTCAAACAAACCCAAAATCACATTACTTTAATGGTAAAACGTATGTTGTCAGAGAATAAGTCTTATAGTATTTTATTACATCACTATTGGGTCATTATGATGTCATAAAACACTATATATTTAAAAGGTATTTAATTTTTACCCAAACATTTGACTGTCTCAGAAAATTATGAAAAATTCACCGTTGGATAATTTTTGCCTCCTGATTCTAGAAATAATATTTATTTTATATAAATAATTTTCTAAATATGTTAATTTTCACTTTTAAAAATAAAAACCGACATTTATCGAAAATTCATGGGTTTTGACAAAAATAGCTTTAAAACCCTAATAAAAATTACAATTGCATTCCTAAAATTATATGATCATTTATATTTAATAAAAAATTAATTTAATAATAATAATAATAATAATATTTTATTAAAATATTATTTAATTCAAAAATCCATTAATTAATCAAAATAAATTTCTTGGTTGAATATTAACTAAAAATACTATTTGTGCTTTAAAAAAACTATTTACAAGGTAAGAATAATAAAATGAAATTATATTTATTATGATATACAAAAATAATGTAAATAACCATAGTACTAGGGATTTGTTTCATAACCCCTTAAAAAAGCCACATAAGACCTAAGGGTATGGTGCGCGATGGTGACAGACTCTTGGGGTGGCTCAAATAACTTTTGCATGCATGGTGATCTCTATCAACTTCCACTTCTCCAATAGAAGGTTACATTTGAGCTTGAAATGATGAAGATTGGCTTGGAATTGGTCAAGACCAAGGCCCAATGACGCCACCACTTTTCCGAGCTCTGAAAAATGGGCTTTTTATGGAGCAATTATACTGGATGAGGCCATCATTTCCTTTGTCTGAGTAAATTAGATTGTTAAAGCCCTATATTTATACTAATCATGTGATCACTGTTCGATGACTATATTAGCAAAAATCACAATTCTTAATATAAAAACAAATAATTTGACATTTTATATAAACATTTTTCATAAATAGAAATTTAATTAGATCAAGAGGGATTTCCATTAATGAAAGCTTGGGTCGTTATATGTAGTCTAAAATTCCACGCGATAACTTGTTTTCGGCAACACATTGAGTATATATAATACATAAATGACTATTTATTTCCCAAAAACTAATGAAAACCATGGTTTATCCTAATGAAATATATTGGGATATGCAGCGTTCACATTCAAGATACACACCATGTACTCTATAACATCTTTATGAAATTGAAAACACCTTTAGATGGGTTCTTCAAATGTTCTTCATTATTTATTAACTGAATCTTGGACATTTGGGTGAGAAATAAAGAGAGGAAGAAAAGATATTATCAATAATATTAAAATAGTGAATTTATTGAAATGAAAAATAAATTTTAAACACACAATTGGACAAAAAAAATTATAAACTGAATGCGAACACTCTTATACCACTTGTAGGTTCTAGATATAGCGGAAGAACGTATTGTATCTATGACCAATGCAATTTTCTTCAAATTTAATGGACAATCTGAAATTTACATGTCGCTAAATTCCATAACCAACAAAAAGTTTTCTGAAGTATATTAAAATGTTTTCATCAGAACTAATAAAGAATATTTTTACATTAATTTAAAATTAATCTTGAAACACAAAAATGAAATATTTCCTTGGTCATGATTTCTTCTTAATTTATGGTCATTATCATTAAAACCCAATAAATGTATGATTGTTACATTTCAAGGATCCAAAAATAGATCTCCTCTAGTGGTAATCCACATGTGATCCTTCAGTGTCTGAACAACACTAATGAAATACCATGTGCAGGCATGGATGATTGATCATCTTGTGTTTCTTGACTTTGATCACTTCTAGATCATTAAGGAATGAAGAAATATATCTTGTTCTTCTTAGTCTTGAGAGGAAGATAAGAGTAGGAAGTATTTGAGAGGAATATTGTGCACAATGTTTAACCTCTTCAAAAATGATATAAAAGTCTTCTTAAAGACCAAAGGTTAGGGTTTAGTATTTAATTGATTTCACATGGAACCTTAATAATATATTAAACACATAATTAACCCAATTTCATATAATATAATAACATCATTATTTTATTTCTTCTAATGCACAAACCCACACAATGATAAATATTAGTTTAAAATTTGGTAAACTAATATTTATCATAAAACCCAAAACTCAGTCCATTATCCCTCCACATCATTTATTGAATTCTTTAATAAATATTTAAATAAATATCATTCATTCAATAAATCAATTAATATTTTATTCATAGTCTATAAAATAAATATTTATTTAATATTTATGTAATGAAATAAATTATTCATTAATGAATAAATAATTATTTCTTATGTTTTTAATGATAAACGATAAATAAATATTATATATTCATTTAATTAAACAATTATATTTTTAATACATATTTATTTAAAATTTTCATCATTCAATAAATTCTGAATAAATTCTACCTCTCAGTTTAGAGAGTAATATTTATTCTAATTGTTATATATAAATAATATTTAACTAAGATCAATGAGAATACTTTATGTGTGATCCACTTTTAATCTTCTTCAATGACATTGGGTGATATTTCTTAAAGTCTAATATTATTATCTATAAATGGGTCAAGACATACATAGAGGAAGGAGATATATCGCAATGAAAAAACCACATACAAACTATCATCGTGTAATATAATACCTTGGTCATGATAACTCATCCAGAAGGTTTCACACACATGTCATCAACCTATGTGATTGATACATATTTCATTGAATATATGAAATGAACTCATCTATACACCATGACCATTGAATTTAATGTGATGGTTCCATCTCAATCAAAGGTCCAATATATCATCTTCCATAAACATGGAACAGAAATATACTTCCTTGAATTATTCATTAATAACATGTAATTCATGAAACACCCGACACAAACATCTTTCTATGAACATATGACATACAAGTTTTGGTAAGTACATCATAGTACATAATTCATGACCTGAATTAATAATAATATTAAAGTCTAAGGATCATCACACATGCTCACAATCTAGAATACCCAATGACACATAAATATGAGGATTTCCTATTGGTGGGTCAATTCTCATAATCTCGCTTCTTAGTGATTACCATGTATGAAGTTAGTGAGATTAAGTCTCATTATCTTATGAGTAATCACACCTAATAGTCAACATACTATGTTCCCCATCATTGAATTCTATTTGACTGTATAATAATATTCAAAAATATTATCATATCATTTCAAGGTTCTAATCATAGAGGGTTACTGTTATTCCCTTTTCAATATGACAGACACTCCAGGACATTATTAAATTAAATTTATATAAAAAATGAACAATATGAAATAAGATATTTTATTTATATTATATTATTTGAATATACATACAATATAAAGTACAAATAGTAGGTTCTATAACATATACTCTAACAATAATACCCAAATATAGGTATCATTCATAAATCATGAATTTATCCTTTTTTCTAGAAGCGTAACCATCAAATCATTTTATTTCATGTTGAAATATCAAATAAATATTATTCTAATAGAATAATACCAATTATAATTCTATTTGAGTATTCTTCTACTCACCAAGTGGAACTCACCCACATGTATCTATAAGCTGACGTGAACCCTTAACCATTATAAGCATGGGTCCACCAAAAGTGTCACCCAAGACATTTAAAATACCTTTCTCATAAGAAATATCATATCCTTAGATAATTTATGGTGTTATCCTCACTACAAGAAAATCCTTATTCCTAACTTCTATATTTTTGAAGCCTCTGTTGTTGATGTCACTTAAACATATTCATTCATGAGCCATGCTCATAATTACTCAACCAACCCATTCCATGATGCTCATTTTTTTATTAAGGTACTAAATTTTTAAAAGAATTATATTAACAAGACCCTACATTATCTCTTCATGCCACATAGTTTATATATATCCAAAAAATTCACATTAAAATCACTCCAAAGGACACATTACTCTAGGTTGAAGAGGTATATACCTACCTCAGTGACTAGTACAACCTAAAAAATCCAGAATTTCAATACCCTATTTTTAATTCTACCTAGCATCCACATAAATATCTATAACATCGAGTGGTAAAAAACATCTACCTCCCTTAAAAACACATACTTGATTACCTTAGAGTATATTTCAAGACAAATATAACTCTATGTATTTAGAACTAATTTTCAATCCCTTTCTTAAAAAGGTACTTCCTTGAATTCATCTCTTGAAAGGATAATATAAAACATAATAATATTTTAAACTCTGTAAATTTATCTAAAATCGATCAACCAAACTGCTGAAACTAAATTAATTCTTATGAATTTATTGTGTGTGTTATATTTGAAAAAAATAACTCATAGAAGAAAGAGCATAAATTAATCTTAGATGATCTCCCACCACCTATTTATAGATTTATGATTTTTTTTCTATTCACATGAATAAAATTTTACTTTAAATACTACCAAGGTAACTGGTAACTTCCTAGGAGCAGAAACCCAATTTGAAAAAAATAAATATTTCAATCTAATATTTTATTGTCTTGGGTTATATTTCACTATGAAAATAAAAATAATCTATATCTTAAGAACTTAGATGACCCATAATCCCAATCTGCCATTCTACCATTAAATGTGAATCAAAGGATTAAAAACTCACAAAACCCTTTTTGTGAGAAATATTTTCATAGAATTACCATTTCTACATGATACAAGGGCTTATTATCACTTCGTAATAATCAATTAGTTTTTCATCTCCCTTTAAACATATTAGGATAAAAATACATTCCACAATGTTTATAAGACCGTAAAGATTGAAAATAATATTAAAACCTTATAATTTCTATCCAACCAATTTTCCCATCTTATCTCATAATGATTATGATCACATAAATACTCAATATACATTACTGATAACCATGTGGGACATGTTATATGTCAATATCTCACACACTGACTATCTACCACAAGAAAAATCTATGATTCTAACCAGATACTCTTAGGGAAATTCACTTGCCTATGTTAACTCAATTGGGTTATCTTGAACTCATAATATCAAAACATTAACTTTAAACCTAAGATTAACAATCTCTATCTCTTTATGAAAACCATTAGATTCGTATCAAAAGAAATTGTATTTTTATTTAAATCTTAGAACTCAAATCCCTATTTGTTTCTCAAAAGATTATCACATTCCAAAATTTCTCCCCTTTTTAAAAAATAATTATAAAACCATTACCCCCTTTTAAAATACTAAAACATTACGCTAATAAAATAATTTTTAAACCCTTTAAACACTAATGACATTATATTACAAATAAAATAACATAAATAATTAATAGAAATATAAAAATACATGTGAGTGAATTTAATTAATTACCTCACCCCTAATATGGTATTCAAGAAAATACTGATTACTTTAAATGTTGTTTATAAATAATTTAATTAATTCACATAGTAACCATAATAAATATAATTCACATGTCCTATTTGATAATATATAGATGATTCATGAACAAATGTAGATATTGGATCCTAGATGATCCCAATGACACTTCATGAGTTCCACTATTTTATACTCAAAATACTTAAACCAAAAG
Organism: Viscum album; assembly: GCA_963277665.1. Taxonomy (NCBI): domain Eukaryota; kingdom Viridiplantae; phylum Streptophyta; class Magnoliopsida; order Santalales; family Viscaceae; genus Viscum; species Viscum album. The sequence goes on along the minus strand of OY728158.1, from coordinate 1,699,657,456 downwards.
CCCACTCATACCTATGGTGATTAAATTGAACACATGTACATCCTCAGTTACTTGAGTAGTCTAAAAAAAGGTTGATCAAGTATATTTATGAGTTAATTATTAGGTCCCAAACCATCCCATCTCAAATTTATAAATTCACAGAAAACCCAGAAACCATTTTGATACCACTTGTAACGACTTGAGTCAGATATTCCATCAACCCAAAGTGGATCTGCATATATCTCAAACATGTTTCTCTATCATCATATACTGGTGACTATCATCAAGGGTTGATAAGAACCATTGGGTAACAATTTACTATCATTTGGGGAAATTTTTATTCAATTTAAAAATTGGATCGAAAGAATATATGATGGATTACAATAGGGTTGATTTGTAGTTTAAAAAATTAAACTAAACAAAAACACAGATCCTCTTTAAGTAAAATGATCAAAGTTAGTACTATCCAATGATCATAGTATTATAATCGAAATCACATAATGTTCTATTATATCAGATTATATTTTATCAATATCACATACACACCAATAAAAAGGTTTTTAAGAAAGATAAGTGTAACAACTAACTTTTTAAGGCAATTCACAACGAAATATTCAACTTGTAGAAACCAGTAATAAGATATAATTTAAAATTAATAATTAATTACAAGATATATTAAAATATTTCACTCTTTAACCACAAAGTTAAAGGTAATTAAAACTCCTCACTAAACGTATATATAGTTTCATACCAACAGTAATGTTTGTCTTTCCTTATGAGGAAATCCCTCAATATGATGATTGGTATATATCTGTCTTCTTATCAGAATCCCTAGATATGATGATCAATTTCAATATTCCTATCCCTAGAATGCCTCAATATGATGTACTGGATTCACCTTCATCTTCCTATCCCCAAAATCCCTTTATTGTTACAATGACCAGATGCAGAATACAAAAGAAAATTTTTCTAAAGGAAACAACACTAATAAGGATTCCTTAGAATAAAAACTCTCTAAAGTATTAAAAACACTAAGAACAAGTAGTTCATGATATTAAATCTTTATAATACTTGACTTGAGAAATTTATTAGCCCCCGAATCTCAAAATGACAAGATATCTATAGACAAAGCTCCAATGGTCATATTTCAGAGTTAGTTGTAACAATCTTGGATAGCTTGCACATGGAATCCTAAAAATAAATGAATATAGGAAGTTGTTTTTAACATCATATTAATGATATTTTGAATTGATTGTGATGGAAAAAAACTCACTCCGATAATAAACTTTTGGATATTCAGATAGGATTTCTTAACAAATATCAATCAAATAAATGTAATGAGTGTCAGTCTTATGTATCAGGACCAAGGTTAGTTTGATGGTTATGAATTTCTTCAGTACAATAGACAAGACATAATTCTAACCAATGATTAGACCACAGGTCAGTATGATTGATCAGACACACTTTTTGTCTAATAGACCATATTGAATAATGAAAGTTTATATTCATAATACATTAGAAGCATTTCTATACAAAGTATAAAGTAATTTTTTCTATAAAAAATATACTAAAAAAATTATGAAAAATAAAATTTAATAAACATAGTTTTAAAAAGGCACTTGTGATTTCCAAAACTAAAGGAATGGAAAAGTAATAAGTAAGACTTCTGACTCAATAATCTCCCCTTTTTTGAAAATCATAAATCCCAATTCTAAATATTAACTTTGAAAAATTTATATCCCTTTATTATTTTAATAACTTTGAAGATGTAATTCATAACTCCACATGAGTTTATAAATATTTTATAATATTATGGAAAGTATTAATACTTCTCCCCTTAATATAATATATCCTTTTTTTGAATACTCTTCTTTAATTAAAACTCCATATATTTTTTCTCCCAAAAGTTCTCACCCAAAGTTTCTCCTCGTTTGTTATTTTCAAAAAGAATGGGAAAGTAACCATAGTTTCATGAAATGTTATAAGAGTAATAATATATAAAACAATTATTTTTAAACTAACTAATCATCTAATAAATAATAGAAAGAAAATACATCCAAAAGTATTGGAATCAAATACAAAGTATTGAATGAAAAGATAATCACATTCATCAACCATTAAATTTTTTGTTAAAAATAAATTGAGAGTTAAAAATTAAAAGTATTAATTATTTCCTCATTAAATTATTGAAAAGGGTCTTTATATTCATGAACTCAAAATTATAAATCTCAATATTTATGATTTTTTATTCCATCACTTATTACTTTTAGACTTCAACCTTTAATATTTAAACTTCCCCAGAAATTTTCTTGTTCTATTCCTTTATAAGGATCAATTCAATTTCGCATGACCTAAGAAAACTATTCTTCAATAATAAAATATGAAACTTATATTTCAAAGATTTAAATTCTTAAATTTGACCATTAGTTGTGTCTCTGAATTCTTACAAAAAAATACACTTGATCGGATACATTAGTAGATAAATTTTCAAAAGAATCTATGGTTTATAATAAAAGTTTCTTAACTAAAAAAAATTGATCATCGTGATCCCTTATATCACTATCCACTTGATTGAACCACTTTACCATCTAATTATATGATATTTTCCGAGTCTGATAATTTTTATGAATTTTTTTTAACTCTTACTCAATTTGTATAACTGATTTTGTTAAAACTTACAACGACTCCAATTTCTCACTATGGATATTCTGAATGATTTTACACCTTTGATAATGTTTTTTTAAAAAGGAATGGTATTGTTTAATCTTTTAAAGGATTAGAAATTGAAATTAAAACCTTTATAAGAAATAGTTACAGCTAAGTGCACAGATCATGATAATTCTTTATGAGGTTTCATTCTTGATGATTCGACATCGGGTTTTGATACTTCCTCAACCTTATATTTTTTTTGAAACATTATTATCATATGAAATGAATAAAAATTTCACATTCTTATCTGACTCAATATTTTATGAAGCTTTAATATGTGATTTTTGGTCTTATTCTTCTGCTTCCTTTGATGATGATTTTCTTTCGGTTTCATTGAATAATTTTTTTTCCTCTTCTGATGAATATTTTTCATCTTGAGTCACTTATAAGTTTGTATCCATATTAAATTGATATGGTAAAGCTGATGATGATGATGAATATGATTATGAATATTTATTTTCTTTCGACCCATTTTCAATCTCTGTTCTTTCTTTATCTTATTTTCTTCCTCCTCCTCTTCTTTCTATATTTATTATATTTCTTCTTATTATTTTTCTACTTATTCTTCTTCTTAGTTTTTTATTCTTCTTCTCTAGATTCCTCAAGTTCCATTTCTAATTGTATTATAGTTCAGAGAACTCCCTTTCTGAATTTTTTAGATACTGATTATTTTTCTGGATGTGATTCTTCATCAAAATGTCTTCCCTTTCCCTTATCAGCTGCTAAAGGGACAAAAGAAGGAACAACAGAAGTTTCAAAAAACTCAAACATGGCATCATGAATAAACTAATCAGTATGAGAAATTCAGATAATAGGATTCTCAGAATCCTTCTCAACATCCTTTAACAATTTTCAAAAACTCTTTCCTCATCAAACCTTTTCTATATTTTTTTATTCTTTTTTTCTTTTATAAACTCCTCATATCTATGAATTTTTAAGGCTAAGAATTCAACCTTGTCTAACCCAAATTTTGGATAGCTATGTTTCTTTCAAGCCTTTTTATCCATGTATTATTTAAACTCTCTATCTAAAATTTTATTCTCCTTATTTTGTTTCTTATAAATAGGTGATGAAACAAAATTTCTTTTATTATCAACAATCTCAAAATTATTATATAGTTGATCCTCAGACACAAATCTATCAACCTTCTCAACAAACGTTTTTGACTTATTATCAGAGACAAGATTCATTCTAGAAATTGTATCTTCCCCAATAAAATAAATCTTTTCTTACATCAGGTATGTTTGGTTCTCAACATTTAAATGTGTCATAACTTTCATAAGTAAATTATTGATGAAAGAAGGAAACATAATGATCTTAGAATTAATTGAGTCACACTTAATAGCTTCAACTATAATGAAAAAAAACTTAACCAATGATCTTTTTTTGTTCCGTCAAGCCAAAAATATAATGAAGATTTTGTGAACAATAGAGGAAGAACATTAAAAATAGGGATCCAAATATAGATAAGTTGATGGTCAAGTTACTTTGGCCATTGACACTGATGTTCAAGGATGAAGAAATCGATAATGAATACATCCTTAAATCTAGAATTTAAATCAGGGATTCAAAATCCAAAGGAAAGAATCCTACCTTGATTTGGATCCGTTCTTCATTAAAGAACATTCCCACCAAAGATTCTTCGAAGATTCTTCATCGATCTTCCAAAGGAGGAAGGGATAGATCTTCACCATCGGTGGTGGGATGATTGTGAGGAAACCCTAATCAAGATTCTATAATTACATATTTATAACAAGTAATTAGGTCAAGGGTATCTGCTTAACCGCACCTTTAAATAGTCGCGATATTGGTACATCCCACGCCCTCTCACTTTAGGTGGCACTGAGGTAAAGCACTGCATTTCAAACTCAACGGTGGTCTCAAATTTCCAATCAGATTCCCCATTCAAGAGTTATTCAGATTAACATACAAAATAAAATAAAATAAAATAATTATTTTATATATAGATATGTACGTTCTCAGTGACTTTTTCTACAAAATACCCACACCAAAAAAAGTTCTGTCTCGCCTTGGATAAACACCAAGTTCCAAAATCAACCATGCCCTCAGATTTCTAATCCGATATATTGTTTAATATTTATCTCATTTACTTTTCGTGCATAGTATAAAATATATATAATATTTTTATAAAATTAATTCTGGGAACAACGGGCCTTGGAATCACATGCAGTCTCCGCGTATAACTCTGGAAATATATATAAAAAATTTCAAAGTCTTACAAGAAATAAACCAGGTCTCTAAAATTATAGTCTTTAATTATTAATACATAATCCTTTGAATATTTATTTATTCCATGATTTTTGATAATAAAAAAGGGGGATATTGTTGGATGATTCCTGTAATTCCTTTTTTTAATAATCAAAAATCAATTTTAAGTTATTTCTAATACATTTAATGTAATCATGAAAATTAATTTTTTTTGGAAAATAATGGAAATTTTGCTAAGTCTATAATCTACCTCATGACATATGCATCGACCGCAAGACCACTTAATGCCTGATGGTGAATTTATGTCAAAGGAATGAAGAAACTGTAATATAACTTGATTGAATTAAATAAAAAATGAGTGACCACACATTATATATCAAGTAAACATTGTGATCAAGATTTATCACAAATTAATGTAATGAACACACACCAAATAGATTGACCAAGAGTCTAGTTGGATCAACTGAATGAGAAACCATGTGTCTACAATGAAAAATGAAAGCAATTGTTCATGAAATATAGATTTTAAATAAAGTAAATAATCATCCCCATGACCAAAGGAAGTGACCATGGTCAATATTCTCAAATTGTAAAATTATTGGACTAACCACAAGTATAAGCTGATCCACTGTAAGTGCAAGGTGATAAATCGTAGGTACAGATAAAAACCCAAAAGAATAAATTACCAACCACAAGTAAAAATGATAAACCATAAAACCTATCAAATAATTCAAAAATTATGGAATTAGACATGGATGATGGCGTGGAAAATTTAAAATTATCATGTCTAAAGGTAAGTGTTATATTTTTATATTATTAAATATTTTAATCCAACAACTTTTCTATGCAAAATTAAATGTCATTCAAAAGAATTTATTAAGCCTTTATTTCTCACCAAAGTACAAGGATATTAAATGATAAATTAGTAGTGGAGATATCCATTAAATATTACACTTTTAAATACCAAAATAAGAATGTCATGACATGGGTGAAGATATACATATCAAAAATTATGATGAATGAAAAAAATATCACATGATCTATTTTGAACAACTATAATTCTCTATTATCACCTGAAAATGAATTATGCATCTAATAATATCTAAAAATCCTTGCACATTAATCCCAAATCAAGATAAATAAATGATAAGATAAGAATATCCTAAAAAACAACCTAACTACATACTCTGCTACACTTATTTATTTCCTTTATCTTACTCCATTTTTCCTACATTTGAGATGCATTTTCTTTATATTGTATATCTTTTATCATGTTATCCAATAATTAAACAGAGAGTTAAAGAGACGAAAACTCTATAATTCTCTTTATATATTCTCCCATGAATCACTGTGGAAGAGACTTCATATCCTGGACAACTTTCATGCAATTTTTATTTATTTATTTCTCCTATATAGAAATAAAAAAGAGGATTTGTGAATCCTGGAAAGCCTTATGTACTATTTTGTAAAACATGATCTTGGTTGTGGATTAGTTTATTTATAATAAATTTCTTGGATGTATGTTATTTCCAAGTGGAGAGGGATAAGTCTCATCTTAAGACCAAACCACTTGTTTTATTTCCATGATTTGTTTTTATCTAATTAGTTTACTCTATTTTAAAACAAATCTGTATCTATTTTTAAAACTAAATTGAAAAACAGTACTCTAAGATATAACTTTATTTTTCATTTTATATACCTCTTTTGATTCTAGTAAACCTATTTCAAAAGTTAAAATAGTTTGAAACCTCTTTTAACTTAGTTGTGATCAAAATTTTAAGAATATTTTTAAAAGATCAAGTTGTATAACTCTATTGTTTTAGTTAACAAGGTTATAATTTTTAAATTGTGTGATTTTGTTTTTAAATATTTTTTAAATATAAATTTTAATTAGAAACTCAATTCACCCCCTATTGATTTGTCCAATGGGACCAACAATCTCCAAAATTAATGAAGACATCCACTCTCATCCTTAGATGCTTGATATTTACAGGAAATGATTCAATTCCTTGCACCACCTCAGTCACTTTTTATACCATGTCAAGGATCCAAAAATTATAAATTGTCATGTATGTTTTAATAAAACACCATAACTCTTGGAGTTTCTCAAACATACATTGAAAAATCAGGGTGTTTTTTTGAGATAAAGATTGCTCCTCATGTGAATTATTCATGTGCATTCATATATCACATGCCTCATCATTTTAAAACTCTAAAATCATCCATGCTTTATGGATGGATGAACAACCTATGGTGTCCTTGTATTATCCTCCTCTAGTTTCGATTTCTTTGAATTATTGTATGCATGTAAGATGTAGACTTCATGCATGATGTTGACATGATCAAGCGAGTCTCATTATCTTTAAATGATCATTAGACATAGCCAAATGTTTTGAGGTCTTGTGGAATCGATCCAATAACATCAATGAGTTCTTATGTGAAGGGGATAAATGGAGGTTGATGTTGACGATGTAGAGGTAGGTTCATTATCAGACCGTGTCAGATTGAACAAACACATTTTTCCTTTATAATTTAAACAAAGTGAATAGTGAACCAAAATATCACCATCCCACATCAAAATTTCATTCATTTGGGCACTTCTTAATAAGTATGTCCAATCTATCAACCACTTGAGATGATATGGAATTGTAAACCTACAACACTGTACAAAAAAACCCTCCACTAGGTCGTTCCACACACTTGTGTGGTGCTTCAAGAATCTTTTAATATGCCATGCATGTGCACCCTATGAGATCTATGCTCATCCTCCCTCTCTACTTCCATGAATGCTCAGGGAGATGGCTCTTTCTTGTGCTTGAGGCCTCCTCCTACAATTCAGTTGATTGAGTTGGCTCCCTTAGCTTGTATGGATAGCCATTTCTTTTGTATAAGGACCACTAAAAAAATTCATAGATTATATTCTCAAAAATAAAAATATAATATTCTAAGTATAGAAAATAATATCAATCTATTTCTCCCTATAAAATGAAAAACCACTTTCCACTTCACCACAAATCATCATGAAAACTAATATTTTTCATGGTCTTCATTGATTACTCCTCTTCTATATCATGATGTAAACAATGTGTCCTCATTGACACAAGTCTTGGAACTTAAGACTAGTTCAAAAATTGTCATGATTCTTCATGAAAAGTATTATTTTCATGGTCTTCATCAATTGATAATTTTACATGGCCATCTTTGTTAACTTCTCAAATCATAAATTCAAATGATGATAATTCATCCAAGATCATCAAAATATGATTCATCTCAAACTCTTAATTTCTTCAAACAAATTATGAATGATAATCATCATCATAAGATATTCTTCAAATACTGTAAACAATGTGTATTATCTTATTGCAATTGGAACATGTTTTGGACAAAAATAATATCTCTACAATCGTCACGTTCAATAAGGATAGTTGATCAAGGATGAAATTCATTCTTATTTCTTTAGTCTATAACAATTCTATAAGCATCAACAATTCATTTTCACTTACCAAGATTCTTTAACATATTGACACCAATTAATAATCCTTATTTATTTACAATCATATTAATAATAAATACATCTCATACAAAGTGGGTTCAACAAGAATAATTCTTAAGTTTCTATACCAATCAAGTGACTACTCCACTAAGATTCAAATTTAAAAATAGTGATAAAAAATTCAAACTAAATGATTATTATACTATCTATCTACAATAAAATCTTTTAACATATGATTATATTATTTTAAATAAATTTATTACTAACTTGTATTTAATGTACACCCACTAAAATGATGATTTATTTTTTAACCATCATATCCATTATTGGGAAAAAATATACATTTAACTAAGTATAGTTTCCATTTTAGTGTTCCTCTCACCATTTAGCTATTTAGGTAGCCCATCATGACAATCATTGCAAATATGAATCTTGGATGGTTTAGCTAAGAACTTTTTACCCAATCCATCCTATGGATATACTCAACACTGTTCCTAGAGTATCCTTCCTATGAGTTTCCCAACTAAGTGTAACTCAAATCTCATAGAGATATATTTTTACCTAACTCTTAGGGTTATCCATATCCTCCATGTATTACACAAGATAATCCATGTTAACCAAATTTTAGCATGAACCTACTTAGTTCGATGATCTAGATATTGGCATGTCTTTTCTTTGGAAGGAATCTGACACTTAGTTTTTAAGGGGATTTAATAGAACCATATTATCTCATGTTATTAACTTAAAATATTTTCATGACTATAATAAATTAGTTTTAAATCCCTATTACATCCACTAAATTAATATGTTCAAACCATATTGATGTGTAACTCTTTATAAAAATCAGATATCGTGTTACTAACTCAAATTAAAAGCCAACTATGTATATACATATCAAAATATATCACATTTTTATGGTATATAAATCCCTTTCATGTAAAGTCTTAGAATCATATGAAATAAAAAATCCCCACAAGAGTAATCTTGTAGTGGAAGATAGCCAACCTTCACTTTTCTTAATAAGGCATAAGCCTCTAAGCTAGTGAGTAGTCCAACCCAAAGTTCCTATACCCAAGAACAATTTACTCAAGAGATACCTAAATCCCATTATAACTATAAAAACTAAGATATATAAACTAAAATCAACCTTTAAATTTAATCTCATTACTTAGTATGTGCTAATGTCAAGATAGAAGAAAATTAAATCAACTATCATACCTAGAATATAACTCCTTATATGCATGTATGAAAATTTATATAAGTGGTTTAACAATTTAAACTAAAACATATATTTATACATAATATAAAAATTATAACTATGAATAAAATAAGGAATAAACTAAATAAAAAAATGATTCATATATTTATGCATGAGTTAAACTATTTATGAACAATTTATAAATAAAGAAATTATAAACACTTTATAATTTAGTCATACATTTTAGACATTCCACAATTAAATAATATAAACACTTTATATTTGTAAAGACCCAAAAAATCTCAAGGGAACGTTTTTATTAATTTGCTTTGGGATTTTACGGTTACACAGTTTCTGACAGCACCTGATTCTGAGGCCCGGTGTGCCCGGAATCAATTTCCGAAGTTTAGCTTGGGTACGTTCAGTGAACGAACGAGCGGGTTTCCCAAACTTTTAAACCGGTGCTCGGAATCGAAATCCGAGGACCCAGATGGAATCGCAGCGCCGATAATTTCTTAGGAACACCTTTTCTGGAGTTGCGTTTTCTCGGGTGAGGTTTTTAAATAAATGGGTTAACTAAAGAATGAAATAAAATATTGTGCTACAAATTTTATTTCTATTCTAAGTAGTTTAAACCTATGAATGGAGGTTGGAGTGGGACCCACTACATCCTAACATCTCTATATAGGATATTAGTGAAGTGGGTCCCACACAAGCCCCACCCCCTTCAAATCCCTTTAACCTCCCTCTTGTGCATTTAATTTGTAACTCACCCACACCCTAATTAAATGACAAGTCAACCCTCGAATTTAATTTGGATTATTAAACACTCTTCAATTAAAACAATTAATTGAATGAGATACTTTTGAATTTCAAATGAATGGCTTGCATGTGTGTTAATAAAATAAGATAATGCCTTATTTTTTATTTGGTTGAATCGTTGTGTTGAGATATTTTGGGAGAGGAGAGATCATCTTGGAGATCTTCATCTTCCTCGATGAAGAACGCGAAGAACACTGAGTCTACGACGAAGAACTCCGTCACCGCAAGGGGATATCGTCGTTACATCTTCTTCCCTCTCCGTAGCCGGTGAGAGATTCTTTCTTCGAAGAACGATGATGCGCCGCATCCTTCTTCGGGCGAACAACGACGAATCTTACGAAGCCTCGATCCGCGACGCCGTCTTCCGCGACTTCCTTTCTCCGCAACGATTCTCGTTCGACAACTCCTTGAGGTAGGGGTTAACTTTAGGTTCGTGGATATTCTTTTCCAATTATCATCAATTCCTTTGGGCGTTCAATGATTAATGATCAATCCTCCTGTTATCAAGATAATGGGAGGAGGTCGGGCTGCATGAACACGACCGAACCTCCTCCATTTTCTTTGTTGTTGATTATTATGTGGTTTGGAACGGAGGCAGTGAGGTGCCGTCAAAACGCGCGGGAACAAAGAGGAATGTGGGCGAAGAAGCGCGGCGCCGTCGCGCCGTGCCATTGAGGCCGAACGAAGCCGCGACCGGAGTCGGGCCGCGGCGGAGGGGCGCGACGCCGTCGCGCCGCGCCGGAAAACCACGAAGGACCGTGGCCGGGGCGGGCCGCGGTGGAGGGACGCGGCGCCGTCGCGCCGTGCCGGTCGGACCAAGGCCATGGCCTTTGGCTACGACGGAGTAGGGAGCGGCGGTCGGAACTTCCGGCCACTAGTGACTCGGAGGAGCGGGACCGTGGGGTCCCGTGGCAGCGGCAACGGCCGGGCAGCCGGGCCGGCCGATCGGAGGAGCCGGGGGTCGTAACCCCCGCCTGGAAAAGGAGCGACCCCCACGTGGGGGGCCGAGGTTTGAAAACTGGGGGCAGAGCGCCCCCCCCCCCCCCCCTTTCTGCGACAACTCGGGTGGCCGAGCTATCTGGCCATGCGGGTCGCGCCCGCGCCAGGCCAACCGGCTGCCCCGGGCCGGACCGGCCGCACCGGGATGGGCCGCGCCCTGCCTGCTGGGCCGCGTCATGCCAGTTGGGCCGGACCATGCCCACTGGGCCGGGCCACGCCCTAATGGGCTGGACCCAGACCCGGTTCGGGTCGACCCGATTCAGGCCGACCCAGGGGGGGTCTTGGGCCTGGTTGGTCCGGGCCCAAAACCCCCAATTTTCGGACAGCTCCGTTCAAACGCCCGTATCTTGGGCTACGAACCTCCGATAGACGCACCGTTAGTTGCGATGAGATCCTTGGATCGAGAAGGTCGTTTCAGTATCTTAAACTCAAGGTTTTGGAGAACTTTGTGTATGGCCGGGTTGGTTCGAGAACGAAACCAACCGGGCCCTCGAAGCAGAAACGCTTATAACTTGAGCTCCAGGCGTCCGATTGACGTGTCGTCGACTTTGTTGGATTCATCTTAGTGAGACAGACCTTTTTGGATTACTCCGCTGGAGGTTTTCATGCAGTTGGAGTACGGTTGGGTTGGTTTTGACTTAAAAACCAACCGGGCCCCTGGGATGAAAAAGCCAATAACTCTCAGACCGGGTGTCTGATTGACGCGCCGTCTGTCGCGTTGTGTTCTATTGACATGACGGAACTTTGTGATACATCAACTCTCGTCTATGTGACAGTTGATGTATTGACCTCTTGGCTTGTGGAGCGGACCCTCTCGGAACGAGCGTGCTATGTGCAGAAACCCTAGAGCTGGCTGAGACTTGACGACTACTGATCGACCGACTCAGAGTGTTTCGATAGCCCAACGGGGAGCGCTGATTGTAGCGGCAGACCCACGGTGGAGGAGCGCTTGGTTGTAGCATCTGACCCATAGTACTCAAAAGAAGGAGTACCTCTATAGGCTATGAGGGGGAGCGCTTGGTTGTAGCGGTATACCCATGGTGGGAAGCGCTTGGTTGTAGCAGTAGGCCCACAATACTCGACAGGTGGAGTACTACAGTAGTCCAAGGTTAGTGGGAAGCGCTTGGTTGTAGTGGAAGACCCACTGTACTCGATAAAGGAGGAGTTCCCCAGCAGCTGTGGGTTCGACGACGATGAAAACCGTAGTGGAATCCTACGTGGGTTCGACAGTGAAGACTTTCGTACTGGAATCCTCCGTGGGTTTGAAGATGATGACAACCGTATTGGAATCCTACGTGGGTTCGACGGTGAAGAATATCGTACTGGAATCCTCCATGGGTTCGATGATGATGACAACCGTACTGGAATCCTCCGTGGGTTCGGTGGTGACGACTTCAGTACTTGTATCCTACGTGGTTCTGACAGTTTTGACCTCTGTTGTAGTATCCTATGTGGGTCCGATAACTTAGCTAGTCTAGTATCCTATGCGGGTCCCAGCTTAGATGAATCAGTGGCTACATCTGATCATATCTATCACCTTACGAAGAAGTATACCTGTGTGAGCTGAGTTTTGACTGTCAATCATTATCTTTGATATGATTGACTTGCTTTCCTATGTGGATTGGGTTGTGCTTTCCTGTGTGGATTGGGTTGTACTATCCTGTGTGGACGTGATCGAACTTGGGCTCAGATGTTGGAGCCGAACTAGAATTGATAACTTAGTTATATGTATGGGCATATAAATAAGTAGTGTTGGATGTTACTTCGTGATTGTATCTTTCCTTTGTGGATTATCCTTTGTGGATTCTGGAGACCTTCGGGGGTCTCGGGGTCCCTACTGAGTATCGTATACTCACCCCTGCATGGGATTTTCCCGCACTACGTTGTGTTGGTTTCAGATGACGGACATCACTGATCGAGGTTGAGGCTTGTAGAGCTGGAGGGTACCCGGAGGAGGAACTCATGACGAGTCGGTGCCCGAAGGTGGATTGTGGAGCAAGTCGGTACCTGGAGGTGGACCACTTGGCGGGACGTACACGGGGCGGACGGCAAGACCCGAGGAGCTGAGGAGGCTATTTGTACCCACCCTTCAGGTGGGATTCCAGTGGACGGCTCGGCATTGCTGCTTTACTTTTCAGTTGCTGTACTTTCTTTCAGTTGTACTTTACTTCAGTTGGGTTTGTATTCTGGCCCGTTTACTTTCCGCACCTACTATTGTACCCAGTTTTACTTAGTGTTTACTTCTTCTTGCTTACTCTGTGGTGTTTGTTTACTTTATAAAGGCAATGCCTTCCCCTTTTTGTCAGGATTTACGCCTTGGTGCCAGTCGCCAGCCCATGGCCTATGGGAGGCGGGCTTGGGATAGTCACGACATGGGTCCCGAGGACGGGTCGTGACAAATTGGTATCAGAGGAGTTAGGTTCAACCACAGAACTTAGGACTCTGATCTTTCTTTTGTGTGAAGAAATAGTGTTAAGGGTATTGAGTGTGGTTATCGTTCCAGGGAGTCCAGTTTTGGTGCGGCTGCCGACGTATCCGTACACCGGGACCCTGACTTCTGATTTTCGACTCAATGCACGGAAACATTGATTGCATGTGTGTTTCAAAAGTTTTATTTGTGATTAATTTTTGTCAGCTCACCAGGTATACTGTATTTACCGTGGCACACATGTTCCTTTTCAGGATGGCCCCACGATGGTATCCAGCTAGGTTTTAGAGCTTTGTGCGAGACAACAACCCACCGAGCGATGAGGCCTCGGTGCAGGACCCTTTTTCAGTGGATGCACTGGCAGTACCACTACCCGCCAAGCCACCGATACCGCTTACCCCAACCGCTGAGAGTGCACGTCGCCTTAGTGCACTGCACGAGTTTCAGCGTTAGAGACCGCCCAGGTTCCATGGAGAGACGGACCCTCAGGCAGCCAAGGATTGGCTGGAGGCTGTAGTTCGAGTTTTCAGGTTAGTGGGGACACCATCTGACCTCGTGGTGATCCTTGCAGCGAGCCTCTTGCACGCAGCAGTAGGCAGATGGTGGAGCTTGATGCTCCAGGTGCATGAAGAGGCATCCCTTATGTGGGAAGTCTTCGAGAGCCTGTTCCGGGCAGAGTTTGTACCAGCCACCTTTCGAGCGGTGCACATATAGAAGCTACTTCATCTTCAGCAGGGAAGCACGACAGTGGCACAGTATTCAGTGAGGTTCACTAATCTCTCGCGTTACTCTACAGATATGGTACAAGACCCGTTCTTCAGGGCCCGAACCTTTGAGCAGGGGCTCAAGCGAGAGATTAGAGCTTCAGTTGTTTCTCACAGCATCCCGACGCAGACGGGGGTGTTGGAGCGAGCCCTCTTAGTGGAGTGTTTCCTTGCTGAGCAGACTCCAGCAGCAGGACCCACCACTAGCCGGCATGCGGCAGAGTCTTCTACAGGGGGCAGTAGACATATGACAAAGAGGTCCAAGAGGACCAGACCTACAGGTGATCGACCGCATGACACAGGATTGTGTGTGCGAGGCACCTGGGGTGGAGAACGACTTACCAGGAGCAGACAGTGTTACTTCTACGGCGAGGTTGGTCACATGGCACGTGACTATCTGACCCTCCATACAGATGACCAGCAGATAAACGAAGTACCTCCCAGCTAGAGGCATAGGTTCGATCGGGGCGGATCGCAAGGATCAGGAGACCGAGGTAGGGGAGCTGGCCGTGCAGTTGGAGGTGGAAGACGCTTCGAGGTGTTTCCACCACCACCACCAGGAGGTCCACCCCGACCGCAGGGAACAGGTGGACATGGGAGAGCTCAGCTTCATGCAGCTGAGGCATTTGACTATGGAGCTCCGGAAGCTGGCGGACAGGAGAGAAACTAGTTCCAGGCATGGAGGCCTTGTTGTTGGTGTTTCTAGCTTTCTTTTTGTTGATATTGTGGTTATATGTGTCTTTCTTCTTTGAGCTGTAGTAATAAAAGACACCTTTCTTTGTGGTGTTTACTTTACTGTCCTCTCTTTATGTTGTTACTAAGAGGTTCCATTTTAAAAACTGTTGACTTGACCCTCACTTCTGAGATACCTTTTAGAGGAGACACAGTGACCACACACTGATGCCGACAGTGTGACTCAACCCTTGGAGGAGAGAGTAACGGTTGGATCTTTTAGTAGTAGCGTTGAGGCATTACGACGTCATCCTTGGTATAGATTAGTATAATCCATGTCAGGATTGACTGTATTAGGCAAAGAACGTGGTTCATCCTGGGGATGAGACTGGATTTCTCTTATTGGCAAAGATGAAATCTTAGAAGCTCTTGTAGGACTAGAGAAGGTCCAGGTCATCCAAGAGTGGATGAGGACAGCTCAGTGCCGACAAAATTCTTGTGCTGATAGGAGGTAGAGACCACTAGAGTTCGAGGATGGCGACCACATCTTATTGCGGGTCTCACCTCGACATGGATTACGGAGTTTTCGCCAGGGCAGCAAGTTATCTCCGTACTTCATCAGACCCTTCTTGTTCCTCAACGGGGTAGGCGAGGTGGTTTACCGCTTGACCCATCCACCTTAGTTGCACTAGGTGCATGACGACTTTCACGTATATCAGCTGAGGAGATACGTGCGTGACCCGTCTCATATCTTTGACAATGGGGTGACTTTTGCAGAGGTCCCGGTGGAGATCGAGGATCGACAAGAGCGGGTTCTACGTGGGTGGTCGATTCCTCTAGTTCGCATCATATGGCAGCATGTGAACCTCCAGGAGAGCACTTGGGAGCGGGGGGCTCAATTGCATGCTCAGTACCACTTTTGTTTCCCTAGTTTGTGTTATAGCTTTACGGGGACGTAAAGACCTGAGGTGAGAGTAATGTAAAGACCTGTAAATTTCAAGGGAAATTTTTTCTTAATTTTCCTTGGGATTTTACGGTTACACAATTTCTGACAGAATCGGATTCCGAGGCCTGGTGTGCCCGGAATCAATTTTCGAAGTTTAGCTTGGGTACGTTCAGTGAACGAATGAATGGGGTTTCCTAAATTTTAAACCGGTGCTCGGAATCAAAATCTGAGGACACCGATGGAATCACAGAACCGGTAATTGCTTAAGAACACCTTTTCTAGAGTTGCGTTTTCTCGGGTGAGGTTTTTAAATAAATGGGTTAACTAAAGAATGAAATAAATCATTATGCTACAAATTTTATTTCTATTATAAGTAGTTTAAACCTATGCATGGAGGTTGGAGTGGGACCCACTACATCCTAACTTCTCTATGTAGGATATTAGTGAAGTGGGGACCACACGATACCCACCCCCTTCAAATCCCTTTAAACTCCCTCTCGTGCATTTAATTTGTAACTCACCCACAACCTAATTAAATGGCAAGTCAACCCTCGAATTTAATTTGGATTATTAAACACTCTTCAATTAAGACAATTAATTGAATGAGATATTTTTGAATTTCAAATGAATGTCTTGCGCGTGTGTTAATAAAATAAGACAATGCCTTATTTTATTATTTGGTTGAATCGTTGTGTTGAGATATTTGGGGAGAGGAGAGCTCATCTTGGAGATCTTCATCTTCCTCGATGAAGAACATGAAGAACACCGAGTCTACGATGAAGAACTCTATCACCGCAATGGGAGATCGCCGTACCATCTTCTTCCCTCTCCGCAGCCGGTGAGAGACGCTTTCTTCGAAGAACGACGATGCGACGCATCCTTCTTCGGGCGAACACCGACGACACTTACGAAGCCTCGATCCGCGACGCTGTCTTCCGGACGCCGTCTTCTGCAACGCCGTCTTCCGCGACATCCTTTCTCCGCAACGATTCTTGTTCGACAACTCCTTTAGGTAGGGGTTAAATTTATGTTCATGGATATTATTTGCCGATTATCATCAATTCCTTTGGGCGTTCAACGATTAATGATCTAGCCACCTGTTATCAAGATAACGGGAGGAGGTCGGGCCGCACGAACCCGACCGAACCTCCTCCCTCCTCTTTGTTGTTGATTATTAGGTGGTTTAGAACGGAGGCAGCGCGGTGCCATCGTATCGTGCGGGAACGAAGAGGAACACGGGCTAAGAAGCGCGGCACCGTCGCGCTGCGCCGTTGAGGCCAAACGAAGCCGTGGCCGGAGTCGGGCCGCGGCGAAGGGGCGCGACTTCGTTGCGCCGCGCCGGAAAACCACGAAGGACCGCGGCTGGGGCGGGCCACGACAGAGGGATGTGGCGCCGTCGCGCTGCACCGGTCAGACCAAGGCCGCGGACTTTGGCCACGACGGAGCAGGGAGCGGCGGCCAGAACCACCGGCCACCGGCGCCTCAGAGGAGCGGGACCACGAGGTCCCGCGACGGCGACACCGGCCGGCCAGCCGGGCCAGTCGATCGGAGGAGCCGGGGGTCATAACCCCCGACTGGAAAAGGAGAGGCCCCCACGTGGGGGGCCACGGTTTCAATACAGGGGGGCAGTGCGCCCCCCCCCCCCCTTTCTGCGACAGCTCGGGTGGCTGAGCTGTCTGGCCATGCGGGTCGCGCCCGCGCCAGGCCAACCGGCCGCCCAGGCCGGACCGGCCGCACCGGGCCGGGCCGGGCCGCGCCGGTCGGGATGGGCCACGCCCTAAAGGGACAGACCTATAATCGGTTCGGATCGACATGGTTCGGGCCGACCCAGTGGGGGTCATGGGCCGGGTCGGTCCGGGCCCAAAAACTCGTATTTTCGGACAGCTTCGTTCAAACGCCCGTATCTTGGGCTACAGACCTCCGATCGACACACCGTCAGTTGCGATGTGATCCTTGGATCGAGAAGGTCGTTTATTTATCTTAAAATCAAGGTTTTTGAGAACTTTGGGTATGGTCTTGTTGGTTCGAGCACAAAACCAACTGGGCCCTCGGAGCGGAAAGGCTTATAACTTGAGCTCCGGACGTCCGATTGACGTGCCATCAACTTTTTTGGATTCCTCTTAGTGAGACGAACATTTTTGGATTACTCCGATCGAGGTTTGGATGAAATTGGAGTACGGTCGGGTTGGTTTTGAATTAAAAACCAACTGGGCCTCTGGGATGAAAAAGCCAATAACTCTCAGACCGGGCGTCCGATTGTCGCGCCATCTGTCATGTTGTGTTCCTATTGATATGAAGGAACTTTGTGATACATCAACTCTCGTCTACATGATAGTTTATGTATCAACCTCTTGGCTCGTGGAGCGGACCCTCCCGGAACGAGCGTGCAGTGTGCGAAAACGCTAGAGCTGGCTGAGACTTGACGACTACTGATCGATCGACTCAGAGTGTTTCGATAGCCCAGTGGGGAGCGCTTGGTTTTAGTGGCAGAACCATGGAAGAGGAGCACTTGGTTGTAGCGGCAGACCCGCGGTACTCAATAGAAGGAGTACCTCTGTAGTCTATGAGGGGGAGCGCTTGGTTGTAGCGGCAGACCCATGGTGGGAAGCGCTTGGTTATAGCAGCAGGCCCACAGTACTCGACAGGTGGAGTACTACAGCAGTCCAAGGTTAGTGGGAAGCGCTTGGTTGTAGAGGCAGTCCCACTGTACTCAATAGAGGAGGATTTCCCCAGCATCTTTGGGTTCGACGACGATGGAAACCTTATTGGAATCCTACATGGGTTCGACGGTGAAGACTTTTGTACTGGAATCCTCCGTGGGTTCGACGACGATGACAACCGTATTGGAATCCTATGTGGGTTCGACGGTGAAGACTATCATACTGGAATCCTCCGTGGATTCGACGATGATGACAACCGTACTTGAATCCTCCGTGGGTTCGGTGGTGATGACTTCAGTACTTGTATCCTATGTGGGTCTGACAATTTTGACCTCTGTTGTAGTATCCTACGTGGGTCTGATAGCTTAGCCGGTCTAGTATCCTACGTGGGTCCCAACATAGATGAATCAGTGGCTACATCTGATCATCTCTATCACCTTACGAAGAAGTATACCTGTGTGAGCTGAGTCTTGAATTTCAATCATTATCTTCGATATGATTGACTTGCTTTCCTATGTGGATTGGGTTGTGCTTTCCTGTGTGGATTGGGTTGTACTATCTTGTGTGGACGTGATCGAACTTGGGCTCGAATGTTGGAGTCGAACTGGAATTGATAACTTAGGTATATGTATGGGCATATACCTAAGTAGTGTTTGATGTTGATTTGTGATTGTATCTTTCCTTTGTGGATTATCCTTTGTGGTTTCTGGAGACCTTTGGGGGTCTCGGGGTCCCTACTGAGTATCATATACTCACCCCTGCATGGGCTTTGCCCGCACTACATTGTGTTGGTTGTAGATGATGGACATCACTGATCGAGGTTGAGGCTTGTAGAGCTGGACGGTTCCCGGAGGAGGAACTCACGACTAGTTGGTGCCCGGAGGTGGATTGTAGAGAAAGTCGGTACCTAGAGGTGGACCACTTGGCGGGACGTACACAGGGCTGACGGCAGGACCCAAGGAGCTGAGGAGGCTATCTGTACCCACCCTTCAGGTGGGATTCCAGTGGATGGCTCGGCATTGCTGCTTTACTTTTCAGTTGCTGTACTTTCTTTCAGTTGTACTTTACTTAATTTGGGTTTTTATTCTGGCCCATTTACCTTTCACACCTACTATTGTACCCAGTTTTACTTAGTGTTTATTTCTGCTTGCTTACTCTGTGGTGTTTGTTTACTTTATAAAGGCAATGCCTTCCTCTTTTTGTCGGGATTTACGCCTTGGTGCTAGTCGCCAGCCCCTGGCCTATGGGAGGCGGGCTTGGGGTAGTCACGACACGTGTCCCGAGGATGGGTCGTGACAATATTTACCACCAATATGGACTCTCTCATATTATCTTATTATAAGGAATTTACTTTAAATATATGATATTAAATTAAATAGAAAAAATTTATATTCTAATTATTTTATGTAAAAAAATTTTATAATATAAATATCTTATACTTAATATTGTTTAAACCTTTATCATATCAATTATCAAAAAACATTTTGATATGGTTTAATTAATTTCTCAAATAATGACTTTAATTTTAACATTTCAAATTAAATACTATGAACAATTTATAATATTTATTATAAACTCAATCTATATTTTTTCTTTTTTTGTAATCTATAAACATTATATAAATTATATTCATAATTTCCATTTAAACAATGTATATCTATATTATAAGTCATTCCATATAAATTTATAAAGGTATTTTAATATTAAAATTTAATATTATGGATATTTATTTAACAAATGATTAAAAATCATTAAATTAATTAATTATAAACATTTTATAATTAACTAATTTATAAACACTTTATAAATTAAATAAATATCTCAAAATACCTTTTTTCATGATTTATAAACATTTTATAAATTATTTAAATCAATTAATAATTGAAAATAAAAAAACTATTTTTTTTCTATAAATATTCAATAATATTTGGTCAATCATAATCAATTATTGATAATATATGGTTTTCAAAAACCATTGTAGTGCTATCCATCTTATTTTAGGATTAATAATCCTTAGCAATGACTTACCTTTAGCTCTTTCCTTATCATTGCTTATGATATACGACAACATAACATATAAATAGCGACACTCAACAATCACTAATTATGATATGTGGCTTGTGTAAGGTTAAAAATAGTGGTTCAATGGAAATAATATCTTATGATACCCATCAATATCATTTGATTCATCTATATCATCAAAATGACATGATGATCTATTTTTTTAACATGGGTCGGTGCCATCATAGGCTATAAATGCTCATATTATACATTATGACATGAAAAAATCCAATGGATTATACCATGTCTCTTGATATGATATCCCATATCATAAATTACAATCCAATCAAATCCTATGATATCATATATCATAATACCACGCACAGTTCAGATATACAATTTTTTCGTATGCTATTTTATATAAAAATAATACGATATTCGATTTTCATCATTTTTAATAATGATTTCAAGAATCAAAAAACATGGTGAGTCTCTAATACTATCTTTGGGTTTCTAAGGATCGAACTAAAGTCATTATATATAATGGAAAAAATTAAAAACCTAAAATACCAAGATTTACCATGTATGAAACCAAACCATGTATATATAAAAATGAAGAACATATTTTGTACCTTTCACTGATGAATGGTACTATTACTATCTTGTATCATGTATTTGAAGAATATCACTTAAAGGTATCCATCAGAATCCCTAAAATATGTTTTATCCATGAGTTGAATGAATCGCCTAATATTTTTGGCATGATCCTATTTTCTTCCATGACATGCTAGTATATTTTGGAGGGAAGAAATGAATAAGAGAGAGAAATGGGAGAATCACAATAATCATAGGCGAGCTTTATCAATCACGCTATCATGGTTATTCCCTACCAATACATCCCTTATAGGATTATACTCAAGTGATACTTTATTAAATCATAAATTAAAAAACATATGAGTAATCTATTTAGTTACACACCCTTTGTAACCCTATTGAAGAACATGAATTAATCATATGAATGCATTATGATCTTCCATATGTTGTATGTATGCATGATAGCTAGTGTGAAAGATAATTTAAATGATTTGTTTTAATGATTGGTTTTATAAATGTATTGTAAGGCTTATATATGATTCATATAATATGATTAAATACCTTATGACTTGCCCAGATCATTAATATGATAAAATTAAGTAATTTCTATAAAATCTCTATTTTATGCCTTATGATATACCCAAATCACACCATAAAATATAATATAAAATCATTATATATATTTAATTATTTGGGGAATATCTCCATTATGTTACTCTAGTGGGTACCCGATGGTCCACCTAGGACCACGCCCTAATTGGACACCTCACTAGGTACTTAGTGATCCTCTATTGGGTACTGGAAGGCCTCTTCATCAACTTTTTGCATGCTACATCTCCAAACCTTATCCCAAACAACTGTTTTACTCTTATTTCATCCATAAATTTGAAAAATAACATATATTTTAACCTTCAACTTGAAAATTCATGCATGGATCTCAAATTTAAAAACTCATCACCTTCATATCAGATCGATCTGGGTTTAATCGGAATCCACTAAAATATTTAAACATGGGTAATTACAAACTCTCCAACATATGAATTCTATCACATAATATGTTTTAGAAACATTTCTATAAATTTGACTCACTTTATTAAATCCAATATCATATCATTTCCACCATCTCCAAATGATACATACATTCCACACATTTGTTCCCATTGAATCCTACCACTTGACCCCTAATACTCTATTGTAAAAATGGGTATCCTAGTCCCAACTTTAACTATACTATTCGATTACCATATCATGTGTACAACGATAAGTGCCTGATATATTCTAACCATAATAGTGTTGATATTTTTATTTCCACTATTTACATGGTAATATCTATGGTTTATTTTTCATATCAACTATTTATAAAAGTTCCCAGCTAAAATGAGAACCTTGAGATACTATGAAATTAATCTTAAACATATTTCCTATGGTTTAGATACATAATATATATTGGACACAGATGGTATCTAACTATTAGTTGTTATGGGATCATAAGCACCATGAATTATTCTCATGAAATCCATACTTGGTGATCTTAAGTAGAGGATATCATGAGGGCCGACCTACCAATAAAAAAACCACATGTTTTAGGTGTCATTAAATATTCCTATATATAAGTATGTGTATTGGTCTCTCAACTTAAGATCATTATCAATGTTTGAAATTTGATCATGTACCTTCATTAAACACAAAAAAACTATGGAATTTATATTGTTGAGAGGTAACATATATTGGGTGCATCATTAGTGGTATGAAATTGTTTGAAAGTTAAAGATGGAATTTATTGATTCCAAAGGGAAGATATATATTGGGTCCACTTGACTTGGATGGTAGTACATTTATTGAATTCATGGACATGGAAGAATAAAGTAAGCCAGTCTAGTAAGGTCACTAATAAATAAAGTAAGAAAGAATGATGATACAAAGTGTACATCCATATTTATGAGATATCATGATATAAAGAGATATTATTACATGGGTGGTGTTCATAGGAGGGTTTTATTACTTAGTACTTATCTCATTATGGGCCTTGATGGTTTTCTATAATCCACTCTTGGTCTGTGATTAAGACTCATTGCTATCGAGATAAGTGCCTAGAGGGTCACACACACAAAGTGTATTCATATTCTTAACCAATTATAATGAATTAGAGTTTAGGACATAGTGGGCCCCATAATGGGGCCTAGATATGTCTGAGTTTAATTGAATGTAAAAAATAAATAAATTCAATATTATTAATGTTTAGACTAATATGAGTTGAATTAATTTTATAAAGGTATTCATAAGTGTTAATTGAATACAATCGAAATATATTTTACAAAAAAAATAAAGTTTTATTCAAGGTTAATTAATATATTTGTTAGATAAGAGAGGAATGTTAATGGCCAAGATTTTATCATGTAACATATTTTGGATATTAAAAGCAAGTGGTAAAATATAAATGACATTTATGACACAATTACCCGGTTATGAATGTCCTCTAGTTCTTGTTTGGAAGGTTAATTATTTTCAAGGATCATAAGTATAGTTTCTAAGAGTTATCCCTTCCTATATAAGCTGGGAGGAGATCACTATTCATAGTACTATCCATCCTATGATTTTAATAGATCCTCTCTTCTCCCTCCTACTTAATAGAGAGAGAAGTATTGAATCTGAGTACGTTTATTCAAGAATCATTCTCGGATCGAAGTGATGGTTCTCCCATGATCACTGAATCATTGAATGCATCATCAATTATCCACACTAGCACTCGTAAATTTACAATTAACACGTCCTTAAGCTTATAAAATGTGTGTGGATAATCTAGATGTTTTCAAGGTTGGTTCCTTTGTGCAATGATCTCCAATAATGAGAAAAACATGTTTATGATTGAAATTGAAAGAGGTAAAATTTAAATTTAAGTTTTATTTATTTATTTTAATTACATATGGTCCTTGGGTTATAAACTAGATATGATTTCACTGGTTATAATATCATGACATTGATCATAGTGTAAGTTTTTAAATCCCTAATTTGCAGGCTTCTACTACGTGCTCGATACCAATAAGTGGTATCCGAGCGATCATGTATTTAATTAAGTCGAGTTAAAATTATTTTTGCATGAAATCAATTATAGGGAATTGAAATGGTCCTAACCCATTTATGGTACATAGATCCGAGATTGGTTAAAAAAATTATTTCCAATAGAATATTGAAATTATAATTTTTTGGGATTAATTCAAAGATCAAATGATGATCTGGTTGGTGATATTAAAAAAATTTAATAAAAAAAATCAAATCGAGTGAATCTATCCCATGATAATATTCATGTGAATAATACTCCAATAATATTCATGTGAATAGTGTTTATAGGGATTTTTTCCACTTCATTGTGGAAAAAAGGAAATTTAAAGAAGGAGATCTCAAATCCTACATGTATAGGCTAGAGAAAAAAAAAAAAAACTTTCTTTGGGGGTGGCATAGTGGCCCCACTCATGTCAAATGAGGACCCCAATTTGGGGGTGTGGAAAAAGAAGTTCCCAAAGGGGTACTACAAACTATTTAAAAAAATTGACATGGAGGTGGAACTACCACCACCTCATTGAAAAAGAGTTCCCCCACTTAGGGGATGGGGGGTGTGGAAAAGGAAGTGCCCAAATTAAGCTATGCAAATTTTTTTTAAAAAATATATTTTTTAAGAAAATGGACGTATTGGATGTGTTTCCTATACCTTTTCAAGCACCCCATTTTTGGGGAACATATCATTCATATGAACTGGTTGGTTGCCAGGTCGGCCTGATCTAGGTCTCTTCGGGTCTGGCACTGGTTGACCCACCATCCCCATCCATGTTTTTCTCTATAACCCAGGACCCCTCTAATGTGGTTTAATTTTAAAAACCTATACATGCCCAAAAATTAAGAAAAATTACAAAAAAAATATATAAAAATATTTGGAATTTAAGTAAAAAAATATTAGAACCAAAATACAAGTTTTTTGTAAATTACAATTAATTTAATTTTTTTTAATTCATAAAAATTTCCCTTAAGATGAATTCATCATAAATTTAATTTATTTATTAAAGTTTAATGTATATCGAATAATCATGAGTCATAGATTGATCAATGATTATCCAATTTTATTTTTTATCTACTTAATGAAATGTATTTATTTGTAATGAGTATTTAATAAATGGTGATCCACATATCACCTCATTCTTCATAATTTGTATAAGGGCCTGAAAATCAAAAATGAATTTTATTTATCTGCTTCCCTCATTCTTGATATCCCCTCACCTTCATGTGAGTATTATTGTAAAATGATGAAGGTGAAAGGTGATGCATTTCACACTAAGACGTAACAAGACACCAAATGACACCTTGACGCACTGTATGGGTGAGTGCCACAACTCATGTTTCATGCATCATGACTCAATGAGTGACCCCTAGGGTCTAGGTAGATCCATTATTCACTAATGGATCTGCCATTAGTATCATCTCAAGATCTCATCATTTAAGTTTATTTATGTATGGTTAATTATTTTATGTGTGTGTAGTTTTTATGCACGATCACATAAAATAATAAGAGAGTATGTGTAGATAAAATGAACATGCATGGTGATTTTTTTCTACTTATAGAATTGAAAATATAAAAGTGTGGTCATATAG
Organism: Viscum album; assembly: GCA_963277665.1. Lineage (NCBI taxonomy): Eukaryota > Viridiplantae > Streptophyta > Magnoliopsida > Santalales > Viscaceae > Viscum > Viscum album. The sequence goes on along the minus strand of OY728158.1, from coordinate 1,699,631,321 downwards.
AATAGGAAAGTGTAAATAGAAAATTTTTACATTCATGGAGAATAAAAAACCCCTCAAATAAATATTAATTTGTAACACTTTTCACCACTTAAAATTTGAAAAAAACCAGGTGTATAAGGCACTCATCAACCCTATTTGAGGGTGAATCCTACTAATGGGACATTCTTATGAAATATATGGGTTGTCTTAACTAAATTAGGAAGAAAATTAATATTCATAACTAGGTTTTTTTGAATTTAGAGGCAATCATTGAGAAATGTAATGTTATCCTTTGCAAGATATGTGGCTCAACTCAGCAGATTAAATAACTATGCGTTAATGCAATTGGATAGATAAAAACCTACCTTGAGACTCTCTGAGTAGTGGTGTAGCCATATCTTGGACTATTAGGAGAGGGTTTAAGCACCCTTTCCACTAGAATACTTAACTGAATGAGTATTTTGAATCTAGTAGTAAATGGATACTGGAATTCGTTAAAATAGTGGGATATATTTAAGATAATAAATCTATAATGTTTAATTACTAGTAATCAATATGAAAGAACAAATTTTCTTATGTTTAATTTTTTAGAAAAAATGAAAAGTAATACCATAGATACATTTTGATCAATATTGGAAAAATAACATGTCCTCACTGACATAAATTTATAAGAGTGGTATATATGCTTTCACAGAACACAATAATATGAAAGGAAATTATATGTTTTGGAGTCCCCAATACCTAAAAAGACTCCTCAAGAAGAAAGTGAGGATGAGAAATATGATTACAGGAGACTCATTAATGAAACATTTTATGTTTATATCATAATTCTAACATCAATGTCCAAAGAGTTGAAAATGAAACATGAGAAAACTGATGGCTATACCATTTCATCTCACCTATAAGAAGAATATGAGGAGAAAGTGAAGTGAGAAATCAATGATATTATGATAAAAATGATCAAATATAGATTGAAATATATAACTCAAGCTGTTCATAATGTATTTAGGATGATAGATTATATTGATCTACTAGAATAATTGGGATTTAAGATGAATCAATAACTTTCATTTCATCTCCTTCTATCATCGTTACCACCTAGTTTCTCTAGTTTCATTAAAATTTGTCAAATTAATAGTTTATAGAAACAAATTTTATATCTATTTGGATAGTTTGAACAATAAGATAATAATTTAAAGAAGTTACATCTTTAATTCTTAATGAGAAGAATAAAAAATACAAGGTGAAAAAGCTAACCGTAAGTATAGTTTCAAAGGAAACATCACAATGTCTTTATAAGAAGCTAAAGATAAAGAGGGAAAAAATTAACAAGAGGTTATTTTCTTCACTTTTGTAAAGATAGGCCATTGGAAAATAAACTACAATGAATTGAAGAAGAATAATTCTTGAGCTTCTACTTCAGGTATATTCATCATTAAATGTAATATTTCATTTATACTCCTTGGGTATTAGATAAAATATGTTGTTATATATTTGTTTCTAAACAAAAGAACCATGAAACTTAATAAATATTTCTAGATGTCAAGGTGTGTTCTCCAAGAGGCTCAGAAAGTATGATAACTATATCATTGGAGAGAAACACACGATTTTATTACTTAGTGAATGGTTCTTGTGAGATTATAATTATGTGTTGAATGCTACTAAAATATTTAAAATGAATTTTGTTTATTGAATTTTATACACAAAGAGTAGTTCAAATTTTTTTGAATCATTGGAAATATATGATGAATATAAAATGAAAGACTCTAATACCCAATTGTGGTAATATAATTCTTTTTCTTTTAAAACTGAAAGTAGTTTTCAATGATATACCAAATATTGTATTTAGAGTCTTTGAATATAGATACCTTCAGTATTATTGAAACATTTATTTTTCTAGTCTTTTATTGAGAAACCTTTTTAAATAAAGGTAATCTATAAAGCTTATAGAATTTGTTAAACAAGAGATCATGAACTATTCTAAGGATAAGCTAGAGGTAAATTCTTAAAATTTAATATATTAGATTAATTTAAGGATGTTATGAAATGTAAAAGTTAACTAAGGAAAATCCATGGTTAGAAGATGTGAGTTTATTTAGGCCCATGAGATGAAGAATATCTCAAACATACATTCATTGATCTTTTAAAATACAGAGTGGAGTATTTCCTGAATTAAAATTTTCTTTTCCACATAAAATCCATGATGTTTGTGAACTGAGGATTGATTATGAGTCTTACATGAAAACATTGATCATTAAAATTTATCAAGGAACAACTCCCAAATGAAAATATCCTTATACATATTAGAGTTATGATATTAATAAAAGAAGCATTAATGATGAGACTTATATGCATTTTATAATGTTCCAATTATTTCAAGACATGATTCATAAATAGTAGCATTAACCCATAATAATATGCCAATTATAATGAAAAATTGGTATTATATGGGTTATAGCATAAAGTACATCCATTTTTTCATACAAACTTATGTTTAGATGCAAATATTTTATTAAGTATAAATAAATAAACAAACCTTCATCAATAAAAACACAATGTTCATCTAAAGTAATTATCCTTAATGTTTATAAGAATATTATAGAAATACCTGAGATAGAAATTTTTTAGTAAAGTGATATACTATATTTATATAAAATGGTTCATATCACTATTTGAGATAGTGTGTGAAAGGCTGGCGTATAAAATTCTAGGTAAGATTTATATAAGTAGTTGGTATTGTAACAAGTTCCACAATAGCTCATAGAAAAGGAATGTTTCAGAGACACATACTCTGTAGGAAGGATAAAACCAAGAGAGATGGTTTTATATTCATTATAACAGGTGATATATTATTTAATGAGAAAATAGATCCTATATGTTAGTATTAAATGACAATCCACTATGGTTGACAAGTTTATATTAATATAGAAAATGGATTCTATATACTAAAAAAAAATTTGTATTTTGGAAGATACTCCAATTGATGTAAAACCATTGGTGGGTATTCAAGAGAAACTATACATGGATGGTATAGCAATGGTACCAATAAGACTTGATTGGTCATACCAATCTAGTATACTTAAATCCATTTGAAATATACTTATCATATAAGCTTTCTGTGATCATTATATTGGTCATTGAATGTCAAGACCACCATTCTTAGAAGGTGTCTATATGACCCAACCAGAAAGGTTTAGTGACACCATCAAATGCCTAAATGTGATGAAAGTTGTAGATATAAATTTATAGATTAATGGATTCATAATGATCACAAAATATACATTTGAAATGAAATTATTCTAGGTGTATACAATTGGTTAGTGGGAGTGCCACCATTTTCCAAATAAAATATGTTGATAACAAATGGAAAAAAGTTGTTTATTATTATAGTTAGTTAAGACTATAATGAAAGTAACTATCTAAAGATTGAATTACAGTAGTTAACGAAGTTATAGAGAACATGATATAATGGGGTAGATCTAATAGTTTTTATACCAAGTCAAAGTATATATAATGTTAAGGTATTGAAAAATACCAATTGGAATAATTAGAGAGATATTTTTACCAACATCACATGGCATAAATCTCTCAAAGAAGACATGTATGAGACATTTGAAGAGTTTATAATGGTAATTATAATTCTATATGCTTTAATTATGGATCTTTTACATATGAAATGTTATTTAATAGATATTATATTACTAATATATACTTTATGGTTGGAAAATATCATTTAAATCCAAGAGAACTTCATGGGAAGCGGTCAAAATTATCCACTTGTACTTGAGAGTGTTCAAGGGATATGTACCTGGTACTTGGAGATAATGAAACAATATTTTTAAGGGGATACAACTATTCTTTATTTAGATCAATGTGATCTAATATCACATTTTGGCTAAGGCAACAATCAAGATAAGAATATTCTATAAAATGGTGGTCAAATCGATAAATATTGAGTTTTTTTGCAGGTAACGATGTAGCTAAAAAAGAATAAAATTTGTAATGATCTATTCTAGTTATTGAAATCACACCTAGTAAGTGAAATATTATAATAATATAAATTATGATAAACTTACTATAACGGTACTAGCTAAGATGTAAAATTTACATAGAGGAAAAAATGAATATATTCAGGGATATCATCTCTTAAGGATTCATACTCAAGGAGGAGAAGTCATAGATAATTGAGTATCCATGAAGAGAAATATGACTGGCCTAATGACTAAAACAATAACTTAGTAGGGGTATGATCTCAATTAAGAGATAATAGGTTGATTACTAGAAATTTGGCTCTAGTGAATGAGGAGTGTTGTAATAGTGGGTTCCCTAGACCCCACTTGAACAACAATTTTTGATTACCTTATCATGTACACAATGAATAGTTCATGATGTATTCTTACCATAATTATGTTTGTTTTTATCCACTATTTACATGGAAATTTCCATATATTATTTATCATATAAATAAGTTACAGTAGTTATCGACTATAATTAGAACCTTGAGATACCATGAAATTAATATTAAACATATGTCCTATGAGAATTTGTATTGGTATCTTGACTTGAAACCATAATTAATATATACCATTTGATCAAATTTGATTCAAGATGAAAACCATTGAATTTATTTCATGTTGAGGTAGCTTATGTTGGGCGTGTCATTAGTGGTATGACATTGGTTGAGTGCTCAAGATACATTTTTTCACTTTTAAATGGAGGAAAGATATTAGGATCAGTAGAACATGATGGTAGTACCTTTACATAATCCATGACCATGATAGAATAAGGTAAACTTATCTAGTAAGGTCACAAATAAATAAAGTATAAAATGATGATGATATGAATTGTGCATCCTATATTATGAGATATTCTGAGATGAAGATATTATATTACATGGTGTGTTTTCTTTGGAGGTTGTCGTTACTATAATTAAAACTTGTATCCTTAGGGACCTTGATGGGTTTCTAGACTCCGAGTCTATGAGTAAAAATCACTGTCGTCATTATAAGGTCCAAAAGTGGAAAACAAAAAGTGTATTCAGATGATTAACCAATTTTAATGAATTTGATTTTAGAACATAGTGGGCCTCACAATGGGGGACGAGATATGTCTGAGTTTAATCGATTGCAAGAAATAAATAAATTCATTATTATTAAATTTTATAATAATATGAGTTGAATTTATTTAATCACGATATTCTCATGTGTTAAGTCAATATTAGGAAAATATATTTGACAAATGAATACTATTTTATTCAAGGTCCATTATTATATTTATGGGAGAAGAGAGTTGAGTTAATGTCTTGTATATTATCACGTAACATAATTTGGATGTTATAAGAAAGTGAAAAAATATAAATGAAATTCATGACATAGTTACATAGTCATTAATGTCATTTAGTGATTGTTTAGAAGGTTAATTGTTTTTAGAGGGTTTAAGTGCAATTTATGATAGTTAAACCTTCCTATATAAGCTGAGAGGAGATCAATATTGGTATAAATATTCATATTTCAAATTTGATATATTATTTATACTCTATTCCACTTATTATAGAGATAATTAGTGAATTAAATTCCCTTGATCTAGGAATCCTTCTTGAATAAAAGTGAATATACTCCCACAATCACTTGATCATTGAATGTTTTGTCGATTATCCATGCTATTACTTGAAAATTTATGATGGGAAAATAATCAATCTTTTGGAATGTGTGTGGATTATCTAGAGGGTTATGAGTTTATTTCCTTTAATAAATGATCTACAACAATGAGAAAAACATGTTTTTGATCGAAATCTAAAGAGATACAATTTCAATTTCAATTTTTATGTTTAATTTTAATTTCATGGGTTCTCATGTTGTGACTAGGATGTGATTTCACTACTAAAGACATAATGACTTCAATCACATTGTATATTTTTAAAATTGTGATTTTTTGAGCTTCCACTATACACTTGGTACCAATATACCCATTAGCTGAATCCAAAATGGACTAACTGATAACAGATGCATTCCATTATAGAAAAACTCATGTGATAAGATCTAATAAACACTCTACCCTATCAGTTTTTTCAGGATTTCAACATATTTCAAAAATCTATGAAACTAATTAACCATATTCGGAAATAACAATTATAACTCAAACTAGACAACATACATTGAAACCAAATCACTGATGTCAAATATATACCAGTTGATGTCACTGATCTGAGTTGGAGAACGATATATTCAGAACTCCCACTAAGAATCAACTAACTATATATACCATATTCCCAAATTTTAACTTGATATCTAGTACAATATATAGTTCATCACTCAAAGATAACTTCATTTCCAATTATTGGTGTATATTGACATTCTCTATTTTATTCTCTATGACAACTTGATTCTAAAATTCCACATTAGTTAATTAATGAACTTTTTATCTTTGCTTAAGAATTATTGAATAATTAGAGGTTTTAAATGTTGTAAAATCACCTATTAGACTCATTTACAACTAATATTTTTTCAAATTCAATTGATGACGCGTAATTTACATTACAGTGAATTCCATGGACAATTTTTTTTTCCAAAAAATATTGATAATTTTTTAACTGGAACCAAGAGAGGATCTTTTGACATTAATTTATAATTAATTTAAAACACAAGAATAAATTTTTCTCTAGTCTTGAGTTCTTTCTTTGTTTGCGGTGTTGAACATTTAAACCCGATCAATGTATCATCATTGTAACGCAAGGACCCAAAGAACATCCCCTATAATTTTGATCCACATGTGCTCCATCAATATTTGAACAACATTAATGAAATTTAAGGTGCTATCCTGATAGATTGATCCTCCTTAATTTCTCATCTTTGATCACTTCACACTCCAATGAGCTTGAAAGAATCACTCTTATTATTTTGGTGTTGAGAGGAAGATAGGAGGAGGAAGAGGTCAAGAGAAATTTTGTGCACAATGCTATCCTCTTCAAAAATGACATAAAATAATATTTAAACACCCACGATTAGGTTTTAATATTTAATTAATTTCACATGGGACCATAATAATATATTAGAACCATAATTAACCCCATTGCATATAATATAATAATATCATTATTTTATTTCATGGTGTGTGAAACCCCATAGAATGATAAATATTATTTTACAATCTAGTAAACAAATATTTATCATCAGATCTAAAACTTCGTCCGTTCATCCTCTTCATTACTTACTGAATTCTAAAATAGTTATTTAAATAAATATTATTCAATAAATAAATAAATAAATATTTTATTCATAGTACCATGAATAAATATTTATTTAATATTTACATAAGGAAACAAATTATTTATTAATGAATATATAATTATTTATTACCTTACAGATAACAAAAGATAAATAAATATTATATACTCACGTAATTATGTTAAAAATAAATAAATATTTATTAATTTTTATTATTTAATATATATTAAATAAATATTACTTCCAGGTCTTGAGAATAATATTTATTCTAATTATTAAGCATAAATAATACTTAAATGGTATCAATGAAAAAAATTGTGCCCCTCTAGGACTCTTTCTCAGTGGAGTTAGACGATCATGGTTAAAGTCTAAGATTACTATATAGAAATGGGTCAAGAAATCCATGAAGATTAAAGATATGTCACAATGATAAGAACCACATAAAATGCTCACTATGTGATATAATCCCTTTCTAATGATATCTTATCAAGGAGGTTTCACACCCATGTCATCAACTTATATGCTGCATACATCGTTCTTTGACTATTTGAAATGAACTCATCTATAAACCATGGCCATAAACTTTAATATGATAGTTCCATTTCAATAAAACGGTTGAGATATCATCTTCCCTAAATATGGAAGAGATAAATATTTCCATGACTTATTCATTAATAACATATCATTGGTGATGCACCCAATGTACCCTACTTCCTACAAACATATGGTGTAAATTTTTTGGTCAATACATCAAATTACATGGGTCATGACATGCATTAATAATAATATCAAATTCAAAGGATCATTACCCATGCTCAAAAAAATTAATATCTAATGAAAAATATACTTGTGGACTTCCTATAGGTAAGACTATTCTAATAATATTTTATCTTTGAGATTACTAAGTGTAAAATTCATGAGATAAAGTCTCATATGCTTAAAAATAGTTTTAATTGAAAACCAACATACTATTTTCCCCTTCATAGAATTTTATCCGACTATAGAAAAATATTTAAGAATATTTTCATATCATTTCAAGGTTTTAATCATTAGGGGACTGTTATTCCCTTTTCAATGTGACAAATACTCTGGGACATTATTAAATTAAAGACACAAAGAATAATAAAAAATATCTTATAAGATATTTTATTTATATTCACTCCTTGAAATATACATTTAATCTAAAATAAAAAATATTTGGTTCTAGTACACCAACTCCAACAGTCTCCCACTTAGACTAGAGTCAACTAATAACGACTTTTAGTCTACTAGATATCACATGATGATCATGTTTTTATTGATTTGAGGATTTAGCTAAGGGGTATTTTAAATTATATTCTCTGGAAACTTTTCTCACTATGACATCACCCCACTAAGAAAAATCGCTCAAGAGATAATATTTTTTGAGTATGTGCTCCATCCACTGATGTGACCTTAGCTCTTTTTCAAGATCCATTGCTATACTATTATCATGGTATAATGTTATATAGTCTTTTTTGGTTAGCATCATGTTAAGATATTGGATTAATTTTATATCCAAATTGCTTCTATAGGTTCCTAAATATTTGTTATGTACTCAAACTATACTGTAGAAATAGAAACCATGACTTTCTTTGAGCTCTTCTAGCTCACAAAACCAACATTGAGAGTAAAGATATATCATGATTGTGATTTTATATTGTATTTATCTTTTTAGAAACTACACTCTGTAAATCTCCTGATGAATAAATACTAATCTCCTACATAGAATAGTAACATATCATTAATTTCCTCAGATACTTAAGGATAGTTTTAAATGTTATCCAATGGTAGTCACTTGAGTCATGTTGATATCTTCCTACCATATTAAGGCATAGATTATATATATCCTAGTACATATCATATAATACATGATTGTACCAATCACTAACATGTATGGAATCCAAAGCATCATTTTTCTATCCTCATGTGTCTAAGGAAACATTTTTTTGGAAACATAAATATCATATGAAACTAGAAATAGTCTTTTCCTATGCTATTCGATATTGAATCTCTTCAGTATCCTATCAATGAATATAATTTTACTTTGTCCGGGTAGCCTATTTGATCCATTATGACAGATCTTAATTCTAAAAATATATGTTTCTTCACTTAAGCCTTTTATAGAGAAATAAATGTTGATCTAGACATTAAAAGTCTATAAGAATTTTATTTTGTTTCCAATATTTATTTTTTTATCAACATAGGCCATTAAGAAAATGACCTCCCATTAAATCGATTATAGACATAAGGATCACATTAATTGTTTATGAAACCCAATTATGTTATGGATTCATCAAACTGAATGTTCCATAACCTAAATTTTTTACTTTAATCTATAAATGGATCCCTAAAACTTGAATAGCTTGTCTACATCCTTTTGAGTCCCAAAACCTTCTAGTTATGTTATATGGAAATCTACCTAAATTTTTTCTTTAAGGAAATATATTTTGATGTTCATCTTCCAAATATCATAGTCATGGAATGTCGTTATGATAAGTAAAATTTTGAAAGATTTAAGCATATCAACTAGTGAAAAGGTTTTATCATATTATATTCCTTGGTATTGTTTTAACCATTTTACAACCAATTGTTTTTTATAGTCACTAAGTCGAACATCCATGTCCAGTTTGTTCTTAAGTACCCATTTGAAAACAATGGATTTTACATCCACTGATGGATTTACCATAATACAAATGGAATTTTTGTTCATGGTATACAATTTATAATTCATTTATTCTTGTCATTTGGTGTCTTCTATGCCACTATCTGCTTCCTTGTAACTTACATGATAATTATTATCATTGAATATGTGTCACCATCCTCAGTGACTTGGAAAACCACATCATTCTTGTTTTCTAACCTCTCTTGTACTCATATATAGTATTTGTGTCTGTGGAAAATCCTAGTCTGTGGCTCTTTATGGAATCAATTCCCATTCCAAATCTTGTATATCCCAAGCCATAAATTCATTGAAGTCTATCATACTCTCATGATATCTTTTAGATATGTACTCCCTGTCAAGGAATATGGTGCGTCTTTCCACTAATACTTTTATTATGAGGGTTCGTATAGGTAATATACCCTTATTTCCTTAGGTTATCCTATAAAGTTACACTTTTTTCCTTAATGTACAATTTTTTTATATAATGGGCCTTCACAAATGATTTATAACCCCACACATGTAAATTTGGAAACAATGATTTACTTCCACACTAAAGTTCGTATGGAATACCATTTCTCACTTTAGTGGGCACTTAGTTTAGTATATGAATTTTTTTTATATCATGTGTATCCTTAAAAGTATAAGAGAAGAATCACCTGAATCTTTATTGATAACACAATGTCTAACAGACTTTAATTCCTCCTTTCACTTATACCATTCCATTATGGTGTATAAGGAGGATTGAGTTGAGATAAAATATCAAAATCCCATAAATAATTTATGAATTCATGATTAAGATATTCTACGCCATGATCTGAGTGAAGTTTCTTAATATTATTACCACATTGGTTCTCAAAATTATTATTATATTTCTTGAATGTGTCAAATAAATATGAATAATACCTCATTAAGTATACATATCAATATCTACTAAACTCATCAGTGAAAATTATGAAGTATGAGTACCCACCCCTAGATTCAAATGGATATTTTCCACACACATCGGTCTGAACCATATCGAGAAGATTTTTGGATCTTTTATCTTTACCACTAAATGGGTATTTGGATTTTTTACCTTGTAAACCTGCATTATATACACCTAGTGGTTTTATTTTAATGAATTAGAATAATCATATTAGTGTAATCTGGTCAAATTATATTTGTTCACACAACCTAACTGGAGATTCTATAGTTGTATGTAGTATGATTCATGCGAACTATTTTTGTTATTTAATTCCTTCACTTGGTTCATGTAATCAAACATATAAAGACCATTATCCAAATATACCTTACCATAAAAAAATTATTTCTTTTTAAAAGATAAAAAACTTATTCCCAAATTTAAAAATAAATTCATTTGTATCAGGCATGGAAATAGAAATAATTTTTTTTGTCACTAGATGCACATAATCAAAATATATAAAAACTAAGATCATTCTAATTGAAATTAAGAGATGTTAGTCTCCAATATTCCCAATAGAAAGTCTGGCTCTAATGATATCTCATAGTTCCACCTCACTAAGTACATTCTTTCAGAATATACTTGCATTATATATTTGAATACTTATGTGAAAACTTCATGTTGTATCTAATACCAAATTTGTAGAAACAAATAATTTTCATTTGACGAAAAATATTCCCCATGCTTCTTTTTCGGGGTGTATTTTTTCTTTCAATAGACCTTATTTACACATGTGTGACAGATAGAATCATTTTTCTTTTCTTTTCACTTGATCCCTATCTTCTTCGAAGGTTATTTTGAAGAAGATTTAGACTTGGAGTTGGTGTTAAATCTCTTTACATGTCCTCTCCTCTAATTAACCATAAGTACTAAAGGCTTTTCATGCTTCGTATCCTTGTCAATTTGATAAAGTATAGTGAGGATATATGATAGAGACTTCTTTATGTTTTTCATATTAAAATTTACAACAAAACTAAATAATCTATGAGGGTGTGATGAAATAATGAGATCGATGCATAATTAATCTAGTATCTTAAACCCTAGAACCTCTATGAATTCAATGTAACCGGTAAGTTTGACTATGTGAGTCCCAGTTGGTACACATTGTCCATGTTTTCTCATGAAGAAAACCTTAGAGATCTCATAAAATTATTATCTGGATCTCTCTTGACAAAGATAATGGTGATGCTAGAGTATAATATAGGAATCCATGTTTTTATGCGACTTCATGAGTTTGATAGACATATATAAAATTAGTAAATACTAAACATCTAGAACACTATTTAGGTTTTTTTGTATCTACTAGGTTTGGTTTTTCCACAGATTAAACTTGAAATAACTCCATATTCTTGGTATCTCCATCATTATAATGAATTTTCTTCATACATTGGTAAGGGGAACCATAACAGGGGTTATATAAAATAAACCATGGGTGTGTAGGACTGTACATAACGAGGATGATGGGATGACTCACATGTGATAAATAAATTAAAAGAAACCAAAAACATACATAGTTTGTTCTAAGATTATAAAAATCCACTTCTACAATAAATACACATTTAAAATAATTGGATATAATTAATTTAAATTTATTTTTTATTAAAACAATATGTGCATGAATCAATCCAATTAAGTATGTAATTAAAAAGTTAATTAAATTTATCTTAACCACCATCCAATCTATCCTGGAGATACCCATATTCTGTGATTTTAAATAAATTCAATAGGTTAATTTTATTTAAAATTTAATAATAAAAAAATAAACTTTTAATTGGAAGAAACTCGATGAGTACCTAATTAAACTACTTAGCATGGTCATCATTGCATACAATTCACCAACATCACATATTATGTAAAAAAAATTGTGATCTAATTTCACAACATGTACTTACAATAAATGACTCATGGAACACTTGAAAATTACACAGTGTGTACCGATTTATTGCACCCAAAGTGTGTAGTATGTAACAATCTTGCATGAATTATGGTTTTTTATATTATATGGAATTAAATTTAAGAACTTAATATCATATAAGACATATAATATGGAATATAATATCAATAAATAACAAAAAAACACATAATTATGAGGTTTAATGGGGTAATGAATTTTTTTGTGTAAACCAAATGCGTACACAACATGTACATCCATCTACACACAATGTTTCTCTCTCATTTTATGTCCATCATACACATCCAGGGACCATGCATTTATTTTTTAATGGATATTTCGGAGGTAAACGATGTTTACAACTAGTACACACCATGTATCCTTCTTTTTTATGAAATTTTTAGTCCTTACATACCATGTGTTTAATACAAGATGCATATTTGACCATGAATTTTCCATTACAAAAACTTGTGTACTACACAACATGTAACTCAATTACATGGTGTGTAGTCTAAAATTCCACACAATAACTTGTTTTGGACAACACAGTGTGTATATTTAATACATACATGAGAATTTATTTCCCAAAAACTAATTAAATCCATGGTTTATACAAGTATAATATACTAGGATACGCAGCGTGCAAATTAGAGCTACACACCAAGTACTCTATACCATTTTTAAAAAATTGCATACACATTCAGATGGGTTCTTCTAATGTTCTTCTTTATTTATTAACTGAATCTTGGATATATGGGTGATAAATAAAGAGAGGAACAAAAGATATCAACAATCATATTAAAATAATGAATTTATTGAAATGAAAACTAACTTTTAAACACACAAATGATCAAAAAAAATATAAATTGAATGTGACTGCTCTTTTGAAACTTATAGGTTCTAGATATAGCTGAAGATCCTATTGTATCTTTGACCAATGCAACTTTCTTCAAATTCAATGTACAATCTACAATGTACATGACGCTGAATTCCATAACCAACAAAAAAATTTATGAAGAATATTTGAAAATGTTTTCATCAAAACCAACAAAGGATATTTTTATATTAATTTAAAATTAATTTTGAAGCACAAAAAAACATTTCCTTGGTTATGAGTTCCTCTTAATTTATGGTTTTGATCATTCAAACCTAATCAATGTATTATCTTTGCATTTCGAGGATCAAAAAACAGAGCCCCTCTAGTGGAAATCCATATGTGATCCTTTAATATCTAAATAACACTAATGAAATACTAGGTGCTAACATGGATGATTGATAGTCTTGTGTTTCTTAACTTTGATCACTTCTCGATCCTTCAAGAACGAATAAATTTATCTTCTTCTTCTTAGTCTTGAGAGCAAGATAGAAGTAGTAAGTAGCAGATAGAAATATTGTGCACAATGTTTTACCTCTTCAAAAATGACATAAAATTCTACTTAAAGACCTAGGGTTAGGGTTTAATATTTAATTAATTTCACATGGGACCTTAATAATATACTAAACTCATAATTAACCCAATTTAATATAATATAATTACATCATTATTTTATTTCATGGCATGCACAAACCCACACAATGATAAATATTAGTTTAAAATCTGGTAAACAAATATTTATCATCAAACCCAAAACTCAGTCCATTATCCCTCCACATCATTTTTTGAATTCTTTAATGAATATTTAAATAAATATCATTCATTAAATAAATCAATTAATATTTTATTCATAGTCTATAAAATAAATATTTATTTAATTTTTATGTAATTAAATAAATTATTTATTAATGAATAAATAATTATTTCTTATGTTTTTAATGACAAATGATAAATAAATATTATATATTCATGTAATTAAACAACTAACTTTTTAATAAATATTTATTTAAAATTTTCATCATTCAATAAATTCTGAATAAATTTTACTTCTCAGTTTAGAGAGTAATATTTATTCTAATTATTAAATATAAATAATATTTAACTAAGATCAATAAAAATACTTTATGTGTGAGCCTATTGTCCTCTTCGTTAGTGACATTGGGCGATCTTTCTTAAAGTCCAAGATTATTTTCTATAAATGGGTCAAGACATCCATAGAGGAAGGAGATATATAGAAATGAAAAGAACCACATATGAACTCTCACTGTGTAATATAATCCCTTGGTCGTGATATCTCATAAAGAAGGTTGCAAAATCATGTCATCAACCAATGTGATTGATACATCTTTCATTGAATATATGAAATGAAATCATCTATACACCATGACCATGGAATTTAATGTGATGGTTCCATCTTAATAAAAGGTTCAATATATCATCTTCCATAAAGACGGAAGGGAAAAATAATTCCTTGACGTATTCATTAAAAACACGCCATTCATGAAACACCCAACACAAAAATCTTTCTATGAACATATGGCATCGAAGTTTTGGGCATTACATCATAGTAAATAATTAATGACATGAATTAATAATAATATTAAAGTCTAAGTATTGTCACACATGCTCACAAACTGGAATACCCAATGACACATAAATATGTTGATTTCCTATTGGTGGGTCAATTCTCATAATCTCCCTTCTTAGAGATTACCAAGTATGAAGTTCTTGAGATGAAGTCTTATTCTCTTATAAATTATCACACCTAATAGTCAACATACTATATGTCCCATCATATAATTCTATCTGATTGTATAATATTATTCAAAATTATTATCATATTATTTCAAGGTTCTAATAATATAGGGTCACTCTTATTCCCTTTTCAATACGACATACAATCCAGGACATTATTATATTAAAGTTACATAAAACTTAAACAATATGAAATAGGATATTTCAATAAGACATACACTCCAAGACTATCTTTATTCCTCACTTCAAAATTTTTGAATCCTCGGTTGTTGATTTCACTTAAACATATTCATTCAAGAGACATGCTCATAATAAATCAACTAACCCATTAAATGAGGCTCATTTTTTGTTTGAGGTTAATTTTTTTGAAAATAATTAAATCAACATGACCCTACATTATCTTTTCATGTCACATAGTTTATATATATCCCACACTTTCAAATTAAAATCACTCCAAAGGACACATTACTATAGGTTGAAGAGGTATATACTTACCTCAGTGACTAGTAAAACCTCAAAGATCCTAAATTTCAATACCCTATTTCTGCTTCTACCAAGCATCCACATTAATATCTATAGAAACGAGAACTAAAAAACCTCTACCTCCCTTAAAAACACCTACAGGATTACCTCAGAGGAGGTTTCAAGACAAATATAACTCTATTTATTCAGAAAAATATACAATCCCTTTATCAAAAAGGGAATTCCTTGAATTAATCTCTTGAAAGGAAAATATAAAACATAATAATATTTTAAACTCAGTAATTTTATCAAATATGGATCAACTAAGCCACTGAAACTCAATTTATTCATATGAATTTTTTGTGTGTGCTACCTTTGAATAAAATAATTAATAGAATAAAGAGTATAAATTAATTCTAGATGATATCCCACCACAACTTTTTGGATTTATGATCTTTCTATATTTACATGAATCGATGTTTACTTTAAATACTACCAAGGTAACTGGTAACTTCCTAGGAGAACAAATCCATTTTGAAAACAAATTAAATATTTCAATCCAATATTTTATTATCTTGGGTTATAATTCACTATGAAAATAAAAATAAGCTATCTCTTAAGAACTTAGATGACCCATACTCCCCATATCACTTTCTATCATTAAATGTTAATCAAAGGATTAAAAAGATCACAAAATGATTTTTGTGAGAAATATTTCCATATAATTACCATTTCTACATGATACAAAGGTTGATTATCACTTTGTAATAATAAACTAGGTTTTGATCTCCCTTTAAACATATCAGGATATAAATACATTCTATAATGTTTATAAGACCATAAAGATTGAAAATAAGAATAAAACCTTATAATTTCTATCCAACCACTTTGCCCATCTTATCTCATAATGAGTATGATCACCTAAATACTCAATTTATATTCCTGATAACCATGTGGGACATATTATATGTAAATATCTCACACACTGACTATCTACCACAAGAACAATATATGATTCTAACAAGAAACTCTTAGGTAAAATCACATGCTTGTGTTAACTCAATTGGGTTGTCCTAAACTCATAATATCAAAACATTAACTTTAAAACTAAGAGTCTCAATCTCTATATCTGTATGAAAACCATTAGATTCATATCTCAAATAAATTGTATTTTTATTTTAATCTTGAAACTCAAATCCATATTTGTATCTCAAAAGTTTATCGCATTCTAAATTTTCTTCCCTTTATAAAAAATCATTACAAAACCATTACCCCCTTTTAAAATACTAAAAAATTACATTAATAATATAATTATTAAACCCTTTAAACACTAATAACATTATATCACAAATAAAATAACATAAATATTTAATATAAATCTAAACATACATGTGAGTGACTTTAATTAATTACATCACACCTAATATAGTATTCAAGAAAACATGGATTAATTTATCAGTTGTTTATAAATAATTTAAGTAATTTACATAGTAACCATAATAAATATAATTCACATGTCCTATGTGATAATATATAGATGATTAATGAACAAATTTAGATATTGGATCCTGGAAGATCCCAATGACACTTCTTGAGTTTAACTATTTTATAATCAAAATACTTAAACCAAAAGCTCACTCATACCTATGGTGATTAAATTTAACACATGTACATCCACAGTTACCTGAGTTGTCTCAAAAAATAGTTTGATCAACTATATTTATGGGTTACTTTTTAGATCCCAAACCATCCCATCTCAAATTTATAAATTCCCAGAAAACCTAGAAACCGCTTTGATACCACCTGTAATAAATTGAGTCAGATATTCCATCGACCCGAATTGGATCTCCATATATCTCAAACATGTTTATATATCATCATCGACTTGTTACTATCATCAAGGGTTGATAAGAATCATTGGGGAACAACTTAGCCCTATTTGGTGAATGTTTTAGTCAATTTTAAACGTTAAACTGAAAGAATATATGATGGATTACAATAGGGGTGATTTGTAGTTTAACAAACTAAACTAAATAAAAACACAAATCCCCTTTAAGTAAAATGATCAAACTTGGTATTATACAATTATCATAGTATTATAATTGGAATCACATAATATTCTATTATATCAGATTATGTTTCATTAGTATCACAGACACACCAATAAAAAGGTTCGTAAGAAAGATAAGTGTAACAAATAACTTTCTAAGACAATACACAATGAAATATTCAACTTGTACAAGCAAGTAATATGATAGCCTATAAAATTAAGAATGAATTAAAAGATATATTAAAATATTTCACTCTTCAACCTTAAGAGTAAAGGTAGTCAAAACCCCTGACTAAAGGTATCTATAGTTTTATACCTATCGTAAGGTTTGTCTTTCCTTACTAGAAAATCCCTCAATATGATGATTGGTATATATCTATCTTATTATCCCTAGAATAACTCGATATTATGATCAATTTCTATCTTCTTATCCCTATAATTCCTCGATCTGATGGATTGGATTCACCTTTGTCTTCCTATCCCTAGAATCCCTTTATCGTTACAATGATCAGATGCATAATACAAAATCAAATTGTTCTAAAAAAACAACACTGATAAGGATAACATAGAATTAAAACTCTCTAAAGTATTAAAAATACTAATAACAAGTAGTTCATGATAATAAATATTTATAATACTTGAGTTGTGATATTTATTATCTCACGACTCTTCAAATGACAAGATATCTATAGACGAAGCTCCAATTGTCATATTTTAGAGTTAGTTGCAACAACCTTGGATTGCTTGCACATGGAAGCCTGGAAATAACAGAATATAGGAAGTTTTTTTAACATCATGTTAATGATATTTTGTATTGATTGTGATAGAAACAAATTCACTCTGATTATAAACTTTTGGATATTCAGATAGGTTTTATTATCAATTATCCATCCGATAAATGTAATGAGTTTCAATATTATGTGTAGGTACTAAGGTTAGTCTGATGTTTAAGAATTTTTTCAATAAAATATAAAAGACATAAGTTTAACCAATGGTCAAACCATAGGTCAGTCTGATTGATCAGACACACTTTCAGTCTGATGGACCAGATTGAATAATGAAATTTTATATTCATAATACATTAGAAGCATTTCTATATAGAGTATAAAGTAATGTTTCTACAAAAATATACTAAAACAATTATAAAAAATATAATTTAGTAAAAATAGTTTTAAGAAGGTTATTTTGATTTCCAAAACTAAAGGAATGGTAAAGTAAGAAGTAAGACTTCTAACTCAATAATCTCCCCTTTTTTGAAAAGCACAAAACCCGATAATAAATATTAACTTTGAAAAACTTATATCCCTTTGTTCTATTAATAACTTTGAATATATAATTTATAACTCCCCCAAGAGTTTATAAATCTTTTATAATATTATGGAAAGTAGTAAAACTTCTCATCCTTAAGATAATATATCCCTTTTTTGAATACCCCCTTTAATAAAAACTCCATATATTTTTTCTCCCAAATTTTATCACCCAAAGTTTCTTCCAATTTGTTATTTTCAAAAATAATGGGAAGATAACCATAGTTTCCTAAAATTTTACAAGATTAATAATATATAAAACAATTATTTTTGAACTAACTAATAATATAATAAATTATAGAAAGAAAATAAATCCAAAAGTTTTGGAAAACATTTAAACACAAATTATTGAATGAAAAGATAATAATCCATCCAATGGCCTGAAGGCCTTCATTTTTTATTGATTTTGATAATCCACCTTTCAAGGGGTGATTTGGAACCCTTATAAGGCCCATAGGCATAAGTATTACATGGCCCATAGGCCTTAGAGAATTTCATTTCCCATAGGCTTCAAAGATTACATACAACCCAGACTAACTACTTGGAACTTCTCCTCTCCAGTATCTTCATCGTGAAATCAGCTCTCCACCTTCAAATGGATGTTCAGCTAGGCTATACCATTCATGGACAGGCTTGTCTCGATAGAAGGTGCCATACCCTATCATTCTTCAATCCGTGTAGATTCTGCTGTGGTGAAATCCCCTTGCTCATCCTCCTATATAGCTTGTTCGTTGTAGGTTTTCTGGTTTGCATCTGCACAAAAGGTGGCCCAAAAGCCTTGAGGTAGTCTGAAGGCCTTACTAGCCCAAAGGCTTGGGTAGCCTGAAGGCCTTAAAGGACTCAGGTACTAAATCGGTGGCCCGAAGGCCCATACAAGGGCAAATTCCCAGCTGCTACAATGCCAAATTGTTCCTTCTACAGTTCCCTCTACAGTACCTGCTATAGTGCTACATAGTACTGCTATAGTATTTGTTATAGTACTACTACAGTACTGCTATATTATTCATTATTTCTTCATAAAATTCTTAAAAAAGGTCTTTATTTTCAAGAACTCAACTTTATCCTTCTCAAGATTCATGATTTTTTCTTCCATCACTTCTTACTTTCAGACTACAGCCTTCAAGCTTTAAAAATCCATAGAAATTTTCTTGTTCTCTTACTTTATGAGGATAAATTCACCTTCGCATGACCTGAGAAAACTAATCTAAAATTCTAAACTATGAACCTTATATTTCAAAGCTTTAACTTCTTCAGTCTGATCATCAGTTGTGTCTCTGAATTCTTAAAAAAAATCACTTGATCAGATACATTAGTAGATAAATTTTCAAAAGAATATGTGGTTTCTAATAAAAGTATATTAACTTCAAAAAATTGATCATCATGATACCTCATATCACTATCTAGTTGATTGAACCACATTACCATCTAATTATATAACCTTTTTTGAGTCTGAGACTTTTCAAGAAAAGTTTTTAACTCTTCCTCAATCTGTATAACTGATTCTATTAAAACTTTAAACATCTACAATTTCTCACTATGGCTATTATGAATGATTTTACACCTTTCAGAAAGTTTTGAAAAAAAGAATGGTATCATTTAATCTTTTCAAGGATTGGACAGTGAAATTAAAACCATTCTAATAAATAGTTTCAACTGATTTTAAAGATCCTGATGATTATTTATGAGGTTTCATTCTTGATGATTCGATATCAGGTTTTGATATTTCCTCAACCTTATCTTTTATTTTTTTGAAACTTTCTTATTATATAAAATGAATAAAAATTTCACATTCTTATTTGACTTAACATTTTCTGAATCTTTCATATGTGATTGTTGGTCTTCTTCTTTTAATTCCTTCAAAGATGATTTTTCTTCCTATTTCATTGAATATTTTTTCCCTCTTCTGATGAAGATGTTTCTTCTTGAGTTCCTTCAAAGTTTGTATCCTTATCAAATTGAGATGGTAAAGCTGATGATGGGGATGAATATGATTATGAATTTTTATTTTATTTCGACCCTTTATCAGTATGTGTTATTTCTTCATCTTCTATTTCTTCTTCCTTATTTTCTTTATCTATTTACTCTATTTCTTCTTCTTATTTTTCTTATTATTCATTTTTTTTATTATTCTACTTCTTCTTTTCGTCTTCTTCTTCTCAAGCTTCTTCAAGTTCTATTTGTAATTGTCTTGCAGTTTAGATAACTCCCTTTTTAACTTTTTTGGATACCGATTATTTTTCTTGATCTAATTCTTCATCAACATGTCTTACCTTTCCCTTATCATCTAATAAAGGGAAAAAAGAAGGAAGAATAAATGTTCCAACAAACTCCTACATGGCGTCAGGAATAAACTGATCGGTATAAGAAATTCATATAATTGGATTCTCAGAAGCCTTATAAAACATCCTTTAACTATTTTCACAAACTGTTGCCTCATCAAACCTTTTAAATAGTTTTTTATTCATTTTTTCCTTTATAAAATCCTCATCTGTATAAATTTTTAAGGTGAATAATTTTGCCTTATCTAACCCAAATTTTGTATTTACATGTTTCTTTTGAGCCTTTTTATCCATGAATTCTTTAAACTCTTTATCTGTTATTTTATTCTCTTTATTTTGTTTCTTCTCTAGAGGGTATGAAACAACCTTTATTTTATTATCAACAATCTTAGCCTTCTTAGATATTTGATCCTCAAACATAAATCTGTCAACCTTCTCAAAAAGAGTTTTTTGACTTGGTATCAGAGACAAGATTCATTCTACAAATTGTATCTTCACCAATAAAATAAATCTTTTCTTACATCGAGTATGTTTGGTTATCAACATTGAAATGTTTCATAACTTTTATATATAACTTATTTATGAAATAAGGAAACATAATGATCTTATACATAATTGAGGCACACATAATAGCTTCAACTGTAATGAAAAAAACATAACCAAGTTAATTTGCTTCATGTTAACCATGTAATCTAAGAAACAACTATATGATACCTTACAGGTGTTTTTTTCACCCTTCCTAGGTATTAAATACCCATAAATCCACAATGCTACCACCCTAGCATCTGGAGATAGATATGAAACCTTTTTATCATTCCCATAACATGGGAATAAGGATGCTTCTGCCTTAGTCTTTTTAAAGAACCAAGTTTGTCCGATAATTTTTGGGAAGGTAGATAAGATTCACTACATGAAGGAATTACAAATAAATCTTAAAATATTTTTTAATAAATATTAAATTTATTTCCAAACAAAGTGAAATAAAATTGTTCATTTTTTCCTTATTTAAAAAATGTGTAGTTTCATAAAACTCTCTAACAATTTCAAGATAATTCAAATAAAAATACTTATCTGGTTTCTCTAAACAGATGTTTTCCCAACCTTGTTATAAAATAATTATTTTGAGAGTAATATCATACTCATCAAACAATGATATTTTTACAAGTAATTATCTGAAAACATGAATTTTTTCATAATATTCCTTGTTTTCCATCGTAATGAGAATAGAACTCAAGATTAGATGGATGCCTAAATAATCAGCCTAAGGGTTTTGAGGAGAATGAGAGTTTAAGAAAAAAACTAAGAATCGATGTGGGATAATAGGGTGACCCATATTTATATGGGCACAAATATGAAATGGTTTAGATTCTGAATAATTTCAACATTTGAGATTATATCCTTAACTGATCTGATGACCAATATTTAATCAAATAAAGTTTTAAGGGTAATTTTGAACTCTCAAAGTTTTTTAAAAAAACTTCTCATCAGAATACATAATAGCACAATTAGAAATTTTTTTGGTTTGAAAACATAATAGAGTTTTGAAACTAAAATAATAAGTAATCAATAATCATAAACTAAAGTAAAGGATAAGTGAAAAAACTAAAAGAAGAATACCTTTTGGAGTAGAATTTTTTTTCAGAATTAATAACCTATTATTCTTAGTTTTTGTAACATAAATAGATTACAATAGTTTTATTATAAAAAACAATTATGATAGTTTTATAATAAGAAATAATTATGATGGTTTGTAACAAAAATATTTTCTAAAAATGTTTTATATTATAAATTGGTTATATATAAAAAAACTCAGGAAAATTTTCTTAAACTGTTTTGGTTTGGAAAATTTTATAATACTTTTTGAGTCTAGAGTTTTTATTAAAAGAAACTAATTTTGAAAATTTTATTAAAGAGTTTGATTCAGAAAAAGTTAGTATGAAAACTAAAACTTTTAAAAAACATAATTTTTTTAGAAAACATAAGTTTTTAGAATACAACACACATATGTACTTCCAGATGTTCTCCCCTCCTGTCCCTCTCATTGGAACCCCCCACCATAAGGGCTTATTAAGATCAATGTTGACGTGTCCCTCCCCAAGGATGGTCTTGTCTCCCTTGATCTCCTTGTCCGTAATTATCTGGGGAAAATCATTGATGAAAAATATTAAGCACATCATGCCTTTTGGGAACTTGCAGTAGTTGTGGCCAATGCCATCCTAGCAGGTATGATGCTAGCTTTGGAATGTGGATGGGTTGGTATCATCATTGGGTCTGACTACCTCATCGTAATCGATGCCATTAACCACAACGATGGTGGACTCCAGTCATTTGGCCTCATCATCAGGAGAATTCTCTCGCTCTGCCAATGCTTCTCATTTTGCACCTTCTCCTCTACCAAAATGGAAGGAAACAATGTGGCCCATCAGCTGGAAGCTTCAGGCCCCTCTGCTGCAAAACATCTCTGGCTGGACAATTTCCCTTCATGTATTTTCATATGTACATCTGCTGACCTTTGTCATTAATGATATCTGTATTTTCTCAAAAAAAATTAAGAATATTGGTTACAACGAAATAGATATGAATAATCACTTGATACTAATCATTACTAGATTTTGTTTAATGTATTCAAATATTTTGGAACAAAGGGCTATTGTAAAAATATTAGTAAGTTTTTATTGCATTATGATGAATTATAAAATTATATTTCCTTTAAGTGTTTTATCCTAAAGTAAATGGAATCTTATATCTATGTGTTTAGCACATGAGTGATGTGATGGGTTTGTACTTTGAGAAATGGAGCTTCTGTTTTCAAAAGGTATTTGAGTTTTAGTAAAACTCATGACATATTCTGTGAGTGTGTGTTTCATCCACAACACTTTAGCACAACAACTTCCAGCTACTACATATTTAGATTAAGTAGTGTAAAGTGATACTGAGTGTTGTTTCTTACAATAAAAAACTAAAGATTCTCCAAAGAAATTGTATATTTCAGATATACTTTTTTAATCCATTCTACATCCACCAAAGTCAGCATCTGAAAAATGTTTTAGTTTGAAACCATCTCCAGAAGAATAGAATAAGACCAAATCCATTGTTCCCTTAAGATAACAAAAAATTATTTTTACAAATTTAAGATCAGATTATTTTGGATTGGGTTGATATCTAGAAAATAAGAATACTATAAACATTAAATCCAGATGACTAGATATTAAGTACATTGGACTTCCAATCATACCTCTAAATTTTTTTCATCAGCTAGTTCCTATATTCATCAAGATCTAAAGTATTGGAGGTGCCAATGGGAGTATTAATAATTTCAGTTTTTTCATACTCGGATTTCTTAAAAAGATATTTTATATACTTATATTGAGATATAAAAGTTTCTTTTGGTTTTTGAGAAATTTGAAAACCTAGAAAGTATGTTTACTCACCCATTATTCTCATTTCAATCTCAGACTTCAAAAAATATGCAAAAAAATCTATTAAATATTTTTGAGTTAAACTAAATAAAATTTCACCAATATATATTTGTATAATAATAATGTTTTTATTAAGTTTTTTTAAAAAAATAGTTGGATCCGCTTCTCCCTTAACAAAATTGTTTTGTAACAAAAATACAATTAACCTATCATACCAAGATTTAGGGGTTGTTTAAGTCCATAAAGTTCTTTGAAAGTTTATAAACATGTTCTGTATATTTGTATTTTCAAAACTAGGTATTTATTTGAAATAAAATTCCTCCTAAACATATCCATTATGAAAGGCACACTTTACATCCATTTGGAATAGTTTTATGTTTAATAATATTGCAAGGGATAAAACTATTTGAATATATTCAAGTCTTGATATTGGAGCATAAGTTTATTCATAGTCTATTACTTCTTCTTGATTATAGACTTTAGCAATATTTCTATCCTTATTTGTAACTATTATTCCATTTTCATCAAATTTATTCTGAAAACCCAATTTTACTCCAATTATAGAAGTTTATTTGTGTCATTCAACTAAATTCAAAACTTTGTTAATTTCAAACTCATTGAGTTCATCTTGAATTGATTTTATCTAATACTAATCACTTAAATCCTCATCTATATTCTTAAGTTAGAATTGAGACAAAAATGCTAGATGTTCAATTTCATTTCTCAAAGAACTTCTAGTCTTAACTAGTTGATCTACATCACTAATGATATTATCACTATGATGATTCTTAAGAAACAACTGACTTCTTGGATTTTCAAAATTAGTTTCTCAATAATAAGATAAAAATATTCTTGAGTAATAACTTTAGAAACATATTCTTGAGTTATTTTCTTATGAGAAGAACTTTCTACTATAGGTTGAAAATTAGTTTTAGAAATAACATATGAGGATGTGGGTTGTGGTTGTTTGAAAACAAAAGGATTACTTTCATGAAACTTAACATGAATTGTTTCCTCAGTAGTACAAGAATTTTTACTAAAGACTCTATAAGCCTTAATAGTTATGGAATAACCTAAAAATATTCCTTCATTATATTTTGAATCAAATTTATATAAGTTATCTTTAGTATTTAAGATGAATATTTTGTATCAAAAACCTCAAATTAAGAAACTTATGGTTTTATTCCTTTCCAAATCTCCTAAGAATTTTTATTAATAAATACTCTAATTAAAACTTGATTTATAATGTAACAAGAAATACTAACTGATTCAGCCCAAAAATGTTTAGTAACCATGTATTCACCGAGTATAGTTCTAATAATCTCTTTAAGAAATCTATTTCTTATTTCAACTACACCATTTTTCTATGGAGTTCTAGGTGATGAAAATTTATGTACAATACCTTTATTACTATAAAATTTTTTAAAATAAGAATTTAAAAATTCCTCACCATGATCACTATTAATAGTTATAAAGTTGAGGTTTTTATCATTTTTAACTCTGGCTAAAAAGGTTTTAAAATAACTAAAGGCTTCATATTTTCTTGTAAGAAAATAGACCCATGTATATCTAGTGTAATCATAAACTAAGACATATAAATAGTATTTTCCACTAATACATTCATTTTTTGTAGGACCAAATAATTAAATGTGCACTAACTACAAAGCTTCATAATATGAGAATTAACTAATAGATTTAAAACATGGCATAGTTTTATTACTAAATTTATAAGGATCGTAAACTTTCGAAGAATCAAACCTATATTCTAGTAGATCTTTAATAATTATTTTCTTAATCAACTTAGAAAAGGTTAAAAGGTTATAGTTTCCTAAACATATATTCCATAACCAAGAGTAATATTTTATTACACTAATACAAGGTAAGTCTTGGCTTCTATGGTCTTCAAAATATATAGTGTAAACATTCTCATGTCAATTGGAAAAAGAATAAACTCATTTTTGAACTATGTACTATATATTTGTCATTTATAAATACCATAAGATAACCTTAATCACATAATTTAATTATGATTCTAAGGTTTTTCTTAAGTCATACAACAAATAAAACATTTGAAATTAAAGTTTTTATAAGAATAACAATGTTCCCTGTACTAATGATTTTCTTCTTGAGAATTATATTCGAAAGTTACTTTTCCACCTATCATATTGATAATCTTCTTAAATAAATATTTTTTTATAGTCATATGTCTGGAGAAACCACTATCTTTGTACCAAATGTTTTTATTTTTGGTACTTTCTCTATTTTCCTAAAAAAATAGAAATTATAGTTTCAGAACCCAAACATTCTTGGATCTAATATTATCAAAAAATAAAATTTTAGGTAAGCATATTTTTCCAACATTACTACATTGAGAAAATGTCATTTCCTTAGAAAAATAACCTTTATTATATCCTAAATATAGAAATCAATTTAAAGAATATTTTTTCTTCCAAAGTCCCCCACTCTAGCACCTAGTGAAAAATGGCGTACTTTTAGAAACAAAGTAGTTATTGGTAAAAATAGGTTTTTGATTAGTATAAACCATTTCAAAGATATTAGTCTGAGGTCTATTTTTTTTTTTAAATCTTATCCAAGTTTACTACCCATAGGTAAAGTTAGATAAAAGTTTATTCAAACTAGATATTTTAGACTTTATTTTCACAAATAATTTTTTATCCTCATTAACAACAATATTGAAACTAAGTTTTATAAAATCAATTTGTAAAGTAGTTTTCTTAGAAATAATTTTCTCAAATATCTTTTGAAATGACATATTTTTCATAATTAGATTTTTCAAGATGTTTAGAAAGACCTGATGTTTAATTTCAAAATAGTTATCCTTGAATCAACCTTAACAAGTTTTTTTTAGAATTATCAAGTTTTTTTTGATATTTTATAACTTTTATTTTCTAGAAGTTTCACAAACCTAGACACATTTTTCTTGCTAGGTTAAGTTTTATCCTCTTTAACTAAGGAATATTCTTTATCTGAAGATTCACAATTTTTATTTTCATTTATATCATGATAATTTTAATTTAAATACTTCTTGGTAAGGTATTCAGTGGTTTGTACCTTTTCCATAAGACATTTATTTTCCAAAGTTATTTCAGAAAAAAATACAATATTCATATGTTTGATAGTATTTTTGTCTGAAGAAAATTCTGAATAACTATCTCCCCCACTTTTACTTCAAGTGTTAGAAGCTTTAATACTTTTCTTACTCTTAGTCTTTTAATATTTTCTTGGAATTTGTGTCTGAATTTCTTTCATTATTATCTTTCCTTTTTTAGTTTAAGGAAATTGAGTCTGATGTGTCCTATCTTATTAAATTTATAAAAACTAAATTCAACATATTTCTTGTCATTATTTTCTTTATGAATTTTCTTGTATCTATACTGAAAATATTTCTTTCCCACTATCTTATTCATCATTCAATAAATATTTTCTAACTCATTTCCTATTATTTCTAAAGAACTAGAATTCGACTCAATATTCATTTCCTTTTTATTTGAAGACTTTATAAATTTTTTGGATGACTAAAATTTAGTTGGAATAATAAAAGTTTTTGAAAACTCTCCACAATTCTTATTTTTTAGCTTTTCAAAATCTCTCTTAAGTTTGCCTTCATATTTCATGAGACTTCTAATAAGATCGAGTGTTTGATTTTTAATATTTCTCAGGTCATCCAAAGTTTTCCTTTTGGATTCCCATCCGTTTGGAATGATCTTTATAATATTTTTTACCAATATATTATATGTAATATTATTTTCTCCAAGATAATCTATACTATTGAAAATAATCATAATTCTTTAATGAATTTTTTCAACTGATACTGTAGGTATAAAATCAAAGGCTTGATAGTCTACTCTCAATGTATCTCTTCTTGTCTCAATAACTTTAGAAGTTACAAAGTGAGTGAATTATAAATGTTTCCATATTATATTAGCATCTTCACATGAAGATATTAGACTGTATATATTCCTAGTCATGGAACATAATAGAGAACTCCTTACTCTATAATTCAACAGATACTATTGTTTTTTCTAATGAGTAAAAGTAGTAACTTATTTCTTGGGTATCATATAATCTCTAGTAAGCATTAAAAAATTATCAACCACAATATTGATAACAAATGTTTGCATCCTATCTCTCCAGTAATCAAAATCATTAACATCAAAAATCATAGTTTGAATGGGATTGATATTTTATAAAGTTACAACATTAAGTCCTTATATCTTAAAAACAAAAGAAATTATTTTTATAAAAACATGTTAGTGTAAAACATTTATGAATACACAGTTTATAAAAAAACTAAAGAAAACTTACACTTGATAGAATAAGTAAAAAGTCATCAAGTATAAGTAGTATATCCTGCTCTGATACCAATTTTTTGAAAGAGTATACGACAACTTACAAGAGGAGGGGGTGAACTATAGTTTAAAAATTTAAACTAAACAATAACACAAATTCTATTGAAGTAAAATGATTGGACTCAACATTTTCCGATGATCAGAGTATTATAATTATTATCAAAGAATGTTTTATTATATCAGATGAGTTTTTATTGGTATCACATACACAATTATAAAAAGGTTTTTTAGAAAGATAATAATAGATGATAACTTTATAAAACAATGCACAATGAATATTAAACTTGAAAAAGAAAGTAATACAGTATCCTATAAAAGTAATAATGACTTATAAGATACATTAAAATATTTAAATGTTTATCCTTAAGAGTAAAGGTATTCATAAACCCTAACTAAAGGTATCTATACTTTCATACCTACTGTAAGGTCTGTCTTTCCTTACCAGGAAATCCCTTGAGACGATGATTGGAATAACTGTGTCTTCCTATCTCTATAATACCTCAATGCAATGATCAGTGTCTGTCTTCCTTGTCTTGGAAACCCTCAATATGATGGATTGTATTAACCTCTCTCTTTGTACCCCAGAAATCCCTTTATCATTATAATGATCAAACATAGAATACAAAAGAAAATTATTCTAAAGAAAAACCCTAAAAAGGATTCCTTTCAATGAAAACTCTATAAATTATTAGAAAGACTAAGAATGAGAATTTAACACTAATAAATCTTTATAAAACATGATTTGTGAAATGTATTAGCTTCTAACTCTTCAAATGACCATCTATTTATAAAAAATATATCCAACTGTCATATTTTATAGTTATTTGCAACAACCTCAAGCATCATGAACTTGAAATTATATAAATAATAGAATGTCAAATTTCATTTTTTTAGAACAATGAAAATTATATTTTGTATTCCTTATGATAGAAACAAATCCATATATTCTAATTATAAACTTTTGGATAGTCAGATATACTTTATAATTAATTACCAATCTGATAAATGTAATGAGTGTCAGTTTGATGTATCGGTACCGGGGTCAGTTGGATGGTAAACACTTTTTTTAGTACGATATACAATACATAAGTCTAACCACTGGTCAGACCATAGGTCAGTCCAATTTATCGGAAACACTTTCTGTCTGATGGTCCAAATTGAATAATTAAATTTTATATTCATAATACATTAGAAACATTTCTATGTATGGTATAAAGTAATTTTTTCTATAAAAAATATATTAAAACACTAATGAAAAATAAAAGCTAGTAAACATATTTTAAATGAGGTTTTTATGATTTAAAAAACTAAATAAATATAAAATTAAGAAATAAGACTTGTGAATCAACATCAGATTCATCTAAAAAACCCGCATGACCTATCCATGTATCATATGTTCCTAAAATAATGTAAGACTTAAACTGGGAATAATTTTTTGTATCTATATCACAACATAAAGGCACCCAAATATATGTATGCATCAATTATATAGAATAACATACCAAATATAAATCATTAAACATCTAAAACATAAAATATAATGTTTGAAGGACTCCAAATAGAAAAACTAAAACACTTGTGTAGTATTCCATACTACTACTCCTGCCAAATGTGGAAACTT
Source organism: Viscum album (assembly GCA_963277665.1). Taxonomy (NCBI): domain Eukaryota; kingdom Viridiplantae; phylum Streptophyta; class Magnoliopsida; order Santalales; family Viscaceae; genus Viscum; species Viscum album. The sequence continues at coordinate 1,699,600,447 of OY728158.1, read as the reverse complement.
GCATCCCATGTAACAATAGAGTCTTAACCTACTAGAAATATCCTTATAATCCATCAAAAATAAAATAATCCATACTCACATACCTACTTATATCTAAAAATTCATTTTGGAAGCCATATATGCATTGATATTCAAAAATAGGGAAAGAATACATAAATAAGTAGGCCACCACCTATGGTGTCCTTAACATAATTAAATATATAGGTAACATCCCGAATAAAATTTCCCAAATTTCACTCGAGCCTAACTACACAAGACCTTAGGCATGAATCCCAATATTCTAGAGGTTTTTGGCCAAAAAAAGAGAGTCTATGATCAATTTTGGGGATATTATACTCTCTATATCACATTTATCAATAATAATAATAACTAAATATTATCCATAAAATATAATTAAAGTATGAAATTATATAATTATAGTCAAATAAAACCATGAAAAAATAAACATAATCTATTCTATAACAAATGAACAATGCATCCATATAGTCATACACCCTAACAGATCACCCATTGGGCTTATCACATATACAAAATAAAACCAAAGAATAAAATGAAAAAAGGGGGATCTTTTTGTTTCCCCCATCTCACCTCAAACATATCTTCAAATACAGATGATTTACTCTAGCCTGAACACTTTTGAAACCTATAATAAGACCTGTATAATAGAGATGAGGCTAGTACACACAATAAGGTGCCCATGTAGTGTGAGAAATACATCTCAAAAGGTTCATAATAAGTGACCCCAATATAGTCCATGATATACATATGTATTCACAAGAAAAATAAATAAATATAATATATGACATACAAGAATTCATGTCTGATCATCATGTGTTGACCAAGACACGACGATACCTAGATATACATGGATTAACTAATTCTAGAAGAAATAGTGACCTCATGAAACAAACCCCAACACATACTCTAATACCCAATGTAGGGTTTCATACCTTGTCTCAACCTCTACTCACTTAGTTAAGGTAGGTTCATATACTAAAACATGACTGCATATTACTATTTATTGATCTATACCCTTTGACTTAGGGTATAGCCCCATAATTGATCCTTAACTACTTCCCTCTCACTTAGGGTGGGACTCATACTAAACCTTTTCCCTATCACTCATGGTAGGACCTCCAACTAAACCATGAACTCTTCCCTCTCACTCAAATTATGTCATCATACCAAACAACAACCTCTTCTCTATCACATGGGGTAGGTTCTCATAACTAACCACAACCTCTTCCCTCTCACTCAGGGTAGATCTAATACCAATCCATGACCACTAACCTCTCTCTTAGGATAGGGTCTCATGCTAGATCCTGACCACTATACCTTTCTTAGGGTACGTCCCATATTTGATCCTAAACACTAGACATAATTCCCACTATACATATCATACAAAGGACAAATCACACAATTAGATCCTATTACTCAACATCACATAACCCAACCATTATAAGAGGCTTATCTTAATCTCAAACCTCTTCTCAATCGATGTAAGGCATAACCACACCATAGTCTTCAACAAACCACATAACATACTACTATGGGACAACCCATGAAAATCCTAAACATAAATATCCTTGACTAATTACCCAATACAAACTATCCTCATAGGTGCATCTTTCCATTCTAGAGGCTATCGCACATGGCATGTTATATTGAACCTATTGTCCCACCCATATTTCTTTTGAAAGGAAAAAATTAGGAACCTAAAACTCAACAAGGTATCTCTCCACTAATACCTACCCATATCTATCACCCCATGATGACACCATGAATTGAACTTGATACCCGACCTAAGTCGAAATGGATTGGTTCAATTCCTTTTCTAATTCTCATGTCACTATCCTAACCCTGATACCAAGTTCATCCCAAGATAAACCCACAAACAACACATTATAAACCCCTTTCTAAGATTATAGAGATATTATCATAACCCACACCAAGGAACTATCTCATATCTCCCAGAAGAGATATCTCAAAACCATTATTTATAGGAAACCCTCCTCATCAGACTATATTAAGCCTTGAATGACTTAACTTTCTTAGGATATGTACCAAGGATACAACTCACCCTAGGGGGGTACTCTTAACCACAAGTTATATGTACCATTATATCCCTTATTTATCATAGGCTTAATCCCCCCATGTCTACTAACTATACTTAGGAAGGAATAACATAGGCTATACACAACTCATCTTAGTCATCAAGAGCTATCTCAAACCTATTATAAACTAAACCATCATCCTCACCCCCTTAGTTAAAATCTTCTAGGAAATTAAAAAACACTCAATATGTAATAGAGTATTTACTATAAGCCTATAAGGAACTAATCCACATAAATTATTCACTTAGCACACTCTTGGCTCCCGTAAATTTTACCCAAACCAAATTCCCATGAAGTCATACATAATCATGTATAAATATGTATATGGTTAAGTATTATTGGAACTACCTTTCTTGATATGAAGTTACCTACCTTTTCCATACTCACTAAACCTCAACTATGATCATGCTAGACCACACCAAGATATCATAATTCCATGAACCCTTATCTCATTTAAAACTCCCAACAATTGATTATAAATAATTTATATAATTAATTTACCAATTTAAACAAAGGTCTAATATTTATCAGTAACTAAATGATCCACCCTTATCAATAAAACCATATCCAATGGAGTGAAGATTGACTGTATAAAAACCTTGACACATCTATGAGAAAAATATCCATCAAGAGACACTCAAAAAATTTATAATTTTGAAATAAATCAATGAAATCCATAGAAAAATCACTAGGTGAATTACTTCTATTAAAAAAATTAACAACATGGAGAATTTCCCCTCTCTGACACCCTTATTCCATCAAATAATAAATCCCATTAATTTCAAGACAATTTCATAATGATTAAATGGAATCATTATCAAATACTTAGATTAAATTAACTAAAATTAGAGAGGATGAACTAGTGTTAATAAAGGAGGAAGAAGAGAGGGATTTACCTAGCGTATACCCATTGGAACAACCACCCATAAATTAAAAACCAAGAGGGTCCAAGAGGGATACATGGTTGATAAACAAGGGGAGAGGGATACCAAAATTTCTTATCTTGAGCACCAAACTAGGTACAAATAGAGGGAGTGACCCCAAAATTTTGGGTCTAACCTGAATAAAAAACACACACCCAAAACCTACCAGGTACCTAGTTAACCTTCACTGGGTAGTCGGTAAGGAACCAACCACCTAGTTGGGTTCTTATGGCCACCAGGTTGAACTCTAAGGGATATTTACCCTTTACCTCAACCATTAGGCACCCGATAATAACTACAACAAGGATTAAATTTCCCAAAAATACCCTCCTCACTCTGAACTTCTAAGCCTCCTCTTGGGACTCCTAAAAAACTAAACACATATAAAGATAACTCCTAGAGGTGTTATAAATCTGAAAACTCCAATCCAATTCTAAAATCTTCAATCTACCCTACTACAAAACCAAAATTTTAATTCCATCTAAAAGAAAAAACTTTTAACAACAAGTATTATTACAAACTCCATAACACAATACTTCTAATTCCTAATAATCACTCATAATTCTTTCTTGACCTATAATTCATGGATCAGAATATGTTACTACTCCTTGATTCTTATTTCAAACTAAATTGGATACAGTTCAACCACATATTCATTAATCCCAAATACACTATATTTTATTTGAAATTCCCAAATATTTTCCTCCAAACATGATATTAATATTTGATATGATTCCCCAAATACCAATTCCATGCCACCGTATCAATTTATGTATGAAACACTAGTAGATCCACCTTTGAACTATTGGACCAAAAGGCGTGGTGATATGTAAATAGAAGAGGTAGGGGTGAATTGTAGTCTAAAATATGACTAGAAATATTCATTCCACTCTAAGTGTAATTTAATCAGGTGATGTATTCTTCTAATAAAATCATAATATATCATTGTATACATGGTAAATTTCACTAGAATCAAAATCTTTCAGTATTTAAAAAACTATCAAACAAATACAAAAAAGAATAGTTGAAATTAAAAACACAATGTACTATAAAAAATGATCTAAGTATTGAGTAACAACTTAAATACCCATAAAGGATTCTATATACTAAAATAAATTCCAATAATGAAATCCTTCACTTTTACACTAAAGTGTTAGGTGGTTTGTAACTTAAACCAAGGTATCTACCTTACTATTTCTAGAAGCCCTTGATTGAAAACCCATTAGATGGTATCTATATTCATATCCCCAAAAGATACTATTAACACTGATTAGACTCATAAATCTCTAATACCCTAAGATTCATCAACTATAACCCTATAAAAAGGGATATTTCTACCTAAACCCAAAATCTCTTGATCAACCAGAGTGAAAACACCAGCTTCCATAGCCCATAAGCTTTTCTATCTCAATGTATTAAATAATGAAATATTACTACAATAAAAACTAAGAGACTTACAAAATCGAAACACATAGGTTGTAACTCTTAATCCACTTGAAAAAATATGACAACCAAGATCACTTAGAAGAAATAAAATCTTAGCAAGACTTCATTAGAAATAAACTTTCCAACACTTATAAATCACTTATGAATTACTTATGACCCTTGAATCATTGGGTTAAATTTATAGACATCTACTGTAACTAACTTTAATAGTCATATTCTCAGTTCATCAAGTTTATTTTTAAAAATATCATATACAGTTATCCATTTTTCATGGATATAGCTTTGCTTCTATCATTTTATGTGTTCAATTCCACCATGAAAAATTAATGTTCATTGGATGTAATAATTTCACCGATCATAAAAATAGCATATAATAAAAATTCACATAATTTCAAATTAAAAAACTTATATAAAGTGTATTTTATTTAAAAAAAGGATATAAAAGTGGTATCTAACTTAACATGCTCGATCTTCCTCAAAAACACCCAGCCCTTCATGCCAACATTCCATCACCTAAACTGGATCATAGTGCCCTATCTTCTGGATATGTTATGAAAGTTTCTAAAATCATACACCAAAGTACAAAACTAATACTTAGTGTAATTCAATAGTTGGATTCTCACCAAACCAAATCCTTCATCTCAATCTCCCCATATGTAATGTAGTACTCTCGATTTGAGTACCTATAAAAAAAACTATAAAATTATACTTTGAGTTAGCCTTCCAAGAAACGTACTCTACCCAATCACTATAGATGAATTTTACTTTTTTTGTTTATAGAGGAACCAAATGGAATTATTCTATTTGTACATAGGTATCCCAATCATGATCTCAACCACCAACCTACTAATTTATACTACATCATGATTCTACTGACAAAAGGATCATTCATAAAGAAACCAGTATGATGATCCCCTCCAGAGGAGTATTATTATTGTTATCTTTACAATCTATAAATCCCAATCCATGTCTATTATGAAACATAATGATAGGACATAACCAACCATATCATACCCAATCACCAATATGAATCACCCACACCTCTAAGACTAGTATTATCGAAACACAACGCTAATAGTTTACAAATATTATCTAAAAATGAGGGTCACACTCTAATAGTTAAAGGTGAACTCCCCACTATATGGCTTCCCCTTTCCCCTTGAGCACAGACTTAGAAAAGTCCCAACATTATATGCATGTCACTCTTTCCAAGCCACAATAATTTTTTCCTCAATAGCACCTTCTAAGGCCCATGATTGGATCAACTTCACTACAATACTCAGATCCATAACTGAGGTCTGCTATGATAATATATAAAATAACTCCCACTCTCATCAAAACCTAGGGTTGTTATTCCTATAGGTGCGTCAATGAAATCATCGGTTCTAAATCCACAACAAAAATTGAAGAGTACATATCTTATTATTGATTACACCCCAAGGTGATTATTTATCAAGACCCATCAGAGTCCCCTGAATCACCTAAGTAGTCAGGACTAAGAGGTACACACACCACCACCACATCTTATAGAATCCCCCAGAACCTAAAAAATTCTCAATAAACCATAAATAACCCCTTCCAAAAATCCAAATACACAAGATGAATCACATGTAACCTAACTGAATTTACTCCAAAAAACCCTAAATTTATCCTAAGAAACCACACATGATCTCACTCTCCCTTTCTAAGTACATAGTGGTCCTCTAAATAACCTTCTGTCTAGTTATTATCCCACTATCCAAATCAATATCATCAAAAAAACATGTATAAACTCCAATATCACCAAATAAAGAACCTTAATCATACTCTCATGAGTCATATCACAACCATCATAGGCTCATGTTCCTAATAAACTATCTATATATCACCTTCATGTCAACACAAGTCCCCAAAATCACTCTCAATGCTCGCTTTCCCAATGAACCTAATAAATATCACTCATTTGAAGGCCCACCACATGATCACCCACCACTCAATCATCACTCCAAAACCACAAGGTTTAAATCCATTACCTATACACCCTAGAATAAGACATCTAGGATCACCATGAACTATCACATTAAAAACTATACTCAAAACCAATAGAGTGTCAAAATTCCATGGCACAACCCCAGAACTTATATGCGAAATATATGCATCAATCAACACTCAAAAATCTAAAATTTTGAATAAAATCAATGAAATACATCATAAACACACTAGGATATTTACCACTGTCAATATGATGAAAAAATGAGTGGTGTTTCACCTATTTCAATTCCCTGAAACTATCTCATAATGAATCCCATTCAATTTAGGATGATTCCACTATGCTCTAGTGGAATCTTCATCAAATCCATTTATGGAATCAAAAAAATAAAAGAGGAAGAATAGGGGATAATTAATAGGGAATAATAGAGTTATTTATGTAGATTCAATGCACTAAAGCAAACCCTAACCAACTAATAACCAAGCGGTATCCAAGAGGCATAGTGGGGTAGAAATAAGTGGGAGGGGTTTGGACCAATTCTCTCTCTCAAGCATCTAACCGAGTAAAAACAAAGGTGGGGGTGATGCCAAACTTATGATTTTTTTTTTCTGATAAAAAACCCACCAAGAACCCTTCAGGTACTCGGTAAGTCACTAACCACCCGATGGGGTTCCACTGACCACCCAGTGGAACTCTAGGGGAAACTTCCCTTCTATCTTATCCATGAGGTACCTAGTGTTCACTATAATAAAGATGGAGTTCACACCGGGCCTCTCATTTCACTGAACAACCAATCCATATCCCATGACACCATAAAACACCCAATCATGTGAAATGGAAGAAATTAGATGTGTTCAAACTCTCAAAACTCTGATCAAGATATGAATTCCCTAATCACCCATGATTGAGATCCAAAATTATAATTCCCTCTAAAACTAATGACATGTAATGATGTAGATCATATCCACGAGTAAATGTATGATACGACATTATATGATAGAAAAATAAAAAATATATAGAAAATTATTGAACAAAAATATTCCAGTTATATGTTACTACTAGGAAAAAATAGTAAAAGATAAACCTTTGATGATGATCTCCCATATTTTTACAAAATCACTCGGTAAACCATTATACCTACTTTGATCCAAACTCAAGAAAAATTATACTTAAATTTGTTAGTGCCAATGATTTATAAATAAAGATTATATATTTTTGGTAAAATCTATAGGTAAAACCCCCATTTATTCAAATTACATCCCTTTAAATTTAACACCCTGATATTTTTTAATATATTTTTCTCTAAATTAATACTACATTTTCTAGCTTTCTCGACACACAATGCTGAACTAAAATGAGTTGAAAAATATTATATGAATATTATTAAGAAAATATAAAAATAATAAAACCTATAGTAAATAAAAATATTGTAATAAATTAAAAATTCATACAAAGTAGGGTTAAGAACATTGAATGTTTTAAAAAGGCATTTTTCAACAAAAGTAGTTTACTTTTATATTTTGTATATTCATTTAAAATACAAAATTATAAATTTTAGAATTTGAATTTTGTAAAATTAATTTCATTTTTGGATTAAGGATTTCAAATTATAATAGAATAAATGTTTTATATTTTTCTGAAATGGTTGATTTTTAAGTGAATAGTAAAAAATATAGTTTTTAACAAAATTATAAATTTTATGACTATATAATTATATAAGAAAGACTTAGAGTTTTATTAAAAAATTTAATCATTAAAATATTTATTTAAGGTGTAAAATTATTCATTTTAAATTTTATTCTAAACCTATAAAATCTATTTTAAAATTTTAGTACTTAGGTAACATTTTATTCCAATTTAAAAATATTTTTCTGTCTTTTCTTTTAATTAAACATTTTTATGCTAAAATTAAGTTTTGGATTTCATTGAAAGACCATTTTTTATTTTTAAAATAGAAAAAAATTCAACATTAAAGTCAATAACATTGGTAATTTTATGCTACACATTATTTATATGCTTAAAAACACTTGAAAACATTTTTTCACACTATGTACAGTAATCTTAAAATTCACTTTTATAAACTTTAGAAATTTTATTTTATATAATTATTTTAATATTTAAAATAATAATTTTAAAAAGAGGTGATAAGGTCAATTTTAATTTTAGTTATTAATATTCATTATAAGGTTAAAAATTATTTGTCACACTTAAAGTAAAGAATGTAAAAAGATTTTTACTAAGTTTAAAAACATAAATTTTTAAAAAAAAATTCATATAATGTGGATAGGAAAAAACTATTATACTATATTATTTTACCATTTTTACCCTTTCACCCTTGAATAGTGACAAACCATTATTGAAATATAATGTGTACTTCAAAAATTAACCTTCTCTTCACTAATAAAATGGGATCACTTCCACCACTTCATGTTAAACCTATACCTTATAATTTAATCCTTAAAATAGTAAATTATTCACTTGATATAATAATATTATATGCTCATAATCCTATGTTTTAAATTATTTTTCCTAAGTCTTCTATTTCTAAGGAGTTTTCAAGAGAAATTCCAAGTTATCAACATGAGTAGTTCTTCATCCTTACTCTTTTCTTCTTAAAATTCCTCTTTGAAAAAAAATTATATCCAAACTAAAATAAAAAAAATAAATATTATTAACATTCCTTAATGTTATTATATTAATATATCAACCATTATTCAATCCTTTCCATCCACTAACAAAAACAAAACAATAATGATCATGTGTAGGGAGGAGTAATGCCTCCACAAAACGATGAGGTTTATATTTTCATTACTACCTATAATGACCAGAAATAAGGATGAATTTAATGAATTAATATGTTCCCTATGTCAAAATTATGATTATCAGACAATTATTTATGATATACTTTCATTCTATACCATTCATTGAGAAATGAAAAAGTTAATCATAGGTATGTGCAGACTACTGGATCCATGAAAGATGAATTGAATTTGTCATCACCACCCTTAATAGATGATTCTAATAATGGATTTAATTAATATAAATGATATTTATGACTTTTAAAAAAATTAAAAGTTATATTAACATTACATAGAAACATGTCGAAACTCATTAAATCGTTATAACATGCTCTCATTTGGGTCAGTTTCATCACCTACGTGAACAATGTTATAATATTGATATCATAAATAATTAAGGAATGAAATATATTGGTAATATAATGTATTTATAATATTTTAAGTATTCTTGAAATTTTTATTAATATTTACTATATATATTTATATACCACCCTTTGATTGTTAAACAAGATGAAACTAGTTCATCACAATTTTCTTTTTCACAAACCATACCTATGTATTTAACCCAATGAAATGGTAATTAAGAAATAATTTGACATAAATGATTAATTTATCTTAAAAAAACTTGGAATGATGAAATTTGAACAAATAAGTGTGAATCAACCCAGGTCACTATGAAACTTATCTGAAACTAACAATAAAAAAATTATAACATCTGATGATTAAAATAAATTCTAATCGGATAACTTATTTGTGATATATGATTATAAATTTTATGTATAAAATGTAATATAGTTAAATAAGTCTCTAAAAGGATTGATTAAGGTAGTTATATTCATTTTATAGGAGGTTAGAACACATTCAAATAAATAGGATTTAAGGTAAATGTGTTTTGTCTCAATTTCCTTTCTTTGATAAATATTTTATTTAGGAACTTAATTTCATTTAAATGGTGTGTATACTACCTATAAAATAAATAATATAATGGATTATATTTTATTCATGTTATTTTAAGTTCAATTTTAGCCCCTCTCTTTCAAGTAGTTTCTATTAAAACATTTATTAATCTGTAAAGGATATTAATAATGAAAAACTACTTTCTTTGAGTTATGATATTTCTTCTTGAAATTATTTATTCAATTCTTGTATTATTCCACTATAAAATTTTATTATATTATTTTATATCTTCATATTTAAGTAAAAAAATAATTTTTAATTCAAAAATCCTTCCGTGATGAATTTCTTCCCCATAAAATTATGAAATTCTTAAGAATAATTTTCATTCTCTTTTATGATAATTTTTATTCCATGTCCATATTTTTCCTTCCCGCTAAAGTTATCCTTTATATTTGGAAACCTAACTATTTTTTTTCTCATTTTATATTCTTATTTACCTTCTTATCTTTTCAAAATTAAGTTTTATTAACCCTTTTTATGATTTGGGTTTTCAACAAAGGTATTTCAAGATATTAGAAAGGTTTTCCATACTTTCAAAATCAAAAGTTTTATATTCTAATAAAAGTTTTATCTAAAAAACCCTTATATACAATGAAAGTATTTTTTATTTAACATAATATTTTTAAAATTAATATATTTCAATAGTTTTCACCTCACCTTTTTGAAAAGTACTTTTGAATGTGACCTATAACTTCATCTTTTATGGGGATGGTAAATATATTTTCTAAAAAAAATTAATAGTTTTTCAAATTGTATGAGAACTATTCATTACTGTAAAAACCTAGGTATTGATATAATAAATCACTTTTATTTTTTTATTCATTATAAAAATATTAATTAATTTTTTAATCAAAATGGAAATAGCTTTAAATAAACTTTTTTATTATAAGGTTTTATTTAAAAGTTTAAATTATAAATTTTATAATTTTGAATTTGAAAAAATTAATATCAATTTTTAAATCAGAATATCAAAATTTACTTAGGTTTCAATTTTTGGATTTTTTGGAAAATTTTTATTTTTCAGTGAATAGTGAAAAATGCAGATTTTAATAAAAATGTCATTTATTTTCAATGAATTAAGTAATTTTAGAGTCCCATTATGTTTTGAATATGAATTAAAGTAGCATAAAAATTATTTATTTATATTTAATCCACTTAAATTATTTTTAACCAACTTTATATTGTAATTTAGTATTAGTGTTTTTTGGGTTTAAAATGGGATTTTTCTGAAAACTGTTTTAAAGTGCTTCATGTTTCTACATTTTAATTAATTAAAATAATTAATAATGAGTAATGTTTAAAATTAAATTTATAGATTATATATAATTAAATATTAATTTATATTCATACAATTATTATTATTAGTTATATAATTAATATAAAATCATCTTTTTCATGAAAAATACACTTCTTGAAAAACCGTTTTTCATCGTGTTTGCAAGTTTTATTTTAAATTAAAATTTCTCTATTCTTTGAAATTAATTTGATAAAATAGATTTCATATTTTTAATAATTATTATTTATATTATAAAATAATTTTAACTTAATTTTTTACCATAATTAATAGTGAAAATAGTAAAAATTAATTACCGTGATTAAGGAAAAATGGGTTTACCAGGGGTTAAACTAAAAAGATAAGGATCAAAATGACCTAATAACTTGTCAAAAATATATTTTATGGAGATATTTTGAACTCATAATGTATAGGGTTATATAATGGTCAATTTTTTGTCCTTTTTTCTTTTGATAAACATGGTTAAATCTATTTCTTTTAAAAAATTACAAGTGTTCCACCCACCTCAATTATAAAATGTCACCTCCTCTCCATCCCTCTTCACAGTTACAAAACCCATTGGTTTAACCAATGCCTTCCCAAATAGATTTATAAGTTCCCTTAACTCATTCTAGAAGCCTTATTTTTATTATTAATCCAATCTAGGAATACCTTAGGTATAATACTAAAGAGGTGGTTTGAGAAGAGGTAAAATTTATAACTATGTGATTTTGTTTTATTTCTTTTTTAACATATTTAAAATATTCTTAAACTATGATTATATAATTGAAAAATTATATTACATATAGTAAGATTTTATTATGTTAATATAATATCCTAAATCCATCTCATCTTCCATCAAATGGGATAGGAAATCATTATTCATGTGTATGGCGGACTACCGCCTCGTGAACCAATGTCATTAGTTTTCTACAATTTACTCTAATGGATTGTTTAAAAGATGGATTTAAAGTATATATATTATATTTTTAACATATTCATACTTATGGAGTTATTATATCACATATAACTTCTAAATTTCCATTCCATGGGGGATATGGTAACGTCGCTCGTATGTACAGTGGACTACCGCCATGTGAAGTGATATGATTCACTTTTCAATAATGATTTACATTGAATGTAATAATGATAAATTTAATGAAAATATTTGATATAAATGAAATAATAATTATATTCATGACATATTTATCATTCTAAAAATATAATATATTATTTTATTTCTTACTCTGAGAAATGATAACGTCATTCGTGTACGTGTGCACTATCACCTCCACAAAGTGATGTGATTCTTTTTTTAATCACCAAAACACATATACAACATATATAAGTATATTTAATTAATAATATGGTATTTATTATATGATTATATTTATGTAAATATAAAATATTACTTACCTTCTTTCCATAGATATCATTGAAAAATGGAAATGTTACTCATGTTCATGTGTGGCCTATCATCTTCATGATTGTAATTTAGTTAATTTTCCAGAACCATATTTCATAATTGTTTTTAAAAATTATTATATATATATATAAATATTGCAAGTATTTCATGGTTATTATTATTTATATTTTTAATAATGACCTATTTTTCCAATAGTCAACCTACCGAAGTAATTTTTGACACATAAGCCAAATATTGTTGAAACACCTGACATAAACTTAATTGATTATGTAATTGTAGTGAAATAAAAGGAATAATAACATTAAAAAAATTATCAAGTGACTGAAAAATTAACATAGGTTTATTATTCATGAAGATAAATAATGTACATAACAAGTTGGACTTAAGGTAAGGGGCTTCATTGCAATTTAGTTTCATTGAGGAATATTCTAATGTTATCCACCTATATTCTTTTATAAGGTGTATATATAGATAATTTGACATGTTATATCATTAATTCATATCTTCTAATTAAATTTAAAAAAAATTAATGTTATTCTTTCATGGTTATTATGATTCAACTATTTCCTAAGGGATGAGGGACTTTTATTTTTAAAATTTCTCTTTTAAAGTTATTCTTTCAACTATTTCTCTTATATTTACATATTTTTAAAATGATTTTATGAAAGTTATTTATATAGAAATAAATAGTTTATAATTTAAATTTTATGAATCTTATAACTTTATTTCAAATATTTTCAAATTAATATTTTGTCATATTTTATACGGGGCGGTTTGAAAAATGACAAAAGGAATGTTCTATTATAATGTATACAATGATAATTAATTTTTTTCCACTATAACAATTATTTGAAGTTTGGATTCCTTTATAAGATTGTATGTCTTATTTAAATAAAAAACTTCTTCCCTGTTTTGGGTATTTTGGTATTTAAAATGTTTTTTTCAAAAGAAATGGGTATTTTGGTATTGAAAATGGGTTTTAATAAGAAAAGTGCATTTTGGTGTTGAAAATGGTTTTTTAAAAGAAAAGGGTATTTTTGTATTGAAAATATATTTTCAAAGGAAAATGGTGTTTTGATATCCAAAAGTGATTTTCTTATGAGTTTAAAGTATTTTTTCAGATGTTTTTTGATGGAAAAGTGCAAACATATAAATTTTATATTCATGATATAGTACTTGATAATTATACATAAGAAATGGGTGCATGTAGATTGTTCCGAGTGAGCCCATTATAGGTTATATGATGGGAGTTCCCCAATAGTTTCGGGTGATACTGATATAGCTTATATTATGGGTGCAACTAGATAGTGATCCAATGCCTTGGGTAGTGTTTCCTTTCTTAACAGTAAATGTTGGAGGAGTTACAAAAAGGTTTCTCCTATGGATTTAACTAGCCTCCAGTAACTTTGGACACAGGTTTAAAATATTTTATGAATGTGATGCTCTGAGTTACGAAAAATGGTTTTTAGTCACTTGGTATGGGTTTTAAAGGATTCCTTTGACAAACAATTGTGTGCGCTTTTCATGTGAAAGTGTTTTATTTCATACACCCAAAGAACGTTGAATATAAATGTAAGCATTACATGAGTTTTCATATTTTTCACTAAAAAAATGGTTTTCTTTATTTTTATGTCCCTTATTGAGATTTTTTTTCTTATTCCACATTTTAAATGTATGTACATAAGGTTCAAGTATTTTTGGGTGAATAGAATAAGTCAGGTTAAAATTCATGATGATTTTCCATGAAAATAAATCGTGCTTTATTTTAAAGGTTTTACATTATGGAAAAATGGATAACAATTAGAAGTGACCACATTTTATTATATGGTTTTGTAATTTTTTATTTTGGAACTAGTTATCTAAAACTATAAACTTGAAAAGATCCTTAAAGTGAAAGAAATTGAATTATTGACTAAAATTCAAGATTATGTTATGTTTAAGGATGGTTCATTATAATTACAAACCTTCCTTTCTGTGTTTTTAAATGATTATAACTCTTAAAGGAATTCTTGATTTAAAAAAAGGATTTTAAAGGCTGGTGTTTTTAAGAAATAATTATCTTGTCTTTTTAAAGAACCATTATTTTATAAGATTTGTCTTCTAAAAACACATTTTTGTTATAAAAGTTATTATTTAAATATTTTTATCAAGCTCAATGTATTTAATTTTATAGAAAACATTTTGAGGGGTTCGTTAAGTATTTCAAAAAGTGGTGTTTCTTCATGATTTTAAAATTGATTTATCTAATAACCTCATAAGTGTGTTTTTCATCTATGTCAACATCCTTTGGCTCCATTATATTAAAATGAATATATGTTTTTATACCAACATCCATATTATTTATATGCATGGATTATGGAATGTTCTTGGAAAGTTTTTCATGAAACCCATCTCTTTTCCACAGGTTAATTAAGTGATGTTTAAAGTATGAATTTTTTCATATTCTAATTGAAAACATATGTATGTATGATTTTTATTATGAATTATGTGGTTCTATATATATCCCTATAATTCATTGGTAAAGTTTATATCTAATGAAAAGGGTTTAAAATATGATTATCTCGAGCTAAAGGGTACATGATAGGATTATCCTAAACCAAATGGTATATGATAGGATTATCCCAAGCCAAAGGGTATATAGGAAGATTATCCAAAGCCCAAAAAATATGGTAAGATTATCCTAATCCAAAAAAGGGTAAATGGGTGGTAATAACTAGATCAATAAGGGTACATGAGTGGTAATACCAAGACCAAAATGGTACATGTATGGTAAGAATAATATTAGGAATGTACACAGGTGGTTAGATAAAGCCCAATAAGGTACATGGGTGGTTAGCACAATCCTAAAATATTATTAATGTATTAGTAGGTATCCTTGACCTGTTATTTATATGATAATGTTTATCCCACACTCTTATTTCATAATATTATACCTATGTTATTCTCCATGGATCATTTTTATTATCTCTTGATTCCACACTCTTTTTTCATATTGTTTGTTTGTTTATTTGAGATTACTTATACTTCTATCATGACTTATGAAAAAATATTACTATTTTATGTTCTTTTTAATAATATATTCCTCTCTTGATGTTTTTTTCTTATATCCTTATGATATAATACTTGATGTAACATTGACAACTTTTCCCTTACTAAGTGTTTGAGCTCATCCCTTTCTTATCTTTCAATTCCCCTTATATAAAGGTGACTACAACCTATAATTATTCTAAAAGGGAGTATAGTTTAGTTCAAATGTAGAGAAATGTTCACAACTGTTGAAAAATAAGTTGCTTATATATCTAATATTCAAAGACATTAAATCTTTCATTCTTTGGATTGTGTGATTAATATGAAATGTATTGTTTAATTTATAGTAATATTGTAAAACAAAGATAGGTTCATATAATTTTGTATCAAAGACCATGTTTAAATAAAGTTTTTTTAGCACCGAACCCTAGAGTGTGGGTCTGGGGAAACTTAGGTGGAATCATAGTAGGATTTAGTTATTTTTTAGGATTATTTTAGTTATTTTTAGATATTAGGATAAGATAAATTTTGTAAAAACCTTAAGAATAAGTATATATATAAGAAAACATCTTGATTTTTTGGTAAATTATAAATCACATCCTCATCTGAAAGATAGAAATTGGATGAGGTTGTATCATAAATTCACCTAGGGGTAATCAGATTAAAAAGGTTATTTTATCATCAACCCAATCACCACTTGGTGCACTATGAGTAATCTTGAGACTAAACACTTGGATAAACACTCCCGAGAGATATCATTTTGTTGATCATATGCTCTTTATGAAGCATCAAAAAGGATTTTAGAACATCTTTATAGTAAGTTAGATAACCTAACAAGAATATGACCATGGATAACCTAGTTTAGACTGAAGTCCTTATAGATTTATCCCATTATATCATAATTGATAAAAAAATATCATAGGTTGAAATGAAGGTGTCCTTGGAGTAGAGATCTCATGATTGAGTTTTCATATTCATACGGTCATTTACTCTGATTTTATTGGATATTATCATAACCACTTTGGTTTTAGTATTTCGTTGGAAATATGATCATGAAAATGAATTTGTGAAATTTATGTCCCTAGAAACTCCTATAACTAAATAAGGAAGCACATTTGGTATAGATGGTTGGGATAAAGAAAAAATCTTAATACATACTTATCATGAGAGAAATGGTAAGACTCATAGTATCTAAGATTGTGAGGTTTATATATCAATATAAAATATATGGTGAGTTTCTTATAGATCCATTAGTATCTTTCATTAGTAAAATATAATTAAAACTCTCAGAACACAATTTATTTAATACAGGAGAATGAAAAACCCTAAGATCTTGGAATATATTATTTCCTCTAAATTAATACTATGTTCAATATCTTGCTTCACATACAACAATGAACTAAAATGAGAAATGAAATAATAGATTAATATTATTAATAAAATTTAAGAATAAAAAAATCTCTATTAAATAAAAATATCAAAATCTATCAGAAATACATAAAAAATATGATTAAGAACACATAAATTTTTTAAAGGGCATTATCTAATAAAAGTAGTTTTCCTTGATAATTTATATTTTCATTAAAAATAAAAATTTATAAATTTGATAATTTTAATTTTTTAAAATGAAAATAATTTCTTTATTAATCATCTCAATATTATCTTAGGAAGAACATATGGTATTTTTCTAATATAGTTTATTTTTAAGTGAATAGTGAAAGATAATGTTTTTACCAAAATTATAAATTTTATGACTATATCATTATATAGGAAAGACTTAGAAATTTATTAAACATTTTAATTAATATAATATACATTTACAAGGTAAAATTATTCATTTTAATTATTATTAATAACCTATTAAACCTATGTTTAATTTTTATAACTTAAGTAATATTTTATTCAAATTTAAAAATAGTTTTCAGACTTTTCTTTTAATAAAAATTTTTTATAGTAAAATTAGGTTTTATATTGATTTTAATTCCAAAAAAGAATATTTGTTTTAAAATAAACAAATTTGAATCATTAATTTCAATAACATTTATAATTTTATGGCACACATAAATTTTAATCTTAAAAATATACTTTTTCAAAAAAACTTTTTTTATGCATTATGTGTGATAATAATAAAATTAACTTGGATAACCTTTAGAAATTTTACTTTATGAATATATTTTAATATTTTAAATCACCATTCTAAAAAAATTTAATAATATATATTTTAATTTTTTTGTTTGTATTAATTACCAAATTTAAAAACGTTATTACCATGGTAAATATAAAAAAGGTAAAATCATTTTACTATGTTTAAAAGGAAAGTTTTTTAAAAAAACATGAAATAAAATGTATTTATGATATTTGTAACTTCCAAAACTTTTTTCCTCTTTTAGTTTCAAATTTTTTGAGCCTTTTACCCTTGAATTGTGACATGCCGTTGTTGAAATACAATAGGAACTTCCAAATTTACCCTTTTATTCACTTATAAAATGGGATCACTTCCATCAAATCATGATACACCTATACCATATAATTTTATCCTAAAAATATTACAATAATATATTACTAGAGTATTGTATCATGTTCATAAACATCTGTTCACAATTAGTTATCCTAAGGCCTCCATTTCTATGTAGATTTCCATGAGAAATATGAAGTACTCGATATGAGTATTTCTTACTCCTTTGTCTTTTGTTATAAACCTTCCTCTTAATTTTGTTATAACCAAAATAATATAATTAAATATGAATTATTAATACACTATAATATTATTATATTAATTTATCAACCATTTTTCAATCCTTTCCATCTACTAAGAGAAACAGAACAACATTGATCGTGCAGACTGCCAACTCTACGAAGTGATGTAGTTCATTTTTCATGACCAACTCTCATAACTGGTAAAAAGGATGAATTTAATTAATTATTATGATTAATATGTCACAATTATGATTTATAAATCTTAAATTATCTTATATGTATTTATTCCATCCTATTACTTGTAAAATGGAATCATCAATCATCCATATGTAAGGATTATCACCTCTACAGAAAATGAATTCATTTTTTCATTACCAACATCCATGGATGGTTATAAGAATGAATTTAATAAATATATATTATATTTATTAAATTTTTAATTTTTTTCTTAAAGTTATATTAACATTAATGAAAACATTTCCCTGCCCATTAAATCATTATATCACGCTCTCATTTGGGTCATTTTTACCACCTATGTCAACAATTTTATAATATTTGTGTCATGAATGATTAAAGAATATTAAATAATGGTAATATCATGTTATAATGATTTATATAATATTTATTAACTATTTTGGAAAAGAATTTAATATTTAATATATTTATTAATATACCACCCTTCGATCATTGTACACACTGAAACTAGTTCATCACAATTTCTTTTTCATGAACCATATCCATGTCTCTCACATAGTGAAAAGAGAGTTAATAAATAAATGAAAAACAATGATTATAATATATTTAATAATCTAGGAATCATGAACTTTTTAACAATACGTGTGAATCTACCCCAGTCACCAAACTTATACAAAACAAACAATCCAAAAATCCTAACATCTGGTGATAAAGATAAACTGTAACTAACATATATGTGATAGATGTTTATAAATTACATGTATAAAAGGTAATATATTTGAATAATTATATTAAATTATTTATTAATATAATTATTTCCATTTTATATAAGGTTAGATCATTTTTTATTAATCTTGATTTAAGGTAAGGGTGTTTCGTGTCAATTTCCTTTCTTTGAGATTTGTTTTGTTTATACACCTTATTTTATTTAAATAGTGTATATATTTCCTATTAGATATATCATATCATGAATTATATTTTATTCATGATATTTGAAGTTCAATTTCAATCCCTCTCTTTCAATTGGTTTTTATTAAGATATTTCTTAAGTTGTAAAGGTTATTGATAACTAAATAATTATTTCTTTAAGTTGGGATATTTCTTCTTGAAATTGTTTCTTCTATTCTTGATTTATTCCACCATAAAATTTTATTATATTATATTTTATCTTATTATTGATGTAAAATTTATTTTTAATTCAAATATCCTTCCATGATGAATTTTTTCCTCATAAATATATGACAACATTAAGACCAATTCTCTTTCTCTTTAACGATGATTTTTCTTCCACATCCATATTTTATTTTCCCACCACTAATATCCTTTATATTTGGAAAAATAATTATTTTCTATCTCAAGTTAACTTCATATATTCCTTATCCTATTTTCAAAATAAATTTTTATTAACCCTTTTTATGATGTGGGTTTTCAAAAAAAAATTAAAATATTTAAAAGGTTTTCCATCCTCTCAAAATAAAAGTTTTTATCTTCCACTCCACATTTACCCTAAAGACCTTTATATAATTTTCAATGCTCCATTATTGAATATATTTTTTTAAAACTAAATTTTAAAAAAAATCAATTTACATTTTTGAAAATGAATTTTCATTGTGACCCATCAATTCGTCTTTTATGAGTATGGTAAAAACATTTTCTAAAAAATATTTTGCGGTTTCTCTCACCATATATTAATTATTCATTATAAAACTTCTTTTATATGTTTCTAAATGGTTTTTCAAATTATTTTAACACTTAATTATTTTTTAAATAAAATAAAATATTATTATATTTTTCAAAAGTAAAATTTTTATATTTAAAATAATTATTTATTTTAAGAAATGAATTTTAAAGGTCTTTATTTTTAAGAAGGAATTATTTATAATTTTTTAAAGAACCTTCCTCTTATAAAAATTTTATTATGAAAGCTATTTTTGGTTTTGAAGTTTAATCTTTAAATTTTTTTAACATGATCAAATTATTTCATTTCAAAGAAAATATTTTGAGGAGTTTTCAATCATTTCAAAAGGGGTGTATCTTCATGTTTTTTAAAGTGATTTATCCAATAAATTCAAATGGGTTTTTTCATCTATGTCAATATCCTTTGAAATTTATTATGTTACATTATGGATATGATTTGTGTTTTCATCCATATTATTTCTCTTTGTTTCTTATAGAATATTCTTGGTAAATTTTTAATGAAACCCATCTATTTTCCATAAGTTAATTAAGTGATGTTTGAATTATGAATGTTTTCGTGTTCTAATGTCACACATATGTATAGATGATTGTTATTATGAAGTTTGGAGTTTTATATATCCCTCCAATGCATTACTAATGTTTATATATCATGATCTTAAAAGGGTTCATAGGAGTATTGTCCCATGATAAAGGGTGCATGAGAGGATTATCCTAATCCAAAGGGTACACAAATTTTTTATCCCAAGTCAAAGGGTTCATAAGAGGATTATCCCAAGAACAAGGGCGTATATAAGGATTATATCAATAACAATAAGGGTAAATTGTTGGTAATCCTAGGTCGAGGAAGGTACACAGGTGGTTATCCCAAGCCTATTATGTGATGAATTTATTTTTGGGTAGCCTTGATATATGATTTATATACTTAAATTTATTCCACAATTTTATTTAATAATCTTAATCCTATGTTATGTTCTATGTATAATGTTTATCATATCGTGATTCCACACTCTTTTTCCTTGGTATATGTTTATTCATTTGAAATTACATGTACTTCTACTATTGAGGTGGCTGAATCTTTTTATACATAAATATTACATCATTTTAGATAAATATTTAATATGTATCATAACAATACATTCCCTGGAACAATAAAGGTTTATTTTATTTAGATACTAGATATATAATCATATTATTTCATGAAATATCTTAAATATATCCCACAAAGTTCTTCTCACATAGAACACTTATTAGAAATACCCTACTTAAAACCTTTATTTAAAACCTGTAAAAATGAAAACAAAATAAAGGTTGAGATTAAATTCCTAGGAAGGGAAAATATAAGAGACGTAAATCAATGATCATAAGTGAGTATAAACATAAGGGTATGAGAACATGATCATAAACTATGAAATTCACAACCAATTAGTCAAATATTAGTATTCATGATTCACGGAATAAGGCTTTCTTATAACAAAATACATAAGTTATTAGATTTTGGAATCATTAATAATCAATCGTGAGCTATGATAATATATCATAAGAATATGATATAGGTTTTTTGACTACACATAATCATAGAAAATAATTTACTTAGTCAAGTTTCCCTACCAATACTGTCATAGTCAATAGGTTTCACTCACGATTCTATTATTTCCTTTATTAAGGTTTAGTATAAAAACTATCATATTGGAAAGTTTCCCATATTTAACTAGTTTTAATCTTTTTTAAATTACATATTATCTCATGAGATATCCTTTTTTAACCAATTCACTAGAGGACTATATATTTCTGGACCCACTCATCACATAATGAAAAATATACATAGAAGTGCCATAAGATCATAAAACATTCATCAATTTATCATATCATAACCCATGGAAAGGTAACAGGTTTCATAAATATTCCATAATTTTATCATAGCATAACTTATGTAATAAAAACATATTTTATATAGATTTCAACATAAATTAATTAACTTGTGGAAAAGAAATGGGATCTATATAATCATACTTAAATCGTAATAATCCATCCAAAGAATGAAATTGTATAGTATATTAAGATCATATCCCTAGTAAATAATAAAAATTCTTAAAGTACGTTGGCATAGATAAAAAATACCTTTAGGAGAGCATTTGAAAATTTCTTTTAAAACAATAAAAATACCCTTTTCTTTTGGTATCTTTAAAAACTAAAAATTCCCAAAATATTGAGAAAAATATTTTCTTTTAAAATAACCATGGAAGCTTGTAATGTAATCTTGAATTTAATTAATATTATTTATGGTTAGAAAATTCAATTGTGAGGTAAACATTAAAATAATGATTTATTTCACACTTTTTGTATAAAAGTGATAAATAACCAATTCAGAAAACATTATAAAAATTCATTTTTTAAACATTGAAAATAAATTTAAATATGGTTAAAAATCACTTTAAAAAATCAATGTATCATAGAAAATAATATTCTTGAAATTTTTTTAAAGAACAAGGACATGGAAGAAAAAGTTCATCAAACAAAGTGGAAATAGGTTCAGTATCTCAAAAAAACATTTTATCAATCATTTTAAGTAAAAAAAGAGTTAAATGGTAGTATTACTTGAAAATATATTAATTAATATAGGAGAATAAAATATATGGGGTTTAAAGGATAATATCTATATTATTTCCCTCAATTTAAATTTATCATAGAAAATGCAAAAAAGAAATGTGATAGTAACATAAACCCTTACCTCAAGTATCTCCTTTCCTTAAACACATTAAAACCCACTTTATAATAAATTTATATTTATTATACATCTATTATATAACTATATTCATAGATAACTTACTATGTTTCATTCCTTTGTAATTTATAATTATCCTTTTATTAAGAGTTCTTTATTAAAATGTACATTCATGTGAAAACTGGTTTATTTCTATAACTTGCACCTTGTTCATGGTTTTATTATCTCAATAATCTTAATCATATCATAATTATCATATTTAATCATTATATATACTTTTATAATCATTCATATAACATATTGATGAAGAATTAATTACATTGTGGATATGGTTGTCCACATGTATGCACATGTGATGTTTTAACTTTTCGATGGATGAAAGGAAATAAAGGTGTATAGTAATTCACCTTCCCAGAATCATTATTATATCATAAATATAATTTAAAAACATGAAATATATCCTTATTAATATACATGTAAAAGGGAAATAAAAAAATTATTACATCGCTTTTTGGAGGTGGAAACCCACAAATACATACGAATGTCATTATCATTTTGCAATCGGATTGGAAGGAGAGAAAAAGTGGCTATGCCATTAATATAAAAACATATCATTTCAATTATGATACTAATTATATCATGTTAATATGGTGATATAAAATTTAGAGTATGTTTAAGAAGAAAGAAACATGAAAAATATCGGTAAGTACATAAACATATTCTTCATGTGTCCACCTTTAAAAAATACCTTAATAATTCTTGGTTTAGTATTTTGGAAAGACCAGGACCTCAAGGTAATGAATAATAATGTTGTTTGATTAATTGGGTAGATATTTTATGATCTAAATGTCTCAAGTGGTGGGTATAATATAGGATAATAGGTTCCCTTTTATAAGTGAGGGGAGTGGCACACTTGTAATTATTAATAATATTAAAATATAATAAAGTCACTCTCATCGGAAAGTGGCCCCATAATTCGATCATGTTTGGAGATAATATTATATAATATCGATATAACTTTATAAAATTGTATTTTAAAAGTTTTTAGGTCAACTTAACCCTTATCTATTTAGTTTAACCCCTTGTTAACCCTTGTAACCTTTACCGTAGTATTAAATTTTTACCTTAGTTACTATTCAAAATAGCCAAAAATTAAGTTTAAATTATTAAATAAAATTAATTATTATGATTAAAAATATTCAATCCATTTTATAATAGTCAATTTCTGTAAGTGGTAAAAACTCATTTCAATATAAGTTCTCAAAATACAATGAAAATTATTTAAAAATGAATTTTTAAGCATAAAACTTGATTTATTCTTATTCCAAGCCTTCTAAAATACATTACATTAATGTTAAAATATTTGATTGATTTTATTATATTAAAATTTCCTTAAAATAATTAATCAATATATATTAATTTAATTTATAAGATAAAAACACATTATGTGCATAAAAATAGTTTTTTATAAAAATATAACTTTTTACTTAAAATGATTTTATTTTCATTTATTACCAATTGATAACCAATTAATTCAATTTATAAATGCATAAAAAAATATTTTTTCAAAATTGTGTGAGTCCTATTAAAACCCTTTAATACAATGAATAGGCAATAACTATTACATTAAATAATAATATTTCAAAATTAAATCATGATTCATTTAAACCCGATATTATTTTTAAAGTAAGATATTAATGAAATGAATTTTATTTAAAGAAAAATATATCATAAAATATTAGGTGTTACATTTTACCCCCTTGTAATAATTTCTCACTTGAAATTCTATTACCCAAACACAAATAACTAAGGATACTTCTGCGTCATCACATCCTCAGGTTCCCTTGTATCTTACTCAAATTTATGGCTTCACTACAAAACTTTGACCAAGTGAGTTATCTTTTTACAAAAAACTTTCTCTTCTCAATCTATAATCTTGATCATTTATTCCACATAAGAGAGATATTTCTCTATTGGTGTGACCTCTAAGTTAAGTTCATGTAAATTATTAAGTCTATACTTCCTTAGGATAGATACATGGAACACATCATAAATTTGAGAGAGATTTAGTGGAACTTAAAAGTGATAAGAAACCATAATGATACGACCAAGAATTTAAAAGTGAATGATATTTCTAGGGATAAAATTTTCCCCCTTTCCAAATCTCATAACCTTCTTCCATGGATATATTTATAATAATACTTTGAAACTCACTTCAAACTCTAGATCTCACCGAAAGATTGTCAATATAAATTTTCTATCAACTCTAAGTTTCCCTAACGTACAATTGTATAGATCTAACATTCTATTCCATTTACATAGTTAGAACAGGTCCCAATAGATTTATTTCTCTAACTAAATCCTATCATGTTAGAGTTTTTCACTTCCTACCATATAAGGCTTCATAAGGATCTATCTGAATTCTTGAGTGAAAACTATTGTTGTAAGAAAAATTCACCAAATAATGGTGTCGATCCCAACCACATTTGAAATAAATAAAATAATATCTCATAATATATTATTTGGTTTGAATTTTTTTCTTAGACTGGCCATATTTATAATGATGATATGTAGTTCTAAAGCTCAATCTTGTATCCAATTCCTGTTGAATACTTATTCATAACTTCTAGGTAAACCATAGATCCCAATAAGATACAATAGAATGTGGTACTCCATGAAAACTTAAAACTTTATTAATGTATATCCTAGAAAGATGATCAAGATATAAACATTCTATTATTACATTAAATGTGCTAACTTTATAAGGTGATCAACTACAACCCAAATATCATTGTGGCCTTTAGATGTTTTGGGGAGTCTGATTATGAAATCCATGGTAATAATTTCCTATTTCCATTTTGGTATGGGTAATGGTTGTAATATCCCATTATAATTTTGTATCTAATAATTAAATTAATGACACAACAAGAATTGAGATATAAACTCTACAATATCCCCTTTCATGTTATCCCGCTAGAAATAATCTTTCAGATCCCAATACATCTTGATACTCCCAAGAAGTACAAAGAACGATAAACTACAAGATTCATTTAATATATCCTTATTCAATTTTGGTATTTACAAGACACATACCCTATTCATGAATATTATGAATCCATAAAAATAATATTTGAACTCAAGAACATTAATAAAATTCTTATTTAGTTCCTTATCTTCTTTCTACATCTAATCCGCATAGGGATTAATAGATGAACATTCATCTAACAACTATATAATTTATTCCCATTCATCATGATTTCACGGTCCATTTTCTAAAAAACCATTGATATTTATTCAATCCGCATAATGTAAAAACTATAAATTTCCTTCTAACTTAGAAAATTGACCACCTTTTTTTCCTTCACATGGTGGTAATGTATTGAGCACTCATAATACTTAATCAGTAATATATAATTTAGGATTTTATTATCATTATATACATCACATATATTACCATAATGATAATGCCTCTATATTCTTAATTCAAAAATTACTATTCCCTACTCCAAATTATGTGTCAAATACTTTTTATCATGAATTTTTAATTAGCATGAGGCATAAACTATCACCATATCATTCTGTATGGGTACACATCCCATTACCTTATTTGATGAATCAATATAGATCAAAAATCCTTCTCCATTATAGGCTAGTGTAACCAAAGGTTCACTGACCAACCCTTATTTTATCTCCATGAAATTTTCCTCACATTCATCTATCCATAGGAACTTGGCTCCCTTCTATATCAACATGATTATTAGATTAGATATAAGTTATAAATATCTCAAAAAGCATCAATAGAATCCAACCAACCCAATAAAACTATAGATATCAATAATTTTGGTTGATATGGTTCATTATTCAATAACTTATGTCTTTGAAGGATCCATCTTTATACCCTCACTTGAGATTATATGACCCAAGAATGAGACTTCGTGTAATCATAATTCACACTTGATGAATTTGGTATATAATTAATCCTTCCTTAGGGTCTTTAACAAAATCTTTAAATGATCTTCATTATCTTCATTTATCATTGAATATATAATAATTTCATATATAAATACTACCATAAAATGATAAAGGTAATTTCTAAAGACCCTATTCATTATATCTATAAAGATAGTAGGGCCATTGGTAAGTACAAATGGAGTCAGTATAAATTTATAATGACCATACCACATATGAAAGGTTTTCTTTGGTATACCCTCCTTCTTGATCCTAAATTGTTGATATCAAGAATGAAGGTCAATCTAGTAAAAGTATTTATCTCTATGTAGTTGATCAAATGAGTCACCAATATGAGATAGAGTGTACTTTTTCTTGATAATGATCTTGTTATGTTCTTGTTAATAGATGAAAAGGCACATTGAACCATATTTATTCTTAATAAAATGATCAGGTGCACCCTATAGTAATATAATAGGATGTAATAATCACTTATCTAGTTTCTCCTAGAGTTTATTCTTTAATTTATGTAACTCAATTTAATCCATTCTATATGAATTATTTGGAATAGTTTTAACATCAAATATGAGTTATATTGAAAACTCAACTTCATGATTTGGGTGTATAGGAACTAGGTAATTCTTTAAGAAATACATCACCATGTTCCTAAATAGTCGGAATATATTTAGTGTTGAGTTTCTACCAAATAATTTGGGATAAATATCCCTCATTAATAGGTATTAAGACCCATACAATGAAAGTAATATCTATTGGAAGTTTATATTCATCCTCACACCAAAATATGATCATATTTTGATTTGGAATGTGAAATGTGACTTACCTTCCTTGTAAATTGACATGTATTATAAACATATAAATCCAAACCATGCCTAAATTAACATAAAATTCACTAAATGGAGAATCATAAGATTTGTAGAAATTATATTTTCAAAATATTCTATGAGAGATGAGGTATAGACTTTAGATATTATCATCACACCATTATGATTTTTGACTGTTAAATCAACATTTAATCATTGATGTGATGACATGATATGATTATAAAATTATTTAGATCAAAATAATAGTTAGATCCATAATAAAATAATACATTTGAAATTATAGAGTGGATAATAAGTATAATTTTCAACACTTTGATCTTATAACCCACTTCAACAGATTTGATCACATTATATTTCCCTTTTCCTATTGGATTAAGGGGTTTCTAACATTTATTATTATTGTTAACCCTCAAATTCATGTTTTGATTAGCATAATTTTCATCATCCTTGAAATTATATCATTGGAGTGTGGTTAGCACATTCATTTGATCTTTCTCACCGTTCCTTTCATTCATTGGTCTCTTCGCGTCACTTTGACATTATTTTTCTTGATAGACTTATATTCTAAACTTATAATATTTACTAGACTTGATAAATAAATTTCCTTTTTTACTTCCTTACACACTTCTAACATGAAGGAAGATTAATTTTTCCTTCATTGTGTTTTATTATCAGAATTTCCTCAGAATTCCATATTTCTTTTTTTGTCCCCAAAAACATGATAATAATGAGTGTCTACAATATCTATTTCTATATTGAGAGCACATAAAAGTATTTCTTCATAGTAATAAAATTCTATTATATCCAATTAATTTTAAAGTATTGGTCTCTACCACTAAATAATTGGTCAACTTTGATTTCGGGATGGATGATAAAACCAAAAGCATACCTTGCAAGTCTTGTGAAATTTTCCTCATAGGTGTGCATGGATTTACCATCCTTGTATTTTAGTTCTAGGAATCCCCTATCTATTTTAGTGTCAAGTGTTTGTGGAAAATACTAATTGAAAAATAAATTATTAAAATCTTCCCATGTCATAGAGTCAATTTCCTCTTCTTTACTCATATTCTTTATAAGAGTTCATCATTGATCTGCTTCACCTTCGAAATAATATACCAATAGGAAAAAAAATCATGTTCTAACCACTGAATAATGGAAAATATATTTTCAATAATGTTAATATATTTCTTGAATACTATTGTATTATAGTAACCACTAAAATAAATTTGATTTTTTATCATTAAAGATTCAACGGCATGTTGTATAATGACCTAGGAATTAAACAGATATTATTTCATAAATCTTATCATGCTTTTCCAAAAAAATAAAATCTAAGGTTCTATATGTCTAGTATACTTGGAAGACTAGACATAAAAATAAATAATCTTAAACATGAATATGTAATATTTATTTAAACCTCCATATAGTTCTTATAACTCCCATAGATTTTTAAAAACTTCAAAGGATATCCTGAGGAAAATACATAAGGAAAAGGATGATCTAGAAATCCCAGTAAGGGAATATATATGGAAATAAAGCATAATATAATAGTAAAGAGGTAAAACATGATATTATAAAGTGGATGATCATAAGCATAGATACATGGAACAAGGAAATGATATCATAATATTATAAAAATTTGGTGACAACATAAAACATTATATCATAAAATAAGTCATGGGGCACTCCCAATACCATCATTATAAAGTGGAAAAAGTCCCATAGTGGATTAGGTTCACTCCAAAATCCCTTAAATAACATCTCATGAGATATAATAATTTAAACAATGCATTAGATATATAAATATAATTTAGGACCACACATTACATAATTGAAATTCATACATATGCATGCCACATGAGTAAAATAAATCATACGTAAATCATAAGCATGATCTAACCCATGAGAAGTAAGCGAGTTTCATAATTATGATTCAAGGCATAAATGAAGGATAAATCATAATTATTACCAAGAGAAGAAGGAAATAAATAATTTTGATGTTCATATTTTAAAATTAATCATATGTATTAATCATTGAGTTCTGATATAGAAATTTCATGAAAAGGATCAAGGATAAGAAATAAAAAAACATACCTCTTGGGTGATGCTTTATGAAATAAGTAAAGGATATTTTTAAAAAATGAATGAAATTATTATTTTACATAAAAAATTGAACCAAGAGGGTATTTTAAAAAATAATTATGGTTTATAAAATATATTCATGGTTTAAAAACATTTTATGGGGGGTGATTCTGGATATGATACCAAAAAATAGGAAAGTTCCCTTACGTCGGGTTTACTTAAAAGTGTGAATTTTTATGGAAACTAAAAACATGTATAACCCCAGAAATGAAATGTATATTTAACTAGGTATATATTTAAGGAAAATATGTACAAAAATATAATAATTTCATGAGAGCAATATGGTATAAAATGGGGGGAAAGAAAGAGAATGTGTAACTGACAAGTCAAAAAGGAGGTACGGAAGATCCATTAGTTCGTGTTTGAAAGAGCTATGAAATTGTAATTAACTTCATGAATATTAAAATTAAATTTATTAAAATAATAATAATAATAACATTATCCATATATTTTTTTCTTATAATTTCTATTTATCCTCACACTTCACCAATTTATTATATTGTTTCCACTTATATCAGTTACTTGAAGTTCTTCAATCAATTTATCAGGAACTTTCATGGTATATTGAATAAGGTCAAAGTGATATAAAATAGTTTCATAGTAATAAAAATTATAGATTATTATTTTCTTTTATTATTATATTTTCACATAATTTATTCAGTTAAATAGGTTTTACAAGATTGGACGCAAATTAGATAAGGTACTTTGATATGTCCTTTTTAGCAGTTAAATTTACTATAAGTGTTTATTATTAATATAAACCATGTAATGAATAATATTATAATTTAATAATGTTAATGGTTTAGTAAAAAAATTATACATTATATACATGTTTTATTCCGCTCATGTTAGTTGGTATGGAAAATGAAAAAGAAACTTCATTACGTAGAGGCGGTAGTCTGCACATAAACATGATGACATCTTCAATTTTCAAAAGGTTTTGGAGAAAGGTATAAAATGGATGTTACATTAGTATCACAAAATAATAAAATTTTAATAATATTGATGTTATTATACTCTCATTGATAGAATATTGTTTTGGTTGTAGATGTAGAAAATAATTAAGGTGCGGTGAAAAATATTACCCCTCACTCTGGATATTCTCCTTTTGTCACCACCTTAAGTAACCTTAGTTTGGTATTTTAAAATTATTAATGAGTTTATAAAATGGTTAAAGGGTTTAGGATGGACTAGTTAAGAGTTTGGGTCAATACTAAGTGGCTCTTGAAGTGTGGAGAGATGAAGGGGTGGTGGTTCCTATTATAATTAAATAGAAGTACATTTTTTACACATATAACTTTTTAATAAAAAGAGAGCATTTGTTTCACATGGAATGTAAATAAAAAGTAGAAAATAATATATAATTTTAAGGGTTAATTTTTATCAATACTCAACCACTCTTTTTCACAAATGTTTTAAATATTTTTTTAAGTCATTTCCTCTTAGATTTTTGCTTTTACCATTTTTGGTTTTCACCAAGGTAACTAATTTTTCACCTAATTTATTTATTTTTAATTCCTAAAAATAAAATTATCCTTATATAATTTGAACCTATTAATTAAAAATTAAAATTAAAATTTATAAAATAAATTTTCTATGTTTTTAAAAAAATAATTTTAATATTAGCGCTTGTAACGTGCAAAACCCATTTTTAAAATTAATTAAGAAAAAGATTTATATTTAGGATAAAAGTATCAATATTATTGATTATATTGACATTATAATGTTAAATTTTATTAAAATAATATTTATTTAACTTTAAAAAAAATCAAAAACCTAATCCCACCATGTGTTAGTTATATTAAAAGAAATAGATAAAAATAGTTTTCTTTAAAACATCACCTAAATTTTCTAAGATGTTAAGTGTGGGTTTTATATATCAACATATAATTTCAAAATTATTAACTAAATTTATAAAATATATTTTTTATATTAAAATTTGTCTAAAAAACTTTCATGTAATTATTTTATAGTAATGTCATAAAAGTGATAGTATTAGTAAAATTGGTATTTTTTACTATTCACCTAAAATCAATTATTTTAGAAAAATACCAAAAATTAATGCTAAGATAATTTTAATATTATAAATAAAAAAAATGATTTTATTTTTATCAAATTAAGATATTAAAATTTATATATTTATCTTTTGAATAAAAATAAAAAATATAAAAAAGAACCAGTTTTATTAAAAAGTGATGTTTTTAAACATTAAGTGTTATTAATACTATTTCATATCAATTTATAATTGAAAAATGATTTCATATATACTTTACCCATGGATATTAATAATCCATGGTGCGCAATAATTATTTATATATGATTTTTTTGAATGTTCCACTTATGAATGAATATGGAGTATTTAGTTTGGTTCATGTCTTGTAGGGTATATTTTATAATCATGTTTCAATCCTTTTGAAATAATAGAGAAATTTTCTATAATATTATAGCCATAAATAATAATACAAATAATAATGAATCCTAAAACCCGTGGTGTTTCATTAACCCCCTTTAAATAAATTTTATCCTCACAATTTATATTATTACTTAATAACGTATTTATTTAATGGTATCTATTAGGTAAATTGAGATTTTATTTTCTAAAAAGGTATTAATCACTTATATTATATTATAATAAGCATATTCCCTATATTATTTTTCTTTCTAACTATTTATTTTCAATAGATCTTAGGGTTTCATATTAAGACCTATTTTATTTTTCCCTGAGTTCATAGTTAGGATTTCAGTGATAGGTTATCATAAATTGTTCTGAGGTATGAAATGTGATTACCTATTTTTATAATAGATACACCACACATACCTATATATTATCCCTCGTGGTTCCTCAATTTTGGTGGTGTTGGAAGAAAGTTAAGATCAAATGATGATTCGATGAAGAATGCTCCTCCTCCTAATAAGGATCATTGGTATCCTCGTTCAGACCCCTTTCAGTCCTTTCTATAGTAGCCGCCTCTACTAAACCAGCATGATCCTTCTCTAGCTTATCCCTCACCTATGTTGCTAGCCTCTACAAACAACCATCCATCTCCTCACCCACTTGTTGCACCAATCACTATGTTCCACGCTCCGTGAATCGCCCCCGACTAAAGGATATTAGGGTATGGATTCCCTTACACTTCCACTCTAGGGGGTTCTTTATGTTCCTAAATAGGTCCTTCCAAGACCCAAACTATTTATCACACACACTACATGGAATCACATTCTACAAGGCATTAAAACTGATTCTCGAATTGGTCTTATCCATAAGGTCACTATTTTGCCTCCCCCATTTTTTTACCTAATCCCATTTCTTTTTTCACTAGTAGGAATAATAGGGGGTTTCATTTCACATTCACCATTTTCATGGTGATTTCAACTGATCCAAAAAAATATAGGACAATACGCAATGTTAATTCATTGATGGATTATTATGAATATGATTAATTTATATTGTATTATATTATAGTGATGTTAAGGTATATTCATGAAATGTTCTAGTTGTTTTCTCTACCCCCATATATCTTTCCAATGAGGAGGATGTTGTGGGTAATCAAACCATGATCGGTGAATATAGGGTCTATGTTGAAATATTTAATCTATTATTAGAATCATGTCAAACCCATATAAAAAACTCATATAAAGATTTATATTCCCATAAACTTAAATTTCAAAATGCCACCAAAATAAAACTAAATGTTTTATTTGATAAACGATACACCAAAGTGGTTCACTTAGAAAAACATCTACATAACATAGAGTGGATATAATAAAGATACAATATTGAAAATTATGAAGTAGTGGATTTAGTTACCATAATCCACCTTATCAGTAGTCATTGAACATGCTCCACCTTGTTCCCCTAGTTGTGGCGTTTGTCCATTCCTATCATTCTTATCATCCTTGTATTTATGAAACTGACTTGGGTAATGTCCAAGTTTTACACACTTAAGTAATTGGAGGATTAGTGGTGCTTTTGGATTCATTGTATCCACTCCCATAATGTTAATAATCCTCTTCATATTTCTATGGAAGTATGATGCTTGATGACCCCCTCTTCTATAAGTAAAGCATTTTCCATCCCCATTGAGGAAATTTCCTTAGTGCCTCTTCCCATATTTTTTACATATAGATGGTTGAATACCATTTATTTCATCATTTTCATTACCAAAATTTTCACAAGGATCTATCCTTCACTTCTTTGGGGTAATCAGGATTTTAATTGTGGTTACATTTTTAATCATGTTTTTTGATCGTTGGTTTCTCATAATCACTGGATTTATCTATCCATATCCTATTCTAATGGGTTGGTCATTAAATTAATCATCACATTTTCCATTATACATGTGGTTAACTTGGTTCCATATATTTATACCCATCATCAAAACCAAAATGGTTAACATGAGTAATGCACATTAAATGTTATAGGGGGGTTATCATAATTAAAAACATAAAATGGATTCAAAATTAATTTTTTTATCCTTATATAACATCACATTAGCCCATAATTACTTTATATAAACCTATATAATATCAATTTATCTTAGTTTTCTTTATTTTGGGTTAACTTATACTTCAAAACTTAGTTCCTCAATGTAACTAGGAAGTCAATCATTTATAGTGGTTCATAAAAATCATATGATTAACTAAAGAGTATCCCTATGGAGTGTATAGAAAAGTGTGTCGTTAGGCCTCTTTATGGTGCACTAAGTCATGGTTGAGTTAATAACCAATACCCCCACTTTAGGGTTAACTGAAGGTACAACTATGTGAGATCCTACATCCACTTACAGGTATCTAAATGGGGATGTATTTTCTAGGAAAACCACACAACCTCTATATTACCAAAACTTCAAGATGTTATCCTCTGGTTAGGATTATCCTTAAGATTTTTACTAATGTTATATCATTCTAATATCTAAAAAAACTAGTCCTTTCATTTTATTACAATTATAACAAACCAATCCTAAAACACATATTATTTTATAATTCTTAACATAATTTTCCAATAAATGCAATCCATGAATCTAGAGGTATAAAGTCATTGGAAGATTAAAAATAAAAATACATCATCTTAAACATAAAAACATCATATTTATTAAAAAACCTCATAGTGATCCCAAATCCTATAGATGATATAAAACTAAATAAGATGTCTTGAGGAAAACACACAAGGAAAAAATTAAGCTAAAAATACCAATATGCGAATAAATATTCCAATAAATCATAACATGAGAGTCAAGAGGCATAACATAATATCACAAATAGTATTATCACAAGCATGAATACATTTAATTATTAAAAAATATCAGAATATTATAAACATGTGTCAATAACATAAAACATGATATCATAAACATAATTCAAGGTTCGCTTTCAAGACCATCATCATAAAGTGGATAAAGTCTCGTGGTGTATTATGCTCACTTTCTAATCCCTTACATAACTTATCATGAGATATAAATCCCTACCCAATGCATTGTAAAGATATATAATTCTAGAACCACCTATAAAATAAATAAAAATGATACATATTCTTACCACATAAGTAAAATAAACCTTATATAAATCATAAGCATGATCAAACATAAGATAAGTAAGTAGGCTACATAATTCTGATTCAAGGGATAACTTAAGGCTATATCATAAGGATTTATAAGAGAATAAGTAATTAAATAATTTGGATGTTTATATTTGGAAATGAAACATAGGTCTTGATCATTGAGTTCTAATATATATATTTCATGAGAATGATCTAGGAGAAGAAAGAATATATAAAATATACCACTTTGGTGAAGCTTTATAAAATAAGTAAGGGACTTATATAAAGAATAAAAGAAATTATTATTTTCCATAAAACTATAATTTGACCAAGAGGGTCCTTTATAAAATAATTATGGTTTTTAGAAGTTATTCATGGTTTTAAAACATTTTATGGGGTGATTCTTGATATGCGACTAGAAGTATGAACATTCCCTTAAATCAAGTTCACTTAAAAGCGGGAATTTGAAAGTGAACTAAAAACAAGTATAACCCAAATAATAAAATATATATTTAAATAGGTATATATTTCAGGGAAATATATAAAAATAGAAGAAGTTCATGAGATGAATATTTCATAAAAGGGATAAAAAGAAAGAGAGTGTGTAGCCGACAAGTCACGACGGAGGTACGAAAGATCCCTTACCCCATGTTTGAAAGCACTCTACAATATAATTAAATTAATAGATAATAAAATTAAGTTTATTAAAAAAAATACAAACAACCATGTCTATCTATATTTATTGTTTTGAGTTCCAATTATCATTATGTGTCACCAATTTATTACATTGTTTCCGCTTATATTGGTTACTTGAAGTTCTTCAGTCAATTTCTTATAGAATATCATGGTATGTTGACCATGGTAATGTATTATAGAATAGTTTCATAATATATAGAATTATATAATATTATGTACTTTATTATTCCATTAGCACATAATTTATATAGGTAAATAGGTTTTCCATGAATGGACTCAAATTAGAAGAGGTATATTGATGTGTCCTTTTTAGCGGTTAAATTTTTTATAATAATTTAATGTTAATATCACTCATGGAATGTATAAAATTATCTTTCTATAATGTTAATAGTTTATTAAATAACCTTTTATTTATTAAATACATGTTTTATTCTATCCATATTATTCGGTATAGAAAATTAAAAAGAAACATCATCGCATGGAGGTGGTAATTCACACATAAACATGATGACATATTCACTTTTAAAATGGATTTGGAGAAAGGTATAAATGGATGTTGAATTAGTATTACAATATACCAAAATATTAATAATACTTATGTTACCAAAATATCATGGATAGAAGATTTTTGGGGTTGTATATGTAGAAAATAATTATTAAGGAGTGGTGGAAAATATTACCTCTCGCTTTGGATGCTCTCCTTTGGTGACCACCTTAAAGCACCTTAGAATGGTATTTTGGAAATGAAAAATCTTTTAGTATATTTGTATAGGGTTAAGGATGGACTAAGAATAATTTTAGATTGACCCTAATTAGATTTGGAAGTATGGAGTGGTGGAGGGGTAGTGGTTCCTTTTATAAATGTAGAGAAGGGATTTTTTGGAAAATATAACTCTTTAATAAAAAGAAAGTACATATTTCACATGGAATTGTTAGTGTTAGGAATTTTTTTATATCTTATTTATATTCATAAATTGTAAAATACTTTATTTAAATATTCATTCAAAGCTATTCATTTAAATATTCTTTTAAATACCTTCACTTGAATATATTCATTTAAAATAATTTAATTGATAATTTGTATTTTTATTAAGAATTATACTTCTAGATTTAATGTTTAATTAA
The DNA here is from genome assembly GCA_963277665.1 of Viscum album. Classification (NCBI taxonomy): domain Eukaryota; kingdom Viridiplantae; phylum Streptophyta; class Magnoliopsida; order Santalales; family Viscaceae; genus Viscum; species Viscum album. Next base: position 1,699,562,913 of record OY728158.1, on the reverse strand, counting down.
TTTACTCTTTTAATTGTTTTATTTGAATAATTCCTTTTAACTTGAAATAATGTTTAATATTTTTTAATTTAAATTGATGTTTTAATTTCAGAATTTGAAATGTAAATATTAATTTTAGTTCTATCATATAAATATCATTTTATTTAAATAAAATTTATTTATTTTAAAATATATTATGAATATATATCATTTTATATATGTGAATATATATATATATAATAATATATATGGGTATATATAATATATATGTGTGTGTGTGTAATATATATATATATATATATGTATATGTATATGTATATATATGTATATATATGTGAATATAAGTATATTGTATATTTCATATACAAATGCCTTTGTTTTTTCATTGTATTCACTATGGAACCAATGCATCACATCTAGAAATTTTCATCTGATATAACCAATAGCATGAAACCATGAGGGTTTCTTCAAGATTCGGAAATGCATTAAGATAAATTCCATCAGTGAGCAGTATTTGTTCGTGAGTTACAGAAGCATTCCACTTATATCTTCTTCATGTGCTGCCACTCCATCTTCAAATGTACCACAATTTTGGCTCTACTATCAAATCATGATACAAACTATGCTCTCCTTCACATAGAATTTTTCACCTCCCTTATTAGTTTGAGTGCCCTCATTTCATCTTCTTCTCAGCAGTGCAATTCCAAGCTAGCATCACAAAGTCCATAGTGCTTTTGTATGATAGTGTATGGTAGTATCAAACCATGATTGACCATTGAAAATCTTCACTGGATTTGTCTCCCTCATGGTGCTACTTCAACATGTGTTACTATTCATCATCCATATACAACTTAACTTACCTCATTGAGTTGGTATACGACCTACCAAGAAACATTTTTGAAGTTACCATGAACCTAAATTTTTGAAGCTACCATGAGCCTTTTTAAAGTTACTATATGAAAGACCATAATTCTACAATGAATCCATTTTAAGTTACTATGAAGTATTTTTCAAGATATCGTGAATCACAAAACTAATGTGAGGTTATTTTCCAACTTATTATGAAAGTGTTTTTTTAAGTTACCATGAATTTATTTTTTAAGTTACCATGTGTATTTTTAAATTGACCATCAACCTATTTTCAAGTGATCATGAAGTCAAATTTCTAAGTGACCATGAAGATAAATTTCAAGTAACCATGAATCTCAATTTCAAGTGACTACATGAGTATATTTTAAGTGACCGCGTAAACTAAATCTCACCACATGAGTTATTTCCAAGCTACTATAAGTAAGTGATTGCATGAAGAATTTTTTCACATGGTCAGTATACTGATCGAAAGTCTTTTACTAAAAAGTCAGTTCATTACTTTATTTAGTTTTTGATAATCTATATTTTACATCATGATCTGTTTATCTCTTATTTTGAAAAAAAATTAACTATCAGTTTATTCAAGTTATTTTTATCATTTTACTACATTTTAAAAGAAATATATATCATAAATACTATGTGTAAACTGTTTTCTAGGGAAAACATTGTGAAAATATTTTTGGAAAAAATACATTTCATAATATATTTTTTATAAATTTATACTACAAGTATAAAGACAAATTATTATTGATTTATTAATTTTAATAATATAATTATAATTAACAAGTCTATTATAAGTTTTTTGATAGAATAATATCATGAAAATTTTCATGGTGATAATAAGTTGCATATTATTCTATGTTTTTTTAAAATAATTTGGATTATCATAATACTAAAGTTTATAAAAGTGTTTTTATTGGTTTACTTATTTGAAAATATTTCATATAATCTTAAAAATCATATTTTATGTGTTTAAAATCTATTTCAAACAATATTAAAAGAGCATGATAATTATTTGACAAAGAGCATGATAATTCAAATTATTGGTAAATGATGTTATTTTAAATATTATTATTTCCTAACCCTTTGATACTATGATTGTTCAATTATACACTTCTTCATAATCAAGAATATCCTAGAATTAGTGATGCAGAATTAATCCACTGGAATGCATCAATGGATAACATAATAAAATAAACTCATAATAGTTTATTCAATAGAGATACCTTGATACAATTTTATTGATATGTGATTGAGTTCTTCTTAAACTATTATTACATTGTTATGGTCATGAAGCAAATTCTATCATTTTATTAATTACTACTGAATTAATCAAAGATCATTGAGCTAAATCATCTTCCAAATATTCCGATCCTTGGTAGTTTTCATTGTTTTCTTTGTTTTATTTGTTTAATATTTTCTTTCATATATTTGTAATCGTAAATGTTAGTTTATGATTTTACCACAAAAAAAATTTGTATCCTATTGTTTATTCTATCAACCAAAAATAAGGTTCTTAGGTTGTTACTCTAGAATAAAAGTTAGCTCAAATTGGGTTGTGACCCCTAAACAAATTCTGGTCACACTATATTGTGACTCCTGTAAAAATTCATGGTTGTGCCTCTGTGTATTGTAAAAGTCATAGATTGTAAAAAATTTATAATTATTTTAAAATTGAGTATTCTTAGTGGGCACTGATCTTCTCTCTAAGTAGATAATATTGAAGACTAGACTAAGATCTTGGTTATCTAAACCACTATAAAAATATTGTGTTCATGTTTTAATTTCCACCACACTATATTTTGAAGATTTTACTTTAATGTTGATTAATATAATAATAAAATATAATTTATTATTAATTTTAAAAAGTTTTAAAGGATGATTCATCCCCTCTAGTATATTATTTCCATCAGTGTCGACACAACAATTAGTATCAAAGGTTAGAACCTTTATAAGGATAGTTTAGTACCGTTATTATTTTTTATGATACCAATAATTGGTATCAGAGCATTGGTTCCTTTTGAAAAATGGTTTTTTGTTTAATTTTAACTATTGAACTAACCTAAAATCCTATAATTAATATTCTAAGGAATAAATATTATCTATTGAATATGGTTGGTATTAATGTAAATTATGGTTTGATACCTCAAAAGCCTAATTTTTATAGAAGTTGTTATGGGTATTGGAAAGGTAAAATGGAATCATACTTGAATAAGCTAAGTGTGGATAATCATAAGATCCTAGAGATCCCATATGAGATAAGAAAATCTAATCCAGACACACTTATAGGTAACGACATGGTAAAGTTTTTGAATTATAATATAAAAAATATTTTGTATTGTGCTATAAGTAGAAGGTATATAGACATGTTTCAACTTATAAGGCATCCCATGACATTTATAGAATTATATATGTTACTCAATATGGGATATAAATGCTTAAAATAACTGAGGAGGTAATGATTCAAGAAAAATATCAGGATTTCAAGATTTGATAAGATGAGTCAGTGAACCTGATGTTTCACTAGTTTACAAGTATTAAAAATGGTTTGAGTGAACTTGGTGAATTATTAGACAATAAAGCTCTAGTTAAAAGAGTACTATAAGAATTAACAAAAATATGGAATGACAATAAAGTGGTTATATATGAAAGTAATAATTTTAAAGAGTATACCTTAGATAAAGTAATCATCTCTTTAATGTAGTATGAACTAGAACTGAAAAAACATTACAGATAAGGAGTCTACAAGGAAGAAATTTATTGATTTTCAGTAAAAATTAAATGAATTTTCCAACTATTCTGAATCTGAGTACTAATAAAGAGATAAGGATGTGGCTCAAATAAGTATTAAGGTTTTCAAATATATGAAAAACAAAGGTTTCAGGAAGCATTTTTTAAGGAAGATTGAAAATAAATATAAGAAATATAATACTAGAAATAATAAGGATGCTTTAGACCTAACTTTTTATGAATGTAGGAATAAAGGAAATATGATGACTAATTTTCCAAAACATAAATATTTAAATAAATACAAATATAAAATGATAAAATAAAATAAATCATTGTTTGGATGATGGGATTAGTAAAATAGCTTAGATTCAAGTTGTGATTGAAGAAGTGAATAGGAAATATGTAAGGTTTCTTGTATGGATACACATTATGAGGTACCTCATTCATTTTTTAGTCAATTAATAATTCTTGAAAATGTTGATCAAAATACAATTACTGAATATGATAAAGAAACTGATTTTGATTCAAGTTTTGATCCTAATTCTATGAATTCTATTGTTGAATAGCTACTTAAAGGGAAATTAATAAATGATAGCATCAAGATGATTGAAAAATACAAAGATTTAAAAGGTAAAAATAATAAATTGGTCAAATCAAATGATAACCTTAAAAGAGAATGTGAAAATATTAATATTATTGTTTCGCATAACGAATAATATGAGAAGAGTTTTTATTTTATACATTGAAACAAAAATAAGAAAATGGTCAAATTAATGATTTTATAGAAGTAAATAATAAATATCACGAAATAAGATTTAATTTAGCCTTGGGGGAATTTAATAAAGTTGAGAATGAGTGTAATAAGCTCAATCAAGAAAATAAAAAATTAATAAATATAGCTTTTAGTTCTAATGAAAAAAATCTATACTAATTTAGAATCTATTCAAAAAGATAATATGGATTTGAAAAAATGAAGTTCCTAATCTTGAAGAAACTTTATCTACTTTTATATAAGTAAAATATTAATTTGATAAAATAATGTCTATGATGAAGCCAGACTATAACAAGAATAGTTTTGGTTATAACAACTTTCCATAAAGCATGAATTATACTACCTTTATTAAAATATTAAAGGGAATTATTTTTAGTATGACATGTTTTAAATATAGAATGCAAGGGAATTATGCTAATGAATTATCTTTGAGATTTGATCAATATTTTAGTAATACTAACACATTTATCCCTAATAATTTATTCTAATAAATTCCTAAAAATATATTTGAAGTCTATTTGGGTGGAAAAAAGATCCACTAACAATTTGGTTGAATCCAATACAACATGGGAACCAAAAAGATATTACTCAAATCCTATTAGACCTAAGATGGTCTATATTTCCAGGTAAGTATTTTTCTACTGGGAAACATTAATATTATTTGTTGTTTCATAAAATAGTATGCTAGAATACATAATATCTTAAATCCTTTATCATGTTATTTTAATTTTTTGATTTTAGGAATGTACTATAACTTTTGTTTGCTTATTGTTTTTGAAAGTAAACATGTAACAGTTTAAATAGTTTAAAATTTTAGTTTTATATATGATAATTATATGTTTATATTTCATATAAAATAGTTTTAATATTTTTTATCTATCTTTAGAAAATCATGAATTTAGGGTGAGTCTATGATTTATTAAATTAATTAATATGATGGTATGTAAGTTTCAAACCAGTTTTCAAATAGTTAGTATATTTACATTTCAATTTTGATTAATCAGTTTAAAATATTTTTCAATAACTAATTTATTTTTTTGTAAAATAAATCATGTTTTTCTATGTTCTATAAACTATATTTTACTTGTTAGTGTTGGTAAGTTTATTGTTAAAACTTTTTAAACACCTACTACTTTAACAGTTTGTTTTTTATAGTGGTTATTAAAAAAAACAATTTTAAATAATCTTGATTCATTGAACTATTCTATAACTTCTAAATTAATTTTATGCATTATAACCTAGTTTATTCTAGTTTAAAATCAATATGAATATTTGAAACTTTAAATTAAAAATTATTCCAAATTTTCAATTTTTACTCGAATTTATTTGATTCTATCAAAGGTGATCTTATTTTTTAGTGCTTGAAATTAATAGAAAATTCTTAGTATGAATAATTTATTTAAAACTGTTCCAAATTATATAATTTTTTATTCTATAAAATCTTTAAAATTCTATTGATAATAGAATTTGATTTTTTTAATTATTTTTTTGATCATATATTTTAGATACTTAACTTTGGGGGAGTTTATCTTTAAACTATTAAAGAAACTTTTTTATCATTTTTTTGGTATGTAATGAGGATAATGTTTTAATTGTTATTGTAAAGTTATAAATCAAAATAAATGAATTATTTATGCTAGAAATATTATGTAATCTTCTTGTTTCTAAAAAATGTTAAATAGATTGAATGAACTTTAATAAAAAAAATTCCAAATGAGCATTAAAAATATATTTTTTGGTTTATTCATAAAAGAAGATAATTTTTTGGAGATTTAAATTTTATCTTTTTTATAAATTTCAAAAAGGGAGAGAAAATTTGGAGTTTTTAATTAAAAATTTTCATTTTATAAATTACTAAAATTGGGAGATTGTTAGTGTTGGGAATTTTATTTGTATTTTATTTTATTTATTTTTTGATAAATTGAAAAACCCTTCATTTAAATATTCATTCAAAACCCATCACTTAAATATTCATTCAAAAACCTTTATTTAAATAGTAATTTAAATCCCTTCATTTTAATATCTTCATTTAAAAATTATTTAATTGATTATGTTTATTTTTAATAAGAATTATATTTCTAGAGATAATGTTTAATAATATTTACTCTTTTAGTTATTTTATTTGAATAATTATTTTTAAGGTGGAATTACGCTTAAATTTTTTTTATTTAAATTAAAGTTTTAATTTTAGTATTTAAAATATAAATATTAATTTTAGTATTAATCTTTTAAAATCATATAGTTATCATTTTATTTAAATCTAGATTATTTATTTTAAAATATATTATGAATACATATCATTATATATAAGTATATATATAAAATACTGTATATATGTATGTTGTATGTTGCATATACAAATGCCTTCATCTTTACCATCACAACCATGGAACCAATGAATCACATCTAACCATCTTCATCCGAGCATGACCAACACCAAGAAACCATGAGAGTTTCTTTAAGCATCGATTGTGCATGAAGTGGCAGTATGTCCTTGAGAAGTGCCTATCTGTTTGTTGTAGAAGCAGTATGCTTATATCTTCTTCATACGCTGCCACTCAAGATTCAATCGTACCTCTATTTTTGGCTCCAAATCCACAACTGGACACCAAATATACTCTCCTTCATATGGAATTATTCACCTTCTTCATTAGTTTGAGTGCCCCTATTTTATCTTCTTCTTGGAAGTTTGATTCTAGGCTAGCATAGGTGCTTCTGGATGACACCAATACACCATCATGTATTACCAGTCCTCATCCATGTGCAACTTGACTTACCATGTTGAGTTTGTATATGTTAGGACCAAAAGGGTCCTAGATACACTAAGAGGGGGGTGAATCAGGGTATGAATATTCTTTTCTAAATTCTTCTTACCCGACTAGATATTGACCTATTTATCACAAGGGTCACTTTTTTCACTTGTGTGTTTATTATGATCACTTATTTTATTCTTTATCTTATGATGATTCTTTTGATGCAATGAAGGTAAGCAAGTAGGTAGACACATAGGTTTTTAATTGGTTCAACATCACTGGGCTACGTCCAAGGAACATACAATGGCGATGTGTCGTTGTACCAAATCTACTAAACCTCATTGTAAATAATGTTCGAAATAGATCACTTATATGCCTAGGATCACTTCCCTTAGAATGTTTAGGGTTGTCTAACTACTTTCCCAAGGCTCACTCCCTGTTCCTCTCTCTTTGGATCACTGCAGGTAGAGAGGATCACCTTCTTCCTCTTCCTTTGATCACTTCTCTAGAAAGGATCCACTCACAATTTATGGACTTGTAGGTCCCTTCATTTTCACTAATGAATACATCCTCAACTATAGATATATTCTTTGTTGAATTTTTTCTTTCATCCAAAGATTAATACCTATTTTCTACTAAACACTAGGAAATCCCTTTTAAAACTCTTTCACAAAGCACACTACCTTTGTGAAGCTCCCAATTTTGTAAAGCTCAAACACATCTTTCCAATTCTCCAACCTCTTCATGAAGCTCATAGATTAGTAGAGATCATAGGTTCTCAAATCTCACTAGATTTTAGAGCTCCCTAGATCACATAGCTCACACTAATATTTTTGATTTCACAAATCTAAATAAGCCTTCATGAAGTGCATGTCCTCCGAAAATCCAAACTAACCTTCACGACGTGCCTTCATTTTGCAGAGATCAACTGCCTCTATGAATTCCCTTTTTCTTTCGTGAAGCTTCCTAATCCATGAATCTCCTTCACAATTCAAGAGCTTAATGTTTTTCATTTTATCTCTCTACTTTTCTCAAGGAGATTGAGGTTTATTTATAGGTGATTCCACCGACTCAAGAACCTTCCACAAAAAGTCATCACCACATCATCTCAAATCATAAGGCTCCAAAATTTCCACCAAAATTATCTCTATATAGTGAAGAACCATAGAAATTCTCAGATCGTAGATCTCATTATAATCATGGATCATACCATAAATTCCTTTATGTCTCTATTTTAATGCTCCCTCGCAATGCTCTTCACTTCTACTATTCACGATGCTCTTCGTAATCACAGATCTCACCATCAACATTCTTCATGTATTTGAGAAATACAATTCATGAATCCCATCTTTTTGAAACTCATTCCTTTTCTATATTTTGATTATATCTTCAAGGAAATCCACTTTTTGGGATGCTCGCCAAATCCAAATTTTGGACCCCCAAAATTTGGCAAATACTGGAAAACGGTGTCACATTGTATATGTTCTTACGTACCACCTCCAAATATTCCATTCATTTTTCATGGTTCTTTGTCAACATGGATTGTCAACCAAATATCTATGACTTGAAAATTCATCATGAAAACCTGCTTTTTCAACAAACACAACCAACCCAAAAATGCTGCAATGTTACCTCGAGGGATTTTTTTCCCAACAGTATACAACCTACCATGAAGAATTTTTAAAGTTACCATGAACTTGTAATTTTGAATTCACCAAGAACCTTCTTAAAGTTATATAAATAAATAACTTTAACCTACTGTGAATCCATTTTAAGTTACCATGAATCATTTTTAAAGTTACCATGAATAACTAACCTACTATGAGGGTATTTTCAAAGTGATTGTGCAGGTATCTTTCAAGTGACCATGCATTTATTTTTCAAGCTACCATGAGTATTTTTTAAGTGACCTTGAACCTATTTCCAAGTTACCATGAGTTATAATTTTCAAGTGATAGTGAATATAGATTTCAAGTGATAATGTAGCTAAATTTTAATTGAACTCATGGGTATATTTCAAAGTGACTGCATGAGTATATTTCAAATGACCACATGAACAGTTACTTACCACATGAGTTATTTCCAAACTAATACAAGTGACTGAATAATGATTTTTTTCACATAGTAAGTATACTAACCATAAGGATTATACTTCATAATCAGTTAATTGCTTTATTTATTATTTGAAAATCTATATTTTATAGCATGATCGGTTTATTTTTCCTTTTGATAAATTGTTTAACTATAATTTTATTCTAGTTATTTTTATCATTCTATTGCCTTGTAAAGTAAATATATATTATAATTACTATGTGTAAACTATTTGGTAGCGAAAAAATTGTGAAAATACTTTTTAGGATGAATAAGTTTCATACTCTATTTTTTTTATAAATTTCTATTATAAGTCTAAGAATAATCCTTAATGTTTTATTACTAAAAATACAAATATAATTTAAAAACTATATTATAAGTTGTTTAACATAATAACACTGTGAGAAAATTTATGAAGATAATAATTTGTATATTATTCTCTACTCTATTTTATAATCTTTTAGATTATCAAATTACTGCAAGTTTACAAAATCATTTTTATTGGTTTGCTTATTTGAAAATGTTTCATATAATTTTAATGATCATATTAGAAGTGTTTAAAATCTATTTCATGCATGAATAAAAGAGTGTGATAATTATCTAATAAATAGTGAAATAATTCCAATTATAGGTAAATAATGTTATTCTAAATATTATTATTTTATAACACATGGCATACTGTGATTGGTAAATTTGACACTCTTTCATAATCAATAATATCTTATAATTAATGACATCAAACTAATCTTTTGGAATGCATCAATAGAGAATGTGATAAAATAAACTCAATATAGATTATTTAATAGCGATGTGATAAAAAACATTTTTATTAAATATTTTATTTATAATAAATGATATAATTTCCTCAAATTGTGGTAAATGTGTTCATTTATGAAATATTTTCGATTAGATCATTCATTAGAAAATTTGATGAGAATTTTAGTTTTACCCTTGAAAATTCACTATAACATTTCAAACATAAATATTTTTATATATATTATTTTAAATTAAAATTATTTTAATATGTTCATGAATTAATGGGCTTCAACTTTCATTTATTACATTGGAGCTAAATCATGCATTTGGTTGGTGCAAATAGGCCATGAAGTCAAAGTTGGGTTGGACTCACCAGATTGGACATGAGTTCTGTATTTGGGACATAACTCCTACATCCGTGCTTGAATTTGGCTAACATTTGGAGAGAATATTGGGAAAACAATTCTCAAAAATAATCCTTCTATATGGATAGCCGTTTTATGGGTTTTGGTGGTCAAATGGGTGGTGTAATTTGGCTTAAAATATTTGGCTGAATTTCCCCATTCACACTTGAAACCACTTGTAACCTAGCCTCCCCTCCACTCTATAAATTAGTATTTTTTTCTCATTTGGAGGGGGTTGACGTGCCTTAGAGGATTGGGAGAATATGTGAAGTGGTTATTTTCCCTTTAAATTAACCATTTGAGGAGGGAAGCTTTCAAGCCAGGATCTACTCCAAAATACTCTTCTCTTCCTCTTATTTGTTGTAATGTTTTTGTTCTTTCAATAAACTTCTTATTTTATCTTCCATTTCTTTTATTTTTGTCAATTTTATTCCTATTTTATCTTCCTCTTTGGGATGGAATTCTTGAGTATAAGCCTGATTGGGTTATACCCATTATAAACTGTTGCAAATTCAATTCGCTTCTACGATGATTACGCCACCCATGGAAGAGTAGTTCTTTTTAGTAATTGATCGACCTCTATCCTTATTCAATAATTTATTTTGAATCAATGAGATAATTTGATTAATATAATATGATATATTAATTTATTTTTTAATTTTAATGAAACTAATGAAGCAATTGAATAATAAACAGAAAACACGTGAGGTTGAGAATTGTGTTAATTGTGAGAGCGTGAACTTAATCGGTTAAACAAGGCCACGCAGGATAAATTTGTAGAGTTAAAATATAATCCCTAAATTCAATTAGTCCTCATTTCCAGAATGGATTTTTTCCTTAATTTACCACTGATCATAATATATCCTTAGAACATCAATCAAATCAGGGTGCTGCGATTTCATGTCACGAAGATAGCCTAGGGTTTAATTCACTTCATCTTTGTGATAAGGTTAATTCTCATAGAGTTCGAGGGTTAACAATTTAAGGTATCATAATTAAGTGGATATTAATTTAAATGATAATGATAAATAATCGATTGAAGAGGTATATTTATATCGATTATTCCTTTTTAAATATTGTCTAAAAAACATCTTCTTGTTGTGTCTTTTTAATCGAACTTCATTTCAAAAATAAAAACAAAAAAAATGAAATCTTCTTCCAGCAAACTTTTTCATGTTTTATAAATGATAAACACCCCACCCTCCATCCTTTAAAGTAGTGTTTTTATTCTCTTTTATTTTATTTTTAGAATACCTTTAAGAGATTGTTTTAATTTTCTTCCTCCTTTGATAGATGACCTCGGTCAGCCACTCTGTTGCACCTAAGTAACCCGAAATTGAACATCATTTGAAAGCACTCACGACAGAACCTTTCAAATTGAAATCATTTTCGGGGAGGCAAGTAATTATTTAAACCATTTAGAGGTATCTATTTTATTTTACATTTTATTCTCTTCCTCTCTTTTTTCTTCCTTCTTTACCCAATTTGAATTTTTTTCTTCTTATTTTATTTTCTTCTAATTCTTTTTGGACCATCAACTCAAACTTCTATTTTTTATTTTACTATGGTCCAATTTCCTTCTTTTCATTTTTATATGATTTATGGAATGAACTAATCCCAAGGATCTCTTAGATCTTGACCCTAAGATTGAACACAGCCTTCTGGCTCAAATCAGACATTCTCAGTCTATGGGAAGTTTCAACATTCAACCAGTTGGAGAATTCCTCCAATCTAAAAACATTGAAATTGGAAGCAATTAAAATTCAACCATAAAATAAGAACTAATGGAGGAAAATAATGGAAATTAACTTAATAGAACCATTCGATAATTAGATGCACCTGATATTAATTATCAACCAAATTGCATTGCATACCAAAATCTTGAATCGTACTTTGAACTGAAATCTAGATTAATTCACTTGCTTCCAAAATTTCATGGCCTCTCTGGTGAGGATACCAATAAACAACTTAAAGAATTTAATGTGGTTTTCTCAACCCTTAAACCCATAAATGTTTCTAAAGATCAAATCAAACTAATATTATTCCCATTCTCACTTGATGGAGCTATGAAAGATTGGATGTATTATTTACAACCTGAAGATGTAACTTGTTGGAACGGTTTAAAACATCTTTTCTTGCAGAGATTTTTTCCAGATTCAAGAACCACATTCATTCGAAAGGATATCTCAGGGATCAAGCAAGCCCAAGGGGAGTCAATTTATGAGCACTGGGAGTGAGTCAATAAGTTGTGTGCAAGATACCCACATCACTAAATTAGTGAGAAACTCCTCATTCAATACTTCTATAAAGAAATCACACCTATGGAGAGAAGCATGGTGGATGTCGCGACTAGAGGAGAATTGTTGGACAAAACACCAGTAGCTTCATGTGTGTTGATTGAAAATATGGCCCAAAACTCCCAACAATTTGGTGATCGAGGTACACCACATGTAAGGGGAGTACATCAGGTAAATCCATCTTATCTTGAGAGTCATTTGATTGATACCAAGTTAGAATAATTGACCACTATGGTGAGACAAATTTCTTTGGATCAAAATACATCTAAACCCACTCCTTTAAGGCCTTGTGGAATTTTTACTAAGACAAGCCACACAACTGACTGTTTCCCCCAACGACAATAAAAATATGATTGTGCGGCAGTGTTTCCTAAGATATCAGCAGCAGCAATAGCCACATCCCCAAAAGAAGTTTGATTCCTTTGCATCAGCATACAACCAAGGGTGGAAGGATCAATCAAACATGAGGTATGCCTCTAGACAACAACAAAATCTCCCCATTCAACAAAACTTCCAGCAGCCTCCACCTTACCAACAGGGTTTCCAAAAACCCCAAAGGTGATTTGAAGCTCAAGCATCAACAAGTCAACAACAATGTAATTTTTAACCAAAGGTAGATTCTAAAACTGATGATCTTTTAAAACAAATTGTTCTTAATCAACATAATGATCTGAAGAGTCAATGTTTGGAGTTGAGGGAGTTGAAGACACAAATGAACCAGATTGCAATGGCCCTCCATGAACTGGTAAGTAAGAACTCCAGAAATCTTCCTTCCCAAACAACTCCAAATCCCAAAGGGAATGTTAGTGACATCACATTTAGAAGTGGGAAGAAAAAAACTAATACATATGCACCTATCGTTCCACCGAGATTCACCTCAACTCCAGAGAAGCCCCATTCCATACCAACTAATGAGAAACCTAAGGAGAAAGATAAAGGTAAGAAAAAGATTTATGATTTCCCTCCTAAACCCCTTCCATTTCCAAATAGAGTTGTACAAACCAAGAATATAGATAAAGAGGCGATGCAAAAAGAATTTTTGGACACATTCAAGCGTGTGGAGATCAACATCCCTTTACTTGAACCCATTAAACAAATACCAAGGTATACCAAATTATTAAAATAACTTTGTACCAATCGAAGAGGGATCAAGGGAAATGATAGGATCAATCTTGGAAGGAATGTGTCAGCACTAATTACACCAACTCTAGCAATTCCAACAAAGTGAAAGGATCCTGGAACATTCCCCATCCCATGAACCATATGAGAGTTACACTTTTCTGATGCTCTTTATGATTTAGGAGCTTCCATAAATGTGATGCCTCACTCTGTATTCTCTTCTTTACAGGTTGGTAAGTTGAAGCTGATGAGATTAGTGGTGCAGTTGGCGGATAGAACTACAAAATATCCAGCAGGAGTCCTTGAGAATGTACTTGTTTAGGTAAGAGACATGATCTTCCTAGTATATTTATACGTGCTTAAAATGGAGGACGATCAGGTAATTTCACATTCTCCTATTATATTAGTTTGGCCCTTCCTCAAAACTACAAAAACTATCTTAAATGTCAATGAGGGTACAATTTACATGGAGTTTGGAGATAAAGTCATGATATTTAATGTTATGGACTCCATGAAGTACCCCTCAGAAGACCATTCTGCATTTGTTATCTCCCATTTTGAACCACCAAGTAAAAACCACATGGATTTTTATTTGACTAATCTTAGGGAGATTATGATCATTGGTTCGAGTTTGATGTCTAAGAGTACTTCAACACCTATTTTGAATTCATAGGACTCTCTTAGATTTCATTTTGAAATGGATTCATATTCTGATTTTAATCATGTTCACTCTGATTATGATGTGGTTGTGGAGTATGCTGATGGATTTTATGCTTTATTCTCTGATTTTGAATATTTATATTCTGATACTAATGTTTATTGTGCACATATTTCAGTTCCTTCAATTTTTCCATCCATACACCACCACTCTACACTGGAACTCATGCCATTGCAACCAAATCTCAAATACCCATACTTGTTGAGTGGTGAGAAATTACTTATTATCATTGATAAAAATCTCCATTTTGAACATGAAGAAATTTTTTTGAATCTTTTGAGGGAGAACATCAGGGAAATTGGTTGGACCTTGGCTGACATATCAGGTATTAGCCCCTCTATTTGCGTACATAGGATTATTTTGGAGGATGGGGCTAAACCGTTGAGGAAGCCACAAAGAAGACTCAATCCAACCCTTCTGGAGATTGTTAAAAAAGAGGTTGAAAAATTTCTTGAGGAAGGTATAATCTTTCCCATGTCAGATTCTCAGTGGGTAAGTCCTATTCTGGTTGTGCCTAAGAAAAGTGGTGTTATAGTAGTTAAAAATGAGAAAGATGACTTAGTTCCAATGAATGTACAAAATAGTTGGCATGTGTGTATTGATTATAGGAAACTAAATCAATCCACTCATAAAGACCATTTCCCCCTCCCACTTATTGATCAAATGCTCAAGAGACTAGCTAGGAAGACACATTATTGTTTCTTGGATGGATTTTTTGGATATTTCTAGGTTCCTATAGCTCTGGAGGATTAGGAGAAGACTATATTCACCTGTCCCTTCGGCACATTTTCCTATCAGAGGATTCCAATTGGACTTTGCAATGACCCGGGTACCTTCTAGAGTTGCATGGTGAGTATTTTTTCTGATTTTATTGAGACATGAAAAGAGGTATTTATGGATGATTTTACAGTGTATGGATCATAATTTGATGAATGTCTAAGTAATTTGGGAAAGGTGTTGAATTGTTGTATTGAGAATAATCTGGTCTTGAACTTTGAAAAGTGTCATTTCATGGTAGATCATGGCATTGTCTTAGGGCATGTAGTGTCAAAAAATGGGATAGATGTTGATAGATCTAAGGTAGATATTATTTCATCCTTACCTTATCCTTCATGTGTGTGTGATGTTAGATATTTCCTATGTCATGAATGATTTTATTGGTGTTTCATCAAAGATTTTAGTAATATTTCTCTTCCTATGTCACGATTACTTCAAAAGGATTCTGATTTTGTGTTTTATGATTCTTGCAGGACTTCCTTTGATAAGATAAAGAAGTGTCTCACCACTCCACCGATCATACAGCCTCTACGGTGGGATATTTCTTTTGAGCTTATGTGTGATGCATCCAACTTTGCGGTTGGTGTTGTCTTATCACAAAGGGTGGAGGTACGTTCACATGTGATTGCCTATGCATCGAGGACACTAGATTCAACCCAATAAAACTACAAAACCATGGAAAAGGAGTTTCTTGATATTATATTCACTTTAGATAAATTCTTTTCATATTTATTAGGCTCTAAAGTAGTGGTTTTTTCTGACCATGCAGCCCTGACGTACCTCTTGAAGAATCCAGACACAAAGGCCAGGCTAATCCAATGGATTATCCTTCTTTAAGAATTTTACATTGATATAAAGGACAAGAAGGGGTCAGAAAACCTAGTGGAATACCACATGAGTAGGCTTACTCAAACACTAGGGGATGACACCATAGACCAGGTACCACTTCGGGACACTTTCCCCAATGATCATCTTTATTCCATCTCAGGTATGCATCCTTGGTATGATAATTTAGTGAACTACCTTGTTGCATCTGAAATCCCTACAAATTTAAAGAAACTTCAATTCCAAAAATTAAAAAAGTGAGTCTCGGTACTATGTGTGGGTCGATCCCTACCTTTGGTACATGTGTAGTGATCAAGTCATTAGGAGGTGTGTTCCTGACCATGAGTTTGAGTCTATTCTACATTTTTTCATAAAATTTCATGTGGAGGACACTTTGGACCCCAACAGATAGCTAGGAAAGTTTTAGACTCTAGATTATATTGTCCTAGCTTATTCCATGATATTCATGTGTATTGTAAGTCATGCTCACATTGCCAACACATGGGAAACATTTCTAGGAGACATGAGATGCCTCAATAACCCATATTATTCTGTGAGATTTTTTATGTTTGGGGCATCGATTTTATGGATCCTTTTCCTAGTTCCTTTGGTTTTTTGTATATTTTGGTTTCTATTGATTATATGAGAAAATGGGTGGAGGCTAAGGCCACTAGTACAGATGATTCTCATGTTGTAGTGGAATTTTTCAAAGCATAGATTTTTTGTAGGTTTGGAGTACCAAAAGCCATCATCAGTGACTAAGGGACACACTTATGCAATCGTAATTTGGCTTCCCTCCTTTAGAAGTATGGGGTGACACCTAAAACATCAACACCATACCACCCCCAAACAAATTTCCAGTCTGAGGTTTCAAATCTTTAGTTGAAATAGATTTTGGAGAAAATCGTGCATCCAAATAGGAAGGATTGGTGTAATCACTAAGATGATTCTCTATGGGAATATAGGATAGAATATAAAACTACCATCGGTATGTCCCCATTTCGGATTTTTTTTGGGAAGTGTGCCATCTCCCCCATGGAAGTTGAGCATCGGGCTTATTGGGCTATAAAAAATGCAACATGGATTTAGCCCAAGATAGAATCCAAAGGAAGCTGAAAATTCAAGAGTTTGAGGAGATTTTATTGTCTTCATATGAGAACAGAAGGCTCCACAAGGAAATATAAAAGGCATATCATGAAAAAATGTTCCAAAAAAGAGAATTTCAAGTTGGATAGAAAGTATTTCTATATAGTTCACAACTAAAGATGATGCCCTGTAAGTTGCGTTCCAAGTGGTTAGGTTCTTATGTTGTGACTAATGTTTTTCCATATGGTGAAGTGGAGATCACACAAGAAGACACAAGAATTAGATTTACAGTCAATGGGAAATGTTTTAAGATATACATTGAGGGACTTCCAACTGATGTAGTGTATTTCATCACACTGCATGACCCCATCATCACTTGATCATATCAGGTTGTTCCTTACCCTTTCACTTTTATATTATTTTTCCTATTTAAAATTATACATTTCATGTTCACATATGATCTAATGGGTTCACATTGAGGACAATGTAATATTTTAAGTGTGGGGGAGGAGACAACATTTTGGGGGAGATATTTAGGATTTTCATTTGTGTGTTTTTTGTGTATTTTCTATTAAGTTTTTGGTTAAAATTTTCAAACAAAAAAAAGAAAAACAAAAACAAAAAATCAGTAAAAAAAGAAACAAATATATCATGTATCATTATCATGTGAAACCTATGGAAAATGCATGTTTTTAAATTTCATTGGTAGAATGATAATCATGAGTAATATTTCATCATTAAGTGTTGATTTTTATAAAAATTGAAGTCATCGATGATATGAATGATTTTGTAATTATAAAACCTTTTATATTTTGACATCATTATTTGTGATATTTGTTAATGGTAAATTGTTTAATTGATTTCTCCACACAAATTTTCACTCAACCATGACTTGTGAAATTTTTCCAACTCAATTGAAGGTATATTCAAGTTAGATAAAAAAAATTCATTGGTTGATACATACGTTCATTTCTCTTCTAATCGGTTTCATTACTGTACCAAATTGACCTAGGCATGTATACCTGTTATTCGACTATTGTACACCCTAAAAAAATGGGTTGTGTCTTGGACAGGTCAAAAACCACTCTTCATCGACCTTTGATCTTGTTATAACTATTACAATTAGTGTCGTGAGGAGATAAAACACGGGTTGAGAGTTGATTCTGAGATTGTTTCCAAGTACAACATAAAAATAATAATAATAAATGATGGGAGTGATGAAATGTACAGCATATAAGGATAACTAGGTTGGGAGCATAAGGTTTGAATTTCAAAAATGATTAAGTGAGTGGGTCTTGAAATTCGATTGAAAAGGAATGAAGAATAGGTTCTGTGAATTAAAAAGTGAGAATAATTGTTTTACATGACCTGATTATATAGAATAACGGGTGGATTTAGGAGCTTGGAATGGTTGTCACACACACACGTGGAGATTTAGTGGCATGGTAGACCCATGACTTGTTTCACTATGATTAGTGTTATGAATCTCACTGGATTTTGTTTTGACATAATTTATGAGACACTTACTTGAAAATTTATTGATATTGACTCTTGATAGGATTCTTACTTTTCTTACATTTCTACTTTGGATTGAGAAATATGAACTTGCATATCTTGTCATAATTTTTTTTGAATACATGATATGAGGTTTTTCCCAGGAGTGAAAAAGGGTAAGTGTGGGGGAGTTGATAAAACAAATTTTTATTGAATATTTTATTGATCTTAAATGATATAATTTCCTCCAATTGTGGTAAATGTGTTCATTTATGAAATATTTGGGATTAGATCATTCATTTGAAAATTTGATGAAAATTCCAATTTTACCCTTTAAAATTTACTGTAGAATTTCAGACATAAATATTTTGATATGTATTATTTGAAATTAAATTTATTTAAATATGTTCTTGAATTATTGGGATACAAATTTCATTTAGGACATTAGAGATAAATCTTGCATTTGGTTGGTGCAAATGGGCCATGAAGTCAAAGTTGGGCTGGACTCACTAGATTAGAGATGGGTTTTGTATTTGGGCCATAACTCCTACATCCCTACTTTTATTGGGCTCAAATTTAGAGAGGAGATCGGGAACAAACTTTCTCACAAATACTCCTTCTAGATAGAGAGTTGTTTCAGGCGTTTTGGTGGTCAAATTTTCGTTTCACGTTAGCTTATAATATTTGACCGAATTTCCTTATTCACACTTGAAACCACTTGTAACCTAGCCTCCCACTCTATAAATTGGTATTTTTATCATTTGGAGGGGGTTGTATATGCCTTATACGATTGTTATCATAGGTGAAGTGGTTCTTTGACATTTTAATTAACCATTGGATGAGGTAAGCTTTCAATCTTGGATCTCCTCCAAAATGCTCTTCTCTTCCTCTTCTTTGTTGTAATGTTTTTGTTCTTTCAATAAACTTCTTATTTTATCTCCCATTTCTTTTATTTTTCTCAATTTTATTCTTATTTTATCTTCCTCTTTGGGCTGGAATTCTTGAGTAGAAGCATGATTGGGTTATACCCATTATAAACTGTTGCAAATGCAATTCACTTCTACGATGATTACGCCACCCATGGAAGAGCAGTTCTTTTTAGTAATCGATCGACCTCTATACTTATTCAATAATTTATTTTGAATCAATGAGCTAATTTGATTAATATAATATGATATATTAATTTATTTTTTAATTTTAATGAAACTAAGCAAGCAATTGAACAATAAACACAAAACACGTGAGTTCGAGAATTGTGTTAATTGTGAGAGTGTGAACTTAATCGATTAAACAAGACCACGCAGGATAAATTTGTAGAGTTAAAATATAATATCTAAATT
The DNA here is from genome assembly GCA_963277665.1 of Viscum album. Lineage (NCBI taxonomy): Eukaryota > Viridiplantae > Streptophyta > Magnoliopsida > Santalales > Viscaceae > Viscum > Viscum album. The sequence goes on along the minus strand of OY728158.1, from coordinate 1,699,542,902 downwards.
CAATTAGTCCTCATTTAAAGAATGGATTTGGGCCTTAATTTACCACTGACCATAAGCTATCCTTATAACATCAATCAAAGCAGGGTACTGTGATTACATGTCTCGAATATAGCCTACGGTTTAATTCACTTCATCTTTGTGATAAGGTTAATTCTCATAGAGTTCGAGGGTTAACAAGTTAAGGGATCATAATTAAGTGGATGTTAATTTAAATCATAATGATAAATAATTGATTGAAGAGGTAGAGTTAGATTGATTAATCCTTTTTAAATATTTTCTAAAAAACATCTTCTTGTTGTGTCTTTTTAATCGAACTTCAATTCAAAAACAAAAACAAAAAAAATGAAATCTTTTTTCAGAAAACTTATTCTAGTTTTATAAACAATAAACACCACACATCCTTTCAAGTATTGTTTTTATTCTATTTTATTTTATTTTTAGAATACCTTTAAGAAGTAGTTTTAATTTTCTTCCTCTTTTGAGATACGACCTTGGTCAGCCACTCTGTTGCACCTAAGTAACCTAAAACCGAACATCATTTGAAAGTGCCCATGACAACACCTTTCATGATGCATATATATTTTGATGCAATGTTATTGATACATTATTGAGTTATTATTTAATTATTATTCCATTTTTTTATCATGAAGCAACTTCAATATTTCCATTCATAACTGCTGAATTGATCAAATATCATTGATCTACATCATCTTCCACATCTTCTAATTCCTGATGGTTTTCATTATTTTTTAGTTTTCTTTATTTTGTAATTTATTTCATATATTATTATTCATAAGTGTTGGTTCATGATTTTCCCAATAAAAATCAAGTCTCAAATTGGTTATCCTACCAACTAAAATTAAGGTTATTGAGTTGTGACTCCAAAAAAAGCGAGGTAAAATTTGGTTGTGGCTCACAAATAAAGCAAGGTTAGAATATGTTGTAACTCTTGTAAAATGTTAAGGTCATGCCTCTAGGTATTGTAAAAGATATATTCTATAAACATCTTATCATTCCTTTAAAATTTTGTGTTCTTACCATGACCCCCTCCCTCCAAAGATGCCCCTACTGAGCTGGAAATGAAGGAAGAGAGATAATGACCCCTGAGTCCTGTCTTCAGTAGGCCTTAGGGTGGCGACCAGTACCAAGGGTATAGAAATCTCACAAAATGGGAGGCATTAATCTTTTTATAGTAATAAATATTCAGATATAATATGTATCAACCACAAAACAATTCCAAGACATATATATATATATATAACTATCCAAAATCCATCCCACATGCATGTTTAAAGTAAAAGTGATAGAAATACAATGAAAAGATCTGAAGTAAATACCAAAATCAAAAAGATAAGTAGCAACGCAGAAACGATCCCAATGTCCAAGCTAGTAATGCCCATAACGGTCCCCATAGTCCTCCTGGAAAACTGAAAACAGTTTTATATATGTAGGGTGAGCATACAAGTACACTCAGTAGGGAAACCCACAGTCTCTCGTGCACAAGTAGAGAAGTATACTAATGCCCCGTGATAAATAGAATAAACAAAAAGCACCTAACAAGGTATACTAGCCAACCCAACCTCACCAAAGGCACGCTAACCAAATAATTCAAGTCAAGTAAAGTAATATAGTAAGAACATTGATGATTGGGTACCCCCACACCACTTTCCCACTAATTAGACACTCTCATACCCTAACAAAAAATTTCCTTGTTCCCCCACCACTTCCGAAAGAACCACATCACAACCTGCCCACACACACCTGGGCCACATACCACATCAAATATCACCTGCACACACCTGGGCATCGTAACTACATCTCATCCCACCCACACACACATGTTCCACAAACCACACCATATCCTAAAGACACTTAGGAACCACAACAAATCTCATCTTGAAGACACCTAGTAACCAAAAAACATCTTATCCCGAAGATAATTGGGAAGAACAACTCACCCGCACACACCTGAGCCTCACAAACCAAAACCTTCCTAAAGAGTATTGGGAAATCACCACCTGGAATAGGGAGTAAAGAAGATTAGGTGACTATCCATCCATCCTCCCACCATGATTTTTGGGAAAGAAACCATCCCCCATGAAAATGGGGGTGTTCGGCACGTAGTGCTCAACTAGGGTGGGGTGTGTATAGATTCACAAGAAAGTAAAAGTATATATATATATAGGTATCAAACACTCAACCCAACCTATGGTTTCTCAAGCAAACAACCACCCCATAACACTGCCACCTTTACTGCTACCTCAAAATGAATATATCAAGATGAACGACGATCACTTATGAAGTTGATAAAATAAATCTGATTAACACCCAATAATTTTGATGTTATTATACATTTACTAGTTATTTCATCCCTACCTAGGAAACTAACTACCACAGCACATGACCAGCCTCACAACCAAGATAAACAAAGGAAGAAAACTATGATAAAACACTCTACTTCACACTTCCTTTTCACTTAGCACCCAAGCTAACCACTGACATTATCATTCCTTAAAGTAATGTTTCCTTGTCCTTTCTCTCAACAAGAAAACTCCCAACTTATAGCTAAACCCCACAACACACCTCATCACAACCATACTCAGCAGCCCCACTGCATAACAACACCACACCCAATAACATAAGAATAGAAAAACCCAAATCTGTATCCCTACTTCCCAAACACTACCCATCCATTCCATAATCAATCATTATCTCAACTTGAGATTCCATTACACCCTTAAACCATCCACACACACTGTCATGCTCTCCATAGTATCACTACATAACCCGTACAAACCAAAAGATAGAAAATATCCACACACAGCACACAACCACACAAAACATGGAAAAGTGTATTCAGATTTAATACACTTGTTCTTTAATTCCACTATGATAAATCAGGGGTTATCACAGAACAAGGTTGATCTTGGGGAATTTATTTATTTAACCAGGTATACGTGGTTAATCAATTTCATAATTCCATTAGTTCAATAGGGGATCCACAATAAGTTTAAATCATCACATGTGCACAAGAAAAGACTACCAAAGGCCATTATTTTCAAAAGGAATACAATTCACAACATGGATCAAAGATAATAGATAAAATAAATGATCATCATCATTATCTTCCCTACCCCTCATTTATCACTAATGTAACAAAAGTCGTTATCGTAACAAGTCCAATTATCTTTATAATAGTTTATCTTCATAACAGCCTTAATTAAAAGTTGGGATTCGATCTTAATCACAAATGGACATCAGATTACCCACCCCACATAATAAAAAAAATAAAGAAAGACTAAGGGATCCCTACTTGGACCAATAGTCAATCAGTAAATCCTCCTTACGCTAAAAAAAGGGGTTGCACGAGTAGTAGGAAAAAATCCAAGGGAAAACTCGATCCAAAGGCCATAGCATGACACATGACTCCATGGGGAAGAAAGGATCTGGATAAATCAAGAGAAAATGGAAGGGTTCAAGGAAGATAGGATCAAAACTTTAGAAAAGGATAGATCCTATATTAATGGAAGGGAGACAATTTCAATGTACTTAAAAGTCGGATCATGGCCAAGACCAAGAGGCTTGGACATTTAAAAGTCTTAGGGGCATTAGGATATTAAAGATATAATTAATATCCTTTGAAACTACTTCAAAAATGGTCAAACAAGGTTTAAAACTTGATTCACATCAAATAAAACAAAAGAGGAGAAAATGGGAAAACAGGGAAAAGATGGAAATGACTCATCATTGGGTGAGTCACCGACACGATTCACCAATGCGAGTCACCGATGTGACTCACCAACACTACTCACTAACACCACTCACCAGTTCCACTCACTGACACCACTCACCTATATCGAGTCACTAACGTGACCCACCAACGTGACCTACCGACAGTGGGTCACCGACGTGACCCACCAATGTGACCTACCGATAGTGACTCACTGACATGACCCACTAATAGTGGGTCACTGACATGACCTACTGATAGCGAGTCACTGACACAACCCACCGACATGACCCACTGACACAACCTACTGACACCACTTATCGATGCCACCTACCATTGGAAAAATAGATTTTTGGTAAACTCTTGAAATGAGTCACTATGACTTCCTAGAACACCTCAAACACTGTATTTTCAAAAAGTAATGAACTGGAGGGGTCCAAGCCATTATATTTCTTAGTGGGTACTATTCTTCTCACTGAGTAGAGAATATTGAAGTGTAGACTAGGATATTAGTGATTTGAACCACTATAAAAATATTGTGTTCATATTTTAATTTCCACTACACTATATTTTTAACACTACAAATCACTATTGATTCATTTAATAATATACTTTGATTGATTATTTGTTTTAAAAGGTTTTAAAAAAATATTCACCTCCTCTAGTTTATTATTGTCATATATCTAGATACAATAGGAATGTGAATATAATTTGTACAATAATAGAGTGTGAGAGGGGTAAAGTTTGAGAAATCCTCAACCACACTTTTCTATAAATGTTTTAAACATGTATTTATGTCATTTACTATTTTATTTTTAATTTTACCATTTTTTTTTCTGAAGCTACTAATTTTTACCTAAGTAATTTACTTTCAATGTCTAAAAATAAAATGAGACTTATTATTGATTCTAAATACAAATTATAATTCATCAAATAAAATTTATATGTGTAAGAAGAATTAATTTTAACATTAGCGCGTTTAACACGCCAAAAATGTTTTTATAAAATGGTGTATTTTTAAGCATAAGTTTTTTATTTAGGAAAAATTTATAAATTTTATTGATTCTATTGAAATTATATTTTTTATTATTATTTAGATAGTATATATTTAAATTTTAACTGATTGAAAAAACTAATTCCACCATGTAATAATTTTATTAAAAGAAATAGATGAAAAATAGTTTTCATTAAAACATTACCTAAATTTTATAAAATGTTAAGCGTGGGTTTTATATATCAATATTGAATTTCAAAATGATTAATATAAATTTTTAAAATATATTTTTTTTATATTAAAATGGGTCTCAACAACTTTCATGGAATTATTTTATAGTAATGTTGTAAAAGTGATAGTTTTAGTATAATCAATATTTCTCACTATTCACGTAAAATATATTATTTTAGAAAAATACCGAAAATTAATTCTAAGTTAATTTTTTCATTATAAATCCTATAATTGAGTTATATGTATCTAATTCAGATTCTAAAATTTATAAATTTTTTTTAAATGAAAATATAAAAATATATAAAAACAACTTTAATTAAAAAATGACGTTTTTAAAAAATAAGTTTTCATAATATTATTTTATATAAATTTTTAATTTAAAATATGTTAGTATGTTAGTTGATATATAATAATAATTTAAAAATTTTCAATTTAATCTACTAGGATAAAATATATAATACTTAATAAAACATGTTTAAAAAAAATATTACTTTTTTACTAAATATACTTTAATAGATACCATTAAAATTTTATATTATAAAATTTAATTTTACTACTATATTGATATTAATATATTTATTTTAATTTTATATATACATCATATAATAGTTTAATAATAGTAATAATATTTATAATTAGCACATAAATATATATATATATATAATATCTTAATATCATATTTTTGTTTCATTCTAAGTTATATTATTTTAAATTTACTACATTATAATACAAAACCTCAGTATACCTATTGTATATTTGACCAGTGACCATATTTTAAATGATCATATTTATAATGACCATATTTGAAATGAATACATTTTCAATGACCATATTTATAATGGTCATATTTCATTCCTATATATAGACTTATTAAATAATTCTTTCATTCCACTCTCACTTCACAAGGCACAATTCCTATTTTATATTATATATTTTTCATATTTCTTTCTCCTTTAATGGTTATCTACCTCATTATAGATTTTTTTGGCTATTGGTGATCCTAAAGGTTGAAGATGATCTAGGACATTTTCTAGTCATGAAGATTTTATTCTTTTCTATATATTGTCCCTTATTGATTTATTCATTTTTAATAAATGTACTTCATCCAAGGTGAGTAATAATACATGGGGTTAAGTACTTAATATTATGTTCTTTTTTTTTAATTTACCACTTGTGAATGAACAAATTGTATTTAGTTTAGTTCATATCTTGTAGACAAAATTTCTAATCATTTTTCAAACATTTTGAAAGAATAGAGACATTATTTAAAATTATAGACATATTTAGTAGCAATAATAATTATGGTGATGATGATGATTATGATTACTATTATTATTATTATTATTATTATGGATCCTAAATCCTGGGTAGTTACACATTGGTCCCTCTTTTTCTCATTTGGAAGCAAAAAATGATTCATGGCTTGGGAGATTTATGGGAGTATAACAACAATATTTTGTATCCTAGCTCCCTTTTCATTCAGTTGTTCATTTAATTTTCCATAACATTGATTATTAGGAAGATTATTTCTTGTTATAGTCATTTACTAAACCAAAAAAATTGATGTGATCATGAAACATTAATAATCATAGTAAAAAATAATATGATAATGAAAATCATTGCTATGAGTCCTAAATTACAACACCTTCCTTCAACCCATGACAGTTTAAGTCCATCTCATATCAATATAGATTAAAATTGGTTATAATATCTTTAAACCTATTATTGATCATTATGGTTTATAAATAGATTTTAAATTAACCAAAAAATATCCCCTGAGAGTGTTTAGCCAGGTGTTTAGTCTTAGGCCTGCTCATCGGGCACTATGTGAAGATTGTGTTATTACTCAACTAACCTTTTTCAGGATGTTTACCCCTAGGTGCATCTATGTCACAACCTCATCCACTTTAAAATATATAGATAGTGATTTAATTACTAGGAAACTACACAATCTCTACCTTACCAAAACATTATAATGTTATCTTATACTTAGAATTGTCTCTGTGGTTTTAACCAAAGTTCTTTAATTTTAATATCTAAAAACAAATAAACCCCACCCCGATACCAACTAAGGCAACCCAATAATTTAATACATAAATATTACATAATTTTATATGAATATTAAATACATATCATAAAAATAGACACTCTATAACTATAAAGTTTTAGTGTCTTTGGAAACTAGATACATAATATTATTATTTAATGAAAGATCTTCAAAATCTCTAAAACAATTCTTCTCACATAGTACACTTCTCAGGAAAACACCACTTGCAACCTTTTCTAATAACCTAGGGAAATGAAAACATAATAAAGGGTTATCTAAAATGCATGAGAAGGGTGGAAATAGGATATATCAATCAATGATCATAAGATAGAATAAGAATAAGGGTATGATAACCTAATCATAAGTTACAAAAGTCATACACAATCTATCAAAGATATTTATTAACAAATAAATTAATAATACTTTTTTATAACAAAATTAAAAATTCTTAAGAAAATTAAATCATTAATAATTATTAATGATCCTTTAGAACATATCATAAGCATAATACATAGGTTCATGGTATACACATAAGTATAGAAAATCATTTCCTTAGTCAACACTCGCTACCAATACTGACATAATGGATTAGGTTCACTCCCAATTTCATCATTTACTTAGCCAAGGTTCACTCCAAATAGTATAATTTTGGATAGAGTTACTTAATAAACTAGGTTCACTCCCCATTCAAGTTCATATTATCTCATGATATATCATTATTTACCTAAGGCATTGTAGGGCTATATAATTCTCGACCCACCCATCACATACTAAAAACCATAAATATGTGTACCATATGATCATATAAAATTCATAATGTTTTCATATCATAACCCATGTAAAGGAAATGAGTTTCATAAACATTCCATCATTTCATCATGGCATAACCTGTGGAAAAGAAATGAGTTTCATAAATATTTCATCATAACTTAATTAACCTGTGGAGAATAAATGGATTTATAGAATTATCCTTAAATAATCATAATCTATCTTGATTGGGGATTTTCATTTCTCTTGAATTGGAGTGTATTTTTTCTTGATGGTCCTAGCCCATGGAGGCATGGTTGTTCATGAATTCTTTGATGTTGTTATGGTTTTCCACTTTTTCCTCAAAAGTTCTTTAGAAATAAAAATTTAATTTTCAGTCATAATCTATCTAGAGAATGAAATTTTATAGTCACTTAAGATCATATACCTAGTTAAGCATAAAAAAATTTAATGGATATTTACATAGATTAAAAATACCTTTAAAAGAGAATTTGGACATTTCTTTGAAAATGGGGAAAATAGTATTTCCTTTTAGTATCTTTAAAAACTTAAAATTCCCATAATAATGAGAAAAATATTTTTTTGAAAATAAACATGGAAAATTATAAAGTAATATTAAAATAAAATTATAGTCATGATTATGGGAAAATATATTCATTTTTTTAACCTTAATACAAATATTCCATTCACATTTTTTGTAAATGATTAAAAATAACCACTTTTAAAAACATTCTAAAGATTAATTTTATAACCTTCAAAAAGAAATTAAAATACAATTGAAAATGAATTTAAGAAATTATTTTATCATATAAAATAACCTTCTTGAAAACATTTTAAAGAACATAGACATCAAAGAAAAAGTTCATCGACCAAAGAGGAAATAAGGTTGGTTTTTCTTAAAAACATTTTCTCAATCATTTTAATTACCAAAGAGAGTAAAATGGTATTATAACATCAAAGTTTAATGAACAAAAATAGTATGAAACAATTTATGGGTTTAAAAGGATAAAATCTATAAAATCTTCTTCAGCAAAAAATTATCATAGAAAGTCCTGAAAAAAATGAGATTATAACATAAACCCTTACCTCAAATCCCGTATTGCTTCATACACATTCAAACCTCCTATATAATAAATATATATTTATTATCAATATATTATAGAAGCATATTCATACATAACATACTATTTATTATGCCTTTATAATTTATAATTAACCTTTTATTAACAATTCCTCACTAAAATGAACATTCATAAGGAAACTTGTTTGTTTCCATGCATGTTTTGGTTCAACAGTTCTAATCCTTTCACCTTAGTTGTGGTTTCATAATATCTAATATATTAATAAATTAAAAATTATTATATTTATTTATTATATACACTGTTATAAAAATTTATATAATCAGTAATTAAAAATAAATTACATCATTCGTAGCGATGGTAGTCTAGATGTACATAGGGGTGATGTTTTCACTTTTTAATGGATGGAATTAAAGAAAGGTGTATAATAATTCACCTTTATAGAATTATAATTACATCATAAAAATCATAAATATTCATAAAATCCATCCTTATTATTATCCATGTAAATTTTAAATGAAAAATGAATTACATCGCTTCATGGATGTGGCAGTCCACACGTACGCACAAACGACGTTATCATTTTCCAATCAGATGGAAAATAGATATACCATTAACATAAAAAAAATGTTATTAAAGTAAATATATTTATTAAATAATGTTAATATGATAATTTAGAGTAGGTTTAAGAATAAATAAACATGAAATATGTCATTAATAATATATACCTCTTCTTCTGGTATCCTCCTTTAAAAAGCACTATAAGGCTTCTTAGATGGGTCTTTTGAAAAAACCAGCACCTCAAGGTCATAGATAAGTATTATGGGAGAATATTTTTTAGATATTGGATAAGATAAATAGCTCAATTTTTTTTTGATAATATAGAATATTAGGTTCTCTTTTATAAGTGAGGGTAATGGCACACTTATAATTATTAAGAATATTAAAATATAATAAAGTCACTATCATGGGAAAGTGGCTAAAAACTGGATAAATTTTGAATATAGGATGATATAGGATTTAAATACCTTCATAAAATATTATTTATACAAGTTTTTAATTCATTTTAACCCTTATCTATTTAGTTTAACCCATCATTAACCCCGTTTAACCTTTACCGTAGTAATGAATTTTTACCTCATTTACTATTCATTATGAACAAAAATTAAGTTGACTTTATTAAATAATATTAATTATTATGAATAAAAATTTGGATTACATTTTTTAATATTCAATTTATATAAGTGGAATAAATTCTATATAAGTGTGAAAAATATAACAAAAACCATTTTTAGATAAATGTATTTTTTAGCATAAAACTGGATTTATTCTTATTCCATGCCTTGTAAAAACCACTAGATTAATGTTAAAATATTTGATTGAATCTATTATTGATAAATTTCATTAAAATAATTAATAAATATATATCAATTTAATTTATTAAGATAATATCACATTTTCATGAATATAAATAGTTTTTTAGAATAACAACACTTTTTCCTTAATATTATTTTATTTTCATTTCTAACCTATTGATAATCAATTAATTAATTTTATAAATTTTTAAAACAATGTTTTTTCATAATTTAGTTAGTCCTATTTTTACCCTACAGTCCAAAAACTATGAAATAACTATCACATTAAATAATAATATTTTAAAATAAAATCATGATTCGTTTAAACTTTGTGTTGCATGTAAAAAAGTTATCAAAGAAATATGATTTATTTAAAGATAAATATATCATAAAATATAGAGGTGTTACAATCAAGTATTATGGAAAAATATTATTGTTCTATGTTATTTTTAATAATATATTTCTCTCATGATCTTGTTTTCTCATATACTTATGATCTAACCCTTGATGACATATTGATAATTTTTCACTTACTATGTATTTGAGATCACCCCTTTATTATGTTTCCGTTACCCATGTTATAAATGTGACTACAAACTATAAGGATTGTGGAAGTGGCTATATTTTGGTTCAATTAGGGAGAAATATTCACAACTATAGAAAAATAAGTTTCTTATGTAGCTGATCCTCAAAGACACTAAACCTTCATTATTGGGATTACGTGATTATTGTGAGATATAATGTTTAAATTATAGTGATTTTATAAAATAAAAATTTGTTTATCTCACTTTGTATCAAATCTAGTGTTTAAATAAAGTGTTATTAAAACTAAACCCAAGAGTTCGGATCTGGGGACCCTCACTAATGGAGTAAAGAATATTTGGAGAAATGGGAATAAAATCCTCTTCAAGGATCGAAAATACATAGCTATAGGGATATGCGTATGAATCTACTATTACTATAATTTATATCTATTTATCTAAAAAAATTATAGAAAATTTATAACCATGTATACCTCTTAAATAATTAAAAATAAAAATATCACAGTATATGCAAAATAATAATAACCATAACTAACAAGAATAACACTATAAGCCTATAAGAACCATTATCAATGATTTTAGGTAGATACTTATAGGATCTATAACAAAAAAACATGTTATGATACACTTTTTAAAACTCTTTAAAATACATTTATATAATAAAGGAACAACATATATACATTTTTTAGGTAATAATAAACTATATTATCAACATAATAAAACACATCATGGAAGCATAAAAGGTAGGGTGTATGTATATTAGGTTATTGAGGGTACAATTACATTTTAAACACCCACACAAAACACACATAGGCCGAAAAGGCAGGCCATAACCCCCCCCCAAGGGATCTCCCACCCATTATGTCTTATTAATTTAGTACATGGATCTTAGGTCCAGTGGGCATGAATCCCATAACAAGGCCTAAAATCCGAGTGTAGCATCATGCCTACGTCATCCGGCATGTGTCACCAGATCTGTATCATGCCTACATCACCACCTCCTTGCATCATCATCTCTGGCACTGCCTGCATAGTACTATAATAGTACTTGTTCCCAATAGGGATTAAAGTCAGGACCTCTTGGATACCAAGAAAGAGCATTTACCACTCAATTACGTGCTATTTGGCATAAAATATATAATAAAAAATACCCATAAATTATTTAATAATTCCAATTAATAACAATTTTAAATATTTAAATTTAAAATAAAAAAATAACATCCAATTTATTTCTCATGTAAATTCATGTCACTATCCACATAAACCACTAATAAGTATAAAATAGGTAAGGGGTCACTCTATCTCAAAATTGCATTTCATACTAACCTAAAGGAGCACCCAATTTAGGTGAACATGGTTTATTTATTCATAAGGTGCTTTTTCAATGGTGATATGGCCTTCAGATTTAAATCCTACCCTTTCCATATCCAATAACCATAGGAAAGCCCCTCACTTGAAAACTATCAATATAACATACCCTCAAAAGTGCCTCACTCAATAAGAAAAAAGGATATACAACACCAATTACTAAATTTTTCACTCAAGGAGGAATAAGACTCTCTAAATAAATCACTTCAAATAAAAATCCTCAACTTAACCAACTTGATCACTATAGGTTGACTCAAACCACTTGATAGGGGGCACACAATAATCCATCAAACCATGTAAGGTAGACTAAGACTAAAGAAAAGTTCATTTATCTCTTATGGGTTTTGATTATAATTTATTTCAATTATTACAAAATTATACTATTAATAAACCATTGTAAACTCAAGATAATTATATTTAAACCAAGACACACAACTATATATGGAACATCCATCATGACTGAAAAGGACCTTACTCACTCTCACAAGAACAATCCAAGCCTTTTTAACCAACTCTTGTCTCACACACACTCACCTACCCTAGCTCACCATAACACCACTCATGGAAATGTGCATAAATCAATAGAAAAATTAGGGGACCACTTTCTATATACTAATAAAATAATACTCATCCATAATCATTGAATTATTCATTCTTAAAAACCTAAAATTATAAATGTAGATAAAACCCATCAAAATTAGGAATTTTAGATAGATAAATTACAAACATAAAGATAAATATAGATAGAGGGGTTTGAGGACTTAGAATCTCTAGAAAGAATACATAGTTTTAGATGGGTCATCAATCATGAGAGATACTATAGAGATAGAGGAGAAAGAAGAGGGAGTAGGGAGGGAGGGATATTCGAGCTCCTTGAGCAACCTGGTTTTATCAAGTGAAATATGAGGGGTGGGGTAATGTTTTAATTATAAAAAATAATGAATTTAATTATAACTTTTAAAAAAATATCTTAGGCCTACTTGGTAAGATTTTTTCCTCCACTGGGTACCCATTAGTCTTCCTAGGACCACCCCCTCATTGGAAACCTCGCATAGTACTTAACAAGGCTCTATCGGGTACTCTATGGCCTCTACAACACCTTTCTACATTCTATCATCTCCCAAAATTCTCTTAAACCTCTATTTTACTCAAAAAATATCCCAAAATTACAAAAACCATCCTCAATTCCATTATCCTACTTCAAAATTCATGTATAAATCTCAAATCAATAAATTCCCCCAACTCTAGATCTTCTCAATCCTGATTTAACTTGATTCCACTAACATATTCATACATGGGTAATTAAATAAGCAATACACCAATACAAAAACTTTTATGCCCTAAACCCATAAGACAATTAATAATACATTGTATTCTTAACAATATTAAATATATGTAAATTATTATGTTTTTTGGTGTAATTTCTCTTTGTTTTCTATGTATGATCACCTGTTATTGTCGCATTAATATATCCTAAAGTTTTTGTCTAATCATTATTCTATTCCTCTTTCATACCAAGTTAAAATAGTTAAAAAATATTAGAGGTTTGGAATTATCTATTCCTACCATTCACCAACCTATCTATTAAAAGAATTTATTAAAAACATGTTCAACCACCTTGGACAAAAACCCATCTCCCTCCTCTCATGCCTAATTGACATAAACCAAACCAAAAATCACTAACAAACTGGGTTGGTCATTCCACACTCACTATATGATTTTAATAACCACAACACAAGTTTCATTTTTTATTAATGTTGTTTCTTTAATTTTAACGAAAAATATATCCAATTTTTTTCAAAGAAAAATTTAAACCAAAACCATGTGATAAAAAAACATGAATATGGTCTCTTGTCAACCATCACCTATAGATTTCAAACCACTAAAAACATTTTCCTTCAACCACTACTTGAGAAGTTAAATTAGATGAATAAACTCATGAGAAACTAGAATCATCAATTTATAACCTTAATAATAACTCAATACTGATAAATTTAAAGATTTAATACCAAATATATATATGTTTGAATCATTTACAATGGTTTTGAACTATCAAAGATTTGAATTAAAATGAAAATATTTCATCTCAACAGTTTATCGACTATTTATTGATTAAATATTAAAGATGTAAAATCGATAAAATCAATTATTGGATTAATTTAATAGAAAATATCAATGTAATATTAATCAAACAATAAAATATATCAAAACTTTTTAGACAAAAAGTGATAAAAAATTATAACAACCTTAGATAATGTAAAAAATGATCTCAAAAACTCAGAGACATGATGAAAAAAATCAAAACCATTTGAAAATTTTATTTTTTTATTATTTAATATAAATATTTTTAAGGATCCCATAAAAATAGGACGCATTATTCAATTTGATATATAAAAAATTGATAATGTTCACACACACAAAAATACACAATTATACTCTAATATTAAAAAAACAAGTGTCATGGGAATTTAATATCATTTGTTTTTAATCCTTCATGGATTCATATTTTATCTTCATTTAATTAATTTCATGTTTTTTTATTGTGATCACATTTTATTATTTATCATAATATTTAGATCATAGTTTTTTACTTGTCCTATAACTTCACAAAATATTCTTTGGGAAAAATTGACAACTCTCTCAATGAGGGATTTTATTGGATAGTTCTCATACTTGGTATAAGTTTTTTGGGATATGGTAAAATAACTTATTCCTTTTAGTTCTGTGGATAAAAGCTATAAAAATCTCATTCTATTAAAAATATATTGTATTTGGGGATAAAACAAATGAGTAATGACTATTGGTCTGCAAAATGAGAAGATATTAACTCTAGTACGAAACTTCTGGAGGGGTGATTTGAAAGGTTTACATGAAAACTAATAATAAAATTTCATTCTTAAATCAATAAATTATAGTAAAAAATTATGTACATAGTAATAAAACCAAAGTGTGAAAACATGGATTTATAGATAAGATTAAGCTTAGGTATCAGAAATACAGTGAGTGTCCAAGAAATGGATTTATAAATAAATGAATTTTTTATTTTTGATTTTTTATGAACCATTTAAGATAAATATCCAAAATATGATAATATAACAAATTAAATTAAACTTTTGAGAATTGTGAATGGAAAAACTAGGCACACTCTTCAAACTTAGTCATGCTTTACAAATAATTTTGAACTAAAGTAAATAATGAGACATGAAAATGTAAAATAGTTAAAGAAATTATAAAAAAGTATATATGTATAAGACATATTAAATGTAAAATAGGTTCCAAATAAGTAACCCCTACTCCCTCATTTTATATATAAAACAAGTTATTTTCCTTATAAACTTCTTTGATTTTACCCCAAATTAGAAGAAGGATCTTATACCCCTATATGAACAATACATAGTATGTGAAATGACCACTATCTAATGTATGGACAAGTAATTATACCCAATAATTATCTAATCATAATATTATTAGTGGTAAAATATTTATCCCCTAGTGTTTTTTATCAAATATTATAATATTTTCAAGTATTTATCCCTGAGAATTATTCATTCAAAGGGATCATAGCATAGAGTGTTGGAGTGAATAAAAAGGTAGGGTACTTGAGTCATTTTTTATCTGAATAAAAAATAAGGATAAGAAAAAAGGGTTTGAAGAGAAAGGCAATCAATCCTTAATATAAAGTATTTCTTTCTGAAGAGGATTATGAAAAATAAGAAGAATAGAGGGAGGCATTAAGATACATGAGTTCACCATGGATCTAGGATGATACCTATGCTCTATACTGGATATATAAAAAATTAATTACGTCAAATGACATCTAATTAGGCCTCTATATATATTTAAGAATAAAATAATTGAGTAATATATCCAATGGATCTAACACCACTTCACTTATGATTGACTCTCATTTGATTATTGTAACTGATGTGGATTCTCTTGTGATTGTTTGTCATTAGACCATTATAACCAACAAATAATCTTACATGACTATTTCCCTTGATCCCTTTGGGTTGACATAAATATTCCTCAATGAATTCTAAGCATGTTAAATATAATTTTTGAAATGTTATATTGATATAGAAAAATGATATCCATTTTACTGCATCATCAAATCATCAAGGTCCAGTAAAGCGTGAAACGTAGGATAAAAAACTTATATAGTCTTCATGATTTTCTTAGATGTTATTATATCTTTTTTCTATAATTATGGTCTTTAATTTTGTAAAATAAGGTCTAAATAATTAAATTTATTCCAAATAAGTCTTCATTCATCTTTTTATTCATCCAAACATTTTTTTTCATTCATTTTCCTTGATGTGATATTAGTAAATGGAGTCCAAATGATAAGTTTATTCCTTATAAGTAATCAATATTATTTTGTATCATATTTTTATATTTTTATCCAATTTCCTTGATGTTCTATAGGTAATCTTATTTAATAAATTATTTTTATCGTTATTTTTTAAAAATTAATTAATATATAATTTTTTTTAGATTATTTTCATTAATATATTTGATTTTTTCTGTTTTAATTATTCATAGACAAAGAACTCAATTTAATAAATTAAAATCAATGATGTTTAATCATTTATGAAAATATTATTTTTATTCTTGCATATTAGAGGCATTAAAAGTTATATTTTTTGTTTTTGAAATTTTTAAATGAATAATTTAATGTTGTTGATAGTTTGGAATGAAACTTTTACACAAAGGGAATTTGGGATTAAGGATAGAAAAATTTTCAATCTTACAACTGATCAACTAGGGCTTGTGAGAACCCCTGACAAGGGGTAGGACAACACAATCCTAAAATAATGGAATAGCCTATGGGTTGATTGGTAAGAGCCACAAGTATGGTGTCTCATGTATATAGGGGTACAACGTAGGTATTTACTAAATTAGACATAAGGAACACCCAACATCACCCAAACTCACACCTAGTCAAAAAACATCTTAGTTCATCCCCAAATAGGACACCCAAGCTGATCTGTGGTAAGACCTAAAGGATGTTCTTGATCCCCATAAGCTGAAAACAAGTTCCTGGGAATTGAAGAATTACCTTTTGGAATTATTTCAGCCATAAGTACATAATAAACAGGATCTATCAAGAGGAAAGAAATAAAAAATATACCAACACATAACATAAATAAAATAAATGTAAACAAGTACACAAAATAACAATATATATGTGGATAAAAATATTAAAATACATAATTTCCACAATGATAATATAAGTATTGATCTAGGGAATAAGAGAATAAGACAAATACCAAAACACATCTCCATGTGACATGTGGTTTATAATCCCACCATGCCACCACTATAACTAGAAATTCACTAGAATGAAAATCTACCACATCCAAAAAGTTCCTTTCCATTTCCTACATTATACATAACAACATATACAAAAATTCGTTGGGTTCATGTAGTGTGTGATATCAATATACCTATAGGGTCCCGCTATGTGTTCCATAAATAGATTTTATTAAATAAATCAATTATGTTCGTTTTAATGAAATAAAATATTTGGGGATAAACATTTCATAATATTTCATAAAATAGGAAAAATAGACACTTTACAATAGTTCTGAAAGAAAGGCATGAGTTTAATGTTTTAGGGTTCAAAACAAACCATGCAAATAAACCCTTTAATAATAGTTTGCAAAATAAGACATATATAAACCCTTTATAAAACATTAATAAATTACCGATAATGAAAATAAAACAATTTATCATATTGGTAATGGGTCCAACATTATTTCAGTTCAGGGTTAGCTAGGATCCTCACACCTCATAATGATCTAGGAAAAATAATCGGGTGTGTAATCACATCCATAAAACTCAGTACTATGGTTTTAAGATCACCAACATGTGTCTCTCTACCTTACCAATGTTTTGTTAGTTTTTTCATATAAAAAAATTTATATAGAGGATAATTATGCATATCCATGCTTATCCATGACTACCAACCCAATACTCATGGCTTCCATGGGATATCCCACTCTTTAGAAGGGACCACTTTCATAATTAAAACAATTTCAAAGGGGGCATTTTTTTAATTAAAATATAGATTTATCAAACCAATAAAAAAAGACCCAAAACATGGAATAAACGTTCTTAAAACCCATTTTCAATATCAATTCATTTTCTTATTTTAAAATAAATTTTAAGAAATAAAAACAATTTATTTAAACAATTTAAAAACACTTTTGAAAACAACCAATATTTAAAGATTCATGTGAAAAAATAATTTTTATGAATCCACATACCCAAAACACATAAAACTACCAACAAATAGATAGAACTCACAAGCTTATAAAATAGGATGCTCTTAAGGGATAAGAGAAGGCTTTAAACCACAAATCCTCATCAATAAGTTTGAATATAACAAAACCTATGATTCTATATCCTTGTAGTGAATGGAAAACAAAAGATAATAGGGAAAGGATCAACAAAAGATGATAGAAACCACTCACCGTGCTCACCATTGGATATATAGGGATAATCCCCATTGATATCACGCTAGAAAATGAGAGAATATGTTTTGATAAGAGAGATGTTTTCAAGTTCAAGACTAGAAAAAAGAGGCAATAATATAGTTAAATTGCTTTAATAGAAAATAGGTAAAACCATATTTTAAAATATATCTTGACAGGTTCACAGTATGAAATAGGATTCACACCGTGTATCCCTTCAACTCAACTAGTTCATGACCAGGATAGGTGGTTCATGCCATGAACCATAGTTATGTAAACTCGTGCACACTTTCATGACCATTCATGCCATGGATGACATGTTCACATCTTGTATTGTTATATTAGTAGTGTTACAATTCCTTAAAATACCTAAAACATTATAAATATAGATGATATTATAAATATATAGAAAAATATTCCAATAAAAAATTTCATACCTAAAATAAATATCAATATGTGACAATTCCCCCCAATATATATATTTATGTCCCTAGAAATCTAGGTTGATAAAATTGGATCCCAAGAGTGGTGATATCATTACTCCATCAAATACAATACTCGATCCCATATTTCACAAGAATATTTCTTGTGCTACCATAGAACTCAGACCAACAAAATATATTTTACATGTGAGATATCTTCTTGAGAATAAACTATTTGAATGAGTTGCTCGACCACTAACACATACAACTCCAAATCGAGTTCCTCCTAATTCAAAATGTGTGAAGGGTTATGATGATATTTATTGAGATAAGATACATAAAAAAAATAATGGATCATATTCAAATGAGGTAGTAATTCCAAGTGATATTCCACCTTCCAAATTCACTCAATGACCATAAAAGGACCCACGTGTATCATAACTAATTTCCCTTTCATATAAATCCATCAGTGACCCAACAGAGGAAAAACATTGAAAAACAGTTATCAACCAACTAAAAAATCCAAAGTAAAATTATGAGGATCTTCAAATGATTTATTTTGATTCTAAGAGATAACCAACCACTGATGAATAGTAAGGATTTTAATCATCATCTCTTGAACAATACTCACCCCAACCAAAGAAGCTCCACTAACCTCTGACCAACAAAGGGTGGATTTATAAGGATGAACATACAATGATTCAAAGGGATCCATTATAATGGAAAATTGGTAACTATTGTTATAATAAATCTTGACCCTTTACAAATGAAAATCCCAAGGAAATCCAAATTACAATATGTGAACATAGATAATATCCTCTAGAATATGATTTGCTAACTATGTTTGACCATCCATCTGTAGATAGCAGGTTGTACTTAGCCTAAATTAAGATCCCATCATGTATTTAAGTCTTTTCCAAAACTGATAGGTAAATTGGGGGTATCTATATGAAATTATATCTAAAGAAACCCCATGTAACCTTATAATTTACTACATGTATAAATTTCCCAAGTCTTTAACCTCAATGGTATCCCATATTGAGATAAAATGAGTGAACTTAGTAAAGAGATAAATCACAAACCATGTGGTGTTCTTACCTCATAGAGTATATAGTAGTTCAACAATGAAATTCTTGGACACTTTGTCTGACTTTCATACTGAAATAGGTAGTGGTTGAAGAAAAACATAAATATTTTTTTCATCAGCCTTAATAATCTAACATGTATAACAATAAGATACAAAATCGGCTATGTATATCTTGAAATTGGACCACTAAAACTAGTACTTCATATCATAATACATATTATCAGTGCTTGGGAGAATGGATCAATGATAGAAATGAAACATCTCCATCATATTATTTCTCAGGGGTGAAGGAATAAAACACTAGTTCCTAAAATAGAGAACAACCTCCAAGGAGAGATACCACTCAACAATATTTTCCCCAAAATATAAAGAATTTGTAATACTCTATAATTTACCATCACGCTAATTCTCCTTGAAAACCAACTCATGAATAAATGGTTTCAACTTAATTACTACTAGAAAAACATTACTCCTTTCTACCTTCACATCTAGGTGTATCCTAGTGATGAGTCACATAAGTTTACACTCATCCTTGGACTCCATCACAGCCTAAGAGGTAAAATTACTTCTAATGTTTTTGTAAAAAACATTCCCCTTTCCTTATTTGTAGGTGATGTCATAGTTAAATGAATAATGTCACTCCACACACTGTCTTTTCCAAGGTTTGGGGCCTTTTGAGAAAGGATATAGCTCAAACTCTTATAGTTAGAAAAGATGGTAAACCTTTCCCTAAAAAGTTAATATTTCCAACTCTTAAGGGAATTCATGACTATAGAAAACTATAGGTCATGGATGGGGTATTTATTCTCATGAAACCAAAGCTGAAGAGATCTATGTTCCACCATATAATCCTCTTGCAAAGGAACACAACCCAAACTTTCACCTAAAGAATTACAAAACACAATATAGTCATATATAGCTTCTATAAATTTAAGGATATTAGATGAGGTAAAATGTCAAATCAATTCATTAAAGGAATCCTAATAACTTGAATCCCAATATAATTTCACACTCTTTCTAGTGAGATATTCCAATGGTGATTCCAACTTTGAGAAATTCTTTACAAATCATTGGTAATACCCTATTAGACCTAATTAGATCTGAATATTGAAAACATATTTTGGATCTTCCCTTGATATGAAAATTTTAACCTTCCTAGGACCAACTTAGATACCATGATATGAGATAACATTTCTTAAGAATTAAACTTCTTATATCCATAAGTTAAACTTTGATAAATTAGTATAAAGGTAGTTATCTCTCAAATTTCCATAAAAAGTTCTCATACAAAGATCATACTCTTCCTCATATAATTAATAAACCAATATATCCTCCATGAATACCATGATGAAGGAATCTAATTACTAGTGAAATATATGGTTCATCAGTTCTATAAAAATTATAATAGAGTTAGTGAGTCTAGATGGAATAATAAGATACTCAAAGAGAGCATACATACTCCTAAAGGTAGTCTTTGGAGCATATGTATCCTTAATCCTAATTTAGTAGTATCTATTCTAAAGATAAATATTCAATAACCACATTTACCACTTCAATTAATCATTCAAATCATTAATGTATGAATTTTTATTATTATTATTAATCACCAACCCATTGGGAATCCAATAATAAATTCACAAATAGAGATTTCTATTGGCCTACTTGGAAAAGGGCATTGGGGATTCCTATAGTGACACACTCAGATAAATAAATCCCTTATATTCTAAATCAACCAACTGAATCTTTAACTCTTTCAATTATGTTGGTTCTATGTAGTAAAAAGGTATATATATCAGTTGGGTCCCTAATAATAATTAAATCTAAAACAATACTTTTCTGTCTTAATTCATACCAAGAAATTCAGTTGGAAACACATTAGGAAACTCCCTAACCATAGAATAATGTTATAATATCATTTTTTCCTCATCAAGATCAACTAAAAATGTAGACATTTATTTAGTAATCTCTAGTAGAGCAGGTCCTACTTTAATGGGCCTCAGATCCCATTCTCATTGAAACACCTAGGAGTTCCCATCAGAGGTAGCAAAAGACACTTACTAATGATAACTATTAATCCAAGAACTATGGGAAACCTTTTAGTCCATCCCAATAATGAGATAAAATAAATCTATATCTAGAACTAATAAGTACCAATCTAACTTAACTTAATATATAGAAAAGTTACATAAGGGGAATTAGAAATCGTGCTACCTTTTCTTTACAAGAGGAATTTTTTTCTCCATCACAGATGGAATGAGTTTCATTGGGATATTTAATAGATTAACAATTTAGGTTGATATAAAAGGGTGATAGACACTAGTATCAAATAAAAATACACTATATTTGAAGTAATAAAAATAGTACCTTTCATAGTCGTAGGGTCTTCCTCGATCTCCACTAAAAACTCTTTCACCGCATACAACTACTTTTCCCTAGTAAATGAGTCAGTTTATCCCCTATAAGATTGTGGATAAAAACCTAATACCTTGGAAGAATTTGATTGCACCACTAACCCTCTTGGTATTGAAGACCTTGAACCACTTCTATGGGTTGATAAATCCTGATATAAATGTTTTCTATGACCCAAACATCTATAAGATAGGTAAAATTTCAATGTCGATGATCAAGATCATTTAATATACCTTGTCTTACCATGTTGGTAGTAATTTAGAGGTCCTCTACTAGCCACCATGGATAGCATAGGATGATTCTACTATTAGAATCCACTTTCACTTATTTTTCAAACCTCATTCTACTTTATATTCCCTTCATAAGGGTCACTATAACTCCCACTATACATGGGAGGAATCCCAACCTATCTAGATTTTATTTCCTGATTGATTTCTTCCATCACTACCTTATCCACAACCACAATATAAATAGAATGTTTCAGTATAAAAACATAAGAATTGATATCTAGTCACATTCCCATATGAATCCTTTGAGCCTTTATATTTTCATTCAATACAACCTCGTATGAAAAAAGAAAAAGTTTAACAATATGGTTGGAATACTCCATTATTTTTTGTTCACTTTATTGAAGAGTGAGGAACCCGATGGACTTATTTAAAAACATCATTCTATATAAAAAATTAAGGTAAATATGACTATAAATCCCTTTAATTATAAATCCATCATGCTAATTTTCTAGAACCACGGAATCCCAACACCTTCGACTATTTATTTCAAGCTTAAAGATAACACACTCCACATCAACAGAATCTAAAGTCTCTAAGAATTCAAGGGTCCTTTAAATTTTCTAAAAACAATCCTCCACTTTCTGGGGATCATACGTTCCTTTTAAGGTAGTAGTTTTAGTGTAGAAACTCTTGGGATCAATTCCTATATCTATCATTTAATAAATCCACATCTCTATCTTGAGCAATAACTAGAGTTACACCTTAGTCTATAGTGCAAACCATGTGATCTATAACCTAAATAAGATATTGGTCAATCAAAGGACTTTCTCATGGAATGTTATCTGCAAAAACCTTTTGAGGATTCACTGGAAGTATTCAATGAGTCATGGTACTAAAAAACACAATATAAATAGTAGAAATCAGTAAATGAGGAAACATCCTCAATAAAACCGAAAATAAAATGAAAATGTAACTCAAGAACACACATTACCATACATTCCATGGGAAATTAAAGCTATCCATGATGATATCTAGCTAGGTACTTTCTTGAAACCTACCCTTTAAGTCCCAAAATTCCTAAATCTTATCTACTAATACATCCCAAATCACATATATTGACAACTAAAACTTGAACATTTGATACCAATTTGTTATAAACCAAATTGTTTAATCCCCAAATAGGACACACGAGTTAACCCGTGGAATGTCCCAAAGAAAAATCCTGATCAACATGGGCTAGAAATAATTTCTTGGGCATCAAAGAATTACCTTTAGTAATGATTTCTCCCACAATGACATAAAAACTAGGTTCTGTCAAGGAGAAAGAAATAAAAAATATCCCAAAACACAACATAAATAAAAGAAACTCTGAGTAAGTATGCAACATAAAAATATAGATTCATATATTAAATAAAAAAGATAGAAGTTCCAAAACTTCAATATAAGTATTTTTATAGGGAATAAGTGAACAAAACAATGACTTCAATACATCTCATCATGACATGTAGTTCAGCATCCCACAGTGCCACCACCATAACTCGAACCAGACTTGCATGAGAATCCACCACCTCTAAGTAGTGACTTTCCCTTTCTTATATTATATATAACAACATCTATACACATCAATTGAGTGTATGGAGGGTGTGATTTTAAAATCCTAGTATGGTCCCACCAAGTGTTCTATAAGTAGAATTTATTTAATAAATCAATTTTTCTCAGTTAAAGTAAATAAAATAGTAGGGGATAATACTTTAATAATCTTGAATACAATAGTAATAATAACCACTTTGTAATAATTTTAATATAAAATCATGAAAATATCTTTTTAGGGATAAAAATAAAACATGGTAATCAACCATTCCATAATAGTTTAAAAAAAAGATATGTACAGACCCTTTTAAAACATGAATTAATAACCAATGTTTAAATTAAACAATTTAGAACAATGGTAAGTAGTCCTAAGGTATATCAATCTATGGTTATCTAATATCATCACACCTCAAAATGAATATGTAAAAATAACTAGGTGCACACTCACATCCCAAGAACTTGGGCCTAGGTATTGTAGATCACCAACATATATCCCCCTGCCATACTAATGTTTAGTTAATGTTATTGAATATATCCAATTCTAGGGAGGTTAACCATACCTAAGTTTGATTTTCCATAACTATCCAACCAATACCTTGGATCACATGGGATTTACCCCTCTCTAGGAGGCACCATTTTTAAAATTAAAATCATTTCAAAGTTGTGTTTCATAAATTAAAATCCATCTTTTTCAAATTGGTACAAATAGCCTCAGAACCAAATATAAACATTCCTAAAAACCATTTTCAACATCAATTCATTTTCCACTTTCAAAACTAATTTCAAGAAACCAAATCCATTTCTTTACAAAATTTAAAACCTCATTTGGAATCAATAAATCATGCAAGATTCATATGAAAAAGAATTTTTATGAAACAACCTAACTCAAACACATGAAACTACTAATAACTGGATAGAACCCATAATCCGGTGAGAGAGGAGGATCCTAAGATATAAGAGAAGGACCTAAACCATAAATACTCATCAATAATTCTAGACCCAAAAAACCCTAGGATTCCATATCCTTATGGTGAATGAAAAACACATTGGAGAAGGGACCAAAAAAGATGAGAGAAACCACTTGTAATGATGACCATTGAAGATATTAGTATAATTCTCATTAAAATATCACCATGAGTGGAGGATAGAAGATGTTAGGATGAGAGAGACAATATCAAGTATACGGATTTAAAAAATGATAAAATAATAAGTTTAAACAACATAAATGGAAAATAGGAAGAAAAACCTTTTAAAAGTTGACTATTTGGGTTCATGATGTGAAATAGGATTCACATTGTGGATCCCTTAAACTTGACTAGTTAATGACTAGTATAGGTGTTTCATGTCATAAACCATAGTTAGAAAAAATCAGGCTACCTGTCATGACCATTCATAACGTTTATGACATGTTCATGCTATGAAATACTGTAAAAATAGTGTTATAGGTTCTTCAGAGAGATAAAACACTAAAAAGGAAGATACGGTCAGTAAGAGGTAGAAAAAGAATCCAAGCCAAAATTTTGTACCTAAAATAAATACTAGGATGTGACACAATCTGGCTAAGAGATAGAGTGAAGAAGCTAATTAAGAGGAGGCTATCCCAACATAATGTTTGATGTGGGATGATAAAAACTAAAATTAAGTAAGTTCAACTCTGGGAGATCGCATGAGGTATCTAGGAACTATGACCATTGTTGGATAAACTCTATAGGAGATCCAATCATCCTTTATTATCTCTTCAACCTGACTCACTCCATAAATTCATCTGGGATTGAATTTCACTAATATATCTAAAATTTATCTCACTACTAATACTGAATGATGTCCACCTCCATCTTCCCTAATGAACTTCATCCACGTTGTATCCCTCAAATTAGGTAGCTTCCAATTTACTAATCCATAAGGAGAATAACTAATCTACTTAAAACAATTATTTCCAATCCTATTGTCAATAGAATATCAAATCTATTTTAATGGAATCTCATGAATCGAAGACACCTCAATATTACACAATGACATCCTATGATCCAACATGTTATCACCCCCTCAAAAAAATTCTCACACCTCAATGAAAGCCCAACTTTAGCCAACAGACACTCAGCATCAATGTTTCCAATTGTGGACTCAATCTAAACCTAGGTGAACCATACATAATATATTCAAATATAGTTTAAAAGTAATCATATTTTTCTCTCACTCTATCCCTTTATCTGATACGAATAATACATGAGAAACATGAAAGCAATGTGAATTTTCAAACAGTATTTGTTTTCCAAAATTTTGAATTTAGTTATTGATGTTTCAGGTGGAAGAATCTTGAGGAGAGAGAGAATGATACATACTAAAGGTAGTTCCCCTCAAAGTGTGAGAGAATTTTGAATATTATGGAATAGAATGTAATGAAGAGTATATGGATCATCTGTATTATAGACCTCATTCCTTTATATAATTTTCCAATTCTCTCACCCATTTCTATCTTGAATGAACAAATTCATCCTCATATATACTATCATCCACTATCACCCATACATTATTTATCTATAAAAATCCCTACACAACCGTTTTTATAGGGAATTACCAAATTTTTACTAATACTTCCCATTAAAAACACTTCCATACCACCTCCAATCATATGTACATAACCTTCCATACACCTTGTATCACCATTCATCCAAGATGATTCTATTATCTCGTCCCATTTCATCTACACTAGTAGATTGGAGGTTCACATGATGCCCAAGGGGTAGAGGAGGTAGAGAACATCTATGAGGGGGACTTCCTTCTGATGATTCTCTTTGAATTTATCATGCTGGGTTAGTACTATAATGTGGTGAATGAGGGAGATGTGATGAATTATTATTTTTTTACTCTCTAAAATCAATATATTTGATTATATACACTTTCAATATTAATTCTTTAACTATTGTCCAATGGTTCATTTATGAGAGTATAAGGGTGATCTAATGATATTTGAAACTCAAAACTAGAACTAAGTCATGGTCACTAAATACTAAGGAACAAGAGTTCAAGTGTTATGGTGCAAATATAATAATATAAAAATGAACTAAAATCACTAATTCTTAAAGACCAGAGCAACCTCACATGAATCTTGACTTGGGTATCAATTCCTAGTTCATAACAAGAGGGAATGTTTTAGAGTTAGGGATTTTTCCAATTTATTTATGTTGGTAATTCACATAGAATTATTCATGTGGTTGATCACTAACCCAAATTCCCTACATTCATCATAAATTAAATCAAAACTCCTTGGTATTTTATATATCATTTCCACTACTCAAACATTTATTAAAAACTCACGCACACATAGTAAAAAAATTATTGAAATCACATTAATTCTTGCATGTCTACACACTTAATACTTCCCTATCATTTGAGTTTCCTATTCTTTACACATAAGTCAATTATTGAATTGACCTATAACCTATACCTGTGCTTGAACCACTTAGTCACTAATATAAATATTATCTATTCTTGAATTTAAATAAACCACAAATTAGCACTGTTATCAAGGATAATGATTTTTTGGTTCACTTATTTTCACCCATTTATTAGATAAGAATCAAAAAACACACAAAAAAATACCCAAAACTTGAATTCATTGCACTTTTACATGGATTTACACTCATGGTTTTATTTTTTAGAATTTCTCTTTATAAGTGAATTTTGAGTTCTCCTAAGAACCTACTTTATCAATCTAGTGGCTCAGAAACTTGAAATTTAAGGACATGTCATATGAGAAAGCATTGAACCCTTATAAATAATTAAAATTTAAGGAAATAAACTTTCTATCTGGGTATAAATTATTGTATAATGCCTCTATAACTTTTCTAAGTAGAATTTAAATAAACATATACCAAGAATAAAGGGTCTAGAAATACTCCCAAGTGAGTGGGAATCAATCATCCATCAAAATATCACTAAGGGTAATGGAATATGAGATCAAACACTTCTAAGTGGAATTTAAATCAATCTTTAATCCTAAAGAATATTCCTACACCTTCCTCAAAGAATTTCTTACAATAATAAATTCCTTTCCACTCAAGGGGTTGAGAGAAGATAAGTCACGTTTAAATATATTCCCCTATTTCTTGAAGGGGAAGGAAAGGAATTGCATTCTATAATAATACAAAGATGTATTTTTCACATGGTAAGTTTTACATGGTGCATTTTTTGTGGGAAATTATCCAATAGAGAAAACCAAATAAGTGGGGAAGATAATCATCAGTTTCACTCAGAGAAAATTATAACTTCCATGAAGCATGGGATAGAATCAATGGATATTTCAAAATGTTCCCAACTCATCACTCTCACCTTGTTTTCTCATGTAATACTTTTATAGTGTAATCACACCCATGGTACAAGATCCTATCGACACAACAGGTCGAGGTTTCTATGGAAATAAGAATTCCAAATAGCTTAGTCATTTTTTAACAAGTTATCTACAAACTAACATGAGAATTCAAGTATAACATGAATTTATATGACCAAGTAATTAAATATGACTATAGATGTGAAATTATATATTTTCTATCTTTAATATTAGTTAAAAATATTGGTTTCAAAGACCAATGGGAAGAAGAAAGAATAGAGTTTCCTCTATAAAGATCTTCGATATAACTTAATATAGTGTATAAATTCTAAGTTTCCAGAAATACTTTTATATAAAATGGAAGAGGAAAACCCCATTGGAAGTTTTTTAAATTAGATTATAATAAGTTAGGAACAATCAAGCCTTTGTTCTTAAGGTTAGAGGGGAAATTATAATATGAATTTAAGGAATAAATCCTAATTACAATATGCCGTAAATTCTAAAAGGCTATGTAAAATTATCTATTTTCAATTAAATTACATATAGTTTAGGTTAAAACACAAACACACCTTTTAAGGACCAGAATAAATTTAATCAAGCCGAAAATACTATAATTTAGGTTCATTTTTGACCAATACCACAAGAAATACCTTAGAAGAGTGGAAATTTAAAAAATTCATGCTTTCTATATTAGAAGAGTTGTAAGTGACACATTTTTAGGACTATTACCTTTGTGTGTCCTAGTATTTGGAGTTTTATAGAGGGATTTGGTGGAGTTTCGAGGGAAAGACTTGATTTTTGGTCACCTATAGACCCATCATGCTATGGTGGTGGTCATTTTGGTGCAGTATGGTGTGGTTTCTTAGAATTTAGGAATTATAGCCATAGAAATTAGTTTCCTCAATGGAAATTTAGACCATGGGGTCTAAAACTCCCATTTTAAATGGTGTTTTTTATGGTAAATCACCCTATATGAAATAAGTAGAGGTGTATGCTACTATGGGGGGTAGTTGTTTTGTGTAGTTGAGCTAATTTTGGGGTCTGGTCTAGGGTTATGCACTGTGCTAATTTGATATTTTGTGATTATGGTTTCTGGGAAGGTATCATGGGATTCCCAGTGATCCATGCTAAGGGAAAAAGGTTTGATTGATGGGTGTGGTCCTCAGTGAGGTTCCTTGTGGGAAATTGGGAGACTATCATTCCATACTGGTGAGTATAGTATTTCTAGTTAATGTAGATTCAAGTAGTGTTACTGAGGTAGAAATGGGGAGCACAACTCCACTATGACTTGGTAGTATCCTTGGTTGGTTCAAAATGGTGAGTAAATTTCCCAAATGCTATGGTGGATCCCCATGGTGAGTTTTGGTGTTACCAAGGGTGAGTTCAAAATGATCAGGGGAATTTCTACACACCATTAATCTCCTCATGGTGGCCTTATTCAAAGGCCACTATGATAATTTTTGTTGTCACCATGAAATAGTGATGATCTAGGCTCAGTATTTCATTTTAAAATCAATGGTTTTTATTGATTATTTTATTCCCACCATCCATGCTCATTTGTTGCCTCACCTACTAAGGTTTTGATACTGTGATATGGTGCATTGAACCACTACAACCATTTTCCTTTATTTTTTTTAATATTAGGTGGGAATGAATAGAGTTCCCTATATATAGGTATTTTAATACTCATCTTATCCCCTATTCTCTATTTTTATTCTTCTTCTCTTATATTCTTTCTCTCTATGACCTAATTTATACCCTTAGAGTTCAGGGTGTATTCTATTGAGATTCAAATCTCAATCTTGAAGGAGATCAACTACTATGATCCAAAAAGGATCCTTAACAACATCCCTTTTCCATTTTTGTTCTAGCTGTGATCTGATGTAGAGGATTTATATTTTTTTTCTTTTATCTATTGAAATTATTTTATTCTTGGTATAGTATAAGATCTTATAATATATTATTGAGCTTTAAATATTTTTGATTGTTATCCCCTAGTATGGAATGACTGGAATTATCTTAATTCACTCCCCTTGTTATCCCCTAAAAAATGAGTGAAGGAAAACCTACTTGTTATCTTTATTGAAACTCACCCATCATTAAATTCATCCATGAATTCTTGAAACACCCCAAAAAAATTGAGAATCTGCCTTGAGAGAACCATAGAGTCCAAGGTAAGAATATACACTCACCTCAGGCTTAGTTGTGGTGATTTATTCTGGGGTAGGGTTTACAATTTACATGATGCATTTTAATATCACACTCTTCTCTAGGGATAATATTTGGTCCATGAGAAGGGGTATTGAATATTTTTCTTCCATTTTGTTTCTATAATGCGTGCTTTAATTATCTTTATTTATCCCTTAAATTTCTTCTTTGAATATATATAAGTATGTATTACTATTATGTGAATTTAGTGAAATTAATTTTCTACTAATTCAATATTTTATTACCTATAAGAAATGGGAATTATTTTGGAATTTATGAAAATCTAAAATCTGGTATGGGAAAGGAAAATGGAATGTGATTATGGTTTTACTAATATGAAATTGTTGGATATATTGAATATATACTACTAATTTTTATATGATTTCCTATGGAAATTGGGATATAATTTGGAAATGGAATGAAGAAGGTAGTCTAGATTGGGAATGATGATATGGATGAACAAAGTATGTTTCCTTGATGTTTTATTTCCATTTATTTTTTATTCATTATTGTATTGATTATTGTTATTAGGATAAAACATGTGTGTGTTGTAGCTTATTTGTGTTGATATTACTATTTTTAAGATGATGTTATTTTTTACCAATGATTTTGTTCTAAAATTGTTTAAATGATAAAACGATGCATTTTTTAAATCCATTTAATGTTTATTTTTTCTATATCCATTGTATAATTGCCAGTTTCTTGCTAAAACCATACTATAACTACTTTAAATGAATTAAAATTGTAAAATGTATAAATATGTTGTTGAAATTGGTGATGGTGACTAGCTCTGATTAAGCCATTGTTTCTTAATGCATTCATGCTTTTATGGAATCCATGTTATTGATTATTGATATTTTTTGATGTTATTGTTAGGATTACACATCCCTTGCTATAATTATAGCTTCCAAACATGATTTTGGTTGGTTTATGTGATTTATGAGATATGTTTTAACCTTTCTTATTGCCTCATAAATCGATTGGGAATGAGGAATGGGATTATATAACTACTCAAACATGGATAATTCAATGAGTCTTGAAATAGGTATAATATTCTACTCCTTTTAATTTTCTTAGGGAATTTTCAGTAGTGATAATTGGGGCTCAAAAAGTCTCTCAATAGTTGGTAGATATTTTTTGGGAGTGAGGTGTGTTATAATTTGGTTCTTATACTTATTACTTATAAAAATAGAAAATGATTTGGTAAACCATTATAAGTTATATTTCAAATAGTGGGTTGTGTAATGATTTCTATAAATACAAATGAAAGTTTTTACTTACCAAGAATTTAAGCAGTGATCTAAATATTTTTGGGTTTTAAAAGAAAAGGGTGTGAACTGATTCAAAATTCTCTCTCCATT
The DNA here is from genome assembly GCA_963277665.1 of Viscum album. NCBI lineage: Eukaryota > Viridiplantae > Streptophyta > Magnoliopsida > Santalales > Viscaceae > Viscum > Viscum album. Next base: position 1,699,510,675 of record OY728158.1, on the reverse strand, counting down.
GAAAATATTTTTAGCACCATAAAAAGTTTTAAATGGGTTTTAGTCTTCAAAAATGAAGGGTTTTAAAATAGTTAAAAAAATCTTGAATTGATATGTATTCTATAATTGATATTAATGTTTTGATTTAAAATAAAGTGATAAGTATTTATTTATATCGAAGAAATTGATTTATTTCTTATAGATTTTGTCTATATGTACTTTAAAGGACTAGAGGAATATTTTTTTAAAATTTGAAGGATTTTAAATGATTTATAAACCATTTTAAAAAGGCATCTATGATTGAAACTTGATTAAAGTGAAATGAGTAATTATCAAGGGAAATGATTTTGAAATTCTTGATTTATATGGAGGTGAGTTAGATTGATGGCTGACTCTTTCCCTAGAGAGCATTGGTACATAATCCACTCTATTTTAGAGGTATCTTCCCTATTTTTCAATTAATTTTTAGGGATGTAATTATGGGTTTTCTTATTCTTAAGGATGAGAATCATTTGAGAGGTATTTTATGTAAGGGCTCAGTCGTTTAGGACCTTTTTTATGTATCTCAGTCTTTGTAGATACCTACAGGGAGTTGAAGTATTTTTAAAGGCTATAATTGAGTTTTAGTCCCCTAGAGGTCCATCACACCATGGTGGTAGGAATGGTGGTGGCCATTTTAGTGCAGTATGATGTGGTGTTTAGGTGTTTTGGAATGGTGACCATGGAGCTCATATACCCTAGTGAAAAGTTAGACCATGGGGTCTAAACTACCCATGCTCAAAGGGATTTTTCATGGTAGATCATTCTATGTAAAATGGGATGAGGTTTAGGTCACCATCGGGGTAACTATTTCGAATTTCTGTGGGGCTATTTTTTGGTATAGACTAAGGGTTTGTTTCATGGTTCTCAACAGTTTAGTGGGTGTGGTTTTTGGGGAGATCTAATAGGAGTCTGACAAAACCACAACTAAAACTCCAAAGTGTTTAATGTGGTCCTCAATGAGTTTCTATATGGGTAATGGGGACACCACCATTCCATGTTTATGGGTGTGGTAGTGTTGGTCAAGGTAAATTCAGTAATGTTAATGAGGAAAAAATAGGGATCTCGGTACTATTATACCATGGTAAGAGACATGGTCAGTTCAAAATAGCAATTAAAATTTACCTACACTATAATGGATACCCTTAGTGATGCATGGTCTCTTAAGGGGTTAATTTAAAATGTATAAGGTAATTTCTACATATTTTGAATCTCCTTATGGTGGCCTTGGTTGATGGCCACTGTGACTATTTTGGTTACCACTATGCCATGGTGAAAACTTGGGCTCATGCATACCTTATAAAATTGAGGGGTTTTTATTTATTATTTTATTTTCACCACATATACATGCTTGTTTACTCAGTTTATGGAAGTTGTGATGTGGTGCATTGAACCACCACAACCATTTTCCTTTGTTTTGATATTAGTTTGTAATATATGGGATTACCTATGTACTGGTATTTTAATACTTTATATGTCCCCTCTCCTCTATTTTTAGTCTTCTTCTCTTCTATTTTTTAACCGCATGACCAGATCTTCACACCTAGAGTTGAGGGTGTATTCTATCAATAATTAGACCTCATTATTGAAGGAGATCAACTATTATGACCTTAATAGGAGCCTTACTAATATCCCTTTTCAATTTTTATTATAGTAATAAGATAAGGTAGGGGATCTCTATGTTTCTATTTTATCTACAAAATTAAATAATTCTTGGCATATTTTGAACTCTTATAAGATCTTTTTTAGACTTAAATATTTCAATTGTTATCCCCTAATATAGAAAGAATATAATTATCATCATTCACTATCCTTGTTATCCCCTTTTAAATGAGGGAATAAAAAACTTCTCATTCCCTTGATTGACACTCACCCATCATTACCTTAATACTATCCTTCTTAAAACTCCCCCCAAAAAACTGAGAATCTACCTTGAAAAAAGCATAGATACCTAGGTAAGAATATGATCTCTCTTTGGGATTAGTGGTGATGATTTAGTTTGATGTAGGGGTTTTAATTTACAGGATTCATTTTTTTATTATAATATTATCTTGAGCCCTTTTATAGTTTGAAGGGAAGGATTCTGGAATATTCTTATTCAATTTTATTTCTACAATGTATGCTTTAATTTTGTCTCATTTCTCTAGTTATCCTTTTTTCCTTAAATTACTTCTTATAATGTTTACTATTATGTATTTTTTTATGAGAATAGAGTTGAATTTATTTTCTAACTATGAAATGTTTTATTTTCCTTGATAAATGGAAAGAATTATAGAATTTATGAATTTGGGAAATCTAGTATGGTAATAGAAAATGAAATATGAGAATGATTTCCTTAATATGACTTTATTGGATATTTTGAATATGTGCTGCCAATTTTTATATGATTTCCTATGGGAATTATGAGATATTCTATAAATAATATGATAAAGGGAATTTGGAAGGGGAATAATGATATTTAATAATTTGGTACACTTCCTTGATGTGTTATTTTCATTTACTATGAATGCACTGCTTAATGATTATTGTTATTAAGTTGAACCATGTGTGTATTGTAGATAATTTGTGTTGATATAACTATGTTAAATGATATGTATAATGGGAAGGACTAATAAAGTATAATGTGGAAAACATAGAAAGGAATTCTATAATTTGGTATTTTAATAAATAGTGAGAAAGAATGAATACTACCGGCTAAATCTTCCCTTAAAATTTTTCTTCCAAGAATTGAAAATAATATGTATTGTTATTTGTGCATGTGTTTTTATCAGTAAAGATAAAATAATACTGGAATTATAAGTGAGAATGTAAATAAAATAGTTTCGGTAACAATTTATACTAATCTAGATTTTATATTGAATATTTTGAGTAATATATGGAGTAATGAACTGATAATATGATAATTAATAATGAAACTAAGGATTGATTGATTGAGTTAAAGGGATTTGATATTGATCATGTTAATAAAGATGATGTGATTGTTCTTTAGATAACTTTTAGATGATGGTGTTTAAGTTAACTAACTATATAAAATTAAATAGATTATCTGGGTGATTTGGGATGAGTTGGGTACTAGTTTAGGGCAGGTTACTTTTTTTGTAAAGAATAGATAATTCTTATGTATTTAAATCTTACGAGATTATAATTATAATCTAGGTTTTCGATTTTACTATTAAATAATAATTAATTAAATAGATAAATTAAGTTAATATAAAATTTAATATTTAATGTTAGATAATGTATATAACCTTTGTAGTAATAATCTATAGAGGAAATTATAGAACTAATTGGAATAGAGTATATTATAAAGAATGGATGAGTTGAACTTATCTAAGAGAGTGTTATCTTGGACGGTATTGTATGATTTCCTAGTTTTATGTGTCTAAATTATTAACTAATTCATTTTTAGTATCCCTTTATAATCCTTTGTGATATTTCATGATTATTATTATGATTTTTCTTGTATGATATTTATTTTTCCATTGGTTTCTTGTTTATTGTCAATTTTGTGCTTGATTTTCTGTATTTTTTTGAAAATATACATGTGTTTTAATGGATCACAGTTATATTACATGCATATATTATGAGTTTTAACTGATTAGAGTTAACATTTTCAAATTTCCTTAGGTTTTTATGGATAAAGTTTATCTCTAATTTTCGGTTGTGATGGCTTGAGGTTATAGCATGTGTTATGGTGATAATGTAGATATGAAGAGATTCACAATGTGAATTGTATTATTTTTATAGGATGATTGGCACAATTTGAGAGTGGTTCTTACTTATTATGATGTTTTGATGATAATTCGATGATTCACATAGTTTGAGAGTCAGGATTTCCTCTCTTTCCTGCATACTATGATGTGAGATTTCAATGATAGGGTATATATTATTCTTGATGTGATGAATTGATTGTTTTGGTTAATGAGAGTTTGATTGTTTTTACCTCCCTTATTATTATATGATTTAGAGAACTCATTTTATAACTATTATTTATTATGTAAATAATTTTTTTATCTAAATTCTGATTGGAGGTGAATCAGTTATGGTGATGGGTATGTGAAGTATTACTTGATCATTAGCTTAATACGTATTATTATCTTTCTTATATGGTTTTATACATTTCTATACCATCACTTTTATTTCAAAAGTATATATAAGTAATTAGAAAGATGATCCTAATGAGTACATCCATGTGATCACCCTTCCAAAGTTTTCTTGAGCTATTTTACAGGATAGATCGTTGAGGATTTGAGATACTGTTGTTCGGGGAGGTGGGACGGAGTCTATGTTGAATCCATAGATTATCCTTTATTTTTTTATACATGTTTCATGCTGTATGTTTTGGTAATTGTTAAATCTTGGTTTATTTATATGAATTTTATTTGACTAATTTGTTTATTCCTGGATTTTTATAAGGGAAATGCTTCCCATTTGAAAAATACCCTTGATGCTAGTCGCCAACCCAAGGCTTATTGGAGATGATACTTTGGAGTCACAATCATCTCTAATGGGGATGGTTTATGGTAAGGATGATGTTAATAATTCTTTAATAAATCATGTGAACCATAATCATACTAAAAATCAAGGAATTCAAGGGGTTTTTTAGGTTGTCCAGCATGGAAGTCAAATGTATAATTTCATTTTATTTTCAAATTCATGTTATCAACATTTTTTTGATTTAAGTGACCTAAATTTAAGGAATCAAGATAATATTTTTGGGTTTTATAGTCACTTACAGCCTATTGTTCAAGGTATATATGGGAAACAACACCCACCTTCGGTTAGGGAATACAAAAAAGTGAAAATGGTACTTGAGAACCTATAATGAATTTGATACAATATTTTGAGACCCGAACTTTTGAATAATATTTGTTTCCTAAATTTGTGTGTTATTTAATTTTATACTCCACAAAACTATATCCTTTAATTAATTAAGTGAGTATAATTGAATGAGACCATTGGGTTTCGACTATTATATGACTGTTGGTCAATATAACCATTGGAAACTAAACTCTTTACATTATAATTATTGTTTATAAATAAAAGTGATATTTGTTAATACAAAAAGAAGAGTTTATGGCCTCATCCAGTAGACTTGGGTTGTATGAATCCCATCTCTCGGAGCTTGGGAAGGAGGTAGCATCTCTGGGCTTTGCTCTGGACCAAGCCCAATCTAAGCTTCAATATGTGAAGCTTTAACAGAATCGCCTAAGGGAGCAGTTCAAGCTGATAGAAATCACCACTCGTGCAATTTTTTCTGAGCCGCCCCAAGATTCTATCACCATAACACACCTTACACTTAGGTCCTATTCAGGTGTTATAAGGGGCTATGTAACTAGGCCTTGGATACTTTTTGTAATCTCTTGGTATAAATAAAAAATTTATTTATTATTATGGTAAAATTTTTGATTTTAAAATTTCTAGATAAATATGGGATGAATATTATTGATGATTTTGGAAAAGGGTATTTTAAAATATTTATGTAAACTTTAAATAATTAATAATGTGAAATGATTTTCAGAAAATGGTCTTCTACAACTGTGACCAGTAATAAATTTAGAGTCTAATAAGATCAACTTAATTTTTGGTGCATATTAAAGTATGAATAGTAATATACCCTTATGAATAGTAATTAAAAGTAATGAATATTAAGTCAGCCAATAAATGTAAACTTCACCCGTGAGTGTATAAATATAATTTAGACATCTTAAAAGTGAAAAAATGATCATAGTATAAGTTTTGGTATTTTTGTATGTCATAAATATTTTATTTACAATTTTTTAATTAATTTAATAATTAAAAATTGAAATTTATTTTCATAAAATTTAATCATAAATTGTTAATTTATTGTATTATGGTTGTAGGATAATTTTATAGGACCTTGATTACTTTTTCAAGGTGTTATAAAACGAGTTATAGATTTAATGTTGTTTATTTGGAATAAATAATGATTTTTTTTAAAATTAAATTCAAAATATTTAGAAAATTATTTTCATAAAATGGAGTTAATTTCTGAATTCAGAGCATTGATATTAGGTCAGGGTAAATTTTTGGTATTTTTCTGAAACAGTTGAATTTTCAGTGAATAGTAAGAATACAGTTTTGAGTTTCAGTGTGATTAATGACATCATTGATGATGTAATCATGATGTAATAAATCTGGTTGACTTTTGAATTGTAATATATGTTATGATGTGTCCCAAGTGGCCAATACCATGGGAAAATACCATGGGCAAGCCCATGGTTTTGCAAATACCACTGATGAGGTGTCCTGTGGAAATTAATTAAATATTCCCTCACTTTTCCAATAAATACCAAGTCATTACCTCATTAATTTCATTCCAAAATCCTCCTCAACAAATTTATAGTCATTTTACCTCCCAAAGAGTCCTCCCAAGGTATCCTCAAGCCCCCAAGGTCCCAACCTTCAAGCTTTCGAAGTTACTCTTCAAGGTAAGGGAACCTTTCACCCTCCTCTTTTAAGTCATGACTTCTTTTATGTTATATCTTATAGTTTCCATTTAATTATGCAGGGGTATATTATTATATATCTTTATTAATGTCCATTTAATTTCCAATTTATGAGATACCCTTTCCTATCTTATAAACTTATTTTTCGGAATTATAAGCGACAATGTTATGCTGCCGAATTTTCGTAAAAGAAATCGTAATTTCTCTTTTCTTTCAAGTTTTCTTTTCATGTGGTATGTCATTCTACACCATTATATTATTTATTTTTATTCTGTATATCTACTATAAATGATTCATTTATTTATGCGATACCCCTTTCCCCTCTCTTTTTATTGTTTTCTAAAACCATGTTAAATAGTCGTTATGCTGCAGAAATTTTGTCTCAAAATATCTCTCTCTTTTTCTCAAGAAATTATCTTGTTTTATTTATCTGAATACCCAAATATATTTTCATTTCAAGAGGTATTCATTAAGACATGAAATTGATCTATTTTATTCTTGAATCGACATACATGAAACCCTCTTTCCTTTTTCGAGGGTTATAAAAGACATAATGGTCATGTTTCTAAGCACTTTTAAAACTTCACAATTTTTAAGTGAAACCCATTACTTTTACTCTCTTTGGGTTATTTATGAAATGTTTGATTATGATATATGTGTATCACATGAAAATAAATACATATTAAGGGTGTTCCCTGATATCTCTCCAATGCATTGGGTAAAGAATTTAATCTCTAGAGATGACAAGTTTCACGATACCTTGATGAATAATCTTGGTAATTTTTATGGCACCTTGGGGATGAACGTTGGTTATATGTTCATGAATGTATAAATTAAATGTTTTAGCCACATATTCATGTTATGGTTCAAGTTATTTTTATTATGAAATTCCTCTACTTTCATTTCTCATGTCTTTATATTTTTTATCAAGTTCTTATTGATTTCACAAGTAAACGAATTCCCTTATTTTTCTTACTGGGTCTTATGCTCACCCTTTCCTTTGATGTATGTCTCCAGGTTATGATATACAATAATTTCACTTAGTAAGAACATGTGATGAATCCCTACAAGTGTATTATAAGAATTTTTTTATGTTTTCATGTATTTTGTTCCTGATTTCTAAGAGACTGGACTTTAAAGGTCCTCTGTTTGTAAAATGTAATGAAAAGTTATGTAATAAAAGGAGGGATGCCATAGTTAGTATAAAAGGATAGTTTAGTTATTTATAGAAATTAGTCTTTTAAAAATTTAGGAATAACCCTATAGAAAAGTTTAAATATAGTAAAACTTGCTAGTATTTTGGTGAGTATTGAGTAAGTGGTTTATCAAGCAAATACATCCCTGTCTGGATATAAGCAGGTAGAGGCAGCTCTGGCACAGATGTACCTAGGAGTGAAAACTCTAACAATGAATTTTGGGATTGACCCGGGGTATCCTGGTACATGACAATGTTCCTTAATGCACTCTTGGTTACGACACTCCCTGGGGATATGTTTGGTTAATCATAAGCTTTTTATGAAACATTATGAATTATTTATAGAGAAATGTAATTGTTTAAATCGTGAAGTTTTAAGACATAAAATCCTTTATGGTTAAAACATTCATAAATAAAATAAGTTTCTCACTAAGGTTTTAATCTTTTAGCAAATTTCAAGAAATAGGAGGAACCAGGCAAATAGTGACCGCAATGGACCATGCGCTGACGGCCCTCTGATGGAAGCTGGAATGGAAACTTTCATGTGAATGATAAACCAACTGACTAAAGTGATGGGAAATAACTTGAATCAAGTTAAGAGACTGATTTCACCATGAAGGGAACAAATTTTTGTTGAGTCCTTTATGCATCAACGGCCACCAAACTTTAGTGGATCTACCGAACCATTGATTGCTGAATAGTGGATCAGCTCTATCAAGAAGATCTTTTCTGTGCTCCGCTGTTTAGAGTAAGAGAAGGTCACCCTTGTTGTCTATCACTTAGAGGTAGAAGCTGATCAATGGTGGAAACTGATTAAAAACACGAGGCCAAGAGTGGAAGTTGAACCTATGGAGTGGGAAGAGTTTAGAGGGATATTCATCAACAAGTATTTCCCTCGATCGATGCGAACAAGAATGGAGAAGGAGTTTATCAAGCTGAAGCAGAAGAAGAATGAATCTGTGGGAAGCTACGAGATAAAATTCACAAGTCTTTCATGTTACACCTCTAGCTTTTTCATGGATCCAAATTGTAAGGTTGATATATTCCTTGGTGGATTGAGACCTCATCTGTGGAAGAATCTAGCCAACCGAGATTATGATAGTTATGAGAAGATCGTGCGAAGTGCGATAAAAGTCGAAGTGGAGTTTGGTGAGATGAAATGGTCTCATAAATCCAATGACAAGAAAAGATCAATGGATACAAGATTAGGAAGGAGCTTTGATTAGTGAAGAGGAGGCAACCAAGCACAACATCCCATGTGTAATAAATGTGGGAAGAAGCATTCGGGGAACTGCCTGTTCGGGAGCGGGAAGAGCTACAAGTGTGGTAGAGATGGCCACATTGTGTGGAATTGTCGTAGTGAGGTGAAGCCACAACTTCCCAACACTAGAGACCAAGTGAAGATGGTGTAGGCCCTACCTTATGTCCAATGCTATAAGTGTGGACAACTTGGGTACTTTTCCAATTACTATCCAAATCTGAGGGTAGTGTAGGGGAATCACCATCAGCCTCAACAATGGCCTAGGGAACAAGGTCGTACTTTTGCAATCACTACGGATGAAGTTGAAGAGCCAAATGATGTGGTGGTAGGTACTCTTGTTGTTCTCTCAAAGATAGCAAGTGCTTTGTTTGATTCTGGTTCTACATAGTCCTTTATTTCCTCCAAGCTTGCAAAGAATTTAGAATCAACCCCTGATTTTCTAAAAGTAGAGTTATCAGTCAAGACTCCAGGTAGGATTATCCAGGCATCGTTAGTGTTTATAAACTCTAGTATTTACTTTAGTGAGCACACTCTTATTGCAAATCAAGTAGTCATTCCCATGCTGGAATTCGACATTATACTTGGGATGGAATGGCTCTCAAAGTATAATGCTAAGATCAAATGTAGAAGAAAGGAAATTTCAATAGTCTTGAATGGAAATCCTACAGTTATCTTCCAAGGAGAGATATCTCAACCTGATCTTTGTCTAAAAGAAACTCCTATATCCTTTTTTATGGAGTTTATCGGTGAATAAGAAGAAGGAAATGAGAGTTTGAGGATATAAAATGTCCCCATCATCCAGGAATATGTTGATGTATTTCCTGAGGAGTTACACGGTCCTCCCCCTGAAAGAGAGGTAGAGTTATCCATTGAACTCGTACCTGGATCCCATATGATAACAAAGACCCCATATAGGATGGAAAATGTGGAGCTGGAGGAGTTAAAGAAACAAATCCAAGATCTTTTGGAGAATGGTTTTATCTGACCGAGTGTGTCTCCTTGGGGAGCACAATTTCTCTTTGTGAAGAAGAAGGATGGATTGATGAGGCTATGCATTGATTATCAAGAACTGAATGGGATCACAGTGAATAAAACATACCCTCTTCCAAGAATTGATGACATATTTGACCAACTTCGTGGGGCTCAATTCTTCTCAAAGATTGATCTTTGATCTGGTTATCATAGATTCAGGGTAAAGAAAGAAGATATTCTGAAAACTGCCTTCTGATCAAGATATTTATGTTATTAGTTTGTTTTTATGCCTTTCGGACTGACTAATGCACCTTCTATTTTTATAAATTTTATGAATAGAGTCTTTAAGTAATACCTTGATAACTTTGTGGTAGTTTTTATTAATGATATTTTGATATATTCCAAAAGTCGTGAGGAGCATGAGGATCATCTGAGGGTTATTTTACAAACTCTATGGAAGGAGAGGCTTTTTGGAAAGTTCAGCAAATGTGAATTCTGGTTACAACATTTTGCTTTCTTGGGGCACATTGTTACCAATGAAGGAATCACAGTTGACCCTACAAAGACAAAAGTTTTAGAGGAGTGGCCTCAGCCTACAACAATAACTAAGATTCGTAGTTTCCTTGGATTAGTAGGATATTATAGGAGGTTTGTGAAAAAAAATCATGACTTTCTAATCAATTAACCAATTTAACTCAAAAAGGGGTCAAGTTCATTTGGAAAAAGGAGTGTGAGGAAAGTTTCTAAGATATGAAGAAGAGATTGGTTACTGCACCCGTGTTAACTCTTCCCTCAAGTGGAGAAGGATTCATTATTTTTAGTGATGCATCTTTGAAAGGGCTTGGGTGCATCCTCATGAAAAATGAAAAATTCATTGATTATGCATCTCAACAGTTGAAGGCTCGTGAGAAAAACTATCCTACACATGATCTGGAGCTGGCTACGGTTTTTTTTGCTCTGAAGATGTGGAAGAACTATCTTTATAGGGAAAAATGTGATATATATACAGACCATCAAAGTTTTAAGTATATTTTCACACAAAAGGAATTGAACATGAGACAGAGGAGATGGTTTGAACTTCTCAAAGACTGTGATTGTTCAATTCATTATCATCCCGGAGGAGCAAACAAATTCACTAATGCATTAAGTAGGAAATACCCAGTTGTTATTTCCATGATGAGGATTCAAAGAGATACTTTGATCAATGACCTAGTAAAGCTATACATGGGAATTATAAGGTAAGGGACATCATCAACCCTAACCCAAATGATTTCTCAACCATCATTACTAGATAAGATCAAGAAATATCATAAAGAATATCCTTTATTACAGAAGAAGTTTGAGTTTGTGAAGGATGAGAAGTTTCCTGAGTTCAATATTGATCAAGAAGGTGTACTGAAATTTCATACAAGACTATGTGTTCCATCTATTCTGTAAATAAAGAAGAAGCTAATGGATGAAGATCATAGATCTACTTTCTCTATACATCTTGGAAGCACAAAAATGTATAGGGACTTTCATGATCATTATTGGTGGGATAATATGAAAAGGAAAATTGCTTACTACACTTCAAGGTGCCTAGTATGTCAGCAAGTGAAGGCATAGTGACAACTTCCTAAAGGGGTATTGCAACCACTACCCATACCAGCATGGAAGTGAGACAATTTCACTAGGGACTTCATCATAGGTCTCCTGAGAACTTCCAAAGGAAATAATGCGATATGGGTTATTGTGGACCATCTCACCAATACTATCCATTTTATCTCCATTCGGGAAGATTTCTATCTTGATCAACTTTCCAAGATTTACATGAAGGAAGTAGTAAGGTTGTATGTAGTTTCACTTTCTATCGTATCTGATCATGATCCAAAGTTCACATCAATATTCTCGAGAAGTCTTCAACATGCTCTGAGCACTGAATTGAATTTTAGTACAGCCTATCACCCCCAAACTGATAGCCAATCTGAAAAGACTATTCAAACACTCGAGGACATTCTGATAACATGATCAATGGAATTTAAAGGTGGATGGGATCACATATCCCTTTAGTTGAGTTCTCTTATAACAATAGCCTCCACTCGAGCATTCAAATGGCACCCTAGGAATCTCTATATGGTAAGCTATGTAGAACTCCTACTTGTTGGAATAAAGCTGGTGATTGAAATCTTCTTGGTCCTAATCTTTGTCAAGAGATAACAGAAAAATTCCATGCCATCCAACAACATATTAAGGCTTCTCAGAGTCGGAAAAAGAGCTATATCGACAACTGTCAAAGGGACTTGTAGTTTGATGTTGGTGAAAAAGTATTTCTTCAAATTTCACCTTGGAAGAGAGTCATGAGTTTTGGGGAAAAAGGTAAGCTCATCCCTAGGTACATTAGCCCCTATGAAATCCTTGATTGCGTAGGAGCAGTGGCATATCAGCTTGCACTTCCTCCAAATCTAGCACAAGCTCATGATGTCTTCTATATATCCCTCTTGAGGAAGTACATACATGTCCCTTCACATATACTAAATCTAGAGGTGTTACAACTGGAACATGACCTCTCTTATAAGGAAAAACCAGTGGATATCTTGGATCGTAGATACAAGGTTCTATGAAATAAGACTACCCACCTTGTTAAGGTGTTATGGAGGAACCAAAAATGCAAAGAAGCCATGTGGGAACCAGAGGAGTCTATGAGGCATAAGTACCCATGCCTCTTCTCTTATTAGGGTACGAGTTAAAATTTTGGGGACAAAATTTCTTAACGGGGGAAGAATGTAATGACCCTAACTTTTGAATAATATTTGTTTCCTAAATTTGTGTGTTATTTCATTTTATACTCCACAAAATTATATCCTTTAATTAATGAAGTGAGTATAATTAAATGAGACTGTGGGGTTTCGACTATTATATGACCGTTGGTAAATATGACTATTGGAAACTAAACTATTTACATTACAATTATTGTTTATAAATACAAGTGATCTTGGTTAATACAGAAAGAAGAGTCGATGGCCTCATCTAGTAGACTCGGGTCGTACGAAGCCCATCTTTTAGAGCTTGGGAAGGAGGTAGCATCTTTGGGATTTGATCTAGACCAATCCCAAGCTAAGCTTCAACATGTGAAGCTTGAATAGAATCACCTAAGGGAGAAGTTCAAGCTGATAGAAATCACCACTCGGTCAATGTTTTCCGCGCCGCCCCAAGATTCTATCACCATAACACACCTTACACTTAGGTCCTTTGCAGGTGTTATAAGGGGCTATGTAACGAGGCCTTATATACTTTTTGTAATCCCTTGGTATAAATAAAATTTTTGTTTATTATTATGGTAAAAATTGTGTTTTTCAAATGTCCGGATAAATATGGGATGAATATTATTAATGATTTTGGAAAGGGGTATTTTAAAATATTTATGTCAACTTTAAATAATTAATAATTTGAAATGATTTTGATAAAATGGTCTTCTACAACTATGACCAGTAAGAAATTTAGAGTCTAATAAGATCAACTTAATTTTTGGTGAATAGTGAAGTATGAATAGTAATATACCCTTATGAATAGTGATGAATAGTAATTTGTCCAAAAAAAATAGAAACTTCACCCATGAGTGTATAAATACAATTTAGACATCTTAAAAGTGAAAAAACGATCATAGTATAATTTTTGGTATTTTTGTATGTCATAAATATTTTATTTAAAATTTTGTAATTAATTTAATAATTAAAAATTTAAATTTATTTTCACAAAATGTAATCATAAATTGTTACTTTATTGTCTTATGGTTATATGACAATTTTATGGGACCTTGATTACTTTTTCAAGGTGTTACAAAATGAGTTATAGATTTAAAGTTATTTATTTAGAATAAATAATGATTTTATTTTAAATTTTAATTAAAAATATTTAGAAAATTATTTTCATAAAATGGATTTTATTTTTGAATTCAGATCATTGATATTAGGTTAGTTTAAATTTTTGGGATTTTTCTAAAATAGTTGAATTTTTAGTGAATAGTAAAAATACAGTTCTGAGTTTCAGTGTGATTAATGACATCATTGATGATGTAATCATGATGTAATAAATCTGGTTGACTTGTGAATAGTAATATATGTTATGAGTTGTCCCAAGTGGCCAATACCGTGGTCAAATACCATGGTCAAGCCCATGGTTTTGCAAATGCCACTGATGAGGTGTCCCTTGGAAATTAATTAAATATTCCCTCAATTTTCATATAAATACCAAGACATTACCTCATTCATTTCATTCCAAAATCCTCCTAAATGATTTTATAGTATTTTTACCTCACAAGTAGTCCTCCCATGGTGTCCTCAAGCCCCCAAGGTCCCAACCATCAAGCTTTCAAAGTTACTCTTCAAGGTAAGGGAACCTTTCACCCTTTGCTTTTAAGTCATGACTTCCTTTATGTTATGTCTTCTAGTTTCCATTTAATTATGTGGGGGTATATTATTAAATATATTTATTAATGTCCATTTAATTTCAAATTTATTATATACCCTTTCCTCTCTCATCAACTTATTTTTCTGAATTATAAGCGACGCCGTTAGGGTGCCTAATTTTTGTAAAAGAAATCATATTTTCTCTTTTCTTTCAAGTTTCCTTTTAATGTGGTGTGTCATAACACACCATGATATTATTTATTTTTATTTTTTTACTATAGTGTAAATGATTAATTTATTTATGTGAGACCCTTTTCCCCTCTCTTTTTATTGTTTTCTAAAACCATGTTAAATAGCTGTTAAGCTGTAGAAATTTTGTCTCAAAATATCTCTCTATTTTTCTAAAGAAATTATCTTATTTTATTTATCTGAATAACCAAATATATTTTCATTTCTAGAGGTATTTATCAAGACATAAAATTTATCTATTTGATTCTAGAATCTACATACATGAAATCCTCTTTCCTTTTTTGAGGGTTATAAAAGACATAACGGTCGTGTTTCTAAGAATGTTTAAAATGTCGCGATTTTGAAGTGAAACCCATTACTTTTACTCTCTATGGGTTATTTATGAAATGTTTGATTATAATCTATGTGGATCACATGAAAATAAATAGATATTAATGTTTCTCCCTGATAGCACTCCAATGCATTGGGTAAAGAATTTAATCTCTATAGATGACAAGTTTCACGATACCTTGGTGAATAATCTTGGTAATTTTTATGACACCTTAGGGATGAACCTTGGTGATATGTTCATGAATGTCTAAATTAAATGTCATAGCCACATATTCATGTTATGGTTCAATTTATTTTCATTATGAAATTCCTTTACTTCCATTTCTCATGTCTTTATGTTTTTTATCAAGTTCTTATTGATTTCACAAGTAAACTGATTCCCTTGTTTTCCTTACTGGGCCTTCTGCTCACCCTTTCCTTTGATGTATGTCTCTAGGTTATGAGATGAAATAATTTTATTTAGGAAGAACTTATGATGAATCCCTATAAGTGTATTAGAATAATTTTTTATGTTTTCATGTATTTTGTTCCTGATTTCTAAGACACTAGACTTTAAAGGTCCTCTATTTGTAAAATGTAATGAAAAGTTATGTAATAAATGGCGGGATGCCATATGGAAAGATTAATAAAAACCAGAAAGGAAGACATAGAAAACACTCAATTTTATTTCTTAATTATGTAAACAATAATTGATCAGCTCTCCAAAAATACTCAAGTGTGCATCAATAACTTCTATGTATAGGTGGAGATTCTTGTAAGAAGAAATTGCGAAAGGGGACAATAAATTGTGAAAACCTGTGACAAGTTCATCCCAATTGAGTGTTTCATTTAAATCACAATAATAAATGAAAATAAAATTGATTAAATTTAACCACATGAAGGTTTATATGATATTTTTATAGAATAAGATCATACTAAAATTTCATATTGGAAGCTAACAGCCCTTGAGGTAAAATAACTTGAGGAAGGTGGTCCACAAACACTTGAAATTAATCATTTATGGTGGAAGAAGACATTGAAAATAAAAAAGTGATCCAAACTTCCCTTGTATAATAAAGTGAGTTTAAAGGCACTGAAATTAAAAAATCAAAGTAGGATGCATTTAAAGAAGAAAATGAATAAGAAGGAGATGAAAATTTATATCTAAAATAATCCTTTGAAGATTAGATTCAAAGAAAACTACCCCAGAAAAAAAGTCACGAGGAGCTAAGATAAAGTGAAAATTTTATATGGGAGCCAGAACAATTTGTTCCTATTATTAAAATAACCAAAATATGATATAAAATTACTCCTGAAATTCCCATTGGACCTAGAATCTTGCTTGTGTCCATAAAGGAATTCAAATTTTATATGAAAAATAGAACTTAGATAACCCATGAAAGAAAATAAAATGAGTAATCATATTCCCTTTTATAAATCAAAAATTTTAAGTAGAATAAAAATTACCTCATGGATAAAATAAATAATTATACTTGGATGCATGCAAAAAAAATAAAAGGGTTAGCTATCCAAGGAGGTTTTTTACATTCAAATTCATAATATTGATAGATAAGGGTACATTATTGAAGGGGGGTTACCTAAGGACAAAATCAAAGAAGTTATGGAAGTTTTGAAAACTTTGGAAAAAAAATATAATCAGTGATAGAGGAATCACTAAGGTTTCTATTAAATATGCAGAATTTTTCATAGGATCATGGTTGATCAAGAGAATAGATTATTCATATAGATACTATAAAATAAATTGTTCTTGGGAGGAAACCCAAGCATAGGGTTTTTATTTTTATTTATTTTTTTAGTTTTTGTTTGTTTTTTTTTTGAGTAAATACATTCCACCCATAAAGTTTAATTTTATTTTTTATAAGAGATAAATGTCAAAAAATGGATGTCAATATTTTATCAAAAAGATACACACGTGATGCTAAATAAAAGAAGCTATAATGAAAGGTTAATGTTCTAGTATCCATTTATTTCATATCTATATTTATAAAATCATTATTTAAATTCTAAATTACATCTCTATTATTTCATTTACATTGATCACAAACTCAAAAAAAATAAGGAGTGGAAATAAACTATGTAATTTTGTTGTGATTAGAAATGGTCGTACTTGAGAAATATTTCCATAAAAATCAAAGAGAAAAAATCACCTTGAAATAATTAATTATATTTATGGAATTACTTGATAAATGAGGTTTAATAAGATAGGACTTAGGCCCATAAAAATTTGACTTATTTTCACTATCTTAATGAACATGAACTTGAGTATTTTTCTTTTATAAACTTGAGAAACACTTTAATGATTCACCTTAAACAACAACTGAATAAATCATTGTAATTTGAGTAGTTTCATAAACTAGAATCAAATTGTATTTTCCTAAAATAACTTATCACAAGTGTTTGTGTGTGTGTGTGTAAAAAATTAACATCCATCAAATAAGAGTATATAAAAATCATAGAGTTGGGTGCCCTACCATGATTGCATTCCCTAACTATTCCAATTAGTCTTATAAGACACCAAATTCTTGGGATTTCTTAGTTCCTGATTGTTCCCACTCAGTTCTTATATAAGTGCGTCACACATCTCATGGATAAAAAATGGGTAAAATGTTCCAAGTTATTAAAAGGGATGAAAGTGAAGGTGAATGTTGAACTCATGTCAAAAAATGGAAAATTTGATTATTTGGTTGGTTTATAATGTTGAATCATTGATTGGTTGAAATTATAAAATGGAAAAATTATCTTGAGTGAGGGTAATTTCAAAATATGCTTCATTTATACAATTTTATTCAAATAATTCCTTGGAAATTAAAATTTAATAAATGAGGATTTAGCTTGATATAAAATTAATTCTTGGTGAGATTGTGTTTTGAGAGGAATAATATGAAAACAAGTAATTCTCAAGTTTTGGGGTATATAAATATCTTATTTTTTTGTTATTTTTCAATAAAAATTTGTATATATTATGTTTTTTTATTTTAATTTATTTACTATATTTATTTTATTGTTTTTAATATTCTTTGAATAAGAATTGAATTTTATATATTAAAATCAATGAAATTTTATTATCTATAAAAATAATATTTTTATGATTTTATATTGGTGGAACTAAATAAGAGGATGTTTGTTTTGATAGTTTTCGAAGAATAATTTTATGTTGTTGATAAATTTGAGTGGAAATTTTGAAAAAAAATGGAATTTGGGGTTAAAGATAAAAAAATTCAACCCTATGGAGTGAATGTTTAGTCTCGGGGTAAAATGAATGGTCCATGGGTATAAGAGAAAGATCCACAAGCATGTGACTCACAGACATATGGGGAAAACATGGGTTAACACTCCATCAGATGCAAGGGACACCCAATATCAACCAAAATCGCACTATAGCTAAGAGATAGAGGACTTAAATTTATTAAGAGGAGGAAGCCCCAAGGAAATGTTCAATGTTGTATGGGGGAAAATAAAATTAATTGAGTTCATAATTGAGATACCACATGAGGTTCCTAGGAACAATTCCCATTAATGGGTCAACTCTCAAGGAAATATCAGTCACGTCCTTATTTTTTCACTATGATCTACTCCACTTATTTGATTGGGCTTCAATTTCAATACAGATTGAAGGTTTTGGATGAAGTGTAATCCCTTATTATGGTTAATATCAACTCAAAAATTATTATATTTAATGGACATTCCAAAATATACATGATGTGGAATCTATTAAAAATAAAAAAATTCATAATGAAACTTTAAAAATATTCCATAACCTAGAGGATTTTTCCTATTAAAGTTATAGTTTATTTAATTGGTTAGAAAACCAATTTTCCTTAGTCTTAAGAACTTTGTTTCATGAAGATACTAATATTATGAAACCATTTAGTTCTAAAATTATTTCACTTATAGGATCCAACTATAGAATCCATCTAGCAGTGATCCACATGTGCTCTTTTGATCTCTGAACAACACTGAAAGGTTTTTGAGTGATAGAATAGTAGATAAATTGTATTTCGGTGTTCACTTTGATTTTTGTAAAGATTCATTTGGGAATGAAGAATCATCCTAACACTCTAATTATTGATAATATAGAGTATAGTGACCCATACATTTCATACATAGATATTTCATCTAAATAGATGAATATTATTTAAAGAACATAACAATCCACACCATAATCATTTAGGTATACTATCTTTATAAAATTTGAAACATAAACAATCAGTTAATAAAATATCTACCTCATATCCCAATTATTTCTTCAAAACTAGGACCCTTATTAGATATATCATACTGAATACCTTTCTTTATAACCTAGGGAAAGTAAAAATAAGAAAAGGGTGTACTCAGGTTCTTAGTAAGGGTAAACAAGGAAGATGTCAATTACCACATAATCGTAACATGAGTATAAGTGTATAAGAACATGATCTTGATATTTTCAAACCACACCCTGCATATCAAATTTCACGGCCTTAATTCATGTAATATATATTTATAGTTCATAAGACATGAATAATAATATAATCAAGGAATATGAACCATGAAATCTAAACATAATCATAATACATTGATTTTTGGTATACACATAAGAATAGAAAATATTTTTCTTATTATTCAAGGATAATTTCCAAGTCTATCATAGTGGAATGATTTCACTCTATAAACCATCATAGTATTCATGGTTCACTCCCAAAAATATTATAGTGAACATAGTCACTTACTGAATTGGGTTCACTCCCCATTCCAGTCATATTTATCTCATGAGATATCAATATTTATCCAATGAATTAAATGGGAATATAGGTCCCACACATAACATAATAAAAATCATACACATGTGTTCTGTAAGAGAATAAAATATTTATCATATCAGAACCCATGAAAAGAAATGGGCTTCATAAACATTTCATCTTATCATAACACATGGAAAAGAAATTGGCTTCATAAACATTTCGTATTTTCATCATAAACATAAAATATACAAGGAAAAATAAAAATGGTATACATGAATTATATCCCCATTAAATCTTAAGTAACATCAAAGGATGTTATCTTAGATTGAAAATGATTTTGAAAGATCGCTTAGAATAATTCTTGAGGAAAATAACCTTTCCATTTTAAAAACACTTTCTTTTTAAAAAACTGTTCAATTATAAAGGAAAAAATTTTATTTGAAAATAACCATGGGAACTTGTAAAGGAATATTCAAATAAAATATTATTCATGATAATGGTAAAATTATTTCATTTTGTATAAGTTAAAAAATATTACTTCTATATTTTTGTTAAAAAAGTCACAAAGTACCTCATTTGAAAAATGAAAAGAAGATTCCTTACAAATCATTTAGTAAAAACTAAAAAATAGTTTAAAATTATTTTAAAAAATCATTGTATAATGATAAAAACCTTCTTAAATTTTTTTTTGAAAACATGGATATAGAATAAAAATATTCCCCAATAGAGACATAAACATAAACAATCTCGAATATTGATGTGATTAGGAAATAAAACCCTTACCTCGAGTTTTTCTTTATTCAAAAGAACTATAACCTAATTTATAATAAATTTAAATTTACTATAATTTTATACCATATTCATTTTAATAATTATAATATCATATATGATCTCTTTATAACATTTTATCACCCCCTTTTATCAAAAATTCCTTATTAAAATTGTTATCTATGGGTGTTAAATGTTTCATTTATCATGAGTATATTTGTTTAGTAGTTTCGGTCCTCGTACATATATCTTGGTTACATAATCTCCATAATATTTATCATGATATAAATATCATATTTATTCATTATATATGTATTTATATTCATCCATAAAAGTTAGAGATAGAAAAATGAATTACACCGTTCATGGAGACGGTAGGTCATACTTACGCATGAAAGTTGTTTTCATTTTGTGAAGGATGGAAAAATAGAAGGGTAAATATTAATTCACCTTTATAGGATCATTATTATATCATATATATAATATATATTCATCTAATTATTCCTAATTACCATCCAAGTAAAATATAAATGAAAAAAAATGAATCGCATCGCTTTGTGGAGGTGGTAGTACACACGTACGCACGGGTGACATTATCATTTTCAAAAGTATTATATGGTAAGTAGGTAGATGTGATATTATTATTAAGGAAGTATAATTATGTCATAAATATCATATATAACCATTAAACCAACCATTATACTCATCCATAAAATATGGTGTGGAAAAATGAATCATTTCGCTACTTGAAGATGGTAAGACGTACGTACGTATGAGCGAGACTTTCACTTCTCGTTTGATAGGAAGTAGGGTTTATAATGGTGTTTTAAAAATCATAATGAAATTTAAGAATATTTATTATAATTAATTTATTATTTTATGATAAATACCATATATTTAGAGGAGGTTAAGGTGAGAAGAAAAGAAAATGATCAGTTAAGACGATTACCTCGTCTTTGAAACAAATCCTTTGGATATCCTCTAATGAAATCTAGGTTTGGAATTTTGGGAATAATAAAAACTAAAGGATATTTATAAAGGATTTTAAAAGGTAAATTTTAAAGTTTGGTAGAGCTTGAAGGCCTAAAATGGTGTAAATAAGTGAGGGAGGAGGTTCCCTTTTATAATTAAAGTGAGACACACTTTTTGAATTTCTTAAAAGATTAAATTATAATAAATTAATGGTCATAAAAAATACCTCCAAATGGACATGGATTTGAATATAAGATAGTAAAGGTTTTTAATATTATAAACCAATATAATTTAGACAATTTTTGGTGTCATTTTGAACCTTATCATTTTGATTAATCCTTATTTAACCAATTTTAATTTTAGCTACGGTAACAATTTTTTCAATATTAAAGGGTTATAATTTTTACTTATAAGGTTAAAATTGGGAAATAAATGATAAATTTATGAAATTTTATACCATATAATAACCACATTGTATTATTTAAATATTTTTATTATTTTTAAATAATTTCATGAAATATTATTTTGATAAAATATCGTTATTGTCAATTTTGATACTATTTATTTAATTTGAATTAAAATACATAAATACAAAGTTTGAATTAGAATATAATATTTTAAAATAACATTAATATTTAATTTTCACTTATTAATTATTTAAACACAATAACTTACTCAAATTATATCATTTTTAACATTTTTAATATCATTTGTTTTATTTTTCCATTAATTGAATAAAAATCATTTTAGCATTGTGTAAGAATTTAAGGTAATTATATAATAATTAAATATTAAAAGTAAATTTAAATAACTAATATAATTTCATTATTCATAAAATTTCTATTAATATTCATTCATAACTGATTTTTTACCAATGTGAACACATAAAGGATATTAAAAACAAATAGAGTGGCAGTTTGTAACTTTCTTCAATTTAAATAATATATAAGTCATTTTCATAGAAAATTGTCCATTAAACAACTTAATTTAAAGACTAAAGTGATAATGGTCTAATTAATTTCATCAATTAAGATTTAGGATGAAAAATTATAGCCTTATCACATGTTTTTAATCATGATTAACTTGATTTACCCTTTACGAAAGTGATATATTTTACCACAATTATTATTAATATTTAACAAAAATAAATAAAATTATTTCCCAAATTTGAACCTCTTGATTATAAATATTTAATAAATTTTATCTAATTCAGTACCTATAAATGGCAGAAATTTTTTTAAGTAAGTGAGAAAAATGAGACAAAAACTGTTTTTTAGAAGAAAAAAATATTTTTAATCATAAAAATGGATTTATTCTTGTTCTATACCTGGAAAAATATTTTTGGAATGTTTAAAAAATTTGATCAATTAAATAATATATACCTTTCATTAAATTTATTCACCAATTATTAATTTTATTTATTAATATAAAACACATCACATGCATAGGAATAATTTTTCAGAAAAAACATCACTTTTATTTTCAAATAATTTATGTTTTAAATTCTAATATCTTTATGACTTATAAATTAATTTTATAAATCTGTAGAACATATATTTTTCATAATTTATTTTTTACAATTCATATCTATAAAATCAATATCTAGAAGATAATGGAAACATAATATTTTTATTGTGTTATAGAGTTTGTTTAAACTCATTGGTATGTATAACACAAGCTAGCGAAGAAATAAAATTGTTTGAAGAGAAATATTTCATAAAAATATAGGTTTGTTACATCTGACCCACCTTAAAATTTGTTTCACCCTCTAAATCTATCAGTCTGATACAAAAAGATTAGGATAATTATTCCTTATTACATCCTCAGGTTCCCACGTAGCTTTCTAAAATTTGTGGTTTCACCACAAAACATTGACCAGGTTAGTGGTCTTATTTTGTAGAACTTTCTATATATAATATAGAATATATGTAGGTTTTTCTTAATAAGAAATATCTTTCTCTATTGGTATGATCTATTAGTTCAGTACATGTGAAGTATTATATATATACTTCCTCATTCTAGATATATGAAACATATCATGAGATTAAAAGAGATTCAGTGGAAGTGAAGGTTCTGAGCATAGTGAAGGCATGCGATGGGTCTTTCCCAACTTTATTTTCTTTTCATGATCAATGATTAGTTTGAGATTTACATAATGATAAAACTTATTTATCAATAGAATTGAATCAAAAAAATAGACAGGGATTTATTATGAGGTTGATAGAGAGTTTCTCACTCAATATTGGACAGTCTCTCTCTTGTTCAGGAGGTTTCTCTAGTAACATAGGGATTGATGACCAGATCGTTGGTCATTATGAATTATTTGTAGCTTGCGTCATTTTTCATCATCAATCTAATTCTTGTAAGTTGATTTTTTATTCTGAGGTTAAAGATGATGCCTTAAAGGATAATTCTAATGATGGGGGATTGATGGGGGCATGTGGTGATTGCGCCTGGATAGTAGTAGTGGGAGATGCTCTGGCTCGTGATGTTTTGAAGGTGTCGATTGTTTATGGAACTCCTATGTTGCGGGATCAATGATTTTTTAGGGTTTTTTTCATATATGAGGGATTATATCCCGACGACAGAACAACAGCGGAGGGAAGTGTTGGGGGATCTGGGATCCTGGTGGGACATGGTGCCAGGATGAGGATAAAGTCTCCCTAGAGCAGTGATGCAGGGCAGATCTAGCATGACGTGGGGACTGGCTGGTGGATCTGGTGAGGGGCTAGATAGTGGATCTGGGATCCTGGTGGACTTGACGTTGGCTGTTGGGATCCTGATGGGTGAGGCTGGATTAGAATGGGGTGCTTCTAGTGAGCACTGCTGAGGTTAGAAAATGAGTTTGACCTCACACGTTCAGTGAGATTTCTTGGGTTTTGTGATGGTCGGAAGTGGGGAGGCATGATTTTTCTGGGGGATGGATGGTAGCCGATGATGGGGATGGAGGTTGCAGGGTTCTTAATGGTGTAGCGGGAATGATGAAAGTGACAGTGAGGAGGGATGGGTTCTGGCAATGCTCTGATGTGAAGTGATGGAGCGTTTATTAGTGATTTCTAGGGTAGCCTCATTAGGGATGGTGCTGATGGCGATGGGGTGTGAAGCTAGGGAAGGTCGACACGCCTCTAGAGCAGGTTGGTGATGGGGCGTGACAGCTGGGGCGACCTCAGGTTTAGGTTGGATAGGTTATCACTGACTTTGGGGCACATTCTCATTACCATGCCTCGGTTTCAAACTTGAATGGATACTGATTGGCTAGAGCGTGGCTTTGGGACTATTGTGGGCTTGATTTTTTGATTTATATGGGTGTTTTTGTGCGGGTCTTTCTCAGTGGCATTAGGTGAAGTATCCTAAAGTCCAAGGTTAGCGTCTATCAACATGCCAAGGAACCCATAGAGGAATAAGTTAATTTTAAAATAACATAATTCCTCATATAGATACTCACTATGCAATATAATCTTTTTATCATGATATCTCTAATTAAGTAGGTTGCATGTTAGTGCCATCAACCTATGTACTCGATGTCTCTTTCTTTGAATTTTTGGAAAGCAAACTTGCCTATAGAACACCATGTACATGGATTTATTTAAGCTATACCATTTCCAACAAAGGGCCTAAGATATAAACTTATGTTAAAGAAAATAATGGACAAATCCTTTCTCACATTATTCATTAATGTAATATTAATCGTGATGCACCCAGCATATCCTACCTCATCATGCACATATATCATCATGATTTTTGTCAATACATCAAATTACGTGACTTATAATATTAATTAATAATAATCCTAAATTCTAATGATTAATACACATGTCCACAGATAGAAAAATCCAATGAGACATATGAATGTGGATTTTCTACTGGCGGGTCTCGTTCTCATAATATTATACACTGGATATTACCAAGGGAGTACACAATGAGAAGGTGCCTCAAAGTCTTATGAGTCACTACCCCTGATATCCTATATCATTTTTCCCCCATATGATATAATCTAGATACATAACATATATTTAAGAATAGTGTCATAGAACTTTTAGGTTCTCATCATAGTGGGGAACTACTATGACCTTCTAGTACGACAGCTACTCTTATGACATTATCAAATACAATGTTATTTAGAAGAAAAATAATTATGTGATAAAGAGTTTATTAATATTCAAAACTATGAATAGATGTTATCATAAAGTACATGGAAGTTGGTTTTGGGGAAATAACTCTAACATACTTCCACTTGCACTGGAGCCAACTACTAACAACCTTCAGTCTGCTAGCTCGCACACGATATTCATAGTTCTACTGAGATAGGTCTTTATTCAAGGGGTCTACCATGTTCTCTTTCATGGGTAATTTTCTTATTGTAACTTCACATTTTTTATAAAAATCCCTCAAGATGTGATACTTCTATAGTATATTATTTTTCAGTTGGTGTGACCATTTCTCTTTTGCAATATTTGTTATTGTATTATTATCACAATAAACTGTGATAGGGTCTTTACTACTAAATACCACATCAAGATACTGGAAAAAGTTTTATATCTAAATGGATTCCTTAGTTGCATTAGAATCCACTATATACTCAGACTTCACTGTAGAATCAGTGATAATTGGCTACTTTGAACTATTCCAGATCACAGTTACTCCATTAAGATAGAAAACATATCATGAATGTGACTTTAGATCATTATGATCGGTTTAAAAACTAGATTCATTGTAACCCCTGATTACTAACTCCTCATCTCCTTCATACACCAAGAATATATCCTTAGTTCTTCTAAGATACTTGAGGATAGCCTTAACTGCAGACCAATGTTGTTCTCCGGAATCTGATTGATATCTACCTACCATTATCAATGCATAGCCGATATCAAGTCTAGTACATAATAAATCATACATGATTGATCCTATTTGTAACACCCCAAGATTTCATAGTAAGTTATTTTGTTTAAAGTAATTCAATAGCTTGCGTTGCACGCAACACCGAGTTCGAGCGCACCACGACTTACCAAACTAGCCATTCAAAAAGAAGTTATGAATAGTATTAACTACATTTTGAATTTTATATACTCCATATAATTTCAGAATCCATATTATGTGTTTCTTTGACATAATATAAGAATAAATTCAATTTTTCAGATAAAAGAAGTATTTTTCAAAAAATGCAATTTTACCTCCTTTTAATGGGGAACCTTTTTTAAATCTAATATTTGACACTTTTATATATTAAATTTGATAAAATAAACTTCTTATTTAGAAGCAGGACATAAAAATTTAGTTTGGATAAATTTTCAATCATTTTCTGATAACTTTCATATTTTGATGAATAGTGAAAAATGCTAAATTTTAATTGAAAAAAACTTTTTAATCACAATAATTTATAGTGTTAAATTATAAATTTAAATGGTTTTGAAGTATAATTAGATTATATTTTTATCATTTAATCCAATTTTTGTCATTGTAAGTAATTTTATATTTAAATTGGACATAAACACATATCAATGTTTTGATAGTTTTTACTTCTCAAAAACTCGCTTTCTGGTTTTGACAATGAGAATTATTTTTTAATTAATTAATACAAATTTTATGTTTTCTATTTGGTAAAATTGACATAATTTATGAATTTTTATTATCAAAATTAGATTTGGGTGAATTTTTTGTATTTTTCTAAAAACTGTCAATTTTTAATGAATAGTGAAAAACATCGCGTTATTGTTTAAAACCGACTTTTTATTTAAATAATTGTTTTTAATTTAATTTTTTTTTAAAGTAAAAATAGATACATAATACTTATATTAGTCCAATTTAATTCATCGAAGTAATTTTATAATATGATTAGATATATAAAATTTTATTGAACATTTTACCATTTTTCCCCACCTTCTAGGCACATATGCAAATTCGCATAAAATATAATTTTACTGCTTATGTGAATTGAATTTAAAAAATAAAAGAGATACAGTTGACATCAGTAAGTAAAATTTGGTTCAATATGATGAAAATATTTTTTTCTGAATAGTAACTTTTGAATTTTATTTACCACGGTTAAAAGTAAATAGGGTAATTAAAGATAAAATGATATTATAATTACCCCAACACATGTCATAATCCTATTAGATAAGTGTATTTCGACCAAAATAAACCTTAGGAAAAAATATAATTCTTTTTTATCCACTTGGATTAGATTAGGACATTTATTATATTTTATTTAAAGAAGAGTTAAAAGTGTTAAATTCAAATTTTAATAACTAAAAAAAATTTAATATAGGGTTATTCATAAGATAAATTCAATTATAAATATTCATTAGAAATATAAAAATATTTCCTAAATCGTAGTATTTTATTTATAATTTTATACATTAGATAATTAAATTATTTATGATGCAATAATGATTCAGTAATTACCTTATTAATGAAAGATTAAAATAATTGATATTATAAATATTAAAATAAATGTAAATTGAAAATTTTGATGTCATCCACAGATTTTATAGGTTAATATGACATGTTAGGGTTGATTAAATATATTTTTTTCAAAGAAATAATATTTTTATGACTTTCACAAAAACCAAATACTAAATAGTATCAAAATTGACATAAATGAGTTTTTAAAATAAATACTATTTTATTAAATTATCTAATAGTCCTAAAAATATAAGGTTCAGCCAAAGTACATTTATAATGATAGATATTTTATTAGTTAAACACTTGAAGTTCTCTTGGTATTTTATAGTAATTTTATTAACCATGTATTATAATAATACAAGAAGACATAGTAAAAGTTAAACTATTTAACTAAGAGCTAAATCTAAATGATAAGGTTAATATGGTAACCTAAACATGTCTAAAACCTATTTTATGAGAGGTTTTATAACCATACCCACCTTAACCTATAAATAAATCCATTTGGAGCAATTAGAAACCGAAAATTATTTTATAATAAAATAATATTACAATCTCTTCCTAAAGTGCCCCTCGCCTCCCTTATAAAAGGGTACTTCCCATTCTCTCAAATTCACACCTCCAAAGCCATTTGTCTCAGCCAAAACCTGATCAAATATTCTCCCAACTACCCAAAATTAAACTTAGAGGCCTTAATTTTATCATAAATTCAACCTAAGTATCCCTTTTGTACAAATCAAAAAGGAAGCACCCGGAAAAGAGGTAATTATTTCGTCACCTATTTCAAAGTTCTTTTCTTCCTCCACTTCCTGTTTCTTTGTTGTTTCCATACCAAAATGATAAATCCAATACCTTATAAATAATTTTATGTTATTATAAATATGTTACAACCATATTCATTATTTTATCCATCCTATGAATGACAAGACACCATGCGTGTGTGCGTACGGCTTACTGTCTCCACATCGTAGTGTAGTTTGTTATTCAACACTTTATTATTTGGATGGGAATAATAATGAGTATAATTGATGTAAATAATAAATATAACATTTAAATGATTATGTATTTATAATATACCATCCAATTACATATTATTTCACTATCAATATAATGATATTGTCGCTCATGCGTACGTACGGCTTACCGGCTCCACGACACGATGAGATTTCATTCCCCATTGTAACCATTAAAGAATAATTTTCCTTTGATGATTAAAAAATAATTTCTAAGAGCCGAATATCATTCTGGATATGAATAAAATAAATCCTATCCATAACAAACATGACTTACATAACAAAACATATAAAGGAAAATGAATCAGTTTACACCCGAAACAATGATACTACTGAAATATTATTAACAAAGCAATATTATAGGATCCTATATGATATAATATTTATGTATGTGGTTATTTTATAATTTAATAACAATTATTAAACCATTATACAGGAGGTTAAACTTACCCTCAACTAAAGTAATGTATAAGGTAATGGGTTTTCATCTCACTTTTTATTCCCGTGAGATTCATGCTATATTTTCCACTATTTCTTTTTGTGTAGTGTATGTAATAAAAATGATTGTATTATTTGTGTAATATAATTTAATTTATGGGCATTTACATCTTCACTATAGTATCCTTATTTAATAGGGTTTATGTTTTGTAAGTTACCAAATCGGTAAGGTAATTTCTAATTTCAATTTCAACTCATTGGGTTTTACGCATACTTCGTTGATTATTTTACTCCAAGATTATATGTGGAATCGCTATTTATTTATTTATGTAGTAATTTACACTCCCCATTGTGTGGATATACTTTTTATACATATAATCACTCCATTTATAAATTCTCAAGTCATTGATATGAACTTGATAAGGGTAATCTTAACTCAATTTCCATTCATTGAGTTAAACATCCAATTCATTAGTTTTCTTTTTACAAGAATATGTGTGAATGTCATCTGATTGATTTACAATGAATATCTAATCATATTTAGTGTATTTATATTTTTCACACATAATTATTTCATTTATTTATCCTTAATCTATGGATACGGTCTTTATAATGGATTTCATCTTAATTTATGTTCCATTGAGACTTCTTTGTTGTTATGAGCCAATTCACTTTTATGTGGTGTATATAATATACTTTGACATATTATATCATGAATACATTTATTCTCATGAATTATAAAGTTTTTATTAATGTTATTCCTCAATTATTTTTATTCAAGTGTCTCTCATTTGGTTAGGAACTTTTTAACTAAAATATCATTTTAAATGTTTTAAAGATTTACTCTTATAAATATTTTTCATTGATGTCCATGTTTTAAAAATGGTTTTAAGGATTTATTTATATGGACATGAATGTTTTATAACTAAAATTAATTTCAAAGTTTCAAAGTGATATGGGACACTTTGATTCAAAAATCTCTTTTAAATGACTTCTTTGATAAATAGTGCGACTTTTAAATGTTTCCAAGAAAAAGTGGATATTTCTCTCAAATAGTTTTACTAATTATTTTCATTTATGTCAATATCCTTTATTTTATTTTATTCTTGATTGAGGTTGATTTATTATAATACAATCTTTTATATTGTATTGAGCGAGTTATGTTTTACTGTGAATGTGATATTGACATTTTGTATGTTGGTTTTAACACGAATGTTTAGATTATGTTTCACCCTTTAATATGAGGAATGCATTAGACTTAGTAAGTGATAGGTGGGGCCCGTTATAGACCCTCGATGCATCATTAGGTCGCATGAGAATAACTAGTGTCTTGGCACAAGGCCTTGAAATAATTTATATTTAGAGTCTTGGCACGAGGCCTTGACTTTGTGGTTAAGATGTTCGGCATTATACATTACATCATTATGAGATTTGTTATTGATGTTACATGTGATTATTCATCTAGTATAATATCCATGTGAATAAGTAAATGGTATTATTTAATTTATATTTTCCATATTATACAAAATTTTATGTTTAAAGGGTTTGTGTTTCAATTTTATACCTTTCCATAAAAGTTTATGATTATTTATGATAGCTTCTGCTATATTGTTTATCCTTACTGAGCATCTAAGCTCACACCTTTCTTATATTTTATTTTCTCAGAATACCAAGAAGTGTATTATGTTTTATATTCAGGTTTGATCCAGGAGAATAATGTAATTCCCAAAGTATTTTATATGTTTTATTTTAAGTTAGAAATTGTAATGTGAAGTTCTTATATGTAATCTATTTTCCAAGACTGAAAAACTGATTAGCCCTTCGGGACTTGATTCCTTGTAATCATGGCAATGTTATGTAATAATGCACCGACTCTAGCTAACTAGGTTTGGTGTGTTACAGTTGGTATCATAGAAATTTTAGCAATAACCTTGGAAACTATATTTAGATAAACTTTGATTAGGAAACATTACCCTAAGATAAACTTTGAGGATTAGTATAGAATAACTTCCTAGAATTTTGTTAATTTAGAGATTTTGTGAGTTTTCCAAGAAATACATCCATGTCTGGATACTACAAGTGGACGCGGTTATAGAATATATTTACCTAGGAATGAAAACTCTGACAAGGAGTTTCAGGCTTGACCTGGGGTATCCAGGTACACAACAACGGGCCTTATTGAGCACCTGGTTTGAAACTCATAGGGGATATGCTTGGGATAATTCACATTTTCTTTACAAACTGATTTGAAGGATTTTAATATAATATGAGAATAAATAACCTTGGTTAATCCTAAGGTGTTTTAGATTGAAAATAAGGTGTCATGATATTCTTTAAATGATTTTATGACTATTGTTACTCACAATATGCTTTCTGGTTTTAGTCAATGGTTGGATTCCAAGGAAGTCAAAGTAACATTGAACATGATGTACAAGGTGGGAATAATGGTGGAAATGAGAAACTAAATGGAATGTTGATAGGCATAAAAAATATTGTGTTCATTCCGAAGCAAGTTTCCAAAAATATGATCAACAACATATGCATTAACCAACTCCCAAACTCAACAAAGAAGAGAAAGGTGTAGAATGATAAGAGCTCCAGCTGTGGAGATTGTGGAGAAAAGAAAGCTCAATTTCTATCATACAGTAAATGTGGAAGGATACACCCAAGAAATTGTCTCAATGAAACAATGAAATTCTTTATGTGTGGGAAAGAAGGACATAAAGTAAATAATTTCCAAGGAAAAATGAAGAGTACTATGGAAGAAAATAAAAATTATCCTAAGAATCCTTTTACAGTAATTTTTCGTAAATATAGGGGACCTGGGCATTACCTGAGTCAATTCCCTATTCTATAAGATAACCACTAGGTCAAGAAAG
Organism: Viscum album; assembly: GCA_963277665.1. Lineage (NCBI taxonomy): Eukaryota > Viridiplantae > Streptophyta > Magnoliopsida > Santalales > Viscaceae > Viscum > Viscum album. Next base: position 1,699,478,608 of record OY728158.1, on the reverse strand, counting down.
AACCTATGTGGAAATAAATGGATGGAAAAATGTTTAAAAGTATTAATGTTCTTTGTTGATGGGATTACTTTGGATGACTTTTCTCTTTTATGTGTAACCCTACAGTTTGTTATGTGAAAATGATATTTGATGAATAATTATCTTTTCTTTTGGGGATATAGTTATAAAGAGCCACTTGGGTTTATATGATCCTTTAATTTGAGGTAATTACAGGTTATTAATTTTTGGGATAAAAATGCGAGGTATGAGATAACATTTGTGGTTAAATTATGTTATGGTTATTTTTAAGAATTTATCTCATTTTGGGATTGTTGTAAAATATAGCTTTTGAAAAAGGACAACATGTAGACCGTGTGACAATCCATTGTGTTGGAAAAATCTGCAGGAATCAAACCTCCAACCAAAGTGCTACTGGGATTTATTGCCTAACACTAGACTATGTGAAGTCCCTGGTTAGTGTGACTAATTATTTTTATTTAAAAGATTTTTTTGATCAGTGATAAGTTGATTTGGGATCTTATGTTTTATCAAATGGATAACCTTAGTATAGGAAAATGATTTTGTGATTAAGTGATAAATGTTATTTTAGAAGACGTTCACTCTATTTGGAACACTATATGCCTAAGGAAAATAGAATACTATGGGATTTAATTTGAGGAGTAATGGTGGATTTTTATTTTGGAAGAATATATGTTTTTATTGTGGACTTATATAGATTCAGGTTATTAATGGAAATTATTAACCTGTCATAGAGAATATGTGATTTAGTTAATTACACTTTAGTATGAGACTTGAAGAGTAGTCGATGTTATTTGGAGATAAATGTTAAGATTTACTATAAAAGACTATGTATTTAAATTCTTCTGAGTTTTGGGTTTCAATCTTAGTTTGGATTATATTGAAGGACTTTAAGGACAATTGTTTATTGAATGGTCTTTGTTGAACTTTGGGTATTGTTTGTTTAATTTTGGAAATTAAGATTAGTATTTATTTTTATAAAGGATTATCCATTTTTGGGATCATTTGATCTTGTACTAACCATTTGGGTTTTGGTTAATCTTTAAATACAAGGGAAATATGTAGTTTTTCTTTTTGGATTATGTGATTCTCTTGAAGTTGATTTTAGTGCTTCAGGTTTGACCAAGTCATCTTGAATACTCATCGTTTAGATAAAAGATGATTTAGTGGTAGAAATTTATTAAAGGATGAAACTATACTTGGAAAATAAGTATATATCTTTATGTTCTTAGTCAATCTCATAAATAAATTCCTCAACTTTATGAAATGTAACTTAAAACTAAAACGTTGCCCGTTTACTTTTCCTACTGGGAAACCAATGATCGTTTAACCCATCACATGTTTGTGGTCTTCTTGTTGTTAACTTTCTCCTGATCATGTTTTCTATCACTCTCTATCAAAACTTGACACATATTTTATCTTCCATATCCATGTTTTCCTACATGGAATCCTAGTATTGGTTATCTCGGGTGACCTTTGTACTTCTCTTTCTTTCTTTTAAAGTGAAAGTTTTATTGACCCTTTTTCTGATGTGGGACTTTTAATGAAGTTCCCAAGACCAATTTTAAAATTTCAAAGATGAAATTTCCAAAAGGGGGGAAGAATTCAACACCCCCAAGATTTCATAGTAAGTTATTTTCTTTAAATTAACTCAATATCGTGCGCTACATGCAACACCGAGATCGAGCGCACCACGACTTACCAAACTAGTTGTTCAAAAAGAAGTTCTGGATAGTATTAACTACTTTTTGAATTTTATATACTCCATATAATTTTAACATCCATATTATGGGTTTCTTAGACATAATATAAGAACAAATTCAATTTTTCAGATAAAAGAGGTATTTTTCAAAAAATGAAATTTTACCACCATTTAATGGTGAACCCTTTTTAAATCAAATATTTAACACTTTTATATATTAAATTTTATAAAATAAACTTATTCTTTAGAAGTAGGACATAAAAATTTAGTTTGGATAAATTTTTGGTGCTTTTCTAATAACTTTTATATTTTGATGAATAGTGAAAAATACTAAATTTTAATTGAAAACAACTTTTTTAATCAAAATAATTTATAGTCTTAAATTATACATTTGAATGTTTTAAGTATAATTAGATTATATTTTTATCATTTAATCCAATGTTGGTCATTGAAATTAATTTTATATTTAAATTGGACATAAACACATATCAATCTTTTGATAGTTTTTACTTCTCAAAAACCCGCTTTCCGGTTTTTACAACGGGAATTATTTTTAAATTAATTAATACAACTTCTATGTTTTGAATTTGTTAAAATATAAATTATTTTTGAATTTGGAATATCAAAATTATATTTGGGTGAATTTTTGGTATTTTTCTAAAAACTTTCAATTTTTGATGAATAGTGAAAAACACTACATTATTGTTTAAAATTGACATTTTATTTAAATAATTATTTTTAATTTAAATTTATTTTAAAGTAAAAATAGATACATAATACCTATATTAGTTCAATTTAATTCATTGAAGTCATTTTATAATAAGATTGGATATATAAAATTTTATTGAACTTCTTACCGTCTTTTACCTACCTTCTTGGCACATTTGAAAATTTGCATAAAACATAATTTTACCACTTTTGTGAATTGAATTTCAAAAATACAAGATATACGATTGATATTAGTAAATAAAATTTGGTTCAATAGGATGAAAATAATTTTTGGTGAATAGTAACTTTTGAATTTTATTTACCACAGTTAAAAGTAAATAGGGTAATTAAAGGTAAAAGTGATATTATAATTACCCCAAAACATGTCCTAATTCTATTAGATAATTGTATTTCGACTAAAATCAACCTTAGGAAAAAAATATGATTCTTTAAGATCCACTTGGATTAGATTAGTAAATTTATTATATTTTATTTAAAGAATAGTTAAAAGTGTTAAATTAAAATTTTAATAACTAAACCATTTTTAATATAGGGTTATACATAAGATAAATTTGACTATAAATATTCATTAGAAATATAAAAATATTTCCTAAATCATGATATTTTATTTATAATTTTTATACATTATATAATTAAATGTTTTTATGACACAATGATGATGCAGTAATTACCTTATTAATGAATGATTAAAATAATTGATATTATAAATATTAAAATAAATATAAATTGAAACTTTTGATGCCATAAATGAATTTTCTAATTTAATATGACATTTTAGGTTTGATTAAATGTATTTTTTTTTTTTGAAGAAATCAGATTTTTATGACTTTCACAAAAACCAAATACTAAATAGTGTTAAAATTGACATAAATGAGTTTTTAAAACAAATACTATTTTATTAAATTATATAATAATCCTAAAAATATAAAGTTCTGCCAAAGGAATTATATAATGATAAATATTTTATTAATTAACCACTTGAGGTTCTTTTGGAATTTTATAGTAAGTTTATTAAACATGTATTATAATAATTCAAAAAGACATGGTAAAGGTTAAACTATTTAACTAGGAGTTAAATCTAAAATATAAGATTAATATGGTGAAATAAACTTTTCTAAAACCTATTGGATGAGTTTTTTTTTGACCCATACCCACCTTAGACTCAAAATAAATCCATTTTTATCTATTAAAACCCGAAAATGATTTTATAATAAAATAATATTTTAAGATCTTCCAAAAGTGCCCCTCACCTCCCTTATAAAAGGGTACTTCCCCTTCTCTCAAATTCACACCTCCAAATCCATTTATCTCAGCCAAAACCTGCTTAAATATTCTCAAAACTACCCTCACTTAAACCTAGGGGCCTTACTTTGATCATAAATCCAACCTAAGGAGCCATTTTGTACAAATCAAAAAGGAAGCACCCGAAGAAGAGATAATTATTTCGTCACCTCTTTCAAAGTTATTTTCTTCTTCCACTTTCTCTCTCTTTTTTGTTTCCATACCAAAATAATAAATCCAGTAATTTCTACATAATTTTATGTTATTATAAATATGGTACAACCAAATTCATTATTTTATCCATCCTATGAATGACAAGTCACCATGCGTGCGTGTGTACAGCTTACCGTCTCCACGTCGTGGTGTAGTTTGTTATTCAACACTTCATTATTTGGATGGGTATAATAATGAGTATAATTGATTTAAATAATAAATATAACATGTCAAGGATTCTGAATATATAATATACCATCCAATTACATGCGATTTCACCATCAATAGAATGATATTTTCGCTCATGCATACATACGGCTTACCGTCTCCATGATGCGATGATATTTCATTCCCCATGGTAACCATTCAAAAATAATTTTCATTTGATGATTAAAAAATAATTTTTAAGAACTTAATATCATTCTGGATATGAATAAAATACATCCTATCTATAACAAACATTACTTACATAAAAAAACATATAAAGGAAAACGAATCAGTTTACACCCGAAATAATGACACTACTGAAACATTATTAAAAAAGAAATATTAGAGGATCATATATGATATGATATTTATGTATTTGGTTCTTTTATAATTTAATAACAATGATTCAACCATTATACAGGATGTTAAACTTACCCTCTACTAAATGAAAGTATAAGGTAAGGGGTTTTCATCTCACTTTTTATTTCCATGAGATTCATGTTATATTTTCCACTATTTCCTTTTCTCTGGTGTATATACTACCCATGATTGTATTCTTTGTGTAATATACTTTAATTTATGGGAATTTACATCTTTATTTTATGATCCTTATTTCATGGGTTGTATGTTTCGTAAGTTACCAAATCGGTAATGGAATTTCTAATTTCAATTTCTACTCATTGGGTTTTGCGCATACTTCTTTGATTATTTTACTCCAAGATTATGTGTGGAATAACTATTTATTTATTTATGCAGTAATTTCCACTCCCCATTGTGTGGATATACTTTTTATACACATAATCACTCCATTGATAAATTCTCAAGTCATTTATATGAACTTGATAAGGGTAATCTTAACTCAATTTCCATTTATTGATTTAAACATCCAAGTCATTGATTTTGTTTTTACAAGAATATGTGTGACTATCATCTGATTGATTTACACTTAATATCCAATCATGTTGATATTTTTCACAAATAATTATGTCATTGATTTATCCTTAATATAAGGATATGGTCTTTATAAGATATTTCATCTCAATTTACGGTACATTGAGACTTCTTTTTTGTTATGCGCCAATTCACTTTTATATGGTGTATATATTGTCCTTTGACATATTATATCATGAATCCCTTTATTATCATGATATTATAAAGTTTTTATTTATTTTATTCCTCAATTATTTGTATTCAAGCGTCTCCCATTTGGTTAAGAACTCTTTAACTAAAATATCATTTTAAATGTTTTAAATATTTATTCTTCTAAATATTTCTCATTGATGTCCATGTTTTAAAAATGGTTTTAGGGATTTATTTATATGCACATGAATATTTTATAATTAAAATTCCTTTCAAAGTTTCAAAGAGGTATGGGAAACTTTGATTCAAAAATCTCCTTTAAATGACTTCTTTGATAAATAGTGCGACTTTTAAATGTTTTCAAGAAAAAGGGGATATTTCTCTCAAATAGTTTTACTAATTATTTTCATCTAGTTCAATATCCTTAATTGTATTTTATTCTTGATTGAGGTTGATTTATTATAATACAATCTTCCATATTGTACTGAATGAGTTATGTTTGATTGTGGATGTGCTATTTTTATACCATTCATGGTTTGTAGTTAAAGTATTGACGTTTCCTATGCTAGTTTTAATATGAATGTTTAGATTATGTTTCACCCTTTTCATTTGAGGAATTAATTAGACTTAGTAAGTGACAGTTGAGGCCCACTATATCTCCTCAATGCATTGGTAGGTCTCATGAAAGAAACTAGTGTTTTGGCATAAGGATTTGACAAAATTTATATTTAGAGTCCTGGCACGAGGCCTTGACTTTGTGGTTAAGATGTCTGGAATTATGCATTCCATAATTTTGAGATTAGTTATTGATGTTACATGTGATTATTTGACTAGTATAATATCCATGTGAATAAGTAAATGGAATTATTTAATTTATCTTTGCCATATTATATTGAAGTTTATGTTTAAAGGGCTTTTGTCTCAATTTTATACCTTGCCATAAAAGTTTATGATTATTTATGATAGCTTTATCTATATTGTTTATCCTTACTGAGCATATGAGCCCACCCATTTATTATGTTTTATTTTCTCAGTATGACAAGAAGTGTATTATGTTTTATATGCAGGTTTAAGCTAGTAGAATAATGGAATTCTCAAATGATTGTCTATGTTGTATTTTAAGTTAGAAATTGTAATGCGAAGTTCATGTATGTAATCTATTTTCCAAGACTACTAAACTGATTGTCCCTTCGGGCCTTTATTCCTTGTAATCATTCCAATGTTATGTAATAATTCACCGACTCTGGGTAATTAGGTTCGGGTCATTACACTATTGATAAAGCATACGGGATCTTACTCATTCTCCCTTTCTCATGTTGTATCTGAGGCCAAATTTTAGTAGAAAGATGTATACCATGTGACACTAGAACCAATCCTCTATTGGATTATTCCATACTAAATCAATTTATTATCTAGTAAATGTATGTACTTTGACTTAGTCCATGAATCCTCTTAGATCTATCAAGAATGATCTTGATCCCTAGAATATAGAATTCATCACCTAAGTCCTTTATAGAGAAACACTTGTTTGACCAGTCCTTAATAGACTTTAATATTGGTATGTCATTTCCAATAAGTAATATTTCATAATCATATAATAATATTATAACAATATCATTCCACTAAACCTCTTATAAACATATGGATCACATTAATTCTTAATAAAACTAAATTATTTCATAGATTCATCGAATCAAATGTTCCATGACCTAGATGATTGCTTTACTCCATAAATGGATCTCTAAAACTTTCAAATATTTTTGGAATCACTTAGAGTTACAAACCCTTTTTGTTATGTCATATAGATATCTTTTTTAAGGTTTCCATTTAGGAAAAAAATTACATCCATCTTCCAAATTTCATAGTCATGGTAAGATGTTATTTCAAGTATAATTATGATGGATTTAAACATAGAAACTGGTGAAAAGGTTTCATCATAGTAAATTCCTCAATGTTGTTTAAAACCTTTATTCACTATCCTTACTTTATAGGTATTTAATCTACCTTCCATGTATAGTTTTCTTTTGAATACCCATTTTCACCCTCTGGGTTTTATATCAACCGGTGCATTGACCAGAACCCATACTTGGTTCTGATACATGGAATCTATTTTAGAATTCATGTATTCTTTCCATATTGCATCTTCTGATCTCCCTAATACCTCTTTTTAGAAGATAGGTTCATCATTATTAACCAATAATGAGTCACCATCTTCAGTTACTAGAAAACCATATCTTTCTGGCTCTCTTACCACTCTTGTGATCCTACACGGTACTTGTGTTTTAGGAACTAATTCTTCCATGGGGACCTGTGAAATATGTTCATATACTAACTCTTGTGTATCTTTAGCATCAAATTAATCAAAGTTAATCTTTATCCTACTATCCTTTATGATGATTTTCTCCCTCTCAATAAATATGAATTTTTTGGAAACAGTCACTTTCTTGTCTGAGGAGTTGTATAGGTAGTACCCCTTTATTTCCTTAGGATACCCTATAAAGATACACTTTGTGATATAAGGTTCTAGTTTTTTTTAAGTCCTTAACAAATTCCTCACAACCCCATACACATGTATGTGACAAAGAGGGTTTCTTTTCACTCCATAACTTGAAGGGAATTATATTTTTTACTTTAGTTAGTACTCAATTTAATGTATATGTCACAGTTTCTAATGCATATCCTCAAAAGGATAAAAGAATATCTACATGACTCATCATCAACCTTACCATGTATAACAAGTTATGGTTCCTCCATTCACTAACAACATTCCCTTTTTAAATTAAATGTGGTAGTCACTAATGGCTAGAGAAACAAGCCATGCACCATTGGAATCTCACAGATCCACCTCTCCTCTAGAAATCTTTTAGAATCTACTTGGTTATTGTATTTGGATATATATGTGAGCACCAAAAATTGTATCCAATACCCAATGTGTAGATATTGAAATATTTCACATGATACTGAATTCACCTTTAGCTTCCCCTTGCTTCTAGGTGCAGTTCTTCTTCCAGTGGCCTTGCTTTCCACAGGGAAAACATACTGCCTCCTTTTTCCTTATACTACCTCTTGATCTTCCTCTTCTCAAAAAGGATGATGATCGGGAGATTTATACTTTTTATAATTCTTAGGTGCATTTTCATTGTTCTTTATTTTATTATTCACCATAAGGACCATGGGTTTTCATGCCCCATGTCCTTATCCACTTGGTGAATCAGATTAAGAATTTTTTAATATATCTTCCCATTATTTCTCATATTATAATTAAAAAACTAGATAAGGTCATGGGTTGTGATAGAAGTATGATATTTGTGCACAACTCATCTGAGAATTTGATCCCTAAGATGTATAAGTGTTCAATATAGCCAAAAAATCTTGAATAAATGAGGCACAGCTAACACAGACTCTCCAATATTAGTTGTAAACAAAATATTTGAGATCTCATATCTATCTTGTATCACCTTCTATTAATAGAGATTCCGAAGGTAAAACATCATTCAATATGATTCATATCCTCATGTTTCTTAAAAATATCATTGGTCATGGATAATAGCATGAAACATTAATAATCTATAGTATTGTTCAAATTTTTCTCATAGAGAAACAACTCTTCATCACGAGCCTCATTTCCAGGAACATCAGGAATTGGTTCTTCCAGAACATACAATTTCATTTCATGGTGAAGGATAATGCATAAGTTCCATTCTTGGAAATTTGTGATAGTGATAAGTTTATCCTTCTCAAGTATGGATTGTAGTGATATGTTTGAAGCAATTTTATTTATGTTCCCCCTCATTCCTTAAAAGGGGGGTTATCAAAAATCAATAAAAATGAAGGCCTTCGGGCCATTCTGGAAATTTTAGTGCTTTATCTGATAAAAGTTAGATAGATAAATACATATTATATTTATTAATCTCCCACTATTTTATCTAAACCCAATATCCCTCACCATTTTCTTTAGAACATCTTGTTTCTTGGACATTCTGGTGGCAAGGATCTATATTCCCCTTCTCATTACCCCAACTTTGGTTGGTCAATCAACTTGAATGGTTTTAGGTATCCATTCCAAATTCCAACTACATTAACTCATATTTTTTTAATATTTTGAGTGGAATCCCCAATTTTGAAATCCTTAAATTGGATTTCCTCAACTCTTTCCTCTCAGATACACCAAGTCTTACTTTAGCAGTCAAACCTTGATGTGAACTAAGTTATGTCAACCCAAAACTTCATGTTATAATTCCTCAATAATTGAAATAACCCCAACTTTGGTTGGTAGAGCACTTTGAATTGTAGTTCAATTTTAATTTAAGTAGTGGAAAGCTATACCAGTTTAATATACATAATTGATGGATTTTATTTTTTATGCATAAATTTCCAATTATTATCTTTATCACATGATTGTTAATATTAACTGGATTTACATGAGTGATTAATCATGTCTCAAATAATATTTATACATAATGAAATTTATTTTAGTTCTATCTTGAACGCTTGTTAATTCATTAATTCATGTCATCATGACAAAACATCCATAATGAAATAACCATGAAACTTGAAGGAAATAAAATAATAAAGCGGTAAGATCATGAGATTTTACTAATGGATATTTTATCTAGTGGATGATAAACTAAACATCAATCTAAGGGAAAAATACCTTAAACCAAATAAGGCTCATGTTACATCTTTCCACCTTTCCACCTAAGTATCTCACTTGGATTGGTTTCACCTCAACTCCAAACTTGAACTACCTCCAAAATATTGGGATCTTTATCCATTACATATTCCTTTACTCACAATATAAGATAAATTTGGGAAAATGGTCTCTTTTTCAAATACACCTCACGCACCTCCAGAAATTTAAAATTTTATGAACGTTGTAGTAGATGGTGCTTGGCCATCGGGGGATGAATAATTGGGGTTCTCTCTAGTGTCGAAATCAAAGGCTGGTAAGGATTAACTGGTGGTGTCGCTATCATCTAATTGGGATGGTCATGCGGGGGGATATATTTCAAAGAGGTGCTTACAGGAGCTCCCTCATCATCGATGGTGATTTTATTACCTTAGATCCCGAGTATTATAATGGATCCTTGATTTTTGGTGAGAGTGGAAGGATTTCCTTCGGTGGATCTATCGATGATGGAGCTTGACATGGATTTAGACAACTATTGCTGATCTCTTGTGGTGAAGTTTGGGAATAAATGATCATCATTATCCTACTTCAAAAACTTTTTGAAATCATGGGGTCTTGAGATATCAACAGCGGTATCGATGATTTCTAGGTACTCCTATATTCACCTTTTTACACGGGATGATTTTGTGAAAGCTTGGTTGTGGGAGGTTTGTATTTTTGGTTCATAGTAATTTATTCTATCCGGGTGGTCATGGGATATACACTTTGGAAGATTCTTGTGTTCATCAGTAGTTTGGGAGAAGCTAACAGGTTTACCCTTTCCTTTACTCAATACTTAAATCTTACATAATTTGGGGGATGCCTTGGGCTTATTCGTATGTACGGATGAAGATAAAAGGAGTTTTCAGGTTTCTTTAGATATAATAATTTGTGTTGAATTGGATATTTTAGTGGAACTTTTGTCATGCATTCTAATTTGAGATGGAAATAGACTTTCATGGTGGAAATGGGTAGTTTATCAGGCACCTCTATGATTTTTTATGGCTTGACATCTATCGGTCCATAGTGCTAAGTTTTTTTGATGTAGGTGTGATTTGGTAAATTCATCATGTCAGGTTGTGGGTTTAGTCTCAGGTGATTTGTCTCCAGTTGATCAGAAATAGGAGGAGTTAGTTATCACCTCTCAAGCCCCTGATGAGGCTTTCCTACTAGCATCTCCTTATGTGGGTTCTCCTACATGTGTCATGGTGGAGTCTGGTGGATGTGGGAAAGCCAATTTCTATTTGGAACATGATTCTAATAGGGATAGAGTTAAAGTATGCTTTTCTAAGCCTGTTATAGGGATGCTTAAGGGTGTTATACAAGATTCCCCCCCCCAGGGTTTGGTTGCTTCGACCGAGATAGTGGTCAATGAGAATCAAGAGTGGGATTACTAAGTATGACTTAGTAATCCTATAGTAGGGTTGTTGACTGCTACTATACAATGATGTCATACTTTGGGGTAGGTAGTTTTGATCGATCTTGTGGTTAGAGAACATTATAATTAGGATGATCAAGTAGAAAATTCTGACTCTTAGTTTTCAATGGTTTTGGTTCCTCATGTGGTCTATTATACACAAAAAGGGGTTACCCTCTCCAGCAGTTTGGTTGTGGTGGGTTCTACAGTTGGGGCTATTTTTTCTAACCTTGAATCCTTAATTGAGAACGGTGGTCACATTACACATTCTAAATCAAATAAAATTGAGGTTGAGTATCATTCAAAGTCAAAGTCTTGTTTCATGGGACTCATGGTCGTTCCTGTCTCTTTTCGCCAATGATTTCTATTATTATATGGAATTTCATAGGTATGAAGGCTCAAGATAAAACTGTGTATATTGAAAATGAAGTTCATAGGCTTAATTTTTCTTTATTAGTATTTATGTAACCTAATCTAGGTGGAAAAATTATTTAAAACTATGTTAGGAGAATCTGATTTTTAGAAGCAATGCATAGGGGCTTCACAATAAACACATTTTGATTTTTTGGAAAAATAACATCACTGTGGAATGTTTTGATATCATTAATCAGCATATTACCATCAAGGTTGGTATCATAAGTGTAAACTTTATTTTCTACTTCGTTTATGCTGAATATGATTCTTTGGAGAGGGAGGCTTTGTGGGGACATATTTTGAGGCTGCAATGAGGTAATTTTCCTTGGTTCATTGGAAGATATTTTAATTCTATTGCGGACAGTGCAGAGAAGAAATGAGGGGAAATATATCTCAATAATGACATGAATATTTTTATAGATTTCATGATGCACAACGGTCTTTTGTACTTGGGATTATTGGGGGGCCCTTTCACGTGGTGCAATAACTGAAAGGATAGGAGACAATTTTGGAGCAAACTGGATCGTTACATGTCCAACCTCTAGGGAATTGACTATTTTCCTCAAGTCAAGGTTAGTTATCTCACTAGAGTGTTTTCAGTACATTTTCCACTCTTTTTACAACTTAAAAATGAAGGAATATGGTAAGGGAAACTTTTTCACTTCTCTCCTAGTTGGGGGATGGATGAGAGTCTTTTATAGATGGTGAATAACTCTTGGGATATTCTAATTGATGGGTCATGGATGAGTCACCATAATCGGATTAAGAATTTGAATAAGGATATTATGGAGTGGGTTTTGGAAATAAATAGAAACAAGTACAGCCTGTAAGACCTCAGAAATGATGTTGACAAAATGGAGGTGAGGATAAAATATGAATGGGATGATGAAAGGATTGTAAGGGAAAAATCAAGGGCTCTCTATCTCCATGAGGGGTATTAGAACACTACCTTTTTTCAGGTTTGTTTTTCCAGGCTTGAGGATAGTACATATAATGAAGATGTGGAGGTTGTTAGGGGCATTGAAAAAGAGAATTTTGATCATATTCTTGTAGGGATGGTGACTATGGATGATATAAGGAATCAGGGGTGAGTAGAGGTGGGCGGTTTTTTCTAAATATTCCAAGATTGGTAGTGGATAGTGAGAATGATTTTTTTGGAGGTGGTTATGAGTGAAAGCGAGATCAAAGAGGCATTATTGATATTGAATTCAAAAAGTTCCCCTAAACCTAATGGTTTCCCTAGTTATTTATTTAAGTCTATGTGTACTATTGTTAAGGACCGGGTGATGGGGGAAATCTATGACTACTTTATAGGTGGTTCTCTCCCTAGATATATTTTTGATTCTTCTATGGTGTTGATCCCAAAGGTTAAGAAGCCCACTTTTATTATCCAATACAGACCTATATGCTTATGTAACCTCTCTTATAAGATACCTACTTTAATTTTGAATAAAAGTCTTGGGCAAGTCCTACCATGGATTATTTTTGATGAGCATCATGGATTTATAAAGGGAAGAAGAATCCAATGGGTGATTGGCATTGATAAGAAAATGACTAATGACATCAACAAGAAGACCATTGGATCTAACATTATGATTAAGGTGTATATGGATAAATCCTATGATAATATGGAATGTAACTTCATTTATAAGTCCATGAATCAATTTGGTTTCAAGGATTGGAAATGTGACTTATTTTTTAAGTGTTACACTTCTCCTTGGATCTCAATTTCAATCATGGGATGAAGTTTTGGATTCTTTAAGATAGGGAGAGGTATAAGGAAAGGGGATATGGTATCACCAATCCTTATCATCTTGGATCATGAGGCTCTAACCAGAAACATAAAACATGATTTAGTAGTTTAGAAGATTCATCCTTATAATAATAGACTCAGGTCAGGTATTATATTGCACCTTATGTTCACCGATGATATGTTATTTTTTATTAATGGAAGTAAAAAAATCAATTAGTGGTTTTAATAGACTGGTGGAGGATTATGGTTAATAGAGTGGGAAATGGGTTAACCATGTCAAAATTAGTGATTATATATCCAAAAATTTTGATAATAGGTGAAGCAACCGAATTCAATAAAAATTGGTAATTTATAGGGGAAGCTTGACCATGATTTATTGAGGGGATCCCATCTAGAATGGTAAGATAAAGAAATTATTTTTTGAATGTTTCATAAGTAGGATATCAATCCACATTTTTAATTGGAAAAATAGGTTATTATCTTTTGTAGAGAGAATTAACCTTATGAATAGTGTTTTGACTTCTATGTCTATGCAAATTTTGTCTGTCATTAGATCTCCCAAAAGAACTATCAACACCCTCAAAAATATGATGACATAATTTATATGGGGTTTCAATCAGGAAAAAAATTCATTTGGAAGCCTGGGGAAGGATGGAAAAACCATTTGAATAGGGAGGAATTAACTTATATAGTTTTGTGGACACCATGCATGGTATGTAGGCATGGCTAGCTTGGGAGATTATTCAAGGTTCTTCTCTATAAAAAAAGTGTATGTTAGAACATTATAGGGATGATTAGAAAGTATGGGTAGAGAACATCAAGAGACTATATCATCTCATGAGAATCATGTTTGAACATCTAGATATCCTGAAAGATAGGGTTTAATGGGTGGTGGGATGCATAATGTTAGGTTATAAAAGGAAAACTGAGTAGGCAGAATTTTATTCTTTCTTGGGTATCTAACCCCAAACATTTCCTTCTGAGAGGTAAGAAGACACTAGAGTTTGATTCATACAATGCTGTCTATTGAGCATAAGTGTGTCTTCGATAACATTAGTCTGGTAGAGGATCCTGATAGGTGCGTGTTCACTGAGATGACATCTGGGTTATTCAACACAAAATCCTTCTATTCCTTAGACCATGCTGAGATCATGGTTGATTCCTAGGATAGAAAGGTATGGTGAAAAGAAATACCATCTAAGATGAATTTCTTGGTTTGGCATGTGAGGCGTCATCCCTTACCCACTGATGATAATATTCATAGAAGGGGTGTTGTCCTGGCATCGAGATATTGGTGTTGTGAGAACTCTAGAGGGTAATCTTCCTTGTATCTATTTTTTAGGATTGAATGGGTGACTTTTATTTGGGATTTTATTGGGTAGAATATGGAGATCCTTGTGTGATGAGATTCAATGGATGTCTTTCTTGATACTTGGTTTGAAGGGATGGATTTCCAAGGATCTGTCATAAAATCCAACAGATTAGTTTTTGTGGTTGTGCATTGGGTTTTTTTGGAAGTAAGGAACAGAGTTAAAGAGGGTTATCACTACTCTCTCCTTAGCATTCTAGTGTATGTCAAGGCCCTGGTGGTGGATCTCAGTTCTCTCATTTTTGGAGTAAGGGCACCTGATTACCATGTTGGTTTGCTTCTATAGAGTGATAGAGTGGCTCAAGGACATAGATCAACTATATTTGGGAACTCGGTTGTTTGGAAGCCCCCCATAATTGGTTTCAAGCTGAATATTAATGGATCCTGTTTGTAAGGATAAATATGTGGAGGTAGATTGGTTCGAGATGGTAGGGGATCGATGCTACTCGGTTTCAGGTCCTTCAATGTCTTAGGGAATACTATTGGGGTTGAGGTCAGAGATCTCCTCGATGGGATTTCTTTATGCAGATAGTACAATATTAGTCTAGCTGTAGTGGAATCTGACTCCAAAATTTTGGTTGATGCACTCAAAGGTAATATAAAATTTTCATTGGATATGGTCTACTTTATTAGGAGGTGAAAAATTTTCATTGGGAAAGACACGGAGATCACTCACACCTAGAGGGAAGGTAATTTTGTGGCTGGTTATATTACTAGTAAAGGTTGTACTGGTGAAATTATTATTATTTATCTACATCTTGGGTCAATTCTATCTGATTTCATGTATGTTTTATGTGGTGATGCACTTAGACTTCATCATTACTTGCAACCCTAAACCTAGATTTGGAGAATAAAATAGTTAACTTTGATGATGACTCGCATACAGGTGAGTGGAAGGGGTTTACATAAAAGAAACCATGGGCAGGTATGCCCTTACATAATGAAATGAGAGATGAAAAATAGTCCAATAATTTAATTTAATAATAAATTAAATGAAGAAAATCACATACAAAGGTCTGGTCTATGCTCATGATCATCTGTATGCATGCAACGAATTATGTATTTAATAAAATTAGTATTCAGTTCTTACTCATTCTTATTTAAGATAAATTATCCTTGAATTAATTAATTATCTTCTTTAATTAATCAATTATTTTATCTTAATTTTCATCCAACTTTCCTTTAAATTATTATCCATAATAATTTTAAACAAATAAAATTTATTTATTTAAAATTAATTATGTACATAAATATACCATGGAGGAAACACTGTGAATACCCATCTAAATCTACCCAACATGTATTATACTCATATACTATTTACTCTTATGACATATGGTATACAAAAATTATCACATACTTTCATGGAATGTACTGTTAATGTAATTATTACACGAATTACATGATTTTTATGTCATGTGTTATGCTTCAATGCATGTAGAGTAATAATTGTAATATAACTCACACATGATATGAATATTTGAAGATTATATAGAAATTAATTAAACATTTATATATATATATATTAAAACTCATCACATAGAATGTCCTATCAACTTAATGACCACACACAAGCACATGTCAATAAGGTTTAAATAGTATAATAAATTAATTTTAATTCTACGCAATTTTGTATAAGTACATGACATCTACAAGTGAGCTACATGGCATGTACATCTCTCACCATCTATTCAAGGCACAGGCCTAGGGACTCATCATATAAAATGTTACATGGAAAATTAGAGTACATATCATGTATAAGGGATACATAGCATGTGGTCTCCGAGTTACACGATCACCAGTCAGGTAGGATGTGTAAGAAGTTATAAGGTCTATCTGTGACCAAAGGACTACATGCCGTGTATGTAGGCTACATGATGTGTACTCCGACTGACCATTTTCTAGGCTAGCCTGATCAACATGTGGTGTGTAATGAAATACACTGTGTGTATTCAGTGCATGCGGTTTGAATTAATTCTGAATTAATTCTTGGTGCATTGAATACTAGTACATTGAATGTACCTCTAGGTACATAGCATGCACTCTTGTGTTATTTGGGAAGAATCTTCGACACCTCCTAATGATTTCTTTGATTTTATTTCATTCATAAAATTAATTGATTTTATAAGATCTATGAGAAATTAAATTAGAAGAATCATATCTCACAATTTAGTTTAAATAATGATTAAACTTGAATTGAAAACTAAATGATAAATTTATAAATCAATTGATGATCTTTAAATAATTATAAATAATTATGTGATCGCTCTAATACCACTTGAAGGTTCTGAGTGAAATATAAGCATGTGATACATTGTTCCCAAATTTTATTTTTGTCATTATTGATAATCAATTCAATATTTACACAACAATAAACATTGTGATTAATGTAATTGAATCAAAGAAAAATAGACAAGGGATAGAATTATGAAACCAATCATAGGATCATTACATGTTATTTATAATTAATTTAATCAATTAAAGAATTACCTTGCATGAATTATTTCTTTGTTGATGGATCTAAAAAAAGATCAATGTTGTACTGTCGTTGTGTTATAGGAATCAAGAGAAAATTCCATTTAATAGTGATCCACACATGTTCCAAAATCTCTAAACATCCCCATAAGAATCTCTGGGTGTTAGCGTAAGATCCTAATGCATGTTTCATTCACTTTTTATCACCATAAGAATCACTTCCAAAGTGTTCTATTTGATCTCTCTAGACTCAAGATTAGTAGGTGGAGGAAGATCTCTCTATGTTCTTGGGAGAATTATTAGAGAGAGAACTCTCTAGGGCTAGATAGGATTCTCTCCAACTGTTGTTGTGCGCAATAAAAAATGAATTGGATCTCTTGAAAAATAATATAATTGGGTTTAAATACCACTCAGGTTTAGAAATAAATATTTTCATAAGTTCCCTTTAATATTATTTAATCCCAATGGAATTCCATGTCTATAATAATAATAATAAAATTATTTCTCAACATGCACTTAACTTGAGAATTAAAATTAAATATTATTTATTCAAATAATATTCAATATATATTATTTTCTATCGGACCATTAAACTCAATCTGTCAATCCTACAAAACATTTTATACCATATCATAACCACCTCATATTATTTTAATAATTTTATTATTTTTAAATAATTTAATAATATATTATTTTTCTAAAATATCATTATTTTCAATTTTGACACTATTAATTTAATTTTACTGAAAAGACATAAAGAAAAAGTTTTAATTAAAATATAATATTTTAATTAAATAAAAATATATCATATCCACCTATTTAATTTTTTTAACACTATATATTTCTCAAATTATATCATTTTTAATATTTTTAATATCAGTTATTTTATTTTTCCATTAAATGAATAAATATTGTTTTGACATTGTGTCATCATTTATGGTAATTATATAATACCTAAAAATTACTAAATAAATTTATATCATTAATATAATTTAATTATGAACAAAAAGGATATTAATATTCATTCATAACTTATTTTTTCTCTATGTGAACACATAAAGGATATTAAAAATAAAGAGAGCGATATTTTGTAACTTTCTTTGATTTAAATAATATGTAAGTCATTTTCATGGAAAAGTGTCTATTAAAGAACTAAATTTTGATCCTAAGGTAATAATGTTAAAATTAATTTAATCCAATAGGAACTAGGATGAATAATTAAGGTCTTATCACTTGTTTTTAATATAGATTAAACCCAATTTACCCCTTGCTGAGGTGATAAATTTTATCAAAGTTACTATTCATATTGACCAAAATAAAAAAGAACTATTCACTAAATTTTAAAATAATAATTATAAATATATAATTAATTTTCTCTAATTCAATATCTATAAATAGAAAAAATTCATTTTAATGAAAGTGTGATAAAATGCGACAAAAATGTTTTTTATAAAAAATTACATTTTAAGCATAAAATTGAAATTATTCTTATCATATGACTAGAAAAAAATTTATCAAATGCTAAAAAAAATTAAGTAAATTATATATATCTTTCCGTAAAATGATTTTCCAAAATAAAATTTAATTTATTAATATTGAATATATTGCGAGCATAAAAATAACTTTTTAGAAAAAACATCACTTTTATGTTCAAATAATTTTTATTTTTAATTAAAATCATTTGATAACTAATTAATTCATTTTATAAATGTGTAGACCATATATTTTTCATAATTTAGTTATTACTATTTAAAATCTCCAATTTAATGGCTAGGCAATAAGGGACACATAATATTTAAATAGTGTTGTGTGGTTCGCTTAAACTCGTTGTTGCATGTAACGTAAGATATCTATCACAACCCGTCCCTCATGGCCCATGTCGTGACTACCCCAGGCCTGCCTTCTATAGGACAGAGGTTGATGACTAGCACCAGAAAGGCATATCCCTAAAAAGTGAAGGCATTTCTTCAAAAACCTATACACACAAA
Organism: Viscum album; assembly: GCA_963277665.1. NCBI lineage: Eukaryota > Viridiplantae > Streptophyta > Magnoliopsida > Santalales > Viscaceae > Viscum > Viscum album. Next base: position 1,699,459,293 of record OY728158.1, on the reverse strand, counting down.
AATAGGGAACACTACGCACAAGTAACACAGTAGAAGAAGAAAGGTACAGCCAAAAATAAAAACCACCACTGAGTGTAAAAGTGAGTACTGAAAGTAAAGAGAATAGAATAAAAGACCAGCTAAAATGGAAGTACAGCAAAAAGGGAAAACAGCTCTTGAGGTCTTCTGCTAAGGTTCCTACCTGAAGGGTAGGTACAAATCATCACTGAAACTCTCCATGTCTATCGGTCACCAACGTACACCGTCTGTCAATCACCTCCAAGCACCATCAAGCCCTGACTCCTCAAGACTCAGTCTAGCTGTCAGTTTCCTACACAAGACACAACAAGGTGTGGGTGAAGCCCGTGCAGGGGTGAGTATAACAATACTCAGTAGGGACCCTGAGATCCTCGATGGTCTCCCAGAATTACACAAAGGAAAATCCAAAAAGCATGATCTCAATCACAAAGCACAAATCAAAATACATCTCACATTAGGTATAACTTAAGTATAGAAATACAGATGATTAGTCGTAAGGCTCGATCATCTTATTCTATTGAGAGGATTCGATACTGACCCACATAGGATAGTATGCCACTCATCCATGACGGGCCACTCTAAGGATGGTCCATATCAGGTCGTGCACTACTGATCCACACAGGGTCGCTAGAATGTTGATCCAAACAGGGTCTCTATAATGTTGATCCACACAGGGTCACTATAATGCTGATCCACACAGGGTCGTTATAATGGTGATCCACACAGGGTTGCTATAATGTTAATCCACACAGGGTCTCTATAATGATGATCCACATAGTTTCTATATAATGCTGATCCACACAGGTTTTCTATAATGATGATCCACACAAGGTCGCTATAATGTTGATCCACAGAGGGTCTCTATAATGTTGACAACCAGCCACATGATTCTCCACAACCAGTGCGCTCAAGTTCAATAGTATCTTATCCTTAAGATATTGGCCATGCCTTAACTACCATGATGTTTCAAAAAGGAGTAACCCAAAGGACCTCCATGTTGTAAGGGTCCCAACACATCAGACAGCGTTTCAATCGAATGTCTGGTCTGTGAGTTATAGGCATTTTAGTGCCGAGTCCCTGGTTGGATTTAGGTTCGATCCAAACCAGACATACTACACCTTTATCCAAAACTCAGGTGGAGTATCTCAAAAGGACTTCTCATTCCAGTTATTCCAACTCCATAGACGGTTCGTCAAACGAATGTCTGGTTTGTAAGATACAGCCTTTTAAACGTATTTGGGACGAAAAGGGTTCGGGTCTGGTCTGACCCAGTCGGACCGACCCAATTCACCTATCCTGGTCTTACCCGACCTAGTATAGGTCTGACCCGGCCTCACTTGAACTTGCTAGGCCAACCCGAGTGATCTGGGCCACGAGCGCGGCCCGCTGGGCTGCGGACCGGCCATACCCGCCTCGGCTGGGCGCGACCCACACGGGGTCGCTCCCCCTTCCCGAACAAACTTTTGTCTATTCAGATTCAAATAGTGGTGCCATGTGACACTTCCCCCTATCAGCGAGACCCACAGGGCGCGGTTCCCCGTCATTGTGGCTCCCTTCTGCGGCGCGCGACGGGGAGCCGCCTTCAGCCAACGCGGTCGGCCGAGGGTCGGCCGCCCTCCTGCAGATGCCACAGCTTCCCTATACGACGCGTGATGGTGACCACCTCCTACCGCCACAGCCATCTGATGTCAGTCTCCACCATCATCCACCGGTGCTGGTCATCGGTGTCGTGCAGATAGAACTTCCTTGGGCCACCAGGTGAGCTCCGGTGGTCCGTTTTCTCTTCCATTTGTGCCTACAGGCCTCTCATGATGCTTCCATAACTGTGTGGCCCCCAGACTCAAGTTTTCATCAAGTTAAAACTCACCCACTAAGAACATGATAAAAACCGAAGTGTCAGAGGGTCTGGGCATTGTTTTTTTAGCCCTCTCTCTTCACATTAGCATCATATCAAGCGGGTATTAAATAAATACATCACATAGATAAATTTAAACCCATTCAAATCTCTGCAAAAACCACCCACAAAATTCATATGAATCACAGATCAACTCATTTTGGTTGATCTGTGTTCATTATTCTTTTCAAGAACAAGGGAAAGAAACAATTATCTTGAGTTTAAACATAAACAACCCCTACCTCGGATTCATAGGAGACGTCGCGGTTGTGTAAGAATAATCCACACTTGATAAAGCCGCTGGCGTTTGTCAATCTTGGATCGATTTCTCCAATGTTGTCATCCAAGCCACCATTCTTTGTTGGTGGAAGATGTTGTGGTACTTCTTCAAAGGTTCCTCACTTTCCTGTTGAAAAACCAAGCCCGAGCCTCATTTAAATAGACGGGAAGGGTGAATAACACATCGATTGATTAATGAGGTTCATTAATGAGTCTTAATTAAAGAACCTCTTAACTCTCAATGGTGTGGTTAAAAAACAGAAGAGTTAAGCCACTAAATGGATTGAAAAATCAACGGTCCTACCACCGCTGCTCAATAGTTGGTAGAAAATTAAAAAAACATGTTTATGTTATTTTATTATTCTTCAAAATTCTATAAAACCATATTTTTCAATCGACCTACTATGGTCAAAGTTAATACTCCCTTAAGCGAATCCCGGTACTGTGAGTTCAATGATGCCCTCAGATTTCAATTCCAAGCGCCGGTTCAAAATATAGAAATCGTTGCTCGCACGTTTACTGAACGTACCTTGAAAAAGTTAAAAAATTATTAACAGTCACCCTCAACCCATGCTGGTTGAGGTTAGGATCTACCTAAGGAAAAATACACCCTCACGAGCTCAACAGTACTCTCAGATTTCCATTCCGAGTTACTGTTTAGGAGTTATAGAATTTAACAATAAAATAATTGTTACTTAGTTATTTTATTTGCGGCCAAAAACTAACTTCCACTGTTGGCCTGCGCCGGCCAAATTTAGAATCTACCTAAAGAAGGAATACCCTCAAGAGTTTAGTGGTGGTCTCGGATTTTTAATTTGTGCCACCGTTCGTGAATTGTAAGAATCTGAAAAACAAAATAATTTTATTTAATTATTTTATTTACAGTTATTCCATTTTCGAGTTTTCTCACTAGAGGCCTACGCCAACTAAACTTAAGTCACACCTAGGGTAAAACCACCATCCAAAATGCAATAGTGCCCTAGGATTTCTAATCTAAGAACCCATTTAAGATTTATTCCACTTTTTTAGGAAAACTACTCATGAGCACTATTTTAAGCTTAACACTTTTTTGACGGATCATTTAGGGAACTCTGGGACTCGGAATCACATGACATCAATTTTTGCAAACTTGTAATAATCCCAAATTATTTAAAAAAAATTATATAGAATTCCCAGGTCTTTAAATTCTCCCCACATTAAGGCTTTTCATCCCCAAAATCTACAACAAAACTAGGTGAAAAAATGGGAGTACTAAGCACGTATCTGAGCCTCCTGATCCTATGTGCTCTCCTGGAGATTCTAGTGCTTCCGAGAAAATATTGCAATATAAATCGACCACTCACGAAGGACCCGCTCCTGTAGATCCTCTATCTCCACTGGGAAATCTACAAATGTCATCTCATCATCGATGTCCAGCTCACCCCAGTCGATAACATGTGATGGATTATGCACATACCTCCTCAACTGTGACACATGGAAAACATTATGCACCCAATGCATCTATGGGGGAAGAGCTAGATGGTACTCCACCTCTCCTACTCTGCTAAGGATCTGTAAAGGTATGATGAACCTCAGAGATGGATTTTCACCCTGGAAAAACCTTTATAATCCTCGTCAGGGTGAGACCCATAGGAAGACATAGTTTACCTCCTAAAGATACAAGGGTCTCCATATCCTATTGTCATAAGAATTATGTTGGCTCTGTGTAGTATTCATCCTTCCTAGATGATCTGCACATTCTCTGTGGTATCCTGTACCAACTCTGGACCTATAAGCGTTGACTCCCCTGGGTCTGTCCAGTATAGTGGTGATCTGCAAGGTCGCCTGTACAGGGCCTCAAACGGAGCCTTTTCGATGGTGGAGTGATAACTATTGTTGTAAGTGAACTCCACCAGTGGCAGGTGGTCCTCCCAACTACGGCCAAAATCAAGGACACAACCACGAATCATGTTCTCGAGTGTCTGAATAGTCCACTCTATCTGACCATCTATATGAGGATGAAAGGTGGTGCTCAAGAGTAGCTAAGTTTCGAATGCCTCCTGTAATCCCTTCCATAAGCAGGATGTAAAACAAGCATCGCGATCTGAGATGGTCATCAATGGAACCCCGTGAATCTGTATGATCTTCTGTACATAGAGGCATCCCGATCTCTATATTGATCCCTACTCTCGAATGGGTAGGAAGTGGGATGACTTAGTGACTCGGTCAATGATCACCCATATGGAATCGTGGCCCCTGTAAATACATGGTAGCCATGTCATGAAGTCCATGGATATATCATCCCACTTCCATTGTGGTACCTCAAGTAGTTGAGATAAGCCTGATGGTACCTGATGCTCGACCTTCACTTGCTGAAAAGTGAGGCATCATAATACGAACCATGCCATAGCTTTCTTTATCCTCGGCCACCTGTACTGAATCTGAAGGTCCTAGTACATCATTTCCACTCCTGGATGTACCGCTAAAGGGGGTGTGTGGAACTCCCTCAACACCTCCTCTCATAGAGCCACTGGTACCATGGTGCGTCCTCTGAAAAGGATGATGTGCTCCCCACCTTTATAAAATCATTTAGGATCCTGTACTGAGGATATCTGAGCACGTCGGGTTTCACAGTCTGCATCCCCAAACTATACCTACCGAACTCACTGAAGGAGTGTGGGAGTGATATTCATAGACTGGAGGTAAGCTGCTCCATCACTATCCACAAAGGATGTCTGCAATGTAGCTAGCTGCTCTGTCGCCTCACTCGGTAACTACAGACCAGACCTCCTACTGAGCACATCTTCCACCACTTCCCCTTTCCTAGGAGTATAGACTATCTCAAAGTCATAGTACTGGTGGAACTCTAACCATCTTCGTTGTCTCAACTACTGAAAAGCCTACGGGCACCTTTCCATCCACACGAAAGGCTACCCCTTTTAACTGATTAGTGCATCATCGACCCCTTGGTAGTGGATATTCATTCTCCATGGCCACTTGGTTAAAGTTCCGTTAATCCACACATAACCTAAAACACTCGGTCTTACTAAGCCCTTCCTCTACAAGTCTCCCAACTATACTCTCAACTCCCAGAGCTTCACGGGAGCCATCCGATATGCAGTTGTATATATTGGTGTCATCCTTGGGTATAAGCCAGTGTAGAATTCCCTCTCCCTATGGGGAGGTAATCTTGGAAATATCCTTTGAAAGGGTGTTCCCGGACTCTACCACTACTATTTGAAACTAAAAACCCAAAACACCTACTGCCATGAGGGTAAGGCTGGAAGACTCAAGAGTGATCGGTTGCTCCCTCCTATGCATGAATTTATCTTGTGCTACCTGGGTTTCCTTTTTCACCAACCATGAAAAACCCCATTCCAATGCTATAGACATACCACAAAATTTTTACCAAAAATAGTCAATCTGATCATGATCTGCAGATGACTAGTCCATACCCAAACTAATATTGTAAGGCCGCGATGCTGCCACCAAGAGGTTCCAACCGAAACTCTCACCTCAAGGGTCATATCACATTGTCAGCATAAGTGTGATTATAGAGTATCCTCTCATAGGTATCTCTAGACGTAAGGGTCAAGTCAGTGGTTTAACCAGAAACTCTAGGTTTTTAACATGATTCGTGACAAGGAATGATTAGTACCTATGTCTATTAATACGACAGTTAGTATTAGATACAGACCGTACCTCGAATCATTCCTGGAGCCCTTTGGTCACACTCCTTAACCGCATGAAGCTACTCCCTTTCTCTGTCTTCTAACTCCCTAAGCCAGGTGGGGACCATATTGGGGTGGTGGTTGTAACATGTCGAAATGTATACCACCTCATGCTTCTCTCCTAGCTCTTATTCCATGTCTGATGCCCTGTAGATTTATCTTTCCTTGTCACTTCCTCTTCCCGAAACATTTTACATACCCAAGTCTCTGATAATGTCATCAGTTTCCTGATTTCCCACTGCTAACATTCACTAGCTGTATCTGCTCAACCAAAAAACATTCAACCACAAAGGTTCTCTCTAGCACCCTAACATAAGTAGGAATGCACAAAGGAATAGTGGCGGCTCGGATGTCCCTAATCAAATCTCGCTCAGAGGTCTGAGCCTTGAAGAACTATTTGTATCGTATTCATCGAGTACTAGGAATGGTCAGTACACCTCGATGAATACTTAGCTACTGACATGTCGTCCTACCGAAGCTGTAGAAGCTCTTGGGAACACATACCCCTTAACTTTTTATGGCAAGAGATCCCTTCTCTTGGGAAGGTTCTCATGCTCTGTCCACAAAAAATTCACCTCATCGTAAGATCAGGGTAATCTAAACCCTTCCATATCCCTGTTGATCCACATAGAATGCTCACTAATAGGACCACAATCTCATCTAATGGTGCCCTAGCTAGATGGAAACTCAGTCACCACCTCAATTCAGTCCTTAGCCGCCTGTGAACCAAGGTTGCCTCAAAACCTGAGGGGTATATGTCACTGAAACTTGTGTAAGGCACTGAGCCTATATGTGTCCACTACCAGTAGCACCGGTAGTAACTACTGACCAATGGGCAGTGGTATCACTGGGACACTGCCTGAAGGTACCATCTCGGGCAACAGTCCTTGTATTAAAGCCTCATCACACTGTGGACCATCCTCATGGTCATGCATTGGAATCCTGGTTGGTTGTCTGTAGGGAGGAATCTTAAAAGAGAATCAATATAAACCACATTTAATAAGTTATACCTGGTGAAATGACTCAAAAGATATCAAAATAAAAACATTTCAAAAACACACGCAATCAGTGTTTTCATGTACTGAGTCGAAAAACAGAATTCAGGGTCCTAGTGTGTGGATATGTCGGTCGTCGCACTAACACTGGACTCCTTGGACTGAAATTTGAACTTAATACACTTAACACTATTGCTCCATTGAAAACATAGACTCTTAGTTCTTCTGGTAGAACCGACCCCCTTTGACACCACTTTTTCACGACCCATCCCCCAGGGTCAATGTTGTGACTACCCCAAGCCCGCCTTTCATAGGCCAAGGGTTGGTGACTAGAATCAGAAATTCATATCCCTAAAAAGGGAAGGAATTACATCGAAAACCTATACACACACATACAGGGCACACTACGCACAAGTAACACAATGGAAGAAGAAAGGTACAACCACAACTAAAAACCAGCACCGAGTGTAAAAAGTGAGTACTAAAAGTAACGGGGCCAGAATAAAAGCTCAACTGAAATGGAAGTACAAAAAAAAGGGAAAAAATCTCCTGAGTTCATATATTAAGGTTCCTACCTAAACGGTAGGTACAGATCATCACCGCAGCTCTCCACGTCTATCGGTCACCTCTGTACACTGTCTTCCAATCACCTCCGAGCATATTCAAGCCCTAACTCCTCAAGAATCAGTCTAGCTATCAGTCATTTTCACAAGACACAAAAAGGTGAGGGAGAATCCCATGCAAGGGTGAGTATAAGAATACTAAGTAGAGGCCCCAAGACCCCTAATGGTCTCCTAAAATTCCAAAAAGTAAAATCCACAAATCATGATCTCAATCACAAAGAAAAAAAGAAAAAGACAGCTCACACTAGGTATAACTTAAGTAATGAAATACAAATGATTAGTCGTAAGGATAGATCATCTTATTCTGTCAAGAGGCTCTGCTACAGACCCGCATAGGATTGTATGTCGTTAATCCACGATGGGCTTCTCTAAGGCTGGTCCTCATCAGGTCGTGCACTACTGATCCACACAGGGTCGCTAGAATGTTGATCCAAACAGGGTCTCTATAATGCTGATCCACACAGGGTCGCTATAATTGTGATTCACATAGGGTCACTATAATTCTGATCCAAATAGGGTCACTATAATGTTGATCCACACACGGTCTCTATAATGCAGATCCACACAGGGTCTCTATAATGTTGATCCACACAGGGTCTCTATAATGTCGATCCACACAGGGTCGCTATAATGATGATCCACACAGGGTCCCTATAATGTTGATCCACATAGGGTCGCTATAATGATGATCCACACAAGGTATCTATAATTCTTATCCATACAGGGTAGCTATAATGTTGATCCACACATGGTCTCTATAATGCTGACATCCAACCACAGGATTCTCTGCACTCGGTGTGCTCGAGTTTCATAGTATCTTCTCCTCAAGATATCGTTCATGCATTAACTTCCAAAAAGTTTTAAAAAGTAGTAACCCAAAGGACCTTCATGTCTTAAGGTTTCCAATGCATCAGACAGTGCGTCAATTGGACTCTCGGTCTGTAAGTTATAGGCATTTTAGTGTTGACGGTCCGGTTGGATTCGGGTTCGATCCAACCCGGTCGTACTCCAACTTTCTCCAAAAACTTAGTTGGAGTATCTCAAAAGGACCATCTCATTCCAAGGATTCCATCTCCATAGACGGTTCATTAAACGGACATCTGGTTTTTAAGATACATCCTTTTAAGTGTATCTGGGCCGAAAAGGGTCTCGGTCTGGTCCGACTCGGTCAGACCGACCCGACCCGCCCATCCTAGGCCTACCCGACCCAGCTCGGCCTCAACTGGCTAGGCTGGCCTGAGTGGGTTGGGCCTCGAGCTCAGCCTACTGGGCCGCGGACCGGCCCGGCCCACCTCGGATGGGCGCGACCCGCCTTGGCTAGGCGCAACTTGGGCGGGGTCGCTTTCCCTTCTCGAATGGACTATTTTCCGTTCGGAGTTCAAACGATGGTGCCACGTGGCGCTGCACCTCTGTTATAGGGACCCTTGGGAGACAGGTTCATGTCACCATGGCTTATAAGCTGTGGCTCCCTTCCGCGGTGCGCGACGGCGCACTGCCTTCCGCCAACACGGCCAGCCGAGGGTTGGCCTCCCCCCTGCAACTGTCACGACTCAATGTCACAACTTCCCTTTGCGGAATGCAATGGTGTGCCTCTTGCTGCCACTACAGATAGCTGATGCTGGCCTCCATCATCGACCATCATCACCGGTCGCGGTAGAACTTCCATGGGCCATCGAGTGAGCTCCGGTGGTCCGTTTTCCCTTCCGTTTGCACCTATGGGCCTCTTGGGTGTTATCGTCACTGCGTGGCCCCCGGACTTGAGTTTCCATCAAGTTCAAACTTTTCCCATGAATAATGCAACAAAAACCAAATCAGTGGAGGGTATGGGCCTTGTTCGTTTGGCCTACACCCTCCATGTTAGCATCACATAAAGCGGGTATTAAATAAATACATCACATAGATAAATTTAAACTCATTCGAAGCTCTGCAACAACCACCATAAAAATTTATACAAATTGTGGATCAAATCATTTTGGTTGACCTACGTTCATCATGCTTTTCAAGAAGAAGGGAAAGAAACAAATTCTCTTGAGTTTAAACATAAACAACCTCTCCCTCGGATACAGAGGAGACGTCGTAGTTGGGGAAAAATAATCCACACTTGATGAAGTCGTCTGTGTTTGTCGATCCCAGACCGATTCCTCCAATGTTGTCATCCAAGCCTTTGTTCTTCATTTGTGGAAGATGTCGTGGTACTTCATCAGAGGTTCCTCACTTCCGTTTCAAAAACCCAAGCCTGAGACTCATTTAAATAGAGGGGAAGGGTGAATAACACATCGATTGATTAATGAGGTTCATTAATGAGTCTTAATTAATGAACCTATTAACTCTCAATGGCATGGTTACAAAATATAAGATTCAAGCAATTAAATGGCTTGACAAATCAATGGTCCCTCCACTACCACTCAGTAGTTGGTAGAAAAATTAAAATAATATTTTTATGTTATTTTATTTTTCTTCAAAAGTCCGTAAAACTGTCTTTTTCACCCAACCTACTGCGGTTGAAGTTAAGTATCCCTTAAGAGAATCTCGATACTACAAGTTCAACAGTGCCCTCGGATTTCAATTCTGAGCACCGGATCAAAAGATAGAAATCGTTGCTCGCATGTTTACTAAACGTACCTTAAAAAGAGTTCAAAAATTATTAACAGTCCCCCTTAACCCATGTCGGTTGAGTTTAGGATCTGCCTAAGAAAAACACACCATCACAAGATCAATAGTACTCTCAGATTTCCAATTTGATTTACCATTTAGGAGTTATATAATTTAACAATAAAATAATTTTTACTTAATTATTTTATTTGTGGCCAAAAACTAACTTCCACTATTAGCCAGCTCCGGCCAAAGTTAGGATCTACCTAAGAAAATTATACCCTCATGAGTTCAGTGGTGGTCTCGGATTTTTAATTTGAGTCACCATTCATGAGTTATAAGCATTTGAAAAAAAATAATTTTATTTAATTATTTTATTTATGGTTATGTCATTTTCGGGTTTTCTCACTGGAGGCTTGTTCCGACTAAATTTAAGTCGTGCCTAGGGTAAACTCGCCATCCTGAATGCAACAATGCCCTCAGATTTCTGATCTAGGCACCCATTTAAGATTTATTCCACTTTTTCAAGAAAAATACTCATGCGCGCTATTTTAAGCTTAACACTTTTTTGAAGGATCATTCCAGGAACTCCGAGCCTCAGAATCACGTGCAGTCAATTTTTGCAGACTCGTAATAATCCCAGATAATTTAAAAAATATATATGGAATTTTTGGGTCTTTTCACTATCAAATAAAAAAAATATTTAAAGAGAAATATTTCATAATAATCTTGGGGTGTTATGTGTATGATGGAGGAGAATGTCTCAAACATGAGAGAATAAAATTTAGAGCATTCTTTGGTCTTGAAATAAAGAGTTCTATATTTCATTGTGCTCAATGATTTTCCAAATAGATTAACCCTAGCATAATAGACATAATAGACAATTTATAGAGTTTTGGGTTAGGGTTAAATATTTTTTATTTGCATGTAATCCCATAATAATATATTAAATAATTAAATTATTCCATTCCATGTAATATTATTATTATAATTATTAATTCTCAAGGGGTGCAATAACTAAGGAAATGATAGATATAATTTTAATATATTGAAAATTAATATTTATTTCCAAACTTAGTCTTAGTATGCTCATCCTCCTTGGAATTTATTTAATACATGAGTAAATATTTAATTAAATATTTATTCATTTAATAAATAAATATCATATATTTGTGTAGTTAAATAATTACTTTAAGAATAAATATTTATTTAATTTATGTGATCAGTAAGTCCTAAATAAAATAATTTCTAAAAATTAAGAATAATATTTATTCTAATAATTAAATTCAAAAATAATTTAATTGAGATCAATAGGAACACTTTTTATGTGAGCATTTAATATTCATTATCATTAGTATTTGACAGGCTTGTCTAAATTCCAAGATTAATGTCTAGCAGCAAGTTAAGGAACCCAAGGGGAAAGAGTTAATATCGCAACTCCAACTACCACATATAAGTGTGAACTATGTAATATAATCCCTAAATCTTGATATTCCATTAATAAGGTTCCTCATATGTGTTTTCAACCTTAATAATTGATATATCTTTCTTTGATTATCTGGAATGAACATGTCCACATCACTATATCAATGCAATTTATTTTGATGGTTTCGTTCCAATCAAAGGGATGAAATATTTACTTCTATAAATGGAAGGGACAAATCCTTCCTCAACTTATTTGTTAATAACATATCGATCATGATGTACTAAACGGGTACTTCTTATCATGAACATAGTTAATCATATTTTTCATCAATATATGAAAGTACATGAGTCATTATATGTATTAATTATAATCTTAAAGTTTAAGTACCATTGCACACACTCGCAGATAGGAATATCTGATGACTGTAAACATGGAGATGTCCTATTGGAAGGTATATCCTCATAATCTCCCATCTTAGAGTTCAACAAGTTCAAACTTCATGATATTAAGCCTCATCCTCTTATGATAACTCACTCATGATAGTCGAAAAGTTATGTTCCCCATCGTAGTTCATCATCTTGCCCGTAGGAAAAAATATTTAACCAATATCGTCATAGCATCTCAAGGTTATAATCATAGCGAGGATCTAGTATGGCATATTTTGATGAGATAGATACCCTAGGACATTATCAAATTAAATTCATGTAGAGTGAAGATTAATATATGATAAGATATATTTAATATTTACTTCTTTAAATATAACGAGTAATCTAAAGTATTGACCACTTGGTTTTAGGAAACCAATTTCAACAAACTTCTACTTATCCTAGAGCCAACTATTAATGACTTTTAGTCCACTACCTCTCATATGAAGATAATATTTCTACTAAGATAAAGGTTTTGTTAAGGAGTATTCCACATTGACTTCAATGGAAATATTTCTCACTGTAACTCCACCTCTCTAAGAAATATCCCTCAATAGATAATACTTTCAGAGTATTTACTATGTACACTAATGTGACCTTTATTCTTTATTGAGATCCACCATTACAGTATTATCATAGTAAACTATGATAATTTTTTTAATACTAGGTACAAGATCTAACTCTTGGATGAAATTTAATAACTATACTCCTTCTTTAGCTGCATCATAAATCAAAATATACTTTGAATCTACAATATAATCATAAAGAATTGCTTATATTTAGGTCTTACAGCTAACAACTCCTTCATTGATGATAATGAAATATCCTAAATATGGATTTATATCTTCATCGTCAATTTGGAAACTAGGATCTATATATCCCCTGATGACTAGAATCATTTCTCTTTTATATACCAGGACATATCCCTAGTTCACCTCAGATACTTAAGGATTGTTTTGACAGCTATCCAATGGAATAACCTAGATATGACTAATATTTTCCTCTTTAAATTAATTCATAAATGAAATCTAGCCTAGTATACAACATGGAATACATGACTGACCCAATTGGTGAAGGATATGTAATCCTTGCCATTATCTATCTCTCCTCATGTGTTTGAGGAAACATTTTCTCAGAAATTTGAATACCCTATAACAGAGGAAATAATCCCCCATTGGATTGTTCCATACTTAATCTTATCAATATCTTGTCAATATATATTTACTAACTTATACCATGTTGTCTCTTGGATCTATCCTGATGGATCTTGATCCCAATGGTGTATGCTTCTTTACCCAAGTCATTCATGGAGAAGCATGTATTTAACCATGTCTTAACGGTGTATAAGATTGGTATCTCGTTTCTAATAAGTAAAATTTTATCAACATATAATATTAACAAGATTAACACACACCCACTAAATTTTTTATAGACACAAGGCTCAAATTAATTTCCTACATAACCAAATTCTATTATGGATTCATCAAAATTAATTTTTTATGACCTGGATGCTTGTTTAAATCCATATATAGATCTCTATGACTTTTATACTTTATTAGTATTACTTTAATTTAGAAAACCTTTCAGTAATTTAATACATACATCTTCCTAAAGGTCCCCGTTAAGGAAGTTTGTTTTGAAATCCATCTGTTAAATCTCATAGTCATGGTATGATATTATGGAAAGTAGAGTTTTGATGGATTTAAGCCTGAAAATTGGTGAAAATGTTTCTTTATAATCCATTACTTGACATTATGTATACCCTTTTTTAACAAGTCGAGACTTATAAGAAATGATTTGACCATCCATGTCTATTTTCTTCTTGAATAACCTTTTGGAAATGATGTTATTTACATCAACTAGAGGATCCACCACAATCTAGACATTGTTTTGGTACATGGAATCCATTTTGGAATTCATTGTTTCTTTCCATTTGGAAATATCTATGCCACTTACAGCTTCTTTGTAGGTTAAAAATCATTATTATCAAATTATCATAATTAATTATTCTCAGTGACTAGAAATACATATTTTTTAGGTTCTTTATCCTCCCTTTTACTCCTATGTAGTACTTTTGTATCTAGAATAGTTTCTTCCATGGGGATTTGTGGAACTCATTCCTGTACCAACTCCTGTGTATCCCAAGCTTGGACATCATCAAATTATATCTCTCTCCCACATTCTCTTTTAGATGTATTCCCCCTATCAAGAAACATGGAATTCCTTTCCACTATTACATTTTTATTTTAGGGGTTGTATAGGAAATATCTCCTCATTTCCTTAGGGTATCCTATAAATATACACTTTGTGCCTCGAGGTGAAATTTTATTTCTTGAATAGGTCTTAATAAAATATTTTTATCCCTACATATGTAAGTATAAAAACACAAGTTTCCTTCCACTCCAAAAAAGGTATGGTATAGCATTTTTCACTTTAGTTGGTAATTATTTTAGTATGTGTGCTACTGTTTATAATGAATGTCCCAAAATGATAGTGGAAGATTTATATGACTCATCATTGACCTCACCATTTCCAGCAAGGTGTCATCCCCCCTTTCACTTACACTATTCCACTAGGTTGTATAAGGAGGAGTGAGCTGGGATAAACTCATATAATCACATAAAATGTCAATGAATTATTGATTAATATATTCACCATCATGGTTTGAGTAGTGTTTCTTAATATTCTTACTAAGATGTTTCTCAACCTCATTCTTAAATTCATTGAATTTATCAAAGGATTATAACTTATACCACATTAAGTAGATATATCCATGCCTACTAAGGTCATTAGTAAAAGTTATAAAGTATGAGTACCCACCCCTTTCTTAAAATGGGAATGTTCCACACACATTCATGTGAACCAACTCTAGAATATCTATGTACCTCTCACTTTTTCCATGGAATGGAAATTTGGTCATTTTACCTTGTAACAATTCTTGAAAAATACCAAGTGGTTTTAATTAAAATGAATCTAAATAAAAATATTGATGTAACTTAGTCAATCATTTATTGTTTACATAACCTAAGTGGTGAAACCATATTTAGGTATAGCATGAGTCAAGTGAATCAGATTCATTATATATTGACAATACTTGTTTCTCATAATCTAATACATAAAGATCGTTATGAAAATATGAATTATCATAACATATGATTGTTTTATAAAGGATGAAGCATTCAATTATGAAATTTTAAATAAAACCATAAATATCTAATTTATATATAAAAAATAATTTTTTTGGTAATTCCTGGTACATATTAACAATTATAAAGAACCAGGATGATTCCCATCAACAATGCAAGGTGGTGGTCTTCAATGGACAATGCTACTAACTTAGCTCCATTTATATCTCACAAATCTACCTCACCTCATGAAACCATTCAAAATATACTTGTATCGTGTATTTGAATATAAATATGAGAACCAAATTTGGTTTCTAATACCCAATTTATAGAAATTGAAAGGTTACACTTGTTAACAAACATACTTGAATCATTTATTTGATTCCTTATGACTATGCAATTTTTCTTCGGGTGGACTTTCTTACCACATCTGAAATAGTCAACATCCATATCCCTTTATTCCACTTTGATATTACTCTTCTTGGAAGGTAATTTCATAGAATCCTTATACTTGGACTTAGTCTTGATGCTTTCTCCCTTCACTTTCCTCTTATTCTCCATATGGATAAAATATTTTTTAGGCTTCACTTCCTTATCATAATAGAAAATTAAAGTGAGGAAATCTAGTTGTGAATTATTTATATTTTTCATATTGAAATTAACAATAAATTTAGATAATATTTGATATAGTGAGGTGAGAATCATATCATTACACAATTAATCATGTATTTTAAACAATTTCTAAATACTATGTTGCCAATCATTTTGATTACATGAGTTATTAAAGGTGATCCTTCTCCAGGATTGCATGTGAAGAGTGCCTTGTATATCTCAAACCATCTTGTATTTTTATATCCTGATAAAGATCATGAAGATGAATGGTAATTGCAAATGAATCTATGGTATCGTGTAATTTTTATAGTTCACTAGACATAGAATATAACATTAAATGCTGGATATCAACTAAATCATCTAATATTTTATCATAGAAAAGTAACTCTTCATCACTTGCCTCCATTTTGAGCATATTGGGAATTAGGGACTCTAGCACATATAGCTTTTGTTTTTGGTATAGTACTATACACAAGCACTTGTACCATTCCAAGAAGTTTATGACAAGAAAGATTTTGTCTCTATCTTGGATATTTTGTAGGGATTGTATTTTGGTTATTGAAATTTCCATTTTATTCTAAAATAATTAATAGGATATTATTATTACTTTATCTAATTAGAAAAAGTGAGATGAAATAAATTTAATTATATGTATCCCACTATTTTATCAAGACCCAATAGCCTTACCATTGTACTTGGAATGTCAAGTTGTATGGACATTCTAGTGGAAATGATCCATATGAACCTTATAATAACCCAAGAAAGGGATTGTTCAATTACTCAAAGGTATTTATGTAGTCAATTATTTTCCAACTATGGGCTTATAGCTCCTTGATCCACTAACTAGACTCCCCAATACAGAAACTCTCACATGTATTTTCTAAACACTTTCCTCTTAGTAAAGTCAATTATAGTGATGGATACTCCTATTGATTTAAATTGGTTAATTTAACCTGAAATATTCATAATAACTCCTTGATAAAAGTAACAGTCCCAATAAGGGTTAGACCAACACTTAGTTATATGGTTTCATTCCTAATCATGTAATTAAAGGCTTAGTGTCAAGAATAATAAGTTGAGGGATTTTATTTATTGTGCATAAAATTTTCTTATTTTATCATTTACATGTCTTGTTAATATTAAGTGGATTTTACTTTATGAATTAACCATGTTTTGATAAAATAATTATGCATAATCTATTTATTTTAATTCCATATTTACATATTAGTCCATTTATTTATGTGATCATGGTCTTGCATCTAGAAAATAAATCATGGAATAGACAAAAATAAAATAAATAAATGAAATGTCCATGACCATGACCTTTATGTAATGGTTAATTTAATGAGTGGATAATAAATCGACATATGAGTCTAGGGGAAAACTCCTTATTCTGGTCTTGGGATGTTTTTTAGTATCCCACCTATCCACCTATGTATTTCCTCTGTTGGTTTCGCCTCGGTTCGGTCTTGAACTACCTATGACTCAACTTCACATTAAACTAATTTTATTCACCTTCAAATACTCCTTTTATTATATATGATTTGTAACTCATATTCATGTTTGGGTGACCAAAGGATTGGTTAATGGGAATTACATAAAACAACCTTGTACATGTGGTTGTTGTATAATAAGTGAGGGAGGGATGACATGTTGGCCATCTTATTTAATTTAATAATAAATAACTGAAAACCCATGAAATAAATTAAATTAAATGAAACCAATGCATATATAGGTGTTTTCAAATCTCATGATTGATCATACACATGAAATTACTATACATTTAAAACAACTAGATGTTATTTATTTCAATTAATTCATTAATAAGATAAAACATGCATGAATTAAACTGATTAATTATCTTATTAATCAATTAATTAATTTTATCTTATTCTATATAATCATCCTAGAGATTCCCATTCCTTTTGATTTTAAATAAAATAAATAATTTTATTGTATTTAAATTTAATTAAATAGTATATATCTTCATACTTGGAAGCAACTTTGAAGTACCAAATATAAATACTATGTATGGTACTTGTTGTATACAATTCAGTCACATGACATGTGTGATAATTTCATAGCATGTACTTTCAAATTAATGGCACACATAACACATGAAAATTAAATTTATGGTATAATTTAATGCATGTTGAGTCTTTAGTATACAATGAGCATACAAGACTTGTAGTTTAGATTATCGCGTTGAATTAATTATGAATTTAATATAATATAAAATAAAATTATTAGCATGTACTATCAATTTAATGACTCGTGGAACTTAGGTTGATGAGGTTTAATAGATTAATTAATTAAATTTAATATTTACATGTGAATAGGTATAGTAAATGGTGTGTACAGTTGGGCCACATGATATGTACTTTTCTTTATCAGATGTCTACAGTGCACACCTAGAAACTAAACATGTACTTAATGTGGACATTTATGAGGTATACCATGTGTAGTAAAGATTCATAGTGTATAATTCAAGTTTCATGACTGCCAAACTATACAGGTCGTGTATTAAATACACGCAGTGTACTAATTACACAACACATCTTAACCCATATTTTCCACCATGAAAACACATGGACTACATGGCATGTAGGCAATTTACATGGTGTATAGTCTGAAAAAACCATGTGCCACCTTGGATAGTTTATATGTGGTGTATTAATTACATGAGGTGTGTATTAATTAAACCATGACTGGGAGACTACAAGGGTACCCTAGTGAAATGATAAAGGGTACATGGTGTGTGGAAAATAAGTACACGCCATGTAACCCTATGTTATCCAACCAAAATCCTTAGCATGTCTAGATGAGTTCTTAGGATGAATTCTTTACTAACTATTAAATGATATTGGTTATATGAGAAAGAAATGAATAGGATGAAGAATATATCTCTATGATGGGTTAATAAAAAAATAAAACATGAAATTAAATCTATATTTTAAATGGAAAATGATCAAAAATCAAATAAATAATTATAAATTGGAACATAGCTGCTCTGATACAACTTGAAGTTTCCCAAAACAACATAAGCACTTATCAAGGTCGAGCTCCATGCATCAATTTTTATATTTAATAGATATTCCATGATATAAATGATTTGGAATCTATGGCCAATGAAAAAATTTCCGATTGATCTTGATAGACACACCAGAACCAAGAAGGATTATTCGTGTTAAATTTATAATTAATTTAATTGGATATGAAGAAAGTTTACCTCGGTCTTGAGATCTTTATTTGATATAGATATTGATAATTTGAAATACTTTCAATCTAATATCATTGTGTTTTTAGTATATAAGTGTAGAATCCATTTAATGATGATCCATACATGCTTCTTTGATCTTCAAGTAATGTTGAAGAATTGCCAGGTGTTAGCGTGGTGGATCGATCATCTTGTGATGTTATCTTTGATTGTTGTGATGATTACTTCAGGCTTGAAGAATCATATTTTTACTCTCATTCATGAAAATATGGAGGAGGGCAGAACATATCTTGGGTTTGATAGAAGAAATTCTAGATATTTATTTATTTTTAAGAGAAACATCTCTAGATTTCATTGTGCATAATGATTCTTCAATTTGATTAACCCTAGAACAATATACATAGTAGTATATTTATAGAGTTTTGGATCAGGTTTAAATATTATTTAATTTCATTTAGTCCCTTAATAATATATTAAAACCTTAAATGACCCCATGCCATGTAATATTATTATTATTATTATTATATTCTCATGGTATGTGCTAACCGGTGCAACAATAAATATAATTTTATCATCTTGAAAATTAATATTTATCATCATACCAAGTCTTGGTCCGCTCTTCCTCCTCAACATTTATTGAATACTTGAATAAAAAATTAATTAAATATTTATTCATTAAATAAAAAAATATTATTTATCCCTATAATTAAATAATTACATTATGAATAAATATTTATTTAATTTATATGATCAATAAATCTTGAATAAAAATTATTCCTTGGACTCAAGAATAATATTTATTAAAATAATTAAATTCAAATAGAATTTAATTGAGATCAATCAAAACACTTAGTGTGTGAACCTCTAGTATTCTTCCTCATTGTCATTAGGTGTGTGTTCCTAAAGTCCAAGATTATTGTCTACCAATTGGTCAAGGTACCCAAGAGGAAGAAGTTAATTTTGTAATTTCAACTACAACATATGATAGAAAATTGTGTAATATAATCCCTTTGTCATGATATCTCATCAAGAAGGTTTCACACATGTGTTATCAACCTTAGTGGCTGATATATATTTCTTTGATTATCTATAATGAACATGTCTACATCACCAGGGACATGGAATTTATTTAAAAATTACAGTATAATCAAAGGGTCGGGATATTAACTTCTATAAATGGAAGGGACAAATCATCCCTTGAATTATTGATTAATAAAATATCAATCCTAGTGTACCCAACATATACTACTTAGCATGAACATAGTACATCATAGGTTTCATCAATACATCTAATTAAACTATTAATGATATTTATTGATAATAGTCTTAATTTCTAAGGACCATTACACACACCTAAAAATAAAAATATCCAATGACATGAAAACATACAGAATTATGATTGGCAGGCCTATCATCATAATCTCACATCTTATAGATCACCAAGAGTTAAATTAATGAGATGAAGCCTCATACTCTTATAATAAATCACACCTGATAGTTGGAAAACTATCTTCCTTATTATAGTTTGTCGTCTTGTCCATAGAAAAAAATATTTCAGAGATATCATCATAGAATCTCATGGTTCTCATCATAGTGGGGAACTGGTATGACCTATTTTGATGTGAAAATTACCCTAGGACATTATAAAATTAAATTAATGTAAAATAATTATAAATATTTGATAAGATGTATTTAATTTTACTTATTTGGATATAAATGGTAATCTAAAGTACAAACCAGTTGGTTCTAGGATGCCAATTCCTACATAGATCTTGAAATTCCCTCACCACTAGAACTAATTATAAGACACCTTCATATTCAAAAACAATCTCCATATATTCAAAATAAATAAAATCAATCATCCCTAATTTACCTATCCAAGAGAAAAATAATTGAGCTTCCCAATCCGGCACCAGGAATGCATGTAGTCAAAAAAATTCATGGTTGTTTCAACATCATCTCATGACCCAAAAACACCTCAATATTTCCCAATGGAATCCCAAGATCTATCACCTTCTCACCCCCTGATGGATTCTCACACCTCAAGAAATTCTCAATCCCAACCAAGGGTAGCTTAACCTCAAACTTTCCAACTACTGACTTATACTGAATCCAGGTGCACTCAAAGTACAAGATTCACATCCAATTTCAAAGGAATTAATTCTTGATCTCACTCCAATGGTTGATCTAATTTGGAGAACACATTGAAAACATAAATTAATGGTTAGTTTTTATACAATATTTTTCCTAAAATTAGGCAATCAGTTATGTAATTTTTATGTGGAAGCATCTTGAGGAGAGAGGGCATGCTGCTGACTCAATATTGCCCCCCTCAAAGTGAGGGAGAATTTATAAGATCCATATAATAGTATATAAGGGAGAGGATATGGATCACCCCTTCCATATATGTCATTCCTCCATAATATTTTCCCATTTTATCACCCATTTTCATCCTATATAAACCCATTCATCCACATATATACCATCATATATCATCAACCATCTACCTTTCTTTGATAAAATTTCCCACACAGCCAATTTTACAGGGATTTCCCAACTTTACATAGATTTATCTAATTAACCACACTTGTATATTACCTTTTCCTATAAATCCATACCCTTTTTTACTCCCTTAATCATCATTACTCAAGTCTAATTCTCCCATATCCTCCAATTTTATCTATATTGGTAAAGTGGATGTGTAATTTCATCCTATGGTGTAATAGAGTCTAATCACGTCTATAAGGGGGGCTTCATTCCAATGTTTTATATTGAATTTATCATGAAAGGCTTGTACTTTAATGTGGTAAATGAGGTGGATGTGATAAATTTTTGTATTTATTTCATTATGAACCTTGGATATTTGATTGTAAATGCTTTTGATCTAAATTTTTTTACTACTGGCTAATGGTTAATTGATGATATGGTAATGGTGATGTAATGAGATTTTAGAATTAAACCTATAAATAATGCAAGGTAATTGAATCCTAAGGAATGAAAATTCAAGGGGTTTGATTGAAATATAATAATAGAAAATGAACTAAAATTTATACTTCCCCAAGAAAATATCAACCTCATAGGGAGTCTCAAATTTGTTAGTAGGTTTTAAGCTATCTTGAGAGGGAATTATTTAGAGTTTGTGATGTTTAAATCAATATACATTATTGATTCACTTGGAATGTTTCATAAGGTTTGTCACTAACCTGTATTTTATACACTTTTCATAAATTGAATTAACATGCTTTGGTTTTTTATGTGTCACTTCCACTGCCCTACCATTCCTTAAACACTCACACAAAATTATTAAAAAACTCCAAAATTTCTTTAATTTTTTCTTGCTTTTAGACTTAATACTCCCCTGTTATTTCAGTTTCCCATTCATTAAACTTAAGTTGATAAATTAGTTCACCTACATCCTTTCCCAAAATTCATCTGAGTTACTCACCAGTACAAATATTATTTGTGATTGAATTTACAACAACCACCTCCCATTTTTGGTATATCACGACCTTGATCCATTTTATGCTATTCCACACATCTACTATTTCTAAATTATTACATGGAAACACTTAGTAAAATATATTATATAAAAATTTAAGTAATTCATGATGATTAAAACATGTTATTCCAAAGGATGAGAATTGTGATAATTGGAGGATGAAACAAAAATATATCCTTTTTTGATGATTAAAGAAAATTATCATTGAGTTTGATTGTATAATTTATATACCATTTAAAACCAAATAATAAGATAATTTATATCCTAAAATTATATCTATAGTTTGGTTTCAACTTAACATATCCCCTTTTTATTATCAAATAGATAGGGGAAAGATATATATTCTTACATATTCCCCATTGAACATAATATTCCACTTTGATATGGATAAAAGTTTTATCTTTCACTCTCCCCATTTGTTAATGGGAAAAGGTAGAAAATAAAATAAACTCTCCATGAAAGAGTGAAAAATATTTCTACCTATGAAAAATTGATGCCACTTTAATAATAGTGAGAGTTCAAACTCTACCTTTACTAAACAAATTTAGAACCAGAAGGAAAATAAAAATCTTTGATCTAATTTCGGTTAGATTTACATTTAAGGAAATTAAAAATATATAAAAAATAAATTACAAATAGAAACATATTGAATGTTGAAAAACTATAAATATAGTGGATAAGGTTTTGTAAAAAAAAATAACTCTCTCTCTAAAAATATTTGTAAGGAATTAAAAACAACACTAAATAAAGCATATAATTATATATATTTTACCATATTTACATATATCATAACTTAATCACATTTATTGAAATATATTTACTTGATTTTTTAGTAGATTCTATCAAATTTAATTTTTATGTAGGATGATCTTTGATAAATGTAAATTTTATTATCGGTGTATTCCTCCTTTGATTTTTGATTCCAAATTTGATTATAATTCTCAAAAAAATTATGATCATGTGTAATGTTCAATAAATCATTTGATTTATATATTTGACAATATTTATTTATTCTTACAAGATTAACTTTTTGTTCCCCAAACTCACGGGTCTGATGTGATTATAAAAATATATATAGTGCTTAAAACATTTCATTTTGATATGTATGAAGATAAAATAATTTTATATTAAATTATAAATTAGTGGGTTTGAGAATACTAAAATACTATTTATGAATGAAAATACAAGATGATGGTAAAAAATATTAAATTTCGTCATCTATTATTTTTCTCAATTAACCACTCATCTCCTCATCCTCTTGTCCTTTTACCCACATTTATCTTAATTTTCATCATCCCAATATTCAAGGTATAGGTATATTAGGAATAGATAATAATGAATATGAAGATGAAGAGGTGTAATATTGCCTTACTAATCAAGAAACTTTATTCTCTAAAAGTGGAACACATGGTAAAACCTTACTCCCTGCTTTCATCATGGATATATTCTATCAATGGTAAGTAAGTAAAATTAATAATGCCACATATTTATCAATTGTTTTAGATAAAAAATTATAAAAATTGAATAAAGGAAAATTACAAAAGAAAAAAACAATCATAAATATCATTTATGAATAGAATAAATTTGAATCAAGATATTTATTAATAGATAAAGAGAGTTAGATCCTTCTAAAAATGTTTTAAAGGATTAAAAAATGAGAAGATATCAAGGATTGAGTGTAAATAAATAGATACCTTAATTCCAATAGGTATTAGGACCCTTAAAAATTCATTGGAGGTGAGTCATTAAATCAAATTATTTTACATTTCATAATTGAATAACCTTCATCATTGATTAAGATAAATAGATTTCTTGTTTTTTTTACTTTATTTATTTCTTAATGCTGAATTTAGATGATTTTGATCACTTAATTTAGCAATCATACACTCCAAAAAATCAAACACAGTGGTCCTAATGATTTACAAGGTACAACAAAAAATATTATTATCTATATACTTGGAATGATCTAAAAAAACTGAGATCACATGATCTACTATAATCATTATGGATACAAATGATCAGGGTCTATCCTTAAACTCATATTACATTAAAATGTATCTTTACTAATTTAAAATTATCTTGAATAAGAAAAAATGAAAATATTTAAGAATTAAAAAAAATTAATCTATAAGTAGAAAATCAAAATTTTTATAGAAGAATATAAACTTAAATTCACTTATTTACACTAAATTTTTCTATAAAAGTGTAAAAACTCTCTTCATGACAATATAAAACATTTTAAACTTTTTCACTAAGTAATATCAATTAAATAATAAGTCTATGAACTCTAATAAATAATAAATATCTTAGAACCTCATTGCACACACCATAGTAGTCCACATCTTCTTTAAGAGAAAAGTAAATCTTCAAATATTAGTATTTTAAATCCCAGAATTTAATTTTTAAATACCCTATTCAATATATCATACTATTAGGTGTCTTATATCTATTTTTTCTTTATTTCACACACTCTAATTCATGTAATATCTTTATACTTTAACTCCAACATACTTTAAGAATTCTAAATTTCAAATTTAAAAACAACTGACCAACTTCATCTTACATCAACTCATATTTATATCTATGTCAATTGATTGGTATAACTCTTAAAAATTTCTTATATAAGATCCTCAAAGAATGTGGATTTAACTTAAATGATATTAGGTGTCACCAACTATTCTATATCATCAAATACACTTAAATTATTGTCTTTTTTAAATCTATTAAAACTCTATTGGGTGGCATAAAAAGTATGCTAGAGGTAGATACTACTCAAAATTTCCTTTTTCCATCATCAAAAATCTAGTGTAGGTCCACCAAAACTTCATTATAAATAATTTTTTTCTACTTGAAAAACACTTTTCTACTGGAACTCTAGTTTCAGTCACTAAAACTTCAATGGTCAAGACGAATGAATAACATGCTCCTTTTCTATTTAAATCCTTCCTATAATTTCAACTAGTCTTCCAATAATATTTAACCTTTAACAAAATAAATATCCTTAATTTATAAATATATGTGAATCTATTGTTGGAATTCATTGAAATGTATTGACAAAAAAATATAACACATTCTCCAATGAATCAATACAAACTCCAAGATTTACTTCACTAATATTTTATGGCTTCAACAATCACCCCCTTTAGATTTTATTTTCAACCATTCAACAAAATTTTCATTCATGATAAGATCTATAATTCTTAGAAAAATATACAATTTAATCAATTATAATTCTATATTAGCATACTCGTTATATGAAACATGAATTTTTAAGGATTAACCTCTAATTTATCCATCAATAACCCAAACTCACTTTCACTTCCATACCCATCACATCTTCTCAAAATCATTCCTATACTTGTGAAAAACACACTTTTTATACACATACTCTACAAAGAATTGGAACAGTTCACATAAAATCATGTACACATAATGAACTCATAGATTTCCCCTTTTTAAAAACTCCCCCTAAATACATTCTACCCTTTAATGAGAAATCACTCTCCTTTATGGAAAAATATATATTATTTGAATTTATGTTGTTATCTCCCCTTTTGAAAAAAAAAATCCAAAGAAAAGTGAGAGAGGGGATGAGTCATAATTCCTTATCCATGATAAATATAAGGTTAAACTCCCATCATGAACCTTAACCTTTGAAATAAATCATTTGGCAATTGTTTGGTAAAGACATATGCCTCTTTCTCCTTGGTAGGAATAAAATCCAACTTAAACACACATTATTCAACAATATAATTTATAAAGTTTTATTTTATATATATGTGGTTTCATCAAGAATATTGAATTATATTCCTTGAATTATTAATTAAACTTTGGTTATCTCAACCCACATGTAATGGTAACTTCACTTTCACATTGATATCATTAAGTTAAGTTCTAATTATATTATTGATTGAGTCGTAAAAAATTACTTCACTTCCATTTTACTTAATGTAATATAACTCCACTTCATTGTGTATCAATATGTATATCTCTCTCTCAATAAAAAAATCCACCAGATGTGGACTTCCTATCATCAGTGGTTCCAACCCAGTCTATTTCAATAAAATCATCGAGACCTGACATCTATTTATTTTAATATATTAGTACAAAATAAAATTTAAATTTTAGTATCTTATAATATATTTCACCATAATTAAGTAGGGATCATTTGTATTACTCTAATAATGATCACATGATATGATAGTATAAATGATTTCTGATATTGAAATAGTTAAGTAGAATATACTCACAATTATTTTTGAAAACTTTTTTTAATTTAACTATTTACCTTTATCATATTTGTAAATTTTAATTCCCATTTTAGTTAAAGTATAAACTACCTTTTATTCTTCTATACTAAACTTATTTAATATTTATCAAGAATACTTATCTTAGAAAATAAAAATGTGATATTATGAAATTTAGAGACCCAAGACATACTTCATCTCTACCAACATCGATATCTCAAACACATCCTTTATTTGACTGTAAACCTCCTTGAAAGAACCTTATTAATTTAAAGTAAATATAATATCATCAATATAGACATTAATAATAAGGGATACCTCCTTACTTTCTTTAATTTATATCTTGACGTCCACTCTTCCTTTTTTAAAATCCAGCACCTTCAAACTTGATTCAAACTTTGAATACATTTCCCTTAGATCTTTTTATTATCCATAGAGTGCCTTCTTCTACTTAAAAACCTATCTATAATTATCTATAATCATAAAACCTTCTATTTTTTCAATATAAACTTATTATTTAAGTTATCCATTGATTAAGGATGACTTTCAATCCATTTGTAAAATCTGGGGTTGTCTTTGAGCATCGATTACAAGAAATATTTAGATATTTAAAAAAAGTGAAAATATCTCATAAAAATCAATACTTATAACCTAATAATAACCATAAAAATAAGCCTTGATTTACTTCTCATCACTTCTCCTTTCTAATTACACTTTTTATGGAAAACCAACTTTTTTAAAATAATATTATTATTAGTTAGCTTAGGAACCAACTACCATGTGTTTTTCTAATCAATATAATATAATTATTTATTAATAGAATCTACCTATTATTGACACTTCAAGTATTCACTCACACTTCTTAGTTCGACTTTAGAAATCAATGAGGAATGACATATTGTCCTAAAAGTTATCCATGTTTAAACCACTTGTACATGATCTCTAATGACATTATAAACCTCCAATTTCTTTTTAAACATTGAATAAATTGAATTTATATTTTCTTAATCACTTGATAATGTTAAATAATCATCTTCTTCATATTATTCTCTCAAATATTCAACATTTTTTAAAATTTATAGCTTATTTTCTAACAAATTCCATATCATCTTTATTACTTCTAAAATTTATTATTTATTTTCCTCGCTCATTAAATGATTTTTCTAACACCTTCATGCCAATATCATAAATAATCTTCCATATTTTGTTATTGTAGTGGTGATATCCGCTTCTTCTTGGAGGATCCCCAAGGAAAATTACATTGACTCCTCTGTGCTCAAACTTCCCTATGTTTTCACCTTTAAATTTTATGATACAAGGGCTACCAAATACCCTAAAAAATAAAATAAAGGGGTATTATTTTATAATATTTTATAAGGATACATATCATAATTTGGATGATCAAAACAATGGTTTTATATATACGTAATTTTCCCAAATACTTTTCTCTAAAAGAAACATGAAGTGTTGTACTCCACCAATAATATTTGAGTCATATACACCAGGATTCTATTCTTTATTTAAGAAAAAAAGTTTAATTATAGGGTATGTGGTGTGGTATAATCATATTAGATACCGTTATTTTCCAAATAAATTAAAAAATTCCACTTGTGTGCTCTTATACTTTATATGTTCTTATTCTCTTCAAATAAAACCCACACTCTTTTTCTGCACTTCTCCTAAAACTTTAAACATCTTAAAGTACACTTATCTATATTTCAAGAACATAATACTTGTAAAAAAATTAAATTTATAAATAAATGTGATAAAATAATTACCTCTATTTTTTGAATTCTTTCTCATAGGCCCACAAATATCTGAATGAATATACACCAATGGATGAGAGGTTTGAATCACCGCTTTCTTGTTTGAAGAGGTAATAATTTTCTTCCTTTAGTATGTGGAAAAAATCTAATTCTCTTATCTCTTCATCATAGGAACATCATGCACATTGTATCCTTGCATAATATTATTCATGTAATTTTTAATCATATGTATATGTCTTCAATTATATATCTCATTTTCTTTTTTCAAGCTTAAATAACAATAATTTTCCACATATCTCACTTGAAAGAAGTTACCCCTTTTTTTATTTCTTCAAGTAATAACATGAACAAAAATTTTTAGATTTACCAAGTCTTCATTTTTTTTGAAAAAATAACTTAATTATCTTTATAAAAAAGTTAAGAAAAAATAAAAAAAAATATGCTTAAACCCACCAACATAAAGTGTATTCTTCAATTTCAACATGTTCTCTCCAATCTTTATTATGAAAAATCCATTAATTTTGAGTGGATCATCATTATAATATATTATTAATCCTTTATTTCAATTTTGAAATTATTTGATAATATTTATATCTGACATTATATGAGACAAAAAACTAATGTTCGGAATCCATGAACATTCCTTTTAAGAAGATTTCAATGCAAATTCTACCATAAGAACAACCTATATTCCATTTATATTAGTCTTATATTTTTTTTAGAATCACAATTCATACTCAATTTATATGGAAATATGTTAATACAATTCTCAACATCATAAAACATTTTTTAAATCTTTGACTATGATGAACTCAACCAGGATACCCTCTCAAATTGGTACTCGACCCGAATTTCCACATACCCAAAGGGAATTTCTGATCCCCATAGGTTGTTGACTAGCACCCGAACACCAAAGAAAAAACATAGTGAATGATTTCTCCCAACCTGAAGTAGACAACATGACATATATATATATAATATAGACAAATAAGGTAATAAAACATAAATATATATGTCATAATGGAAAATAAACACAGAATTCATACAACTGAAAAAGTATCAAAATAATATCCAAGAAACAAGTCCAACTACAAAGGAAGGAAAAACTAAAAAAACTACTCCATAAGTCTTCAGGTGAAAATGTGGGTAAACTCCCACCATATCATCACCATATACCTAGAATAAACTAACATAAAACCTCACTACATCATTGTGGCACCTTGAATTTCCCTAAATTGAAATACATACAAAGGTCTATGCACCGCTGAAGGGGTGCATAGTGTGTGAGCTAACAGGATCAATAGGATCCCACCCAAGTCTTTCATAATAAGTCTTTGTACAATAATCTAAGAATAATCAACTTTAAAGAAAACAAGGTATGAAAAAAAAATTCATTTTTTATATAAAAATCATGGAAAAACATTTAATTTTCCCTCTTTCCACATTTCCAAATAAAATCAAGTAAAACATTTTCACATTTCATATACAAATATCAAAGCAAAGAAAATCATGCATCACATATCATATCAAATCCATGGTAGTAC
The DNA here is from genome assembly GCA_963277665.1 of Viscum album. NCBI lineage: Eukaryota > Viridiplantae > Streptophyta > Magnoliopsida > Santalales > Viscaceae > Viscum > Viscum album. The sequence continues at coordinate 1,699,429,321 of OY728158.1, read as the reverse complement.
AAGATAAAATAGTACCATCCAAAATAGGAAAATCACGGGTAACATCACACCAAGGATCACACTAGTTCAGGATAGCTAGGACACTCATAACCCCAATATAGACAATTGTGTGCATCAATCCCCTTGACATATGGATCTAATCAAGGAAGCATAGGAACACCCCATAAACTGAACCCTCCCAAAAAGTCTATCTAATCCCTAGAACAATAAATTTAGGGATAATAGAAACACTCCAGGACTGAACACCTTGACAATATCTCCAGTTGAGGTCTATTACTAAACCTTCCACCTAAGTACCCAAGGATTCTCATGTGCTCTATTTTACAAATAAATTCATCAAAATCATTATTTGAAAACCATTTCACAATTCTTTTAAAATACCTTTTTAATTTACCAAAACAAGGTGGAAACCATCTTTTATCAAAAACCCATTTCCACACACACAAACTCATCAATAAATAATACCATTTCATTTTATTAACCATTTAACAAAACTAGAGTAATGTAAGTCATCCAACATAGGATAGAGATGGAAACCTACCTCAAACTTGGGTCACACACAACTAAAACAGGATCCACCAATAAGAAAGAACACAAAAAAGACAACAGAGGCCCTAGAATCAATAAACACATCTTAAAATTCATGACCCGCCCTCGGGGCCCGTGCCGTGACTACCCCAGGCCCACCTTCCATAGGCCAGGGGCTGGCGACTAGAACCCAAGGCATAAATCCCAATAAAAAGGGAAGGCATTGCCTTTATATAAGTAAAAAAACACAACAGAGTACGCAAGCTGAAGTAACACTAAGTAAACTAAGTAAAAAATTAAGTGCTGGAAAGTAAATGGGCCAAAATAAAAACCCAACTAAAATACAGTACAACAGTAAAGAAAGAACAATTGTAGTAAAGTAAACCAGCAACCACTGATTCGTCCTCCAGATATCCCACCTGAAGGGTGGGTATATATGGTCTCCTCAGCTCCTCGGTCCGGCCATCTTCTCCATGTATGTCCCGTCAAGTGGTCCACCTCCAGGTACCATCCCACTCCACTAGACTCCACCTCGATCAGTGTTGTCTGTAATCTGCATCCAACACAACGTAGTGCGGGCATAGCTCGTGCAGGGGTGAGTATATGATACTTAGTAGGGACCCCGAGACCCCCAAAAGTTCTCCCAGAATCCACAAAGGATAAACCACAAAGGAAAGATACAAACATGAAGTATCAACCAACTCTACTTAGGTATATGCCCATACATATACCTAAGTCATCAATTCCAGTTTGACTCCAACTCAAGAGCCCAAGTACAACCCAGTCCACACAGGAAAGCACAACCTAGTCCACACAGGAAAGAACAACCTAGTCCACACAGGAAAGTAAGTCAATCACATCAATGATAAAGACTGAAAGTCAAGACTCAGCTCACACAGGTATACTACTCATGAAGAGGGGTGGAGATAATAGATGTAGCCTCTGAATCATCTCCCCTGCCGAACCCACATAGGATCCAAGTACAGAAGTCATCGTCGTCACAGTCGCAGCCAGCTCTAGGGTTCCCGCACACAGCACGCTCGATTCCGGGAGGGTCTGTTCCACAAGCCAAGGGGGGTCGATACATCAAATGTCACGAATTCTAGATTTGATGTATCCTGAAGTTCCGTCTCGTCAATAGGAACTCAACATAACAGATGGCGCGTTAATCGGACGCCCAGTCTGAGAGATATTGGCTTTTCCGTCCTAGGGGCCCGGTTAGTTTTTAAGCTAAAACCAACCCGACCGTACTCCAGGTGCGTCCAAACCTCAAGTTGAGTAAGCCAAAAGAACCGTATCACTAAGAATAATTCAACATAATTGACAGCACATCATTCGGACGTTCGGTCCTTAAGTTATAAGTGTTTCCCATTACCCACTTTTGCAGTTTGTTGGGTGATTACACACCGTGTAACTGGTTTACACGTCATATAATTCATGAGGCCCATATACACTAAAAAACCCATCTCCTTTATAAAAAAATCTATTTTACCATTACACATCCTATAAATCCTTTTCATGGCTTGTAACCTTTCACACCGTGTATTCAGCTCATGAAAAGAGTTTGGAGATCAAATACATGATGTGTAAACCAGTTACATGGTGTGTAATCACCCAACAGACTGCAAAAATAGCATATTATTACACAAAAATCCAAACCACCTCAGGAATTCTCCAAACTCAAGGATATCCCTACTAAAACATTAACACGTTTATACCTAAAATCCATTAATTCAAACAAACATACATCCCCGAAATTTACTTCATTTTTCCAAGTTATTTTCTTCATCCTTGGGAGTCCTAAGATGCGCCCAAATAAAGAAGAAAATGAATAAAGAGGATGGAAATATCTAAAAGTGGGTAATGGGATGTTACAAACTCCCCACCATTATACTTTTAGTCCCCGATAAGTTATGTGGATGAATGATTTATAGTAAAGAGATGAGTCCATTGGGCCCTCATCAATGACTCGCGCTCCCATGTCTCATGAGAATCTAATATGTGCCACCATGTAACATCCCATTACCCACTTTCAGGTAATTCCCTTCTATTTTATTATTTTCCTCTTTAAGTTGGGTGCGTCTTGGGACTCCTGAGGATAGAGATCATTTATTGGAGAAGATGAATTAAAGTTAAGAGATGGGTGATTTTTTGAATTAATGGAATCCATGTATAAAAATGTAATGGATTTGTGGGATTATCCCTCATTTTGGAGAATGTCCGAGTTGGTTTTGAGTTTTCATGTAAGAATCTGTAGTTTTCATAGTCTACAAGATAAATACACATTGTGTAATAGGAGTACACATAGTGTAAGTTATACAGGGTAGATTTTGTGAATATGGTGAATAGTATGGAGTGAGTACACACCATGAAAATATTGTACACCATTTAATAATAAAATATGGGTTTTTAATAAAAATTCAATGGGTTTTCAGTGTATCTAGGCCCTGAGGATTAGATGGCGTGTAAAGGGGTTACACTCTATGTAAATTTCGTGGACAGGACTTTTAGGGTACTATATCGGTTGAATTTTATTTCATTCTTCCACAACTCCTTTGTCTCTCAAACTAAAAGAATTCTCCTAAGATTTTGGGGATCTTTGTACGGTCTATATTGATTCATTCAATGATTGATCACCATTGTGGTTGGTTTTCATCTCTATGGGTTAGTGATCCTTTCTACATATTAGTTCTTTTGATCTTGGTAACATTGTTACATTGTGTTATCAGGTTTTTTGACTTGTGGTGATGTTTCTTATTGTTTTATTCTAGATCCATTGTGTAATCTACTAGGGGTCATTCTTTCATTGGTTGTGGTGTGGCGAGTGTGTGTTCTTGAGGTCTATGTCATTTCCTCTTCTCCAACAACCCTTTTTTTGAATTGGATAAATTCTAAGATGTGTATATTAATTCTAGGGCCTCTATTGTCTTTGTTTCATTCCTCTTGTTAATGGATCCTTTGTAATCATGTGTGGCCCCGAGTTTTGAGGTAGGTGGTTCCATTTTAGCCTATATTGGTGAATTACATTTCTCTTTTTTTGATAAATTTTTTTATTAAATTAAATTGCATGATATGATTGATTGGAATTGTGTGTGTGGAATTGAGTTTTTATAAAAGATATTGTTCCCCTAGTTTTGGTAAATAAAAAAGGGTTTTCAAAGCATTGTGAAATTGTTTTCAAATAATAAAATGATGAAAATGAATTGACCAATTGGTTTGGAAAATAGAGCACATGGAAAGCCTTGGGTACTTAGGTGGGAGGTTTAGTAATAGGTATCGTCCAATGTTGGAGGATTTTCTCAGGGGTCTTGCCTCTACTCCCTAGGCCCATTATTCTAGGGACTTTTTAGACCTATTTGGGGGTTCACTTGCTGGGGTGTTCCTCTACTTTCTAGAATCGATGCATATATCTGGTGGTTTGATGCGTACACAATTTTTTATGTTAGGTACAATGTTCTAGCTATCATGACCTAGTGTGATCCTTGGTGTGATGTTACCTATGCTTCTTGGCTGATTTGGGCTACTTTTGGTTTGTACTATTTTTTTGTACTACCATGGATTTTCATATGATATGTGATGCATGATTTGTTTTTACTTGATATATCTTCTAAGATATTTGGATATGAAATGATTTGAAACTGATTTACCTGCTTTATTTGGAAATGTGGAAATGTGGGAAATTAAACTATTTTTTCCATGATTTTGATATAAGAAAACTGTTAAACTATTATCATGCCCTGTTTTATTTAAAGTTGAGCATGATTGGATTATTTCTCATAGACTTGATATGGAAAACCTAGGTGAGACCCTACTGAGCTTGTTATCTCACACCCTATGTACCCCTTTGGCAGTTTATACACTTGATTATGTATTTTGATACAGTGAAAGGTAAGGCACCACGATGAGGAAATGAGATTTTCCATCAGCTGGTATGGGTGGATAGTGATGAGATGGTGGGAGTCTTCCCACACTATTACATGGAGTAGATGGTTTTTCTTGTTTTATTGGTCCTTTGTGGTTGGAACTGTATATAGAGATTGTTTCTACTCTTGGGTTATTTAGTTTCCACTATTTTTTTAGTTATGGCATATATTATCATTTTTTTCTCTATTATATATGTGTGTCATTACATTGATTTAGGTTAGGAGAAATTGTTCCCTCTATTATTCGTTTGATGCCCAGGTGCTAGTCATTAGCATATGGGGGTCTGGAACACCCTTTGGGTATGTGGAATGTCAGGTTGGGTACCAATTTAAGAGAGTATTCGGGTTGGTTAACTAAACAATGGTATCATACCCTCAAGGTTTAGGTGTTTTCCCTTGTTTTGGGATGTTTGATAGACTGGATATGGTATTTTCAGAACTTGATAATTAGATTACAAGAAGTTCCTAGTTAGCTCTTGTCATGATGAGACTCAAGTTACCATGGCCTATTGGGATGTGTGTATCCTATTTTGAGTTCTTGGTGTCAATATTAGTTTTTAATTATAGGTTTTTTAGTTTGAACTAATATTGTTCTATTTTCTAATCATTTCTTCTTATTTTTTGTGTAATAATATGCCTCCAAGACGTGTTCTATGAGTTCCTCAGCAGGGTGCAACTGATGATCCTCAAGGGAATCCTCCAATGTATCAAAACTTTATCAAGTCTATCATATGAGTAATTCATATGGTTGATTATAATGTGTCACAAGATCATAATGTAGTTGTTGAGGTACCTCCAAGAGATGTAAGAGAAAAAGATCAATCACATGAGTTCTTGTGTGAGAATCCAAAATACTTTAAAGTTATGAATGAACCTCAAGTGGCGGAGGACTGGATTGACAATATTAGCCATATCTTCGACTTCCTAGAAACACCTAATAATATCAAGGTGAAGTGTGGAGCATTTAGACATGAGGGTCCTAGTAATCATTGGATGGATTTAATGGTATAAGTGGATAGGCACATGGACTGGAAGGGTTTTAAGACTCTCTTCTTCTAGTAGTTTTGTCCAAAGTCACTGATTATGGTGAAATATTTGGGGTTCCTCTATTTATAGCAGAAAGATCATTCGGTGTCTGCATAAACCAATCAGTTTGCTGAGCTAGTTTGTTTGCATTGAAGGATGTAAATAATGACCATCTAAAAGCTTAGAAGTACCTTCTTGGTTTACAATCGGATATCAAATCATAGTTATTTATGTTGAATCTTTAGAATTATGTAAAGATAGTAGATAGGTCTTTTGTGGAAGAAATAAATGTGGTAGTTAAGTTTGGATATTCATCCCCTTATATTCCACCTAGTGGCAGATTCAGTGGTGTGCTAGGGAAAAATAGAAAGTGGTGGGATCATCACAGGAGTGGTGGTGGTGGTTCTCAGAAGAAGGCCATTTCAGCACCTCTAGTTGCAGATAGTGGTGTACCTATGACTTTCTATCAGTGTGGAAAGTTCGTATTCACATGGATTTCTTGTCCTTAACCTGTAAATATGTGTAATAGTTTTGGACCTTATGGTCATATGTATCATTTCTATCAGGCTATGTCTACTTCTCGATATGGTCAGGGGTCTTTGGCTCCAAAGGATACTATGGTGCAGTCATATGATTCAAAAACTACAAGGATCCATCCAAAAGCCTTATGAGTGAAGTTCCTTCATGAAGTAGATGATTTTTCAGGAGAGGTAGATGCTGGTCTAGTAACAATGAGAGGTATCATCTTTATTTCATCCTAAATATCAGTTTCTTTATTTAGTACAGGTTCTTCTCACTCGTTTATATCTGGTATTTTTTATATGATTAACCTTACAATGGAACTCATGTCTTTTGTTATAGAGTTAGATACACCTCTTGGGAATAATAAGTATTAGGGGTTTTGATGTCCTTCATGCACATTCTTGATAGCTGATGTGGAGCTACTCTGGGATTTTCTTGTTCTTGATCTGGATCTTTTTGACACCATCATCAGGATGGATTTTATTTTTTTCTCATCATGCTAAGGTTTATTTTTATCATCATCATTTATTTTTTCTTGCAACTAATGGGAGATCACTGGTATTTTGGGGAGAGTGGGATCTGAGGTCTAGTCATACAGGACCTTCCCACCTAGAACTCAGGAGTTTGTTGTATTCTGTAATAGTTGATCCCAATCATGTTTCTTATATTGTTGGTCTTTCTACCGTTGTTCATTGTTTTCTAGATATTTTCCTAAATTATTTCTTCAGGGTTCCTCTAGAGAGGGAGGTAGAGTTTATAATTTACCTTGTGTCAGGGAAGCATATGATATCGATACCTTATTATTGTATGGAACTAGAAGAGATAAAAGAGATCAATATTCAATTAGATGGTCTAGTGGTTAAGGGTTTTGTTCTCCCCAGTGTTTCACCTTGTGAATCCCTGGTTCTATTTTCCAAGAAGATATATGGTTCACTGTGGTTGTGCATAGACTATCAGAAGTTAAACTGGGTAACGGTTAAGAACAAGTATCCTTTGCCGCAGGTGGATGATTTTTTTATCAATTAAAGGGGGAAAGTGGTTTTTTAATATTGATCTTCGGTTGGGTTATCATCAACTCAAAGTTCGGGAGTGTGATATACTTAAGATGACTTTTGGGAGCATGTATGGCCAATTATGAACATATTATGATGTCATTTTCTCTAAAAAACTCTCCTTTAGTTTTTATGGGTTTGATGGATCAAATATTCTATTAGTATCCTAAAACTTTTTTGGTAGTGTTAGTATATGATATTTTGGTTTATTCAGGATCTGATAATGAGCATGAGCACTATTTGAGTTTGGTTTTAGAAATTCTGAGGATTCACCCTTTGTATGGAATTCTTTCAAAATGAAACCTATGGATTCAAGATGTGAAACTCTTTGGAAATTTGATTTATAATCATGGATTATCAGTTGATCCTGAGAAGGTAAATGTTGTCTTTTCATGGGAAGAATCACAGAACATCTTTGAAATTCATAGCTTCCTTGGTCTTGCTGGATAATATCGATGGTTTGTCAAGGATTTCTCAAAGTCAGTGTCACCTTTGACTACACTTACCAAGAAAGGTATAAAATTAACATGGGATACAAAATGTCGTTATTCTTTTGATGTGCTGAAAATACTTCTGATATCAGATCCTATTTTGATCTTACCTGAGCATGGTAAAGTATATGTGTTTTTCTATGATTCTTTTGGTGCTGGTTTGGGTCATGTGTTCATGTAGGATAATCATGTGGTAGCTTAAAACTCTCATCATCTTTGAGCGCATGAGAAGAATTACCCCACTCATGATTTAGATATTTTAACTATTATGCATTCATGTATGTTTTGGAATCATTATATTTTTTAGGAGAGGTTCACAATCGTTTCTGACCATAAGAGTTTAAGTTATATATTTTCTCAAAAAGACTTGAATCTTATATAGAGGCAATGGGTGGAATACCTTCAGAAGTTTGAATTCAATATCACCTACTCCTTAGTTAATGGGAATGTATTTTTAGAAAATATTATAAATAAAGTGTCATTGCAAGTTGTTTATGAATTTAAGGAAGAGTGGAACCTTATGGTACTTTTTACTCAGTTGTATTCAGATGCTCAGTAGGATGTTTCATGTATGGTTCTGACTAGTTTTCAGTTATCATCATCTCTTCTTAAGTATATTCTTTATAATTTTTATTAGGATTAATATTTCATAAGAATTTGAGAAACCATATATAGTTGGGAGACCATTTCTTGTTTTCCTCTCTCTTCATATGGTATTCTCCGTTTTGGGGATCAGTTTTTCATCCTAGTATTTATATGGAGCTCAATTTTGTCTAATTTTCATAGTTCTTCATGGTTCATTCATTTGGGCACTAAAAATGTATTATGATATGATATGGTGATTCTGGTGGCCAAGTATGAAGTTTGACATAGTTAATTTTGTGTCCTGTTGTTACACCTACCAATAGATCAAGGCAGGGTATTTGAAATCTTTTGGTTTGCTTTAGCCACTTCCAATGATGGTTTGGAAATGAGACGAGGCATACATAGACTTTGTTTTTGGATTACCATGGATTCCCCAAGGGATGAATTCTATATAGGTGGTGATTGATCAGTTGAAAAATTCAACTCATTTCATTCTGATCAAAGACACCACAAAAGTTGAAGATCTGGGTAAGTTGTATGTGTAGGAAGTTATGAGCTTACAAGGAATTCCTTCAGATGTTATTTCAGAAAGGGATCCTAGGTTTACTTCTATATTCTAGAGGAGTCTCCAAGAGGTTATGGTAACTCAGTTGAGTAAAGTTTATCATCCACAGACAGACAGTCAGATAGAGCGTGCTAATCAGATCCTAGAGGATATGCTCTATGCTCACGTCTTGGATTTTAGTGGATCTTGGGATAGCCATCTGGTACTGGTTTAATTTTATTATAATAAAAATTATCAATCATAAATTGGAATGTATAATTTTGAGGCTTTTTATGTTCACCCATATAGATCACCTCTTTGTTGGTCAGAGGTGGGCAAAGATTCTTTGGTGGGATTGAGTTAGGTTCAGGAGATGTATATGAGGATTCTGCATATACATCGGTGTCTGGTTATAGCTCATAATCAATAGAAATATTATGTTGATAAATGGTGTCATCCTTTGGATTTTTCTATAGGTGGTTGGGTTTTCTTGAAAGTTTTTCCTCTGTTGGTTCACCATCAGCTTGGAAAATAGGGAAAGTTGGCTTTAAGATATGTGGGACCATTTGAGATCATTGTGTAGATTGGGAAGGTTGCTTATTAGTTGGCATTGTTGGTTTAATTGATATACATTCAGGATTTTCTCCACATATCTTAGCTTATGAAATATCATCTTGATCCCTATCATGTTTTGAGTTGGGAGAAGATTGAGTTAGATTCAGATGTTTCCATTATTGAGCAGCCAATTTAAATCATTGACTCTCAAGTAAAATTATTGTGTGGGAAGTTGATTTTGTTGGTTAGATTGTTATAGCATCACGGATAAAATTCTCATGAGACTTGGGAGAGAGATTCATTGATGAGGGAGCAGTGGATTCACCTCTTTACTAGATTATATTCTTTTACATGACTTCTCGGGGATGAAAAGTATTATGGTGTGGAGTTTGTAACATCTCATTACCAACTTTTAGGTATTTCCCTTCTCTTTGATTATTTTCCTCTTTAATTTGGGTGTGTCTTGGGATTCCCAAGGATGGAGAGAATTTTTTGGAGAAAATTAATTAAATTTTAGAGATATATGTTTGTTTTAATTAATGGAATTTAGGTATAAACATGTAATGGATTTTCAAGATTCTCCCTGAATTTGGAGAACACCCAAGTTAGTTTTTGGTTTTTGTGTAATAATCCAAAGTTTTCATAGTCTATAGGATAAATAAATGTCATGTAAGTTCTACAAGGAAGATGTTTTGAATCTAGTTCACAATGTGAAGTAGGTACACATTATTTAAATATTAAACATTGTGTAATAATAAAAGACGAGTTTTAATAAAAAGGTGATGGGTATTTTGGTGTATGTGATCTACAAGGATGACATGACATATAAAGGGGTTACATGCCATGTAAATTTCATGGATGGAAATTTTAGGGTGATGTATCGGTTGAATTTTATTTCATTCTTCTGCATCTCCTTTGTCTCTCAACCTAGAAGGCTTATTCAGTAATTTTGGGGGTCTTTGTTCAGTCCAGATTGATTTTTTAGGTGATTGATCACTGTGGAAGTTAGTTTTCTTCTCTCTGGGTGAGTGGACCTTTCTACTTATTCATTTCTTTGATCATGGTAATGTTGTTGTGTTGTGTTATCGGATCTATTGTCCCATGGTGATTTTTATTCTTGTTTTCATATAGATCTGTTGTGTGATCTTATTTTAGGTGTCATTCTTTCATTGGTTGTGGTGCGGCATGTGTGTGTTCTTGATGTATGTATTGTTTCCTATTATCTGCTAACCCTTTTGTTAAATTGGATCAATTATAAGATGTGCATATTAATTTTGGGGCCTATTTTATTGTTTTTTCATTCTTTTTATTGGTGGATCCTTTGTGGGAATGTGCGACCCTAAGTGTTGAGGTAGGTGGTTCTTTCTCTAGCCTGTGTTGGTGAACTTCATTGTCATTGTTTTTTGATAAATTTTTTTATTAAATGAAATGGAATGATATGATTAATTTTAATTGTGTGTATGGAACTTTGTTTTTATAAAATATGGTTTCTCTAGTTTTGGTAAATAAAAAAGGTTTTCAAAGTATTGTGAAATGGATTGTGAAATAGTTTTCAAAGCATAAAATGATTAAAATGGATTGATGAATTGGTTTGGAAAATAAAAAACATGGGAATCCTTGGGTAATTATATGTAAGGTATAGTAATAGGTCTCATCCATTTTTAGGGGATTTTCTCATCGGGCTTACCTCTGCTCCCTAGGCCCATTATTCTAGGGACTTGTTAGGTCTGTTGGGGGATTTACTTTTTTGGGTGCTCCTCTGCCTTCTAGACTCGATTCATATGTCAGTGTCTTGATGTATATTCAATTTTCTATGTTATTTATGAGTTTCCTAGTTATCCTAAACTAGTTTGATCTTTTGTGTGATGTTACATGTGATTCTTGGCTGATTTGGGCTAATTTTGGTTTGTATTATTTTGTTGTACTACCATGGATTTTGATATTATATGTGATGAATGATTTTTTTTTGACTTGATATATCTATTAATATATTTGTATATAAAATGTTTTCAAACTAATTTTACTGATTTATTTGGAAATGTGGAAAATGGGGATATTAAACTGCTTTTTCCATGACTTTTTATATAAGAAAACTCTTAGACTATTATCATGCCTTATTTTATTTAAAGTTGAGCATGCTTGGATTATTGTTTAGAGACTTGATATGGAACACCTAGGTGAGACCTAATAATCCTATTATCTCACCCATGTGTACCTATTTGGTGATGTGTAGACCTAGTTATGTCTTTTGATGCAGGGAAAGGCAACGTGTTGTAGTGAGGCGTTGAGGTTTTCTGTCAGCTGGGATCAGCAGCTGGTGGTAAGATGGTGGGATTCTGCCCATGATATCACATAGAGTAGATTTTTTTCCTATTTTTGTGGTCCTTTATGGTTGGAATTGTACTTGTATATTGTTTTTAATCTTGGGTTTTTTAGTTTTTTCTATTTGTTTTCAATTATAGAATATATTATATTTTTCATTGTTGTCTCTATTATATATATGTGCCATGTCATTGCTTTGGGTTGGGATAAATCGTTCCCCCTATCTTTTGTTTGATGATCGAATTCTAGTCACCAACCTGTGGGGATCGGGAACACCCTGCAAGTATGTGGCACATCGGGTCGGGTACCAATTTAAGATGGAATTTTGGTTGATTCATTACACACCACAACACTTTGACCAATGGAATCGACTTCCCACACAATAATTTCATTTGAGAGTCAATGATATCCACTAGCTTCTCCACAACTGAAACATCCAGTTTTAGCTCAATCTTTTCCCAACTCAAAATGTGAGAGGGATCAGGATGGTATGCCCTGAGATGTGATATGTGGAAAACATCATGAATTCCTATCAACCGAATCGAAAATTCCAACCGATAAGAAACCTTCCCAAGATGCTCAGTTACCTCAAATGGTCTAACATATCTTATATCCAACATCCCTTATTTACCAAGCCGACAGTGACCCGACCAGGGAGAATCTTTCAAGAAAACCCGGTCACCCATATAAAACTCCAAAGAGAGATTCCATTGATCCACATAATATTTTTTTTCACACTGAGTTGTAACTTGAGACTAACATATATCATAAATCTTCACTCATGTCTCCTAATCCAAACATGGTCCCACCAAATAAGCTTCACCCACCTCTTCCCAAAAAAGAGGTGATCTGTACGGGTGACCATATAAAGCCTTGAAAGGATCCATTCTGATCGATAACTGATAACTTTTGTTATAATAAAACTCAATCAATCACAGATGGTTATCCCATGATCCACCAAAATCCAAGACATAGGCATAGAGAATATCCTCCAGGATCTGAATAACACACTCTTTCTGATCATATGTCTGTTGATGGTAAGTTTTACTCAACCTAACCTAAGTCCCCATCACCTCCTGGATACTTCTCTATAACTTTGAATTAAACCTTGTATTTCTATCTAAAATAAGAGCATAAGGAACCCAATGTAACCTCACAATCTCCTAGCTTACCCAGATCTTCAACTTTTGTGGTATCTTTAATTGGAATGAAATATGATGACTTTGTCAACTGATCAATCACCACCCAGATATAATTCCTCCCTCATGGAGTATATGGTAATCTAACAACAAATTACATGGATACCTTGTCCCATTTACAAACCATAATTAGAAGATATTGGAGAAAATAAAAGGGTTTCAGATGCTCTGCCTTTATTTGTTGGTAGGTGTAACAGTGGGACACATAATCAGAAATGTTACACTTCACACCTAGCCACTAGAATCACCATCCCATGTCATAATACATCTTCATAGTGCTTGTATGAACAAGCCATTAAGAACCATGATAGTCAAAAAAACTGATATCCTCACTAATTGATGCACCTGATTTGTGTATACATTTTCATATACTCTATTGAAAAATAAGAACAAGTTTTCAGAAATTACCTACTGCTTAGCGAACAAATACTTTGATTTTGGTGATCTTGTTCATTTCCAGGAGATTTATGGCCAAATACACTAAACGAGGAAGAACTGAGCAAAAATTTACAACTACACGGCGTGTACTTTTTCCACACGCCATGTACATTCAAGCTCGGACACGGGTTAACAAGGACAAGTACATGCCCAAGTAAAAAAAATCCGGTACACATCGTGTGCACACTATACAGGCTTTGTATACCATTCTAGAAGAAGTTGGTGGATGAGAAGAGTCTACACGCCCATGTGGCCAGCTGAAGGGGACACACCGTGTTCCACTAATACATGTCGTGTATACATTTCTAGAAGCGGTTAGTGACCAAAAAATGAAACTACACTCCATGTATGGCGGTGCTACATGCCGCGTACATTCACCTACTAGGCGACATTGTGTTCCAAGTGAAAGATGGCGTGTTAGGTAGCCTACCAGTGGAGAAAACAAAGGCAAAAATACATTGACAAAAGTACATGGTGTGTACTTTTTCCACACGTCGTGTACTTATTTTTTCTATAAAAGGAGTCCTTGGCCTTCAGACCAAGGAGAGTGTGTGGTGGTATTGTGTGGAGAAAAGGGTTGAAGTTCTGAAGGAGAGACGCTCTGCCATCGTACTACCGTCATTCCACCGTCTACCGAAGAATCATTTCCACCTTGAAGTTTCAAGTATGATCACATCAGGTATCAAGAGTCTTGTGTTTATCTTTATCTCCATGTGTAACTAAACACCCAGTGTGTTGGGGTTGTGGGAAATGATGAGTTGTAATTTGAATTAAGTTTCTATGAATGTTTTTGTTTTACTAACCTCTTCTTATTATTCTTAAATCATTTCATCTTATCATTGGAAATTCTGTACCAGACCAAGGTCAGAATTTTCAGGGATTCAAAAGAAGAATACCAACGAATAATTTCATGACCATTGGAAGTACTCATTGGCTCAAAATGGACTAATCCAAATAAAGATCTGTTAAATACTAACTACCAGACCAAGGAGTTAGTTACTTCAACTCTAAATATAAATTTTACTAGACCAAGGAAACGTTATTACAAATTAATCCCAGAGTGTTGGGTTATCATGAACAACACAACCACATAAGCAATTTGATTTAATAAACAACTTCTCATTAACCCATAACCCCAATGCATGTCTTTCTTTATCTATATCAAAATCAATTTTCTTGTATTATACTTTTATTCCGTTAAGAAATTTGTTAAAAGAAACTTAGACCCAATTGTTCTTTTTATCCAAACAAAAACAATTGACTCTAAATTCTGCAAACTTCATTAAAACAAAAATATAAACTAAGTTAAACAAGATAAAAATAACTCCTTTTTTCCTATGGATCAACCCCTTACTGGTGCTATACTTGTTGGGGTAAAAATAATTTGGGACACTGATTATACATCTTCGGTGAAACGACTCGCCAAATTTTGGCGCTGTTGCCGAGGAACTTAGAGTTAATTTTAGTCTTGTTTCAATTAAATTTGTATCAAATTTTAGTGAAAATAAAAATCATAAATTCACAAAAATCTCTTTTCTATTCTCATTTCTGTTTATCTTTATTTTTCCTCATTTACGCTTGGTGTTTTGTTTTGTTTTTTTGTGCAGGCCTTTAGGTGTATGAGCGGTCACCTCACGTGTTCTAAGAACACTGAGTCATCAGGGTTTTTCCCAACTGACCCGAAGATAGAACGGACATTTTTGAGGCGCCAACGAGCACTAATGGCCGAACACAACCAAACCACTCCACTAGCGTAGAATGAGGAAGGCAATCCAGCTGTTGTCCAAGGAGCTGGATAGCAGTTAATACTGGATGACAACCGGAATCCTCAGCAGCTCCAACAATTCCAACTGGAGCAGATGCCTTATTTAAACCAAGGTCAGGGTCCATTCTACACCCCTCAGGACCAACAATTCATGTCGGTTCCCCTTCCTTAGAAGCCACCTCCACACCGTACTCTCATGGAATATGGCCTGACATCAATCCACGGAGCTGATATGGGCATCGTCCGTCCACTGGTGCAGGCCCAACACTTCGAGATCAATCCTGCTATCATGAAGTTGATCCCGAACACCATTCAATTCAGCAGCCTTCCTAGTGAGGATCCCAATGCCCATATCTCGAATTTTCTGGAGGTCTGTGACACGTTCCTCTACCACGGAGTGTCCACTAACGCCATCTATCTTCACATTTTCCCCTTCTATCTAAGAGATAAGGCGAAAGACTGGATTAAAGGTTTGTCACAATGATCCATCCTCATCTGGGAGGAGCTAGCCCAGGCGTTACTATCCAAATACTTCCCACCTTCAAAGATGGTGAGACTATGGAATGAGATCCACAACTTCCAACATCATGACGCGGAATCATTATACGAATCATGGGAACACTTCAAGGAGATGTTGCGTAAATTCCCACACCAGTTAGACTCTGTGTCCAAGAAGATTGACGCGCTCAATCTTAAAGGCATGTCCCATGTACATGCGGAAAATCATACAGTGTGTAGTGAATTTGGTGATAAACACATCATGGGAGAATGCCCAGGTTCTGCTGGAGGCCCATCGACAAGTGAGGTAAGCTATGTTGCACAAAATCGAGGGCCCAACCAGTACCAGCAGTATCAGAATCTGGCATGGTGTGATCAAAAAAATACAGGTTGAGGCCAACAACAGCAGAATCCTCCACCCCAGCGACTGCCCAGCTACAACCAGCCTCCTTATCAGAACCAATACTAGAGGCAGCAATAGTCCCAACAGGGACCTTATCAATAGCAAGGGTATCAGAACCCTCACCCACAGTAGTCACGGCAGCCTCCACCTCCACCAGCTCAAAAACCACCTCAGCAGGATAACACCTCAAGGTTAGAGGATCTTATGACCAAATTCATATCTACTGGTCAAACTAGGTTTAAAAATCAGGAGTATTTAATTCGAGTCCTAGAGAACCAGATTGGAAAATTGGAAAACCAACTCTTAGGAAGGAAACTCGGTACTCTACCGGGCAACACAGAGAAGAACCCAAGGGAGTAAGCCCATGCTGTCATACTCCAGAGTGGAAAAGAGCTCCAACAGAACCAATCAACATATCCAGGTGCATACACACCCCCTGAAGAAGGTACCATTACTAACCCCTCCTCATCCAAAATCCCACAAAAGGAGGCTTCGCAAAATAAAGGGAAGGAGGTTGTAAAACCCTTTGAACCTGCCTTACCCTTCCCAGAGAGATTGAAGCAGAGAAAGTTGGACCACCAATTTAGAAAATTTATGGACGTATTTAAAAAGTTGCACATAAATATTCCATTTACAGAAGCACTGACTCAGATGCCCACTTATGCCAAATTCATGAAGGAAATACTCTCCAACTGAAGAAAGATGGAGGATCTGGGCACCATTTCCCTAACTAAGGAGTGTTCTGTAGTCGTTTAGTATTCAATTCCTCCCAAACTCCAGGATCCAAGTAGTTTCACTATTCCATGTACCATTGGACCTTGCGAATTTGGGAAGGCACTCTGCAACTTAGGGGCCAGCGTGAACCTCATGCCCCTAGGATTTTTCAAGAATCTAGGACTCAATGGCTTGAAGCCTACCCGAGTAGCCCTTCAACTTGCCGATTTATCCATCAAACATCTGAAGGGACTAATAAAGGACGTGTTGGTCAAGGTAGGTAGGTTGATCCTTCCTGCATATTTCATCATCCTTGATATGAAAGATAACCAGGAGGCACCTATCATTTTGGGAAGGCCTTTCCTGGAAACTAGGAAGGCACTCATTGACGTACATCAAGGGTAGTTGATTTTATGGGTAGGAGATGAGAGAGTCTCCTACAATGTCCTCAAGGCTGTCAAGTATGCATCATCGCCCGATCATGAGGGATGTTATGTGATAACTATCGTTGATGATTGCTTAGTGGATGATCTAGTATGTTCTTTTATTTATGATAACTTTATCATTCCAGACATTCCAGTTGAAGAAGATCCAGAGAACCTACAATTCCTAGAAGGCCAGGGCGGCTACTATTGGGACCATTATCCACCATAGAGGTCAGGTAAATGAGATAAGCAAGTCGATCCAACGACCTAAAACAAAGGTGCTTTCTGGGAGGCAACCCAGAGGATACACGCCGTGTACCACCTATATACACGGCATGTACTTTTCCCTTTTCATTTTTATAACTATTATAAATATATAGTTTAACTAATAAATAAACAGGGATGATGCTGGTGCCGATGGTAAGGTCGCTGTAGTTTATCTAAGTCGTCATCGGTTCGAATCCTCCCGACCTACCTTCAGCATGGGGTTCCTCTGTTTTATATTTTCTTACATGGCATGTGTAGTAAATTTCATATATATATATATATATATATATATATTAGATTATAAGAAAACTCATGGTGGGGATGGATCGGTTGGCCAAGATCATAATTCGGTTCCAAAAGACCCGGGTTAGAATCCGGACAACCGCCCCATTTCCATCATTTACCCTTTTAATAAAACCACATTTCATTCGATATATGTCGTGTGTGCCATATTTTTCCTTACTAAATTTAAACCTTTTCCATATAAAGAAATTCATGTGGATGAAGTTGGAATATTGTCAAAGTCTCGGCCCTGGATCCAAAAGACCCAGGTTTGAACTCAGCTAATCTCCCTGCTTCATCCCCTTCTTATATAATTAAAAACCACACGTTGTGCATTTTCTTCTTCCCGTGTGTATAGTTTGTATAGATTAAATGTATATAAATGATAAATATGGGCAGTAGTACAACCTTCGCTCTAGTGGTTGAGGGCTTCTGTTCAGAACGGTCGATCACTGGTTCGAACCTCGCCCCAAGCACCGGACCAAAGGTTGTACTTCTCTTTTTCCAATTTTTGAACACACGCCGTGTATTTTCCCACTACATTACGTGTATAGTTTTCTTTTTTAAATTATTTATATATATATATATATCCATTTTTATTATTTTTAATTAATATTAATTATTATATAGTTTACTATAATAATTATATATATATATATATATGTTTTACTAAAAACAAATTGTGATACACGACGTGTAGTCTATATGTACACGTCGTGTACCTAGGCTTTATAAGCCGTGGACAACCCAGCTTTAGGCCATGTCATGCGGAGCCCCCTATTCTTCCCATTTTCTTCCCCCATATGACACCTGAACCCTACTCCCAGATCCGTTGATTTCGTTCGTTTCGGATTCTGATTTCTCTTGCATTGCGATTCTCGGTCCAGGTACGCCCTTCTACACCCTCTCTTTCAAGTTATTAGAACCATTTAGGGTGATTTTGGATTATCCGACCATTAGGCTTCTGCGGTACACGGCCACGATATGAAGAACACACGCCGTGTACTTTTGTACATGGACACACACAAAATACTTCGCAATTTGAATATACATGCTGTGTATGTTTGGTACACACCGTATACCTTTTCCCCATCTTGCCAGGGTATCTTTTTGCACACAGAATCACACATCATTTTTATCAACATGGCGTGTGTGTTCAGTACATGCCATGTATGACATTTCTTTTTGGCCATCCGTGTGTAGCACTTCACACGGCCTCACACACCATGTTCAAGTACACGGTGTGTGTGTTCAGTACACGTCGTGTATTACATTTCTTTCGATCAGCCCGTGTATATCCCCCCACACGGCCATGTTCCTCTGGTGATGCACACACCATGTCTGATCCATACACGATGTGTCATTTACTATTAGAACTGTTAAAATTATGGTCGTGTCTTTTCTGATACACGACCATATCCACTTTGCATGAACACAGCGTGTATGTTCGGTACACACCGTGTATCCTTTCCTGGTCTACCTTATTCTCCCTCAGTATGTTTATCCAGAGAAGACGGGATGCTATAAAGGTTTCACTACACGCCGTGTACTCTGGTTGTACACACTGTGTAATTTTATTTTTCAGTTTTCTCACATTTTCTTTTTTTTCTTTTCTTTTCTTTTTCTTTTGTTTGTTTTTTCTTTCTCTTTTAGGTTATGGCAGACTGAGATCCTTCCCATGGGAAGCGGCCCGACTCCACCACAGAGGTAGAGAGGCCCATTTATCGTTGGATCTGACTCCGACCTTCGATGCAGCCCGACCTAGACGCTCCAGTCTACAAGATCCCTCTGTTGGACATCCTTCCACCACCCACTACCTCAGCGGAGGCTGGGCCTAGCACAGCTGCCCCTTCACCACCCTGTCTGGTGCCTCCTATCTCCATCATTTCTTCTCCATCGTTTGTCACACTTCTTGTTCCCCCTTCAGTAGCTGATGGCCCCACATCGACTGATTCATCCAACAGGCCTCCGTCTACTTCAGTAGATCCACCCCCAGAGTCATCTCCTGCTGCTGCACCTCCACCTGGGCCGGGACCTGCAGATATTCCCTACTCGTGCAAGGTGTTCCCGGTCATCGACTTGGAACATGATAGGATCCAGCGCTTCTCTCTCCATCTGATTCCATTTAGTGGCCTCTACCTAGAAAGCAGTATTCCTCAGCAGCTAGGAATCTAGGGAGAGTTAGAGGATCTCCTTGGATACACTCCACTGCTCTCTATTTTCCATTCAGCACTCCTATATTCTGCAATTTATTTTTGGAGTTCACTACCTCATTCGAGTTCGACGGATCTGAGTACCGGGAGACACCTGGTGATGCGGTACCCGTGGTTCAGTTTTGGCTAGGAGGCTGACGATTTTCCCTTACCATGATCGAGTTTGGCCAAGGGTGTAGTTTCTACCCCCATCTCATCACCCCACCCCATGTTTCTACCCTGACCAAGCCCAAGAGCTCTGAGATCATGGCTATGTGTCGGGAGATTGCTGGGCCTGACCACCGCTACACCCCTACCTCGCAGAAGAGTACCCTTATCATTGACCTCATCCTTCGTTTTACCCACTGGTGCTTTAGCGCCATTCCTTTCCCCCACCATGAGGATATGGGGGTCATGACCGATCGTTACATGGATCTCCTTACCTTTGTCATCTGGCAGGACTACCCGGACCTCCCTTACCTCACCACCTCCTACTTCCATGCCATGTTTATCGGCCATCAGGGAAACCTGAACGGCGAGTTTTACACCACCTGCCTTTCCCATCACCTCGAGGTCTTTGAGCCTTATCTACCCCATGACCTCTTAGGTTCACCCCAGCAGATGAACTATCTCATGCTTATTCTCATGGGATTGGTCCGGAAGTAGGGGTGCCTATGTCCTTACCCAGGCTTCACCCCGCCCACCATCTGACCCTCCTTCACCCGCCAATGAACCTCCTACCCCTCCTTCCCCACCCCCTCCAGCTTCCCCACCCCACCCCCCTTCTACTGACCCCACTTCTTCTGGCCTCCCTTCTTCTATACCACCACTATCCCCCCTACCCCCGCACCCTCAGTCGATCTCGCCCTTTCCCTCTGCCTCGATACGATGGAGTATCATTTGGTTCATATCGACAACCACCAGGACTGCCTGGAGCAGATGTTGGGGCTTATTCTTCAGCATCTTGGTATTTCACTGCCCCCGCCACCTGCCTCTGACTCAATTCCTGGCCCTTCTGCTGCTGCTCCACTACCCTTTCCTACACTATCCATGGATTCTATTCTCCTATCTACTACGGGCCCAACTGCTGATGCTACTGCTGTCACAGCTGCTACCATTCCAGGGGGGATGTCGAGCTTCCTATACCGAGTCCAGCACCTGTTGCTCCTACTTCTACAGCATCCCTTCCAGGTGTAGATTCCAAGCCTCTAGTTTCCACGGCTCCTGAGCCTTCTCTTCTGGATGGTTCTGTACTGGATGATGCCTCTTATGGGGCAACCCCCTGACTGGTTTTTGGGACACTTTCTTTTCATTGTATATATATTTTTGTGATATTTTTTTCTTGTGTCTTTTGTGTATGTTTTCAGTGTTCTCTTTATTCCCCCCTCATAGGTACTTTGGCACGTTTTGGGCTGCACTTTTACATCACATTCCATTTTTCAATGCCTCAACACGAGGGGATTATTCATTTTCCATTGTTTGCTTCTCTTTATTAGTTTACTTCTTTCCTTACTTTCCCTCAGTCCGGTCCACTATTGTGTCCCCACCTTTCCTTGTTCCTCTTTTTGGGCACTTGGTGGACCACGTGTGGTATTAAGTATGGGGGGCATCTCTTAACCTATTTATTCTTTTCCCTTTTCAGATTATAGGAGACATCATTATTAGAAGATATATTTTAATATGTGAGGACATTTTTTGTTAATCATATTTTTAAATAATAAGCTGAAAGTGGTAAATTTTAAAAAATTGTATGTTAATTTTGGTTTGTAAGTGTTTTAAAATGATTACTGATATAATTTAAATTACAACTTGTAATCCTTGGATAATTACATCGATCAGACTAATCAATTATTTGCAAGTCATGACCTGGTTGTCTCTTTATTTGTTTTTACCACTCCCGAGAGGTATTCTAAACCCTTTGTCATATTCTTTCTAATACCCTCTTTCTTGAGAGATTATTAGAATATACATAACTAACAGAATTTGCAAGATTTATTTTCCAAACATGAGGAATTTTTGAGTTACATTAAAATGATTGAGGCATTATATTGTTTAAACCTCTTTATCTTGAGACCTACCCTACATTTTATCTTCGTGAATCCCTTAGAGACCATGAATAGACTTTATAGGAATCCATAATACAATACTATTTCCCTTACTACCCTAATTATTTTATGATTTTTCATTATTATTCATTTGAGCTCAAAAGAAGGGATTGTCAACACATGGCATAATTTCTTGAATTGTCAAGAAATTAAGTATGGGGGAAAGCCTCTTAATCATTTAGAGAAAAAAGGGTTCCAAAACTCTATTCGTGGAAATTATGAGAGGTCCCCTTTGTTATATACTAAAAAAAGTACAAACAAAAGGACCTTATACTCACTTGTTGGTTTGTAAACCCTACCTACTCAACTAAAGGAGATGGTGAGATCATTTCATCTTGTTGGGGACGTTTTTACATTGAGATTAATTTTGAATATCATGAATTATTATTTAAAGAATTTAGCCTCTTCTTTCAAGACTTAGAGTTATTTTCACATCTTTACCTACCAACCTTTAGCCATAGAAACATCTGATCCTTATTGAAAATCCCTCATGATTTTGGCAAGTCAATTTTTCTGAAGTGGAGAACTAGATTTCTTGCAAACCTATGTATAGAGTGTATATATATTTGATTAAGAAAAACTTTTATTTAAAAATTTCTTGAGTGTTGAGTATATTATTGGTGAGGTAAATCATCAAGTGGATTGCTTATTTTTGAAAGGTTTAAACATGTGTTAAAAAAGATGAAAGTAGTTAAATTGAAATTATATACGAGGCATGATTAGAATATCTCCTGGATTGAAACTGTTTTGTATTATTTTTGAAATTTTCTCCTAAAACTTATTATTTACATTTATTATTAACTGAATTCCTTCCTTTTAAAATATATACTCTTTTAATTAGATGTTGATATTTTCTTAAGGGCAAGCAAATGGCTAAGTATGGGGGAGTTTGATGCACCCAATTTGTGTATACATTTTCATATACTCTATTGACAAATAAGAACAAGTTTTCAGAAATTACCTACTACTTAGGGAACAAATAATTTGATTTTGGTGATCTTGTTCATTTCCAGGAGATTTATGGCCAAATACACAAAACAGGGAAGAACTGAGCAAAAAATTACAACTACACGGCGTGTACTTTTTCTACACGCCGTGTACATTCAAGATCAGACACGGGTTGACCAGGACAAGTACATGCCCAAGTAACCAGAAGTCGATACACGTCGTGTTCACACTATACACGCTGTGTATACCATTCTAGAAGAATTTGGTGGACGAGAAGAGTCTACACGCCCATGTGGCCGGCTGAAGGGGACACGTCATGTTCCACTAATACACGTCGTGTATACATTTATAGAAGTGGATGGTGAACAAAAAATGAGACTACACACCATGTATAGAGACGCTACATGTCGTGTACATTCACCTACCAGGAGGCGCTGTGTTCCAAGTCAAAGATGACGTGTTAGGCCACCTACCAGTGGAGAAAACGAAGGCAAAAATGCGTTGACAAAAGTACACAGCGTGTACTTTTTCCACACTCCGTGTACTTATTTTTTCTATAAAAGGAGGCCTTGGCCTCCGGACCAATGAGAGTGTGTGGTGATATTATGTGGAGAAAAGGTTTGAAGTTCTGAAGGAGAGACGCTCTGTCATCGTACTACCGTCATTCCACCGTCTACCGAAGAATCATTTCCACCTCGATGTTTTAAGTATGATCACATTAGGTATCAAGAGTCTTGTGTTTATCTTTATCTCCATGTGTAACTAAACACACAGTGTGTTGGGGTTGTGGGAAATGATGAGTTTTAATTTAAATTAAGTTGTTATGAATGTGTTTGTTTTACTAACCTCTTTTTATTCTTCTTAAATCATTTCATCTTATCACGGGAAATTTTGTACCATACCAAGGGAATAATTTTTAGGGATTCAAAAGAATAATACCTATTAATAATTTTATGACCATTAGAAGTAATCGTAAACTCAAAATGGACTAATCCAAATAAAGATCTGTTAAATACTAACTACCGGACCAAGGAGTTAGTTACTTCATCTCTAAATATAAAGTTTACCGGACCAAGGAAACATTATTAAAAATTAAACCCTGAGTGTTGGGTTATCATGAACAACACAACCTCATAAGAAATTTTATTTAATAAACAACTTCTCATTAACCCATAACCCTAATGCACATCTTTCTTTATCTATATCAAAATCAATTTTCTTGTATTTTACTTTTATTCTGTTAAGCAATTTGTTAAAAGAAACTTAGAACCAATTGTTATTTTTATCCAAACAACAACGATCAATTATAAATTCTGAAAACTTCATTAAAAAAAATACAAACTAAGTTAAACAAGATAAAAATAACTCCTTTTCCTTATGGATCGGCCCCTTACTGGTGCTATACTTATTAGGGTAAAAATAATTTGGGACACCGATAATACACCTTCAGTGAAATGACTCTCCACTAATACTGGGATGGAAAACTGATCCTCAAAATGAAGTATACAATCTTAAGAGAGAGACCAACCAAAAATGGTCTCCCCACAATAAGGGGTTTCTTAAATTCATATGAACTTATCATCCTATTTCTAACTCTATAGAATAGACTCTATGAGAGATGATGATAACTAAAAACTATTCAGAACCACACTTGAAACATCCTCCTAAGAATCTATATGCAACTGAATGAAGATCCCCATAAGTTTTCACTCTTCCTTTGATTCCATAATATCCTACAATAGTATTTTCCTACTAAGAGTGTATGTAATGACATTACCCTTCCCTGGGGTCTAGGCGATGTCAAAGTCAAACCTATAAATGTATTATACCCCATCGTCTCTGTCTGAGATTCAAGTACTTATGAGAAAAGTTATAGCTCAAACTCTTATGGTAATAAAATACTATGTACCTCTCCCCAAATAGATAATGACACTAACACTTAAACGCATGCATAACTGTGAAAACTCTAAATCATGAGTGGGGTAATTATTCTCATGCGTTAAAAGATGAAAAGAGTCTTAAACAACCCCATTATTATCCTATATAAGCACACAATCCAAGATAGTGCCAAAATCATCACAAAAAACCATATACCCCTTACTGGGATCAAGTAAGATCGGAATAGGTGTCGATATCAGAATTCATTTTAGCTCATCGAAAGAAGACTAACACTTTTCATCCCATGTGAATTTCAACCCTTTCCTGGTAAGATCAATCAAAAGTGATTCAAAAATTGTAAAATCCTTAATGAACTATTAGTAATATCCATCAAGACCAAACACTATTTAAAATCCCACCTACACCAATGCCCCTGTCCCAATAGTTTCAAAAGGCCATTGGGATAGGGATTTATTGTAATATTTGGTGTACTAGAACCAACTGTTTGTACCTTGATTACATGGATATTTAATTTATTTAAATATTAAACATCTTATTACATATTTTTCATTGTTCTACATTACTATGATGTAATAATGTCCTAGATTATTTTTTGCATTGATAAGTTCATGGCAGTTCCCCGCTATGATGAGAACCTTGAAATTATATAACAATAATCTTAAAAATAGTTTTGCAGTCGTATGACATACTATGATGGGAAACATAGTATATAGACCATAAAGTGTGAGTAATCGTAAGCAGACAAGACTTCCTCTCATGAAGTTCTCACCTGGTAATCTCCAAGATGGGAGATTATGAGAACAGACCCACTAGTAGAAATTCCATATGTTTGGTATCATCGGATATTCCTATTTGCGGACATGTATAATGGTCCTTAGACTTTAATATTATCATTAATATGTGTCACGACTCATGCACTTTGATTTACTGACGAAAACCATCACACCATATGATGGCGGAAAGTAGGGTATGGTGGGTGTGTCACAAGTGACATGTTATTAATGGATAAGTCGAGGAAGGATTTGTCTCTTCCATTTATGGAGGTTTATATCTCGGCCCTATAATTGAAATAGAACTGTCACGTGAAATTCCATAGTCATGGTGTAACGATGAGTTTATTTTAAATAGTAAAAGAACGATGTATCAAGAATAAAGTTTGATGTCACTATCATGAAACCAGCTTGATAAGATATTGAGATGAAGGGATTATATTACACAGTGAGCATTCGTATGTGGATGTCATTATTGCGACTTTACGTTCTTTATCTGGGTGCCTCGACCCATTGCTATATAGTACTCATGGACTTTAGGCAAGCCTACCTAATGAAAACTAGAAAGAATCCTAGAGAGTTACACACTAAGTGTTTTTGGTGGTCTTGATTAAATTCTATTTGAAATTAATTAATGAAATAAATATTATTCTCAAGACCGTGGAATAATTTTATTCAAGTAAAAATTATTTCATAAATTAAATGAAATATATTTTTTTATTTTATTGAACATTTAATAAATATTTATTTACTAGTTTGTAAATAAAATATTTATTTAAGAGAATAAATTATTTATTTATTTATTCAATTTTTCAATAAATGGAAGTGGAGTTCAAGCGGACCAAGGATGGTTCGGTAGTAAAATAATTATTTTCAAGACAGTAAATAATTATTTAACTAGTTGGCAGAAGTTAAAATAATAATGATGCTGCTATTATTTTTTGATGTGGAATTTTATTTATAATTTTGTTTTGTGCAAGTTGGATCACTATAAATAATGATGCAGTATTATTATTATGAGCATGGGTTTTCTCTAAGTTCATGAATGTATTTAATTTTTGTTATGAAATTAAATATTTTAACTGAAGTTCCATGCATATAAATGGACAAGTATGTCTATTATTCCATAGAGAACACACCGCACGCTTGGTGAATTGAGAATTGTTGATCTAAACAATTTCTCTCTTGAATCCTCTTCTTCCCCCTCTCAAGAATGAGAGATGTTCTTCAATACCGAAGCACAAGTGATTAAGAACGACTAATGCAAGACACTCGCTTCACCGCTCTAGCTCCCAGATAATGATTGGTGTCGATCAGAGGTCATCGAAGCACGTGTGTATCACCTCTGTAGGGATTTTAGTTTAGATCCTCACAAGCACAACAAGACAATCTGAAAGGGTCATTCCGAATGATCAACATCATCAACGAAGAAAGTTTCGAAGAACCAAGTATCCTTTTCTTTGTGAAATTATTTAAATTAATTATATACATGATGTGAAATATCCTCTCTAAAGGTTTTGGGCCTCTTCCCTCTTTATCTAAATCTTTGATTCTATTCTGTGGAGACTGGCATTCATCATCGTATTGATCCCAGAATAATTATTGATCGTGGTAAAAATTAAAGTTGGGTGTCGGCCCAACCATGCTTCCACTGCGCCCAGAACCTACAAGTGGTATCAGAGCGAGTTTCATCATCATTTATAATTATTTAATTATCCTTGATGATTTCCACTTTAATAATTTAGTTTTTCAATTCAAGGTTTAATCGTTCTTGTAATCTGAGATTTCAAGATATGTTCTTCATTTTTTTTCGTTTCTCACAAATTTCACTAAAACAAATAATTTTTGGATTAAAATTAAAATGAGGAACTCATTAGGGGGCCCCGATGATTCTTTCAAGGTAACACGAAAGTACACGCCGTGTAATTCAGACTACACACCATGTAGCCGTGTATAGCCCATCGTGAGTAATTCAGAAATTACTCAAGTTGTGTGCATTTATTATACGTGGTGTAATTAATTTTACACCGTGTGTTGACCAGGACAGATAGACACATGCTTATTGGATTACACACTATGTGGCCCACTGGACACAGCATGTAGTCCCTTCGGGTTAGGGGAAAAGTCGTGTATCCCATACATGGATTGAGTCGACTGGTAACCGTGTAATGCGGAGACAACACGGTGTGTATCCCACTGTACACGTCGTGTACTCCAAAGTTTTTGAAGTACACCTCACACGCTGAGTCCCTAGGTGTGTACTTAGGGAAAGACGGTGAAGGTAGTACACGTCGTGTAGTCATAACTACACGCCATGTACTTTACCAAATTATGTAGAATTAAAAAATTAATTTATGCATAATGTTCGATCTGCATATCATGTATAAATAGTTATAAAAGTTGTTACTCTATGAATTGAAGCATCTTGTATTCCATATGTTATAAGAGTAAAATAGTATATTAATATAATACATGTTGGGTAGATTCGAATGGGTATTCACCAGGTTACCTCCAAGGTGCATTTATGTACAAGGATGATAATCTCAAGGAAATTCAAAAAATTATTAAGATAAAAGGATTGATTAATTAAAGATAATAATTAATCGATTCGAGCACAATTTATCTTAATAATGATGATTAAATAATTGAATGATATTTTTATTAAATGCATAACTTGTTGTATGTATGTGTATGATCATGAGCTAGACCAGACCATGTATTTGATTGGTTTGCCTTTTAATTTATTTGTTAAATTAATTGTTGGCCTGTGCGCCATATCTCCTCATTAATATGTAGGTCCTACGTGCCCATGGTTTCTTTTATGTAAACCCCCTTTTACCCCTCACCTTCATGTGAGTTAAAAGCATATGTATTGGATGGAGCTCCCAAGCTAGTGGAGGTGTTTCAAGCTAGATCCAAGATGAGACCAATCCCAGGAGATACAAAGGGGGACAGGTGAAAAGCTGTAAACACGAACCCAAAAGGTTCAAGGTGTTTCTCCCCTAAGTCAGGGTTAGTTTATCAAATGAGAGATAAACTAACCATTAGAAAATCTCATGATCATTCCCATTACTTAATTTTATTTTTGTCAGTTTCATAGTTTATCATTATGGATGTGTTGTCACGAACACATAATTAATGAATTAAATAATTATGTAAGATAGAACTAAAATAAAACAGGCTTATGCGTAAATATTATCAAGTCATGGTTAATCACTTAAGTAAGTTCCAATTAATATTAACAATCATGTGATAAAGATAATAATAAATTTAATCATAAGAGATAAAAATCCCTCAAATAAAATATTAAGTCAGACCAAGCCTTCCGTTACTTGATTAAGGGCAAGACTCAATAAAACTATGTGTTTGAACAACCCTTGTTGGGACACTTACTTTTATAAAGGAATACCTTATGAAAGGTTTCAGGTTTTTTTAACCATATTGCATCAAGAGGAGTATCCCTTGCTAGACTTGGTGTAATACTAGAGGTAAGAGTTGAGGAAATCCAAGTCAGGATTTTAGGATTGGGGAGTCCACACAACGGATCAAGGAACTACAAGCCCATAGTTGGCAAAGACCTACCTACCTAAATACCTTCAAATATCTTGACCAACCCCTTTTGGGGTTATGTGAAGGGGAATATGGATCTTTTCCACTAGAATGTCATGGAAACTGAACATTCCAAGTTCAATGGTGAGGGCCATTGGGACTTGATAAAATAGTGGGAGACTTAATAAAATTAATTTATAATTTCTCATAAAATGTAATCAAGAAAATACTAATGATCTGCTCTTTTAATTGTAGAATAAAATGACGATCTCTTCAACCACACTATACCTGTGATCAATTATGGATAAAGATAACATCCTCACCGGTAGTAACTTCTAGGAATAGTTTAGACACCTTCGGGTTATTCTACACCATGAATGGAAGTCTTATGTGTTGGAGTCAACATTACCTAATCCACCTGCCAAAGAGGTGAATGATCAAGATTTCTTTGTCTATGATCAACATATGAATGATGTGGTCGACATTAAATGTTTGATGTTATCATCTATTTGTAGTGAGTTCATAAAGTCTCATGAAAATATGGATGCTTATAGAATACTCAAGCACCTTCGTGGTCTTTACCAGGAGAGAGAAAGACATGAAAGGTTTGATATCTCCAAGGCAATATTTCATAGTAATCTTGGAGAGGGTTCCCCAGCTGTACCTCATGTAGTCAAGCTCATTGGATACATTGATCACCTAGAGGTTCTAGGGTTTAAACTCCCCGAATAATTGGGCATCGATCTCATTCTCGCATCACTCCCTCAGAACTTCTCTATATTTGTTATTAATTTAAATATGAAAAACATTGAGAAGTCTCTATCTGATCTTATTATCCTTATTCACCAAGTGAACAAAGATATGAAGCATGACAAGCCTTCTGTTCTTATGGTGAATAAGAGTAAAGGAAAGGCGAAGAGCTTTAAGCCCAAAGATTATTCATGGCCTTCTAAGAAAAAGAAGATAATATGGGAGGCAAGGGAATAATTGGATGTTTATTTAGCATGTGGAAAGAAGGGACACTAGAAGAAAAACTTCACCCAACCTAAGAAGAATGGGGAAGATTCGAGTGAATTTTTTATCGAATGAAATCTATCTGTTTCTACAAATTGGGTGTTAGATATAGTTTGTGGTGCTCACATATGTGTCCAAATATAGGAACCAAGTAGATTCAAGAAGATTGACTGAGGGGAGTTAGATCTACGAGTAGCCAATGGAGCCAGACTTGATGTTATAGTTGTCGGGGACTACCACCTCATGTTGCCAACTGGGGTGATCTTGGTGTTAAAGGGTTTTTATTATGTGTCATCTGTTACTAAAAACATTATTTCTATATCCAGATTAGATATAGATGGATTTTTTTTCAAGTTTGGAAATGAATGTTGATTCTTTTACAAAGATAGCATTTTTTGGTAGGGCACATTTATACAACAGTATTTACGTGTTGGATTACAAAAACCAAGTAATGGAAATCGATAACAAAGATACTTCACATGAATTATACCACACCCAGCTTTGGCATCACCGGCTAGGTCATGTAAATGAAAAACACTTGAAAAAGTTACATCTAGATGGATATTTAGATTCTTTTGAACTAAAACCACTTGGCGTGTGTCATTCATGTTTACAAGGCAAAATGACCAAAGCCCCATTTAGTAGGAAAGGTGAAAGGGCTAAAGAGCTTATTGAATTGGTTCATACCGATGTGTGTGGACCATTTCCAGTTGATGCAAGGGGAGGGTACTCATACTTCATAACTTTTACTGATGATTTTAGTATATATGGATATATATACTTAATGAGGTATAAGTTGGATTCTTTTGATAACTTCAAAGAATACAAGAATGAAGTTAAGAACCAGATTGGTAAGAAGATTAAGAAACTCCACTCAAATCGAGGTGGATAATATCTTAATCAATACTTCATTAATTGCTTATAGGAGTTTCAGATCTTATCCCAACTCACTCCTCCTTACATGACCCAATGGAATGGTGTGAGCGAAATGAGTAACCACACCTTGTTGGACATGGTGAGATCAATGAGGAGTCATGTGAGTCTTCTATTATCCTTTTGGGGATATTCGTTACAAAAAGTGGCACACATACTAAACCAAGTACCAAATAAATAGATAAATGGTATTACATATGATTTCTGGAGTGGAAATAAAGACATGTTATTGAATTTACATGTGTGGGGAAGCGATGCATTTTTTAAGTCCTCTTTAGGTAAAAAAACTTTCACCCCAAGGCACAAAGTGTACCTTTATAGGATACCCCAAGGAAACAAGGGGATATTACCTATACAACCCCTCATAAAAAAAGTTTATAGTGGAAAGACACACCATATTCCTTGAGAGGGATCACATCTCCAAAAGATATAGTGGGAGTGAGATAGACTTTGATTAAGTCGAGGCTCAAGGTACACAAGAGTTGGAACAGTATTAGATTCCACAAAGCCTCGTGGAAGAAAGAACTGTTCCAGAGAAAAAAGAACTTCATAGGAGTACAAGATAGGTTAGAGAACCAAAATGGTATAGTTTTTTAGTTACCTAAAGAAGGTGACTCATTATTAGTTGATAATAATGATCCTCTAACCTACAAGGAATCAGTAAGTAGAACCGATGTTGACAATTGGCAAGAAGCATTGAATTATGAAATGGATTCCAATGTACCAAAACCAAGTCTGGATTTTGGTAGATCCTATAATTGATGTAAAGAATGTTGGTTGAAAATGGGTATTCAAGAAGAAACTAGACATGGAAGGACAAGTCAATACCTATAAGGCATGATTGGTTGCAAAAGGCTTCAAGCAGCGTCAAGGAATTGACTATGAAAAAACCTTTTCACCAGTTTCAATGATTAAATTCATCAGAATTATATTGGCCACTACCACTTACCATGACTATGAGATTTGGAAAATGGATTTCAAAAAAGTATTCCTTAATGCGAACCTTCGGGAAGATGTCTACATGACACAACCTGAAGGTTTTATGACTCCAAAGGATGCCAATAAGTTTTGCAAGTTGGAGAAATCCATTTATGGATTAAATCAAGCATCTAGGTCATGGAACATTCATTTTGATGAATCCATAAAAGAATTTGGATTTATCAATAATGAATATGAGCCTTGTGTCTACAAACGGTTTAGTGTAAGTGAGTCATTTTTATAATAGTATATATTGATGACATATTACTTATTAGAATCGAGATACCATTCTTACAGTCTGTTAAGGAATGGTTGAATCAATGCTTCTCCATGAAGGAATTGGGAGAGGCATCATATATTCTTGGGATCAAGATCCATCATGATAGATCCAAGAGATTGTTGGGCCTAAGTCAAAGTACATACATTGATAAGATATTGAAGAGATTCAGTATGGAACAATATAAGAGAGGATTGTTGCCAGCGTCACATGGCATTCATCTTTCCAAGAAAATGTGTCCTCAGACACATGAAGAAAGAGAGATAATGTAAAGGACTCAATATGATTTAGTGATTGGATCAGTCATGTATGACATGCTATGTACTAGGCTAGATGTTGCCTATGCATTGAGTGCGGTAGGCAGATATCAATCTGACCAAGGTGACCCCCATTAGATGGCAGTAAAGACTATCCTTAAGTATCTAAGGCGTACTAAGGATATGTTTCTGGTTTATGGAGGAGATGAAGAACTAGTCATAAGAGGATATGAAGATTCTAGTTTCTAGACTGATCAGGATGACATGTAGTCACGGACGGGATACATATTCACTTTGAATGGAGGTGTTGTGAGCTGGAAGAGCTCAAAGCATAGTGTGGCTGCAGATTCTATAGCAGAGTCTGAGTATATCGTAGCTTCTGAGGTAGCTAAAGAAGCAGTTTGGATGTGAAGATTTATCCAAGATCTAGATGTGGTACCTAGCAGTAAAGATCCCATCACACTCTATTTTGATAATACTGCAGTGGTGGCTCTCGCAAAAGAACCAAGGTCACACCAGCGGACAAATCATGTACTTCAGAAGTATCATCTCTTGAGGGATTTTTCTCAGAGAGGTGATGTTGCGGTGAGAAGTATTTCCATATAAGACAACGTGGAAGACCCCTTGACTAAATCATTGACTCAGTAGAAACATGGTCATCATGTGAGGTCTAGCAGACTGAAAATCGTAATCAGTTGTCTCTAGTCCAAGTGGGAGTTTGTAAGAGTTGGTGTCCTAGAACCAACTATTTTTACTTTGATTACATGGATATTTAATGTATTTAAATATTAAACATATTATTACATATTTTTCATTGTTCTGGATGACTATGATGTAATAACGTCCTAGAGTATTGGTTTCATTGATAAGTTCATGGCAGTTCC
The DNA here is from genome assembly GCA_963277665.1 of Viscum album. NCBI lineage: Eukaryota > Viridiplantae > Streptophyta > Magnoliopsida > Santalales > Viscaceae > Viscum > Viscum album. The sequence goes on along the minus strand of OY728158.1, from coordinate 1,699,395,976 downwards.
CTGCTATGATGAGAACCTTGAAATGCTATAACAATATTCTTAAACATAGTTTTGTCATTGGATGACATACTATGATGGGACACATAGTATACAGACCGTCAGGTGTGATTACTCATAAGCATACAATACTTCCTCTCATGAAGTTTGCACTTGGTAATCTCCAAGATGGGAGATTATGAGAATAGACACGCCAATAAGAATTTTTCATGTTTGGTTTCATCGGATATTCCTATTTGCGAGCATATTTAATGGTCCTTATACTTTAAGATTATCATTAATACATGTCACGACTTGGGCACTTTGATTTACTGACGAAAACCGTCACACTATATGATGGTGGGAAGTAGGGTACGCTGGGTGCGTCATGAGTGACATGTTATTAATGGATAAGTCGAGGAAGGATTTGTCCCTTCCATTTATAGAAGCTGGTATCTCGACCCTTTGATTGAAATAGAACCATCGCACGAAATTCCATGTCCATGGTGTAACTATGAGTTTATTTTGGATAGTCAAAGAATGATGTATCAAGCATAAAGGTTGATGACATTATCATGAAACCTTCTTGATGAGATATTGAGACAAAGGGATTATATAACACAGTGAGTGTTCGTATGTGGATGTAATTACTGTGACTTTACATTCTTTATATTGGGTGACTTGACCCGTTTCTGGATAGTACTCTTAGACTTTATGCAAACCTGCCTAATGCCAATGAAAAATAAACCTAGAGGGTCACACACTAATTGTTTTTTGTGGTCTCAGTTAAATTCTATTTGAATTTAATTAATAAAATAAATATTATTCTCAAGACTATGGAATAATTTTATTCAAGTTAAAATGATCACATAAATTAAATAAAATTTATTTATTTATTTCATTTAATATTTAATAAATATTTATTTACTAGTTTGTAAATAAAATATTTAATTAAGAGAATAAATTATTTATTTATTTATTCGGGTGTTCAATAAATGGAAGTAGAGTTTGAGCAGACCAAGGCCGGTCCGGTAGTAAAATAATTATTTGCAAGACGGTAAATAATTATTTAACTAGTTGTCACAAGTTAAAATAATAATGACACTGATATTATTTTGTGACATGGAATTTTATTTATAGTTTCATTTTGCGTAAGTTGGCGTGCCATAAATAATGATGTGGTATTATTATTATGATTATGGGTTTTCTCTAAGTTCGTGAATTTATTTCATTGCTGTTATGAAATTAAATATTGTAACTAAATTTCCATGCATATAAATGGACAAGTACGTCTATTATGCCATAGAGAACACACCTCACACTTGGTGAATTGAGAATTGTTGGTCCAAATAATTTATCTCTTTAATCATCTTCTTCCCCCTCTTGAGAATGAGAAACGTTCTTCAAGATTGAAGAACAAGAAATCAAGAACGACTGACACAAGACAATCACTTCACCGCGCTAGCACCCAGAGAACGAGTGGTGTTAATCGGAGGCCATCGAAGCACGTGTGGATCACCACTAGATAGATTCTATTTTGGATCCTCACAAGTGCAACAAGACAATCTGGAAGGTTCATTCCAAATGATCAACATCATCAACAAAGAAAGTACCAAAGAACCAGGTATCCTTTTCTTTATGAAATTAATTAAATTAATTATAAACATGATGTGCAAGATCCTCTCTAAAAGTTTTGGGCCTCTTCCTTCTTTATCTAAATCTTTGATTCCATTTCGTAGAGATTGGAATTCTTCATCGTATTGATCCCGGAATAATAATTGATCATGGTAAAAATTAAAGTTGGGTACTAGCCCAACCATGTTTCCACTGCGCCTGAAACCTACCCTTTATACATATGGTTTTCCCAATAGTTTTAGAAAAATGTGGGGATAGATTTCATTTTAGATAGGGTATCCCAATGGTTTTTTAAAACCATTGGGATAGATCAGACCCAATTACCCAGTTGTTGGCCTCTTTATTCCAAAATCACTCGGCCTAAATTTTTTCCAAACCAAGAGCTCCCACCTTCTTCCTAGCCTACGAACACTTTCTTCCAATGGGTGATCCATCCTATTTGAAGTAATTTTTTCTTCAACTTTAAATATGTAAGTTTTAGGTGATTTATATCTTCTTCCTCGATTTATTTTGTCTTTTTTCATTCGAGTTCCATTCTAATCTCCTTGATTTATATCTTCTATTCTTTTGGGTTTGTTTTATCCAATGTGTATTGTGATCCACTTATGTGATTGATTTTTTGAACTCACAATTCACAAAAGGTTATACACTTAAACATACCAATTGTGTGTGAATCTAGAAATTTTAGGAAAATAGTGATGCAAGAGATGAGGAAATGTTTTGAAATCCAACTTTAAATTGAAATTATGGTTATTATGGTGGTCGAAATCAATTTCTATGCATTCTGGTGTGTGTTCTATTTTTACATTGTGATTTTTTAGATCTTTAGGGAAATTATGGTGATGGTGATGACCATTTCTGCTGTAGATTTCATTGAAGAAGTGAGGTTGTGGTTGGATTGTCATGGGATGTGTTGAGGTATGGTTAGTGGTGAATGGAAGATGGTTGTTTTTGAGTGATGGTTATGTTGTGGTGGTGACTTAGTGGTGGGATGTTCTGGTGGTTATTACAATCTTGATGTGTTTTTTTGTGGTGGTGTTTTTGTAGTTTTATGGTGGCTATTAAATATGATTAGTAATAATAAAATGGGAATGACATCAGTTGAAATTAAATAAGTGTGGGATAGAATAAAATATGTGGTAATTGATTAACAAATTGAATTTTGATAAATGAGAATAAATGTGGGTGATGAAAAAAGGGGTTTTTCAATAAATATGGAATTAAATGGATATTAAATGGATCTTGGTTGATAAATTGGAAAATATAGAAATTGGTTGAATCTGTAAATGAAAGAGAGGAATTATGGGTTGTGTGTGGCTGTTTTGTGTAGTGAGTTTAATTTTGTGGTCCCAACAGTTGGTGGAAGATGTTGTGGAGTGATGTAGTAGTGATTGACAGTGTATTTAATGATATATACATGTTATATTATTATTTGAATAAAGATTTAATTTTTTCAGATCTATAATACTTAATAAATCGTGATATTATTATTTTTTATACATGTTATTATAGTTTGGGTTTTATTGTGAAATGATTTAGAGAAAATATAGTGATAATAGGGGATGTTTCATAACTATGATATAAGGACATCATTCACAAATATGGTCTTTATACAATGATTTTATATCATATCCACTATGTTTCACATAATATCCTAATTTAATCATTATTATCATGACCCACTAAATAAACTAAATTGAAATGAATTAATCAGACCCTAAGAAAACTAAATTGTACCAAATCGACCTAACTAGTCTTAAAAATAAATGAACTGAACCTATCAACTATTTAAACATTAAAACCCAACCGAACTAACAAATCCTATCAATATCATAACCAAACCAACTTGAATAAACCAACTAAATTGAATTTAAATGACTTGATTTGGACCAAGTAGACTTGAGTAGACCTGAACAACACTAAACTACATCAAACTGAACTAAAATAAAAATAAGTTAACTAAATTGAACCTAACTAAAAGGAATTCTATAATAATGATAAAAAATAGGCTGAGTTGAACAATCTTTAATAAAACTCATAGTTATTAATGGTGTGCACCATTGTACGCTATTGCACCATGGATAGTATTGGAGACCATTATACCTTGCGATGCATGTGCAATAGCCCAGTTGGGATGGTGCGGTGTGGCGTGCGCTATGTTATTCCATGGAATAGTGTGGCATTGCGTGTGCTATGGAGCCATCTTAATTTTTTTTTTTTTAACATTTTTAACTAGCCAACCTAAAACTTGTTAAAATTATTTATTATAACATTGTTTCTAGTAAAGTGAATCCCTTCTTCCTCCCTAAACTTTGTGTGACACATGGATCAAGTGTCATGAACAAGCACAACCAACAACTCTACCACTTCTTCAACATCCTTCCTGCAATTGAATTACAATGATTTTTTATTTGAATGGCTTAAGGTTATTTATTAACAATAGATTATTGTTAAAAATAAATTTTTCCTAAAATTTATAAAAAAAATATTTTATATTTTTATTATTACTAGTAATTTTGTTATCTAAATTATTATTTGTTATTATTTTAATATGATAATATGCCTTTTGTGTATTTCAAGCTAACATTTCCATGCATTGTGCACCCTACAATGTTCTTTTTCACCAAGTACCCTTTTCATCATTGTGCACCATGCATTGTGCACCATGCAATGTTCATTTTCACTAAGGACCCTTGTCGTCGTTGTGCACCATGCATCGTAAATTACTATAATAAACCCCTAATAGGCATGCACTGACCCAATCCAAATAAAATAACCAAACCAAACCCAACCAATATCATGTTATTATATTTATAATTGAATTCAATATCATGGGTTTATATTTATAGTATTTTGTTATATATATAGTATTTTGTTGTATTTTATATTATGATTCTCATATAGATTAGTGTGTAAGTTATGGTTTCATATAAAGTGAATAATTCTCATTTACATAAATATATTTTTTATTAAACTTAAATTTTATTTAATTGCTTTTATGAAATAACTTATAACAATTTTTTTACAGAATGGATAGAATTTGGATGTATGAAACCGATCGGATCTTAATAGATTTTCAAAATAATTTGGAGATATTTTTATATTTTTCATTTGAAAATGATTTAGATAGTGGTCACATACAATGATCATGTTATAATTGTGTTAGAATACCTTGGTTTATCCTTTAATAAGTTATCTACCATATAACTAAATATGGTTTTCAAACAAACTACTATGTGTGGTATCATAATGGGGAGAAAATATAATTTCAAAATTATGTTGATCTAAATGAGAGGACTGGATTGGAGAATTTGTTATATGACTAGTTTCTGCTTATTTTTCATCTTGAGAAGGAAAGGATATTGACCCAAAAAGACTTTGATATAATCACACAAGATGCGTCTAATGAAAATGATGATGTTGATAGGGTCAAAAAATTGAATGACACTTCCACGACTCTAGTATATCGGCAATATGGTAAAATGAAAACGCTAGAATTTTTAATCTGATTGTTTCATAGGAAAACCATATATAGTATTTCTAATACTTCCATCGATTACATTCTTACCTTATTGAAAGACTTACTTCTAGATAATATAGATATTCCCTCAAATCACTATATTTCATGGAAGTTAGTTGAGGAACTTGTTTTTTTTTTAAATTATGCTTGCCTGAAATATTGTAGCTTATTTTGGGAGGAAACCGCTAAACGAAATGATTTTATAAAATGTGTCTCATCCCGATGAAATCCAAAAGCTGATGGAACACCATCCTATATACCACATAAAGTAATGTATAACTTTTCATTGATACTCGGGCTCCAAAATAATTTCATGTATGATGAAATATCAATAAAAATGTAATGGAATGATACCAAGAGAAACAAGAATAATGATGAGTTGGTTCACCCTACAGATGGATTTTCATGGTAGATATTTGATGATCGATATCCTGATTTCACAGTTGATGTGCGTAATATGATTTTGGGTCTTTCATGTGATGGATTTAATCTATTTGGACATATTATTAATTCACACAGCACATGGCTAGTTTTCATACACATTTATAACCTTCCCCCATGGTTTTGTATGAAAAAACCTTTCAATTTCATGAGTATACTCATATCTAGCCCTTCTGATCCCAACAATGATATAGATGTATACATGAAACCTTTAATAAAAGAGTTGAAACTTCTTTGGGATGTGAGTGTGCACATACGATACATGTTTGAAAGACATATTTCATATGTGTGTTTCTCTTATATGGACGATCAATGATTTTCCTACTTATGTAATGATGTATGGATGGAGAATGAAGGGAAAACTATAATGTCCTATTTTATGAAGAATACACGATCCAAAAGACTGAAATATCATTGTAATTTTAGTTTTATGGTACATCGATGATTTTTTCCAATGGACCATTCATGTATAAATAATCATCGAAGATTTGAAAATACCATAGAGACCGACGATCCACCTCAGCATATGTCTGGAACTGATGTGCTTAATAAATTTTAAGATTTCATTTTTTCATTCAGGAAGGGTCAAATGAAATCTATAAAGAGGACGAATGTTTCCACTGAAACTTGTTACAATTGGAATAAGAAGAGTATCTTATTTGAGTTTCCTAATTGGTTAACCAATTTGTTACATCATTTCTTAGACATAATTCACATTGAAAAGAATATATGTGAAATGTTACTTTTAGTTTTTTTAAATTTCAAGGGAAAGAAAAAATATGATTTATGATCTCGGTGTGACTTGGTGGAATGGGGCATTAGACCAGAATTGAATCTTGTGTATATTAGTGAAAATAAATGGAAATTTCCATGTGTTTGTTATGTGATAAAACCTGTAGAAAAAAATAAATTTTTGGAATTACTAGAGACTATTAAAGTTCCTTATGGATATTCAAGAAACATATCAAAACAAGTCAATAGAAGAGAGTTGAATCTGAAATCATTGAAGACTCATGATTATCACATCTTTTTACATGAGTTGATTCCAATAGAAATATGTCATATTTTGTCCAATAATTTAAGGGTGTAAGTTATTCAATTGTGCCATTTGTTTATAGATCATTGTGATAATAAGTTTTCTAAGTCTTTCTTGCAAAAAAATATTGGCATAGGCACCATTAATTTTTTATGAGTTAGAGAAAATATTTCCTCCATCATTTTTCACATGCATGTTGCATATGACTGTCCATCTTCCAACTAAAATACTTCTCAAAAACCTGTTTATTTTCGTTGGATGTATCCAACTAAAAAAAATATGTACACATTGAAGTTTTATGTATGTAATAGGAATCATCCTGAATGTTCTATCATGAATAGTTACTTGGATCAAGAATCTATGGATTTATTCTCAATGTATTTTTTTGTTCTTACTATGAGAATGAACAGACCAATAAGAAATGAATAAGAACAGTATGAGAAAATTGAACCCAGTTTTCCATCACTTCCTCAAACAGGAGGAATTCTTGGATCATATACATTTATGACATTAAGCCTTGAAATTATAACCCATTGCACATTTTAATATAAATTATTTGATGTTGAAGGATGGGGAAAGTGATTATGAAGATGATTTTCCAAGATGTTCTTCTAAAAAGATACCATTAAAGGTCAATTAATTGAAGTTTCCTTTTAAGGGAAAGGGAAATAATTTCTCAAAATTCAAAAAGATAAGTTTTTTTATTTAAATCTTATGATGAAGAAAGTGATAATGATGATACTAAAGTTGAAACTATTGGATTAGTGTATCCCTCTTTGTTCAGCTGATGTCGGGTTGAATTCTTGCAACCCATACTATGTATTAGGCCGCAACTCTCACGAGTTGAGCTTCGTGGTGAGATCATTGGGGGTTTAAGGAGGTAACATGCCTTTGATATGAGGCATGAAGGCCCCCAGGCCAAATTTTAGGGAACTGTAGCAACTCTGACTGAATATAGCATAGCTGACTGGGCAACACTGACAGGGAACTATAGCAGTTTAATCTTTGGCATGACTACTATAGCATCTCTGAATTTAGATACATTGGTACTATATATCCACAGATTTATTACTACCAACCACTGTAGTAGCGTGGACTTGGGTGGTCGCAACACTGTAGTAGTGCAAACTTCTATCCATCTTTCACTATAGTAAAATAGATTTTTTGTGCGGTTAGTGGAATGGTGATTCATCCTCCTTATTAGATAATTTCTAGCTAGGGTTTCTATGTTGTGAAACTATGATATTATATCTATATTTTTGATCTTGAATCATAGTGAAATTTTTCCTCTCCATGGATGTAGGGATTATTACTGAACCATGTAAATCACTGTGTCCTATAAGATATTCTTCTCATTCTTTTCTAATTGTTTTATTTGATCTTTAATTCATCTTCAAACCTATTCTGTTGCTGTGATACCTGGTGTTTCTGCTATAGAAACTTCAAGTGAAGTGGTGGAGAATTTTTTAATCACAAAAGTTAATGACGATGAATTAATTGGTAAAAATGATAATGACGATGGAAAGTATAAAGAAACTAAAATGGAGTTTTTACTAAAGGGGAAGTTGAAGGATTATCTTTCAAAGAACTAAAAGTTTTAAAAAGAGAACCAAAGGATGAATAAAGTATCTCAAACCTCAAACAATATTCTTTTACCTTACTAAAAAAATTCAAATTTGTTGAATGAGGATAATACTTGAAGGTGATGCTCACTAAAGAGAAAAATTTAAAAGAGGATGTGGAATAGAAGTTTAATAAAAATAAAAATAAACATTAAAATTATTTTCAAAGGTTTTTAAATGTATAAAATCATATGAAAAATTTATGTTCAACTTTGAAAAGTTGATATAATAATTTGAAGAAACATCCGAAGAAAATTAAAAAATTATTGAAGCCTTTAAGAAGCTTTATGAGTGTATAAATCAGAAAAATAACCATTAAATGGGTTCCCAAGTTCTATTATTTATATAAGGAAAGATTGATAACATTCCAAAGATAATGGAAGTGAAGTTTTTATAAAAATAAGAAAAATTATATAAATATGGAAATTTTTGAAATTCAAACTTGAAAGAAAAATCACAGAAAAAAAAATTCAAGAAAAATATCTATTATAAAGGATAATATTCTAGGAATATCCCATAATTTTGGTTTGTAAAAAGTATTATCAATTAGAGGTAAAAAATCAAATGAACAGTGGGTGACATATTCTAGACAATATGATATCTATAGGAGATAATTTTCTTTTTATCACTACTGTTGGTGTTGTAGTAGATTTAGACATATGGAAAGGATATGTTAGTTTAATGGAAGATAATTTTATAAGTCTATAATATATGTAAGTCAATATTCAAGGTGGTTCCATCCTACTTAATGGAAATAATTTCGAATGAAATCTATATTTTTTGAAGTAATTATTGAAAATAAATTTTAGATGTTGAAAGAAAAATGTTTGTGTAGCATCATATTACCCTATTTCAGGTATTTACCTTCTATTTATTCATTTTCATCCTTATTTGGGTGTGTCATGGAATTCACAAGGATGAAGAGAATTTATTGGGGAAAATGAACTGAATTTCAGGGATGTATGTTGATTTGAATTAATGGATTTTAGGTATAAATGTGCTAATGGATTAGTGGGTTTATCCCTGAGTTCAGAGAACACCCGAGGTGGTTTGGTTTTTTATGTAAGAATATGCTATTTTTGTAGTCTGCTGGGAGATTACACATTGTGTAACTGGTTTACATGTTGTGTATTTGATCTCTAGGATCATGTCACGAGTTGAATATGCGACATGAAAGTTTACATGTCATGAAAATGATTTAGATGACGTGTAATGGAAAAGATTGGTTTTTGTAAAAAGATGATGGGTTTTTATCATATATGGACCCCTTGGATTACACTATGAGTGATGGGATTACATGCCATGTAAATATCACGAGGTTTGGTTTTTAGTTCACTGTATGAGTGATTCCTTATTCATTCAATGTGTAGACTCTTTTCTATTGACCCATAGATCTTCCCTCGATATTTTGGGAACCTCCACTCCTTCCAGATCGATTCGTTCAGTGTTTGATCTTTAGGGTTTTGTACAACGTCTCTCTAGGTAAGAGAATCCTTCTTCTTCGTCATTTCCTTTGATCATGGTAGCACTGTTGTGTTTCTCTATTGGATATGTTGGTTTGTGATGATAATTCATATCATTTCTTTTGAGATTCATTGTGTGATCTTACTATGGGGGTAGATCCTTTATTGGTTTTGGTTCGGTGGGTGTGCGTTCTTGCGGTATGGGTTGTTTCTTCCTCTTCACTGAACATTTTTCTAAATTTAATAAATTATATAATGTTTGGATTGATTATAGGGCCTCTATTGTCATTGTTGTGTTCTTCCTTGTTAGTGGATCCCATTACAGGTGCATGTGACCCAAGTTTGAGGTAGGTGGTTCTGTCATAAGCCTATGTTGGATGAACTGCATTGATCTGGTTTTGTTAAATGTTCAATAAAATAAAATGGCATGATTGATTGATATATTTTTGTTTGTGGAAATGGTTTTTTGATAAAATACAAATTTTCCTTGTTTTGTTAAATGATAAAGTTATTTTCAAAGCACTGTGAAATGGTTTTATGAAATGGGTTTCAAATCATGATTTTGATGAATTTTTTTGGAAAATAGATCAGATGGGAATCCTTAGGTACTTAGGTGAAAGGTTTATTAATAGTCCTCATCCATTTATTTCATCAAGGGGTCACTCATGGGGTGTTCCTCTGCTCCCTAGGCTTGTTGTTCTAGGGACTGGATAGACTTGTTGGGAGGGTTCATTTTCTAGGGTGTCCCTCTACTGCCTAGATTCGATACATATGTCTAGGGGATTGATGCACACAATTGTATATATTTTAAGTACAAGTGTGCTAGCTATCCTGACCTAGTTTGATTATTGACATGATGTTACCTATGATTTTCCTGTTTTGGCTATTTTGGCTTGTAGTGTTTGATCTTGTACTGCCATGGATTTGATATGATATGTGATGCATGATTTTATTTTCTTTGATATATATATATGACATTATTTGAAACCATTTACCTAATTTTATTTGTAAATGTGGAAAAAGGGAAAACTAAATGTTTTCTATGATTTTTATATAAAAAACAGAAACTTTTTATCATGCCTTTTTTCTTTAAATTTTTTTCATGTTTAGATTATTGTACAAAGATTTGTTATGGAACACTTGACTGGGATCCTACTAAGCCTGTTAGCTCACACCTTGTGCACCCCTTCGGTGGTGCATAGACCTTTGTATGTCTTTTGATACAGGGAAAGGCAAGGTGTTGTGGCGAGGCAGTGAGGTTTTTTGTTAGTTGATTTTGGGTTGTTAGTGGTGAGATGGTGGGAGTTTACATATGCTATCACCTGGATATTATTGGAGTAGCTGTTTTAGTTTTATCATCCTTTACAGTTGGAATTGTCTCTTAGAGATTGTTTTTCTACCTTTTAGTTGTATCACTTACATTATTTATTTTCCATTATGACATATATATTAATTTTTTATTTCACTGTCTCTCTCTGTTATATATATATATATATGTCATGTTTTCTACTTTAGGTTGGGATAAATCATTCCCTCTGGTTGTTGTTTGATACATGAGTGCTAGTTACCAACCGGTGAGGATTGGTAATGCCCTTCAGGTATGTGGTAATTTGGGATACGTGCCAGTTTGAGAGGCTATCCGGATTTATTTTGTCATAATTTGGTATTAGAGGAAGTTTTTTCCTCAAGAGTTCTTATCTTGGGATGTTTGGTATACTAGATATAAGATTGTCAGAACTTGAGAGGTAGGTAGCGCTGTGTGACTGTCCATATCTTACTGTGAAGATACTCAATTTACCATGAGGTGTTGGGATGTGTGTCTTTTATTTTGAGTTCTTGATCTTAGTCTCATTTTTTCTTATGGTTTTTTAGTTTGAACTGAGATTATTATATTTTCTAATCATTTCTTCTATTTCAGTGTGCAACAATATGCTTCCAAAACGTCTTCCATGGGTTCCTCAGAAGGGTGCATCAAATGATCCTCAAGGGAATCCACCTCTAGATCAGAATCTTATAGAGGATATCATGTGATCATTTCATGCTATTGATAAAAATGTTAAAAAATCTTAAAATGTAGTTGTTGGGGTATAGCTGAGAACTGTAGGAGAAAGAGGTCAATCATATGAGTTCTTGTGCGAGAATACACCATCCTTTAAAGGTATGAATGAACCTCAAGAGGAAGAGGATTGAATGGATAATATTGATCAGATCTTTGAATTTCTAGATACACCTCAGAGTATCAAGGTGAAGTGTGTAGCATTCAGACTTGAGGGTCCCATGAAGTGATGGTGAGATTCCATAGTGCAGGAAGATAGGCACATGGTCTTGGACTTGAAGTGTTTTAAGACTCTCCTCTTCCTAGAGTTTTTTCCAGATTCACTGATGATGGTGAAGTATCTAGAGTTCCTCTATTTATAGTAGGGATAGCATTTAGTGTCGATGTACACCAATCATTTTGCTAATCTAGTTCATTTTTTCCAAGAAGTAGTAAATAATGACCAACTTAAGGCTCAAAAGTACCTATACGATTTACAAAAAGATACCAGATCATAGTTATTTATCCTGAATATTTTTAACTATGTAGATATGGTAGACATAGAAATGATGGATGGGATGAATATGGTAGGAATGGTTTGTTATTCTTCCCCTTCTATTCCACCTAGTGGTATCATCAATGTCATACAAGGAAAGAAGAGGAAGTGTAAATATCATCATAGGAGTGGTGGAGGTGGTTCTTAATAGAATGTATCCTATTCACCCTTAGTTACAACTAGCAATGTACCTCTAACTTACTATCAGTGTGGAAAGGTTGGGCATACTTGATGTTCTTGTCCTAGACATGTGAAGATGTGTAACAATTGTGGGCGTTATGGTCATCTATAACATTTCTATCAGGATATGTCTATGCCTCAATATGATCAGGGATTGTTAACTCCAAATGCCTCTAAGAAGCAGTCAAATGATTCAAAGAAACAAGTATCCAACCACAGGCCTCGGGAGTGAAGAATATTCACGCAATAGATGGGTTTCTAGCGGAGGTAGACATGGTTCCAATAATAGTGAGAGGTACCATCTTTGTTGCATCTTAAACATCAGTTTCTTTATTTGATATCGGTTCTTCTCAATCATTTATATCTGGCTATTTTATTGATATTCTAAAACCTTCAATGGAGCTCATTTCCTTTATTATAGAGTTAGAAACACCCCTTGGGAAGAGGAAAGAGAAGTTGTTTTAGTGTCCTTGTGCACTATCGATAGCTGATATGAAGTTAGTATGGGATTTTATTATTCTTTATCTAGATCCATTTGGTGTCATCATTGAGATGGATTGGTTTGTTTCTCATCATGCCAATGTTTATTTTTATCATTAGTGTGTCTCGTTTCTTGTAGTTGATGGGAGATCATGGGTGTTCTAGGGAGAGTGGGATCTAAGGTCTGGTCATGCATAACCTTCTTTCCCAGAGATTAGGATTTTTTTTCTAATATAGTAGTTTATCCTGATGGTGTTTATTCTATTGTTGATCTTACCATTATTCAGGATTTTCCTGATGTTTTCCTATATAATTTCTTGAGTCTTCCTCCAGAGAGGGAGTTAGAGTTTAATATTGACCTAGTTCTAGGTACATATCTAATTTTGACAACTTATTATCATATGACACCAACAGAGTTGAAAGAGCTCAAGATTTAATTGGACGATCTGTTGTTGAAGTGTTTTATTCGCCTAAGTGTTTCGCCTTGAGTATCCCCATTTATCTTTGCTAAGACGACAGATGGTTCACTCTGATTTTGTGTGGACTATCGAAAGTTGAATTTAATAATGGTTAATAACAAGTATCCTTTGCCCTATGAAGATGATTTGTTGATCAGTTAAAGGGGTAAAAGTGGTTCTTGAAGATTGATATTCGGTCGGGTTATCCTCAGCTCAGAGTTTAGGAGTATGATGCACCAAAGAAGAACTTTAGAAGTAGGTATGGACATTAAGGATATCTTGCAATGTCGTTTGGTCTAACTAACACTCTTGTAGTTTTTATGGCATTGATGAATCAAATATTCCATCAGTATCTAGAATTTTTTTTTGTAATGTTCATGGATGATATTTTGGTTTATTCGAGATCCAATCACGAGCATTAGAACCATTTGAGTTTGGTTTAGTAAATCATGAGGAGTAATTTTTTTGTATGGAAATATTTAAAAATGTAATTCCTAGATCCAATAAGTGAAGTTATTGGGGCATGTGATCTCTGAGCATGGCTTGTCAGTTGATCCTGAGAAGGTGAATGTTGTTTCTTCATGTAAAGAACCACAAAATATCTTTGAGATTCAGAGCTTCTTTTACTACTGAAAACTTGGCCTATCCCAATGGTTCCAAACTATTGGGATATATCCTAGAACCATTGTTATGGGAGCTATTGGGATATCCCTATACCAAAGGTTTTTAGAGAACCGTTGGTATAGGATGGATAAAATTACATGTTCCTAATGTTTAAGCTAAACCATTGGGATATGCTTTTCCCAATGGTTAAAAATTATTGGAACCATTGGGAAAAGACTATCCCAATGGTTCATCTTAAACCATTGGGAAATATGTATACCAATAGTTGTAAAACCATCGGTATAGACCCCCTAACTCCACAACAACCCAGCACCTGCAGCACCTCCTACAATGAAAAACAGAACCCACAACACCCCTTGTAATGAAAAAAAGAACTACCCAATACCTTCAATACACCTCCTAAAAGGAAAAACAAAACTACCTACAAAAACAGAACTACCTACAAAATATAACTACAACTGCAAAACTGAACTACAAAACTACCTGTAACGCAATGCAGTTGCAATCAAAACATCAAAACATAATTCACCTACAAATAAAAATAGAACACCATCTAATGAAAATATAGGAACATCCTAAAAAACCCTAAAATTAATGCTAACAGAACAAATCAATTGATGCATCTAAACAATGATAAAAAACATAAAACATATCACACATATATTCAGTCACATAAAATCATCAAATATCAAATGTCATAAATATCAGTAAAAATGTAACAGATCAGTCCATCCCTCATCACTATCACTATTATCACCATCATCACCAGCCTCATCCTTATCCTTATCCATGTACTCATCCTTGTACCCATCCTCATCCTCATCCCCGTAATTATCCCCATCCTTGGCCTCATCCTCGGCCTCATCCACTGCCTCATCCTCATCCTTATCCTCATCCTCCGTCTTGGCCTCAGCCTCAGCCTCTTCCTCACCATCATCCTCACCATCACCATCACTAGGAATCACATCTTCTTATTCACCACTGGGACTACCACCCGATGCACTATATAATGAATTCATCGAAGACATATATTCATCAAAATCTATGGTAGTCTCTAGTGAAAGTGATGGACATAAAACTTTCATCAGTTTCATAAATTTATTGTTTGACCTTTCATCCCATTCTTCCACACTTGTGACCCTTTTTTGGCCTTTTTTTCTTTAGCCTCGGCATTTTATGCCCATGCATTAACCATTTCTAACTCAATGGTACTACAAATTTTACCTGAAGTAGGACAATACCTCATCAGGACTATACTCTTCCCAGGTTGGCAACATACTCTTCCATGATGCTCATCTCCCAAAACTTGATGTAAGTGATCATTTCCCCTAAATTTATTGGGTTCTTGAGCATCAAGAGCCTCCATAGTATCCTATTACAAATATAAATATACTATTAAGTTACAAAATAGATATTAAAATTTTAAATCAACAAATTAAAACTTATAATCTGCTGCTGTATCGGTTCGTTAAGCACACTTCCATCTTTTTTCTTTTAGCTCGAGCAAAATAACTTTTCTTGAGACACACATTCTTCAATATTAAATAAATCCCTCTATAATGACATAGAATGTTGGAAAACATGATTTAAAATAGCTTACAAATAATGGATTTCATAACTAAAATAAAATGGATATTAATTTTAAATGAATCTAAAAAGAAAAACATATGGTAGATGAATTCATGTTGGTCCAATACAATTTGGTTTTGTTATGATTGGTTTTATTTTCTATTGTTTAATTTAGTTTAGTTTAATATTTTTAAATTTAGTTCTTTTTATTTCAATTTAGTGTGGTTTGGGTTGATATTAAATCTCCACTTCTGATGTTATTAATATTTTCATGACTTATTATATTCCCCATTTACTTATTTTATATGAAATGTGCATAATTTGTGTGAAATATTAATGTTTTAATATTAAGTATAATATTTGAGCATTTTTAGAAGTAGTCAAATTGAGTCAGTTTAATGTTTTAATTATAACTATCACTATACTGATCCAAATTGTGTGGTTATTGTTTTGTAGGATTCTCCTTTCAATATAAAACATTTCATTAGAATTAACCATGATCCAATTCTTCCATTTTAATGGTCATATGGTCCTCACAAACAAGACCAAAGAATCTGTGAACAAACTGGACCAGCCTTGAAGATTGATTTACTGGGCTCAATACAGAAGTCCAAAAACATTAAATCTCCACCATAATTCGGGGGACACTACATTTAATCTTGGATAAAAATTTCAAGGCCCAAATCCAAGTAAAAGGGGCCCAAATAAATCTTTTAAGTCTAGCCCACCATTCTGGCCGAGA
This sequence comes from Viscum album, assembly GCA_963277665.1. Classification (NCBI taxonomy): domain Eukaryota; kingdom Viridiplantae; phylum Streptophyta; class Magnoliopsida; order Santalales; family Viscaceae; genus Viscum; species Viscum album. The sequence continues at coordinate 1,699,379,639 of OY728158.1, read as the reverse complement.
ATTAACATCAGTATAGTATGCATGACATATCTCCTGATTTAAGCATCCAAGAGAGCTGATATTTTGCAGTGTGAAAGAGGGTATATAGGCGTCCGACTTTGTTGAAGAAACCATTCGGATTTGAAGGCATATTAATATTCAAAAACCCTTTCACATTATGGACTTCAAAAAGACTGGATTGAAATGGACAGTTTAAGTTTGTTTATTCAACCGGCCATAACTTTTTATCCTTACGTCCAAATGACTCCAAATTTTGAGAGTATTTGGCCAACATTATTTTCTACAACTTTGAAGAAGGAGATATTTGAATATTCGTCTGTATGAATTTCCAAATTGGCGATGAAAGTGGAGGGATAGATTGGGAATGCAAACAGTCCACTCCTTGGGCTATAAATACTCTCTCCTTCTCTCCTTGAGGGGGGTTGGCATTTCAGAAGAGAGGATATCATATTGGAACGACCAAAGCCTTGAAAAAGGCTTGGGAGGACCTTACATACTCAAGTTTTCACTTGAGAGACATTTCCTCCTCTCTTTGTTTTCACTTACTTTTGTGTTCTTCATTTTTGTAATCTTGTAATTCTCTTTCTTTGTAATTCTGTTTTAATGCAAGTTACTTCTTCAATATCTCTTATTCTCATCCACCTTCTGTAGTTTAATATTTATGTTCCTAAAATAGTTTAAATTCAGTTGAATCCCCTTCCCTTATTTTGCTTCCTCATTCAATCGAAAATCCGTTTTTAATTATCATCATCGTTCGTGTTTGTGTGTCAACGTACCACTCTTTTCTAATCCCTTTATTTTTCTTCTATTCTTAATTTATCATCATAATTATTTTAAACAGAATATTAAACATCCAAATGTCTGAGTAAATCTCTCATTGGGGTGAGTTATAATTTGGGGATGTTAAGTGATTGAGAGTTTTGCTCGATGAGTATTCTTTAAATTAATATTGTGTATATTAAACTTAATATGTCATGGATTAATGATATGTTTTCTTTAACGAGTGGTTTCCATGGATTATTGGAACCATAAATACACTACCATAAATAAGTTTTGATTGAGATTATAACCCTAAGTTAAGTTAAGGCTTGGATTAAAGCCTTCACACTTAGGAATTCCAATCAACGTCAACTTATGACATGGGTGTTAATTTAATGCAATACAAAGTAAGGCTCAAGGATATCACATGCTTAACTCCCCAATGATGAACTCATCCTAATATTTATCAATTTGGTAAATCAAACATCATCCATAAATCATTTCAATTAATCTTTTCAAACAAACCCCCCTAATCAAAATACAATCAACTAAAAACAAACGACTATTACAAAGTATCATCGCCGAGGATTCGACCCGAGTGCTGCTATACACATTAGCAGAGCACCGAAATTTTGACCGGTCGATAGGCGACAATCGGCTGTGCGTTTCAAATGGCGTCGTTTCCGGGGATGGTGCTTTAAGTAGTCATTAGTTTCTGGTTATTGTCAAGAAAACACAAAAAAAAACAAATTTAAAAAAAAATTTAAAAAAAAACACAAAGAAAAACCCGTCTTCCTCTTTCTTCCAAAAATCTCTCTGAATGCCCCGTAGCCTTCCAAACAATCCCTCGGATTTGTTTGACCCTGAAATTGAGCGAACACTTTGCCAACTTAGGAGGAACATAAGAGATACTCAAATAATTCAAGAACCATTCCTCATCCAACCAATTGAAATTGAAATGGCCAATCCTAGGGAACAAACCCTAAAAGAACTTGCTACCCCTGATATGAATTACCAACCTCTTGGTATTCAATATCCAAACATTGAAGCTGACTTCGAACTCAAATCAGGTTTGATTCATCTTCTCCCTCATTTTCACGGGCTAGCCGGTGAGGATCCACATCTCCACCTTAAAGAGTTCCAAGTGGTGTGCTCTACCATGAAGCCTCAAGGGGTTTCTGAAGAACAAATCAAACTTCGAGCATTCCATTTCTCCCTAGCTGACTCTGCCAAGTCATGGCTCTACTACCTCCCTCCTGGTTCTATAACTACATGGAATGACATGAAGCGTCTCTTTCTAGAGAAATTCTTTCCTGCTTCTCGAACAGCTTCTATCTGAAAGGAAATAAACGGAATCCATCAATTCCCTAATGAATCACTCCATGAGTATTGGGAGAGGTTCAAAAAGCTTGTGGAAACTTGTCCACACCATCAAATCCCTGACCAACTCCTGATCCAATACTTCTATGAGGGGTTATTGGCTATGGAGCGAACTCTCATTGATGCCGCAAGTGGCGGTGCTCTTGTTTACAAAACTCCTGCAGCTGCACGAGAACTCATAAGCAACATGGCTGCAAACACGCAGCAATTCCATACTCGAGCACATGCTCAAGTGAAACAAGCCCAAGAGAATCAATCCATAGAGCCCAACAAGATGAATGAGTGGATGAGTGAACTTACAGGTCTTGTGCGTCAACTAGCGGTCGCTACCAAAGCCCCAACCTCATCTTCTCCATAGTCACTATTCCCTGGACCTATCAAGAATTGTGGAATCTGCAACTCTCCATCTCATCCGACTAACACATGTCCACAACTTCAAGATAATCCATCTGATTCATCTAGTACAATAGAGCTCAATGCGGCATTTGCTCAGCGAAACTTCAACCCTCAACAATCAGGTCAGTTTGTTAGAAACTTCAACCAACCCCACTCTGAGCCCTTCTCTTCTACCTTTAACCCACCTCTGAGGTATGGTAATCCCATTTCTCATCCTCCTCAGTTCCCTCATCAAAATCCAAACCAGTTCCAATATGGTCAAAGTGGTGGTAACATCCATCAACCTTATCCTTTTGTTCCTCAACCCCAAAGGAACAATCCTCCTCCTGGATTCCACTATCCTAACGAGCCTTCCCAATTCCCCACCCAATACAATCGCTTTCCCAAGAACCAAAATCAAGGCCAACCCAATTTGGGACAAGCCTCTTCTACTAAACAACCATGGGAAAGTGTCGTGGAAGATCTTGAATCCTTCACCCGTTCTAGCCTTAAAAACATTGAAACTCAAATAGGTCAACTTGCATCCCACCTTAGCCAGCAACAACTATCCAATTTATCCCAACTCCCAGCTCAACCATTACCCAACCCTAAGGGTAATGTAAGTGAAATTGCACTTAGATCGGGAAAGAAAATTGCTATGCCCCATGCTGATTGCTCTACCTCCCCTTTCGATGTTGATCTAAAAAATGAAAAGAACAAAAAGCTGGAAAAGGAACTTGAATCCACTCCTTTACCTCCTTCCATTCCTCTAAGGAACCCAATTCCTTTTCCTCAAGCCATCTCCAAGCCTAAGAAGTCCTTTGAACCTGATCCTGAAATTCTTGACATGTTTAGACGTGTTGAAGTGAACATCCCCCTCTTATATTCCATTAAACAAATCCCTAAGTATGCCAAGTTTCTTAAGGAATTGTGCACCCATAAGAGGAAACTTAGGAACATTGAAAATGTTTCAACCCAACAGTCCATTCCCATGAAGTGCAAAGATCCAGGGACCTTCACGGTTCCATGTCAAATAGGGAGTTCCAACTTTGATGATGCACTCATAGACCTTGGAGCCTCAATAAATGTCATGCCCAAATCAATTTTCTCCAACCTTGGTCTAGGTCCCTTGCACCCAACAGGTGTTGTCATTCAATTAGTCAATCTAAGCACTACCAGTCCTGAGGGGATAATTGAGGATGTTCTTATTCGGGTCAATGATCTTATCTTCCCAGCTGATTTCTATGTCCTTGACATGGAAGGTGAGACGACCTCTTCTCGATCTCCCCTAATTCTAGGAAGACCATTCCTCATGACTGCGAGAACCAAGATTGATGTCCATTCAGGCATCTTATCCATGGAATTCGGTGACCAACTGGTCAAGTTCAACATTTTCCAAGCCATGCGATACCCATCTGAGGATCACTCTGCATTCTCAATCCATGCTTTTGAGGACACTTCTAAGATTCAATCGAACCCCAATCCACCATGTTCTTCATGTTCTAATGATAAAGGATCTTGTGAAATCTGCACCATGATTAACAAAGTCATAAATGGTGAAGTTGATGTGGACCTCTCATTCATAGACTCCATCAATCTAGAGGAACTTGAAAACTCTCTTGAATCCCACATCAACTCTGATCTCTACTGCTCCACCTTGGACAGTGTTGAGGAAAATGATCCAAACCCATCTGGAATCCCTTCTCCTTCTCCTAACTTGTCTACCTCTCAAATAAAGGCTGAAACTGATCTAAAACCACTTCCTTCACACCTCAAGTATGCATTCCTTTTCCATGATCCCTCCTACCCTGTCATTATCTCTGCTTCACTTTCTGAAACTGAGGAGTCCCAACTTGTTCAAGTGTTAGAGGAAAAAAAAATGCCTTAGGTTGGACCCTAGAGGATATTCCAGGAATCAACCCTGCCCTTTGCATGCATCACATCCATCTAGAGGAATCATCCAAACCAATTAGACAACCTCAAAGAAGACTCAATCCACTCATACTTGAGGTAGTTAGGGAAGAGATTACCAAGCTTCTTCAAGCTGGTATTATCTACCCAATTTCTGATAGTGAATGGGTTAGTCCAATTCAAGTCGTTCCTAAGAAGGGTGGGATAACAGTTGTCACAAAGGAACATGGAGAAGTGGTCACAACTCGAGTGAAAAACAAATGGCGTGTGTGCATCGATTATCGCAAATTGAATGCTGAAACACGAAAAGATCACTACCCACTTACTTTCCTTGACCAAATGCTTGAGAGATTGGCCAAAAAGTCACACTATTGCTTTCTTGATGGTTACACCGGCTACTTCCAAATTCCAATCGCACCTCAAGACCAAGAAAAGACCACATTCACTTGCCCCTTTGGAACCTATGCCTATAGGCGAATGCCTTTTGGCCTTTGTAATGCTCCTGTAACATTCCAGCGGTGTATGATGAGTATATTTTCTGAATTCATTGAGAATTTCATGGAGGTCTTCATGGATGACTTTACCATTTATGGCGAGTCATTTGAATCTTGCTTACATTCACTCTCTTTGGTCCTTCAAAAGTGTGTCAAGTGCAACCTTGTGCTGAATTTTGAAAAATGTCACTTCATGGTTTCAAATGGGATTGTTCTAGGGCACATAATTTCTCAAGAGGGTATCCAAGTTGATCCAGCTAAAATTGAGGTGATCCAATCACTTCCTGAACCCAAATCAGTTCGATACATTCGGTCCTTCCTTGGTCATGCCGGTTTCTATCGGCGATTCATTCAGAACTTCAGCAAGATTTCCCTCCCACTCACTCGTTTACTTCAAAATGATGTCACATTCAATTTTGATGAGGCTTGCAAGAGAGCCTTCATTGAACTCAAATCTGCTCTCACATCTGATCCAGTAATCCAACCCCCAGATTGGTCCTTACCATTTGAATTGATGTGGGATGCTTCTGATAGGGCCATTGGGGTTGTTCTTGGTCAAAGAAGAGAAAACATTACTCATGTCATCTTTTATTCCTCAAAAACATTGGATGAAACTAAATCACACTACACTGTGACTGAAAAAGAACTTTTAGCTGTGGTTTTTACCTTGGATAAATTCCGGCCCTATCTCTTAGGTTCCAAAATCATCATCTTCACGGACCACTCAGCATTAAAGTTCTTACTTAAGAAAAGTGATTCCAAACCAAGGCTAATAAGATGGATTTTAATGCTCCAAGAGTTTGACCTTGTGATAAAAGATAAACCTGGAAAAGAAAATCCTGTGGCTGACCACCTGAGTAGAATTTCTAATTCTTCTCATTCTGAAATAATTGATCCTGAATTTCCAACTGAACACCTCTCATCTCTCACTCCAAAGTTACCATGGTATACCCCAATTGTCAATTACTTGGTTTCTGGTGTTTTCCCTGAATATTTTTCAAAAGAACAAAAAGAAAAGATGAAAAGTGATTCAAAGCATTATTTTTGGGAAGATAATAAACTTTGGAAAACTGGGGCTGACATGGTAATTAGGAGATGTGTTGATGAAACTGAACAATCCTCCATCTTGGAATTCTGCCACTCAATGCCTGGAGGTGGCCACTTTGGACCACAAAGGACTTCTCAAAAGGTCCTAGATTCTGGATTCTTTTGTCCTTCACTCTTCAAGGACTCACACGAGTTCTGTCAATCATGTCCCACTTGCCAAAAGTTTGGCACAATTTCCAAAAGAAACGAAATGACTCAAAATCCATTAATCTTCTGTGAGCTTTTCGATGTTTGGGGCATCGATTTCATGGGACCTTTTCCCCCTTCCAATGGATTATCCTACATTCTCCTTGCCATTGACTATGTTTCTAGGTGGGTCGAGGCCAAACCCACTAGGAAAGATGATGCTCAAACTGTGAGTGAGTTCCTCAAAACCCATATCTTCCATCGATTCGGAACACCACGTGCTTTGATAAGTGACTTAGGAACTCATTTCTGTAATAGAACCATGGAGTCACTTTTGAAAAAGAATGGGGTTGTACATAAAACATCTACTACATATCACCCTCAAACAAATTGAATGGCTGAACTTTCTAACAGAGAAGTGAAAAGAGTGCTTGAAAGAATTGTTAAGCCCACAAGAAAAGACTGGCCCGATAGACTTGGTGAAGCACTTTGGGCCTATCGAACAGCCTATAAGACACCCATTGGGATGTCTCCATTTAGGCTAGTTTTTGGTAAAGCCTGTCATTTACCAGTTGAAATCCAACATAAGTCATTTTGGGCTGTCAAAACTTGTAATTTTGATTGTGAAAAATCTGGTGAAGACAGATTGTTGCAGTTGACTGAATTGGAGGAGCTTCGACTCGATTCGTATGAGAACTCCATTCTCTACAAAGAAAAGGCAAAGTCACTCCATGACAAGCACATTCTTCAAAAGGTATTTCATGAAGGTGAAAAGGTAATGCTCTTAAATTCTTGATTTCGACTTCACCCAGGTAAGCTGAATTCTCGTTGGGATGGACCTTTTATTATTACTAATGTTTACCCATTTGGTGCAGTGCAAGTCGAAGAACCTTCTTCAAAAAGAACATTCACGGTTAACGGACATCGGTTAAAGCATCACCATGAGAGGTCTCACAATCCAGGAACCACGTCGACTTCCATCGAAACCCCATCCACTTCAATAGAACCACCACTGGATGGAGACCCGCCAAATCCAAACCAGGGGGCACCTCTTTCCCTTTAACTCTCTCTCTCCTCAATCTCTCTTCCCTCTCTTCTTCTCTCTATTTCTTCTTCTTCCTCTCTCCCTATTTTTTTTTACAACATTCTTCCACAACCTTTTTTCTATTTTCTCTTTTGTGTGGATGTGTCATTAAAAATAAAAAAAATAAAAAAATTAATTAAAAAAATGAAAATTGAAAAAAAAAGGGTGTCATAATTACTCATCATCCAATATTGAAATTCTGTCCAACCATTTTGGGGAGTCAAAAGGCTTGTTTTAAACTCAAATATATTGAATTTTTATCTCAAACTTGGGTAAACAATTTTGTGTCAATAACAAACATTTTGAATGAACAATTTTTGGTGGAAAATGATTCTCCCCTACCGTGAGGAATAACATTAGCCTTCATGCCAAGGTCATCTATGGCCATCTTTTTCATTGTGTGTCTTCACCACTGATTGTGAGTCTTGAGTTTGTGGACCTTCAAGCTGAATTTCCATCTTTTGTGTGCATTAATATGATAGAGGCATTTTCTAAGCCACATGAGAATCAAAATAGCCAAATAGTCTCCCGTTACCCTTACATTGATCCTACTTTTGAAAGCCCCTTTGAGCCTATGAAAACCTTTCTTTTGATATCCACATTACAAGACTAATACCTTGTCCCACCCAACATCTTCATGTATTTTCATTGTACAATTTATTGAAATTTAAGTGTGGGGGGAATGGACTTCATTTTTGGGCGTACTTTCATTGATTTCCAATGTGTCATCATATGCTTGAGGGCAAGCATCCATTCAATTGTGGGGGAGAGGTTGTAATTCGGTGAGCTTTGGGGTGTATATGTGTAATTTTCATTTGTACAAAAGTCATTGAAAAGTGTTCAAAAAAAATGAAAAAAAAAATTATATTAAAAAAAATGAAAAAAAAAGGAATGGGTTGTGTCTTGGGTGGGTCAAAAATCATTCATCATCAACCTTTGATCGTGTTATAACTACTAAAATTAGTTCCATGAGAAGATCAAACATGGGTTGGGAGATGACTGTGAGACTTGTTTCAAGCACAACTTTCGAAAAAAAAAGAGTAAAAAGAGAAAGAAAAAAAGAACACTTGAATCATCTTGTATTGTGTCATTATTGGAATTCTTCCATGTTGTACATATTCCATCATCTCACCCTATTCCATTTTCTATCTCCCTCACTTTTCATTCATCACACATTCATGCCCTTGTAAATATGTGTTTCTATTTCCTTTCAAATCAAATTTCAAAAAAAAATGTGCATTGATTTTTCCATGTTGTTGTTTTTAACCCCTCTTTTCCTTTGGACATTATATACCTACCATCCCATAGCCACTGAAAAACCCCTTAAAATACCTCTTGATTCTTGTACACATTAGATTTGGGAATGGAATCTGAGAGCTCTTACAAACTCTTGATTTTCACTTTTTGTTGGTGAATGAGTGAACCTCCTAAAATACATTTTTATCATCTTGAGAGGAGTAAGTTTTGAGTGACTACATTTTCCAATTCAAACCTTGAACATGAAAAAATGAATTGTTTCTGATGCATTATTGTGAACCAAATTTGTGATGGAATTCAATATGGATGAGTGAAATATTCTAAACCTTCCCTGATTGGAGAAAACAAAATTTTAATATTTGTTGGTGAGTGAAAATGATTTTGTCATGTTTTTATATTTGTTGAAAATGAGGACATGCACAAATCTAAGTGTGGGGGAGTTGATGTTATTAATATTTTAATGACTTATTATATTCCCCCTTTACTTATTTTATATGAAATGTGCATAATTTGTGTGAAATATTAATGTTTTAATATTAAGTATAATATTTGAGCATTTTTAGAAGTAGTCAAATTGAGTTAGTTTAATGTTTTAATTATAACTATCACTATACTGATACAAATTGTGTGGTTCTTGTTTTTTAGGATTCTCCTTTCAATATACAACATTTAATTAGAAGGAACCATGATCCAATTCTGCCATTTGAAGGGTCATATGGTCCTCACAAACAAGACCAAAGAATCTGTGAACAAACTGGACCAGCCTTGAAGATTGATTTACTGGGTTCAATAAAGAAGTCCAAAAACATTAACTCTCCACCATAATTCTGGGGACACTACATTTCATCTTGGATAAAAATTTCAAGGCCCAAATTCAAGTACAAGGGGCCCAAATAAATCTTTGAAGTCCAGCCCACCATTCTGGACGAGAATTAAAATCAGTATAGTATGCATGACATATCTCCTGATGTAAGCATCCAAGCGAGCTGAGATTTTGCAGTGTGAAAGAGGAGATATAGGCGGCCTAATTTGTTGAAGAAACCATTCGGATTTGAAGGCATCTTAATATTCAAAAACCCTTTCACATTATGGACTTCAAAAATACTGGATTGAAATGGACAGTTTAAGTTTGTTTATTAAACCGGCCATAACTTTTTATCCTTACGTCCAAATGACTCCAAATTTTGAGAGTAGTCGTCCAATATTATTTTCTACAACTTTGAAGAAGGAGATATTTGAAGATTCGACTTTCTGAATTGCCAAATTGGCGATGAAAGTGGAGGGAAAGATTGGGAATGCAAACAGTCCACTCCTTGGGCTATAAATACTCTCTCCTTCTCTCCTTGAGGGGGGTTGGCATTTCAGAAGAGAGAATATCATATTGGCATGACCAAAGCCTTTAAAAAGGCTTGGGAGGACCTTCCATACTCAAGTTTTCACTTGAGAGACCTTTCCTCCTCTCTTTGTTTTCACTTACTTTTGTGTTCTTCATTTTTGTAATCTTGTAATTCTCTTTCTTTGTAATTCTGTTTTAATGAAAGTTACTTCTTCAATATCTCTTATTCTCATCCACCTTCTGTAGTTTAATATTTATGTTCCTAAAATAGTTTAAATTCAGTTGAATCCCCTTCCCTTCTTTTGCTTCCTCATTCAATCGAAAATCCGTTTTTAATTATCATCATCGTTCGTGTGTGTGTGTCAACGTACCACTCTTTTCTAATCCCTTTCTTTTTCTTCTATTCTTAATTTATCATCATAATTATTTTAACCAGAATATTAAACATCCAAATGTCTGAGTAAATCTATCATTGGGGTGAGTTATAATTCGGGTATGTTAAGTGATTGAGAGTTTTGCTCGATGAGTATTCTTTAAATTAATATTGTGTATGTTAAACTTAATATGTCATGGATTAATGATATGTTTTGTTTAACGAGTGGTTTCCATGGATTATTGGAACCATAAATACACTACCATAAATAAGTTTTGATTGAGATTAGAACCCTAAGTTAAGTTAAGGCTTGGATTAAAGCCTTCACACTTAGGAATTCCAATCAACGTCAACTTATGACATGGGTGTTAATTTAATGCAATACAAAGTAAGGCTCAAGGATATCACATGCTTAACTCCCCAATGATGAACTCACCCTAATCTTTATCAATTTGGTAAATCAAACATCATCCATAAATCATTTCAATTAAGCTCTGCAAACAAACCCCCCTAATCAAAATACAATCAACTAAAAACAAACGACTATTACAAAGTATCATCGTCGAGGATTCGACCCGAGTGCTGCTATACACATTAGCAGAGCACCGGAATTTTGACCGGTCGATAGGCGAAAATCAGCCGTGCGTTTCAACTTCTCTACCAAAACTTTAGAAATTTAATGAAATATGGAGGAAACAATAGAAAGTGCAAGTCCTAAAAAATATAAATGACTATCGTACCTGCTTCCTATCATCATCTGGCATTTTAGTCCACCCCAAAGTGTAGAGGTATTTATTAGAATCAATGTTTTTTTATTTTTTCCTGATTTTTCCAAAGAAAAATTCAATAATACAAATGAAATTATTATTGAAAAACATGAATATTTTCATTTAAAAACCTAAATTTTGATTAATAACTTGAATGTTGTAATCATTAAATGAGTAATCATTTGCTAATAATGTTATATCAACAACCATCCATGATAGGTATGTCTTCTAAATATGTTCCAACTCTAGCATTCCAACCAATATAAAACTCATGCTTATAGTCTCTCCATAGCTCACCTAATTCCATTAGCCATGCTGGCCTCACACTCTCACCATTGGGAAAATTAAAACAAAGTTGGAACCAAAATATTAATTCATATAAATAAAATAATAATATAACCTTAAATACAACATATTTTTTACCTATATTTGTGGCCAAGCATTGTCCTTTACTTCGTTTGGAAGGTGTCTCTAGGAGAGTGGACTGACGGGAATGATGTCGGAGTATTTTGAAAGCATCGCCAAAAAAATCCTACATTCCCGCCCCGTTTTTTCGATCATTTGGTTGTCTTCGTTGTAGTCCACCATCAACTATGAGTGTCTATTCCACACCACACACATGCATTTATTCCCACAACGCTTATCAGTAGATCTAGTTATTATAGAATAAAAAAATATTATATCAATACATCTTATAATGAAAAAAAAATATGGTAAAAAATTTATTAGGGTTCAATAAATATACCTACAACAATTTGATCAATGGGCTCCAATGGATATACCTGCAAAAAATTGAATGATACTTCCACGACTCTAGTATATCGGCAATATGGTAAAATGAAAAGGATAGAATTTTAAATCTGATTGTTTCATAGGAAAACCATATATAGTATTTCTAATACTTCCATCGATTACATTCTTACCTTATTGAAAGACTTACTTCTAGATAATATAGATATTCCCTCAAATCACTATATTTCATGGAAGTTAGTTGAGGAACTTGGTTTTTTTTAAAAAAATTATGCTTTCCTGAAATATTGTAGCTTATTTTGGGAGGAAACCGCTGAACAAAATGATTTTATAAAATCTGTCTCATCCCGATGGAAGCCAAAAGCTGATGGAACACCATCCTATATGCCACATAAAGTAATGTAGAACTTTTCATTGATCCTTGGGCTCCAAAATATTTTCATGTATGATGAAATATAAATAAAAATTTAATGGAATGATACCAAGATAAACAAGAATAATGATGAGTTGGTTCACCCTATAGATGGATTTTCATGGTAGATATTTGATGATCGATATCCTGATTTCACAGTTGATGTGCGTAATATGAGGTTGGGTCTTTCATGTGATGGATTTAATCTATTTTGAAATATTATTAATTCACAAAGAACGTGGATAGTTTTCATACACATTTATAACCTTCCCCCATGGTTTTGTATGAAAAAACCTTTCAATTTCATGAGTATACTCATATCTAGCCCTTCTGATCCCAACAATGATATAGATGTATACATGAAACCTTTAATAAAAGAGTTGAAACTTCTTTGGGATGTGAGTGTGCACATACGATACATGTTCGAAAGACATATTTCATATGCGTGTTTCTCTTATGTGGATGATCAATGATTTTCCTACTTATGTAATGATGTGTGGATGGAGAATGAAGGGAAAACTATCATGTCTTGTTTTATGAAGAATACACGATCCAAAATACTGAAATATCATTGTAATTTCAGTTTTATGGTACATCGATGATTTTTCCAATGGACCATTCATGTATAAATAATCATCGAAGATTTGACAATACCATAGAGACCAATGATCCACCTCAGCGTATGTCTGGAACTGATGTGATTAATAAATTTTAAGATTTCATTTTTTCATTCAGGAAGGGTCAAATGAAATCTATAAAGAGGAAGAATGTTTCCACTGAAACTTGTTACAATTGGAAGAAGAAGAGTATCTTATTTGATTTTCCTAATTGGTTAACCAATTTGTTACATCATTTCTTAGACTTAATTCACATTGAAAAGAATATATGTGAAATGTTACTTTTAGTTTTTTTAAATTTCAAGGGAAAGAAAAAATATGATTTATGGTCTCGGTGTGACTTGGTGGATTGGGGCATTAGACCAGAATTGAATCTTGTGTGTATTAGTGAAAATAAATGGAAAGTTCCATGTGTTTGTTATGTGATAAAACCTGTAGAAAAAAAATCAATTTTTGGAATTAATAGAGACTATTAAAGTTCCTTATGGATATTCAAGCAACATATCAAAACAAGTTAATAGAAGAGAGTTGAATCTGAAATCATTGAAGACTCATGATTATCAAATATTTTTACATGAGTTGATTCCAATAGAAATATGTCATATTTTGTCCAATAATTTAAGGGTGTAAGTTATTCAGTTGTGCCATTTGTTTATAGATCTTTGTGATAATAAGTTTTCTAAGTCTTTCTTGCAAAAAAATATTGGCATAGGCACCATTAATTTTGTATGAGTTAGAGAAAATATTTCCTCCATCATTTTTCACATGCATGTTGCATCTGACTGTCCATCTTTCAACTAAAATACTTCTCAAAAACCTGTTTCTTTTCGTTGGATGTATCCAACTAAAATAAATATGTACACATTGAAGTTTTATGTCTGTAATAGGAATCATCCTGAAGGTTCTATCATGAACAGTTACTTGGATCAAGAATATATGGATTTATTCTCAATGTATTTGTCTAGTCTTACTATGAGAATGAACAGACCAATAAGAAATGAATAAGAACAGTATGATAAAATTGAACCCAGTTTTACATCACTTCCTCAAACAGGAGTAAGTCTTGAATTTTATTCTTCATCATTAAATTCTCTTTAAATATTATCATGATTTAAGGTGTTAAAATAGATTTATTTTTCATCCTTACTCTTCTTATTTAGATTAATTCCTTCTATTATTTCATAATAAATTAAAATTCTTTGTAAATCATTTGATTAAAATATGTCAAGATCATAATCTTAAAGTATTGATACATTAGCATAAAATTTATCCAACAATATGTGAAGTATCTTTTTAGCTACCATAGAATCTTAAAGAATCAAATATAATCTTATAATGGTGGTATCCATTTCATTAACTCCTTTAAATTATCAATAAATCTTCTTTCAAACATGCACATGAATTCATACTTCAAACACTTAATCTATAATTATGCTTCTTTAATTTTGAAATTTCCTTCATAGATGTTTTCTAACTTATCCCAAATTACTTTTTCCGTATTTATTCCCCTGTATTTGATAATTTATTTATCTAAAATAGAAAAAATAATTGTATTCTAATCATGATCACTATTCTAAATATTATTCCAATCAACCACAATCATCGCAACACCTTATACATGGGTAAAATTCCCATTTGTTGCAACTTCAAGCACATCCAAGATAATTTATAATTGCAACTTCACTATATTAATATTTTTTTTTTAAAAGGTTGGGGCCGAATCCTCATTTATTATTAAAGCAAATCAAAGACCTCTTTAACTAGGTAGAGGGAGACCCATTACATAGCCTGATGGCCCAGTGGTAATTTATCCCATTACATGGCTCATAGGCCCATTTTTTTGGCTCAAAGCCCATTCTGTGAATAGTACTGCTATAGTACACACTGCTACAGTACTACACAGTACCCACCGCTTCTACAGTACTCTGCCGCTGCTACGGTGACCTGCCACTGCTACAGTTCCCGCCGATGCTACAGTACCACCACTGCTACAGTGCGCTACAGTACTGCTATAGTGCCTGCGCCCAATGGGTTTTGAACCCCCATTTTTCATGTAGAATTAAGGGGTGCTTACCACTAAGCCAAGCTCCAACTACAATTCACTATATTAATATGATTTATTATTGAGCTGAACATTTGGAACTAACTCAACTAAAAAAAGATAACACTCTTGAATCCCAACATTAAACAACCTTTTATTCCTTCAAAAGAAACTTTGAATATATCTTTTATAGAAATTATAGATACATTTTTTCCAATATGTATTAATATCCTTAGGGATTTATTGAGAGGGGGTGAATTAGTGAATCAATTTATTCTATGTTATATAAATGAAAACCTTTGAAACTAATTGTGATGAATGAATTTTTTTTGTTTTTATTTTATTTATTTATTAATACTGAATTTAGATGAGTTTATTCAGTTAATTAAATTACCATAGAGTAAAAAAAGTAAAAAATAGTGGGAAAATGATTTATATGTCTCACCATTCAATAAAAATGGCTACATCCTTAGCTTGATTTGTAAAACCTAAGGTCACATGATCCGTAATAAAAATCATGGATATAAATGATTAGGGTCAATATTTGATCTCATGTTACATTAAAATGTCTTGAAACTAATTTAAAATGGTTATGAATAAGTAAAATTGATAATATTAAATAATTTAAAAAATATGAGTCTTCAATATCTAAGTAAAAGCTCTAAATTATTATTGAAGAATCCCAACTTCACTTCACTTCTTCACAATGATTTTTTATATAAAATGGAATGAAAAATATATTCTTTAAATACCATTGACTAAGTAATATTGATTAAATAATAAATCTATATACCCCAATCAATAATAAATATCGCATAACTTCAATGCACACACCATAATAACCCACATCTTCTTCAAGATTAACTTATATCCTTAAGTCCAAGTATTTCAACTTCAAGAATTGAATTTATGAATATACTATGAAATCAATCACACAATTTGGTATCTTCTTACCCTTTATTCTATTTTCCATGTACTCTAATTCATGAAACACCTCATACTTTCTCTAATTCTAACATCACTCAATAAGTTTGAATTTAAAATTCAAAAAAACTGATTAACTTCAATCGTCGTCTACTCCTTTTCAAATTTGATCCCTTTAATTAACCTAACTAATGAAAAAACCTTAGATGAGGTCCATAAATGTTGAGGGTTGTATTTTAATGGTATTATATTAATCCAACTATAAACATCATAAAATACACTTAAATTAGTGTTTTCTATCAAAACATATTGGAATCACACTTGGTGGAATAAGAATTTTGATGGAGGTAACTGCTACTCAAAATTTTCATTTTCTACTACTATAAATTTGGATCTAGGCCACCAGAACACCTATGGAAAACATTATTTTTCCTCAAAAACACTTGAGCACTATAACACTAGTGCAATACAAAAAAACTCTAGTTTCTAATTAGATTGAATGTAATGCTCCTTTTCTCTTTAACTCCTTACAACAACTTCAATTACTCTTCAACTAATATTAAACCTTTATTAAAACAATTTCCTTCATATATAAATTTATGCGAAAATAATTTTTATATAAATTACATGTGTTTCTAATAAAATACAACACACACTCGAATGAATCAATAAAAACTCCAAGAATAACTTCAATAATCTTCCATGGATTCAAAATAATAATAGATTAGTTACTCTATTTATTGTCTTAGAATGAGAATTTTAAAGTCACAATGTAATAGATGAGTGCATGTAAAAATAAAACATTTCAAAAGATGTATCCATTGAATTCAATCATCGGTGATCTAATGGTGAATATGAATTGTCACCTTGAGAAGTGGGTTTTGAACAACTAAATCCATCTAAAAACTTCTTATAATAAGTAAATATAGCTTGATATTACCTCATCGATTTGAGTTTTGAGAAAATTAAATTATTACTTCCCAATGTGATATGATCTATCATTGTTGATGATATACATTTCTTGATTCTCCTTGAGTGATTATTTTATTTCTATCTGATAGATCTTCATGATGATTGATAGACATAATGGATTTCAGAACACATATCTTCTTAAATCAGGAATCTATAATGCATAATTCCTTTGAAATACATATTTTATTTTATTCCTTATATTTCACATTATTTTCATATTTTATCAAATATTTGGAGCGGAAGGCTCGAATTATACCCAAACATTTCATTTTCCCCATTGAACAACTTTGAGCAGTAAAACCAGAAGCATGAAACTATAATAATGAATTATTTTTTTTCTTGAAACAAAGTGGATTTTCTAAATAATCATTCAAATTTATTTAGAATATTTGATTTCATATATGTAATTTGGTAGAATATGAAGTACACACACATTCTCTATGTTTTTTCATTCCTTCTATAAATGTATCCAAAATATTCTTCGAGTATTTAATTTCTGACTTTATACTATTATTTATTTTTAATATTCCAAGGGGTGTTTTCTAGAGTATGTCCTTTTGATGAACATTTCTTGTTTATAATTTTTACGATTGATCAGTAGAGATGGTGCTAAATTGAAAAGATAATTCCTTGATTTACTCTTTTATCAATTCCACATGCATCAAAATCTTAAGATTCCTCCTCTTCAATTTTTCATGTTCTAACTCCAAATTATGAGTATATCTGTTAGTTTTGAGATATCATAGATGGATTATTTATTGTCTTATTTATTATAAGATAGTTCTTTGATAGACGACTCTGGTAGTCTAATTTTTTCTTCACTATTTGAAACTTTAGAATATATAAATTTAGTGAAATTTCAATATCATTTTTTGAATTTGAATATTCAGAGAGCATACGTTCTAGATATCTGAATGTAGGTAAGATGATCATCCCACTAATCATATTGATTCAATCATTAGATTATCTCATTTACTATTTATCTTTCTTGATTCTTTTAAAATATATGTCTATGTGAAATATTGGAGTAAAAAATTCTAGTTCATATATTCCTTTTATTTATGAGCCAACATGATAATGTTTTTGGATTCTATCCAATCTCCATCATACTTTTTTTATTTTCGATGTTTCATCAGATTGAGTTAAATCTTATGAGAATTTCTTTAAAGGGTGTTTTACATCATAAGTATTAGTGAACTATAGTAGATAAATATCAAATTAAATATTAAGAAATTTATAGATTTCATGAGTAGTGTTGGTAAAAAATCCCTCAAGGATTAATTGAAGTATTTTTGAGGTGATTGTGTTTGTTGAAAAAGCGGGCCTCCATGTTGTGTTTGTTAACAAAGCAGACCACGATGTTCAATTTGTTGACACATGAGGGTTTTCATGGTGATTTTTCAAGTTCAAGAGATTTTTTTGACAATCCATGATTGATAGAAGAACCTCAAAAAAATAATGGATGATCTGGAGGTGGTACAAAAAGATCAGATACAAGGTGGCACTGTTTTCTAGTGTTTGCCAAATTTTTGGGCCTCAAAATCAACAAATGGAGAAAAATGTTTTTGGAAAAGGGACTTGCGTGCTAGTTTCTTAGAGGCTTGGAAAGTTGTGTACCATATTTTTTTCAAGATCAGAATATCAAAATATGGAAAAGGAAAGAGGGTTGCCCAAGTTTTGGTTTGGGCACACAAGGTGACTAGGGCGAGAGAGGCTTAGGCGGTTAGACTTGCGCACTGGGAGGAGACTTGCGCGCGGTGCTCAGGGTACCCAAAATGCCTATAAATAGAGGGATAACCCTCATCATTTTTAGATAATCTCAACACTTAGAGATAATTAAAGCTCCATTTTTTCAAGTAGGTTTGGTCTTGCAAGTGGTGGTTTGGGCACGCAAGTATAAAGATATTCAAAAGTTGTGCATCAGTTGATAATTGCACGCCAATATTGGTTTGGGCATAAAAGGGTGTGATTCACCCATGTTCGGAGTTGGATAAGGGAGTGTCGCACAAGTGGTTAGGTGACACTTGTATTCCAAGCTTGGAGAATCATGCCAAAGCATAGAGAAGCGTGCCAGTAATTATAGAAGTGTTCCAAGCATAGAGAAGTTCTCCAGTCACTCTAGGGTTGTGTGAAAGTTGGATAATTTCCCGGTACCTTCGGTGAAAAGTGAGATTCATCTATGGGTGAAATTTTGAAGTCAACAGAGCATCTACATACAAATAAATATTCATTCATTTGTGATGATGAAGGGACCTACAAGTCCATAAACTATGAGTGTATCCCTTCTAAGAGTAGTGAGTGAAGGAAGAAGGTGACCCTTTCCATTGGTAGTGAGCCAGAGAAAGAGGCAAAGGAAGTGACTCTTGGGAATATAGTGAGTAGACCCAAAACATTGTAAAGGTAGTGATCCTAGGAATAGAAGTGATCTATCCCAATCATTTTAAATTGGAAGTGAGATTTAGTGGATTTGGTACATTGTCAAATTGTTGTTGTATTCTCCTTGGATGTATCCCAGTGAGGGTGAACCAAGTAAAAATATATGTGTGTTAGTCTTCTTGGTTTCCTTCATTGCATTCAAAGAATCATCATTATATAAATAAGGGAAGAATAAGATCAATAGTAAAACATAAGTCTAAACAAAGTGACCCTTATAATAAAGAGGTCAAGATCCAGTGGGGCAGGGATAATTTTGAAAAGAATAGCCATACCCTGATTCACCCCCCCCCCCTTAGGGTATCTAGGAACCTTTTGGTTATAACAATTAGTAACAGAGCAAGGTTTCTTTTTTCATATTTGTTTTCTCTGACTTGGTTCAGTCAATTATTAAAGTTAAATATTCATTCTTCTATTATCTCAGTCTACCATGGAAAAGGGTAAAACTTCAAAGAAGAAGCATAAGTCAGGTGGTACCCCTCAGTGTGGAAGTGTCTATGGAGACAGTGTGATTCAGTTAAAGGAATCAGGTAATGAATAGAATGATGATTTGGGTAAATCGTACAGTGAAAATTCATACTCATTCAATGATACTGATGGAATGAGTGAAGAATCTGATATTCCAAGTGATGACGGAACTACTGATGATGAATAAGTTTCAAGAAGACCAAAAGTGGAAGTTTTACACAAATAAAAGGAATTGAATCATAAATTGACTAAAGAAATTAAATCTAAAGATATTTGGATCCAAGCACCGGATATAGAGATCAAAAAGATAAGAGGTTTGAATCAAAGGCTTATTGATGTAGCTACTGATATGAGGGAGAATAATGATTCCCAAATCAAGAAATGTGAAAGAGAACTACAAAGGTAGAAAAATAAAAAAATGATGAAAAGGTAAAGAATATGAGCTCAGATAAAATTCAGAATCTGAAAGATAAGAATTATGATCTTGCTACACAACTATCTGAACTAGTTCAGAGGAATAAAAGACTACAAAAAGGAATTCATTCTGTAATGATTATATTAATCCGGTGAATTCTATGATAAATGATAAATCTGACATGATAGATAATCTCACACAGGAATTGGAATATGATATGAGTAGTAGGAAGATTCTTAGAAGAGAACTCAATGCTCAAATTGAATCAAGAGATAAGAAGATTCAACAATTGTGGGAAGAAATGGAATCAGTCAAGAAAGAAATGGATAAATATAATTCCAAAGACAAGCCCAAGTTGAAGGATGCCTTGCACTTACTATTTGATTATCCTTTGGTAGGTGATGATGAAATTAAATCCAAATATGATACTTCATAGGAGAATCATGAAAGGATAGTTCCATCCCAAAGGACATACATTTTGGGAAAATATGGAATTGGATATGATGATATCACTCATATGCATGATAGGAAGAGAGTAGTGAAAATAACAAGAGATAAGAAAAACCTTTTTGGTGCTGGAGATAGACCTAGAAAGGATTTTACAAGAATTAATGACAACATGTTCTATTTCTGTGGGATTCATGGTCATATATCAAGCTTTTGTTTAGAGGCTTAGGAATACATTTCATGATGTGAAGATATAAGTTTTACTAAATCTAAGAATAAGAATAAGTTTCATGAGAAATCAGAAAGAAGAGTATCTCAAAAGGAATCATTCATCGGATGTTATTACTGTGGAAGAATGGGACACACCATGAGTATGTGTTAGGAAGCTCCGGAGCTCAATGTTAGAAGAAGAACTCAAGATGCATCAACATATCAGATGAGAAATGATGAAATGAGGTATGCCTTTGATGGAAAATGTTTTATATTTTTTAATTATGAGAATTTGGAAAGACATTGCAGCAAGAAGAATCTAGGAAAGGAAAAGGAACTCGAAAGGAGATTCTCGACTCCAATGGTGTATAATGAGAAATCCTACACTAGAAGACAAAGTGGAAAATTGAAAAATAGATTTACTACCTCAGGGGAATCACAAGGATATAAATGTAAGGTGTATCAATCCCCCCCCCCCCTGAATGGCCCGAAGGCCTTCTTTTTTATTTTTATTATGGATAATCCCCCTTTTAAGGGTTGAAGGGGAACCCGTACATGACTTATAGGCCCAAGGCACAAGGCCTGACTGACCTGCAATACATGAACTGAAGTCCCAGAGGCATACCATGCCCAATACATGACCCGTAGGCCTAGTCCACTTGAACTACCCCTCCACGGATTTTGAGTCATTGATCACCTATCTCCCCACCTTGCATTGATGATCGGCTAGCATTGCCTCGTACAAAGCTACACGATGCCTGGTCCCGATGGCGGCTACCATAGCCTCTCATTCTTCCAATCCGGTTAGATTTGATTCTGGTGGCTGCTACTCTTGTTACTATGATCCTCTTCTGGGGCATGTTCTTTGTGAACTGGGCTACTCCATGGTCTATGTGGCCTGAATTCCGTATGGCCCAAAGGCCTTTGATGACCCGAAGTCCCTTGAGACCCGTAGGCCCAAACCGATGGCCCGAAGGCCCAAATTGGGTGAATAGTTCTGGCTGCTACAGTATCAAACATTAGCTACTACAGTACTGTTATAGTGCCCCAAAAATTCACCTCCACCCGGTTTTGAACCTGGGTCTCTTGGATGCCAAGTAGGAGCCCTTACCACTCAGGTATGGGCTCGTTGGCTGTATCAATCACCTTCTTTATCACACTCACAACAGCTCTTGTGGAGAGAATGTGAAAAAAACATGGAATATTAAGGGGAGATCTACTCCATTTGTGAGTAAAAAGAATGCACGTTCAGTGGAGGAATCACCGCCAGTGAAAAATAGTGTGGTTGCTCAGGTATCTGATAAAAGAAAGATGAAAAAAGAATGTATTGAAAAATTCTCATGTCATGTTCCACAGAGAAAAGTGGAGGAAAGGGGAAGATCCCTAAAATGGTGGAAGAAGAAAGGGAAGATGAAAACCAGAGAGATTCCTACTCAGAGAAGGAATCAGGGGAAGTGGTATATTGGTGGAACATCAAAGACGTAAATGTGTACTAGTGGTCTTAAACCCCAAATTTTGAGAAAGGCCAAGCCTATAGAATCTACATATTAGAAAAAGACTCATCATGTGGGTAGTGAATGCTTAGTCATATGGCTAGAATAGTTGAAGTTGGATAAGTATCTAGAAGAAGCAAGGAAGGAGTGTGATGCTCTGCAATAAAGAATCAATGGGTTGACCCATCAGGATCAACAAAAATCCTCATGTTGAGGATTCTAGAAGTTCCCCTCTCTCTATGTGTTTAAATGATACTAAATTATGTTCAAGTGTTTCAGCTTTTTTGGGAGATATGGTCCAAGGGGAATTGGCATCAAAAGATGTAAAGTAGTGATGTGATGTGATCGATAATGTCAACTAATTCAAATCATTTATTATAATTGAAGATGAAAGGAACTGATTGAGTGAAATGGATTGTGATGGTGTTATTAACTATATCTCTTGTTTCCTACACCGAGTTCCAACTCAGTAGGCTTATAGGTTTTATTGATGGCTTATTGATAAGGGTCACATGATGAAGAACTGATGTAGGAGAAGAAGAATGTTTTTAGGTCTAAACAATGGGCTCAATAATAGGAATAGTTTTACATCAAAGGGGGATAATTCTATCTCCTAATAAGATGAAAGAACTCAATGGTATAGAAAGGATGAATGTTTGTGTTGTCTGACATTAGGAAGACCAATTGGGGGATAAGCAAAAACAATAGTGTTTTTCATGATTATCTATTTTGTTCTAATAATATGGTATCAGTTGACTGTTTTAAGGATACCAAGAAGCTGTGAGAGAATATCAATAGTGTTTCAATAGAAAGCTGAGAAAAGAAGTTGAAAGAAATGAAGTGACATAGTGGAAATATTCTTGTTGAAATTAATGAATTGGTAAGAGATTCGGGGGGATAAAAAGTGTAAAATGATGATTCCAAATCAAATATAGATAATGAGCATGAGGAATTCAAGTCTATATCTGCAAATATGCCAAATAGTCAGGCTAAAATTGATAGGCAGAGTATCATTGGTGATTAGATGGTGTCAGTGCAGATGAGAAAGATGGGAACTCTACAGAAAGCATGATACTTATCACAGGTAGAGCCTAAATGTTTTGAAGAAGGAACTGGTGATGAAAGTTGGGTTCAATATATGAATGAATATCTTGACCAAGTTGAGAAGAATCAATCATGGGAGATTTTTTCGAGGCCGACAGATAATATAGTGTAGTTATTCGAAACAAATCATGACTAGTGTGCAAAGGCTACTCCCATATAGATGGTATCGATGTCAATGAGATATTTTCACATATGATGAGGTTGGATACAATCATATTATTCTTGTCCATTGTAGTGTAACAGAGGTTCAGAGTGTTCCAGATGCATGTTAAGTCCACATTTTTTAATGGGGTTCTAGAAGAATAATTGAATATTGAGCAGCTAGAAGAGCATGGTATTCAATACTGGATCAGTTTTTGAAGAAGATTATTTTTTGGCATGGCGGAATTGATTGCAATATGTATGTCAACAATGATTATAATCAAAGTATAATGGTTCTAATATATGTTGAATACATAATATTCAAAGGATCTGATGAAGCACAATGTAGGCAGCTTCATTGGAAGTCTACTGTATCTGACAGTGACACGGCCTAACATTTTATTCACCACATGCCAAGTAGTGAGATATCAGAATAATCCCAAGGAAATCCACATGATTGTGGTGAAAATAATAGTTTGATTGGGACAGATCAGTAGATGGAAGAAATTCAATGTTGGGAGGTTTTTTTTATCTTGGTGGGTTGTGTATTTCCTAGCAGAGCAAGAAACAAGATTGTATTTCATTGAGCACTACAGAAGCTGAGTATATTACAGGCACTCAAGCTTGCATGCAGTTATTGTGGATGAAGTAGCAACTTGATGACATGGGAATGGCAGTGTAGTCTCCGATCAGAATTTAGTGTGATAACTCAAGTGCTATAAATCTCAGCAAAAATCTCGTCCATCACTCAAGGAAAAATCACATTGAGATAAAGTATAATTTTATCAAGAAGAAGGTTAAGTAGGGAATCATGAAGTTGGAATATGTTCCTATAGAACTACAGGTTGTAGAAATTCTGACAAAGGTCTTACCCAAGAAAGATTTTGAGACACATTGACTGGCTTTGGGAGTTCAGTCGACTCTCTACACTTGAAAAAGTGTGGATGTGGTACCCCCTCTCCCCGAGGTATGGTGTATTTTCCTTACTGTACTAATCTATTTTTTCTACTCTCTTGTAGACCAAAAAGTAGTGACCTTTGGGTTTGGTGAAAAGGGGGGAGAAAGAGTGACTCCTAAAGGGGGAGAAAATATGGCTAATAAAGGGAGATAATGTATTTGAAAAAGACACGAGGAGAAGCTGGCAGGTGGATCAGTGAGATATGGGGCATTTATCAAGACAGGTGAAGAAGATGATAGGGGGAGCACCATGATGAGAGTATGTGGTGTTCGAAGTGATCATCCAGAGCTTATCTTGGACAACACAAGAACCCAAGAACTGAAGAAGGAGAGTATTAAATCTGACCACTACTGTAAATATCACTTATACCCATGGTTTAAAACCGTGGGTATAGCCCATAAAACCGTGGGTATAGGCTATACCCACGGTTTTATGAACCGTGGGCTGCAGTAGCATCGGCATAGCCTTATACCCACGGTTTTTACAAAACTATGGGGATATCCAATCGAAATTTCGTAATACCCACGGTTTGTTTAAATCGTGGGTATAAATCTATTCCCACGGTTTTCAGAACCGTGGGAATAGATTTTCACAGCCGGATAACATACCCATAGTTCAATAAACTGTGGGTATAGATGATTCCTGGAAAACTAATATACCCATGGTTCAATGAACTGTGGGTATAGATGATTCTTGGAAAACTAATATACCCACATTTCAATGAACCGTGGGCATAGATCCTTCTCCCAGACAGCTGCTACCCGCAGACCGCAGGCTCCTGCTTCCAGTGCACCAAGCTGTTGTAGCCTCCTGCTTCCAGTGCACCCAACTGCCCGCATCCTTCCTGCTTCCTGCTTCCATTTCACCCATTAAAACAAACCAGAATAGAATATCAGTTGTAATTGATACCATGAGGCATATTATCATGAATGAATAATTATTTAACAGCATTAACCACCTCATTATGAATAATTTCCCAACAAAACATAATTAATTTATTGGAGAACCCATCAGGACATTAAATACTATCAATGTTATAATAAAAAAGTTCTACCTGAACCTCCTCTTTAAATTTACATGTAAATAGATTCATCATGATACAATGAAAACTAATATCCTAGGCTTCCGGAATAATTTCTCTACACCTAGGGATCAAAATCAATCCATTCTTGAACATAAAGGGAAGGGGTACAACCCTTCTATATTGTGAAAACATCAATAATCAATGAATTATGACCTAAATGTATTCTAGATAGAGTAAAACCATATACAAAACATGAATCAGTTCCATCATTAACCAACACAAATCACCTATCAAGTTTACAATACATTCTACCATTGAGTGTATGCCTATTCAAAGTATAAATACCCCCATAAATTTGAACGTTAACAATGTTTCATTGAACAATACACATAGATAAATCATGAGAGGCCAATATATAAATATTAATTTTAGTCCTCTCTTCAGGTCACATAGAATCTTTCTCTATTTTACCCTTTTCATTTTATGGTTTCTCTCCCCTCCATAGGGATCCTAACTCATCTATATTTGAAACACTACCTCCATGAATAGGTTTCACTACAATATCATAAAGTATACCACCTAAAGGAATATCCCTAGATGCCAGAGATACCACATTAATCATGTAATCTAGGTTAATTGCCCCCTTATTATCATTAACCACTATCATTGTTTAAGATTTTGGAGGCCTTCACACCATCTACATAGGATCTAGATTGTAGTCCTTGAAAAGTGGGTTAACAACCTCTTTAACAGAGGGGGAATTATCCAAGAAGGATTTACCCAACATCTGAGAAGATGACCACCCCCAATATGATTCTTTATTATATGGAGACAAGCTAGGGAATCCACTAGTACCTCTATGTCCCAATTGAAAACAATAATAAAAGTAAGGATCAAAACTATATTGATATGTATATGTGAGAATATTCAGAATACACATATCATACCTAAAACTATCTCAAGCAGTACCTGATCATGTCCTTTCTCATGTTCTATTCGGTTAATTCTATATCACAACTGTTCTTGTACAGGCAGGCCTGTAAGCAAATTATCACACATCAAATTTTTCCCTAAAAAACGAACTCAAACTGGGTTGACATTCCAAAAACATCTGATTTGTGATCATTCAGGATCATTTTCATACAAGGGAGAGAGTTGGGGAGACTTACCATCTCTGAGTTGGAGTTCCACATCCTTTGTTGCATTTGAATGGACTAAATTTTCCTCTATAATTGCATTCAAGGACACATTCATCATGAATGGAGCTATTCATAGGCCAGTACCTCCCAATTTCTTCTCCATTCAACCAGGTCATGCCCTTCCCCATGGAAACCATATCCAATCCAACAGGTTCATTTCTAGGTGGGGTATCCACAACAGCCTGCAACAGTAAAATTCATCCCCAGAACTTCACTTGAATGTGTATTCTCTTCTTAAAAAAATCAACAATCATAAGTTCTTGACATCAGCTCATGGGATTTAGGTCCTTGCCTTGTACCATGTAAGAGGCTGATTGATTGCTACTGAAGTGTGCATCCAATTGACTTTATTAGCCCCGTTATTATATATTTTCAAGTGCTCACCTTGCAGTCCAATCTAGAAAGTCAAAGATGGAGAGGTTAGTCATTTCAAACTTTGAACGATGACAACAGAAATATGTGTGTGCACATAAACAAATCTCATGAAGTTGTAATTAGGTATTAAATACCCCACATAAATGAATACTAGAAAATTTCAGAATATGGTCACACCCACTAATAATCTCAAACGTACTACGGTCTTGTGTGGATATATTAATATTTATATCTCTATCTGCAGAGGTTTATCAGTACTAGAAAAGATAGTGTTGATGGAAATATAAAAAACAAATATTCTAAATCAGTACTAAAGAAATAGTCGAACTACATACCTTTTATACAATTCTCCCCACCCAACCATTTTGTAAATCACATTGCAATAGTGTTTTCAATACTATTTCCAATGATTCTTGTCCTGAAAACATAAATCACATTAATGAAATGATAACTATACCATGTTATCATTAATTACAAGAGTATACATGTTAATTTTAATTCTAGAAAATAAGATGATATAGCAATTTCACCCTTTTCAATGTCATTGATGTTGGAAGATGAAGCAGAATCACCTAAACTGGAGAATTAAACCTGAAAATTATAGATTTCATAAATGAAATCAATTAAAATGAAATTGGAAAATATTAAACATTAAATGAATATAAAATAATTTTGACAATTTTAATGATTTCAATGGATAAAATTTGGTAGATGGTCTTTCAAATAGGTAGGGTAATAGAAATAGAAATCATATCAAACTTGTGGGCCTTATGATGAATGATCAAATTTTACCAACTCGCCAAGAGCTAAGTTCAGTAAGCTAAAATATAGGAAATACAGCTGCTTAAAGAATAGTTCCAGCCTTGAATGGAAAAAAGCAGAGTTACCTGAGTTACCTGAGAAATCTAAATTGAAAAAGTTTTCTCAAAAAATCTGAGAGCAGAATTCCACATACCAATGCTTCAATCGCCATCCAATGATCAATAGTTGCCTATGAATTCAACGTATACTTCAATCTGTTGCCCTTGGTAAAAAAACACAGAAAAATGGTTTCCAAAGGGAAAAAAGCCTAAAGAATCATTGTTGCCCAAACTAATTGGATGGCCCATGAAACAAAAGTAGACATGCTTATATTAATTGATCCATCAGCTTCAATGAAATATTTGTGTACAGTCCAAAATCCAAACCAAGCACCAACCAGACAAGTGAAAACCAGCAAAAGTATTGCCAACTGGAGTTAAAAATAACAAACCATCAATGCTAGTATTGTCATTTCAACACCAATCATAGAAGAGCCACCCCAGAAATACATAATTGATAACTTACATACAGGATAGTACATGTCCTTGCTAATTCCTAAGTACATGAGTACAGAATTGAATAAACTGGGCAGATAATGAAGGAGACATGATCCCAGACCATCCTGAAGAAATTTTATATTAATTTTACAAATGAATGGATTAATGAGTCAAGGTGAGGACTAATAAAGGAAGTTGATACCCACAATTGATGCAACCATGTAAACTCCCAGTGATTTTTTTTGACCAGTGGGAAGCAGTTGCATTCCCTGATAATAAATTGGATTAGTAACAGTGATGAACTAAAAATATTTCATTTGATTAAAAATTAGAGAGTAGGTTTCCTCATAAATATATAAAACTTCTAAAACTGAACAGAAAAAAAAACATCAGATTCAAAATATCAATGGGGGGTTAAAGATAAAATACCTGGAAGAGGATCATCAATATAACAAGGATGATCCCAATGATCATTGCACTGTTGTAGAAGAAAACAACGGACTTACTCAATGAGGGTGCCAATTCCCACATAAAAATTCTGATGACTAAAAATGCAATGAGATTCATGTGAAATTCTGCACAAATAAAACAACAGCATAAAAAACAACCAGTTTCATAATGATTAAAAGGTCATCTACACTTCATACATTAATTTTACCCTCTTCAATGGACACATCAATGTTTTCAGTAGAAGAACCCAACCCTTGTAATGCACATTGCAATATCGTTGTCAATACTATTTGTAATGATGCTTGACCTGAAAGCATAAATCACAATAATGAAATGATAACAATATCATGTGTTCATAAATTACAAGATTAGGCATATTAATTTTAATCTTTCAAATAAGATAATATCGCAATTTTACCCTTTTCAATGCCATTGATGTTGGAAGATGAATCAGCATCACCTAAACTGGAGATTTCACTTATACATTGAAAACATTAAACAACCAAACATGAAACTGCATCATATTATGAAAATATGAGTCTGGGGTTAAATTTCATATTTGAGGATGCAGTTGAGTAAAAAGAAAAGTTTTCATGATGTAAAAAATGGTGTGGTAAAACCATACCTTTGGCGACGGTGGATAAGTCGATATCGTCCAACTCCTCCCCCAGCCCCTCCCCCTCCCCACCTGCCCACCTCCCCCTCCCCCTCCTTCCCCATTGCCCAGCCCCTCCCCCTCCCTCCCCACTTCCCAGCTCCTCACCCTCCCCTTCCCCTCCCCCTACCTCCCCACTGCCCAGCCCCTCCCCCCTGGCCAGCCCCTCCCCCTCCCTCCCCATTGCCCATCACCCCCTGCCCAGCCCCTCCCCCTCCCTCCCCACTGCCCAGCCCCCCCTACCCAGCCCCTCCCCCTCCCTCCCCACTGCTCAGCCCCCCCTGCCCAGCCCCTCCCCACTACCCAACCCCCCCTACCCAGCCCCCCCTGCCCAGCACCCCCCCTGCCCAGCACCCCCCCTGCCCAGCCCCCCCAGCCCAGCCCCTCCCCCTCCCTTCCCACTACCCAGCCCCCCTACCCAGCCCCTCCCCACTGCCCAGCCCCCCCTGCCTAGCCCCCCTGCCCAGCCCCTCCCCCTCCCTCCCCACTGAACAGGCTTTTTCTTTTGTGTTTGGAGTCTTCCTAAAACACACAAAACCACATTAAAAAAATTAGAGAAAGGAAAGCTGAAAACCACAAACAGTGTATGCAACATCTAAATCAGTTAGTCAACTCTGAATATTCATATAACTGTCAGATCACATACCAATCAGTGCCTTTACGTTTAAAGAAAAAGATCAGAAACAACTAAACCTTCTCAACGCTTTCAATAGATGATCTCTTCTGCTTCAAAGTGGAGGACATGGTCATACTCTCCTGATGAACATCATATGCATGTGAAGTATATGAAAAATAGATTAAGTGAATGCATCCCCCTCCCCTCCCAGCCCTCCACTGCACCCCCCCCCCCCTCCCAAGCTTCCCCTCCCAGCCCCCCACCCCCCCCCCTCCCAACCCTCCACTACATCCCACCCTCCTAACCCTTCACTACAGCCCCCCCCCCCCCATCCCAAGCCTCCCCTCCACTATTAAGGCCAAGATTAGATGGCGAGATAATAATAAACACACCAAACCATAAAAAAATATGGCATGTTAATATTACCTAAATAATTGTCAAATAACACCCCTGATGAAAACATAATCCAAAATGCATTTCATTGCATAAAGAAATTCACATACAAGCAATCCACCAATACAAAAAAAAAATTAAAACTCCAATGCAAGTCTCTCTACTAAGTCAAAAATGGAGGGGATTAATATCCCCCCCATCACCATCATCGTCATCCCCATGTCCAGCATCATCAGCAGCAGCAGAAACATCGGCAGCAACATCATCAGCAACATCATCACCAACCGCACCATCAGCATCATCATCAGCAATATCATCACCAACAACAGCATCAGTAACATCCTTGCTAGCTCTATCGCCGCCACCGTCATCGCCACTAGGACCCTCATGGGAATCACCTAAGGCATTATTTAAAGAGCGCATTGATTCCATACATGAATGAAAAGTGGCAGTAACCTCTGGTGGTAGTGACTGACTCAAAACTGACATAGATTTCATGAAATGTTCATTCATTAGCTTAATTTTTCATTCTCCTCTAATACTATTTTCTTTGTCGCGGCTAATTCAGCATGCGCACTTTCCAACTCAGAGGCCTTAGAGGCTTTATAGGAGTCCGATGATGACCAATACCTAGAGGGGACAATGTTTTTTCCTGGTCTACAACAGAATCTTCCTGTATGCTCCACACCTAACACCTGACTCAAATGATCATTTGGCCCTAAGTTGTCAGCTTCCTTATCATCCATGGCCTCCAAGGCAGACTTTTGAAATTATAAACATATTAAATTATAAATTTCGTATAAATGTTTGAAATATAAATAAAAAAAACTTACAATTTTATCTTGTGTTTGTAAATTAACTGCAGTTACATCTTTTTTTTCCTACTGAAGAAGAATAATTTGGCACGAGGTATAGGACCTTCAATGCACAATTCAGATTTCTTTATATGAGAAATTCACAAATTTGGATTACAACCATATATGATAAATGCAAAAAATTGGATTGAACGTACCAGCTTTTTCTCATGATCGGGCATTGTAGTGCACCCTAATGTGTGTAGATATGTCATTTCATCTTTGTTTTTTTTTCGCTGACACTTCCTAAGAAACAAAAAAAACAAGTAATAAAAATTAAATTTTATATAAAAACCATTAAAGATGGGTAGTACCTTATACTATTCAGTCTTCCAATGTGCAATCATTTTTTGATATTGACTTTTTAGACAGTCAGGGTTTGTGGGTACACCCTCTAACTCAGTACCCACTCTGCTCTTCCAACCAATATGTAACTCATACTTGTATGACCGCCAATACTCTCCAAGATCACTCAACCTAGCAGCTTTGGCAGCTTCACCATCAGGAAAGTTAAATAGACTCTGCAATGAAAATGTTAAATCATATAAATACATTACTAATATAAATATAAATTTATAAAATTTCTGTACCCATATCTGCGCCCATGCCCTATCCTTGATGTCAGCACTGATATGTCTCCATGAGACCGGTTCCACTGGAACGATATCATGATATTTGGCTAAAGTAGCCATGAAACTTCTACACTCCTTAGAATTTTTACCTATCATTTGATTTTGAGGATTGTAATCCACCATAATCTGAGTTTCGCGATTCCAGGCATCCCGCATTCGAGTGCGCCCACGTCGCCTACTAGAAGATCCCACTAAATAATATAAGAGTGGAAAAGAGAAGATTTAAGTGACAATACAATAGGACAAAAGTGAAATGCTATAATTTGAAACATTTATAATAAAAAAACCTAATGCAGGATCCTGAATAGGCTGTGAGGCATCTGTGGACTGTGTTGGATCAGCATCCTCCGAAGGAAGTATCTGTTCCACAGCATGCTCCGGTTGATCTTCATGAACAGGAGTGGAAACTGAAGGAACAGACTCAATATGTGTAGGATAGATGGTAGGAAAAGGAGGTGGAGTAGACATGTCAGAATATGTGTAGTAGGTCTGGGGATACATGAATGGATATGGAAATTGTGCAGGTGAGAACATCGGTTGAGTCAGCGTGGACATGGAATGGGAAAAGGAGGGTAAATGGGATAATGATGGAGGCATGTATGGGAACATCCTAGGGGTCTCAAGCAGAGGGCGGACATGTGTGGTAGATGGGATGTCCACTGATGGGTCAGTGTGGGGAGTGGTAAGACGGGAGCTCCGCCTAGGTCTAGGAGGATCCCTGCTCGGTCCCATACTAGGAAGAGGAAACTCTTGAGTTATATATCCCTAAAAAAATTGATCCAAAATATGAAATTCATATTATATGTAATGCAGAAGATAAATATTAGAATTATTATACTCACTGAAGACAACTCACGCTTGCGTCTAACAGGATCAACATCAAATAATCTCTTCTTGTGAGCTTCTGTAGTTTTCTTCATAATCTTCATAAGAATGAAATAAATATTTTTTAGCAACAATTTTTATAACTCATAAATACAACTTAGAAGTCAAAGAAGACAAAAAAATTCATAACATCTTTCAGTAATGATAATTTACAACTAAGATATAAAATTTTTAAAACCACATTCAAAACCCAGTTTTCTAAATTGAAATAAATATAATTAAATGAAACGAAACCAAACAATACTAAAATAGACATATCATTCCAAACTAAAACTAAATTAAAGTAATTAAATTAGTACCAACCTGAGAAACTCACATCAAGGTAAACTGAATGAACTCTGAATATATATGTTTTCTTTTATATATTACCCTCCACTACCTCAGGTTCAACATCATCTCTAACAATGGGACAATTTGTGTCATCAAATACAATATTTTGGCTAACACCGATGGGGGCGTCAATGGTGACAATTTCATCCCCAGCATCAAGAAAAATATGTATTGGGATTACTTTATTAATGACACCATAATCAGGTTTCAGATGATCTTTCACATAAAACACTTGTTTTTCCATTGATGCCAAAATGTATGGTTCATCGGTATGCAGGAATCGACTCATGTCAATAACTCTAAATCTGAAATCATCAATAAATATACCATGTAACGTCATTGAATCAAACCATTTACATTTCATCATAGTGACTCGACCTTGAGAGTAGTAATCCAATAACAATATTTTCTCAACCAGTCCATAATGATACACATCTTCATATCGAGGTCGACTATCTGATGCACTGGCATAACAATCCGTTCTAGCAGTTAACATAATTCCATCATGATGTATTATCATTTTCACCACTTTATCAGTTTTAACAAATTTATATCCATTGATTATTAAAGATTTGCAATCACGAACCAGAGAATTGGGACCAAAATCCAACGCTCTTAATTCTTGAGAAATGAAGTCAGCAGGTAAACTCAATACCTGGAATACATATGAATAATGTAATTAAATATATATATCTATATTTTAAGGTATATAATGTAATGGTCATACCTTTTATTTCAACCAAGCTGGGAACTCTTGGCTATGCATAGCCTCTCTCCTTCTCAACGGCAAAGACCGATAAACTCTACTTATAATTTGTTTATGTTCTCTACATAAAATGACAATAAAAGTATAAGGTATATGTGATATGATATCATATGAGATAACATATATATATTCAAATTACTTACTTGATATAGGCATCAAACAAACCACAATTAAACAAGACTGTACGATGTGCCATATTCCTCTCTTCAAAGCTCAATGTAACCAATGTATATGACTCGACAATTCCACCTGTTTGGGGAAAAGATGGAAACGAGGGCTTAATTTCCTCATACTGCTCATCTTCATTTCTCATTGGTCGATTATGTCTTGTTCTCACATCAGACAAATACATTGAAAAAAAATCCATACATTCTTGGGCCAGATAAATCCTCACAATGGGACCTTCAGGATAATTCTTATTTCAGACATATGATTTCAAAGTGCACATATTTATTTCAGTGGGATACATCCACCAAAAAGCGACTGGTCCCCCAAGAAGTGTCTCATTTGGAAGATGAACTGTTAAATGCATCATGCAAGTGAAAAAGGATGGAGGAAAAAAAAATTCCAACTCACACAGAATTAACAGAGCCTCTTGCTACATTTTTATCAACAATGATTTGGATAACCTTTTAGCACAAAGGTATCTAAAAAAATGACACAACCGAATCACTACCACCCTTACATTATTGGATAGAAAATGTCGAATTGCTATTGGAATCAATTCATGAAGAAGGATGTGATAATCATGAGTTTTTAGGGACTTCAATTTCAAATGTCTTCTATTGACTCATTTAGATATGTTGCTGGAATAGCCATCTGGAACCTTGATATTCTTCAATATTTCCAGAAATTGATCTTTCTCTGCCGGTGTCATCACATAAGAAGCACAGGGAACTTTCCATTTGTTTTCATCGATACAAACAGGATGTAGTTATGGTCGAATACCCCAATCCAATAAATCCCGACGAGATCGGAAGTCATCTTTGGTCTTCCCCTTAATATTCAAAAGAATTACAAGCAACATTTCACATATATTTTTCTCAATATTCATTAAATATAAACAATTACGTAAAAAATTAGTAGACCAATATGGCAACACAAAAAAAATACTTCTCTTTTTCCAATTGTAAGTGACTTCAGTATCAACATTCTTCCTGTTTTGATATTTCAACTGACCTTTCCCTAATGAAAAGATGAAATCTTTCAATTCATCAAGCACATCACTTCCTGACATACGTTGAGGTGGTTCTTCAGTGTCAACATTATTATCAAACCTCCGACGATTCTTCCTGTATTGATGATCCATTGGCAAGAATCGGCGATGCCCCATGAAACTGAAACTACGACGATATTTAAGCCTTCTCGATCATGTATTATTCATACAAATGGGAAATAATAGTTTTCCCTTCGTGCTCCACCCAGAAATCATTTCATAGGTAGGGAAATCATTTATGGTCCATAGAAGGGCAGCACGCATCTGAAACGTATTATTTGAAGAAGCATCAAATGTTTTCACACCTAAATCCCAAAGTTGTTTCAACTCTTTTATTAAAGGCTACAAGTAGACATCTATATCATTACCAGGATCTGAAGGTCCAGATATCAGTATAATAAAGAAAGTGAAAGGTTTTTTCATACACATCCACAGAGGAAGATTATAAACAGGAATAAAAACTGGCTACGTGCTATGAGCAGTAAGCATCTGACCAAACAGATTAAAACCATCACATGATAGGCCCAATCTGAAATTACGCACCTCAGCTACAAAATCAGGATGTTGTGCATCAAATGTCTGCCATGCTAATCCATCTGCAGGATGGACCAGCTCATCGTTACCTTTAATTCTCTCAACATCGTTCCATCGCATATTGACTGATATTTCTAGAGACATGAATATATTTTGAAGTCTGGGAATCAATGGAAAGTGCCACATGACTTTCTATGGCACATGAGATGGTGTTCCATCTGCATTTGTCTTCCATCGAGATGTACCACATTCTTTATAGTCATTACGGTCAGTTGTTTCCTCCAAATATAAACTGCAATCTTTCGGACAAGAATGGACTTTATTAGTAGAAAATCCAAGCTTCTTAATTAACTTCCATGCCATGTAATGATTTGAGGTAATATCTGCATCATCAGGAAGCAAGTCCTTCAAAAATGTAAGAATATAATCAATGGCGGTATTAGAAATCCCATACATGGTTTTCCCATGATATAACCGCATTAAAAATTCCAACTTGGTCATTTTAGTACATTCTTGATATACTGAAGTTATGGCATCATCCAATAAATTTTTCACTCTCTCAACATCATAGTCTTCAGCATTTTCCTCATGTGTACTGATATCATTGTATTCTTGCACTTGCATGCTATCTCTCTCAGAATGATACACATATGGAAACTGATCAAATATC
Organism: Viscum album; assembly: GCA_963277665.1. Lineage (NCBI taxonomy): Eukaryota > Viridiplantae > Streptophyta > Magnoliopsida > Santalales > Viscaceae > Viscum > Viscum album. Next base: position 1,699,343,388 of record OY728158.1, on the reverse strand, counting down.
AAATTCTCCATGTCACTTCATTCATTTCATTTATGAACAGTCAAAGATTGACTCGTCTCTCCATGGTGAAACCAAAAATTATAGTTTGCTTGAAATCCAAATTTCTTTAAATGGAAACTAACTTATTCTCATCTTAACCATGGTCTTCCAACACAATTATAGTAGGGACACTGTATACAACCTCCATCTGATGCATTGTTAAATGAAAAATCTAAAAAATTCTCCAAATTACTTTGAAACTCGGTTGAAATCCGATCAGTACGATACATCCAGCTTTTATCCATTCCATAACAAGAAAAAAAATTATCATTAAATCAATAATGTAAATCATATTTAAAAAATTCATTACAATCAATTTTATTATTAAATTAATCAAAGCATATTAGTATCTAGAAAAAAATATTTAATGACAAGAGGAGTCCATGATTGAATAAGTAGGAAAAAAGAAAAAAGGTCTACCTTGAGATGTAAACTAAAGAAAAAAGTTAAAAAAGACACTCCCAAGTGGTCATTGATGGGGAATAAAAAAGAAAATTTCAATGTAAAATACTCCTTTATAGATATAGAGGCATTATACACATGGGATGAAAATTTTATATTAATAATATGAATTTATAATTTTATAGATTATTTGGTAGGGGTTATTTGATGGGGAATAAAACATTAAATGAAAATAGAGTAGTTATAACTTTAATGTTTTGGAATTAATATTGAAAAAATGTTTCAAGGTATCCTACAAATTTTGTACAACATGATGCTTAAAAGATATACTTTTTATGGATTCTATTGGAACTTTGGAATATTTTTTCATATGAAAAAGATATGTTTTTTAAAATAGACATCATTATATACTTGGGGGTATTGAGAATCAATGTTTGGGGGTTTCAACCCCTTTAAAGGAATAAAAGTTATAAACGTATTGTAAATTCTATATAGAAATCACAGAACATGTTTGATATTCTTGAATAAGTCTATGGAAGGTGTGACCATCCTATTTATGATGAAAATGAATGCCTCATCAATATACCATCCTGAAAATATTTGAGTTTTAATACTCAAAATCATCAAAATAATAATAGAAAAGTGAAGGAGAAAGATTTAGTTGTTGAAATTTCACCCAAAATATCCAAAGGGGAAAGTCCATGGATATTGGATAGTGGATGTTCTGCTCACATGAGTTTTTTTGGTTTTGAAAATTCTCAAAACAAACCACAAGACCAATTTATGTATCTCAATGGGTGTATAGGACATTATGCCTTGGGTTAGTCCATAAGGCTATCATCCCCTATCAACTATCTCAGTTCATACTACAATGTCATCATTCCCCACTTCTGGACTCCATTAATGCCTCAAGGCCTTCATTACCTTCCATTTTTCATTCAAGACCCCCACCATATTCATCATGAATCACATCTCAAATTCTCCCCCTATATAGGATTAATGAATTCATGAAGGATCCACTTTTAACATTGATACAAGATAGTATAATTCTACTATCCATACACACATATATATATACCCAAGTCATAGTAAGGAAACTTTTTATCTATATAGAGGCATAAGCATATCATTTTAAAAGAATTATCATGGTCTGTACACACACGCATGAGTATTTCATATCATACATTTTTATATAGTTGTCATAACATGGTAAGAACTTCTTGCATTCAACATATTGAAGCCCAGCATCAATGTTCACCACTTGAATCAATCTCACAAACCAAATATCCATGGAAGCATCCCCAAATCACTACATGAGTATTCAAGGGTTATGATATATGATGAAGAACATGTTATGGGCTGGGATCATTTTAGACCTATCCATCAAGATACTACAAAATTAAGAGATCTAGATGGATCTGAGAATGATCAGGAAAAACCATCTTTCCATATTTATTTTATATGTAAATCTAGAAAGGATCACATTGGATATCATTGTAAATCCTAAACCTAGATAAGAAATCTGAGATCTAGTTCCTTTACAAGGATAATAAATAATATCTAGCAATAATAATAATAACAACAAACAAATGATAAATTATATTTAAATATCTAGGACTGATATCTCTATATCAAATATAATTCCTATCTGAAAAGAATTAATTCATCATGAAGTCTCATTAGAGTCCCTCGGTTTGATTACCCCGAGTTTAGGAGGAATAATGACTGTCTTTAGGGTGTTTTTGTGTCAAAATAATAATTTTCAAATGATTAAATTCTATGTAAATGGTTTGGTTGCTTGGATTACAAAATAATGCTCTAACCATGGGAATTTCACTACCTATTCAAGTCACCCGCATGGTTTGGACACATGGTTTTGTAAACCCTATGAAAATCATGATGTTGATTCTCTTTAGAGTTACATAGTTACCATGGAATTGTTTCCATGTTAGCTCTAAAAGTACCCCTTCCATATATAACCCACTACTCCTCTCCAATAGGCTTCATAGTTATGTTGGGGGACTACACTATTCCCTCTAACAATTATCACCATTAAATTATTCTAACCCCCCCCCCCAATCTCCCAAAATCTACCCAATACATCACCCAATAAATGTAATAACTCAAATAAACTCTTAATAAAGGATAAAAATAAGGCATAATGCACCTAGAAAGTGAGTGGTTGTTCCAATATCCCCCTCTAATGACTTGTTAACCTTAATATGTGTCTCTAGAGGTCTAAATATAACAAGTAGGTCTAGTAATACTACACATATGATTCCTTATCCCATTTATCTTCTTTAATATGTATGTTCTTCCATAAAACCTTAACAAGAGGTTTCATCTTCCTTCATAGTTCCTTTATTCATCGATCAACAATCCATATTGGACCTTTCTCAAATGAATCATTTACCCCCAACACGATATTCTCAATATCAATTACATTTTAAGGATAATTATTGAAATTTATAAGTAGGAACGCATGGGAAACATCATCTATAATAGAAAAATGATGAATTTGACGATACCCAGAGGAGAGGGAGTTGAGAGGGGGGAGCGGGGACGTCGCCTGAGGTGGGGGCAGAGCTGGGAGGCGGAGGCCGGGAGGCAGAGGTGGGAGGCGGAGGCAGGGGGCGGAGGTGGGGGGCGGAGGCGGGGGTGGAGGCGGGAGGCGGAGGCGGGAGGTGGATTCCAGGAGGCGGAGCTGGGAGGTGGAGCCGGGAGGCCGGGAGGCGGAGGCTGGGAGGCGGAGGCGGGAGGTAGGGTTGAAGTGTGGGGAGCGCGATGGAGGGTTTAAGTGGGGGGTAGCGAGATGGAGCCCAATACTTAGGGGGTGAATACCCACAGTTTTAATAAAAATGTGGGTATAGACCATTAAAAATCATCTATCCTCGTGGTTCTTTAAACCATGGGAATAGTAGCGTGGGGATAAACCCCATTTCCAGTAGTAGATGATGCTAGAATTGATCGATCAAAGAGTAGATATCATGATAGCTGAGTATCGTGATAAAAGCATAAGAGTGGCGTTGGAATGGTATTAGAAGGATCCCAGTGATCATCAATTGGTATCAGTTTGGTATCAATAATTGGTGTTATAAATGAAGTGATTCATTGATGAACTTTTCATTTACTCTTGTTTCTCATGCCGAGCATTGCTCATGTGGGCTTAAAGTATGTGTTAAGGGATTCCTTAATCACTATTGGAATCACAAGAGGCGAATGGTGTTTGAAGTGTTAACAAGGTATCCTTTTATGAGAAGAGTTTTCAATAAACCAAAATGGGGGATTATTGTTCAAAAATCCCTCAAGGTGTCATTGAAGCATTTTTGAGGTGATTGTGTTTGTTGAAAAATCAGGTCTCCATGTTGTGTTTGTTAACAAAGCAGATCATGATGTTCAATTTGTTGACAAAAAAGGGGTTTCATGGTGATTTTTCAAGTTCAAGAGATGTTTTTGAAAATCCATGATTGATAGAAGAACCTTGACAAAGGAATGGAAGATCTATAGGTGATACAAAAAGAGCGGATATAGGGTGGCGTCTTTTTCCAGTGTTTGCCAAATTTTTGGGCCTCAAAATCAAAAAATAGAGAAAAGTGTTTTTGGAAAATGGACTTGCGCGCCAGTTTCTTAGAGTCTTGGAAAGTTGTGTTCCATATGTTTTTCAAGATCAGAATATCAAAATATGGAAAAGGAAAGAGGGGCGCCCAAGTTTTGGTTTGGGCGTGCAAGGTGACTAGGGCGATAGAGGCCTAGGCAGTTGGACTTGCGCTCCGGGATGAGACTTTTGCGCAACGCTCCGGGTACCCAAAATGCCTATAAATATAGGGCTACCCCTCCTCATTTTTAGAGAAGCTCAACACTTAGAGATAATTTGAGATCCAATCATGTAAGTAGGTTTGGTCGCACAAGTGGTGGTTTTGGCATGCAAGTATAAAGATATTCATAAGTTGTGTGCCAATTGATAGTTGCGCACCAATATTGGTTTAGGCATAAAAGGGTGTGAGTCGTCCAAGTTCATAGTTGGATAAGGGAGTGTTTTGAAAGTGGTTAGGTGACACTTGTGTTCCAGGCTTGGAGAAGCACACCAAAACATAGAGAAGCGCGCCAAGAATTAGAGAAGTGCTCCAAGCATAGAGAAGTGCACTAGTCACTCCAGGATTGCACGAAAGTTAGATAATTTCTTGGTACCTTCGGTGAAAAGTGAGATTCATCTGTGGGAGAAAGTTGGACATCAATAGATCATCTACATACAAAGAAAGATTCATTCATTTGTGATGATGAAGGGACCTAAAAGTCCATAAACTGTGAGTGGATCCCTTCCAAGAGAAGTGAGCGAAGGAAGAGGAAGAAGGTGACCCTTTCCACTAGTAGTAATCCAGAGAAAGAGGAAAAGGGAGTGACCCTTGGGAATACAGTGAGAATACCCAAAACATTATAAAGGCAATGAGCCTGGGAATAGAAGTGAACTAGCCCAAACATTGTAAATTGGTAGTGAGATTTAGTGGATTTGGTACATCAGCACATCACCTTTGTATGATCCTTGGATGTAGCCTAGTGAGGTTTAACCAAGTAAAAATCTGTGTGTAAGTCTTCTTGGTTTCCTTCATTGCATTCAAAGCATCATCATCAGATAAAGAATGGAATAATAAGATCAACAGTAAAACATAAGTGCAAACAAAGTGACCCTTATAATAAGGAGGTCAAGATCCAGTGGGGTAGGGATAATTTTGAAAAGAATATTCATACCCTGATTCCCCCCCCCCCTCAGGGTATCTAGGCCCCTTTTGGTCCTAAAATGTAGTAAAATGTGGGAAAAAAGTGTGATGGACCCAAGCAGGGTGTAGGCTCACTAGGGGTGAATCAATAAACACTGTTCCATTTTTACATTTTATGATTTCTTATGAAATCAACCTCCATCACTTATTAGAGAGAGTAATTACTCTACTTAACTCACATGCATTGAGGAACGAAAATAAACAAAGACGCTTGATGCACAAGGCTCGCTGGTCAAAATGAGTAGTTAATCCTAGGTATGATCCAGAATCACTCAAGAGCATATGAACCACTAGAATAACCATGTTAGATAAAAATGAATGGGGTATATCCATGACTCAAAATACAATATACAACAATGTTATCTCCTGGAAAGTCTACCGAAAAATTTCGTTGTTATCTTAAACTTCAATGAGGTAGGGATTATCCTTTTCCTATGATGATTATAACCCAAAATTTATATATTTATACCACACATTTTCATATTGCAAAATAGTTTTGACTTCCTTCTTCTTCATTATACAACACAGGTGTGATGATCACACACAAACCAAGTGTGTACTCTTTTTCTAATTCCTCTCCTTTTATGCGCACTACATTGCACACACTCTCTCTCTTTGATAATATTCTTGATTATTATTTCCATGCATGCAAGATACGTGTTTAATTTTATCTTTCAAAACACCAGAACATCTTCCTTCATCAATTTTGAATTTAAAATTTTATGTTCAGATAAGTAACTACCTTAAACTTCTTCTCAACTTCTCCTGCTTATTCTTTATTATTTTCTACTCGATTAATATTTTCACAATAGCAACAAATATATTCTCTAGTATCAGTAATGATATTACCATTAAAATATGAGACCTCATATCATCTAAGGCTTTTTATTCACCATTTATTTATTTAAGAGACTCATTGGATGAAATTTGATCCCCTCTTAGTCATCCTAATCACATAGAGAAATTTATGGGTAGTTTCTTTTCAAATACTTCTTAAGTTCAACGAACTCTCATTTTTGAAATGTTTGGAACCCATGCATATCACCAAACCAACCTTTATATATCACTATATACTACAGATTGAATCTTATGTATCACCCTAGAGTTACCTTTATATATCATAGTAATAAACCTTATATATTGACTTCCCCTCTAGATCAATCTTTATGTATCAATAGAATTTATTTTACATATCGAGGACTTTGAAAAAATTCCAACTCCCAGTTTTCTCATCTCTGATTAAATTTTATGTATTGGGAATGTACCTTTATGCATGAAAGGACTTTTTTGATTTTTTGATGTCTTATCAGGGTGAACTTTATGTATCAATAAGGTTACCTTCATGTAAATATTCTTCCATTTTCCAAACTTCTTCTCAGTATCAGAGTGGACTTCAGACTTCTTGCAAACTCAAAACCTCTTCAAAACACTTCCAAACATATTCACATACTTCATCTCACATTATAAACTTTATTAAATGTGAGTTTGAACATGGTTTATGCATTAACAACTAAATATGACACAAGAATCATATCCACTTCATCTATTAACATCTCATTTATTCAAGATTCATTCAAGGGATCAATAATAAGTTTTTGTATATCATTATCAATTCTGAAGGTTGGTATATTATGAATAGAAACATTTAAATAAAAATTGAAAATTTTCTTAGAATTAAAGGATTTTATCTCCTTCGTAGGAATGTAATAAGGTCTTAGAATGATAATGAAACTGGGTAGACTCATAGATATAATAAATTATTTCATCAGGTTTTCCCAATAAAAAAATTATTTCTATTATAATGAAAGGGAAATTAAAATGAAAATCCATTAGAAAATTGTTTTTATAAAAGAAAAGAAATAAAACAAAGGTTTCCTATTTTATACCTAAAAAAGATTAGAATTAAGATAATTGTATGATACCACTTTTTAGTATATAAAATAAAATGTAAATAGATAATAATTTATTTTATCTCAACTTATTAGAGTCAATAATAGATTAGAGACCCACTTCTAATATCAAGCATTGTAAATTATTGAGTAAGCGGGGAAGGACAAACTCTGATACCAAGTGTTGTGCATCAGAAAGAGACTGGAGGTTGTAGAGTGGATCTTTCACTCTCTATGCCATTAGAGAAAAAAGATAGGATCTTGGTAAGAGTAAGGTCATATACCAATTGAGGGTACATTAAATAATAGTAGATTAACCCCAGTAGGAAACTTTAAGAGGGGTGGCGGGGTGAATTTATAGGCTTATGTAAAAAACCCTTAATTAAAATTCACACTCAAATAAAAAACAGAGTAAAAGTAATTAAGTATAAAATGGAAAAAAAACCATGAAAACATAAATGGATATAAAATATTAAGCTTGATAATTGGAAAGATAGTGAGTTACCAAGAAAAGGATTTCTGGATAAATTAATTTAAGCCTCTCAATTGTTAATAATTCATTTAATATGAATATCCAAAATATGACAAGTAAATAAGCTAAATGGATTATTATGTAAATATCATAGGATAATGAGTGAAAAAATCAGTCAAACTCTTCAGACTTGGTTGTATTCTAAAAATAATTTTGAACTAATGTACACAATAAGACATGTAAAACTAAAAAAGTTGAAGGAAATAAAGAAAATTCCATATGTATGGGATATAGAAAATATTGAAGAGATTCGGTATAATAAATCCCTAGTCCATGATTTTATATATAAAACAAGTTATTATCCTTGTAGGATTCTTCTCATTTAACCTAAATTAGATAGAGGATCTTATACCCAAATTCGAATAATAGTGAGTACAAGCAGTGCCCACATTATGATAAACAAAAAATTATTTATCCCCATGAATTCTTCAATCATAATATCGATAGAGGTTAAGTCCTTATAATTAGGACTTTGACGCACACCTATCATAGGGTGTGGTAAAAATAAATTATTTTCTTAGTTCAACACAGTGGCTGACCAGGGTCATCTCACTTGATTAGCTTCTCAGTTTGTTCACTCACCTAATCTAGTTCACCTAAACTAATTCTTTTTGTTTTTTTTTTGATTATTTTATGAAAACAGTGATAAATATTTTTGGGTTTTTGTTTATTATTTTCTAAGATAATTAAATGACATGAAATATGATAATTTAAACTAAACTATCATACAATGCCAAACAGAAGGAGTTAAAGAGGAAAAAGGTTGGTTTGGGGTTCAATTTTGGGTTCAATCATTATTCTCTTTTATTTTCTTGATTTTATTTTGATAATACAAACATAAAATCACATGATGAATTACTATTATTTTTATTTAGAAATTGTAGAATCTTTGAATGTATCAGCAATCTCAATTCCACCGCCTACTGTAATCAAGGTTGATGACACACCTTGGTCGAGGGTGTTCCATCTTCCAGGACATGGATCTATCAATATCATTTCATCTATTGATTTTCTTAACTCCATCATGTGAAGAGATAGCCAACGAAGAGAGGGGAAAGTGATTAAACAAAAGAATATAAATAGATTGAGTTTCATGTCATTAGGGATAGTCACCATATTGGGGACATTCACTACACTCATGCATGCTACTCATATCTACCACAAACGTAAAATAAACTTTAATAAAAATTCAAGAACACCTTAACCTCCCCTGGGCCAAGGCTCGGGTCAACCCATCATTATTGAGGGTAATAGATCACTTTGGTGGAAAGAGAGAATAATAGAATAATAAAATAAAAATAATAAAGAAAAGAATAAAGGAAGAAGAAGAATAAAATAATAATAGAATAATGGGGAATGATGAGAGATAGAGATAAAATAAAATAAGAAGAGGGAGAGGGAGGAATAAAATAAAATCATAAAATAAATAAATAAAATAAAATATTAAAAAGAATGTAAAAATAATTATAATAATAATAATAATAATATGGATGGGTGAAAAACTTTAAAGAAAATGATGCATTTGGTTATATTTATTTAGTAAATGAAAATTACAATTAAAAGAAAACTAAAACAAAAGAAATAAAAGAAAAGAAAGAAAAAAATAAAAATAAAACAGAAATGTTGCAGCTTAGTCGAGCCTCCTTGGTGGCTTCCCTCCTTGGATGTGTGGATATATCCTTCAGTATGGGTGAACTCCTCCTTATATAGGCCAAGGGGGTACCATCCTTTGGTATTGAAATTCAAGATCTTCCAAATCTCCCTTTAAGACCTCCTCAAAATGATTTCCACTGAAAGTTTTCTCATGGTAGGCCCATTTAATGACCGAATTTGAGAAATATTTCATCTTCAAATTTGTTCAAAAATGTTTTTCTCATTTGACCATAAAATTTAAGCAACATTTGACATGTGTAGAAAATGTTATGTCCCATTAATTCTGAAAATTTATTCTGGCCAAGCAGAATCTCTAAATTTCCAAAATCCGATTTCCCATGCATTTATGGCCTTGAAATTGGCATAATCAAGGGGTTCCATAGTTATGAAATTTGTTTCTCCATTTTTTATTCTTCTCTAAGTATAACTCTAGATCCTTGATACCATCCATTTATGAGATATAGGTCCAACTTCAAAAATATCTAGATCTGTGCGTATATTTTTTTGGTTTGACTAGTGAGCATATTTTGGGCCTCAAAATGTTGGATTCATCTCTTGGTCTAGAAGAATAAAACGAAACAAAAGATGTATCTAATCCTACAAAAAAATCATAAAATAAATCAGTGCATAAAAAGTGATGGTTGAAATACGTAAATAAATTAAAACAGTTAAATTCCAAAATTAGGTCATTTTTCCAATGAATCCCAAAACACACAAAAAAACTAAAAATTATGAAAATCAACTTAAACTGATAAATTGGTAGGGTTTAAATAACTAAAAAGAAAATAAAAAATGAGGAAAATATTAGCTCTATTAATTACCCCACACTGAAATCATTCTTGTCCTCAAGCATAAAATCTCAATAAGAAATTCAGAGGGCACAAATGTTACCAATATTCAAATTCCAAAGAAATAAAATCAAATAATTATAAATGTTAAATCAAATTTTCAAATTCCATATAAAATATAAATTTAATTTCTCATTTTTCAAAGAAACAACCAATCCATGTATTTTACTTTTCCCCTTTGAAAAATGATGAAAATTCTCTTTTTATTCATTTAAGTTCCTCAATTCATTATTATTAAACATGTCAAATCATGACCTGCCTCACTTTTGAATCTCTTCTCTCATCACTCATGATAAAAATTCAAGTAGAGTTATGCTCATGTCATGAGAACATGCTCCTTATCCATAATCTTGTAAAAGAAATACTTTCTCCACTTTGTAAGGAAAAAAAGTACATAAAATCATGAGGACTTGGAATTAAGGTTCTAATGAGTATGAGGCTTAAGGTTGGTAGGATTTTATGTTTGAAAATTAAGGCTCAAAGAGGAGGTTTATCTCTTAAAGTATAAAGCATGATATAAAAATTAAAATTTTAATGACATTCTCCCCTTCAAAGTAGCAACTCAAAATTTCCCCAAATCTCAATGTAAGGTCATGATCAAAGTAAAAGCATAAGGAATGATTTGCGCACCCTCTTGAATTTTCCTCTATATTTTTTTCATTTTTTTCTTTTTCAAAGAACTTTTTTTATTTTTTTTCTAAATTTGTGCTTAAAACAAACCTCACATTCATCACCTAACCACATATGATAAAAATCATCGTTCCAGTGATGTTAATTTTTTATTCTTCTTAGTCAAAACCCATTTTTTATTTTTATTTTTTTGGTTCTTTTTGTTATTTTCTATTTTTTTAAGAGGGGAAAACAATAAAGTATCATTAATGAATCAAAAAAAATCTTAATTCCCACAGTATCACCCCAACACTTATTCCTTACAATGTAAATCATCTATTCCTCCATGGATCCCTTCACCCCCACACTTCAACTTTAAAATATCATGAAAATACTAAGATTATTATTGGAATGGATAAAAATGACTTGAAACATGGTTCATTCTTGACAAGGTCATTCATGGTTTATATGGTCTAAAAAAGGATTGATGAAATGGTTTTCTTTTAAGGATAAGGGATTTTCAAAAGATAAATCAATCATTTTAAATGTGTTTCTATGTATTTATATCTTTGACAAGTTAAAATGAAAGTTCTGTTAGGTGACATGTCCCAAGATCACTCAAGAAATATGCTCAAGATAAAATAGGAAGTACATGGTCTAGAAAACCTCTTGGGAATGAGTCATATAATTTGGGACAATCACTTAAGGCATGACTAATAATAAAAAATCAATTTACATGAATTTCAAAAATTCAAAGAATGAAAATTTTTTGTGAAATTTCATTTACATGAATCAACTATTTCCCTCAAATCATGAGTCCTCATTTCAATATTCATGTTTCATTTTAATCATCTAATTATCCATTTTACTCATGAAATCTCATTATTATTGAAATCTGAAACATGGAATCATAGGATTCCTAAAAAACTCATGTCTCCTAAATAAGTCAAATAAAGCATAATTCATGTGTGGGAATGAAATTTCCATTTTTAAGATCAAATCAAGTTTTGGAAAAAAAATGTAGAGAGTTTCATAGATAAAAAAATAAAAGTGAACTCATTTTCCCATGATGCTTAGTCCCTTTTTCTCCACTGCTTGGGGTCTTTGGGGGGATGTCTTATGCCATCATGGTCCTAAAAAATAGAATTAATCAATTAAGCATAACGATCATGTCATTTAAGCTCAAAAATATAAGAGGGAGTGGGATGCATTCTGGACTAATCCTAAAAAATGAAATTGAAAATACTAGAAAGCAAGTAAAGGGATAAGTCATGGTATGATCCCCCGAGTGGGACCTAAATTTTTACTGCCTCTAGAGGGAAGTATCAGCTGTTATCCAAAGTCTGATGGTGGATAGAGCTTCTTTGACTCGAACCACCACATGTGGTACTTTCCAGCTTGTGTTTCTTTCTTCTTAGCAAGGAATGATCCATGGATAGAGTATACTAGATCCATCCCCTTCACAATTAGGTACAACTTTCATGGATGAATTAGGTTGAAGTATAGATCATCCTCTTTCTTGATTGCTACATGTGAAACCTCCTCTTCATTTTCCAGTGTTGGCTTCACATAGGATACATGAATTGAGTGATCAAAGGGAGAATAAGAAGGTGTTTTTACTTCAACAAAATTTGAATTTGAATTTTTAATAAGAAATTTCTCCCTTTAAATATGAGAAACCTTTGTCTTTATTTCCTCAGGCTTAGCTACTTGTATTTCCTGATGGGGCTCCTCAAATGTATGTTAATAAAAATTACGGAGCTTCATGTGTTCCTCAACAGGTGCATTCTCAGTTATTTCAACTTCCTCTAGGGAAATATAAGTCTTAGATGAATCTGTACAATCAATATAGTAGGGAGTGATGCACAATTTAGTTTTAGTACAATCAGAAGAGATAGAGTTAAATAAAGGTTTAACTCCCTCAGTTGATTCGGCTTCAATTATTTTTTCAGTTGAAAGTACCTCTTAGGGTTGAGTAGTAGCAAATGGAGGCAGGTAGTCAGGCTCCTCTAGTCTTTCTTCAATTTCAAATATGAGTGGTGAAATTTATTCCACCACCAGCTCAGGTTCTGGTTTTGGATCAGTTTCTTTAGAAGGAATGGGAATAAAGTTCCAAAGGATCAAATAAAAACTGAGAATGGGAGGTTGAATCGGTTTTTCACATTTGATAAGTTTCAAAACTTTTAGAAACTTAACCCCTGCAACCTATTAAGATTTATTTTCTTATCAAATTTTACTAAATACTCATGTATGAAAAAGTAGGAAATAAAGTAAATCACATAAGATTTACAAGGCTCGGCCTCAGTGTGAGAACCTACATCCTTTCCATAGCCACTCCTGTGGGTATATACAAATTCACTATTATGAAGAAGTGAACACAACTTGTGTCAACTCCCGTTAGACACCTTCAATCTCCCAATACGAAATATTATACTGACTCCCATCATTTTTTAAAGTTTCTTAAAAAAAATGATCCAAACAAAAGAATAAAGACTTTGTTGAAACTACTCCACAATTGCTCAGTCTGAATCTTTAGTCCAATTTGGCTGGATCTAATTTTCTCAATCCGATGAAGTCAATACGATTCTCCCTTACTCAATATGCACTTATCAAACTCTTCTTAGAAACTCAATATTATCTTTATTAGTTCGATCAACTCAATACGATCTTCTCAATACGATGAACCTATTCTCAATCTGCAAAACTCAAACTCTGCTCAAATACTCAATGTGATCTTCTGAATACGATATTTCTCAATATGGTTCTCATGTCTGGTAAACAAAAACTTCCAGGAGTCTGATATTCTTTTGAGATATCATTCCGAAAATAAATTTCACTCAAATTCTTCAGTGTTCTGCCTTTCCCGCTTGCATGAAAGTTACAATGGATGAATGATCTGAGCAAGTATTTATAGGTAACTTAGAAAATCAAGATAAGTAAACTTTAAAACTTTCGCTGCTTTCTCAGATTTCAAAACTTCAAAAATCTCTCATATTTAAATTTCAAATTTGACTTCTTTAATCCTCCTCATATTTATCTGAGATTTATGCAAAAAAAATTGAATTTCAAGTTTGATCTCTTCAACTCTTCATAAAACTTCTGGAATATTCTTTTTGATTCTTCTTCATAATCAGCCTTCTCGGACTTTCTTACCTTTATTCAGTCCGATGTAACTTCTTTAGCATCAATACTATGTATCTTCCTCAACTTCAATACGATGGATATTCCTCAACTTCAAAATGATGGATCTTCCTCAACTTCAATACGATGGATCTTCCTTATCTCCAGCTTCCTCTGCTCATTACGATCTATCATTCTTTCTCAGCTCATTACGATCTACCTTTCTTTCTCATCTCATTATGTTCTACAATTCTTCAACTCATTACGATGAACTTCCTCATCTTTAGCCCAATGGAATCCTCATAATGATGGAATTCTCAATATGATGGTTTTTCCATAACTATGAAAAGTATTCAATGGTGTCTCCACTTAGAAACTTTGAAAAGACTTCAAGATTCATTATTCTTCAACTTTCTTGAAGATATTGCCTCTGATGGATATCTCATAATGATGGAATCCCCATTATGATGGATTCCTGATTACAATCAAGTGTATCCGATGATAACTCCACTCAGCAAAATTTGACAAGCTTCAAATTACCTCAGCTACTACTCATTCACAAACTTTTTCTTGATTTATAGAACTGATACAGCCATTACAATTCAACCATTTCTTAAAAATGTTTTATCATAATGTTTTTTCATGCTTTTTGAGAACTTCATGACCTGAAAAACATCACCTAATTTTGTTTAGATTGTACGAAAACTTTTTAACTCATGACTTCAAAATATTCTTTCAAAACTCTTTAGCAACAATACAACTTCTTCAAACAAAAACATCTGACTTTCTAACTAACATTGAGTCTGATGAATCTTCATGGTGATGGATCTGAATCTAATAAAGCATTTGATCAATAACTTTATCTTTATTTTTTTCTTTTGCTTTCGGTGTTGCTCAATCCAGAAACCTAAGTTTGGAAACCTGTGTTTAGAAAACAAATTTCTTAAAGACAACCCCCCCCCCCATGTTTGGGTTTGAACATTCAGAAACTTTCAACATTCTTACAAAACTCATTACGATGGACTGGATCTGATTCCTGAATAATAAAAAAATTATTATACAAAAGGTTTAGTTGTCAATAAATACAAAAATATTTTTAAAACAAATTATCATAAAGGTTCTTCAATATCCCCCTTTGTATTTGTTGAAAACCCTTATTAATATCTTTTTCAACTCTCAGAAATTTTTCACAACTCAACTTTTGTAAACAACTCAATTTTTTGACTTTTATCAAAAAATAGTCTTTCTCAAAAGAGAGTGTCCTGACACCACACTACTAGATAAAGTATTGTTATTAAGGAATTTAATCCCCTGGTGATAAGAAAATTTTGCGACCATTTAAAGATAAAACTCCCTCACTTTTTTTTTCTCTTAATGTTCTTTTTCTCTCCCCCATTTTATGATAACCATAGCTTCATATTCATTAATGAAAGATAAGTAAAAACTTATTATAAATTATAAATGTGTTACTTTCTCTCCTCCTTTGTCAACATAATCCAAAGAACAGTGGGGGAACTTCCTTATGAGATTTAGGAAGTCATGAGAGGAGGATGAACATGAAGTTACAGCCTCAATTCCACAAATATTTCTTTCAGCATGGATTTTGTAAAAATATTAGTAATTTGATACTTGTTGAGATGTATTCCAGCATAACATCTCTAGCAGTAACTTTCTCTTTTATAAAGTGAAACTTTATATCAATTTTTTTTGATCCTGAATATTGGATAGGATTTTTAAAAAGATCAATTGCACTCTGATTATCACAAAGTATCTTAAATGTTTTAGAAACTTTTACTTTCAAATCTTCCAACAGAACTTTTATCCACAACATTTGAGTACAAGCCTGAGTAGCTACAACATATTCAGATTCATCTATAATCAAAGTTACTGAACTTTGTTCTTACTATGTCAACTCACACAACATTCACCCAAGAAAAATGTTCCTTCTGAGATTGATTTTCTATAATTATAATCTCCATCCCAATTGGCATCAGTAAACCCATGAAACTTCATCTCACTATTTCTTTTGTATAACAACCCATGTGAAGTTGTTGCTTTGATATATCTCAGAATTCTTTTTTCTACCAATATATGTGATTCTCTTAGATTAATTTGATACCTGGAACACAAATTTATAGCATAAAAAATATCATACCTTGAGGTTGTAAGATAAAGTAGACTTCCTATCATCTTTTGAAAGTCTTTCTGATTTACACTTTTCGAATTCATATTTACTCAACTTTGTACTCACTAAAATAGGATTAGAAACTTATTTGGATTCTGTCATCCTAAACATCTTTAACAATTACTCTGAATACTTTTCTTGAGATAAGAAAATGTACTTTTCTTTTCTTTTTTTGAACTAGAAAGCCAAAGAAGAAAGTTAATTCACTCAACATTGAAATTTCAAAATTATTCTTCATTTCTTCAAAAAATTCTTTATAAACTTTTTCTCCATCCCCAAAAAAAATTATATCAACCACATAAATGATTACAATTAGAGTTCTGGAGTCAACATCTTTCACATATAAGTTGTTATCATCTTTTCCTTTAGAAAAGTTTGACATTCTTAAACAATTGTCAAGTTTAGAATACCAGGAACGTGGGTCTTATTTCAGAAAATACAAAACTTTCTTCAATTTACAAACTTTTTTTTCATCCTCATCGAGTAGAAACCCACAATGTTGTTCAATGTAAACTTCTTCATCGATATCGCCATTTAAGAAAGCTAACTTTTTATCCATTTGATAAACTTTGTAATCCCGATGTGCGGCCACTGATAAAAACATTCTAATAGTTTCTAATCTTACAATTGGGGGAAAAGTTTCTTCAAAATTCACACCTTCTACATATGCATAGCCTTTATAAACAAGCCTAGATTTGTTTCTTGAAACTTCTACATGTTCATTTAACTTGTTTATGTAAACCCACTTGGTTTTGATAACATTTGTATTTGTTGGTCATGAAATAAGTTCTCATATTTCATTCTTCTCAATATGATCCAACTCTTCATTCATAGCATCCACCCATTCTTTGTGTTGAATAGATTTTGAAACTGATTCTGGTTCAACTTTTAAAATAAGTGAAGTATGGTTTTCTAATATCAACCTTCTTCTTGTCAGAACTGGAGCCTTCTGATTTTCAATAATGTTTTCAGACTCAACATGTTTTTGTAAGGTAAGAAATTTTAAAGTTTCTATCCCAACTTCACTTTCTTCATCACATGATTTATCTGAATCTTGATAATGATGTTTTGACTTACGTTCACTATTGTTGAAAATCTTCAGTTTATCCTCCTCAACATTCTCACCAACTTTTGTTAAGTAATTTTGATTTTTAATTACTTTCACATCATATGAGTCCAGCAACCTTTGTAAACGTTTGTTCCAACATTTTTAACTTCTTCCATTTGGTGAATAAACCATAAAAATTCCTTCCTCAACTTTCTTATCAAACTTTCCTAGATCCAGATTTTTTACTTTAAGCAAACATGGACTTCAAAAAGCTTTGAAGTATTTCAAAAAATGTTTTTTTTATACCACATTTCATAAAGAGTCATGTTGTTTTTCAATCTCAACAAATATCTATTTTGAACATATAAATCAGTACTAACAGCTTCTCTCCAATAGAACTTTGAAAGTTTGTATTTTGCTAAAATATTTCTTCTCATTTCCACCAAACTTCTATTCTTTCTTTCTACTACTCCATTTTTTTGTGGAGTATAGGAAGCATTATACTAATGTTTGATAACATGTTTTCTCAGATTGGTTTCAAAATTATTTCTTGTGAATTTGGTACCATTATATGTTCTCAACTTCTTTATATAAGCCCCCATTTATTTCTCAACTTCTTTTCTGAAAAACCTGAACATTTCCAAAGCCTCTAACTTATGTTTCATAAACATAATGTTTTCCATCCAATTGAAATCATCAATAAAGGTGATAAAGTATAAATCACCTTTTATTGATTGATGCCTCATCGATCAATATAAATTGGAATGGATAATTTCAATAGGTCTAGTAGACTGAATCTCAACTCTCTTATTTATTTTATTAGTCATTTTCCCTTTCTGACAGGTAACACAAACATCTTTATCTCTTCTTTTAAATTCTGGAAAATAATGAACAGCATCAACTTTAGAAAGTTTGTTCGTGTGTTTCTACCCAAGGTGACCAAGTCTTCGATGCCACAACTTATTTTCATCTTCATCATTTAAGTAACATGAGTTATTAAACTCTTCTATTTGGAATAGATTCTCACCGGTTATTTCTCCTTTTGTAATAACTTTCTCATTTTTCACACTTTTAATAACATAAGAATATTTTCTGAAGATCACTATTTTTCTATCATCACAAAGTTTACTTACAATAAGTAAGTTATGTTTTATCCCATCAACAAATAAAACTTCCTTATATTTCAACTATTTTGCTTCAATATCTGTCGTTCTCATTCCTCTGATTTTTAAGGAACTATCATTTCCAAAAGTAACTACTCCTCCATCATGACTTTAAATAAGTTTCAATATTTTTATATCACTTGTCATATGTGAAGAACAATCACTATCAAGTATCCATAATTTGTTCCTTCTACTTTATTTTAAAGCCATTTCAACAGCAAAAGTTTTTCCTCAACATTGTTTTTTCAGCTTCCTTTTTTTCTACCATAAGAAACTTATTCCAAAAGTAGTGTCACATATATTGTCATGACCCGTCCCCAGGGGCCCGTGTCGTGATTACCCTAAGACCACCTTCCATAGGAAAGGGGCTCGCGACTAGCACCGAAAGGCGTATTCCCTAAAACCGAGAAGGCATTGCCTTTACATCCTGTAAACACATGCAATTAAGCTCACAGCAAGATACGAACACAAGTAAACTGTATAGAAAAAAGAGTGCTGAAATTAAGAGGGTCCAGAATACAAGCCCAACAGTAAAGGTACAAGTAAAACTGAAATACAATACAATAGAAGAAAGAGAAAGACAACTATTGGGTCATCCTCCGAGGTTCCTACCTAAATGGTAGGTACAGATCGCCTCCTCAGCACTCCACGTTTGCCCGTCTCCTCTTCATATCATCACGCCGTATGGTCCACCTCCAGGCACTGTCCAGTCCTGGTACCCTCAGCCTTGATCAGCGTTGTCCGTCATCTGCACCAAACACAATAAGGTGCGGGTATAGCCCGTGCAGGGGTGAGTATAATGATACTCAGTAGGGACCCCGAGACCCTCAATGTCTCACAAAATCCACAAAGGATAAACCACAAAGCATGAAATCAACTAACAACCCTACTTAGGTATATGCCCACACATATACCTAAGTTATCAAGTATACCCATCTCAATCATGAGGAAACACAGGGCCCAACCCAAAATCCCAAATATCAACTATTCCACAAAGGAAGAAATGCCACAAAGGTAACTACCACATAGGTACGCCACACAGAAGAATACCACCAAGGTATTACCACGAAGAAAAGTACTACACAGGTATGAACTCAACTCAACTAGGTATAACTTAGGTACAGAACTAAAAATGATTAGATATAACTACTAAATCATCTTACTCTGTTAAGAGGCTCTGCTGCTAACCCACATAGGATCGCTCGGTGCTGACCCACACAGGATCGCTCGGTGATGACCCACACAGGATCTCTAGGTACTGACCCACACAGGATCGCTCGGTGCTGACCCACAAAGGATCCCTCGATGCTAACCCATACAGTATCTCTTGGTGCTGACCCACACAGGATCGCTCGGTGCTGACCCACACAAGATCGTTATTCATTCTTCATGTCACAGCCAGCTACTGGGTTCTCGTACTAAGCTTGCTCGTCTCTGGGAGGGTCCGCTCCTCAAGCCACTGGTAGATACTCCAACTGTCATGAAGTCCCATGAAAAATTATCCCAAAGGAATTCCATGTCATAGGGGTCTCAATGTAATAGACGGTGCATCAATCAGATGCCCGGTCTGTAAGTTATTAGCCTTTTAGTTCTGAGGTCCCAGTTGGATTCGTGTTCGATCCAACCCGACCGTACCCCAACTTTATCCAAATCTCAATTTAAGTATACCAAAAGGATCGTATCGCTCCAAGGTTTCTAGCGCCACTGACGGTTCGTCAAACGGACGCTCGGTGCCAAAGTTATGGCCAAAAGAGTGTATAGGGTCAAAGTTGGCCTGGGTCTGGTCCGACCCGGCCCGACCCGGCCTGCTGGGTCTGGTCCGGCCCGCTGGGTCCGGCCTGGCCGCACTGTGCGGCATGGAGGTCGCGATGCGGCGAGGCCGTGGGGTGGCGCGGAGGGCCGCGAGGGCAGCCCGAGGCCGCGAGGGGGGTGCGAGGGCCGCGGGGCGACGCGGAGGCCGTGCGGCGGCAGCACCGTTGCATCGTCGCCTTCGTCGCGGCCAGTGGTGGTGTCGGCCACCGTTCTCTTTCCCCACCGAGGTTGGTTGTCATCCTCCTCCATCGCGAAGAACACAACAAAAAAAGAAGAACAACGGAGGGGTCGGGCCATGTTTGTTTGTCCCACACCCTCCGCATTAGAGTGGTAGCAAGCAGCTAAACATAAACCTTGAATCATGAAGAATATCAAGAACGGGTAATGAGAAAAATTCAAACATCCACCCTAAAACCACCGGCAATAATTATTCCCAAACCCGCAAAAGAAAAATTTTCACTGATCAACTAGTTAGAGAGTTGATCTGCGTTCTTTGTTTAGAAGGGATGACTATGGGAAAACAATTAATCACACATAAATAAACCCCTACCTCGAAGGTTTGTTAACAGAGGTCGTGAGATGGAAACAGTGAAGGCGAAGAGGATGCCAACAATTGTCGCTTCCGCAATCACAATTCTGAAGTCGGTTCGAACGTCGTCCTCGTTCCTCAATTCTGGAGTGTGTTCTTCATTGAAGAAGTTCTTCGTTGGGAGGTGTTCTTCGTTGGAGAAGTGTAATGTTTCTCTAAGTTTTGGGCGTCGTGGCACTTTACCAGCACTTCGTCACTTGGTGAAGTCGTCCCAAATCCTCCTCCCAAGCTCCATATAAATAGGAGAGGGGGGAGGTAAGTAAATATCGTGGAATTTATGACGGTTCATTTATTAAGAACCTTTCTAAATTCCAATGACACTATTACTTGGTATTTAACAAGGGTCAAGCCAATTAATTTACATTGGCACAATTAATTGGGAGGATTCCAAGGGACTTCCCCACATTTAAGAGGGGTTCGGGTGGTCCCCCACCACCATGAATTCACAAAACGGGGTTTTAGTTCAGGTAGTCCCCACCTCTTTAACAACAAATGGGAGGTTTTAGTTCAGGTGGTCCCCACCTCTTTAACATTAAGTTGGGAGGATAAAAATAAAAGTTTATTTTATTTTTATTCCCACAAAAAAGCACAAAACTAACTTTCACCCTCGAACAACTGTCTTCGAGGTGAAAGTCTCTTTAAGCGAATATCAGTGATGGGAGTTCAACGGTGTCCTCGGATTTCAATTCCGAGCACCGGGTCAAAAGTTACAAAACGCCGCTTGCGTGTTTACTGGACGTACCCTAAAAAAAGTTCAGAAAATTATTAACAGTCACCCTTGACCCGCGCCGGTCGAGGTTAGGCTCTGCCCAAGTGAAACACGTCCCAACGAACCCAACGGTACTCTCAGATTTCCAATCTGAGTTACTGTTTAAAAGTTATGAATTTTACAATAAAATAATTGTCACTTAATTATTTTATTTATGGCCAAAAACTAACTTTCACTGGTGGTCCGCACCGGCCAAAGTTAGTATCTGCTTAAATAAATCATGTCCTCATGAGTTCAGCAGTGGTCTCAGATTTTCAATCTGATCTACCATTTGTGAGTTATAAGCATTTGAAAAATAAAATATTTTATTTAATTATTTTATTTACAGTTATGTCATTTTTGGGTTTTCTCACAGGAGGCCCACGCCGACTAAACTTAAGTCGCGCCTAGGGTAAACCCTCCATCCTGAATGCAACTGTGCCCTCATATTTCTGATCCAAGTAACCGTTTAATAGGTATTCCACTTCTTCAGGAAAACTGCTTACGCATGCTACTTAAAGTTTAATAAAACTTCGACAGACCATTCCGGGCACTCCCCACCTTAGGGATTTGTGTCCCTGTAAGCCACAACTCAAACTAAGGGAACAAGTGGGGGTACTGAGCAAGCATCTGAGCCTCCTGCTCCCATGTGCTCTCCTGGAGGTTTTCGTGCTGTCAGCAAACGCGCACCAGAGGTATCGACCGCCCACGAAGGACTCGCTCCTGTCGATCTTCAATCTCCACTGGAACCTCCGAAAACGTCACCTCATTGTCGATGTCCATCTCGCCATGGTCAATGATGTGATAAGGGCCGTGCACGTATCTCCTCAGCTGGGATACGTGGAAGATGTCGTGCACCCGGTGCAACTGAGGGGGAAGTGCTAGGCAGTAAGCCACCTTGACAACTCTGCTGAGGACCTGAAAGGGTCCGATGAACCTCAGAGATAACTTGCCGCCTCGGCCAAATCTCCACAAACCTCGTCGGGGTGAGACCCGTAGAAAGACGTGGTCACCATCCTCGAACTCTAGAGGTCTCCACCTCCTATCGGCATAAGACTTCTGCCTCCTCTATGGAGTCTTCATCCACTCCTGGATGATCTGCACTTTCTCTGTGGTAGCTCGTACCATCTCTGGTCCCATTAGTGCTGACTCCCCTGGGTCAGTCCATCACAAAGGTGATCTACAAGGTCGCCCGTAAAATGCCTCAAAAGGTGTCATCCCAATGGTGGAGTGATAACTGTTGTTGTATGCAAACTCCACCAAAGGCAAGTGATCCTCCCAACTGCGACCGAAGTCGAGGACGCAAGCACGCAGCATGTCCTCAAGGGTCTGAATTGTCCGCTCAGTCTGGTCATCCGTATGAGGACGGAAGGCGGTGCTCAAACGAAGCTGCGTCCCGAAAGCCTCCTGTAACCCCTTCCATAGCCGAGAAGTAAAACGTGCATCACGGTCAGAGAAAATCATCGAGGGTACTCCATGTAGCCGTACAATATCCTGCACATAGAGATGTCCCAAGCTCTCTACTGAACCCTGCTCTCTGATCGGTAGGAAGTGGGCCGACTTAGTGAGTCGGTCGATAATCACCCAAATAAAATCATGACCTCTGGATGTACATGGAAGTCCTGTCACTAAGTCCATGGATATCCCGTCCCACTTCCACTCTGGGACCTCTAAAGGCCGAACCAAGCCTGCTGGTACCTGATGATCTGCCTTCACTTGCTGACAAGTGAGGCACCGAGAGACAAACTCTGCTACTACTTTCTTCATTCTCGGCCACCAGTGTTGTCGTCGGAGATCCTAGTACATCTTCGCCACTCCTAGATGTACCGCTAGAGGGGATGTGTGGAACTCCCTCAACACTTCCTCCTGAAGCGACACTGGTACCATGGTACATCCTCTGAAGAGGATGATGTGCTCCCCATCTTCAAAAAATCCATCAGGTGTCTGTCCCATGGATATCTGAGCACATCGAGTCTCGCAGTCAGTGTCCCCGTGTTGCGCCTCCCTGACTCGCTGAAGAAGTGGGGGAGTGACTGTAAGAGACTAAAGGAAAGTTGCTACATCCCGATCTACAAAGGATATCTGCAAAGAGGCCAGATTCTTTGTTGCCTCACCTAGTAGTTGTATACCTGATCTCCTGGTGAGTGCATCTGCTACAACGTTCCCCTTCCCAAGAGTATAGACTATCTCGAAGTCATAGTCCTGGAGGAACTCAAGCCAACATCGTTGTCTGAGGTTTAGGTCCTTCTGATAGAAGATATACCTGAGACTCTTGTGATCCGAGTAGACTGTAAAATTATCACCCATCAAGTAATGTCGCCACATCTTCAAGGCAAAGAGCATTGCTTCTAACTCCAGGTCATGGGTAGTATAGTTCTTCTCATGTTGTCTCAATTGTCGAGAACCATATGCGATCACTGCTCGCTCCTGCATCAAGACACATCTGAGCCAGGTCCCTGATGCGTCGTAGTAGACTATGTACCCTACACCCTCCTCTGGTAGCCTCAAGATGGGTGCACTAGTCAGCCTCTGCCTCAGCTCCTGAAAACTCCGCTGGCATCTCTCCGACCAAATGAAGGTTTTCCCCTTCTTCGTCAATGTTGATAGTGGTGCTGCAACTCTGGAGAAATTTGGCACAAATCTCCAGTAGTATCCATCCAAACCAGAAGTCCCTCTCCCTACAGGGGGATAATCCTGGAAACATATTTTGAAAAGATGTCTTCATGCTCTGCCACTCTTGTTTGGAACTGAAAACTCAAAACTCATGCTACCACGAGGGTAAGTCTGGCCAACTCAAGAGTGATTGGGTGCACCCTCCTAAGCATGATTTTATCATGTGTTGCCCGGGTTTTCTTTTTCATTGACCAAGGAAAACCCCATTCCAACATTGTATAGAAACCACAACCTTTTTTCCTAATACAGTCAATTTGAGTATGAACTGTGGATGTCCAGTCCATACCCAAACTAACGTCGTAAGGCCTCGACGTTGCCACCAAGAGGTTCCAACTGAAACTCTCACCTCAAGGGTCATATTACACCGTCGGCGTAAGTGTGATTATCAAGTCTCCTCCCAAAGGTATCTCCAGACGTGAGAGTCAAGTCAACGGTTTAACCAGAAACTCTAGGTCTTAGATAAGATTCGTGGAAGGAAGGAATGATTGGTGCATATGTATATTGATACAGTAGCTGGTAGTAGACACAGACTGTACCTCGAATCATTCCTAGATCCCTTGGGTCTCACTCCTTGACTGTATGCAGCTAATCCCTTCCTCTGTCCTCCAGCTCCTTGAGCCTGGTGGGAACCACATAGGGGTGGTGGTTGTAACATGTCCAAATGTACACCACCTCATGCTGCTCTCCTAGCTCTACTTCCACGTATGCATCCCTACAGATTCATCTGTCCTTAACACTTCCTCTTCCCGAAACATTTTACACACCCAAGTCTCTAAGACTGACGTCAGTTTCCTGCTTTCCCGCTGCTAACATTCATTGGTTG
Organism: Viscum album; assembly: GCA_963277665.1. NCBI lineage: Eukaryota > Viridiplantae > Streptophyta > Magnoliopsida > Santalales > Viscaceae > Viscum > Viscum album. The sequence continues at coordinate 1,699,318,480 of OY728158.1, read as the reverse complement.
CATCTACTCAGCCAAAGAACATTCAACCACAAAGGTTCTCTCTATCACCCTAACATAAGTAGGAATGCATAGAGGAATAGTGTTATCTTGGATGTCCCTAAACACACATTTCTTGGCAGTCCGAGACCTAAAGAACTGGTCATACTATATTCATCGAGTACCTAATATGGTTGGCACGCCTTAATGAATACTCAGCCACCGACATGTCGTCCTACGAAAGTTGTAGAAGCTCTAGGGAACTCTCAGCCGCCTCCTCAAGCCAGTCCTCAGCCGCCTATGGGTCGGGCTCGCCTCGGAACCTGAGGGGTATCTGATGTTGACACACGTGTAAGGCACTAAGCCTACATGTGTCCTCTACCGGTACCATCGATTGTAATTGCTGACCAACGGGTAGTGATATAGCAGACACACTACCCGAAGGTATCATCTCAGGCAACGGTCCACGTACCGAAGCCTCATTACTATGCATACCATCCTCATGGTCACTCACTGGAAAAGACTAGTAGTTAAGATCATCATATGCTCTACTGGTGTCTCAACTAGGCGGAAAACTCTAGAAACTGCCTCCAGCCATCCCTCAGCTGCATGGGAATCTGTCTCGCCTCAAAACCTCAGAGGCCTCTGCTGCTGGAACTCATGCAACGCGCTCAAGCGGCGTGCACCCTCTTGTGCTGGGGCTGGTGACATCGGTGGCCCAACGGGTAATGGTACCGTTGGTGCCTCCGTTGGTGCCTCTACTGGAAGAGGGCCCTACACCGAGGTCTCGTCGCTCGGTGGGCTATCAGTGCATACTATATCTGGAACCCTAGCTGGCTGTCTGCGTGGATGCATCCTGAAAAGAAATAGGTGTGCCACGGTCAAAAAGTTATACCTGGTAAGCTGACTCAAAGAGATCACAAAGAAAACTCTTTAAAACACACACGCAATCAGTATTTTTGTGCACTGAGTCAGAAATCAGAAGTTAGGTCCCTCGTGTATAGATACGTCGGTCGCCGCACCAACACTGGATTCCCTAAACTGATAACCACACTCACTACTCTTAACACTATTGTCGTTAAAAAGAAAGATCAGAGTCCAATATTCTACGGTAGAACTGACCCCTCTGATACCAATTTGTCATGACCTGTTCCTCGGGGTCCGTTCCGTGACTACCCCAAACCCGGCTTCCATAGGACAGGGGCTGGCGACTAGCACCAAAAGGTGTATTCCCTAAAACTAGGAAGTCATTGCCTTTATATCCTGTAAACGCACGCAACCAAACTCACAGCAAGATACGAACACAAGTAAACTGTATAGAAAAAAGAGTATTGAAAGTAAGAGGGGTCGGAATACAAGCTCAGCAGTAAAGGTATAAGTACAACTGAAATACAATACAACTGAAGAAAGATAAAGGCAGTTATTGGTTCGTCCTCCGAGGTTCCTACCTGAAGGGTAGGTATAGATCGCCTCCTCAGTACTCCATGTCCGCCGGTCTCCTCTGCGTACCATCACGCCGTATGGTCCACCTCCGGGCACTGTCCAGTCCTGGTACCCTCAGCCTCGATCAGCGTTGTCCGTCGTCTACACCAAACACAACAAGGTGCGGGCATAGCCCATGCAGGGGTGAGTATAACGATACTCAGTAGAGACCCTGAGACCCTCAAGGTCTCACAAAATCTACAGAGGATAAACCACAAAGCATGAAATCAACTGACAACCCTGCTTAGGTATATTCCCATACATATACCTAAGTTATCAAGTATACCCATCTCAATCATGAGGAAACACAAAGTCCAACCCAAAAAGCCCAAAGCTCAACTGTTCCACAAAGGAAGGAATACCACAAAGGTAAGTACCACATAGGTACGTCACACAGAAGAATACCACCAAGGTATTACCACGAAGAAAAGTACCACACAGGTACGAACTCGGCTGACACTAGGTATAACTTAGGTACAGAAGTACAAATGATTAGATGTAACTACTGAATCATCTTACTCTATTAAGAGGCTCTGTTGCTGACCCACACAGGATCGCTCGGTGCTGACCCACATAGGATCGCTCGGTGCGGACCCACACAGGATCGCTCGGTGCAGAACCACACAGGATCGGTCGATGCTGACCCACACAGGATCGCTATTCATTCTTCACGTCACAACCAGCTATTGGGTTCCCGTACTAAGCTTGCTCATCTCCAGGAGGATTCGCTCCTCAAGCCACTGTTCGATACTCCAACTGCCATGAAGTCCCACAAAAAAGTATCCCAAAGGACCGTCATGTCATAGGGGTCTCAACACAACAGACGGTGCAACAATCGGACAACCGGTCTGTAAGTTATTAGCCTTTTAGTTCTGAGGGGGCGGTTGGATTCGTGTTCGATCCAAGCTGACCGTACCCCAACTTTATTCAAATCTCAAGTGAAGTATACCAAAAGGACCGTCTCACTCCAAGGTTTCCAGCGCCACTGACGGTTCATCAAACGGACGCTCGGTGCCAAAGTTATGGCCAAAAGAGCGTATAGGTTCAAAGTTGGTCGGGGTCTGGTCCGACCCGGTCGGACCGACCCGGCCCGACCCGTCCCGCTGGGCGGCGTAGAGGCCGCGAGGTGGTGAGGCCACGAGGGCCATGAGGGAGGCGCAAGGCCACAGGGGGGAGCGAGGGCCGCGGGGCGGCGCGAGGCCGCAGGGGGGTGCGAGGGCGACGCGAGGCCGCGGGGCAGCGCGAGGCCTCGGGGCGGCGCGAGACCTCGGGGTGGCGCGAGGCCGTGGAGCAGTCGTGGGCGACGACGGCCACGGGGCGGCGCCGGTGCCTTCATCGCGGCCGGCGATGGTGTCGACCACCGTTCTCGTGCCCCACCGAGGCTGGTTGTCATCCTTCTCCATCGCGAAGAACACAACAAAAAATGAAGAATGACGGAGGGATCGGGCCATGTTTGTTTAGCCCGCACCCTCCGCGTTAGAGCGGTAGCAAGCGGCTCAACATAAACCCTGAATCATGAAGAATATCAAGAACGGGTAAGGGGAAAATTCAAACATCCACCCTACAACCTCCGGCAATAATTATTCCCAAACCAGCAAAAGAAAAATATTCGTGGATCAACTAGTTAGAGAGTTGATCCGCATTCTTTGTTTATAAGGGATGAACATGGGAAAACAATTAATCACACATAAATAAACCCCTACCTCGAAGGTTTGTTGACGGAGGTCGTGAGATGGAAACGGTGAAGGGGAAGAGGATGCCAACGATTTTCGCTTCCGCAATCACGCTTCCGAATTCGGTTCGAACGTCGTCCTCGTTCCTCAATTCTGAAGTGCGTTCTTCATTGAAGAAGTTTTTCGTTGGGAGGTGTTCTTCGTTGGAGAAGCGTAATGTTTCTCCAAGTGTAAGGCATCACGACACTTTACCAACGCTTCGTCGCTTGGTGAAGTCATCCCAAATCCTCCTCCCAAGATCCATATAAATAGGAGAGCGGGGAGGTAAGTAACGATCGTGGAATTTATGACGGTTCATTTATTAGGAACCTTTCTAAATTCCAACTATGATGTTACTTAGTATTTTAAAAAGGGTCAAGCCAATTAATTTACGTTGGCGCAATTAATTGTGAGGATTCCAAGGGACTTCCCCACATTTAAGAGGGGTTCGGGTGGTCCCCCACCACCATGAATTCAAAAAAGGGGGTTTTAGTTCATGTGGTCCTCACCTCTTTAACAACAAATGTAAGGTTTTAGTTCAGGTGGTCCCCGCCTCTTTAACATTCTGTTGGGAGGATAAAAATAAAAGTTTATTTTATTTTTATTCCCACGAAAAAGCACAAAACTAACTTTCACCCTCGACCAACTATTGTCGAGGTGAAAGTCTCTTTAAGTGAATATCAGCATTGCGAGTTCAACGGTGTCCTCAGATTTCAATTCTGAGAATCGAGTCAAAAGTTACAAAACGCCGCTTGCGTGTTTACTGAACGTACCTGAAAAAAAGTTCAGAAAATTATTAACAGTCACCCTCGACCCGCGTCGGTCGAGGTTAGGCTTTGTCCAAGTGAAACACGCCCCAGCGAATCCAACGGTACTCTCAGATTTCCAATCCGAGTTACCATTTAAAAGTTATGGATTTTACAATAAAATAATTGTCACTTAATTATTTTATTTACGGCCAAAAACTAACTTTCACTGGTGGCTCGCGCCGGCCAAAGTTAGTATCTACTTAAATAAAGCATGCCCTCATGAGTTCAGTGGTGGTCTTGGATTTTCAATCCAAGCTACCGTTTGTGAGTTATAAGCATTTGAAAAATAAAATAATTTATTTAATTATTTTATTTACAGTTATGCCATTTTTGGGTTTTCTCACATGAGGCTCGCGCCGACTAAACTTAAGTCGCGCCTAGGGTAAACCCGCCATCCTGAACGCAACGGTGCCCTCGGATTTCTAATCTGAGTAATCGTTTAAGAGTTATTCCACTTTTTCAGGAAAACTGCTTACACGCGCTACTTAAAGTTTAACAAAACTTCGACGGACCATTCCGGGCACTCCGGGCCTCGGAATCATGCGCCGTTAGATTTCACGGTCTCGAAAAATTCTCATATATTTAAAAAAATTACATGAAAATTTTGAGTCTTTACATATATTTTGGAATGGTGACCAGTCTGATCACATCTTCCACAAACTTCTTCCAGACATTCAAATTGATTTTTTGTTGGAAAGTTTCTAACATCTTGAGATTTTTCTTTTCTAACATCCTATGGGTTAGGAAAGTTACCCATCATTATTCCACCATTGATTTCACTTTGTTCAAACCATCTTCTAGGTAGAGATAATTTGTGCCAACAATTATAAGCTCTGTGCTCATAAATTCCACAACACCAGTAATAACCATCAAATCTTGATTTTCTATTGAAGTGAGATCTTTCTCTGTAGAAACTTTGTTGAGGTTGATAACTCCTTTATGCTTTAACAATCTCTAGACATGGACCATCTTTCCTCCTGAGCGGGTTTTCATCCTTTTTAGATGAAATAAGTTTCTCACACCCTTTTTCCACCCAAGATTTCTCAATACTTTTTTCGGAACCTGAAATGTTAGACAAATCGGATGAAACATTATTTTTGGTGGGTGAGGATTTCACCTAATTCTTGATTTAAGTTTTCTCAGCAACTTTAGAAGTCTCATCTTTTAATTATGAGTCTTTGTTGAAGTTTCATTCATCTTCCTCAAGGTATTTTCGAACTCAATAAGTTTTGATTGAAACTTGTTAACTTCTTCCTTAGTTTCAACTTCTTACTAATATCATCAATAACCTTTCCTTGTTTAGAAATTCTATGTTTGTAACTTAAGATCTCCTGAATGTATTCATCCTCCTATTTGATGACATCTTTTCTTCCTTCAGAAACTTCTTCACTATCTTTCTTTATCATTCTAATTTCTTTCTTGAGAGATTTTTTTTTGTTCAAGACATGAAAGAATTTTTGTTCTGAGTTGATACTCTCTATAAGATTCTTCACCTCCTTCATATATCTGAAGAATATTTTGTTTTCTCAACTTTTGCAATGAAGGTTCTAAATTTTTATAAACTTTCATCTTCATAAGAATTGTTTTCATTTGAGTCTAATTCGACTTTCTTACTCAACATACTTCTTTTGTTTCCAGTAAATTTATTCTTGTATTTGTTGGGTGACTTTTCTTCTTTATCATTTTTGTTCCACTTCTTCCATCAAGGTTTTTCGTCAGAATCGTCTCGATATTCTCCAACTTTCTTCTTGGATAAATTCATAGCAAAGTGTTTGATTCCACCGCACTCAAAACATTTGAGAGGAAGTTTACCACCATATTTTCCTCTTCCTTTCTGATAGTTTTTAGAGATAAGAGACATAATCTTATCATTCAACTCATCATCTTCCTTATCTTTAGACTCACAAGGATCATCTTCTTCAACATCTTGGATTTTCATCTTTCTCATAGCTTCAAAAGTCATTTCATCTTTCAACTTCTTTTTAAACATTAGAGCTTTCCCCATTTCATTGGAAAAAATAAAGTTATGCAATTCATCAAGAGATAAATCATATTTATCTTCTAAAGAGGAAATTTTAGAATCAAACCTATATAGAAAGTTTCTCATAAGTTTCTTCGCAATTGTAGAATCTTCCAGGACCATCTATAAATCTTATGATATTGCAAACAATTTCATTTACTCAGGTGAAGTATTCGTCAATAGTTTTTTCATCTCTTATTCTGATGTTTTTATACTTACTATGCCAGATTTGTAGCTTTGCTTCCATCACTTAGTATTCTCTTCAAAAATACTTTCCAGTTTGTCCCACATACTCTTTGAAGTTTTGAGACTCATCATCTTCTAATAAACATTTTTTGATAAGGATATAAGAATAGAATTTCTAGTATTTCCATCAACTTCTATATTTCCCTTATCAGCAAAGGTCATTGGGACATCTTTCTCAATAAGTGGAAACCCAATAGTAACAACATCAACAACTTCCAGGCTAAGAGTAAGAGATAAGGAATCATCCTATATTTTCATCCATGATAATTTTTGCCATCAAATGTATGAATTCCACTATTGTTGACAGAATTGATATTATCCATGATAAGGATTCAACAAGGGTGCCTTCCCTCTAATACCAATTGAAGTTTCAAATGATCGAATAACAACTGAGAGTGGGAGTTGAATCAGTTTTTCACTTTTTATAAGTTTCAAAACTTTTAGAAACTTAACCTCTACAACCTGTTAAGAATTATTTCCTTATCAACTTTTAGTAAATACTCATGCATGCAAAAGTAGGAAATCAAGTAAAGAACACGATATTTACAAGGTTCGGCCCCAGTGTGAGAACTGACATCCTTGTCATAGCCGCTTCCGTGGGTCTATAGAAATTCACTATTATGAATAAGTGAATACAACTTGTTTCAACTCTCGTTAGACACCTTTTATCTCCCGATAGGAAATATTATACCAACTCTCGTCAGTTTATAAAGTTACTTACAAAACAATTGAGACAAACAAAATAATAAAGACTTTGTTGAAACTGCTGCACAATTGCCCATTCTGAATCCTCAGTTCGATTTGGCTAGATCCAATTTTCTCAATCTGATGAAGTCAATATGATTCTCCCTTACTCAATCTACACTTCTCAAACTCTACTCAAAAACTCAATACGATCTTTCTCAGTCTGATCGACTCAATACGATCTTCTCAATACGATGAACTCATTCTCAATCTGCAAAACTCAAACTTTGCTCAAATGCTCAATGTGATCTTCTGAATACGATATTTCTCAATATGATTCTCCTGTCCAGTAAACAAAAACTTCCAGGTGTCTGATCTTCTTCTAAGATCTCAGTCTGGAAAGAACTTTCACTTGAATTCTTCAGCGCTCTGCCTTTTCCGATTGCATAAAAGTTATAATGAACGAATGATCTGAGCAAGTATTTATAGGCGGCTCAGAAAAGCAAGAGCGAGAAAATTTAAAACTTTCCCCGCTTCCTCATATTTCAAAACTCCAAAAATCTCTCACATTTAAACTTCAACTTTGACTTCTTCGATCTTCCTCATATTTCTCCTAGATTTACGCAAAATTGAATTTCAAGTTTGACCTCTTCAACTCTTTATAAAACTTTTGGAATCTTCTTTTTGAGTCCTCTTCATAATCATCCTTCTCAGACTTTCTTACCTTTCTTCAGTTCGATATAACTTCCTCATCTTCAATACGATATATCTTCCTCAGCTTCAATATGATGGATCTTCCTCAGCTTCAAAACGATGGATCTTCCTCAGCTTCAATTTTCTCTGCTCGTTACGATCTTCCATTCTTTCTCAGCTCATTACGATATGCCTTTCTTTCTCAGCTCATTATGTTTTGCAATTCTTCAGCTCATTACGATGAACTTCCTCAGCTTCAACCCGATGGAATCCTCATAATGATGGAATTCTCATTACGATGGTTTTTCTATAACGATAAAAAGCATTCAATGTTGACTCCACTTAGCAACTTTGAAAAGACTTCAAGCTTCATCATTCTTCTTCTTTCTTAAAGATTCTGCCTTCAATGGATATCTCATAATGATGGAATCCCCATTACGATGGATTCCTCATTACGATCAAGTGTATCTGATGATAACTTCACTCAGTAACATTTGACAAGCTTCAAACCTCTTCAGCTATTACTCATTCGTAAACTTTGTCTTGATTTTTGGAACCGATACAGTCATTATGATTCCTCTATTTCTTTAAAAGCTTTTATCATGATGGTTTTTCATGATTTGTGATAACTTCATAACCAGCAAAACATCATCTGATTTTGTTTAGAAAGTATGAAAATTTTCTAACTCATGACTTCACAATCTTCTTTCAAAACTCTTCAGCAACAATATGACTTCTTCAAATGAAAACATCTAACTTTCTAACCAACATCGAGTCTGATGAATCTTCATGGCGATGGATTTGAATCTGATAAAGCATATAATCATTAACTTCATCTTTCTTTCTGTTTTTGCTTCCGGTGTTGCTCAGTCCGGAAACCTGAGTTCAGAAACCTGTGTCCGAAAAACAACATTCTTAAAAACAAAAACTTTTCCTCCACTTTATGTTTGGGTTTGAACATTCAACAACTTTCAACTTTCTTACAAAACTCATTACGATGGACTGAATCTGATTCCTGAATAACAAAAACATTCTTACACAAAAAGGTTAGTTGTCAACAAATACAAAAACTTTGTTAAAACAATTTATCACAAAGGTTCTTCATGAAAGATCAAGTTGTTCTTCACAATCGTTCTAGAAGCCATCCAAATCTTGTTGATCTCCCACATGCAGCTTAGGTTATGGTTGCTCTTGGGTAGCATGTACATATTCTGTTAGTCTTCCTATTTTTCTATGTAATCCTATTATGGCCTCTTTAAATTCTTTCACTTGAGCTCTGTTGTACTCTAAAATAGTTTCTTCTTGTTGTTGTTGCACCTGTGAGTAGTCATTCCATGCAGAGTAATAGCAGTTTGGATACATCATGGAAAAAGAATTTTTTGGTATGTTTTTTTTTTTTAAGTAATTAAAAACTATCTACCATGAAAATTGAAAAATGAATCAACAACTGATTGACCACCTGGCAACGACACCAATTTTGACACACATCTATCGTAGGGCGTAACAAAAGCAAATTATTTTCCTAGTACAGTACAGTGGTTAACCAGGGTCGTCTCACTTGAGGAGTTTCTCAGTTTGTTCACTCACTTAATCTAACTCAACTAAACTAATTTTTTGTTGCTTTGATTATTTTATGAAAATAATGATAAATCTTTTAGGGTTTTTGTTGATTATTTTCTAAGATAATGAAATGACATGCAATATGAGAATTTAAACTAAACTACCATGCAATGCTAAACAGAATGAGTTAATGAGAAAATAACTTGGTTTTGGGTTCAATCATTATTCTCTTTTATTTGTTTGATTTTAGTTTGATAATCTAAACATGAAATCTCATGATGAATTGCTATTCTTTTTATTTAGAAATTATAGAATCTTTGATGATTCAGCAATCTCAATTTCACCTCTTCCTATAATCAAGGTTGATGACACACCTTGGTCGAGAGTGTGTCATCTTCCAAAACATGGCTGTATCGATGTCGTTTTATCCATTGATTCGCTCAACTCCATCATGTGAAGAGCTAGCCAATGAAGAAAGGAAAAGGAGATTAAACAAAAGAATAGAAATAGATTTAGTTGCATGTCATTGAAGACAATCACCATACCGATGACATCCATCACACTCATACATGCTACTCATATCTACCACAAACGTAGAATAAACTTTAAGAAAAAATCAAGAACACATTGACCTCCCCCAGACCAAACCTCACGTCAGCCCCTCATTGTTGAGGGTAAAAATCGCTTTGGTGGAAAGAGAGAAGAGAATAATAATAAAAAAAGAAAAAAGAAAAAAATAAATGAAGAAGAAGAAAATAAAAATGGAAGAATGGGGGATGAGGAGAGGGGGGGAGAGAGAGAGAGTAAAAGAAGAAGAGGGAGGGAGGAATAAAAGAAAATAAAATAAAATAAAGAAAATAAAATCTATAGAAAAATGTAAAAATAATAAGAATAAAAAGAAGAAAAGATGAATAAAAGATGAATGGGTGAAAAACTTTAAAGAAAATCATGCACGTGGTTCTACTTATTTAGTAAAAGAAAATTGCAATTAAAAGAAAACTAAAACAAAAGAAATAAAAGAAATAAAAAAGAAAAAAGAAAACACAATTTGTCACGACCCGTCCCCCGAGACCCGTATCGTGACTACCCCAAGCCCGCCTTCCATAGGCTAGGGGTTGGCGACTAGCACCAAAGCCGTAAATCCCTAAACTGGGAAAGCATTGCCTTTATAAATTGTAAACACGCACAATCAGAGTACACAACTAGAATCAAACACTAAGCAATATTGTATATAGGAGAAGTGTTGGAAAGTAAAAGGGGCCGGAAATACAAGTCCAACAGTAAAGTACAGGTACAACTGAAAACAAGTACAACTAGAAACAAGTACAACTGGAAGCAAGTAAAGCAGTTATTGGGTCATCCTCTGGGGTTCCTACCTGAAGGGTAGGTACAGATGGCCTCCTCAGCACGCCTCGTCCATCCGTCCACTCCGTGTACCGTCACGCCGAGTGGTCCACCTTCGGATACCGTCTAGTCCTGTTACTCTCTCTGCCTCAGTCAGCGTTGTTCGTCATCTGCAACCAACACAACCAAGTGCGGGCATAGCCCGTGCAGGGGTGAGTATAACGATACTCAGCAGGGACCCCGAGACCCTCAAGGTCTCACAATATCCAACAAGGATAAACCACAAAGTAAAGAATCAACGGATAACTCATACTTGGGTATATGCCCATACATATACCTAAGTTATCTAGTAACTCATCTCAATCATGAGGAAACGCAAAAGTCATTGACTCAGCTCAAACCAGGATTTTTATTATCGAAATCATGGCTAGTGAAGTATAGAAGTACAGATGATTAGTCGCGAAGCTATATCATCTTATTTTGTCAAGAGGCACTGCTTCTGACCATACAGAGTCTGACCCACACAGGATCGTTGAGGGCTGACCCACACAAGATCTGACCAACACAGGATCGGTATGCGCTGACCCACACAAGATCGATGAACGCTGACCCACACAGGATCAGTATGCACTGACCCACACAGGATCACTGAGTGCTGACCCACACAGGATCACTGAGTGCTGACCCACACAGGATCGCTCGGTACTAACCTCCGTATGTTTTGTCTCCAACTTCCGCCTCACTGCTAGCTACTAGGTCTTCGTACGCTATTCGCTCGCCTCTAGAAGGATCCGCTCCACGAACTACTAGTCGAACTCCAACTGTCACGAAGTCCCGAGTAGAAGTATCTCAAAGGTTTGTCTCGTCATAGGAGTCTCAACGCAACAGACGGCGCGACAATCGGACGTCTGGTCTGTGAGTTATTAGCCTTTTAGTCCCAGGGGCCCGGTTGGTTTCGTGTACGAACCAACCTAACTGTATCTCAACTACACCCCGAACTCTCGTGGGGTATACTCAAAGGGACCGTCTCTCAACGAGATTTCCAGCGTCGCTGACGGTTCGTCGATCGGACACTCGTAGCCCAAGATACGGGCAAAAGGGAGTATTCGGGTCAAACGGGTCCGGGTCCGGACCGACCCAGTCGGACCGACCCGACCCGACCCGACCCGACCCAACCCGACCCGACCCGGTCCGCGGGTCTGACCCGACCCTTCGGGTCGGGCCCACAAATGCAGCAGCTTAACAAAGCCTCTTTTATGGCTTCCCTCCTTGGATGTGTGGATCTCTCTATCATCGTGGGTGAGCTCCTTATATAGGCCAAGGGAGTGTCATCCTTCGGTATTCAAATTCAATATCTTCCAAATCTCCCTTTAAGAACTCCAGATTTTGTTCACCAAAAGTTTTCTCATGGTAAACTCATTTAATGATCGAATTTGAGAAAGATTTCTCCAAGTTGTTCAAAAATATTTTGCGCATTTGACCGCCAAATTTAAGCTTCATATGACGTGTAGGAAAAGTTATGTCCCGTTAATTCCGAAAATTTATTCTAACCAGGCAGAATCTTTGAATTTCCAAAATCCGATTTCTCATGCATTTATGACCTTGAAATCAACATAATGAAGTGGGACCAAGTTGTTCCTCCAGATCTTTATCCTTTTCCATGCATAATTTTAGCTCCTTAGGACCAGCCATTTATGAGATATGGATCCACATTCAAAAATATCCAGATTTGTGCACAGATTTTATGGCTTGACTTGTAAGCATATTTTGGACCTCCAAATGTTGGATTAGCTCTTGGTCCAAAAGAATGAAATGAAACCCAAGATATATGTAAGCCTGCAAAAAAGGAATTTCATAAATTAAATCAGTGCATAAAAAGTGATGGCCGAAATATGTAAATAAATTAAAACGGTTAAATTCCAAAATTAGGTCATTTTTCCAATTAAGCCCAAAACACACCAAAATTCTAAAAATGATGCAAATCAACTCAAATTGATAAATTGTGAGGATTTAAATAATTGAAAAACATATGAAAAATGATGAAAATATTAACTCTATCAAACTTCTTTAATCAAAGACCAGAAGAAGACCGAGTTTTTATCTACAAAAATTTTGTCTTCATATGGAATAAAAAATGAAGTGATGAGTGAATATAATGGCGAGTCCTTTGGTCATTTTGTTGTGAATGAAAATAAAAGAAGGATAAGACTCAAGGAATTGCATAAAAAGAAAAGCAAGCCCAGGATCAAAAGTAGTTCTCTCCATAAGGATCAAGAAGAATAATAATAATATGATGAGGCTTCATGATGCAAGATCTTTCCTTTGCTCCATCGCTTTACTTGGTGTTGAAATATAACCATATAAATGTGATAATAATCTAGACAATATATAGTCATTGTACTTCATCTTCCAATCATTAAGGTCCAGTGAAGTGTGGGAAATTAGATATAAGTCTCAAATGGTCTTCATGGTTTTCTTAGATATTTCAAGATTCCTCTATTTTTATTTAACCTTGATCTTTCATTCCAGTAAATGAGGTTTAGATGATAATGTTTACTCTTTTCACTCTGTTTTTCTTCAACCATTTAGCATGTCATCTATTATTCTTGACGTGCCATAGGTAAATGGAGTCAATGTAATAAAATTGATTCCACAAAATTCATCATTCTACATCATCCATTCAGCGTGTCATCCATTTTCCTTTATGTTATCCCAGCAATATGTCATGGTCTTCATCCATTGTTTTATTTACTATATATATAAGGACCAAGAATTTCATTGATTCTAAACCTCTATAAATCAACTTTGTCCTTGATTTTTATTTTATACTTTTACTTATACTCATGCTTTTATATCCATCGTTTTACTCACTGCGGGCTTACTAAAATCATATGCATCTGAAAACACAAGGAGTTTCTTTATTTTTACATTTCCATAATATTTATCGTTGGACCCACTGCACTATATTGGTACTAAAAGATATTTTTGAAGTCTCATATGGTCTTCATGATTTGCTTCATTTAATATTGATCGTGACATCTAAGAAAATCATGAAGACTATCCCAGTATAAAGTGACTCATCAAACATTGAGTGGAACTATACTATTAAAAACATCAAAATTTATTCAACAATCATCATTTCTAATAAAACCTATAACAAGATCTTTATGGAAACAATAAATATAGGGTTTTTAAGGATTTAAAAACATGTGTTCGACATAGCTGGAGACATTAGAAACCACAAATATCAAGAAGACCGGGCTATGAAGAACTTAAACTACATATAAATAGAATAAATAAAGTTATGTACCTTACACCACAGATAATAGTAGCTACTTTTGATCTTCAACCACAGTGGCTGATAAAGATGCCTGGGAAGCATCAAACAAGTTCCTCCTACCGTGGTGTATCCATGGGCTGATCTGAATCACCCAACTATTTGGGAAGGACCCTCCTTTCTTCCATGATATGCTACTATCTCAAGTGTGAGGAGGAAGAGAGCTATGAGAAAATCTGAAAGAACCACATAAGAGATCGACACCCATCTCAATGGCACTGGCTGCTTTATATAGGCCTCAGGACATTCCCAATCCTTTTATAACATTTACTCAAACATTATATGAATGGCTTGTATTTATTGTCAGCAAGCTTGCGAATAAGGAAAGTCAAAGTCTTATGAAGATTGGAAGAGAATCTGAAGCTGTTTAAGGAAGTCTAGAATAAAGTCTAAAAAGTGGCTAAATCATGTCTTAATAAGGTCGCGACAAAAATCGTTGTAATGTTAAGATAAGACTGGTCATAAGGTTGAGATAAGGACCCATAAGGTTGATGTGATTCATCATAAGGTTGAGGCAGTGGTTATAACTAGCTGCTCGTGTGGTTGGTACAGACCGCCTTCATAAGGTACAAGCTATGCAGCCTGACTTTGTAAGGAAAAATGCAGTACCTTTATAATGTACAACTAGGATCGTCCAAAGGTACATGGAGTTCATAGGGTGCCATCATAGGGTATTAGAGTTTGTAAATTTCAAATGAACTATATGAAGAATCTGAGAGTTTTGTATAACCTTTAAAAATAGTTAAACTAGGCTGAGAAACTTCATATGGTTTAAAGGAACACTACAAACAATGTAGAGTATAAAATCAAGAGAACTCTATAAAGAGGAAAAGATCTAAGAAAATGAGAAAAATCAGAATAAATTTAGAACCAATATTCTGATAAATGGTATAAATTAAAATGATGTAAATATATTGTTCTTCATGAAAACTAAAATTCACAATCACTCGAATGAATTGCGATGCAAGCTGAGTTTGCAACATCAAACTGAAGGTGATGTTGTGTGATGAGATGAGTGTTCCATGCTGCAAGCCACAGTGCTAAGCCACATTTCATGCTCACATGAATACATGGAGGCAAATTCAAAAGAAAATAATACAGCATATTTTGGAAAAGAATTTGAAGGAATGAAACATGCCAGAGTCTTTTGGAAATTTAAATTATGAAGAATTGATCAGGAATTCAAATGAATTTAAATGAGATTAAATGAGAATTAAAGTTATAAAATATCTTCCAAATCTGAATATTGAGGTTTCCTACTGAAAAATTATGAGTTCCTAAATAAGACACTAAATATTAAAGACTGTAAATATAAAGAGAATGAGTAAAAGTAGACGGGTAATATATCTCTCTTAATGCTGGTATTCCCTAAAGAAACACATCCAATCATGGGAGTGAGAAAACCCGATATTATACCTACAATAAGAACACATTCTGTATCAATGAAGGAGTCCTACGATACGCCTGCATCGTAGAAGGTGATCATTGAGAATAAGAAAGGCCAACATGTGTGCAAAGCTGCTGATCATATTCTTTATTACTGAAGACCAATTTATAAGAATCTTCCAAAGCAGATTGAGGGAAGAGCAATGTCGACCCAACAATCCACCAGAAGACAAAAGGAGTTGAAGTCCTACTCACCAGTTTGAGGAAGATTCATTCAAGGACTGCGCAAGGCAGTTGTGACCGGTCATGAGGACCGAGCTGTGGGAGGCAGCATGATCCAGTGGGAAGATGGTGGAAACAATGTGAAGCAGTATAAAGACCCTCTAGTAGGACTCTGGAGCCATAGTGGGGACTTCATGGAAGCATAGTGTGAGACCATGCCATGTAAGTATATATATATATATATATATATATATATTTTTTTTTGGGGGGGGGGGGGAGCTAACAAATCACATCAAGGAGTAGGCTTTCAAGGTGGAGCCTTACAAATACTAGTGTATTGTGCCTTTTAATTTCTGTATATTCAGGTAAGGATGAGTGAAAACAAGAAGAGTGAATCGAAATCTTAACTGGTCTTTGGTCTTAAGAGGTCGAATTAAATTAGAAGAATTCAGCCACTGATTCACCCCCCCCCCCCCCACCCACCCCCACCCCCCAGTGGTCCACCGAACCTGGGCACTACAAGTGGTATCAGAGCTAATCCAGGTATCCTTTAATTGGATCCAAGTTTTGCTTATTAATTTTAAATTTCTCTATATGAAGTGAAGATTTCAAGAAGTTTTTGAGATGCCTTAGATGGAGAAAAAGGTCGATACTTCTGTTGGTACAAATCTGGAGGTTTTTGGCCAAGACTCGGAAAAACAAAAAAAGAAGAGGCAAGAAAACTGAAGAAGAATTCAAAAGAGAAGGAAGAAACACCACTAAATGAAGGTAATCAGATTGGAAAAGGTATTGATAATTCTATAGATTATGATTCTTATAATGAAGCTAGTTCAAGTCATGATGATGATGTATCACTTAGTGATTCTTCATTCTGAAATCAAGGATCATTTGAAGAAAGTTGCCAAAGTAGTTACTTTAATATTTGGGGAAATCAAGGGACTTGATGTAAAGGCATAACTAAGAAATAGATAACACACTAATTAAGATGTTTTGAAAGAAAATTTCTCTCATAGACTTTGTTGAAGCAAAGGAACAATTGATAACACTTTGCAATAGAATATTTTCCCTAGTTAAAAAAGAATTGAAAAGTTATGTTTGTGAGAAAGTGGTACTAAAATTGTATTTATGGAAGTGATCCATGCATTTGAAAAACTATACAAAACCACCATTGATGTTAAAGATACTCAGATGGAGATTAAAAAAAAAAGATGAAAGATATTGATAATTCTTTACAAGAATCGAGAAATATGCATGAAGAACAAATCAAGAAGTTTAAAAAAGATTGGGAAGACAGCCTGAGATCAGTTGAGGATGATAAGAACTCCCTCAATATGAAGTTTCTTGAGTTTGAGGTGAGACTACGTATAGAACTGACGCAAGCTAGAACTTCCCATATCATTGAAAAGAAAGATGATACCACACGAGTATTTATTGAGAGTCATGGATCCAAGAAGACTTCTATCAGTGGCAATGTGAACATGAAATCATTTTTGATTAAGTTGAAGCAAGATCCAAGAAGAAGGTAACCCATGGCCTGGAAACTATTTCTTATTCTAATGTTGTTTTATATGCTTTTATAGATTTTAATTCAAAAACCGGGAAAGTATGGGTGGAGAAAAATGCTAAAAAATCCATTATCACATCAACGGTGAATGTCACCGCATGAAAGAGAATCACCCCCCTAAGAAGGGCACAAAAGGGTGGTGGTTCTACGCAAAAATAGCAAGAGATTAATTTTGGCAAGATTTCATCTTCAAGCAAGAAAAGAAGATTTTGGCATAACATGTTAATTTATAAAGATCATAGAATGGCATAAGAAAGAAGGAGTAAAGATAAAGGTGTATAAAGACATGCTATCCAGAAGTAGGATAGAAATAAAAATAAGTGTCATGGTAGGTTAGTAAGTAAAACAAAAGAAGAAAGGTGAGCAAGGAACTCCCAAGGAGTCTAAAAGGAAACCAAAAGAGGTTTTCAAACCGAAATAGAGGTGAATCTATTGTGGGAAAAAGGGTCACACCATTGATCATTATAAAAAGGCCTTGAAGTTCAAGATTAAAGGGAGTAAGCTAAATATGAAAAGGGAATCAGTCTAAGAGAGGAACAAGAAGATTGGATTGATTGAAGACATCCCATATGAGGAGATGAAGGTGAAACCTAAGAAAGGTAATCCAAAAGTTGTGAATAAGTCCCTGCTAACACAAAAGTTTTAGAATTTGAAAGGAAAAACTTGACTAAGCATGAAGAGATCTCATCTAAATAGAGATATAAAGAAGAGGAGTTCTGGATTCAACCCTGCTTCTTCTACTGATCAACTAAGAAATAACTCACCTTATTCCCTTAAATCTGTTTTCAGGTATTTTCATGTGGGTAATTTAAGGTGACACTTGAGAGGAGAACTAAGTTGAGTGATATATACACTATATAGAAAAGAAGGTGTCCTTCATGGAGAGTTTTAACCACCACGAAGAATAGAATGTGAGTGCATCCCTTGAGGGAGAGTAAACTTGAGGAAGAGGCTATCAAAATCAAGATTCCATGCAAATCTGGAATTTCTAGACAGCTTCATAAAACTAGAGAAAAGAGGCATAACAATCACACATTCATCCCTTGTTTCAGATTGTATCAAATATATTTATAAAGGGGGTGTTGGTTGATGAAAAAATGATAAAAATGAGGGAGTACATGTCTTTCACTTGAACTTTCTAATGGGTTTTGTTGAGTTAAGGGCAGACTTTATTTCTTGATAAATCTGGTTGAGCAGCCTCAAATGTGAGTAAATGAGAATGTTATCACATTCTAAGTTTGTTAATAGAAATCCCTGATGTATTGGTAATATCGCTCTTGTTTTCTGGACTGGGTTTTCCCACATAGACTTAGATCAGCTAAAGACTTTTGGCTAAGTTGTGTGTGGTTCCATCCTTCTCTCAAAATATGGATCAAGTTGTGATTCTGAATAAAAGAGGGAGAAGGTGTTTTTGAAAGAAGTTAGATAGTATGAGAAGGATATTCCCTTTTCATTTATTGTCAATAAGGGGTAGAAGAATGTATTTCACTTAGGTAAAAATGAAAGTGTTATTGAAAATCAAATATAAAGGGGGATATTGAAGTGCCCAAATGAATGAGTTGTATTTGTTATCAATATGGCTATGAAGAAGGAAAGTCGAAGTTTAATATAAATGATGAGTGGCTTCCATCATAAATGGAAAGGGAAGCAAGACTGCTGCTTGAAGAGATTAACTGGACAACATCAATGTAGGAGCCCCTCAAATGTGATGTTTGATGCCTTGTTCTTCATGGAAATCAAAGATAAGTGTTGGTGTTTGAAGGGTCATTGTCTAAAATAATTTAGAGTAAGTTTAAGGAATACCTATGAAGATTGGAAGAGGTTTTGAAGCTATTTAAAGAGGACTGGACTAAAGTCTGAAAAGTGAATTAAGTCCTGTGTTCGTTAGGTGGAGACAACCATTGCTATAAGGTTAAGACAGACTACTCATAAGGTTAATACGATTCATCAAAAGGTTTGTAGACGCCGGAAAAGTCCGTTGTTCCCAAACGAAGCTCCGGATGCGGAAAGCGAAGTGATATTTGGAGTCAGAGGCACGTTCCGGAGGGCCCGGAGGAGTTGCGCGAAATTTCAGAGGCCCGCGCGCAAAGTTGAGTCGCGGAGCGCAATCCTCCCGGGATGCGCGCAATGCGCTGGGCCGGCGCGCTATTTTTCGCGCCCGTGGCCTGCGCGGCTCCCTTGCGCGCTGGGTCCCGATTCCGCGCCCGCGAAGGGAATTCCGCGCCCGAGCCGGATTCCGCGCCCGGGGTTGCCTATAAATATAAGGCGACCCCCGACGTTTTGAAGGTTGCCAGAATCCGAAGCGTCGCTCGTTCGCGCAATCCAACCCCTTCCGCGCGCAATGTCGATTTTCAGATAACCTCCTTTCTTTCGCGCAATAAAGCCTTGGGGTTCGCCTCCGCGCGCAATCCCCTTGGCTCCTTCCCTTTGAATAAATCCTTAACCCGAAGGCCTTTGCGCGCAAAAGAAGCCTCTTGCGCGCAATTGCCCCCGGGTGCGCGCAATCCAGCCCGATTGCGCGCACCCCCCATTTTCAAAGTGGCCATTCGTTAGAGAATGAGCCGTTGCCCCCGCGTGCTACCCGAAGCCCGGTGCGCGCAATCTCAATCATCCGCGCGCAAAGGGCTGACCCGATTGCGCGCCAGCCCGCCATTTTGCGCGCCGACCTGCTGTTTTGCGCGCAAAGCTCCTCTTTTGCGCGCAATCCGCCGGGATCGCCCCCCTTGACCCCCTGAGGGTACCCGCCTGCGTGGCGCCCGATGATCTTCATCCTGGGTGCCCGCACCGTGCGTCGTCTTTCCGTGCGGCCCTCCAGGCTTGCGCGAAGTGACACGGACCCATCGGCGGCAACCAACGTCCAGCATGACGTTAAACTGCACATACGTCCAGCATGACGTTAAACTGCACATACGTCCAGCATGACGTTAAACTGCACATACGTCCCGCATGACGTTAAACTGCACATTTGTCCAGCATGACGTTAAACTGCACATTCGTCCCGCATGACGCTAAACTGCATCCGTCCAACATGACGTTAAACTGTACTACGTCCAAGCTGCATGACGCTAAACTGCCTAGCCCCTATCGTCCGTGCTGCAAGACGTTAAACTGCCAAGCGCCTTCGTCCTCAGCACACGACGTTAAACTGTACTTCGTCCGGCAAGACGTTAAACCGTCCGCTTCGTCCTCAGCACACGACGTTAAACTGTACTTCGTCCGGCAAGACGTTAAACCGTCCGCATCACCCGATCCCGTGCCTCGCACGCAGGGTCCCCCCCCCGGTTTGGATGTGGCCCCCACCCGCTCGTCTCTGCAGGGATGTCGGGATTGCCCCTCTTTAGGGACGATTTAATGGGAGCGGCTTTTCCCCACGGGGGGTAGGGTATTACAAACCCCTAGTTTCTTGTGGGGGGCTGCACATGTGTATCTCCATTGCGCTCCCCCACTGCCGAAACCAGTAGAGGGTGTGACTGGGATCGAGGTGTCTCCTACTTTCGGTCCAAGTCCCTTCCAACTGAGTTTTGCCGCATCCGGGCTGCCTCAAGTGCGTAAGTCCTGACAGAATGAACTACGTGGACTTTGATCCCTGTCTTCTAAACAGGGTACGTAGGAAGCCTCCCCGAGGTTCAAGCCCACCACCTGGTCGTCCCGGTCGTATTCACGTCGGTTCGTCCATCAGTGGACCCCTCCAGGGTTCACGCTTGCGTCGATTCACCTATGAATCCGCCCCTGTGGGAGACTGCCCGTGTGTATCTCCACTGTGCCTCCCCACAGCCCATTTTCCCATTTCTCCTTTTATCGTCCAGCATGACGTGAAACTGTGATCCACCCGGCCGTTTCATCCCCCTCTGTGCGAGGTGGTTCGGTTCAATCCTCCGCCCGGCGGCCTCGATCTCTTTGTGAGTCGGCTTGCCGACGTCCAGCATGACGTTAAACTGTATACCCGAACTACGTTGACTTTGATCCGTGCTAACGCGCGGTACGTAGGAAGCCCCTACGGGGTCCAAGCTCTTCACTCCATCATCCATCCTGATCCTTACCCGGGCCGCCACATCCCGGTGGGGTCATGCCACTTCTCTCCACTCCACATCACTTGGGAAGCCGCCCATGCGTTGGCCCCAGCGTCGGAGGTTCCCCGCAAGGGGTTCTGTCATCTGATCCACTCTTCGTGTTGATCAGTCCGATGCCGTCCCCGCTGGACGTTAAACTCGCGGCGTACCCCGTGTTAAACATGGGAAGCTGAGGAAAACCTCAGGTGACACAGTTCCCCGCACCCAGCGCGGGATGCCTCAGGTCATCATGCCTTCGAGAAGCCCTATTAGGGACGGAAGACAGACGTGCAGAGCCGCAGTGTTACGACACGCCCCCAGCACCCAGAGCCACCCGGCCTCCTCACCGCAAGTTGCTGCCCCGACCAGACTCCTTGGAGCGTCCGGGCGGAAGCAGCGTAATTAACCGGTGTCCACGAAGATATGGCGCCGGAAACGAGATTCACGAACATTCTTAAATCTATGAGGGAGACCCGGATTAGGCGACGAGTTCCGAGGAGACGTCCAAGGAAGGAGGAGCCGACATCCCATCATCCCGGTTTCGATCAAGGAGCAGACGCCCCTGAATAAGGGACGGATGCCGCCCGCCCTTGGAAAGCGGGACTGCGGGACCACAAGCCGCGCGCCCATCCCCTCGGGTTGACGGGTGCACGCGCGAACGCGTCCTGGCGGAACAGCGTAACCCGACGCACATCCGCACCGAAACAGAAAAATGGTGAACCCGACGTGAATCTCTTCTCCTCGATACGAGGACCGATGGCTTTCAGAGGTGTTGGAAGACCGGCATGTTGTCCGGCCAAGCATTCAGTCTTACCCGCTAGGGGCTGGGGAAGGGACATCGGGCACTCCGTCTCGCAACGTCGAGGGCCTGGGTTCCCCCCACGGAAGGCGTCGTGGCGCTAATGGTCGGTTGTCGATTCCTTTTTCCTGTCAGTGTTAATGGGTTCTTCCCCCTGCTTTCAGAAATCAGGTCGCCCGATCCAGTGCCCGATCGCCACCCGCCCACTGGCGCAGGGTTAGGGGAAACACCGACGCGGCTACTCCGCGCGGTCCCGCCCATTCCACAGCCGTCCCAGCAGCCGCAACTGCGGGACAACCACGCCCTCTCTCCCCCTCGGAGGTCATCCAGAGAAGGGTGATCAACACCCTGGTGCGGAGATATGAGGAAGAGGGAGTCATCCCCACTAGGGACATGGCTCGCCTAGACCTTGAGAAGGCTGCACCTCGCCACCACCGCCGCCCCCGAGGGCCGCGCAGGGAGGCACCGCTGCCTACCTCAACGTCCAACCGCTTCGGGAGATTATCCCCGGAGCGCTCTGACAGTTCCCTTCCCTATGCGGATGAGGTGGAAGATGCCCGGGATCACCCTATCCGGGATTCGCTCCAGGGATCTACGGTAAGGACTCCCGCCGGGCCACGGCGACACCGCCGCCAGGCCTCTCAAGTCGAAGAGTGGGCTCTCCACCTGCCCGCGCCGCTCATCCCGACTCGTTTGTCCCGACGCCAACGTCGGGCACGAGCGGAAGAGGATGCCCACCTTGGGGCCCTAGCAACAGCGGCCGCATTGGCCCGAGCCACTGTTGGCTCCAGTCGCCAGGCCCCTGCGCATCCTGAGCAGGGGAACTTCTATGCCCGACCTGGATCGAGGCCTCGACCGCCCCAAAGGCAGGTTGGGTCGACTCTCCCGGTTGCTGGTGCAGGCAGTAGCCACCGCGGACCACCTCGCGGTAGCGCTATTCACCAGCGGGATCTACTCCGTGTGGCCGATCCAGGAGGCATGGGTCATCCCACCTTCCGATCCCGGCCCGGAGGCCTGCCCGGAATCATCTCTCCTCGCGTCCCCTTTGATATCTGTCCCGGTGCCCCTCGCACCTTGGTTTCCAGTCCTCTTGGCCCCATCACCAGTGCGGCCGGAGGACGCCAGGACAGAGATCAGCCCTGCCCCGAAGAACCACTCAGGGGCAGGAAGGCAAGGCGTCGACGCCGAGGGAAGAATGTTACGGAATTCCGGACAGAGATCCGACCAGTTCGCTTCTCTGATTCAGAGGCGGAGTACGATTCGGCGACAGAGCCCTTTCCCCAATCCCGCCAGTCAAGGGCAGGGGTAGGAATGCGGCACGTCAGCCTCGTGCTCCCCGAGAGCGAGATCGATGTGATCCCCGCTTCTCTCCGAAGGTATATCCGGAGTAACGAGGGCCTGGTAGACCCCCAAGGATCAAGCTTGCGGTTGGTACCGGCCCCTCCGGAAGTGCCTTCCGTCTCGATCGGAGAAGCCGGAGACTTTTTCTGGGGACCGACGGTCGAACCACGATCTGGTGCACCCTCGGCGAGCACCGATGCTACGACAGGATGTTCGCTCGCCGGCCCGTCCTATCGTGATGTGGTAGCCAGGGCACCGCCACCCTCAGAGGGCGGCCCGGGATATGGAGGCCAATCGGCCTGTTCGCCGTATTCACCGCCGGCCAGCCCGTCAGCCCGGCGGCCCGCCTCGGCACCACTGCCGGTTCCCCGTCCGTTCCCAGCCATTGGAGAGGACCAAGGAGATCTGGGTCCCGAGTTTGAGTCGTGGAGCTTCTGGACCGTCCTTGCAGAGGGCCACTTCCCTGAGAAGTTTTGGCCAGTCGCAGGACCGGGCTTTGATGCACCCGAATCACTCACCCCGGATGAGTTCGAATGCTTCCGCCGAACTCTCCGGGAGACTCGCTCCTCTCTTCACCGCCTACAAATGCCATACCCCGGGAGTCAAGTGCACCTGGAGGATATTGGTGAGCAGTGCCGTCAAATTGACCTGGCCATGCTCCCCGCGGTTCGGCACCCCGGGTCATTTGAGCACCACGAGGCCCTCCAACAACGATGCGTTGAGTGTTTTCAAGTACTCCGCAAAGTTATCGGGGAAGCCACTCCCCACGTGTATATCCGTGGATGGGGGCAGTACGCTGCCCTACGCTTCAGTGTGATTCGCCGACAGCCCGATTCGCTGGGTGGCCCTGAGGGTACATCCCCAGGGACACAAACGGTCAATATGGCTGACCTGTCGGGAGAGGGGAACGACTTGGAACTTCTCGACGGGGGCTTCCCCCCCGAAGACAAGCCGTCGTCAGAGCCATCGGTGAGAGTCACTCGTCATCAGAGGAACCTCCTGGGGCTCCCCGCACCCACTGAAGCACTGACGTCGAGCCGAAACGTCAGCAAAGGAAAAGAGCACAGCGAGGCTATAAAGCCCGCCGACCCATCTGCCTCCATGCAGAGGGCAGAGGAGGATCCCGAGAAGGCTACGCTACGTCAGCAGCTCGCCGAACAGAAGAAGCTGGTTGACCAGCTCCTCGCCGAGCGCGCTGCAGAACGGCGGCCTGACTACGGTGATCCTAGGCCAGGACAGCAGGGACCGGAACAACCGCTCCTCGACGAGACTCTCCCGGGCAACCGTGATTACGCCGTGTTCGCCGACAGGAGAGAGGCCATTGCCTACGGCAAGAGGGCGCGGTATGTTTCGCCTCACCCTCCCGAGCGGCGTAACTACCTGAGAGACCCCGCTCGGATTCCTCCCGCTGCCCCAAGGGCCGCTCCGCCCGCCATCCCACGAGCTGCCGAGTTCGACGACCCGGTCGACGACCCGATTGAAGGGCCATGCAATGCGCTCGTGGTTAGAGATCCTCGCCAGGACTGGAACCCATGTCCGGACGATCCGATGGCGGCACTCATTGCCCGCTTGGAGGCCTTGGAGACTCGGCAGGTGGCGATCCCACCGGACGGCAAGCCCTACCCAGCATGGGTGGATGACATGCCGGCGTCTCCGGGATTCGGGAACCCTACTTTCGCTCCCTTCAACGGGACTGGAGATCCGCCACAGCATTTAGCCCACTTCAACTCGAGGTGCGGGCCTATGTTGGGGACTCCGGCGCAGCAAGAGGCCGCTAAGCTTCGCTGCTTTGTTCAGACACTGGAAGGGCCAGCATTTGTCTGGTACAGCCAGCTCCCCGTCGGGTCGGTAACCAGCTGGGAGGACCTCCGTAGACAGTTCCTCTACCAGTTCAGTTCCACGACCCGGAAGACAAGTATCGCAGACCTCTTCAAGTGCAAGCAGAGGCCTGATGAGCGAGTCGCGGACTTCGTCGCCCGATGGAAGGGTCTCACGTATTCCCTTGACATGCCATTGACTCAGGAGCAGTTGCTGACAATGTGCGTCGGGAACGTCAAGACCGAGCTGGTCCCTTCCCTGATCACTCAAAATTACCCCGGAGGGTTCAGGGACTTCTCAGACAAAGCTCAACGTCTTGAGGAAGCCCTGCAACAGGCCAGCCAGGCACACCCGCTGCCTCCAATGATTCCTGCAAGGAGAGTCAGCAGGGCTGAGCCCGCTGCTGTCGCCCAGATAGAGGCCCCCAGGCCATTGGAGCTGTTGCCGGCGAGGCCAGCTCCACAGCCTCACAGGAATCCGCCTCCACGGGCTCAGTTCCCGGCCCAGCAGCGGCAGCCTCAGAACCGGCCGGCCCCTCCGCGTAATGTACCGCCGCAACCCAGGCGAGATAATCAGGGTCCACCTCCTCGGCCGGCCCCTCCAGCCCCTCGTCAAGACCACGCTCCCAGGGGCCCGCGACACCTGACTTACTCATTCCACGAGGATCAGGTCCCCGGTTATTTCCGGAGCGCCCTGGAGCAGAGGATTGTGCGACTGCCTGAGTGTTGGAGGCCAGAGGAGGCACATCTTACGAATAACCCCCGCTACTGCCCCTACCATCGGGCCCTGGGGCACACCATCCAGCGGTGCTACGTGTTTAAGGATTAGCTCCAAGACCAGATCAACAACAATGTAGTCAGGTTGGGCCCAGCTCCAGCACAAGTGGCGGGCGTGTTCGTGGGATCAGATGACGATAGTGGCAACGAGGACGAATGGCAGCTGGTCTC
The DNA here is from genome assembly GCA_963277665.1 of Viscum album. NCBI lineage: Eukaryota > Viridiplantae > Streptophyta > Magnoliopsida > Santalales > Viscaceae > Viscum > Viscum album. The sequence goes on along the minus strand of OY728158.1, from coordinate 1,699,292,491 downwards.
CGACCGCGGATCCCAGAAGTATAATAACTGGATGGCCCGCAAGACGACCATTCGCGCCCATGGAATCATCCGTGCGCGCTTGAATCAGCCTGAGCCCCCAGAATCTGCGGGTGCTGCTTCGGCATCGTCGTCCCAGCCTGCCTCTTCCAAGAGGAGCAAACGGCGGCAGCGCAAGAAGGAAGAGCGCGCCCCGCCGGTTCCGCCACTATCCCGCACTCTCGGCGATTTCATGCCCCCGGAGATGGGGGTCCCTCCTCGGATCCGCCCGGTGATGGATGATTCGTCCGATGACGGTGTTGGGTACGCTTCGGTTAACATCGTCGAGCTGGTAAATCCCTTTTCGGTTCCCGACGTTGAAGAACACCAGGTGGACCTCCCTAGTGTCCCCGGTCGTCGCCACCATCGGAAGAACCGCAGCAGCAGGAGTCGCCGGGGCACAGCCGTTGGTACCTCCAGCCAGGCCGTGCACGCCACTGAGACTAGGCAGCAGGCTCAAAACCGAGCACAACGTGCGCCGCCCCCCCATTCGGGGATGACGGATTCGCCTCCGCCGCTGTTTGTGGTGTGGGACCAGGCAGAACCGCCTCAGCCGCGTCACGACCAGCTCCGCCCTGCCACGAGTCCATCTCGGCCTCCTGACCCCAGTACGGTGACCATCTCCCGGACTGCAACCAGTGAACAGCGAGATGCGCCAAGTACCAGTCGGCCGTCGATCCAACCGGCAAGGCCCGTCATGCCGCCAACCGCAGAGCAACCTCCTGCAACCAGGGGCTCGCGCTTGGCCAAAAAGTATGATGTCCTGAAGCACTTGGCCGACATCCCAGCAAGGCTCTCCATCCTTGAGGCTCTGCGCATGTCATCTGAGATGCGCGAGGCACTCGCTGAAGCCCTGAAGAGCCCCCTCCAGTTTGAGACAGAGGTTGCGGCTGCAGAGGCCTTTCACGCCGAAACGATCGAGGACGCCGAATGTCAGGCAGTTATCTCGTTCTCTGGTAAGGATGAAGACCCTCCTATACAGGGACACATTCGTCCGCTGTATGTCACTGGCCAGTTCAATGGCCTTGAAGTCCGGCGCTGTCTTGTCGACACGGGGTCCGGGATTAACCTGATTCCAACTCGGACGCTCCGGAGATTGGGGTTGTCTGAGGATGACTTGATTCCCTCCGACCTCAGGATCCAGGGGTACGACCGCACCGAGCAAACCCCGGTCGGCAAGATACGTTTGAAGACCCAGTTCGGTGACTTGGTTGCCAACACCGAATTCATGGTAGTCTCTCAGGACACTGCGTACAACGCATTGATGGGCAGGCCATGGCTCCACCTTCACGCGGCGGTTCCCTCGTCATACCATCAATGCCTCAAATACTCCCTTAATGGTCGAGTAGGCGTGTTTCAAGGAGATGCCTCTCCTTTTGCCTCATGTGAAGCCCGCTATCTGGACGCGGACTATTACAAGAGCAAGGATAAGCAGATCCTGGCAGGTGAGGTTGAGCCTGTCGCTGTTGCAAGTGATCCCTGGGCAAGTCTGAATGACGCTTACGTCCTCCCGATTCACCGGTTGGACGTCGCCATGGTCTCGACGGCCCGCGAGTCTCCTGATGAGATGACCGCGACCGCCCGCGCCAGCACCAGTGGCCCAGCAGGATCTGGTAGCCCCAATGCAGTTTCCAACGCAGTCTCTCCCGTGGACGATCCCTCCCCGAGTGGAGAGGACGTGGAAGATGCACCCCCAGCCTTTGAGGAGGGTGTCCCCGCCACGGTCGATGAGTTAATACAGGTGAACCTTGGAACTGAGGCCGATCCAAGACCCACATTGGTCAGTGCCGCCATGCCCTCTGAGGAGCGGCAGCAGTACGTGGACTTTCTCAGGCAGCACCGTGATGTGTTCGCTTGGGGCTATGACGAGATGCCGGGGCTAGATCCTCAGGTAGCCGTCCACCGCCTTGGTCTCCCGGCGAACCATCGCGGGTTCAAGCAGCCTCCCAGGAAGATGCACCCGTCCCACGGTGCCATGGTTGAGGCCGAAGTTGACAAGCTTATCAAAGCCAACTTCGTGAGGGAAGTTCAGTACCCCAAATGGCTAGCCAACATTGTGCCGGTCAGGAAGAAGAACGGGCAGATTAGAGTCTGCATCGACTTCCGCGATCTCAACCGCCACTGTCCGAAGGATGATTTTCCCCTTCCAGTGACAGAGCTGTTGATTGACGCCACGGCAGGGTTCCAAGCCCTCTCCTTCATGGATGGATACTCCGGATACAACCAAATTCGGATGGCCCCTGAGGATGAGGAGTTCACTGCCTTCAGGGCCCCCCAAGGTACCTTTTGCTACCGGGTCATGCCCTTCGGCCTGAAGAATGCAGGTGCCACCTATCAACGGGCGATGCACCGCATATTCAAGCCAATCCTCGGCACACTGGTGGAATGCTACGTCGACGACTTGGTTGTCAAATCGCGCCAGCGTCAGGACCATCTCAAAGGTCTTGAGAAAGTGTTCGGCTTCCTCCGGTCTCGCTGCCTGAAGATGAACCCGTTGAAGTGTGCCTTTGGGGTCACCTCCGGAAAGTTCCTTGGATTTGTGGTAAGATACCGGGGTATTGAGATCGACCCAGAGAAAATCAGGGCGATTAGCCAAATGCCTCCCCCAGGTACCATCCGGGAACTGCAAGGGTTCCAAGGCCACTTAGCCTATATACGCCGATTCATCGCGAATCTGGCCGGCAAGTGTAAGCCCTTTTCTCGGCTCATGAAGAAAGGTGTCACCTATGTATGGGATAAAGAGTGTCAGACCGCTTTCGAGGAAATCAAGCAGTACCTGCTTCAACCTCCGGTTCTGATGCCGCCTGTATCCGGGAAGCCGCTGGTCCTCTATGTGACCGCCCTGGAACGGTCCCTGGGTGCCCTTCTCGCCCAGAAGAACAACGAGGGAACGGAGAATAGCCTCTATTACCTCAGTCGCATGCTCCTCGATGCGGAAGTTAGGTATTCCCCCATCGAGAAGAGCTGTCTGGCGCTCGTATTTGCCGTACAGAAATTACGGCACTACTTGCAGCACCATGAGGTACAGTTGGTTTCTCGGGTAGACCCGTTGAAATATATCCTGAGTCGGCCTATGTTGACTGGCCGTCTAGCGCGGTGGGCTGTGATTCTCCAGCAGTTCGACATCAAGTATTGTCTCAGAAGGCCATCAAAGGGCAAGCATTGGCAGACTTTCTGGCTGCTCACCCAACCTCCGCGGATCAGCCGCTGGATCTAGGCTTTCCTGATGAGGCCATTCTCTCGGTCGATCGAGCCGGTCCATGCTGGCAGATGCACTTTGACGGTGCCTCCCGGAGCCCCACCGGTAGAAGACTCGATAATCCTAAGCACAACAGAGTGGGCTTGGGCATCGTCTTCATTACCCCGGAGCAAGCCGTGCTGCCATACTCTTTCCTGTTGTCAGAGGGCTGTACCAACAATGAGGCGGAATACCATGCCCTCATCACCGGCCTCGAGTTAGCTCTCGAGATCGACGTGCCCCGTCTGTGTGTGAAAGGGGACTCTGAGCTGGTCGTTAAGCAGGTCAATGGCGACTATGTTGTCAAGAAGCCGGAACTTGTGCCATTGCTGGAGTGCACCCTCCTTCTGATGGCCCGGTTCCCTTCTCGGCCAGAAATTGTCCATATTCCCCGGTCGCAGAACGGTCGAGCAGATGCTTTGGCCAGCCTTGCTGCGTCACTTGCGGAGCCTGAACAGAACAACCTGATCGTCCGCGTGACGCGCCGCAGGCTCATCGCTCCCGTTATCCCGGAAGAAGATCGCGGCCCGTTGGTAAGTAATCTCACCACGGTTGCCCCTATGCCCGGAGCCCCGAGTACCCCAGATATGACAGTCGGATCAGCCCCTGATTGGAGGACGCCTTTGGTTGAGTACCTCCAACATGGCATTCTTCCATCGGATCGGGCCGAGCGCGAGCGAGTTCGACGCCGCGCATCGCAGTTTGTCCTCCAGAGCAGCCCCGGCCTAGAGCAGATCCTCTACAAACGCGGATTTGATGGTGTTCTCCTCCGTTGCCTTCAGGGAGTTGAGATCCCACGAGTCATGCGAGAGGTTCATGCCGGTTCATGCGGTGCCCACCAGACTGGGCCGAAGCTGTCCCACCAGATTCGGGGGTTGGGATACTTCTGGCCCTCCATGATCCATGACTGCATCGAGTATGCCAGGAGGTGCCATGCGTGCCAGGTTCATGCGAACTTTGTGCATCGGCCGCCGGAGCCTCTCCATACCACCAGGTATTCCTGGCCCTTTGCGGTCTGGGGTCTGGACGTTGTGGGACCTTACCCACCGGCGACAGCTCGCCAGTGCCGGTTCATTCTGACCGCCACGGACTTCTTCTCCAAATGGGCAGAGGCGATTCCGCTCAGAGAGGTCAAATCCTGTTCGATCGCTGACTTCGTGACCTCCAACATCATCTATCGATTTGGAGTGCCTCACGCTATCCTCACGGATAACGGAACCAATTTCCGAGCAGCCGAGTTGAAGAAGTTGTACGCCAAGTATAACATTCGCTCGAACCATACATCTCGCTATCATGCGCAGGCGAATGGACAGATCGAGGCGTTTAACAAAACTCTCTCTAACATTCTGCAAAAGATGGTTGGTCAGAACAAGAAGGGTTGGCCAGACAAGCTCCCCAACGCCCTCTGGGCTTATCGGACGACGACTCGCAATTCCACCCAGATGACCCCTTATTCCCTGGTGTATGGAGCTGAGGCCGTCCTGCCCATCGAGATCCAGTTACCGTCCTTGCGCACTGCGGTCTACGACCAGCAAGCGCCGGACAGAGTTGCTGAAGCCCGTCTAGTCGAGTTGGAAGCACTGGATGAGAATAGACTTCGCGCTTTGCACAACTTGGAGAGGCATCAAAGCAGAATGGCTCGAGCTTTCAATAAGAAGGTTCGCCTCCGCTCCTTCCTGCAGGGTGATCTAGTGCTAGCCCTAAGAGCACCGATGATCCCCGGCAGGAAGCCGTCCAAGTTGGAGCCCAAGTGGGAGGGACCTTTTGTTGTCCACAAGGTCTATCCCAATGGCGCGTACTCCCTAGCGACTATGGATGGTGAGCGTGTCACTCCTCCCACCAACGCTAGGTTCCTCAAGCAGTACTTTGTCTGAGTGTGCCCACGTCCTGCACGACGTTAAACTGCATACGTCCAAGCTGCACGACGTTAAACTGCCTAGCATATCGTCCGCGCTGCAAGACGTTAAACTGCCAAGTGTTACGTCCAACATGACGTTAAACTGTACATCGTCCCGCATGACGCTAAACTGCACCACGTCCGAGCTACAAGACGTTAAACTGTTCAGCATTCGTCCTGCATGACGCTAAAACTGCACCTCAAGAACTACGTGCGGCTTGATTCTCATCCTTATGGGATACGTAGGACCGCCTGAACATTCATGTTTCAGGCCCAGCCCCATCCTTTGGGAATTTCCATCCCATCTCGGGCCCTTGGCCCGGTTGCCTCCGGGTGTGCGGCGTATGGTGTGAGCGCGGGGCTATGTCCTTATTCACGTCGGTTTTCTCACCACGCTGTACGCCCCCCATGTTTGGGGATGCCTTCCGTTTCCCCCTTCTTCCCTCATCGTCCTGCATGACGTTAAACTGCCTCTCAAGAACTACGTGCGGCTTGATTCCCATCCTTATGGGATACGTAGGACCGCCTGAACATTCATGTTTCAGGCCCAGCCCCATTTCCCGGGAATCTCTATCCCGCGTTGGGCCTCTGGCCCAAGTTCCCCTCCTTTTTGTGCGAGGCGTGTGGCGTGAGCGGGGGATTATGTCCTCATTCACGTCGGTCTACTGGCCGCGCCGTACGCCTCCCCCGTGTGTGGGACTACCTCACACCCCTCATCGTCCTGCATGACGTTAAACTGTCTCTCAAGAACTACGTGCGGCTTGATTCCCATCCTTATGGGATACGTAGGACCGCCTGGACGCTTGTGTTTCAGGTCCAGCCCCGTCTCTTGGTTGATCACGGGGATCTGCCCTCTTTTGGTTGCTCTCAGGGTGAGTCCTCCGACCCTTTTCGGTGATCTGTTAACATGTTTTTGGGTACTTCGGTCTATAACTCGTAGTGTCAGATTCAATCCCGACAAGTCCTGTGTTGCTTGTCAGGCCTCGCGCTTCCTCTTGTTCGAGCCTTCACTCAAAGGGATCCTCGTTAGCGGTTTGGGTACGGTGCCTCAGTGCTCTCCTACCGCTCCGGGTCGATTTACCGGCGGGTCTTGGGCCGCAAATCGATATGAATCCTGCGATTGAGCGGTTGATGCTCGTTTGCTTGCCCCGTCTTAGGCTGACGCGATCGGATGTTGTGTTGCGAATATGGTCAGCAACGTCCTTGATCGCCACGTCGGCTCTTTCAGGCTCTGAACATTGGTTGCGCAGTCCTAATCACACTCCGCCTTTGTGCGTTGTAGTGGAATCTCGACACTCTTTTCATACTGACCTTCAGTACACCTCTACACGTTAGGCAGACCAACCAGGGTAATGGTGTCGTTCAAGGCTCCCATGATCTGAGCACCAAGGATATATGCGGATGTCCTCCCTAAGGGCCATGCGTAGCTGGACCCTCGTCCCCATAAGGAGGAAGGAGTCGCCCGAACAATCGCGTTCTGGGCCCAGTATATCTGGAGGCTAGCATCTCTGCCCCTCGGGTGATGGACATACGCAGACCCCTATCCCAAGACTCTTCTCCTGGAATCGTGCGTGACCGCAGGGCTGGGTATGTTCCCACCTCCGCCGTGTCCGTCGTACCGCGATAAGCGGATTCCTCCATGGTCCGAACCACACGACCTTAAACTGTGTTGTCTGGTCCTACCACACGACCGTAAACTGTGATCGTCTTGGCCGCCCGACGAGAAACGGCACTGCATCGTGATGTTCTCCTCAGGGGACACTCATGTTGGGCGCTGGTTAATAACCACGCCATTTATCAATGCCTTCCGTGGCTTGATTATTGTGGCGACGCCAGAGATTTCTCAATCACAGGCATGTCGCCGCACAAAGAAAAACCATTCATCTTTAAGGACAAACAAGAAATATCAAATGCCGCTTCTTTTGTGTGCGAGGGTCAGACCCGCACTCTTCCCCGCGCTGGTGCCCGATTGTGTTGCGCCGCCCTTCAAGAATTACGTGTGGCTTGATTCCCATCCTTATGGGATACGTAGGAACGCCCGGGTGTTTGAAACTTCGGGTCCAGCCCCCCACCTCTTAGAGATTCCCCCTTCTCTGGGGAATCCGCCGCCTTCAGGTCACCCTCAAGGCGTGTTCCCCGACCTCTTGCAGTGGTCCACCGGTGTCAAGAGTACTCTAGTTTATTGCCAGGAGGGTCAGGATCCGCTTGGTCAGGTTTCCTCCACTTTTCAGGCTTCGTGCTCCCTTTCATTCGGACCCATCGTCTACGCCCTGGGTGGAGCCCCCGTGAACGGTTCGGACACAATGCCTCAGTGCTCTCCCACCGACTCGGGCTGGTGCCCCCAATGGCCTCGGGCAGCAAATCGATATGAATCCTGCGATTGAGCGGTCGATGCTCGTTTGCTGCCTCATTTCATCAACGGTTAGTGCGATATTGATGCTGCTTTTCCGCCACGGTCGGCAGTACTCCCATATCGTTACTCCGGTGCCCCCAGTCCTTGAGTGAATGGCCGCATGATTCACATTTTCCACCTCCCATTCTGACCAGGCGAAACCTCGACACTCTTGACACTATCCCTCAGTGCATCTTCGCATACCCAGGGGATAGGACCACGATGCGGCGTACTTTGAGGTTCTTATGGTCCGAGCTCTAAGACCTTAAACTAAGATCTCCCCTTATGGTCCGAGCTCTAAGACCTTAAACTAAGATCTCTCCTTATGGTCCGAGCTCTAAGACCTTAAACTAAGATCTCTCCTTATGGTCCGAGCTCTAAGACCTTAAACTAAGATCTCCCCTTATGGTCCGAGCTCTAAGACCTTAAACTAAGATCTCTCCTTATGGTCCGAGCTCTAAGACCTTAAACTAAGATCTCTCCTAATGGTCCGAGCTCTAAGACCTTAAACTAAGATCTCTCCTTATGGTCCGAGCTCTAAGACCTTAAACTAAGATCTCTCCTTATGGTCCGAGCTCTAAGACCTTAAACTAAGATCTCCCCTTATGGTCCGAGCTCTAAGACCTTAAACTAAGATCTCTCCCTATGGTCCGAGCTCTACGACCCTAAACTAAGATCTCCCCTAAACGGGATTCTACGTCCTGCATGACGTTAAACTGCACTCTCAGAACTACGTGTGGCTTGATCTCCAGCCTGATGGAGTACGTAGGAACGCCCGGGCATCTCAACTCGGGTCCAGCCTCAGGGATCGTTAAGTCCCGCCCCTCCTCGTCGCCGGCCGTCTGGCCTGGCTTCTGGTAGAGTGGTGCAGTTGTGATATTCTCCCCGATTCAGCTCGGTATGCCCCACTGCAATGGTGGGAAGCGACGGTTTCCTCGTCAAAGAGGTGCTGTCTGAGAATTGGGGTGACTCACGGCCAGATTAGTGCATCCGCCTAATACGCTTTCCCCACGGTGGCGCAATTTTGAGAGCGTTGGATTCTGTCCAAACAAATCGTCATTTCGCCCCACGCTTCGCATGCCCTGTTGATCTAGATTTCCACCCTTGTGTCTGAAGGAACCCCCAAAGCGGTATTCATGATGACATGTGGTCCGCCTCCTGCAATATGAATGATGACCTTCGGTCCGTCTATCGCAGTTGTTATGGTCGATCCACTGTCCGCCTACCGTCTTGGGGCATTTCCTGGAAGGCCGACCGTTGTGGATGTCTGGATTCGGGACACGCGATTCACCCTTTCTCATTTCCCTATGTTCGGATAAAATCTCAACGCCCCTAGCATTGCCCCGCTCGTGTGTTGGAACAAGTTGGGGGGATGATACATTGATTAGGCTTGAGGTCTCCTTTCCTAGGAATGACCTCCCTCTTTTCTCCAGCAATCCAGGCCCAATTATGGATGCCTGATGCTTGGTTAACACTCCCGCAAGACAGCGAATTGTGGTTGAGCATGTTAAGCCAAAAGATGCAGATAAATATGTTGATTCATACAAATGGATCAAAGTAGCGGAAGCAAATGTTTTGGGAACGGCAAAACAAAGCCCTTAGGGATTAGCGTGCTGAATGAGTCTTTCTAATGCCGCTACCCTTTGGCTGGTGGCCTCCAGAGCTGCTTCTCGCTCTCTGCGTGCGCTCTCTTCGTCGACGGTCGCAGCACGCAGTTCGTCGATTCTGGCCTGTGCACGCTCCCGCTCGACCTGAATTGTGACCATCTGTTGGCCCGCCTCCGTCAGCTGTACCTGGGCGTCAACCAGCTGGGCTGCTAGTTGCTCCACGAGCTCGGTACACGTTGCGACGAAGGCCTCCTTCTCTGCCGCCTGCCCTTCGAGGCGCCGGACTTCCTGCTCCACCGCGAGGAGCGCCCGCGTGCTCTCCGACATGTCCCGACTTTGTGTGACGTCGGCACGCCGGCAGCTCTCGCGCATCTTTTCGGCCATGAAATCACGGACCGTCAGATGGAGGCATTGGGCATCAGTTCCCCCGGCACACAGGAAGCGCAGCCAGGTTTGAAGTGATCCCATGCGCCCCAGCCACTCCGACGGGTCTCGCTTGAGGAAGCGCTGGATGCACTTCCACCCCCTACGGCGCGTTATCCGGCTCTCCTCGACCGCCTCCGCGTCCGAGTCGTCCATCTCCTCGGGGTCGGCAGGCCGGTAGGCAGGGAAGGCAGCCAGCAGGTCTGCTGCAGGGTCCGCCCCTGGGAGGTCCTCATGAGGGATAGGTTCCCCAACATCTGGGTGACCTTCTCTCTCCCCAGCGGCGTTGACACCCTCGTCAGCCCCCGACCTCTCTCCGATGGCAGCACCGCCGACGTCCGCAGCCCCCTGATCAGCAGTTGGTGGGGCCGGCTCGGTGTGGGAAGTCTGTTCCGGAGCAGGCGGCATGTCCACCACTGGTCCACTCGTAGATGGCCCGGGTTCGGCAACCCGACGAGCCTCCAGTGTTGAGATCACTGCGCGGGGCATGCCATGGTTAGTCACGGATCGTCAATGGCAAGCACCAGCAGTAAAGCAGGGAGACTTACGGGAGTTTAGAACGTCATCTTCCGCTATCCCGGCCGCCGCAGGAACAGTTGCAGCAGGGAGCCCTTCCGCGCTTGTCAACTCGATAATGGGTGCCTGGCCCCCGCCTTGTCCTGCTGGCGCCCCTCCTACTCCCGCTGAGGACGCCTGACCAACATCCGTGCGCTCCTGAGAAAGATGGAGAAATGGGTTAGAAGCTGCATAAGAGAATGGATGAAGCAGGTTGAGTAGGGATAGAAGCGGACCTCGAGGAGCTCAGTGACATCAACATTGTCAGAGCCGGCCACCTCGCCGCTCTCCCGCGGACTCCCCTGATGGGATCTTCCCTCGGAGACTTCATCCTCCCCCATCTCCTCCTCTTCCTCGGAGTTGTTGCTACTGTCGTCTTCTTCCGGCGGCATCTGTTCTGGAGCGGGCTCTAAACCGAGCATCACCTTCACCAGAAGGGATGGCTCCGCACGCTGACCACGTTGGCGCGCGTAATCGTCCATGGCCGTCAGATACGCATACTGCCGGTTGAAGTCCACCCTGTCGGCAATATGGAGGCGCCCGACCTCTGGCAGATGGATTCCTTCTCTGAGAATCTTTCGCCAGATGGCGTCGGTCCCCAGTGACTGCCGCAGGGTCATCCAGGCCGACCACAGCGCCGGGAAGACTGCATCGTGGGAGGGTTCGAGCAGACGTCTCACCTGCTTCCCGGGCCGCTCTTCGACCACCGCGCGTGCCCCCTCTCTGGGCGCCGAGGTCGTAGCGGCAGCCTGAGATGTGCCCGCCGCCGAAGTCCCTGCTCGCGCCGGCTCTGCTGCTTGGCGCGCCTCCGTTCTCCCCCGTGTGGCGGCGCCTCGCCTCCTCCCTTGACGCCCGGTCTCCGCACGGGTGACCTCGAGCCGCCGAACTGGCTTCCGTAGAAGCCTCTCGGGGTACGCGATGGTCCAGTGTTCGGCGTACTCGGTTGCCAAGCCTGCGTCAACCCCGGTAGGAGGGAGAGTGATGACGTCGCCAGAGCCGAAAGCGGCAAACATCAGCCACATCTGGCGAAGGACGCCAGGGTTCGCCTCCTCCCGGACAGCAGTGAACACCCTCTTCGGCATCCGTTGAAGGCACCCGAACTGCCTAGCGAACCGGGTTGGCACGTAGGGCTCGCAGATCACCTTCCCGTCGATCCGAGCCACGAGCACCCCGCCCCGCATGTTCAAGAAGTATTCATGCTGCTCCAGCGGACCCTGCCCGTTGTCGATCATCTGGCCAACGGGAGTGGGGAACGGACTGAAGTTGAAATTGGCATGATTGCCAATCCGAATCCTCACGCCCTCCTCACTTAGGGTCATCGGAGCGACCCCCGCGATGTTCAGCAGGGAGGGTCGCAGGCCGTTGCCCGGAGGAACGATGGCGTTCGGAAACGTGTACCCACCGAGGTGAGCAGCCACCCAGCCGTGGAAGAACTGAAAGGGCCCACAGATCCTTCGTGGCGACCCCCCTCGTGAGATGCGTCCCAGGATGGCATACAGCCTCGCCAGCACTGGGACCCCGAGGTTGTATCTTTTGTTGGCGGCCATAGCGCCCGCCACCGCCAATGTCGTCGGGCGAACGCCCATTCTCGCGTCCCGCACTGGCAGGAGCCACCCACTCAGAAAGGCGGCCAGGAACGCCGCGTACCGGACATTTGGGTCCCGGGCCTCGATGACGCGGTACCCCCATGAGCGGTAGTCGCCCGTCTCCAGGACCCGCCAGTACGACCCGTTCCGGCTCCTCTGAGCCGCGGTCGGGCACCGCTTCCCCCTGCCTGGCATCTTGACCGCTGGGTCATGCTCCAAGAACTGGCCGAACCACTCCTTGTAGGCTATGTCCTTCTGGAAGTCCTTGACCCCGAGCCGCTCTGTAGCCAGGTCCAGCAGATGCCACGTCAGGATGGGAGTCCGTGACCTGTCACCCCAGGTGCTCCTCGGAGGCAGGAACTCATCATACTGGTAGCCCTCCAGCGGGATACCTCCGATGCAGTGGATGTCCCAGAGGCCGATGCCGACCTCCCCATGGTGAAGATGGAAGGTGTTGGTATCCGGAGACCAGCGGGTGAACAGCTCCGGCCCGAGCTCGGACTGCTGGTAGAAGTGAAACTGCGACGTCCACACCGCCTCAAATAGGCCGATGTACCGCAGCTCCTCTGCGAAGTGATCGCAGGTGTGGCGTACCCAGAACGCCCAGGCCCACTCGCTGGTGAAATTGCCCCCAGACCGCAAGTCCCAGTCCTTCAGCCAGCCCTTGGTGTCGTCAGTGACACTCTGGCGATATGTGCTCGAGTAGAGGGCTGGAGAATTCTCCGCAGTAGGCTCACCCCCGTCAATGGTTCGCGTCCTCGGGTTCAGGACATAGACGTCCAAGTGCCTGGTCTCCCTGGCAGGATGCCCATTGTTGGTGATGTTATAGCGGGGAAGCTCGTCCTCCCGAGTCACCCAGGTCCGTGGCGCATCAACCTCGAACCCTGGCACCGGAACCTCATCTAGGATGCCGAAGTTCCAGAGCGGCAGGTTGTCCGACAGGGGATATGTCTTCTGGGCCGGCGTCAGCAAGTCGAACAAGGATTGATTGTTGGAAACAATCTCCTTGGCTCCGTAAACCTCCTCGTTCGCCGCCATCTCTGCTCTGCGAATGGCGGCATCCCCCTCATTTCCTTGATGCGCGGCCATCTCAGAAGTTTCGGGAGTCGTGCGGGTTAAGGGATGAAGCGTGCGGGATCGGACGAGGCTGGTAGAGAAGTTTGAAGGTTGGCGCGCAATCCAAGTGGACGGCGCGCAATTGGGAAGAATGTCGCGCAAAGTTCCGGGTTTTCGCGCAAAGACAGGCGAATTCCGGATGGTTTTGCGCGCCGATCGGGCGAATTTCGCGACCGGAAAAGGAATTTCGCGCACGAGAGCGTTGAAGCTTATCGCGCGGAAGGCCTGTGTACGGAACGCGGAACCCTGGACCCCTATTTATAGATGCGGCCGGGATTCCGCGCCGCGCGGAACGCTCGATTGCGCGACCGCGGCGGCGAATTGCGCGCCCGGCGCCCCTTTTTGCGCGCCTAAGTCCCGCGCAGCCCCGGACTTCGGCATTCCGACGTCTCCCTCGGAACCCGATCGTTGCGACCTCTCGCCGATCAGATTCCGAGGGGGGGCTTTTGTAGACGCCGGAAAAGTCCGTTGTTCCCAAACGAAGCTCCGGATGCGGAAAGCGAAGTGATATTTGGAGTCAGAGGCACGTTCCGGAGGGCCCGGAGGAGTTGCGCGAAATTTCAGAGGCTCGCGCGCAAAGTTGAGTCGCGGCGCGCAATCCTCCCGGGATGCGCGCAATGCGCTGGGCCGGCGCGCTATTTTTCGCGCCCGTGGCCTGCGCGGCTCCCTTGCGCGCTGGGTCCCGATTCCGCGCCCGCGAAGGGAATTCCGCGCCCGAGCCGGATTCCGCGCCCGGGGTTGCCTATAAATATAAGGCGACCCCCGACGTTTTGAAGGTTGCCAGAATCCGAAGCGTCGCTCGTTCGCGCAATCCAACCCCTTCCGCGCGCAATGTCGATCTTCAGGTAACCTCCTTTCTTTCGCGCAATAAAGCCTTGGGGTTCGCCTTCGCGCGCAATCCCCTTGGCTCCTTCCCTTTGAATAAATCCTTAACCCGAAGGCCTTTGCGCGCAAAAGAAGCCTCTTGCGCGCAATTGCCCCCGGGTGCGCGCAATCCAGCCCGATTGCGCGCACCCCCCATTTTCAAAGTGGCCATTCGTTAGAGAATGAGCCGTTGCCCCCGCGTGCTACCCGAAGCCCGGTGCGCGCAATCTCAATCATCCGCGCGCAAAGGGCTGACCCGATTGCGCGCCAGCCCGCCATTTTGCGCGCCGACCTGCTGTTTTGCGCGCAAAGCTCCTCTTTTGCGCGCAATCCGCCGGGGTCGCCCCCCTTGACCCCCTGAGGGTACCCGCCTGCGTGGCGCCCGATGATCTTCATCCTGGGTGCCCGCACCGTGCGTCGTCTTTCCGTGCGGCCCTCCAGGCTTGCGCGAAGTGACACGGACCCATCGGCGGCAACCAACGTCCAGCATGACGTTAAACTGCACATACGTCCAGCATGACGTTAAACTGCACATACGTCCAGCATGACGTTAAACTGCACATACGTCCAGCATGACGTTAAACTGCACATTTGTCCAGCATGACGTTAAACTGCACATTCGTCCCGCATGACGCTAAACTGCATCCGTCCAACATGACGTTAAACTGTACTACGTCCAAGCTGCATGACGCTAAACTGCCTAGCCCCTATCGTCCGTGCTGCAAGACGTTAAACTGCCAAGCGCCTTCGTCCTCAGCACACGACGTTAAACTGTACTTCGTCCGGCAAGACGTTAAACCGTCCGCTTCGTCCTCAGCACACGACGTTAAACTGTACTTCGTCCGGCAAGACGTTAAACCGTCCGCATCACCCGATCCCGTGCCTCGCACGCAGGGTTCCCCCCCCCGGTTTGGATGTGGCCCCCACCCGCTCGTCTCTGCAGGGATGTCGGGATTGCCCCTCTTTAGGGACGATTTAATGGGAGCGGCTTTTCCCCACGGGGGGTAGGGTATTACAAACCCCTAGTTTCTTGTGGGGGGCTGCACATGTGTATCTCCATTGCGCTCCCCCACTGCCGAAGCCAGTAGAGGGTGTGACTGGGATCGAGGTGTCTCCTACTTTCGGTCCAAGTCCCTTCCAACTGAGTTTTGCCGCATCCGGGCTGCCTCAAGTGCGTAAGTCCTGACAGAATGAACTACGTGGACTTTGATCCCTGTCTTCTAAACAGGGTACGTAGGAAGCCTCCCCGAGGTTCAAGCCCACCACCTGGTCGTCCCGGTCGTATTCACGTCGGTTCGTCCATCAGTGGACCCCTCCAGGGTTCACGCTTGCGTCGATTCACCTATGAATCCGCCCCTGTGGGAGACTGCCCGTGTGTATCTCCACTGTGCCTCCCCACAGCCCCTTTTCCCATTTCTCCTTTTATCGTCCAGCATGACGTGAAACTGTGATCCACCCGGTCGTTCCATCCCCCTCTGTGCGAGGTGGTTCGGTTCAATCCTCCGCCCGGCGGCCTCGATCTCTTTGTGAGTCGGCTTGCCGACGTCCAGCATGACGTTAAACTGTATACCCGAACTACGTTGACTTTGATCCGTGCTAACGCGCGGTACGTAGGAAGCCCCTACGGGGTCCAAGCTCTTCACTCCATCATCCATCCTGATCCTTACCCGGGCCGCCACATCCCGGTGGGGTCATGCCACTTCTCTCCACTCCACATCACTTGGGAAGCCGCCCATGCGCTGGCCCCAGCGTCGGAGGTTCCCCGCAAGGGGTTCTGTCATTTGATCCACTCTTCGTGTTGATCAGTCCGATGCCGTCCCCGCTGGACGTTAAACTCGCGGCGTACCCCGTGTTAAACATGGGAAGCTGAGGAAAACCTCAGGTGACACAGTTCCCCGCACCCAGCGCGGGATGCCTCAGGTCATCATGCCTTCGAGAAGCCCTATTAGGGACGGAAGACAGACGTGCAGAGCCGCAGTGTTACGACACGCCCCCAGCACCCAGAGCCACCCGGCCTCCTCACCGCAGGTTGCTGCCCCGACCAGACTCCTTGGAGCGTCCGGGCGGAAGCAGCGTAATTAACCGGTGTCCACGAAGATATGGCGCCGGGAACGAGATTCACGAACATTCTTAAATCTATGAGGGAGACCCGGATTAGGCGACGAGTTCCGAGGAGACGTCCAAGGAAGGAGGAGCCGACATCCCATCATCCCGGTTTCGATCAAGGAGCAGACGCCCCTGAATAAGGGACGGATGCCGCCCGCCCTTGGAAAGCGGGACTGCGGGACCACAAGCCGCGCGCCCATCCCCTCGGGTTGACGGGTGCACGCGCGAACGCGTCCTGGCGGAACAGCGTAACCCGACGCACATTCGCACCGAAACAAGGTTTAAGGCATATTTTCTCATCAGGTTCATACTAACTGCTCATATGGTTGGTACATATCGGATCTGTAAGGTACAAGCTGTGAAGGGTGACTTTGTAAGGTACATCGTAGTATCTTCATAAGGTTCTTCTAGGATCATCTAAGGTACATGAAGTTTGTAGGGTACCATCATTGATTATAAGATTTTGTAAGGTTCAATTGAACTCTATGAAGAACCTGTAAGTTTCTCTACCCTATGAAAATAATGAAACAGGGATGAGAAACTTCATATGGTTTAAAGGAACCCTACGAACAATGTAGAGCATATAATCAGGAGAAATCTACAAAGAGGGAAAGATATGAGATAATGAGAAAAAACAATAGAAATTCAGAATATATATTCCAATAAATAGAATAAATTCTGACAATGCAAATGGATTGTTCTTCATGGAAACTAAATATCACAATCACTTGAATGAATTGTAATGCAAGCTAAGTATACAGTATACAACCAAAGGTGATGTTGTGTGATAAGATGAGTGTTCCATGCCGCAAGTCACAGTGCCACGTTATACTACATGCTCACATGAATACGTAGAGGAAAATTCAAAAGAAAATAATGCAGTGAATTTCATTAAAGAATTTCAAAGGAAATAGGCTCGAGTCTTTAGGAAATTTAAATTAAGAAGACTTGATTGGGTACTCAAATGAATTTAAATGAGATTGAATGAGAATTCAAATTAGAAAATATCTTCTATATTTGAATATTGAGGTATCCTGCTGCCAAATTATGAGGAGTTTAGAAATTAGATATGGAAACTAAATATTCGTGGCTTTGTGAATATAAAGAGGAGGAGATGAGTGATATATCTCTCTTGATGTTGTTATTCACTAAAGAAACAAATCCAGTCATGGGAGTGAGAGAACCCCATATTGTACCTGCAAGAAGAACACCTGTTGTATCGAGGAAGAAGAAGAATGTGAAGGAGAAGGCCTATGATACACCAGTATCATAGAAGGCGATCATTGAGAAGGAGTAAGGACAACACACATGAAAATAGTCTGATCGTATTCTTCGTGGTTGAAAACCTGTTCATAAGAATCTTCCAAAGCAGTTTGAGGGAAGATCAAAGCTTACCGACCACTACACCAGAAGACAGAGGGTGTCAAAGTCCTACTTGACAGTTCAAGAAAGAGCCATTCAAGGACTGTGCGAGGCAATCGAGACCAGTCATGAGTACCAAGCTGTGGGAGGCTGTGTGATTTAGTGGAAAGATGGTGGAAACTATGTGAAGTATTATAAAGATCCCCCAGTGGGACTCTATTGAAACATAGTGTGTGACCATGCCGTATAACCACTAGGAGTGAAATGGTGGAAGAATCTGTGATTTGAGGGAGTAACCAATCAAGGCTATGAGTAGGATTTCAAGGTCGAGCCTTGTAAATCTTTGTGTCTTGTGCCTTTTACTTTCTGCATATTCAGATAAGGATGAGAGATGAGAAGAGTGGATCGAGATATTAACCGGTCCAAGAGGTTAAATTAAATAGGAAGAATTCATAAAAAGAGACCACCAATCCACCCTCTATGAGTGGTCCATCAAACCTAGGCACTGAGATTAGGTAATATTCAAGTAATGTTATCCATTTACAATGTTTGTAAATGTTCGGCAATGCACTTAACATTTAAGTACTTCTGATCTCCCATATGTTTATCTTATAAAACATTAATCAATGATAGCTCGATATGGAAGATTAGTCGAACATTAACACTTAACATCCCACTGCCCAATGTATCATGGAATATGATTCATGCCCACATCATAAAACTTATGATATTACTTTATCCTATAATGCGATAGGCTTATGCAGTACTGAAATATTTCTGTACCTCACCTTATGATATGCCAAACCAATGGCATTCGATATGCCTTAGTTTTTACTATGTCACGCCATACAACATGTAGATACCGTATATCATGACACCAAATTAAACACATCAAATGTGTATAGGGTTTATGGAATTTCTCCTTCAATCTCCCACTTATACGTAAGCCTCAGAGACTTAGTTCCATTTCACATTATATCATATACAATAACTTGTGAAACCGTATCCAAAACTCCTTTTGTATATATTGCAAAACACTTTTGTAAATTTTGAATCAAAATCACTAAGTATAACATCATAGGCAACACCTTGTGAACATCCATCCAAAACCCTTTTTGGATAAACTCTAAAACACTTTTATGTTGCGGAAACGTCGGGAGTTGCAACGACAGAAACAACGAAACACAGAAGAGTAAAAGGGGAAAAAAAGAACGAGAACACAAGAATTTACGTGGTTCAGGAATAATCTTTACGTCCACGGAGAGGCAGAATAACTTCACTAAAATCAGGAGCACAATTTACAGGAGTTTATCTCAGAGTTTTCTCACACAGAAACTCTAGCCCGAAATGAGCTACAAATGAAAAAGATGATTCACTGTTCCACCAATTACACAGGAAGTCCGCGTCACTACAATGAAAGGCGGCCACTCAAGTCAAAAGTGCTACAGTAACTGTTGGCTAGAAGTCCAAAGAGCTACAGTGAATGGCGGATGGAAGTCCGCGTCGCTACAATGTTTGTCCGTGTCGGTCGTTCAGCTTTGCTACAGTGGTCAGCATTGCTACAGTTGTCCAAAATTTGGGCCGGGGACCTTCGATCCCCAGAGCAGGGGCTCTTTGCCCCCTGCAACCCCCAACGAGCTCACCGTGGAGCTCAACCCGTGAAAGTTGTGGGCTGGTGCGCAATACGGGCCACAAGCATTCGGCCCAACCAAATCGGGCTACACCAATCCAACATTTTAGAGCATTCATTCAACCATGTGTGACCCCACATGGCTTTGTAGCATTGAAAACAAATATGAATTCTTGAATTCATAAATTTATGCAAAGAGTTTCCTCTATCAAGGTATTAATGTTAATTAAGATATAAAGGGATCTGGAATGATCTCTATCAAACACATGTATCTTTATACCTGTGTCCACCAACCTGCTGGCCAAAACCTGCTGGTCAAAACCTGCGCGCCAAAACCTACGCGTCAAAACCTGCGCGCCAAAACCTGCTGGCCAAAACCTGCTGGCCAGAACCTGCGGGCCAGAACCTGCGGGCCAGAACCTGCGGGCCAGAACCTGCGGGCCAAAACCTGCGCGCCACAACTTCCACTTGCGCGCTCAGAGCTCGGAATTTCTCTAAGTGTTGAGCTCGTTGAGAAATGAGGAGGGTAGTCGTCTATTTATAGGCATTTTGAGGACCTGCGCGCCAAAAACTTGCGCGCCAAAAACCCGCGCGCCAAAAAACCTGCGCGCCAAAAACCTGCGCGCCAAACACCTGCGCGCCAAAAACCTGGGCGCCAAAAACCTGGGCGCCACTTTTGGACTTCCGCGCCACCTTTCCTTTGCCAAATTTTTGATGTTCTGAATTTGAAAAAATTCCTGGCGTACAACATTAGAAACCTCCTTAACACAAGAGCACTACTCCCTTCGCCAAAAACACTTTTCCCCATTCTCCAAGAAAACTCCCTTTGTCAACAGTTTGAGTCATTGAGACTCACATTGTCAACAAACACAACATGGAGCTTTGCATTGTCAACAAACACAATCATCTCAAAAATGCTTCAATGATACCTTGAGCAATTTTTGCCCAACATCCAGCAACCCTTGGTCTCCTCAAAATACTAAACCCTCTCCCCTAAAGAGGCTCTCAAAGGAAATAAATTCAAGAGGTAATTCTCCTCTCTCTTTTCCTTTAATTTTCTTTCAATTTCAAGTTCTTTTCTTAATCTCTTCTCACCAATCCTCATCCAAATGGTATGGTAACTCCAATATCTTACATATACTGGAATGTTATAATGCTAATGGGATAATATATCATCAAACTCCCTTCTCCTCTTCTTTTTATTTTAGAAAAGAAAACATTGTTCGTGAGGTGTTAATTTATCACCTTAAAGAACGACATGTTTTCATTTTCCTTTACCACCTTCAGATCTGGTCATGAAACCATTTTTATGGTTGAACCAGATAATATTATATGTATTATATCCTATTTAATGTTATGGAACTAACTTATGTACATAATACTAAATGATTAAACGAAACAAGTACGTTGTGGTTGAAAAACCGCTAAAATTAATCCAAGCACTTATCATCAAAATTTTATCTAATGATTCATCCTCATGGTACATAATAAAATCCATTATGAGATCATTTATACCTCTTTAATGTCACTAATATTATGTATTAACAATTCTGATTGTTATCCACTCTTTATACAAACTTCCATTCATGAATGCAAGTGAACCGTTCATGAAAACTATGAAAACGAACATTCTCGAACAATGAATTTAAACACTATAACTCATCCAAAAACCCATAAATGAACTTAATAAAACCATAATGAATCTTATTAATGTATAAAAGGTTCTGGAATTGTTAATTAATGAATCTAATGTGGTTATACAGAACATTAAAGTGAAGAAAGCGTTTGAATAAAGGGAAATTCTTGAACCCAGCTTTCTTTCTTCGGCTTCTCCTTCTTTCACTCCATTTTCGGTATGGTTACTACTTAAAAATCATTCGTTCATCATTATCTTACTTTTTTGGGGATATACATGTTTGTCACTAGAGTTTATGTCAAACAAAATGTTTTCCAAAAGAACTTTTCGTTCAAAAACACACATTTTATTTCTCACTCAAGGTTGATGGTTCTTGAATCAAGTATGACATTCCCTCTTTCTTTTGGAAACCCAAAGTTTATGAATGTGCTCTTATGAGATGAAACTCATGCCTTTACATGGGTTATTTATGTTTATTATTGATATATGTTCTATGTGGCACACATGATAATGAAAATGACATAACGTGACAGGTGCACCCGAAATTATATAGCGCAATGTGAATGTTTGAATGCGACGGGTGCGCCCGGAATTATACAACGCTTCAATGCATTTGGTAAAGTAATGTGTTGGACCCCATTTCAGTTTAATGGGTATTTCTAAGTCTCAACACATCGGACTTACCCTCCTTGTATTTTGTTTCACTCATCTATAAAAGAATGTCTCCACCTCTCATTGAGGTAAGGAGAATTCGCCATCTACATGGTATCAGAGGGAATTTAATCCCGACCCCTCCCTCCCCTGCGGATTCCTGGTTCTGTCCGGACCCGCCTCTCTCCCCTCTGCCCTAGTCTCTCGGCGGCCCTCTCTCCCCTCTGCCCTAGCCTCCCAGCGGCCCTCTCTCCCGGCGGCCCTCTCTCCCGACACGGCTCCCCTCCCGGCGGCCCTCTCTCCCGGCGCGGCTCCCCTCGCTCAGCGGCGCCCTCGCCAGCGCCTCGCCCCGGCCCCCTCGCCCTCGGCCTCGCCCCAGCGCCCTCGCCCTAGCCCAGCAACGCCTCGTCCTCGGCCTCGCCCCGGTGCCCTCGGCCTCGCCCAGTGGCGCCTCGCACTCGGCCTCGCCCCGGCGCCCTCGCCCTAGCCCAGCGGCGCCTCGCCCTTGGCCTCGCCCCGGCGCCCTCGCCCTAGCCCAGCGGCGCCTCGCCCTCGCTCTCGCCCCGGCGCCTTCGCCCAGCGGCGCCTTGCCCCGGCGCCCTCGCCCAGCGCCCCCCCCCCCTCGCCCTGGCTACCGGCGCGGCTCCCGACTCCCCGCGCGGCTCCCGACGACCCAGCACCGGCCGCGCCTTCCCCGGCTCTTCCCGCTCTCGCCCGCCATTCCAGCTGCTCCCAACAACCGCGCCACCCGCGCCTCTCGTCACCCACCATGGAGGCTTCCTCGGTTCTGCCGTCTATGATCACCGCATCCTCCCGGCTTGTAGATGACAAACTAGACGCCACAAATTTCTCCGTCTGGCGAAAGACGGTCTTGATGTCCCTGCGTGGCATGGGCCTTCATTCCCATCTTGAGAATCCTCCACCCGCCATGACTGACACCAAATTCGACTCTTGGCAACTTGCGGATAGCAAAATATTCGCATTACTGGTCAACTCCATGAACCGATCGGTGAAAGATGTTACTCGCACTGCCAACACTGTCAAAGAACTCTGGGATTCATTGACTGTCATGTATTCTGAGACCAACAACTTGGCTCGGGTCTCCGACATTCTACAGCGCCTATCCCAAATCCGACGGCAGGATCGGACCTTTCCGGCCTATTTCCAGAAGTGGAAAGGTCTTCAGGACGAACTACAAGAACTATGGCCCGTTCCTCAGACTCCGACGGAAGCGCAGACTCAACGAGACCAGCTCTGAATTTTCAATCTCCTGAATGGCCTCGCCCCGGACTATGCCATGACGGCCACCGAGATGCTTGTCAGCCCTTCTACGCTGGATATCCCACAGGTTTATCACCGCCTGGGGAAAGCTCATCGGGCCCTTGCCCCACCCGCCCCTCGCCCTGATCACACTGCTCTCTTGGGTCGTGGCGGTGGCCGCCCTACCGGCACTCGTGGACGCGGCCGTGGAGACAGCCGACCTCGCCCCCTCTGTCAGCACTGTGGCAAGCTCGGCCACCCGGTTGACCATTGCTGGGTCCTTCATGGTCGTCCCGATTCGCACCCCCGACAAGGCCAGACTGCGTTCTGAGATGCATCATCACCTACTGCTGCTCTTCCGTCGTCTTTGGATCTCTCCATGGCTGAGATCCAGCTGATTCACGGTCATAGGACCACCTCCATGTCGGGCTCTTCATCAGCATCTCTTGCTCACTCCGGTGGTCCCACTGCTTTTGTCAGTCATCGTTCCCCGGCCTGGATGCTTGACTCAGGTGCGTCCGACCATCTTACCGGGGATGCAGGTATGCTCTTCAACTACCGTCCCTATACTGGTTCCTCAGCCATCACTGTTGCTGATGGTTCCACTCTCCCCATTGTCGGCTTTGGTACATGCTCCCTCACCTCCTCCCTTCACCTATCCTCGGTGGCTCATGTACCAGTCCGTTTAACCTGCTTTCCATCAGCAAGCTGACCAGGGATCTAAATTGTAATGCTATCTTTACCTCGTCTTCTGTTGTGTTTCAGGAGCGGACGACGAACCAGGAACTTGGTAGAGGCCAGCTTCGAGATGGGGTGTACATGTTCGATGGTCCGACATCCGTCGCCTGCACGTCTGTCTCTGCTCGTGCCGTAGACCTCCATTCTCGGTTGGGCCACCCCTCCGCCTCCGCTCTTCATCAGCTCTACCCAGAAATTAGTCCATCTTTATCTTTTCATTGTGAGTCATGTACCTTTGCGAAACACCATCGCACATCTTATTATCCTCGACTTGACACACGGGCCGCCAAACCCTTTGATTTGGTTCATTCCGATGTATGGGGTCCTTGTGCCACCTCGAGTCAATCCGGGTATAAATATTACATCTCTTTCATTGATGATTTTTCCCGTATGACATGGTTTTACCTTCTTCGAGATCGAACAGAAGTTTTATCCACCTTTCAGACATTTTACCATGAGATCCAGACACAGTTTTCTATCTCTGTAAAATGTCTACGCTCCGACAATGGGCGGGAATACTTATCCACTCCCTTTCAGCAGTTTGTGAAGGCACACGGCATCATACATCAGACCTCCTGTCCTGATACCCCTCAGCAGAATGGAGTGGCCGAGCGAAAACACCGGCATATTCTGGAAACTGCTCGTGCCCTCCTCTTCCACCGCCAGGTGCCTCTACACTTCTGGGGGGTGTCATCCTCACTGCCACATACCTCCTCAATCGTCTTCCTTCCTCCATCCTTCAGGGGGAGACTCCTTTTCATACCATGTTCCCCTCACTCCCTTCCACTCCGCGTCTTCAGATGTCTCTGCTATGTTCAGGACACTCGCTTCAATCTCTCAAAACTCTCTCCCAAATCCCTCCGGTGTATTTTTCTCGGCTATTCCCGCACTCAGCGTGGCTACCGGTGTTTCTCTCCAGACTTACGCCGCTACATCACCTCTACCGATATATCATTTGTCGAGAGCTCTTCTTTCATTCCGCCCTCTCCTCATCCAGACACTACCATCAATGACTGCCTTCCTCTCCTGTTTCACCAGCCTCTGGTGTCTCCTCCTACAGGTCATCGCTTTGGACAGGTCTACTCTCGTCGTCCATCAACTGTACCCCCCATCCAGGCCGAGGACAACATTGTTCCCACTTCGTCGGATGCTCCTGTCACAGCACCAGAGGACTTGCCCATTGCACTCCGGAAAGGTACTTGATCGTGTCAGACAACTCCTTTATTTATATCTTCTTACAAAGGTTTGTCAGCACTGGAGGCGATCTCTATTCCCCGCACAGTTGGCGATGCCAAGTCACACCCAGGGTGGCTACAGGCTATGCGAGATGAACTGCAGGCTCTGGAGGACAATCATACATGGGATCTGGTCCCCCTCCCTGCGGGCAAACAGGCGGTCGGCTGCAAATGGATATTTATGATCCGTCTCAATCCCGATGGCTCTCTTTGTCGCCTCAAAGCCCGGTTTGTGGCGAAGGGCTTTGCTCAGACGTATGACATCGATTACTTTGAGACCTTCTCTCCGGTAGCCAAGATGGCCTCTGTCCGCTTGTTCATCTCTCTGGCTGCTCATCATCACTGGTCGTTTCATCAACTGGATGTCAAGAATGCCTTTCTCCATGGCTTTCTTGACGAATAGGTCTACCTGCGCCAGCCCCCTGGTTTTTCTGCATCTGGTGCCGACTCCCATGTCTGCCGCCTTCGTCGCTCCCTCTATGGCCTCAAGCAATCCCCTCGGGCTTGGTTCGGACGCTTCAGCACCGTCGTCACAGCCTTTGGCCTCTCTCGCAGTATGAAAGATCACACCGTCTTCTTCCGTACGACAACGCATGGTTGTATCTTGCTCGTGGTCTATGTTGATGATATCATCATCACAGGGAGCGACTCCACCGGAATCGCCAACCTCAAGGCGCATCTCCACCACCACTTTCACACCAAGGATCTGGGTCCCCTTACCTACTTCCTTGGCATCGAGGTCTCCCGTTCTGAGAACACTATCTCTCTCTGCCAATGCAAATATGCTCTTGATATCTTGCAGGATGCGGGTTTGAGCACAGCGACTGCCGTTGACACTCCTCTTAAGCCTGGGGAACGATCTCTCCATACCGACTCGGAACCATTTCCTCATCCCGAGAGCTATCGACGTCTGGTGGGGAAACTTAACTACCTCACCATGACGCGACCTGACATTGTCTGCGCCGTTGGCAAAGTCAGTCAGTTCATGGAGCATCCAACCAGATCTCAATGGGATGTTGTCCTCCGCATTGCCAAATACATCAAGAAAGACCCTGCACGTGGCCTTCGGTACTCACATCATGTTCATCTTGATGTTCAGGTCTTCTGTGATGCGGACTATGCCGGTTGCCTCGCTACCCGCAAGTCTACTTCGGGCTTCGTCGTGTTCTTCGCCGGTAACCTCATCTCCTAGCGAAGCAAGAAGCAGACTGTCGTCTCCAGATCGAGTGTCGAGGCCGAATACCGCGTCATGGCCACGGTCACCACTAAGATCCTCTG
Organism: Viscum album; assembly: GCA_963277665.1. NCBI lineage: Eukaryota > Viridiplantae > Streptophyta > Magnoliopsida > Santalales > Viscaceae > Viscum > Viscum album. The sequence goes on along the minus strand of OY728158.1, from coordinate 1,699,266,881 downwards.
GCTTCGTCACCTCCTCCAAGAGCTCGGCTTCCAAGCACAGACTTTTGCTCATATCTGGTGTGACAATCAGGCAGCCACAAAGATTGCCTCGAATCCCGTCTTCCATGAACGGACGAAGCATATTGAGATGGACTGCCACTTTCTTCGACAACATCTGGAGCAGAACCATATCAGCTTTGGTCATATTCCGACAGTGGATCAGCTTGCTGACCTCTTCACCAAAGGCCTCCCCGGAGCTCGCCCTGACTCTCTCACTACCAGGCTGGGTATTCACAGCCTACATGGCCCAGCTTGAGGGGGAGTATGAGATGGTAATTGTGTTTTGTCTTCCTTTTTCTTTGTGGGACTCAATCCAATCTGGGCATGTCCAGCTTGAGGGGGAGTGTTGGACCCCATTTCAGTTTAATGGGTATTTCTGAGTCCCACATCGGACTTACCCTCCTTGTATTTTGTTTCGCTCATCTATAAAAGAATGTCTCCACCTCTCATTGAGGTAAGAAGAATTCACCATCTACATAATGAATCTCATGAGTTAAAGTGGAATGATGTATGAACATGATGCTAGCTTTGTTCACAACTATTTGTAGTAGTTGACCAGTAAGACATGATGTTTCATTTTTATGCATTGCCACATTTCAAGTCTTTTATTAATGCTCACTATCATGTTCATGATCCTATGCCTGTGTTGTGATTATGTTCACCCATTGTTATATTGTTCACATTTATCCTCTTACTGGGCTTTTAGCTCACCCCTTTTTGATGTATATCCTCAAGTGACTACTTGTACTAAGGAGTATTCAAGGGCTAATAAGAAGCTAGAGAAAAAAGAATTAAATAAATGTTTATGTTTTATGTTGTAAAAGTTATATATGATCCTAGTTTTCCAAGACACTAAACCTTTGGATTCTGGTTGTGTAATGCTATTATGTTGTTTATCTTTAAAATGATGTAATAGTAATGTAAGGAAAAGTTGGGTCGCTATATATGACGTCAACTGAAACGTACCACACTCAACTCCTGAATTCAATTCATCTCCCAAAGAACATCTAAACCCACAACCCACTATCAGACACTCTCGCCGAAAGGAGCATCCACAAGACACTTTGGACTGGTTGACCAAAAGAGCCAAGGCCAGACAGATTATGGTGGTCTCCCAACCAAATTAGACTTCCTCTAAAACACTCATCCTCAACTATACCCAAGGCTTGATACCCAACCTAATCAAAACACGTATCTAAAACCAAGTACATCCAAAAATATCCAATCACATTTAGAACCAAAAAACAAATACCAAAAACCTTGGGGGATTATTAAAATGAGAATTGATACAGATACCCAGTCTCCCTACCATAAAGATTCCACTAACAATAAAGGTCAATAGAACTGATGAACACCCTAAGGGAAACACCACAATTGAGAAAGACTCTGAATCAAGGGAGCTTAACCGGAATGCTTAATTGAATACACATCCATAATTTCCATTGAATCAACGCCCTGGTCTCTAAAAATGCATGTTCAAAAGTATTCCGAAATTACAAACTTCAAGTCAAGAAAGGAGAAAAGGAAGAGAAAGGGACAAAGAAAACTGCTCCTAACAGGCTGACTCAAACTATTACCTGACCCAAAATATGATAATCCTAAACACAGATCCCTCAAAATAACCCAACCATCCTAGGCAACAACTGGATTTTTAAGCTTAGAAGAAAGGAACTCATACTATTTGAGCCCAACTCACCATAGCATGCTAGGGAGATGCTCCTCTCAAGATTGAGGACCTTCACCAAGACAGAAATGAACAGGGTCACAACCCCTTCCAGGCTATCCCCTCCAAATTAATCTCGCTGTCAGGCCCCATTGATCACATCCCTAGATGGAGCCACATTAGATGAGAAAACCTCTGAACTAAGGTCAAGAAAAAGGCCTCTATCAAAAATTAAACATCTAATGGATCTTTAACCATTGACTTGAACCCCACAGGGGCAGCCTAGTGGTTAGAATCCTGTGGCGGTGTTTGGGAGGTCTCGGTTTCGAGCCTCCCTGTGCACAATTAGGTAGGCTTTCGATTGTTTATTCCCCCTCTCCTGACCGGTGTAATAATTTAACCATTGACTTCAGAAAAGAATCCACTTATTGAAAGACAATTGGAAACCAACCAAGAACTCTCAGGCGAGACCATCAACCCAAGGATCGCACTACCCAACCACAAGAAACACAACTCAAGGATATCCTAAAACTTGAACTTTCCGAAATCCACCAAAACTTTTCTAGGGGAAAACCAATCAATAAAACAATTTATAATTTAAATCAAGGCACACCTAAAATTTAACACATCCCAGACCAAGTAAACCGTATGAAAAAGGAAAACCAAATGAAACAAATCACAATTACCACTACCCGTTTTTTGCATATATATTTATTCCTCTCATCTCATCTCATCCCAAGTACCGGAGCAGCACCCCATCATTCCCCAGCACAAATCCCTTGTCATTGCTGATGAACTTGACTGAATAGAGATTTGCAGCAATATTATCAGCTTCTTTGTCACGGTTCCATGTCTTCCCGCCATTGTTGCTTCTCAAGAGAATCCCACTGCCACCAGCTGCCCATGCTTCATCCTTCGAGCGGTATCCCACATCAAGGATGCCAAAACCCCTGCTCTGGACGGCCGCTTCTTCAAACTCTTCTGAAATTCCAACACCTCTACTCAGATAAAGCCCCCCGCCACGGACAAGAAGCCAAAGTCCACCGTCGGCTCTCCACCCCATGTTCTGTATTCTTCTTGCAACAGCCCTGTTATGTGGCTGCCAGTATGGCTGCCCGGGTTCCCAGGTCAAATAGAAGTTACCACGGCTTGAAACAGCAACGTAACTCCCACCAGGAGAGCGATTGACATTACTGAACGTGCCCGTATAATAGCTTGCACCACTTATACCACTGGAAACTGTTCTGTTTAGAGTGGCTGAAACGGTCTCTTGGACAGCTGCTCTCCAATTGTATCCTCTATTTGTAGTCATATATACAGCGCCTTCATTGGTCACCATCTCGGCACTTTTTTCACCTGTAGCCTTGATATAAATCATATCTCCAGGAAGTTGAGAACTTAACGGGATTCTATCCCAGCTATTCCCAGCATCTGATGTGTGCAACAAAATTGCAGGTTTTCCCACAATCCACCCCTCCTTGCCATTAAAGCTAATGGAGTTAAATCTGTAGTTGTAATCTTCATCCTCAGCTGAAGGTATTGACCGTGGCACCCAAGTGTTTCCTCCATCTCTTGTCTCGAGAATAGTTTGCCTGGTACCCAGTAGAAAACCGTGGCTCAAATCATCAGGAACAAAGGCGATGTCGAGGAGGACAACGCCGGGGTCGATGGGAAGGTACACACGTTCCCAGTCAGAAAGAAGAGGATCCTCCGATTTGGCAGACGGCGGGGACGATGGGATAAGGTGGGGAAGGGGAAGAGAAAGGGAAAGGGACAGCGAGGTTGTTTGAGCAATAAAATCTCTCCGGTGAAGGGAGGCTCTGACGGAGGAAGTGACAGCGCCGGTGTCGCTCCCCGGCTGGCCGCGGCGGCGGCGGCGGCGGCAGTTGTTGAATAGTGGGGTCGAGGGAGTGTTTACGAGAATCAGCCGGTGGTTGCCGCCGCCGCTCAAACGCAGTGCCGACATTTGGTGCCGTTGATGCTGCTCTCTCTCTACTCTTCCCCACCCTCTTATCTGAAAATCGCTGGGTTCACCCACTTCGCGGGACGGACAAAACCCTCCACCACTACCCGGAAAATAAAATAGGGGAATGACAAAGGGGACCAAAAGTCCCCCTAATACCCAAAGAGGACCTCTAGTAGTTATGTGAACAGTGTTTTTTTCACTGTTTACAAAACTGACTATGGTCCTCTTTGGGTATTAGGGGGACTTTTGGTTCCCCATTGTCATTCCCTCAATAAAATACCAAACAACTTCAATGCTCAGTTAAAAAAAAAAAACAATGACCAACTCATCTTTGATTTTTTTTTTTAAAAATATAATTTAAAATTTTAATTAGTTCGTATTTATTTTGGAATTTCAAATTTTCATTTGAAATTAGCTTTCAAATCCAAAAATATATTTTTAGTGTTATTTTCAATATCATAATACCAAGTTCACTTCAAATCTCACTTAAAAAATGTCAAATTTTCATAAAACCTTCTTGAAACCACTTCAAAACCCAACTAATTTTTCTTTTTAAATATGGCACGCACCAACCCAAAACCCAATCGATAGCATGACACCACAACGAAACTCCCTTAAAAGGGACTAGTGGTTCTGCATGTCTTGGTCGTATAGTTTACCGGACCATGTGTCAATCATGACACCACCACCGGATGTTACATTGAACTGTGCGATCGGGATCTGCATGGATTGCTAGGTCATGCGAGTTCACCGTATGATACCAGTTCACTCCCATTGTCATCCCTCAAAACCTATAAATGCTTTAAGTGATTCATGCATCATCACTAAAAATTCTGAAAATCATCAAGAAATAAATAATGAAAGCTTAGAAACCAAGACTCACAATCCAACATCCCCTGGAAACTTGAGGTTTAAAATGAGTAATAGCTCACAGTACTCTTCTCTTTCCTACCACCTAAGTTCCAATAGTCTTATCTCTATCTAATATACACACCCAAATAACAAAGGTTGACTCTATAACCTAGGCACTCTAAAGAACCTAGGATCTGATACTATTTTGTGACGACCAACTTGACCCATCCATCTATCAGATGCTCGAGTCGGCCCGTGACATGCTCATAGTGTGTTGAAAAACATCAAAGAGTAACCAATGAGAATGGTTTCTCTTGTAAATATAAAGTAAACTAGCAATTTTAAAACATGCATGACCACTCCATACGTCGAAGGTCCATGTGCTAATAGAAAAGAAACAATATAATATAAAGCAGTTTAAACAAATCAATTCCCTATGCTCTCCTACAACCCCCTCGCACAAAATAGACTTCAGCTTTAACATCCAAATGCCACGTATATAAGCATTGTCAATTAAAGAAAAGGAAAACATGAGTCTTATTTGGTTGATGTGATAAGCGAAACTAAATAAAACAAATTAAACCGACTAACCTCCTAATGACCATAGGCCACCAACTATTCCAGAAATAATCAACGCTCCAAGAGTGGTCAAGAGTTGAAGGATATGGATAGTTGCAACCAAAGAGCTTAGTAGGTATGCCAAATAAACCACACCCCATGTATCAACTTTAACCGACAAATCCATTCCAATCTAGTTCGAAAATACAAATAGAAAACGTAGGTTTTACACTTTTAGTTTCAATACCAATAATGATTTGTTTCCCTTTTCCTTTAAAACACGACCATTATCAAGTGTCACACCCCGACCTAAGCGTTTAATTTATTTAATTATTTTTATACCTTTAAATATTTTTGCTGGAGTCCAGGGTGAGTCCCGGACGAGGTTTCTGAGTTTTTGAAGAAAAAGATGTGTGTTTTGGGTTCGACGTCGTTGGACGCACGGGCGGAGCGCGACGCCGCACGGCTTCGCCCATACAATTGCATGGCCTTTCGTTAATTTTATTATTATTAAAATGATGTAAATTCATTTATTATTTTTATTTTATTATTAAGGTTATTATTATTTTTATTAATATTATTATGACAATTATTATTATTATTCTTCTTCTTCTTATTATTATTATTAGTCATATTATTATTATTTTATTATTATTTACTTTTTGTTTTTTTTTCCTTCTTTTTCCATTTTTGTATTATTTCCTTTTGTTCCTCTCTTCCACGCGGGTGTCCCCCCCCCCACTTTTCTTTTTTTCTTCTTCTTCCCGTAGCAGCGCCCCTGCCTTGCTGCTTTGCCCCGCACAACATCACCCTCCTCCCGCACACCGTCGGCCGACCGACCTCCTGCCTCGCCTTGCCTCTCCCTTTGACCTGCAGTCTGCGCAAGCCTGGTCTCCCTCTCCAAATCGCCAATCAGCTGCAGCCCTCCACATCACCTCCTCCTTCTTGCAGCGACGCCCCCCGGACTCCGCACGCCCTAGTGCCCTCCTGCCCGCTGCCAGCCGCCGCGCCTCCCTCTTGCTGCACCGACCTCCCGCTGATCTTTCCCGGTGCCCCTGTTACACCCAGCCCCGCCCAACACAGCAACACCCTACCTCCCTCGCAGCTGCCCCTCTCCTCTTCTCTCTGCCCGCAGGTCTCCTGCACCGCGCCCCTCCTTCCCTCGCGCAACAGCGCCACATGACCCGCGTCCTGCCCTAAACAGCGCCCCGACCGCCCGTCGGCCCCCTGTCCCGCACCATCCGCGACATGCTGCAACCTGCCGCCCTCCTGGTGCAACCCTCATGTCCTGCGCCGCCGCCGCACCAGCCGCGACTAGCCGCCCCGTCGACCTCCTGCTCGCCTCCCGCTGCCCGGTCACGACCTCGACCCCCCTCTTCACAAGCAGGTCGTACGCACGAGTCGCCTCTCCCTCCCTCCTTCATCCCGAGTCACATGTATGTATGTTCCGAATTGTTCACGAGCTTCTAGGTTCGACCCATGTTTCCTTTAGTGTTTATTTGTCTGTGGCGGACGATTGAGAGGTCTAGTTCAGTTGTTGGCCCTTGTGTGCCACTTGTTCCATTTCCCTTAGAGTGTGTTGTGTGTTATGTGTGGTTTTCCTTTTGGCTAATAACTAAAATTTGGATTTCTAAATTGTTCGCAAAAAAAAAGTTTTAAAATGCAATGCATCTGTTTCTTTCAAACATTAAACACGTTTTAAATTAAAAAAGGGCAATAGACTATTACTTGTTTTAGAAATGAAAGTGTGTGTGGAAACTAATATTTTATATAATTTAGTTCAAACCTGAAATTGATAAATTCTTTATTTAAAGGTAGTGCATTGAGAATAGTTGTTAGGCACGCCTACTGAGTTTTAATACTCACGCCTATAGTGTTTTCCTGTTTTTAGTTTTGTTACAGGTTTGGCTCGAGCTTGCTCGCCGTGGGCGAGAGTTGCTTGTGGACTGGTGAGCGACTCTCGGAGTCGCGAGGAGTTTTGGTCGAGACCAGGTTAGTGTGTTTTGTTGGTTGTTCCTTCTTTTCAGGGTCATTTATTTACTTTGCGTCGTTCTACTTTTCCGCTGCTTTATTTATTTTTATTGGGCAAAATCATTCCCACTTGTCTTCTATTGATGCCCTGGCGCTTGTCGCCAGCCCGGGAGAATCGGGAACGCCTCTCGGGTCATGTCGCAGACCAGCTCGGGTGATCGGTTTGGGGTCGACCCGCGTTGGTTCGTGACAAAATGGTATCAGAGGAGGTTGGCTCCTGAGCGGACCTTGTTTTTCAGAGTGCCCATTGTTATTTGGGGTTGTCATGGTAGAAGGAGTAGGATTGTCGGGACTCGGGGCGTACGGACAAGAAGGACGTCATGAACCCTTGCTCGTTCCGAAACTCGGATTACCATGGGATGTTTGGGTTGTTGATGTCTTTTGATTTTTATGGTTTGTTTAGTATTGGGAAATGAAATGAGAGTCAGGCAAGTGACCTTCGTGAGCTCGCATGGTCTGACAAGCCATGTGGAACCAGGGACTTTACCCTAGAATGCTCTCAGTGGCGATGGTGTGACTGGTGTGTGGCCGCCAACCATATGTCTGAGTCACCCATCATCACCAGTTTCCCTCTAGTGAATCGCTTGAGTTTTCCTTCTTTCTAAAAATCATTTTGAAAAGTGTTATTTTGGTATTTGAAATGACAATGACCATGTTTGACCCATATTCCTGTTTTCTTGTTCCTTAGTGTTCGCCCCCACGAAGGTTCGATGGATGCCCAAGGTGCAGCTTCGGGTGGTGCATCCTTAGCAAATCCTCCAGCTGATCAGTCCATGGACTATGTCCTCGTGTTTCAGAAGTTGAACTCTCCCCACTTTTATGGGCAAGCAGATCCTCTTGAGGCGAATGAGTGGTTACGGAAGATTGAGAGGAACTTCTGTTCTCTCACGCCACCTGAGTCATTGAAGGTGAAGTTGGATACCTTTATGCTTGAAGGTCCAACCTGGAAGTGGTGGAAATTTGTGTCTTGAAGCAAGCCACGAGAAGATCTCACTTGGGAGTTCTTCAAGTCGTTATTCGTCCAACAATATTTCTCTGAGGTGACAAAGCTGAGGAAGAGGATGGAGTTGTGTGGTCTCCAGCAAGGTGTTGGATCAGTTTTGGGATTCTTTCATCATTTCATGGACTTAGCTTTGTATGAACTAGGGTATGTTGGAAATGATCCCGTGAAAGCTCGGCATTTTGAGCTTGGATTACGTCCTGAGCTACAGGCGAAGGTGGAAGAGTTCAGCATAATCACCTTCCCTGACATGGTGAAACAAGCTTTCCTCACTGAAGATGAGTTAGCAGGAGGACTTGAGGTAGTGAATCCTCCTCTGGACTTGGGAAGCAGTGCAATAGATAGTGATAAGAAGAATGAGAAGCAACCTGATGCTGGTGGAACTGGTAGAGGAATCAAGAGGCCTTCAGACCTTTAGTCATCTTCCTCAGAGTGCAATGCCTTGATCTGTCACCAGTGCAGTAAGTGGGGGCACAAGAGGCCTATGTGCCTGAATGCTCTGAAACCCTGCCACACCTGTGGATGTCTGGGTTACTTATAACAATTCTACCGAGGTGTTTCCAAGAAGCACACTGAAGCCAGACCTGGTTCGTCGAAGGTCACCTCAGCCCGTCAATAGGAGTGGGACGATGTTGTGGATCAGTTTGATGTTTTCTCTTTGTAGTGTTTCTTGGATGTAGTAGTCGTCACTTGTATCGTTCTGTGGTGTTTCTTTTCCTTTAGTGGTAAGAAGAGTTATTGTTGCACCTCCTTGAGTCTTTTATTTTATTGGATATGCGTTCGGTAAAAATCTCTGGTTCGTGTGTTATGTTTGGGAATTTTTGAAGCCTGACTGCGAGGCAAGAGATGCTTCAATCATCGGTGCTCCAGCCATAGGCCCCGGAGTGAAGCTGGCGCATAGTCAGGTGAACCACAATGGTGAAAAAGGGCCTTGGTTTAATATTGGTCCTTAGTGTGTCATGGTTTGTGTTCTTCCGAGGGCACGACATTGTTGATATGATGATGTTGGCCCCTTCCCCTCTCCCCCTCTTGGTGGGGGGTTTTTAGACCATATGAAAAATCTTCAAGTTCGGTTAATCTCGTCAGTCCTTATTGTGGGGAGACCCATCACGGGTCTTGTTGAATTCAGTTGGCTTGTTTCCTATAGTGGAGAGTCCATTCGGGTCTCCCCGTGACAGTATCAGAGTTTTTTCTCGGTTTTCGTTTTGGGTGGTGTTTAAAGTGTTCGTGTTTTGAGGATAAGTTACGTGTCATGGGAGTTTGGCGTTCATTTGGATCAATTAACTAGAGGCGCTTAAACTTTTGGGGGTGAGTGACACTTAAGAAGTTTCTTCTTGGGTCTAGGTCCTGTTGTGGCTTCCCGAGGACGGGAAGCGTTATGGTGGGGAGAATTGTCACACCCCGACCTAAGCATTTAATTTATTTAATTATTTTTATACCTTTAAATATTTTTGCTGGAGTATGGGGTGAGTCCCGGATGAGATTTCTAAGTTTTTGAAAAAAAAGCGCGTTTTGGGTTCGACATCGTTAGACGCACGGGCGGAGCGCGACGCCGCATGGCTTCGCCCATGCAACTATATGGCCTTTCATTAATTTTATTATTATTGAAATGATTTAAATTCATTTATTATTTTTATTGTATTATTAAGGTTATTATTGTTTTTATTAATATTATTATAATGATTCTTCTTCTTCTTATTATTATTATTCATATTATTATTATTTTGTTATTATTTAATTTTTCTTTTTTCTTCTTCTTATTTTTCATTTTTTTATTCTTTCCCTTTGTTCCTCTCTTCCACGCGGGTGTCCCCCCTTTTTTTCTTCTTCCCGTAGCAGCGCCCCTGCTTTGCTGCTTTGCCCCGCACAACATCACCCTCCTCCTGCGCACCGTTGGCCGACCGACCTCCTGCCTCGCCTTGCCTCTCCCTTTGACCTGCTGTCTGCGCAAGCCTGGTCTCCCTCTCTGCATCACCAATCAGCTCCATCCCTCCACATCTCCTCCTCCTTATTGCAGCGACGCCCCCCCGGACTCCGCATGCCCAAGCACCCTCCTGCCCGCTGCCAGCCGCCGCGCCTCCCTCTTGCTGCACCGACCTCCCGCTGATCTTTCCCGGTGCCCCTATTACACCCAGTGCTGCCCAACATCCCTGCACAACACAGCAGCACCCTACCCCCCTCGCAGCTGCCCCTCTCCTCTTCTCCCTGCCCACAGATCTCCTGCACCGCGCCCCTCCTTCCCTCACGCAACAGCGCCACACGACCCGCGTCTTGCCCTACACAGTGCCCTGACCGCCCGCCGGTCCCCTGTCCCGCACCATCCGCGACAACCCTCCGCCCTCCTGGTGCAACCCTCCTGCCCTGCAACAACGCCGCACCAGCCACGGCTAGCCGACCCATCGACCTTCTGCCCACCTCCTGCTGCTCGGTCGCGACCTCGACCCCCTTCATCATGAGCAGGCCGTATGCACGAGCCAACTCTCTCTCCCTCTAGCCATCTTCATCCCGACGTGCCTCAGATTCAACCCTCGGCCCTTCTCGACCAGACCACCCTCCTTTTCCCGCCACATAGCCACTGTCCGACCGACCTTCTCTGCCGACGCACCAACCCATTGGCGGTGCCCTCCTTCCCAGCCACCACACGCATCCCTGGCTCGATGCGTCTCTTGTCCGACGGTCACGCGACCTCCCAACTGGACCGCGCCCACTTCCGGCATGCTCGCCGCCCCTTTCCGATGGTCACGTCACCCCGCTGGTCGAGCGCGTCTCCGCGCCAAAGTGAGGTTTGCATTGTTTTTGTTTGAGTAGTAAATAATTAATTTTAGCGTGTGTTGTGTTTACTTATATTGGTGCAAATTTAATTTTAAAATAATCAAGTTTTGTTTGTGTAAAGCTATGAGTTACTATTTAAATATTGTTTCATGAATCTTAAAGTGGTGTAGTAATAATGTAGGTGATGAAAACTATGTTTTGAAACATGTAGAGCTAGTTATTTTGCGTTGTTTGTTCTTTTGGATCGTTTTAAGTCCGTGTTTATGTATTTTTTTTCTCTTTTCGGTTGTAGCGTGTTGGCAAGGCATTTCTGTGATACTGCGATCATCAGCTTGCACGTGCCTGTGTGCCTGCGTGAGGCGTGTCGCGTCATCGTGATTGGTTTGCGAGTCGAGGTAGGTTCCCCACTGCACTCACCATTAAATTCAGAATTTATTAATTGCTTGATGTTTTATTAATTTTAATAAATGAGAAATAATATAAGATAATTAATTTTAAATGATTATTTGGTGTAAAAAGAGCCGTTTATTTTATACACGACACTTGAAATATTTTCTTGATGAACATACAACCAGTAGTGAAAGAATTCTCATTTGGCCTTTAAACACAATTCACTGAATTTCAAATGTAGTTTTGGTTTATTGATAAATGATTTCTTTTGAAGCGTGAATAAGTGTTTTGGTTCTCTTGAAAAATGAGGATTTTCTTTAAAATTTGTGAAGACCCGTTTGACACTATAATAAAATAAATTATTTTGGAAAACTCTCTTTGGGGTGACTCAGGGGTGATCTTGGTGTACGTTGACTGCATGAGTTGTATGCGATGTTTGTGCTACTTGATTTACTTTGTTGACTCACCCCTTTTCTTTTTATTATACGTGCTAACATGGAAACCTGACATAGTAAGTGAATCTTTTGAGAATGATTGCTGCACTAGTTTAGATTACGCAGTGTCTAGTGGCCCATAGCAGAGAGTTGATCTATTATTAGTGCTATGGGATTGGACCCCTCGGTTAGGCCATGTAGGGAAACACTAGGCATTTGGGCGTTATGACGTCATTGAGTAGGGCATGCCTTCAGGACGAGTCACATGTATAGTACGTTCTTATTTTTTCACGAGCTCTTAGATTTGACCCATGTTTCCTTTAGTGTTTATTTGTATGTGGCGGACGATTAAGAGGTCTAGTTCGGTTGCTAGCCCCTGTGTGCCACTTGTTCCATTGCCCTTAGATTGTGTTGTGTGTTATGTGTGGTTTTCCTTTTGGCTAATAACAAAAATTTGGACTTCTAAATTGTTCACAAAAAAAAAGTTTTAAAATGTAATGTATCTGTTTCTTTCAAACATTAAACACGTTTTAAATTAAAAAAGGGCAATGGACTATTACTTGTTTTAGAAATGAAAGTGTGTGTGGAAACTAATATTTTATATAATTTAGTTCAAATCTAAAATTGATAAATTCTTTATTTAAAGGTAGTGCATTGGGAATAGTTGTTGGACAGGCCTACTGAGTTTTAATACTCACACCTATAGTGTTTTCCTGTTTTTAGTTTTGCTGCAGGTTTGGCTCGAGCTTGCTCGCCATGGGTGAGAGTTGGTTGTGGACTGGTGAGTGACTCTCGGAGTCGCAAGGAGTTTTGGTCAAGACCAGGTTAGTGTGTTTTGTTGTTCATTCCTTCTTTTCAGGGTCATTTATTTACTTTTCATTGTTCTACTTTTTCACTACTTTATTTATTTTTATTGGTAAAAATCATTCCCACTTGTCTTCTATTGATGCCCTGGCACTTGTCGCCAGCCCGGTAGGATCAGGAACGCCTCTCAGGTCATGTTGCGGACCAGCTCAGGTGATCGGTTCAGGGTCGAATCGGGTTAGTTTGTGACAAAATGGTATCAGAGGAGGTTGGCTCCTGAGAAAACCTTGTTTTTCAGAGCACCCATTATTATTTGGGGTTGTAATAGTATAAGGAGTATGATTGTCGGGACTTGGAGCATACAAACGAGAAGGACGTCATGAACCCTTGCTCGTTCCAAACCTCGGATTACCATGGGATGTTTGGGTTGTTGATGTCTTTTGATTTTTATGGTTTGTTTGGTATTGGGAAATGAAATGAGAGTCAGGCAAGTGACCTCCATGAGCTCACATGGTTTGGCAAGCCATGTGGAATCGGGGACTTTACCCTAGAATGCTCTCAATGGTGATGGTGTGACCGACATGTGGCCGCCGACCATTTGTCCGAGTCACCCATCATCACTAGTTTCCCTCTACTGAATCGTTTGAGTTTTCCTTCATTCTGAAAATCATTGTGAAAAGTGTTATTTTGGTATTTGAAATGACAATGACCATGTTTGACCCATCTTCTCATTTTCTTGTTCCTTAGTGTTCGCCCCCATGAAGGTTCGATGGATGCCCAAGGTGCAGCTTCGGGTGGTACATCCTTAGAAAATCATCCAGCTAATCAGTCCATGGACTATATCCTCATGTTTCGGAAGTTGAACCCTCACCTCTTTTATGGGCAAGCAGATCCTCTTGAGGTGGAGGAGTGGTTACAGAAGATTGAGAGGAACTTCTGTTCTCTCACTCCGCCTGATTCATTGAAGGTGAATTTGGCTACCTTTTTTGCTTGAAGGTCCAACCTGGAAATGGTGGAAGTATGTGTCTCGAAGAAAGCCACGAGAAGATATCACTTGGGAGTTCTTCAATTTTTCATTCGTCCAAAAGTATTTCTCCGAGGTGACAAAGCTAAGGAAGAGGATGGATTTGTGCGGTCTCCAACAAGGTGTTGGATCAGTGTTGTAATTCTTTCATCATTTCCTGGACTTGGATCTGTATGAACTGGGGTATGTTGGAAATGATCCCATGAAAGATCGACATTTTTAGCCTAGATTACATCCTGAGCTATAGGCAAAGGTGGAAGAGTTCAACATAATCACCTTCCCTGGTGTGGTGAAACAAGCTTTCCTCGCCGAAGATGAGTTAGCAGGAGGACTTGAGGTGGTGAATCCTCCTCCATCCTTGGGATGCAGTGCAATAGATAGCGATAAGAAGAATGGGAAGTAGCCTAATGCTGGTGGAACTGGTAGAGGAATCAAGAGTCCTTCAGAACTTCAGTCATCTTCCTCAGAGCATAATGCCTTGATCTGTCACCAGTGCGGTAAGCAGGGGAACAAGAGGCCTATGTGCCCGAATGCTCCAAACCCTGCCACACCTGTGGATGTTTGGGTCACTTACAATGATTCTGCCAAGGTGTTTCCAAGAAGCGCGCTGAAGCCAGACCTGGTTCATCGAAGGTCACCTCAGCCCGTCAATAGGAGTAGGATGATGTTGTGGATCAGTTTGATGTTTTCTCTTTGTAGTGTTTCTTGGATGTAGTAGTCATCACTTGTACCATTCTGTGGTGTTTCTTTTCCTTCAGTGGTAAGAAGGGTTATTGTTGCACCTCCTTGAGAATTTCATTTTATTGGATATGCATTTGGTAAAAATCTCTGATTCGTGTGTTATGTTTGGGAATTTTTGAATCCTGACTACGAGGCAAGAGATGCTTCAATCATCGGTGCTCTAGCCATAGGCCCCGGAGTGAAGCTGACGTGTAGTCAGGTGAATCCCAACGGTGAAAAAGGGCCTTGGTTTAATCTTGGTCCTTAGTGTGTCATGGTTCGTGTTCTTCCGAGGGCACGAATTTGTTAATATGATGATGGTGGGACCTTCCCCTCTCCCCCTCTTGGTGGGGGGGTTTTTAGACCGTATGGAAAATCTTCAAGTTCGGTTAATCTCGCCAGTCCTTATGGTGGGGAGACCCATCGCGGGTCTTGTTGAATTCAGTTTGCTTGTTTCCTATGGTGGGGAGTTTATTCGGGTCACCCTGTGCCAGTATCAGAGTTTCGTCTCGGTTTTTGTTTTGGCTGGTGTTTAAAGTGTTCGTGTTTTGAGGATAAGTTGCGTGTCATGGGAGTTTGGTGTTCATTTGGATCGATCAACTGGAGGCACTTAAACTTTTGGGGGTGAGTGACACTTAAGAAGTTTCTTCTTGGGTCTAGGTCCTGTTGTGGCTTCCCGAGGACGGGAAGCGTTATGGCGGGGAGAATCATCACACCCCAACCTAAGCGTTTAATTTATTTAATTATTTTTATACCTTTAAATATTTTTTCTAGAGTCCGGGGTGAGTCCCGGATGAGGTTTTTGAGTTTTTGAAAAAAAATGTGCGTTTTGGGTTCGACGTCGTTGGACGCACGGGAGAAGCGCGACGCCGCACGACTTCTCCCATGCAACTGCGTGGCCTTTCGTTAATTTTATTATTATTAAAATGATGTAAATTCATTTATTATTTTTATTTTATTATTAAGGTTATTATTATTTTTATTAATATTATTATGATGATTATTCTTATTATTCTTATTATTATTATTAGTCATATTATTATTATTATTATTTTATTATTAACTTTTTATTTTTCTTCTTATTCTTTTTACTTTTTTTCTTCTTTCCTTTTGTTCCTCTCTTCTACGCAGGTGTCCCCCCCTTTTCTTTTTTTTTCTTCTTCCCGTAGCAGCGCCCTTGCCTTTCTGCTTTGCCCTGCACAAAATCACCCTTCTCCTGCGCACCATCGACTGACCAACCTCTTGCCTCGCCTTGACTCTACCTTTGACCTGATTTCTGTGCAAGCCTGGTCTCCCTCTCCACATCGCCAATCAGCTGCATCCCTCCACATCTCCTCCTCCTTCTTGCAGCGACGCCCCCCCGGACTCCACACGCCCCAGCGCCCTCCTGCCCGCTGCCAGCCGCCGCGCCTCCCTCTTGCTGCACCAGCCTCCCGCTGATCTTTCCCGGTTCCCCTGTTACACCCAGCGCCGCCCAGTAGCCCGACACAGCACAACAACACCCTACGTCCCTCGCAACTGCCCCTCTCCTCTTCCCCCTGCCCGCAGGTCTCCTACACTGCGCCCCTCCTTCCCTCGCGCAGCAGCGCCACACGACCCGCGTCCTTCCCTACACAGTGCCCCGACCGC
Source organism: Viscum album (assembly GCA_963277665.1). Lineage (NCBI taxonomy): Eukaryota > Viridiplantae > Streptophyta > Magnoliopsida > Santalales > Viscaceae > Viscum > Viscum album. The sequence goes on along the minus strand of OY728158.1, from coordinate 1,699,250,999 downwards.
CTGCCGATCCCCTGTCCCACACCATCTGTGGCAAGCTGCAACCCTCCGCCCTCCTGGTGTTGCCCTCCTGCCCTGCGACAACACTGCACCGGCCGTGGCTTGCCGACCCATCGACCTCCTGCTTGCCTCTCGCTGCCCGGTCGCGACCTCTCCCCCCTTCGTCATGAGTAGGCCGTACGCACAAGCCACCTCTCTCTCCATCCTTTGTCTCGACATGCCTCAGATTCAACCCTCAACCCTTCTCGACCAGACCGCCCTCCTTTTCCCGCCTCATAGCCATTGTCCGACCGACCTTCTCTACCGACGCACCAACCCATCGGTGGTGCCTTCCTTCCCAGCCACCGCACACATCTCTGGCTCGATGCGCCTCTTGTCCGACGATCACGTGACCTCCCAACTGGACTGCGCCCACTTCCAGCATGCTCGCCTCGCCCCCCCTTTCCGATGGTCGCGTCACCTCGCTGGTCGAGCGCGTCTCCGCACCACAATGAGGTTTGCGATTTTTTTGTTCGAGTAGTAAATACTTAATTTTAGCGTGTATTGTGTTTACTTATATTGGTGCAAATTTAATTTTAAAATAATCAAGTTTTGTTTGTGTAAAGCTATGAGTTACTATTTGAATATTGTTTCATGAATCTTAAAGTGGTGTAGTAATAATACAGGCGATGAAAACTATGTTTTGAAACATGCAGAGCTAGTTATTTTGCATTGTTTGTTCGTTTGGATCGTTTTAAGTATGCATTTATGTATTTTTTTATCTTTTCAGTTACCGCACGTTGTCAAGGCATTTTTGTGATACTGCGGTCGTCAGCTTGCACATGCCTGTGCACCTGCGCAAGGCATGTCGCGTCATCATGATTGGTTTGCGAGTCGAGGTAGGTTCCCCTCTTCACTCACCATTAAATTCATAATTTATTAATTGTTTGATGTTTTATTAATTTTAATAAATGGGAAATAATATAAGATAATTAATTTTAAATGATTATTTGGTGTAAAAGAGCCGTTTATTTTATACACGACACTTAAAATATTTTCTTGATGAACAGAAAACCAGTAGTGAAAGAATGCCCATTTGGCCTTTAAACACAATTCACTGAATTTCAAATGTAGTTCTGGTTTATTGATAAATGATTTCTTTTGAAGCATGAATAAATGTTTTGGTTCTCTTAAAAAATGAGGATTTTCTTTAAAATTGTTTAAGGCTCGTTTGGCACTATAATAAAATAAATTATTTTGGAAAACTCTCTTTGGGGCGACTTAGGGTTGATCTTGGTGTATATTGACTGCATGAGTTGTGTGCGATGTTTGTGCTACTTGATTTACTTTTTTGACTCACCCCATTCCTTTTTATTATACGTGCTGACATGGGAACCTGACATCGTAAGTGAATCTTCTAAGAACGATTGTTGCACTAGTTTAGATTATGCACTGGCTAGTGGCCCATAGCAGAGAGTTGCTATGTTATTAGTGCTATGGGATTGGGCCCCTCGGTTAGGCCATGTAGAGCAACACCGGGCGTTTGGGCGTTATGACGTCATTGAGTAGGGCATGCCTTCAAGATGAGTCACATGTATAGTACGTTCTGGATTGTTCATGAGCTCCTAGGTTTGACCCATGTTTCCTTTAGTGTTTATTTGTATGTGGCAGATGGTTGAGAGGTCTAGTTCGGTTTCTGGCCCCTGTGTGCCACTTGTTCCATTTCCCTTAGAGTGTGTTGTGTGTTATGCGTGGTTTTCCTTTTTTCTAATAACTAAAATTTGGATTTCTAAATTGTTTGTAAAAAAAAGTTTTAAAATGAAATGCATCTATTTCCTTCAAACATTAAAGACATTTTAAATTAAAAAGGGCAATGGACTGTTACTTGTTTTAGAAATGAAAGTGTGTGTGGAAACTAATATTTTATATAATTTAGTTCAAACCTAAAATTGATAAATTCTTTATTTAAAGATAGTGCATTGGGAATAGTTGTTGGGCACGCCTACTGAGTTTTAATACTCATGCCTATAATGTTTTTCTGTTTTTAGTTTTGCTGCAGGTTTGGCTCAAGATTTCTTGTCATGAGTGAGAGTTGGTTGTGGACTGGTGAGCGAATCTCGGAGTTGCGGGGAGTTTTGGTCGAGACTAGGTTAGTGTGTTTTGTTGGTCATTCCTTCTTTTCAGGTTCATTTATTTACTTTGCGTTGTTCTAATTTCCTGCTGCTTTATTTATTTTTATTGGGCAAAATCGTTCTCACTTGTATTATATTAATGCCCTGGTTCTTATCGCCAGCTCGGGAGGATCGGGAATGCCTCTCGGGTCATGTTGTGGACCGGCTCGGGTGATCGGTTTAGGGTCGACCTAGGTTGGTTTGTGACATCAATCATGGTGATTTAAAGAGTTTAGAAGAGGGGTCTTAGTAAATATTTAAAATAAATATTTCAAAAAAAAATTTAGAAACCATTTGGATATGTTTTTCCTTTATGAAAAAGAGAACAGTAGTAGCAGAAACCCATCATAATAACAGATTAATTAATTAATTAAGATAAGGGAAACAAAAAATAAGGAACAATCTACTATCATGGGAATAAAAAACATAAGCGGTACAACATAATCAATAAAAGTGATTGTGCAGATACTAAGGAGTTTAGGGGGAAATCTAGATAAATATTGAAATGAGATCCATCATATTGGTGCACCTGATGCAATTATACCACCCTAATGCTCATTCATACCTTGCTTGGACTAATCAAGGATAAAAACTCCCCAAGCAGAGCACAATCCAACTAGGGGTCACTAGTGAGAGCGTGATCTGAAACTAGTGTAGCGTGTGTATCCCATGATATGTTTAGAAAGGGGTGGTCCAATATAAATAATAGAATCAATAGCATAATATAATTTCATATATACTTAGAATTATGTAAATATTGAATCATAAGACAAGCCCCACCCCAATCACCCCTCACAGAGATGACCCCTTTATACTAACCAAACAATATTGATAACATGTCCTCTACCATGAACATGATCTCCTTTATAAAACAAACAAGGGACGCATCTTGAGGGTGTTCTTTCTCATGAAAATTGACTTTAATGTTCCAACTTGGTCTCATGATTATTCATTGGAATCAAGATGACAAAACCAATCTTAAATATGGCGATTGATAATTTGTGATACTCAAATTTTTTCAAAGCATTAGGAGAACTGCTTTGATGGACCAATCACACCCTTAAAAGATTTAAGAGAAAATTAAAAAATCATATTAAAACCCAAAACATCTCTTGAAATTCCAAAATTCATCAATAAAGTCCATTCATGCATTTTTTCAAATGGTTGGTGTGTGGGGTTAGGTGAAAACAGTTTTATACCATATTTTAAAATAGGACAGCCCTTCACCTCAAAGGAAAACCAAATGAAAAACCTAATTTCCTTTCCAAAAAATATTCAAACACATTATATACTACCATTATATACATAAATCACACATTTAAGAAATTAAGAAATCAATGGTTATTGAATTAAAGACCAATACATGGGGAAACCTACATCAAATCGACGGTGAATGGTGCAAAACTTTGAATATGGGAAGAACATGACTTGAAAGATAAATCAAACACCTTAACCAACATAATCCATAATAGATTAGGTTGAAATACACCCTTATGCTAGTAGAAATACTGGCTTCAACGTTGAAGCTTTGACGTTGGTTTTTTATAAATCGATGCAAAATGTAGTTGTGGAAACTTTTTGGGGTCGATTTTAACATAAACCTATACCAAAATTTTTATATATTGATTTATAGTGTCAGTTTTTAGAAAAACCGATGCCAAAACCCACATCGAATTAATTTGTGGTGTCAATTTTTTACACAAACCAACGACATAAATCCCCCAAAAAAATTAACGACGTCGATTTTTATAAAAAACAGTGCTGTTAATTAGTTTTTGGAATCAATTTCTATAAAAACAGGTGCCAAAAACATTTTAAATGAAATCCAACGAAACCCTTGTTTTTTGGATCTGCGAAACTTTGTTCTCGACTTGTGACGACCCTGATGACAACCTGTTGATCCTCAATGACCATTGTTGTTGATTTTCTTTGATTTTTTATCATAATTTTATGATATGTGGTCTAGATTCTTTATCCTCTATCATTGCTTCATCATCCATGGAAGTATTTCTCTTCAGAAACCATTTTTTTACCGACCATCATCCTCAATTTTATTTTATTTCTTTATTTTTTTATTTTTCATTTCTACAAATATTTTTGTTAGATCTTGTAGTGTTTATTCTTCCAATAAATTCAAGTTCAGATTAAGGATCCATTTTCCTTGTTGAACTCCAATTTTTGTATGTTTTTTTAATTTTTAAGTAAAATTATTTATCATTTATTTATATTTTTTAGTTATTATTTCAATTATTTTTATGTATTTGATTGTTATTTATAAATTTTATTGTTAAAGTTTGTTTATTTTGATAAATTTTTATTTTATGAAATTATCAAATTGTCTTGATGATATTATGAAATGAACAATGATATATGGTGTCATTGTTCATCAATAGAATATACATCACATGTAATGACTCCGTATTTTTCACCTGTTAAATTAATAAAATCTTCAATACCTTCTGACACATGCGACATCGAACTAATGTAACTATGTAAAATGAAATAATACATGTTAGATGATTGAAAATAATTAAATTATAATATTAATAGACCAAATGTATATAATATTAAAATAAAAACTTACTAATGGGGTCATTACATGTGATGTCCATTGGATCAGCATGACACACATCACGCAAAATAAATACCTTTATTGGATTACTTTTTATTTTATTCCTAATAATCGTTGATGTTTTATATCTGATTACCAATCATTTTATTGAATTTTTTTTATGTTCACAATTTATATATTTATATATATATATTTAAATTATTATATTTTTAATATAATCACTGATTACATTGCGATATCAGGTATTGAATGGATCGTAATTGGATAAATTTATGAAGAAACACTAGTAAATATAAAAAAGAGTGGATGATTTCTTGAAATTTTCTAAAAAAAATCTTCAAAACATAGATTTGATTTTCTGTCCAAGTGTGAAGTGTTTGAATATGAGAAAGTTAAACTCCAGAGAAATCAAGGATCATCTCATTTGATATGGTTTTAGCCTTAATTATACACGTTGAATCTAGAATGGTGAAAGAACTGAAAATTAAACATCTAATGTTGATGAAAACATACATAATGAGGTAGAGAATCATATTGAAGAATTAATTCATGATTTAGGTGTTGAAACCATAGAAAAAATAACAACTATAGAATGATTTTATGGAGATTTTGAGAAACCATTATTCCTAGGTTACAGTAAATATACAAGTTTATCAGTAGTTTTTGAGATTAGTTAACTTGAAAGCAAGAAATGGGTGGAGTGATAAAAGTTTCTCTAACTTACTTGAGCTTTTAAAAGTGCTACTTCTAGAAGTAAATGAGATTTTAGATTCTAATTATAAGGCAAAGAAAATATTATGCCCAATGATATTGGGGTATAAAAAGATACATGCTTTCCCCAATGATTGTGTGTTGTATAGGAAAAAATATGAATATTTATCAAACTGTCTTACATGTGGGACATCACTCTATAAGTTGAATGAAAAATTCAACTCAGATTCATTCTCAGGTACTACCATGTAACCTCATGCAAAATCAATTTTGTTTACTTTTTAATAATTTTATCCAATAATTTCTTCATATAATTCTGATAATTCAACTCTGATTCATTCTCAGGTACCAAAATCAAATCTCTTGCTAAAGCAATTTGGTACCTTCCAATAATTCCTCATTTAAAGCATCTATTTGAAAATTCAATTGATGCAAAAAGGTTAATATTGAATTCAGATGAGCGCATCTTTGATGTTAACTTACCTCACCCTGCTGATTCACCACAGTGGAAGAGATTTAATAAACAATTTCATGATTTTGGAAGTGAAGTTAGAAATCTCAGAATGGAATTGTGTACTGATGGAATGAATCCACATAAGAGCCTAAGTATCTAACATAGTTCATGACCTATTTTTTTTGGTAATTTATAACTTTTCCCCACATATATGTATGAAGAAAAAATATGTTATGATGAGCTTGATGATTTCTAGATCAAAACAACCAGGAAATTATATTGATGTGTATCTTTTATCATTGATTGATGATTTGAAACTATAATGGGTGACAGTTGTTAAAGTTTTCTATGCATACAAGAAAGAGTACTTTCTTCTTCTTGCTATGATAATGTTCACTATAAATGACTTTCTAGCATATGAAAACTTATCTGGATACAATGTTAAGGGATATAAATCATGTCCAGTTTGTGAATAAGAGACTTCATATTATCAATTGCAGAATGGAAGAAAGACAGTGTATATGGGACATCAAAGATTTTTGTGAATTGATTATCCTTATTGTAAATTAAAAAAAGAATTTAATGGCTTACAGGAATATAATCTTCACCCATGACCATTTTCAGTTGAAGAATATTATGATAGGGTGAAGAATATTATGATAGTGTGAAAAATATTGATTCAATATTTGGAAAGAAAAGAAGTTTTAGTCTTCAAACAAATATCTGGAAGAAAAAATTTATCTTTTTCAAACTACCATATTGGAGATTTTTAGAGATAAAACATAACATTGATGTTATACATATTGAGAAAAACATATGTGACAGTTTGGAACTTTGTTAGACATAAAAGAAAAGAAAAAAAATATGGATTTCATATTAAATTGAACTTTATATCAACGAGAATATGTTTAGAGTTATCCCCCACTATTAAAGGAAACAAAACACATTTACCCCCATTTTTTCACACATTAAGTAAGATTGAGAAGATGAATTTTTTTTGGTGTCTTCATGGTATTAAAGCACCCAGTGGTTATTCTTCAAATGTGAATAATTTGGCATCATTGAAGGATTATAAATTAATAGGTATGAACTATCATGATTGTCATGTATTGATGTAATAACTTCTACTAGTCGGACTGCGTGGTATATTATCGACAACTACCAGAAATACTATCATCAGGTTATGTAATTTTTAAATATCCTTTTGTAGTAAAGTCATTGATCCAAATTTGTTAGATGTTTTAGAGAATGAATATTCTCTTATTCATTATCAATTAGAAATGCATTTCCCACCCATGTTTTTTGATATAATGGTTTATTTGGTGATTCATTTGGTGCATGAGATAAGAATATATGGGTCTGTATATTTATGATGGATGTATTCTTTTGAAAGATATATGAAAATTTTGAAAGGATATGTTAAAAATACTTACCGACCAGATGCCTCTATTGTTCAAAAATATGTATTGGAATAGGTGATTGAGTTATGTACTAATTATTTATATGAAGTGTGGTATATTTTTCTCCCTATATCTTGACATATGACAGTTGATAGTGAAGGTAGAGGGATTTAAGGCTTAAAGGTAAAGTTCATTCCATGTAATGAAGTGTTGTAGACACATTTATATATTTTTAACAACACAGATGGGGTTCAATCATATACATCATCACATATTGTTGAATTAAAGTTACAATATACAAAAAGAAATAAAAAGGGGCTAATGATCAAGCATAAAAAGACATTTGTTTCAAAGTTTAAAGAGAAAGTCATCACAAATAAATCTGTATCAAAAACATTGAAATGGTTGGCAGGGGAACCATCTCTTAATGTGATCACATGGTATGGTTTTGATATTAATGGGTACACATTTTACAAAAAAATATGGATGACAAGAGTATCATTCAAAATAGTGGTGTAATGGTCATCATTGAATCAATGCATTTTTTGAGTGCAAAAGATAAAAACCCAATTTCCGTATCAATACTATATTTTGGAGTTATTAAAGACATATGGGAAATTTATTATATTAAATTTCAATTCATCGTGTTTAAGTGTAATTGGGTTTAAAGTAATAGTGGTGCGAGACAAGATGAATATGGGTTTAAACTGGTTGATTTGAAAAAATTTAGTTGCAACGTGGATACATTTATCATGGACACGCATGCAAAGAAAATATTTTATGAAATTGATCCATCAAATGATCAATGGTTTGTCATTTTGAAATGGAAAAGAATACATTTGGATTATGAGGATGATAATGATGTTATTGATTTATATGAGGCTTCTTCGTCTATTACATGATTTTTGGATAAGAATGACTATAACATAGACATAGTGCATGTAATACGAAATGATCATGTTGAAGGGATATGAGAAAATACTAAATTAATCTCCTAATTAATTTGGTAATTATTTACATTATATTTCTTTTTTGAAATTTACATGTGTAAAAAATGTAAAATTTAATAACTATTGAATATTTAATTATATATATTTGATTATTTATATGATTTTTGTGTGTTAAATTTTGATATTCTATGGTTATGGGTAAATGTTTTTCATTAAATACCCAACGTACATTATTATATTTTGGTTAAAGTTATGCATATGGGAACACTTTTTCAAAATTTTATATTTAAATTTATCAATGTTTTTATCATTTTAGAAGTAATGTTTATATTTAATAGTTTACATTGTATATTTTTTTGGTTAAGAATCATAACATCATTATTTTTTAACTTACACATGTGTGCCACTTTTTTTACTTACACATTTCCATTTTCCTATTTTCTAATTATTTACTTGTCTAATAATATGCAACTATATAAGAATTTCATTACATTTGTCTATTTTAATGATAGATATAGATACCGAGATAGAGGAACATGTACCGAGGTATTTTTCTTTTTTCATATTATTAAATATCTAGTAATATAAATAATTATTGAAAACAAAATTTTATTTTACAAAAAATAATTATAGGACTACTGATGAGACTTCAGCAGTGGAGTATTCTGCTTTTACTATTAAGAAATCGAGTTCTCGAATTGGTAAATGCGACATTACATGTTTAAAAAAACTATCACTTTCTCATGGAGATGAGTGATTCATATTAGTTTTGATGAATATAATAATGAAACTGGCCCAAATGCAACACGGTTTATCAGCTATATCTCTATGGAAATTCGTTGTAGGATTGGTATTTTATATCCGGATTGGAAGTCCATCGACAATACCATAAATAAGATTTGGGAGGTTGTAACGATAAAATATTTCAATTGATTTATTTTATCTCATTTTTCGAATATGATATATTTTAAATGACTAATATTTATTTTATTCAATTACATATGACATTCAATTTTGAATAAACAAAAGCAATTAAAAAAATATGTCTTTCTTTAGTGGTGGTTCGATAGAGAGATTTCAAAACAAATTTGACAAAAAATTATGTTTTTTTGAAAGCGACAAAATGAAAACCCATGCCTCAAGTATGAGTTTTTAGATGCATATACAAAATTTGTTTCCAGCTGACATGATAAATCCTTTCTGTTATGATAGTTATATTATATTGTAAAATTTCTTTTATATATACCTAATTAATTATTATTTTACTTTTTATATAATAAGACTATAGGAAATCCCATCAAGACATCCAGTTGTAGAATGTACACCCTCATACTTTATCATGTGGAGAATATCATTTATTTGATCAAAAAATGATTGAGGAAAAGTTTGAAGTATTAAGAACTCAGTCTTCTAGTGGTTCTGATGAGGTCCAGTTCGGTCCTCCATCTCCCCCATTCGCCATGAAAAATGGAAGAGCGAGAAGAATAAAAAATGAAAATTATCTTACAAAGAAAGCTAAGGAAGTAGTTGAAATAATTGTAAGTAAATATTTTTTTATTTTTCATGAATTTTTCTATTTTATAAATTAACAACACTAATATACCATTTTCATTTTTCATTTTAGGATGAAATTCAGGAGAAATTTTCATAGGGAACTTTTATCCCTAAGGGTTGGATGGACATCCTAGCCACTACTTTAGGAAAGGCAGAACACCCTGACCACATAAGAGGATATGAGGCGGGTGTTAGTATTTGGAATGTTTTAGGTCAGCAAAGTAAGAAATCAAGAGATCTAGAAATCAAATCCTTAAAAGTTGAGCTGAAAGATATGAAACAGTTCATGGGAAATCAAATTTAATCAAATGTGCAAGCTCTATTAGAATAATTGATGAGACAATCACAGTTTGCACTACCTTCCCAGCCTGTCCAGCCTTTTCTGTCGGCTGCACAACTTATATAGCCCTCCCAACCAGACTAGCCTACCCATCCTGCCTACTCAGATCCTTTACCTTCTCACTTAGATCCAACCTTATACTGTGGATTGTATGCTGGAGATACTCATGTACATATTTTAGCGTTCAGAGTCATTAATGTTTTGGGGGATTCTATACATCACTAGTCTATACAGATGAATCGGGTTAGAGTATAATTATATGATATTATTGATCCTACCACTCTACTACCATTTCCTACTAAAGAGGTTACCAGAGTTGGGGATTTTATGGGTTATTTTTGATTTACTTTTTTTCCATTTATCCTTCTTCATTATCTTTCATACAAGGTATGCGTTTTTTAAATATTAATTACATCTGATTGAAAATTACTTGTAATTTTTTATATAATCTAACTTATATAGGAGTATCTACAATCAAAATAAATGGCACAAATGAAACAAAAGGTTCAAGAACAAACCACTATAGATACTTCTGATATTTCTGATAGGATACAAAGATTATCTTAGGCTTCTTATTCCTTGGATAATATCTATGAGTTTCAGATGACATTCGATATATGTAGAAGATACTATCCATTGAGAATATTCAGAAAAGATATCATGGTTCTAATTTATTTTAAAGAGCTCAATGAGCCCATGTTGAATTTTTTTCCATGTAAGTAAATTGGCGTTTTAGTTTTTATTTCTTTAATTAAAGATGGTTTAAACTGACTAACTATATTTCCCTTTTAATTAGGTGTCTACACACTCTTCTTATTCAAAATGAGGCTACAAAAGTTTATAGTTTTATAGATCTAGAATTAATTTCAATGGTTATGCAATATTTGAAGACTACTGATAGAGTTGCATATATATGCAAGAGATTATCAGAGATAGAGTTTGGGTGTTGGTTTTTCCATTTCTTGAAAGGTAAGAACACAAACATAATTATGAACCGATGTTTATTATAATGTCATTAATTGTGAACTTTTTATATTATAGGGGGTATTGGATGTTAGACATATTCTTTCCAAGTGAAAGCAAAATATATTAGATTTTCTCTTTATTAGGTGATGTTCATAAAAAATTTACCACCTTGTTAGACATGTAAGTTTTCTTATTTTTTATAATTTCATTATATTTAATTCTTATTGTATATAAATATATTATTATATGATATATATGAAAATATAGGTCATGGAAAACATTTAACAAGGATCACTTGTCGATAAAGAACCCAAATAAAATTCAATATATGAACGTAAGAATAATTATTTTTTATATTAGATATCATTCTAATTATATATATATATATATTGGTTTTTATTATCAAGTTAATGTTTTATAACCATAATGTCATCGCTAACAAGGATATGTTGAATGTGGTTATTACGTTCTATGATTCATATATGAGATAATCACAACTGGGGTAACTACTGAATTTGATATGGTTAGTCATATTAATTATTTTATATATATTTTTTTCATAATATTCGATTTTTTAATCTTATATAATTCAATATTATTGTATATATTCAATGATGTTGAGTCTTATATGGAAGATGAACTTACCCATCTTCGATCTTTGTTCGTGAACTATTTCTTAAGTATGATTACGATTTAAGGTATGTATATTCTAATGTTTATTATTAATATTACATTATCATAATAACAAGTATTCAAAAAATAATTCTTTTATTATAATAGGTGTTTGAACATAATGATCTCAAAATAATTCTTCAACATCAACCAACAATGATCATGTTGTAAATTCCATGTATGTGTTTTTTAATTCTACTTTATAATATAAATGTGTAGATATTTTTTTGATTAACATGTTAAAATTATGTTTGTTTTTATATATTTTTAGTCAATGATGCATTCTATTTGATAGTTTTATACTGTTATTTACATTATAGGGATTTTTATTTTTTGGGGGGTTTAAATTAAAAAATTTCAATTTTTTTAACTTTCGGTGTTGATTTTCATAAAAATTGACGTCAAAACATTAAAAAATTATTGGGTTTTCGGTGTCGGTTTTCATGAAATCTGACACTGAATATGAGTCAATTGTGGTTTTCGGTATCAGTTTTCTAAAAATCGACACCGAAAATGAAGCCGGTTCACATTTTCGGTGTTGTTTTTCCAAAAAACAACACCGAAAACCCTGTTTTTAACATCACCTTTATAGATTTCAGTTAAAAACCAACGTTAAAATTGAAAAAAATCATGTTTTTTCACTAGTGTTAGTTTTTTTCCATCATGAAACCTAAGAAATAAGAGGAAAAAAAAACAAGTGAGAATGAAGAATATGAGGAGGAAAGAGGCTTTACCTTGAAGAATTAGGCCAAAAACTCAATGAAATGTCAAGAAATCACCATGAGAGGGAGAAGAAACCAAGGAGGGGAGACCACGAGCTGTGTGCATGAGAAAGATGAGAATATGAAGTTAGGGTTAAAACCAGGGAGGGTTAAAATGGTAAATTTCAATATTTTTTAATTTTTAGGAAAGTTTCATGGTTTGTCCACACAGTTTACCAAACTGCATGCCAATAGTGCACCCCTCACTAGACACAACTGGGAACCTGCATAGTTTGGGAACATAGTTTAGGAAAATGTGTGCCAACTATGTGAAATATCTCTGTTAATCTACATACTCATTTTCATGGTTTCCCCATGGTTTATACTAACTGTGTATCTATGATGAAATTCTAATGTTTCAAAAATTTAAATTGGTTTGACCTAAAATTTGAGGACAATATAAAAAATTAATTAATAAGTAAAATAATAATGAAAAATAGGGTCAAAGTGTGACAATCGTGGCTTGAAGGTGATCATTCCCAAACATTGGAAGATTTTTATAACCTATGGATATCCACATAGGGGTGATGCATTTTTATCTTTGCAATCTCCATCAAAATTGGGTAATGAAGGAGGCTCAGCTTCAATAGAGGAAAATTTTGTTCTTCATTTATAGTTTATGAATTTTCAATTCAAATATATAGATGATCCAAGATTTTTTTTGAGGTTTCTGCTTACTTCTCCTATTTAGGATAAGTGTTATCCATCCCCTTAGAAACCCAATAGTGGAATCAGAGATGATTTATTATCATTTAATTTGAAAATCATGTTTTTAATAAAGAAATAGCATGTTCCGATATATTGCATTCTATATCATTATCCATGATATGGTGTGGCTCAATCTAAGCCATTAGATTGTTATTAAAATCTATTCTGTAAATTATGATATATGACATCATAAACCACGATTCAATCTCACTCTATGAAAAAACATATTGTAATCAGCAATACATTTATAAGCCTTTGATTTTTAGTGAATTGCAGCGTATCATGGGATATCATTGTATATAGTATTGGGATTTGCATTATTCTATAATTAACTAAAATAAAGTACTATGTCATAGAGATAACACAACTTAATCATAATCAGGTATTCACGATCAACCACTTTCCATTACTTACGATATTTAGTATATCGTAAATTGTGATTCATTTTAAAAAAAATTGAATTTTCATTTATTCATTTAGGAAATGAATGCATAATTTATAAAATTATTATAAACAATAGAAATTAGTTTTTTGAAGCATTTAGTTAATTTATAATATGTTTATAAATTATTTATTAATTATAAAATGTCTATAATTAATCATTTAATGTTTATAAAATATTTAATAAATAAATATCTTTAATATTAAACAATAATAATAAAATTCATATTTTATATATTATGAAATTATAATTTTAGTGTAAAAATTTTATATTTAAATTATAATTAAATTTACAAATAAAATTATAAAATGTTTATAAACCATGAAATAAGTATAATATAGCTCATATTAATTTATGAAATGTCTATAAATAATAATATGAAATGTTCATATCGAAAGACCTTATTTAAAATTTTTATTTAAACCATGCTAAAATGAGTTTTGATGAATTTGATCATAGTTTAAATAAAATGAAATATGTGATACATAAATTATGTAAAATATTTATATAGAATATAAAATGTTTATTTAGAATATTAAAATTTCACATTTTCATAAATATCATATGTTTCAAATAAAAAAGATTTCATATAGAATACCATGTAAAATGATAACATGAAAGAGTTATTTTTGAAATAAATGTGAAATATTCATGTTTATTAATTTATATAATGTTTATAAATCTTATATAATTATCAAGTATTTATAATTGCTTATTTATGAAATGTTCATAAATGGAAATCTCATATCTAGATTTATAAATTGTCCATTTATTTAGTTTATCCTATACTTTATTTAATTCATAAATATAAATCTTTTATATTATGAATGAATGTATTATTTAGTTTAAATTGTTTAAAATGCTTATTATAAATGTTATTCCATGCATACAAAGAGTTACATGCTAGGTAATATTGTTAGAGAATGACTATATTAAGACTCAAGAGGGGGTGATTTGAGTTATTTAAAATTTTCTAACTTAGAAAAACAACCCTATCTTGTTTATGACTGATTTCTGTTATGTTATTTAACAAAGTATACAACAAAAATAAAATCATAAAGAATAGAAACATACATAAAGATATTTATAGTGGTTTGGGGAATTGAAGTCCCTTAGTCCACTCCACCACCACTCTTTTCCACAAGTGTGATAATTTTCACAAGACCGATCCTTTTTCTAGGGACTGACAATCCTTTAGCCAGGGACTGCATGACTGAGTGAAAGTAGTTGACACTTGGTAAAAGCATATGAGATTTCAACTAGGCTCCAGAGAGGCTTTGTAAGAAATAACCTTCAAAGTTTCTTTTTTTAGGAACCCTTACAAATAAAGATAATAATGGAAGAGTTTTAATAAGAATCTCAAGGAGAGTCTTCTAAACTCAGTAAGAATTTTTAATAAGAACAACTAATGAAATTAAACATCTTCTTCCTTATTTGTATAGAAGATAAGAGTGTTGTTTCAAAGATATCTGAGAAATAATTATCTATATTTTCTTGTACACTTTACTTATCATGAAAAATTCCATGCCTGAACACCACCAGTTGAAATACATAAACTCCTTATCATTTAAATGCACGACACAAGATCCGTAGAATTAGGGATCATTGACATGTCCTTTTTTTCTTAAAATTAATTATCAAAAGTAGATTAAAATAAAAAATATCATCCTTGTATTATATCTTGGTAATTGGTTTTTATTATATTTGATTTTATATTAAAAAGGAAATCGATAATTAAGGATTATACAACACCATTAAAATGCTCACTTGAGTGCTTCAACGGTAGTAAATACCAACTTACAGCATGACGTAACCGATTTGCAGAATTGAATCCACGTAGCCGAATTGAATCACATAGTTTTTTTGATCATGTAGCCGAATATGATATAGCCAATTGAAATGAGGTAGATACTTTCCTCACATAGATGATTCACCAAAACTGACGTAGCAAATTAAAGCGACATAGTTGATTCCACCACGTAGAAGATTCACGTAGTAGATTTATGTAGCCAATTGATCACGTAGGTGATTTCTCACGTAGGTGATCTTGTCGACGTAGGCAATTTCCACATAGGTTATTTCACAATGTAGACTATAGATGTATCCATTTCCATTATGTGAATGATTGATCAACATAGTCATTTTCAATATGTAGCCAAAAACGTTACATATCCAATTTTCTAGACTTAGACAGATTGTATCCAAAATCATCCAAAATCCATATTTAATGAATTTATCCATCGAAAACATAAGAATGAAATAAAACCTGATAAACACACTTAGAAAACAATATCATTAGTAAAATATTAAGCGTACTTGAGATCATCAAAACCTAAAGTACATCAGATATGTTGGATCAACATTAGTAGTCCAACAAACTCCCCCTTTTTAATGATCATAAAACCCATAAAATTCATAAAGTCGGTTAGATATTATAGTAGAAATCAAACATGAAATTTTTAAAAAGGTTTAATAGAAGTTAAATGATATCATTTAAAAAATTTATTGTTTCTCCCCTTTAGTTAATTAGTAATTTCCCCTTTTAAGTTAGAAACTTATCCCCCTATTAAAAGAATTCTCCCCTTTTTTAAAGGTAAAAAACTTATCCCCCTATTTTGGTAAGGTAGAAAACTTACCCCCCCTTTTTTGTCATTAAAAAAGAAGGGTAAGAGAGATAAAACACATATTAATGTAGTAATTTAGAGTTATGAACTATTAAATGTAAAAATAAAATTATGGAATTATGGTAAGATTGAGTTTTATAAAATAAAACAAAGAGATAAATAACATCAAATGAAAACAATCACTAAGAAACACATTAGAAACAAAGAAATAATGAAGTATTTAATTAATTATATTGAAGTAAAAATATACATTCACTTAATTAAGTTACAAAATATCAGTCAAGGAACCCATTTTGGTTTGGGTGAAGGTGGTTTTAAGGTTGGAGCGATTCTGGGGGTAGATGGAGTTGACATTGATGATGCTAAAGGATCATAAACACCTTCTATTCTCTATTTGGTTTGATAAAAAGTATTTTCAAGATCAGGACCAAGAAGTATTATTTTTATTATCTTAAAAAGGGCTTCAACACACATGTCAATCCTTGGAATAACATCAGACTTACAAAATTCAAGAATCAAGAGAGATGTTTTCTTATATATTTGATAAACTGATGCTAATTCATTCTTGAAAAACTTATTAAGATGTTATACTTACCCTAAAGAGAAACTTGAATAATCAATGATAGGAAGAGGGAGAAATAGAGGAGCAATGTCTGCAGCTGGAATTACAAAAGTCATATCCATAGGAACCTACTTCATAACTATATTCATAAACGTCTACACATTTATTATCCTACTAGTAAACGACTTCACTTTCCGATCCGTGCTATTAACTTTCCCTAATAAACTCTAAACAAATTCCTTAACATCATTGAGAGAAGATTTAAAAAATTGAGCACTAACAGCCGGTTGGGGTTCAACAGAACTTGTAACTATAAGAGGTTTATAAACAACCAACTCCCTTCCTGCAACTGAAACCAACACTTATGAATATTATTCTGATTCTAAATCTGAATCTGGTACTACCATGAAATATAGATCCGTAACCTTTGACAATATTTCCTTTTATTGTTTGAAAAAATAGTTGAGTGTTTTGATTTATAGTTTGAATGTATCCTTTAGTTATATCTATTTCTTCCGTTGAAACACCCAAATTTCCTTCTACCATATCTCTAAGATATTTATCAAGATGACCAACAAGGTCATTCATGCACATATATAATCCAACACTATGCTTATTAATAGCTTCTTGGGTATAATGAAATTGAAAAACAAGATCCTTTCTCATCTTATCCAATATCACTGGAGAAATCATATCATCTTGGATACACAAAATCTAAGAAGAAACAGAACCCAACTCTGACATTATCTGACTAAATCCATTTTAGAAATCTAAAAGAACTGGAGAAACTGAAGGAACAATAATAGGTGTTTGAAATTTCTTCATAAATTCAATCTAAATCAACATAACACTTTTCAAAGTGTGTAAAGTTTCTTTCAATTTAGCTCAAAATGCTTTGATTTCATTAATCACTTATTGAGATAAATCTGACTACATTGATGAAGGATTCCGAGACACATCATTTTGGGATGAAACCAATGAACTAATCTCACCAAACTCAACCTTTGTAGGGAAAACATTTTTCAAACCACTTATTAAGGATTTCATTTCCTCATGTTCCTTAGAACTTATATTAGACCTGAATTGTGGCATAGGTGGATCTATCCGAAGATTATTGATCAATTTTTATTGGGCAACCACCATCCCAAACAACTTATTAAAACCATACTTGGAGATAAAGGACTCTTTAAATTCTCTGATATCATCTTTTTAATCAACCAACACCACTTTTAATTCAAAATAATATACTTTCAAATTTCCAAGATCCATCATTACTTCATTAGAAAAAACTTCATTTTTTAATATTTATAAACTTTTTCTAACTAAGGGAGATACTTCATGAGTAGTTCAAGGTGAAGATGGTACTGATGGTGTATGAGAACACTTTTCATATTCCACAACCACATCAACACACCTTCTTCTATCAACATCTGATCCAGGTAGAATTGGATCATCTTATTTATGAATTTCTTATAACTTTGGAGTTCTCTGACATTAAAACCCATAGGCCCTATCTTAGCTAGACTATCTTCAGAAAAAGAAATAGTTTTCTCAAAAACTATTTCCATATGCTAAACTTCCTCAGCAGATATAGAAACTTCACTAGCATCTTGGATCTAAACATCTACATCCTCCTAAATCAAGATAGGCTCACCAACTATAAAACTGATGACTAAAACTAAAGACTCAGTTATTACAAATGTTGTCTCCTCTAATCCCCTAGTAGACACCATATCTAAAGGTGTTTCATCACTAGGTAGTGAGATATGAGCTAACTCCCCCTGAGTCACACTTTCTTAACCAACAATCTTCAAAGGATTTGAAGAAGAATCCTAGGAATATCCAATTATCTTCAATAGAATTGACAATAGAGTATTATTTTTAAGACATTTTACCACATCACATTCATTTAAATCTACTTATTTATTCTTAAAAACTAAAGAAATTAATCTACTATAAGGATAGTAGTTTAACTTCCCTTTTCCTTTACAACAATGATGCATGAATCTCACCATGTATCTTGGAAAACTTACACTATTGATTAAGATGTACATCAAATACATGTCTTAAAAAATAACTTTCTCTATCTCTCACACTCTTTATGTTAATCTATTTTCACAAACTTACATAAAACTTTCCATTCAACAAACAACTCTTTTACAGTTTTCTTTTAAAAAATAGAGGTTCCAAAAAAAACTTGAACACTTCATTTGGACCTACCAAGCTTGTCCTAATAAGCGCATGACTAAAAGAAAACACCTCCTCATGGGGAAAAATATATCATCTATTTCAATAGAAGAAAATATGTCTTTAATTTAACATTTGACAGTATTACATCCTCTATTTGATTAAATCAAAACTCAGATTCAACAATAACTTATTAAATTCTTCCTCAAAAATAAAACTTGACTTATTTTCATCAAACAAAAAATACCATCCATAAAACTCAATCACTTTATTTAATAACATTTAATTTTTCTTCATCCATGCCATATCTATGGATTTTCCTACAAGGACTTTTCTTCCACTTCCTTTGGATTTCTTAGATGAACCCAATCTTCCATCACTAACATGTTTCGAATTTCCCATTTCGAATAGGTCGATTGAAGGTCGAACAAAGATTGAGAGGTTAGAGATGATTATTCAGCTTCAAAGGGAGGTTATGTATGCAAATGGAAAAGGGTTGAGAGCCAATTTTGTATTCATTCACGTACTTGAATCCCAATTTTCTTACGTACTCAATTTTTTAGGGTTACTTCTATCTGATAAATAAATAAAAAAAAAGAAAGAAAGAAAAGACAAGAAAGAAATTTCTACTTTCTAAAATTAAATAAAAAAATAATATGTATAAGAGAAATTTTCATATATCATTTAACTAAATAATATAATAGAACACTTATTTTAAATTTCCACAATAATAAAGATAATAAATTTATTTAAATCAGAATAAATAAAATATACTTAAAAACAAATAAAACCAATTCTCTTTTAATAAAATCAAAACACTCAAATGCAAGGGATTTAGTAAAAATATTTTCTAACTGATTCTCTATAGAGATAAATTAAATAAAATATCACCTTTTTAAGCATGATCTCTTAGAAATTGATTCCTTAAGTATATATTCTTTTTTCTCAAATGATTTATTGGATTCTTAGAAATATTGATAGCACTAACATTATCACATTTAATTAAGACTTTATTATAATTGAATCCATAGTCTATTAAGGTGTGTTTCATTCATAACACTAGTTCACAACAACTACTAGTATCAATATATTATACTTCTATAGTAGATAATGCAACATAGTGCTACTTATTACCATACCATGATACTAGGGATTTACCTATAAAAATGGAAAGTTCCTAAAGTACTCTTCATTTCTAGTATACAACCACAAAAGTTGACATCTAGTATGATATTAAATTAAAATAAAAAGTTTTTGGAAACAAAAAGGAAAGATAAATTATTCCTTATAAATATTATAAAATTATTTTGGCAGCTTTTAAATATGATTATTTAAGATTAGCTTGAAATTGAGCACAAAGACATACTGCAGACATAATATCTGGTCTACTAGTAGTCAAATATAATAAAATTCCAATTATTCCTTTGTAAATCTTGTTGTCAACTGGTTTCATAGCTTTATCTAAGTCAAGTTTTTCATTAGAACTCATAGGAGTAGTATTTACTTTACCACTTTCAAGTATGAAACTTTTTAGTAAGTCTAGTATGCATTTTATTTGATTTAGCACATTCCCAAAGTCTTTTTGATAAATTTGAAAACCTATAAAATAATTTAAATCACCCATCATACTCATTTAAAATTATTTTTTCATGTGTTTTGAAAATTCAATTCATAATTTTTTATTTATATAACCAAAAATTACATCATCAATATACATTTTCACTAACAAGATATCTGAAGATGAAGTTTTCTTAAATAAAGTAGGATTTTCCTTACCTACTATAAAACTTAATAAAATAAAATTACTTAATATCTCATACCAAGATCTAGATATTTTTGAAGACCATAAAGTTCTTTGGTAAGTTTAAAAACTGGATTTGGAAAATGAGGACTTTCAACACTAGGAGGTTGTTCAACATAAAATTCCTACATTAGAACACCATTTATAAAATAAGATTTTACATCCATCTGATATAATTTAAAATTCATATATGATGCATAGTATAAAGGAATCCTAATGGATTCTAATCTAGATACTAGGGAAAAGGTCTCCTTAGAGTCTATACCTTCTTATGATTATACCCTTTAGCCACTAATCAAGCTTTATTCATAGTTATCACACCAAGATCATCCTGTTTATTCCTAAAAACCCATTTTTTTCCTATAACAAGTTAGTCAAAGGGTCTATCAACTAATTATCATACCTTGTTCCTCTTCAACTAGTTTAATTCCTCTTACATAGCTACAACCCAACATTTATCTAATAATACTTCTTTTATAGACTTAAAGTTTTACTAAACTCATTCTAATTTTAATAAATTCATATAATCTTCCTAAAGTAGTTTCTAAAGGATGGTTCTTAAGGGTTATAGGTTGTCTAGGTAATCCACTTTCAGGTTCACTAGCATCCAACCTTTCAGGATTTGGTTCTGGGAAATAAAGTTTCAATTCTTCATTGTTTTGTCATAAAAAAAAGGTTCAAATCTCATGTTTTCAAAATAATCACTCAGTTCATCAATTTGAGTTACTTTATGATCAAAAGGTTCACTTTTAATAATTTTCACATCAGTTGATTCTTCAAAAATCTTTGATTGTTTATTGAAAACTATGTATGCTTTTAAAGTGGTATAATAGACGATAAAGATTCCTTTATTAACTTTTAGATCAAACTTATCAAGATTATCCTTGGTGTTTAGAATATAAATCTTGCATAAAAAAACCTTAAAGTATCATTTTTTTGGATTTTTATTATTCCATAGCTCATAGGGTGTTTTCTTTAAAATAGGTCTAATTAGAACTCTATTTATGAAACAACATGCTATATTGATAGCTTCATCCTAGAAATAAGTAGGTAGGTTATATTCATATAACATAGTTCTAACAATTTCTTACAAATTCCTATTATTCCTTTCAACAACACCATTCCGTTGAGGTGTCTTGAGGGCAGAAAAGGTATGCTTGATACCATGTTTTGAACAATAGGCATTAAAATCATAGTTTTAAAATTCTCTTATATGGTCATTTCTTAAAGTAATAAATTTTATATATTTCTCTTTTTGAATCAGTTTACAAAAACTTATAAAAATAGATCAAGCATCGCTTTTAACACTTAAAAATAAAACCCAAGTAAATCTAGAAAAATCATAAACTAAACCATAAAAAAAGATTTTTATCATAGGATTGAAACTCTATATGGCCCAAAAAAATCTATATGAATAATTTTTAGGGGTCTATAATTAGAAACATATTTAATTAGTTTAAACTATGACTTGTGTTGCTTGACCATTTTGGCTTGCATCACATATCTTCTTTTTATTCAATTTAAGTTGAGGTAATTTTGAAACTAAATTCCTTTTGGACAATTTTATCAAAGAATAAACACTACAATGTCCCAATATTCTATGCTGTATCCATGAATCATTTTTATAGCATTTAAACAGTTTACCTTTTGTTTACTCAAAGAATTAAGATCTAAAGTATAAACATTCTTTGTTTGTAGTGACTTAAATTTAAGAATATTACCTTTAAAAATAGAACATTCATTATTTGAAAAATAAATAAAAATATCTTCATCAAAAAGTTGAGAGATACTATAAAATTATGATTTAAACCTTCCACATAGATAAATTTGTTAATAAGGATAGAGTTTAGAATTCCAATAGATTCAACTCCCATAATCTTTCCTCAATCATTTTCACCAAAATTGATACGAACTCCATCTATATTTGATAAGGAGTGAAAATTAGAAAAATATACACTCATATACCTTAAGAATCCCTTTCTATATACCATATTTCATTGGTTCTCTTGGAAATTTGTATCTAAAAATAAAAATTAAACATAAAGTTATTTTGGTGCCCATATTATATTGGGCCCCAACATGGTTAACAATTAAGGATTTAGGAACCCAAATCTGTTTGGGCTATCCAAAACCTTCAACACTGAAATTTTAAGAACTTTTCTTGAAAAAATAATTTTTAACTCCAAAGAATTGTGGTTGCACAGTGTCCAAGCTCACCATAATGAAAAAAAGTAATTTTTGAAATATTTCTATTCTTGTAAATAGGTACAAAATAGTTCTTGTAAAACATTAGGTTTCACCTTGACATACTATTACAAATCTATTTTTATGAATTTTATTATTACCAAGAATTTTATTTAAATAATTTTCACCTTTTATAAATACATTAGCATCAAATTTAAAGTCTTGAACTTATTTTTGTAATTTTTCAATTTTATTTCCATGTTCAATACATAATGCAATAGAATATTTCATTTTGATTTTTAAAATTATAATTTGTTTAGTTAAATATTCCTTTTAATTAACAATCACTTCATAGGATTTTTTGAGAGTTTTATATTTATTTTTTAAAGATTCATACTTAGATTCTAACACGGAACAATATTAATCTAGTTCCTCAAATGAGCAATTTCCATTTTCTAGTTCAGTTTTATGCTCAAAAGAATATCAAGAATGTACCTCATTAGTATGTGTCCTAAAACACATGTTAGATTTATGATTAGAATACCAAAAGTCTTATTTTGAAGATTAAACATCACTATATTCCTTTAAATCAATCCATATTACCTTCAAGACTTTCTTATCCTTTTTCTTTTAACTAACTTTCTTGAAGTATTTATTTTCTGGATTTTTATCATCTTGAAGATGCAGACAATCAGGCTTGATGTGTCGAAGATTCTTTCACTCATTACATCTTACTTCCATAGAATTTCCATCTAAATTCTTATATTTATTGAAAGGTTTCTTAAAACTACTTCTCTGTTTATAGAACTTATTGATTTTTTTAGAAAAGTGAGTAAGCTCACTATCTGAATCAAAACTACTTAAATAATTTTCATCAGATGGCACAACTATCTAAACTTCCTTACACTTCTTGTCTTCCTTTGAAGTTGATATTTTCAAAGTAGTGTTCTACTTCTTGACTAACCTATATTCTCTAGCTTCAACTTCTATCTCTACCTCATACATCATCAGTGTATCAATAAGATCTTTTATTTTGAATTTTTTGACCTCTATTGATTATCTAATAGCCTTCAAAATACCACTCCACCTTGGTGGTAGTATTCTAAGGACTTTTAGAGTATGATCTGGTTCAGTAATAGGTGTCCCTAAGTAGCAACATTATTTAAAATTTCTATAATTCTTCCATTTAACCATGTGGTACTATCACCATCCATCATTCTAAAAGTGTCAAACTTTAATTTGGATATATTATATATGAGATCCTGCACATTATCTATTCCTTCATAGGAAACTAAAATTGTATTCCACATTTCATTAGCTTTTTGAAATTGAGAAACCCTATTGAACTCATTCAAACCTAATCCACATATTATTACATTCATAGCTTTATAATTTAGATAATAGATTTCTTCATTTTTAGCATCCCAATTTGTTGGTACTGACTTTGGAATTTCATAAGGATTCACATATTTAAGATAAACCTTCATACTAATGTTATCTAGATATATGATCATACATACCTTCCAATAGACATAATTATCACCATTAAAATAAGGTTCTTTAACCATATATATTCATTATCTATTTTCATTCATAGCGGCCATTTTTGAAGAGATCTTTAGAATTCAACTTTTTACTACTGAGAACTCAAGAATCATTTCCTCTCATAAAAAATATTGTCAGATACTGACCACATTATGACTCAAGAGGGGTGGGGGGATTGAGTTATTTAATATTTTCTTCAATTAGAAAAACCACCCTCTTTTTTTATGTCTGATTTCTGTTCTGTTGTTTAACAAAGCTTATAGTGGAAATAAAAGCATAAAGAATAGAAATAAACACAAAGATATTTATAGCGGTTCAGTAAATATAATCCCTCTATCTCACTCCACCACCACTCTTCTCCATGAGTGTGATGATTTTTAGTAGACCAATACTTTTTCCAGGGACCACCAGTCCTTTTTATTGGGACTACATTACTAAGTGAAAGTAGTTGATACTTGGTATAAACACAAGAGATTTTAACCAGGCTCCAGAAAGGCTTTATAAGCAACAAACTTTAAAGGTTATTTTTTCGAGAACCTTTATAACTAATGATAATAAAAGGAAGAGTTTTATAGATTTCATCTCACATATATAATATACAAATAACATAAAAATAAATATCTCCTAGAGAAATGATCTGAAGAATAAGTAGATCAAGGAGAGTCTTCTAAACTCATCAAGAATTTTCAATAAGCATGACTGATGAAACAAAAATTCTTCTTCCTTTTTTGTGAAGAAAAGTGATGTCATTTCAAAGATAATTGAGAAAATATTCCCTATATTTTCTTGTACACTTCACTTATCATGAAAAAAACTATGCTCGCACACCATTAATTGAAATACATGCACTTCTTCTCATTTAAACACACAACACATGATCCATAGAATCAGTGATTAGTGACATGCCCTTTGTTCTTCGGAAATAATAGATATAAATAAAAAATATCATCTTTTTTCTTCTATCTCAGTAATTATCTCTTATTCTATTTGATTTTATATTAAAGAGGAAATAAATAATTTAATGATTGTAAAAAAACATTAAAATACTCACTCGAATTATTCAATAGTAATAAATACCAACTTACAACATGATGTTTCCAATTTGCAGAACTGAATCCACATAGTTTAATTGAATCACGTAGCCTTTTTACTCACATATTTGAATCTGACATAACTAATTGAAATGATGTAGTCACTTTATTCATGTAGAAAATTCACCAAAACTGAAATAACTAATTGAAGTGACATAGTTGATTCCACCACATAGATGATTCACATAACCGATTTCTTCACATAGCATATTTACGTAGTCGATTGATCACTTAGGTGATTTCTCACGTTGGAAATCTTGTCAACGTAGGCAATTTACACATAAAAAATTTCACGATGTAGTCAGTTGATGTATCAATTTCCTTTACATGGGTGATTGATTGATGTATTCGTTTTCACCATATATCCAAAAATGACATGTATCTGATTTTACAAACTTATTCATATTATATCCAAAATCACATAGAATCCATATTTAAATAAATTTACCACTGAAAACATAAGAATGAAATAAAACCTGATAAACACACTTAGAAAACAATATCATCAGTAAAATATGAATAGTTTTTGAGATCATAAAAACCTAAAGTAAATGGGATATGTTGGATCAACATTAATAGTCCAATAGGTATATAAAAAAAATTAGTTATATTTAACCATCACTATGGTTTTTTTGGATTATGTGATTGATAGTAAAGTTTGGTTATTTTATACACATATCAGGTATTAGGATTGTATTTTACATATGATTTCACTTGATTATTGATCTATAAATTATGGGAATTTGGTTTAGATTTATCACTAAGCTGGGAGACTAGGCTCTATCTAGAAAAGTATGGGTTGGCTACTTGGCACACCATACTTTCTCTTGTGGGTATTTTGGTTTTATATGATTTTAAAACTTTACACAAAAGGTTTTCATATAACTTATACATGAAATGTATTTAGATATGTGTGTATATAATTATATTTTATTTTTCAATAAGAAACCCAAATCATTAGTTGTATAAAGTGTTATAAATTAATATGTTTGTAACATATTAATTTAGTTGAAGTTATAGGATACAAAAACTAAATTGTTAGGATTATGCATAAATTAAGGAAAAACATGGTATAATATGGTAAGATGTTAAAACCCCTTAAAAATACTAAGTTTTATATTCCTTAAAAAAGCAAACACTTAACAATATTTCAATCATTCAAATGGATAGGATCATGATAAAGCTGAGTTTCTATGAATTATCTAGTGTAAAGGAAGCATAATATGAGTGACTCTAATAGAACTAGGTGCATGTATTGGGAATAATATTTTGGTTAGCCTTAGCTTGGTGACCTTAATAGGATTAGGCACATATAGGAACAAAGTTAGGATAATCCATATGATGAATTTAGTAAAAGAGTTATCCACTTTTTTATCCAATGTTTATATATTATATGATTAACATGATCATTTACTTCATATTTTAGTGATGATAGAAATGATAAAGTGACTCAAATATTAGTCAAATATATATCTTGGACTTAATATATATTATGTATATTAAAAGGTTTCATCATTTTAGTGGAATCACATTTAATTCAGATGAAGTTACTTTGGTCTCAACTCAGTGGCTCAGTATGATTATGTTTATAAATTACTAAGTGAGACTGGGGTCACTGATCATGCTTGATTTAGATACAAAATTTATTTTATAATAAACTTCAAAAAGTTTTAGATAGTTCATTGTGAATTAAAAAAATCAAAAAAATCAATAAAATTTTACATGAAATATATAAAATATTGAAGATTTCTAAGTAGGAAATGGGAGGCCCAAGATTAAGTTCCTTGATGATTGTATAAAAGGAACATGAAATTTTTTTTGGTTAGAATAAGAAGAAGAAAAGTCTTGTAGAGTATATGCTAACTTCTTTTAAACCAAAATACATATTTTAAAAGGAAGGTCAATGTTTCCATTACATTGGTCATAGAAATTAGAGAAAACAATTATCCATAATACCTGAATGGGTATAAGAAACTCCATAGAGAGTATACGTCTATCATTAATGTTATAAAAATAAATTCTTTTATTTTTAAGGGTATATGATACTAACTATACATTATAAAAATGTTATACATATTTTTAAGAGTTCAAAACCAAATAAGAGTTTATGGATAGAGATTTAATTTTATATTTAAGTGATAGAGCAAAGAGTTGGTACATCAACTAGTTGGATCTAATTAATTACTTCAAAGCTTAGAAAACTTTAAATAAAGGATATGAATTATATCATATTTTCATTCTCTTCTATGATAAGATATTGATTATAAACAAATAGTTTCATTAAATAAAATAAAATGGTTTATTTCAATCCACATGATTAATAATTTATCCAATTGTATAACATATTTAAAATGAAGATAATGAAAAAAATGTTTTATCTAATATAAAAGTGATTTATCCAAGTTATTTTGTAAAATACAATAGAAAGAGTCCCCACCCCCATCCGTTATATATTTTAATGAATATAGATTTTATTTTCATGGATATTGGTATAAAAATATACAATTCCAAATAGATATAGTTATTAATAATTTATTTGTTAAATATTCATAGAAGGAAAATAAATGTTATTTTCACAATGTGTTTGTGTATTTTAAAATTATAGTTTGATTAAATATTATTTATAAGAGGATAATGTAAGTAGGTTTGAACCTGGAAAAGTTCAAAGTATAAAAAGTAAATTATTATACAAGTATAATTCAATGTCAAATTTACTTTACATCCTAAAGGTGTTTAGGATATACTGGTAAAGAAATATCTAAATGTAGAGAGTTACATTTAATTTTTTTACCATATAATCTTAAATTTTTTTTTGAATATAAAGGTTCCAGGATGATGATAATATAAATATTAAAAATATTTCTAAGTATTATATTCAAAATAAGTTGTTAACATCATAAAATTAGATACCGTGAAGTATTTTTTTTGAATATTTTGTTCAAAGAGTTTAATAAGAGATAAGGTAGGAATTGAATAGTGATATAATGATTTTTAATAAAACCTTAAAAATACCATAAACATAAGGTCTATCTGGTGGTATATCACATGATATATGATTATTCTAACACTTATGTATGGTTTTTTGGTATATTGTTAATAGAGTTTAATAATAAATGATTGTATTATGTTATACAAAATTTAGACTCTACTTATCATTATTTTATGTTGGATTCATATATTATATGAAGTAAAATGAAAATTATCCTCTCAAAGTATGTCTTTGAGTAATCCATAATTAGTGGTCATCATGAATATTCATAGGTTATGATGACATGAAAATATTAACATGGTTTGATCTTCATATAGATATATAAAATTCATTCGTGAGGCATAAAATGGGGTTTATGTGCTAGATAAACCACTAATTATACAACATAGAATGTTTTACACCATGTCTTTGGTATACTATGGGTGTATATTAATATAAACCCCTATTAACTATGGTTAAAAAGAGACCTATCATGAAAACATGCATACTTTTATGACTTTCTTACACTGATCTTGAGGATAAGCTAATTAGAAAGTGTTTATGTATGTTGTTGATCATGTTAGTGATTGAGTTTAACTAAGATGGGATTTTTACTCGTGTATGATGAGTATGTCTATGGACCCTCAATTGAGATGGATTGAGGGATTTTATGAACATACTTAGACATGTGACATGTGATGTGATTATCTATTTTAGATTAGGGGCATGTGATGTACTCATCTATCTAGGTGAATGGTAAGTGATGTGTTTGTTGTACCTCTCGTTCCCCTCGTTGTTTGATTTTCATGATCACAATCACCTTATTATTTGTCTAATTTTGTTTGAAGTGTTTTTGAATGATAGGCACAAGGTTTCCAAGAAGTTGGCCCAAGAATGGACAAGAAGTGGACTGAAATTCAGTCCACCGGCCAACCGGTGTGATAGCACCGGCCAGCCGGTGGACCTGGCAGAGGCATTGCCCACTGCCAGGTTCCACCGGTCAGCCGGTGGCTCTGTCACCGGCCAGCCGGTGGCAACCTGATACAACAGTGATGGCTACTGCCTCACCACCGGCCAGCCGGTGGCTCTGTCACCGGTCAGCCGGTGCTGCCTGGGCAGAAGGCCTTCTCAACGTCCAAGGCACCGGCCAGCCGGTGGCCCTGCACCGGCCAGCCGGTAGCCCAGTCAAACTAGCCGTTGGCGTTGACCAGTCAACTCCCATTTGGCCTCCAACGGCTCCGAGACCCTTTACAACGGCTCCGAAGACTCCCCAAGGGTTCCATGCCTATAAATAAAGGCCAAGGAAGCCCCGGACATTAACCGGATCATATACCAAGCCAACGGACATATTTTGTATCAATTGGCCAACCTACGGCGGACTTCCTTCAAGGAACCCACCTTGCTCCAACAACTTCCACATCCAAGGAGCTCCTTCAAAGAAGCTTGGAAGCGGCCTTCAACATCTCCAATCAATCAAAGGCGCCCAAGACTTCCTTAAATACGGTTTTTCTTGTTTATCTATTTTGATCTTAATTTGGGTTTGTGTCTACAAACCACTCTATTTCTCATCCCCTCTTTCTTTTGGGTTTCACATCACCATTAAGGTGTGAAAAGGTTGTCAAGCTTTCCTTTAAATAGCTTGAGACATAGGTGAGCTATCCTTCACCTGTAAGAAGGATAGTGGGTTCTTGCTAAACCATTAAAAGCAAGTGGGTTCTTGCTTAACCACCAAAAGCAAGCTGTAATAGGTTCTAGTGCTACCTCAAAGCCTAGTGGGTTTCTTGCTAAAACCATTGAAAAGCAAGCGGTAGAATCTCTCAACGGTTTAGTTGGGAGCGGAGACGTAGGCCGAGTTTTGGCCGAACTCCGTTAACAATTTCTTGTGTGATTGCCTCTTTATTTCCGCTGCACTTTCACTTTGATTTTTAATTTGTTAATCTTTTTTCTAAAGGCAATTCACCCCCCCTCTTGCCATCACTTCCCTTTTTTTCTCCGCCCAACAATTGGTATCAGAGGCAAAATTTGAATAATTCCCTAAACCGGTTTCAAATTAAAGATCCTTTTTGATGGCTTCTACCGCTTCTTCTTCTCCAACCCTCGAAGGTCATTCATTGGGTCGTGCTCCATTGTTTGATGGAACCGACTATTCTTTTTGGAAAACCCGCATGACCACTTTTTTAAAAAGTATTGGTTATCCAATTTATAAAATTGTTATGCAAGGATTTTCCCTCTCCTCTCCCGATGAGTCTAAATGAACCCCCAATGACATTGCTTATTTTGAGCTTGATGGCAAAGCCATGAACGCTCTTCATTGTGGTCTTGACCGTAATGTTTTTAATTGCATTTCTACTTGCTCTACTTCACATGATATTTGGAAATATTTAGAGCTAACCCATGAAGGTACTAGCAAGGCTCCAAAGCAAGAACCCGCTCAAGAGCAAGAACTCGACGAAAAATTCAAACCCGCTTGCCCACTTCACAAGAAAAGGGCCAAGAAGAAGAAAAAGAAGAAGGCTTCAAAGGCAACATGGAGTGATAGCTCCTCCTTCTCCTCCTTCTCCTCAAGCGACCAAGGTAAAAAATGCCTAATGGCAAAACATGAGGTATCATCTTCCGACTCTTCTTCCTCATCATCCTCTAGTTCTTCTAATTCTTTTAATCATTTATCATATAAAGAACTCCAACATGCTAGAGACCAATTAGAAAATGGTTTTCATGAACTTTCTTCTAAATTTGTTTCTTTGAAAAAGAATTTCAAAAAACTTTCCTCCGAAAAAGAACAACTTCTCAAAGAGAAGGAGGAACTCTCCCTAAAAATCCAAAATTTCCCAAATGTTGATTCTTTGGAATCAACCATCAAGGACCTTAGAGAATCCCTAGCCAAATTCACCCAAGGGGAAAAAAATATTTCAAAATTGCTTGGTTCCCAACGAATTTCAAGAACCACCCAAGGGCTAGGATATACCAATGTAGCTTCCTCCTCCCATGCTCCAACTGTTTTTGTAAGGGGGAGCTCTTGTTATAAATTTTGTAACTATTGTAAGAAACCCGGGCACCTCATTTATGAGTGTGATTGCAAAAATGCCCGGTACGGTCAACCCAAATCTATTTTTTATTCGGACGAGTTTTATAGGAGAAGACCCGCCATGAAACAAATTTGGATTGAAAAATCCCTTTTGGCGAGTCTCTCCGGGCCAAAAATAGTTTCGTTTCCCCGATGATCTTTTGTTTTATTTAGGGGGAGAAATTTTCTTAAATTCAAAAATCTCTTTCGATTCATTTTTCAATTTAAATTCATTTTTGATTCAAAACTTTCAATTCAAAATTTTCATTTCAAAATTTTCGATTCAAAACTTTTAATTCAAAATTTACTTTCAAATCTTTCAATTCAAATTTCTCAAATTTCAATTGGTTTCAATTCTCTATCTCGCTTTTCAACGGTTTCCCTCAATCAAGTTTTTGCCCCGTGCTATTTTGATAATCACAAAGGGGGAGAAATTCTTGGTTGATTGGGGGAGAAATCCTTTAAAGCATGCTTTTCATTTCATTTTCTACATTGTTTGTTTTGGTGATTGTGATCATCAAAATAGGGGGAGATTGTTGTACCTCTCGAACCCCTCAAGGTTTTATTTTCATGATCACAATCACTCAATTATTTATCTAATATTGTTTTCAAGTGTTTTTGTTGATAGGCATGATTTTAGGTGGCCAAAGAATTGGGCCAAGAAGGCCAAGGAGGAAAATAGCCAAAAGTGCACTGTTTTCATGTGCACCGGCCAACCGATGGAAGAGCACCGGCTAGCCGATGGAGGCCTGGACAGAAGGAATCCCTCTGTCCAGACCACCGGCCAACCAGTGTCACACCAGCGGCCAGCCGGTGGCACCCAGCCCAAATAGTGGAAGCTACTGCCTCACCACCGGCCAACCGGTGGCCTCAGCACCGGCCAGCCGGTGGCGCCTGAGCCCGAGCCCTTCTCCATTCTCCAAGGCACCGGCCAACCGGTGGCCCTGTACCGGTCAGCCGGTGGAGGCAGTCAAACTAGCCGTTGGGCTTTTGACCAGCCTGTCCACTTGCCCTCCAACAGCTCCGAAAGCCTTTCCAACGGCTCCAAAGGCCTCTAACGGCCATATGAGGGTTCCCCCTCTATAAATAAAGGATCTTGAAGCCCCGGAACTTTGTCGGAACAATAAGGAAGCTCACGGACACATTTTTGATCATTTAGCGAACCTCCGGCGGACTTCCTCCAAGGAACCCCAACTGCTCCAATCCAATTCCACATCCAAGGAGCACCACCATAGAAGCTTGGGAGAGCACTTCATCAACTTCATCAATCCTTTGGCGCCCAAGACTTCCCCATTACGGTTTTTCATTGTTTTATTTACTTTGAGCATCAATTTGGTTTTGTGCCTACAAACCCCATCTCTTTCTCTCATCCTTTCTTTTGGGTTTTCACACCACCTTCAAGGTGTGAAGAGGTTAGTCAAGCCTTACCTTTCAAAAGGCTTGAATAAAAGGTGAGCTAGCCTTCACCCGTAAAAAGGCTAGTGGGTTCTTGCTCAACCATTGAAAGCAAGTGGGTTCTTGCATAACCATTAAAAGCAAGCTGTAATAGGTGAGCTGGCCTTCACCTGTAAAAAGGCTAGTGGGTTTCTTTCTAAAACCATTGAAAAGCAATCGGTAGAATCTCTCAACGGTTGAGTTGGGAGCGGAGACGTAGGCCGGGTTTTAGGCCGAACTCCGTTATCAATTCTTGTGTCTTGCCTCTTTATTTCCGCTGCATCTTAACTTTGATTTTAAATTGTTAATTAATTTTTAAAAGGCAATTCACCCCCCCCTCTTGCCATCACTTCCCTTCTTTCTCCGCCTAACAGTGTTTATCTGTTTGGTTATTCTATACTTGGATAATCAAGAATGTGTGAGTTATCTATACAATATTGACATGATCTATGTCTCATGGTCACTCGATGGATTAAAAAATAGATTATATGATTATACATAATTTATATGATATAACTAGTGGACATGGGTATGGAGATAAATGTGTTTTATGGAGATCAGGCCAAATTACTTTGTGGATTGAGTAACAATGAATTTTTTCAAGAGGTTACCATTTTATTATAATGGATTAGAGAATTTATATTTATTTTCTGAAGGGTTTTAAGAATCGAACAATACCTATTCAATGCAACATAAGTTAATATAAACCTCATTCCAAATACCACCATGCTATGAAAAACCAAAACCATGTATAAAATAAATGAAGAACATTGTGTACCTTACCTTGATAAACCTCTGCTACCATCTTGAAAAATTCATTTGATGAAGATTATTGAGAGGAATCCAATAGAAACCTTCCTTCGTGGTGTAAATGAATTGGTTGAACTACCCAATTATTGGGTTGGATCTACCTCACAAACATTATATACTAGTATCTCATAGAATCTAAGGAAGGACAAGGAAGAGAGATTCAGGGTAATCTTACATATGAATATTGGGAAAGGATCATATAAAAAACACACCCATCACTATGCCTTATAATATTTATATAGGACTTGGGGATGGTCCATGTGTCTACTAAGAATTTACTCATACATTATAAAACATTTAAGTAAATTTATTTTGTTACAACTCTTGTAACCTTTAGCTAAATAAATTATCCACAACATTTCATCATATGAAATGTTACTATTGATGATATCCATTATGGAAGATTCTTGAATGTTATCTTTGAACAATCAAATTCCATTCTCAATCATAGAGTGCATTGTATAATGTATGATATGACCTAGTGCACTATGATATGCCAATGTTGTACAATATGACTTACCATGGTAGTGTTATAAGATTTCACTATATCATAGGAAACACCATGCCAATCCATGGAATATTTATTTCCTTGGAATCAAAGATATCACACCTTATGATATCTATATATCATACACTATAATATACATTAACATGCATTGTATACACATTACACTTTAGGTCATATCTACATAAATCTCTAACTTTAACTAAAGTCTCATAGACATGTATGTCATTTCATCTTCTATTGTATGATATTTAATAACTTTTGAAAATATATCCAAAAATACTTTTGGATATCTTCAAAACCACTTCAAGAAAGCTATCATCAACTTCTCATTTTATTAAATCAAATACAATACCTCATATACATTTATCCAAAACTCCTTTTGAATAAACTCTAAAATAAATTTAGAGCATATCTATAAGTTCTATAAAACCTAGTCCCCATTCATACAACCAAAAAGTGTTACCCCATGAGATTTTATAGCATTTAAAAAAATATATATTCCTGAATTCATATATATAAGTAAAGAGTGACCTATAAAAAATAATCAATGCTACTCAAGCCATAAAGGGATCTAACATGATATCTATTAAATACATGTATCTATATACATGTGTCCACCAAATGTATCATATATAAGCATGAATTTTCACATTATCCCATTTTCTATGAAATTAAGTAACTATAGAACATGAAGTATGTAAATACCATATATCTATCCATACATTCTCGATTCTCTTAATATAGAATGGTCAGGTCGTTGCATACATCACCTGTCATTCACCCTTATAGATGAGCACCTTTCATGCATCTCACCAAAATAGATATGAAAATCACATGTATTATCTTGGTATGACCACACACTACTTAAATTTATCTCAATTGAGGGTCTAAATGTCATAATCATCATACAACAGGTTCAATCCCATCTTGGTTAAGCCTTAATTAACAATATGATTAACAACATACCCAACCTCCCCTTGATTAGCTATGCCTTAAGGCTTTCATAATAAAGGTATCAAAGAATAAATGTTATAATTATAGGTATCTTAATAACCATAGGTTAAAGGAAATTACAAATATGAAACATGAATCCCTAGTATACCAAAAAGATAGTGCATGACACTCCATGTGGTATACTTAGGGGGTAGTCCAATACACAAAACATTTTTTTTACCTCATGATACTATTTAATATATGAAAATTCTACTTATTCTAATCTTAACATTTCTTCACAACCGATAATAATCTATAATAAACACTAGTTAGGGATAAATCAAATTAGTACTTTATGAAATTAATTATCATTTCACTTCATGAAATTTATACAACTAACATGAAGGAATGAAAAATAGAGGCTAAATTTTGTATAATATGATACATTTCATATTCTTAATCTCTTTTTAGAATGCTAAAAAACCATAAATAAAAGTTTATATTAATCATATCCCATATAAAAAACCATTAGATAAACCTTATGTTTTATGCACTACTCATTTTTTGTTAAATTCACAACATATCTATATAATTATATGATAAACCCTCCCACTAAAATATTTTAGTGAGAAACATCTATGAAGTAAGCTAGTTTGAATAATGGTGAGACTTCTCCTAATATTAAAATACCTGAACACAGAATTCAATCACCTTAAATTCATAACATCAAATGTTATAATGTTATAAAATTTAGTTTTTAACTTAAAATTATTTCTAATTTTATCATAATTATCATCATTATTTGAACCTTTTACATTAAATTTTTTTATATGAGATCATTTTGGTAAGAATATATAAATCTATATATTTTCTTTACAAAAAAATCCTAAACTCATTTAGGATATAAATTTATTTTCACTTTTTTATGGTAACTAAATTTAATTTTTTTATTTCTATTTACCAACATATCATAAATTATTTTAGGATATTAAGTGATATTCACTTTGAACTTGACTATTTTAATCTTTTATTTGTTAAAATTTGAACTTCACTAAGTCTAAACATACTCCTAATAACATCTTAAAAACTACATTTTTTTAGAATAGCATGATAAGACTAAAAAATCCTCTTTGTTAAGAATTTACATTTATTTTTAATTGAATTTTTTAATAAATAAACTATTATATCCATATCTTATATAATATTCTATGTTTTTTTGGGAATTATTCTGAATAAAATATTTTATTGTTTAAGATATATCATCGATGGGTGGTGGGAACTCTTTCCCTCATATTATAACAAGTATCTTAGAAGAACTCTTTATCCTAGATAAAACTCTTTTTATCCTTACCTTCTTGTAAATAATGTTGTAGAGTTTGATGAATCATAAACCATGTGTATCAAAACCATCATATCATATTGTTCATAATAACTCTTTGTTGATAAACAACTTCACTTATCATATAAGAGAGATTTTGTAACTATACAAATCTTTTATTTAGATCCATATAATCTTTATATGTCTTTTTGTATTAAAATTTATGAATTATAAATCCTTTGCTTTATATCAGAATACAAAATATAGGCTCTATCAATTCTTACCTTGATTTTTAACATATTTATATTTACAACAGTTTTTAAAATATACAATTGGTATCATATAATTTTTAGAATCAAAAATTTGATTCTATAACTCTAATACCTTCAAATGTACTTTCTATCGAGTTTTCTAAAACCCTTATGGTATTCTAGACAATTCCATCCTATGAAAAAATTTCATTTAAGAGCCTTTTTTCCCGAATCCCTCCATTAGAATTTTTTGGGATTTGGAAATTCTGAGATGGAGTTTATAGGTGTTTTGGTGGTGAAGATTATAGTTTTGGATCTATGGGCTCTAAAACACCCATGGTTTTGGTGGTAGAATAGGTTGTGGTCTTTCCTATTTTGAAACTATGGAAATTGGAGCTAGCTATTATGGTTCTTGGTGAACTAGGGAGTGGAAAACCCATTTTAGAGGGTGTGGTGTTTCATGGTTTTCCATGTGTAACATGGGGAGAGAATAAATACCTATAGTGTGGGGTGTGTGATAGCAAAGATTCTTAAAGATTATATGATGTTTTGGTTCATATTTTTTAAGAGGTTGGGGTGGATGAATATGTTTGGTGAGTTTCTTTTTAGGATAAAAGGTGGGATAAATGACTATTTTGTGGGTGTGGTTTCCCAGAGATTTCCTTATGGGAAATTGTGAAGGTTAAAACTACCATGTTATTGGAAGTGGTGACTAATGTTAAGGTGGGGTCGAGCTTGTGCTAAAGTTTTTTAAACTACAAAAGAGGATCCACAACTTCATGGTCCAAGCCATGGTGGGATGAAAATAGAAAGGGGAATTTCTCCATGCTATGTTGGGACTCTAAAGAGAGTCAAGGTTGGGAAGAAACATGTTATTATTGGGAAACAACATGCTGTGGTGGTGGTCAAATCTATTTTAAATGGGTGAAATGTATTCTAAGGAATAGGAGGTGATAACCATTTCTAATGTTTGAGATTTTGTAACTGTATTTGACTAGAGGCACCAAGACCATGGTTGAGGTATCTATTCCATGGTAGAGGCTGGCCAAGTTTCTCTATAAATAGGGGTCAAACTATATTCTTAGTTCAAAATTGTCTTTTCTATAAAGCCTTGAATTATTAAAGGGACTATTTTGGAGTGTTGGGTTCATCTCTTGTGGGTCTAAATCTTCTTAATTCATGGTGTTGAATTCTCATTTGATTTGAGGCGACCTTCTTATCTCTTTTGCCTTGTTCTTTTCATTTATTCTTCTGAGGATAGTGGGAGAAGTATAGATTCTTTGTTTTTATAGATTATGGTTAATATTTTGATAATTAATATGATTTTATAGGTTCAAGAAGGATCTTTTGGATTCATTGGTTCTCAGATTCGGTTCTTTTGATGTGTATAACGCTTAACTTCATTGAGGTAGGGGATTTATGAGCTTTATTTTTATCATCACTCCTATTTAGTTATTATCCCCCTTATATGAATCTTGGAACTTCCATCATTCTATTTGATTTAAACTCACCCATTAAATACTATGAACCATTATTATTTTTACCACTTCAATCATTGATAATTAACCCACATCAGAAGTGCCTTTAGAAAGGGTAAGTTATTAATCTATCCTCAATCATGGTGGAGATGGATTAGTCTATGTGTATGTGTGTGTTTGGGGGGGGGGTTGTTATTACCTTACACATTTCATCATCTAACTCTTCCCTCAAGTTTGGTGTGGTTGGTTTGGTCTAGGGGAAGGGTTTGTGTATGCTCCTTTTATTATTTATATTACTCCATTATCTCGAGCTCAATTTTTTGAGCTTTGGTCTTAGGTAAGGGTATGATGTATGTTCCTATTTCTATATCACATAGTTAATTATACCTTGGTTATAATTACTCCTTGATTTAGATTTTTTAACTCCCTTGATTTGTGTTTTTTCATTAATATAGACTTGTTATACAAATATTTTCTAACCCTATTATAAGCTATTAATGAGAGCTATGAACCAAAATATAAATTAAAAGTGGAATGGTAATCAAGTTAGTTAGTTATCTATTTATACCATATTTGATATGATTGTTTAATTTATATTTATTTATATTATAGATTAATCTGAAATATATGCAGAATATGGACATGTGGGATAGAATATAAATATGGAGCTAAAGATAATATTATGGGGAGAAACTTGGTAATAGAATTATGGAATGGGGAGGTAACCTAAAATTGGTATCAAATAATTATTAAAGTAATTTTTTCAGTGTTTATAGTGTTATGTTGTCCCTAAGGTTGATCAAGTTCATATCTCCTTGAAAGTTTTTGTCTTTTGTTAGGATCTAGTGCTAGTTATATTTAGTATCCTAGTCCCCTCCTTTCCAATTTTATGGGATAATGAGGAGTGTATTATAGTCCTTGGGTTAGTGAGGGAATAATGTTGATAATATATTTAGGTAGATTACTTCCATGTATGTATTTCCTTCTCTTAATATGATGCCTCAAACCTTGAGTAATATAAAGATAATTTAGAGGCCCTTCAAGGAGGTGGTCTAGTGATTCTCTCTAGGGTGGTGCTATTGTTCATGGTTATAAGGTGCGTTATGTGAGATGATAATATAGAAGAAGTATGTGTTGTTGTGAGATATTAAGTGTTGAGAGTTGGTAGGTTTGGGGTGTAAGATGGGAGTGGGGATTCTCCTTAGTGATTTAACTATTAAGTAAGTTTGGGGAGTCATGTGGTTGTAAGTCTAGTGTAATGATTGTCTTAAAAATTGTGATATAATGTTGAGGTGTAAGTCATAGTCATCTGGAGATGTGGGTTGATGTTTAAATCAACCTAACAAATATTAGAATGGAATAATTAAATGAGTTTACTCCTTATCATAAATTTATTAATGAAGTGGTTACTGGAACATGAATGGGAATGTTGTTAATATTTTTAAGAGTGAATTATTGGGATGGATTGTATGATGTTGGATTAATTAAAAGAATTGGTAATCTTAGCTTGGGATTTATATTATGAA
Source organism: Viscum album (assembly GCA_963277665.1). NCBI lineage: Eukaryota > Viridiplantae > Streptophyta > Magnoliopsida > Santalales > Viscaceae > Viscum > Viscum album. The sequence goes on along the minus strand of OY728158.1, from coordinate 1,699,211,038 downwards.
TGTGGTGAGTGATGAATATTTAAGTAGTTGTAATATCTTAAAAGTTAACTTTTTAGAGTTACTTAAATGATAACAAGATGAATTATGGTATATGAACATACTATGTAATGAGTAAATAAAGTGGGTGAATGGTGAATAAATGGGGGAAATTGTAAGAAGAGAATATTCATAAGGATATTAATATTTCCTTGATAGTGATATTTATTTGATGCATTAATGGTGATATCTATTTTGGTTTTGTTACCATGATTCTCTATTAATAAATTTTATTTACCCATGGTTGCAGTGCTTGTATCATGTGTGGAATGATATCTATTTGATGCACAATTTAGATGATATGATTAGGTGAAATATGGAAATGGTTTGTGATGACTCAAGGATGATGTTTTAAGTGGATGAATGACGAATAAATGATGGAATAATCATGGATATGGTTAATAGACTTGGGTATGTTGACATGATGGTTGGATAGAAGGTGAAATGATGTGTTTATGTTGTTATTTTGTTCTTAGATCCTTGATCAGTGAGTGAGGGGTTCTCCTACTATCTCACTACGAGTTTTAGTTGTAAGGTCCCATGAGTTGGTTGGTGGGAGTGGTGGTAATATTTTGGTTCCTTTTCTTCCATATTATATTATTAATGATATTTCCCTTGATATTTGATGGCTATGTTATATTGTAAAAATAAATGTTTATAGGGAATGTTATTGATTAAGGAGATTATGGTAACTTGATATGTGAAAAATATCTCATTTTTTTGTTCTTTAGATGTGGGATATCTACCTTGATTATGGTTGTTATTGAGATATGATACATATTATTTGATTATGATTGGTGGTATGAACTTACTCTTGTTTCTATCTTTCCTTACTTAGTCCTTCTCACACATTCCTATCCTAACATATTAATTTTACATGAATATTTAATTTCTTTTGTAATATAAACCTATCAATTACTCCTATGTGATCACCCCTATATAGTGTTTCTTGAGTTGTTTTGTAGAATAGTTTATGGGAGAATGGGGACACTGCTGTTCAGGTATATGGAGTAAAGATTTAGGGGACCAGTCTTGTATTATCTAAGATTTTATTATGTTTTATTTTATGTAGTTATACTTGGGATTAGAAAATGTTAACTTTTCCATTAATATATACGGAGTTTATTGGTGGGTTTTTATATTTTAATTGGAATTAAGAGGGTTATGACCCCTATACTTGTGATAGATACCCTCGATGCTAATTACCAACCCATGGCCTCTTGGAAGTAGGCTTTGGGGGTCACTCTCATCTCCACTATCTACTCAGGAGGGATTTAAGTGGGGGAAGATCATGAAATTTTACTTCCTTATTAACACTACCCATAGGATTCAATCACCTATATTTACTATTTTAAAGAAACATTTTCAAAATTTCAAATAAATTTTTTCTTCTTTTGGTTTGAACTTTAACTTTTTTATAATATCAACATATAACTAGAACCTAGACATATCATGAAAAATCCATGTATCCTCAAAATTTCAATAAAATAATGTAAAAATTTCTTAAACTCATTCACATTGTCATAATATTTCCAATAATAATTATATAATGGATTTTATGGCTAGAACAAGCCTTTAAAGGATACCTATAGTCACTCCAAATCATAAAATTTCTCTATCATATTAAATATATGAGTGGATACTAAAGTTAATTTGATCATCTTGCATAAAATTATTTTGAAACCTTATTGAATTATTCTATGATTCTCATATGCATTAATATCTACTTATTGAACAAATTTAACATAAGTTTACTTAGGGAGGAGTTATTATAACACATAGAATTCTTTTCTTCTTTCTTAAGAATGATTCTTAAGTTTATATGTGAGTATAATAAGTTCCTCACATTAAGCTTATATTTTTCAAATATCAATAAAAAAGTCACGTTGGATGATGATTATACCATTTATATCTATAAAAACATATTTTATCTGATGAGTATCACGTTCTACTTTCATTTAATAAAGACCTTTATTAAATGTGTTCCCATTAAAATGATAACCTATTTTGATTTAAATCACACCAACTAGTGGGATAAGATCTATATTTCATTAATAAATGACCCCACATTGGCATGAACCTCATCACTTTACCTATTTATATAGGCTATTATTCCAATAATATTATATATGACTCATGGATGGTTAAACAAACAACTACTTTCTCAATCCATAATGTGGATAAAATCAACACTATTTCTTTGGTATTCTAACTCTTAAGGTTTACATGCAAAGTGTAACCCAAATAAGACACCAAAAACAAGGCACAAAACTCTTAGGACCACTGCATTACTTGCTTTCCTTACACAATATAATCAATGATCACCTTTATTTAGCACAAACCTACCCAGTTAGATGGTCAGAGCCTTGATAAGTGTTTGTTTTTAAAGGAATCTAAAACTTAGTATTTTTAAAATGGATTTAATATCACCATATTATCTCATGTTATTACCGTTACTTTTATGAATGATTATAATTATTTAGTTTTTAATCCTATTACTTCCACTAAATCAATATGTTCAAACAATTTTTATGTGTAAATCTTTACACAACCCATAACTTGTGTTACTAACAAAAATTAAAATCCAACTATTTTTATGCAAATCCAAATACATCTTAGGAATAAGGTACATGAAACTATTTCATGTTACAGATTAGAATTAAATTAAATGAATAATCCTCACAAGATTAATCTTGGAGTGATATATATTCTACCCCAAATTTTCTACACAAGTCATAAGCCTCTAGTCCAGTAAGTAGTCCGACCTAAAGTCCCTCCACCCAAGTTTACTTTACTCAAGAGAGACTTCAATTCCATAACAATTATAACACTTACCATGTATAAACTATAATTAAATTCTTTATTCAAGATCATAACCTAATAAAATTCAAATTCAATATAGATGAAAACTAAATCAATCATTATACCTATTATGTAACTCCTTAAATGCATGCATGAAAATTTATAGAAGCAATTTAACTTCTTAAACTAAAGCATACATTTATTCATAATATAACAATTATATTCATGAATAAATAAGAGAATAAAATAAATTAATGAATAGTTTAAATATTTAAACATGTGATAAACATTTTTTGAATAATTCATAAATAAATCAATTATTAACATTTTATAATTTATCTATGCATTATGAACATTCCAAAATTAAATAAATCTGAACTATTTATATTTTTTTTCTAATATGAAATCCTTAATATTTACATTTTATATATAATTTAATTTAAATATATGATATTATATGAAATAGAAACACTTTATATTCTAGTTCTATTATGTAAACAATTCACATAATCTAAATATCACATATTTAATATTAAATCTTGATCATATAAATTATAAAATATCCTTTTGATATGGTTTAAATAATTCATCAAATAAGGGATTTTTTTTTAATTTGAAAGTATCAAATTAATTATTATAAATAATTCTTAATTTTAAATATAAACTCTTTTATACATTCCTTATTTTATAATTAATAAAAACTTTATAAATTACACTTATAATTTTAATGCAAATCATTTATATCCAAATTATAAGTCATGCCATATAAATATGAAAGGTATTTAATATTAACAATTAATATTATGAATATTTTTTAATAAATGTTATATATATATTTATTTAGTTAGATATAAATGGAGATATATCACTAAATTCTGATGTGTATATGATACAAGTTAGATTATATCATAGTGTATGATATACGTGTATCATAAAGTATAATATCCAAGGTCTGAAGGCAAGAATTTTTCCATATATGGGCTTTTAATTTCCTATGATATAATGATATCATATATAATTTCCATGGATAGTTTTATTTCATGACATAGGAATATCTTATGACACTAGACTGTATCTTAGAATACACAATTCACTATATGAATGAGAATGGAATTTTAATGTTAAGAGTTAACATTAAAGAATCTTCCTTGGTGACTATCATCAACATCAACATTTCATATGTTGAAACGTTTGGAGAAAATTCCCTTGGAAAAAGGATACAAGAGTAATATTTGAAAAATAAATTTAAAAAAACAAAGTTATAGAATTTTTAATAGGAAATTTGGATCCAATACCCAACCAAAGGGGCATTATTGTGCCAATCAAAAATACAGTTTTTGTTATTGGACAATGATATGGATTTTGGAATTGATTAGGATTCTATAAAAGGTACTAATAATAGTCCCGCAAGTATTGAAACCATTAAGATAATGTTAATCAATCCCAAAATAAATAATTACATGGATAAAAAACTAGAGATACATTTTTAGAAATAAGGACAGATATAATTTTAGCTTTGAAATAACCCCTTAATTAAGCCTCTCAAAATTTCATTATTTTATTAATTCTTTTTGAGTTATAATGTTTGAGTAAATTTTTTATAGGCTCTAGAATGATCCCCGAGGCCTATATAAAGGGGATAAAGCATGGAAATGGGTGTGTTTATTTATGTGATCTTTTCCCAATATTCCTATAGCTGATTCTCCTAATGCTCTCTTCCTTATCCTTCCATAGATTCTGAGAGATACTAATATATCATGGTTACATGGATGATCATATCCAAGTATTGGGTGATTCAGTCAATCCATGTATAATCACAAAGGAGGGAGTCCATTTAATTCCTCTCAAGTATCATCATTAAACAAATGTTTGAAGATAATATCATAAGATTATCGATGAAAGTTACACAATGTTCTTCATTTAAATTATACATGGGTTTTTTTAATAGCATGGTAATCTTGGGAATGAGGTTTTATAGTCACTTTGCTAGTTTTAACATGTGTTTTTTGATCTTAGAAACCCTTAAGTGGTATTATAACAAAGGTTAATGAGTTGAATAATTCATGGAAACTCTCATGAATGAATAATAGTGAAGAGTTACTCTCCACCCTGGAACTTCATTGTTGATGTAAAGAGTTACATTTACCAAGTTTTAGGATAATTAAGTGCTTTGATAGGTTCTTATTATGTCATGATTGACATGTTCATATGTGTGAAGGTTTAACCACCCCTAAAAATTTAAATACTACAAAGGCCCTTGGGGCCACATAGAGTAGTTGTGTGAATGAGTATTATATTTTTGAAAAACCTAGAGAGAATAAAGTGGAATTTGAAAAAAAATTATGAATCTTTAGTGTAAGTGGGAGATTGGTGGAATTATGCACTAAAGAATAAACTACGATGCATTGAATTTATACATGGAGTGGTCTATGAAAGAGAATAAAACCACAACACATTAAATTTCAACTTTTTCATGGCCATTTCAAGGTACTACATGCCACTATATTTGATGCAACATGATTTGGTGAGTGTATACATGAATTTGTTTTCTTGTAAGTAGTATATGCATTATATAAAAATGAATATTTTGATTCAATATCAAGATATAATTTATCATACATTATAATATAACATTTAAAGAGTTTCACATGAATAATTTAAGTGTTAAATAGGTCTAATATAGATGGATAACGAGTTAAAAAGTGTTTATAATGTTTACCATTGATTGACTGTTTAATTTATATTATAAAATTGAATCATATGTTGGATACTTGGTTTGCAAAAATTTATCATTAATTTTGATTTATTTTACCAGTAGTATTTTGTTTGATTTTACGGTAGTAAGATTATTGTTTGTAGGATTTTAGGAATATTTGAGCATAATTGTTAAACTTGGATGAATATTATGAAAATAAATTAATAATTTATGTTTTTTGAAATAATTTTTATGGAAAATCATTTGATTAGTGTTTTATATTAAATAATATAGGGGAGTTGGTTTTGGAATAATAAATAAAAAATCTATAAGTTATTTTGAAACTCTATGGTGAGCCTAAAAATATATTAGGAGGAAAATATATCATGCATTGTAGTATGGTAATATTCCACCTATCCAATTTAGTCTCACATTAACTAAATTAGAAGTTACTTTCATGCCAACAACAACTATACGAGCCCCTAAAAATCCATTTCATCCAATAGAGTGTTGTGGAGAAATATTGAGAAGGCGCTAAGAAGCTAGTGTAACCCTACATGCATACTTGAGAAGTCATCGCTAAAATTGTTATACCAAAAAGATAATATAGATACCGTTAGAGAGACAATGTTAACTCAACCCCCAACAAACATCATAAACTAAAGGAAATGTATCCAACATTTTGAAACACTAATTTTGTGAAATTCAGAGCATCAAAATGATGAAACTTATTCCAAGAAAATGTAGCCTCAAGTTTTCTCCCAACACTATTATAGTCGTAAACAGATCTTTAATCCATAACATAGCTTATTTACTTAAGAAAATGTTGTCTTATAATAAATCTTAAGAAAAAATTGTACACTAAACACTTCCACACTCTATGGCTACTGAAACATTGCAGAATCTACATGAAGCTTTCATGAAAATTTTAGAAGGTATATTTAAATTAGAAATAATTTAAAAAACAAGGAAAGTGTTGAAATGATCTCCCACATGGATAAAATTCAATTTCCATATTTATAATATTAAAATTCTGAAGGAATTAAAAATATTCTCTGCACTCAAATCATTTAACTAAATCAGGAAAGGGATCAATCATAATCTATATAGAGGAACATCAAAAAGAGAGGGTTGGGCATTAAAACCCATGATTAAGGAGTGAGGAATCAAGCATCCCACATGTAAGTGATCAATTATTCAAATTCTATATAACCAAATCACACTGAATTAGTGCCAAAATAGAATTACAAAGGGATAATAAGAAGAGGTTGAGGATAATGAATGGAGTATTGATTTGTGGTGACTAAGAAAAAATTGGATAGAGAAGGATATGATCCTTACCAGAGGATATTTTTAGGATCTATGTGTAGTTTTAGGAGTATTTATAAAATTATAGGAGTTACATAGTTTTGGAGTTTGTGGCCTAGAACCAACTACTTTGTACTTTATTCATTAATAAATACCTTATCACATCTTGATTGTTCTTCTGCGTGACAATGCATGTGATAATGTCCTAAGGACAACTGTTGCATTAAAGGGTCATAGCGGATCCATGCTATGATGAAAACCCAAAAGTGCCATAACACTATTCTTGAATATATGTTCTATATCCGAATGATGTTATTTGAGGGACACAAATAATACAGGCCATTAGGGGTGAGGACTCATAAAACTTTGAGGCACCTTCTCATGGTATGAGCCCTTGGTAATATCCAAGAGGATATTATGAGAACGAGACCCGCCAATAGGAAATCTACATTTCATAGTATCATTGGATGTTCCTATCTATAGATGTGTGTATTGGTACTTAGACTTTAAGATTATTATTAATGGGTATTACAACTCGCGCAATTAGATGTATTGAAGAAAACTGTGACGACACACTATTCGCAGTGAGGTAGGATATGTTGGGTGCGTCATGAGTAATACCGTATTAATAGATTATGCGAGAAAGGATTTGTCCCTTATGTTCCATAACAGAAGTAGATATCTCAGGCCCTTTTATGGAATTGATATAGCCTAAGTAAATCCATGTCCATGGTAAGGAATGGGTAAGTTCAATTATGGAAAGTCAAAGAAAGAATAATCGAGCACATGGGTTGATGGCACTAGCATGCAACCTGCTTGATTAGAGATATCAAGACAAAGGGATTATATTACACGGTAAGCATTCGTATGAGGTGACACATCAATGCGGCGTCAAGTTCTTTCTCTTGGCTGCCTTGACCCGTTGCTAGACAGTAATCTTGGACTTTAGAAAAGCTCGCCTAATGCCAACGAGAAAGAGGCCTAGAGGGTCACACACTAAGTGTGTCCATGTATCTCAGTTAAATATTAATTTAACAAGTTGAATAAAAATTATTCCCAACTGTGGTTTAATAATTATTTAAGGATACCTGATCACATTTATTTCGACACTAGTTGTTTGAGAGAATATATTGCGGGCAAAATAATATATATTTATTAGAAAGTAATGCAGTTGCATTCATTTAACAAATAAATAGCCATTAATCAAGGTCTCATAAATGTGGTGGAGGAAATAAAGAAAAATGGAAAATAAAAGTACACACCACACACCGTGTAGTTTTATAGAAAACGAGTACACGCCGTGTATTAATGATTGCACGCCGTGTAGTTTTTCTAGTCGGGATTTTGAGGAAATAATATCATTTTATTAAATGATATTTATTATAATCAGCATGGGAGCATGTCAAGGAATTAATCATTCGACATAGGGGTTTTAAATGAGTGTTAATGAAATAAATAAAGCACATACCACGTTTATTTATTGTCATAACTCTATAACTTTAAACCCGATTATAAATATCCTCACAACCCCAACACTTTTCCATCAATCATTGTACACAACAATTCTGGAGAATTCTTTCAAGACCGAAAGAACTACTTCCTCTAAGAACACTCTCAATACTGAGAGAGATCCTCCTCCATCGGATCAAGGAGATAGAAAGCGAACATCGCAAGTGAAGGTTCTTCCATGCTAGCACCCGGAGATCCCTTCGGCGATGTCCAGAGATATGTGGAGCACATGTGGATCACCGCTAGAGGAATCCTACACTTGGATTCTACGATGCAATGATAGATAACATCAGATCGTGACCAGTGACATCAACAAAGAAAGAATTCCACCAAGGCAATTCTTGTGAATTAATTAAATTAATTATAACCAATATATGATGATCATATCTCTATGGTTCCGAGACTCCCTCTTTTTTTCGTTCTTCATTCTATTCCGAAGATTCAGCATTTTACATCGTGACAGATCTTAGATTGATCATTGTTAATGCTAAAAATTAAAGTTGGGCACTCCCACCAACATGCTTCTGCTGTGCCCGGAACCTACAAGTGGTATCAGAGGGGTCACATCGTTGATTATAATTATTTAGTTTTTCATTGGTGATTTATACATTTAATAATTTAGTTGTTTCAATTCAAGTTAATTGTTCTTTAAATCTGAATCTCAAGATCTGTTCCTCCTCTATCATTTCTCGTTCACCATACAGAAACGACCTTTTCTTTTAATTTTTGATTAAAATAAAATAGAGGATCTCATATGGAGGATCCAAACATTCCTGGCTTTACAACACGAGAATACATGGCGTGTATTCAGAAGTACACGCCGTGTAGTGTAGGTTCATGCATCGGACTGGTCTGCCAAATCAGGCCGTGTATTGATCCTATCTAAGTCATTTATGACACCATGTGTTGACCAGGAATAGGTGGCACACGGTTTCTAGATTACCCACTGTGTGGTCCAACAGAACACGGTGTGTAGTCCTTTTGGGTTAGGGTTGGATCGTATACCCCATACATGGCTTGCCTGACTGGAAACCGTTTAACGCGGAAACTACACGGCGTGTGTCCCACTGAACACGCCGTGTACTTCAAAAATTTCTGAAGTACACTAACATTCCATGTCCCCGGGTGTGTACTTCAGATGGATGGTGAAGAAAATTACACGCCGTTTAGTCAAAACTACACGCCGTGTACTCACCCAAATTACACAGATTTATTAAAATTTATTATTATATTATACAAACCCTTGAGACGTGTACCATGGTGCAGGCGTAAATCTGAGTCACAACATGTGATAGGTGTTTTATATATATGTGTTTAATTTAACATCTGCATAATGAACAGGAATTCACCGGGTTGCCTCCAAGGTACAAGTTACGTACAAGGATAATTTTATTTTATTTAAAATTATGATGGATGAGAATCTCAAGGAAATTCAGAAAAGGGTTTAAGATAAAAGGATTGATTAATTAAAGATAATTAATTGATTCAAGAATGATTTATCTTAAACAAGAACGATTAAAGAATTGAATGCTAGTTTTATTTATGCGTAAATATATTTGGATATATGGATGATCATGATCTAGACCAAGACCTTTGTATGTGAATGGTTTCTTTAATTTATTTATTAAATTTGTTAGCCTGTGAGCCTTCTCCTTATTAATATGTAGGGCCTACGCGCCCAAGGATTCTTTTATGTAAAACCCCCTTTTTACCCATCTCCTGCGTGTGAGATAAATGCATATGTAATGTATGGATCTCCCAAGCTAGTGGAGGTGGCTCAAGTCAGGAGCCAAGGTGAAACCAATCCAAGGAGATACAAAGGTGGACAGGTGGAAAGCTGTAAACATGAAACCGAAAGGTTCAAGGTGTTTCTCCCCTAGGTCTTGGTTTAGTTTATCAACCGCTAGATAAAATAACTAATAGAACAAATCTCATGATCATGCCATTTATTTCTGTCAGTTTCATGGTTTATTTATTATTGGTGTGTTGTCACGATCACACAATTAATGAATTAAACAAGCATGCAAGATGGAACTAAAATAAGACTGACTTAAGCGTAAATATTATCTTGACATGGTTAATCAATTAAGTATATCCCACTTAATATTAACAAGCATGTAATCAAAGATAGTAAAATGGTAATTTACTTATAAGGATAAAATCCCTCAAAAGAAATATTAAGTCGGTATAGCCTTCCATAATCTTGGTTAGAATCGAACCATAGTTCAAAGTGCTTGACCAACCCTAGATGGGGTGCTTTCAATTATCGGGGAATTCTAATTCAAGGTTTTGGGTTGAATTAACTTGGTTCACATCAAGGGTTTACTGCCACAGCAGGACTTGGTGTGACCAAGAGGAAAAGGTTGAGGAAATACAAAATAAAAGGATTTGAGGATTGGGGAGTCCACTCAGCGGATCAAGGAGCTGCGATTTAATGCAGTTGGCATTTGGAATGCCTACCTAAAACCCTTCAAGTTTCTTGACCAACCCTAGTTAGGGTAATGCGAAGGGAAATATGGATCCTTACCACTAGAATATTTAGGCAACAAAATATTCCAAAGTCAATGGTGAGGGATATTGGATTTCGACAAAATAGTGGGAGACTAATAAGTATTAATTTATTTATTTGTCTCAGTTTTGTAATAAAGTACTAAAACTTTTCTCATATTAATTTGTAGAAATGGAAAGAAAATTACTTCAAACATATCATTACAAACCATACTTGAGAAGGAAAACCTTCTCACTGGAACCAATTTCCAAGAGTGGCAGATGCGTTTACGCGTCATCCTTCGCCACGAAAGGAAATTGTATGTGCTGGAAGATCCTATTCCAGTTGTGCCTGGAAAGGAGGCCAGTGATGAGGAACTATCTCTCTATATGAAACACATGGATGATGCCATAGATGTCCAGTGTTTCATGCTATCGGCCATGTCTAATGAGCTCTTGAAGCAACATGAAAACATGGACGCGTATAACATGATGTCTCACCTTAAGGATCTCTACCAAGAGAAGGAAAGACAGGAGAGGTATGAGATCTCCAATGCTTTGTTTATAACTAATCTTGGAGTGTCTGTGCCAGCTGGGCCTCATGTAGTCAAGATTTTTGTCTACATTGAATGCCTGGACATCTTAGGGATTAAATTCCCAGATGAGTTACGTACAGATCTCATCCTATCATCACTGGCCAAGACCTTCTCTATCTTTATTGTAAACTACAACATGAGAAACAATGAGAAGAGTCTATCAGAACTTATGACCTTGATTCTCCAGGTAGATAAGGACATGAGACATGACAAACCCACAGTCCTTATGGTGAATAGGAAAAGGAAGGACACGACAAAGGGGCCAAATACTTATAAATGGTCTGAAGCCCCCGAGCGCCGTCCCTCCAAGAAGGAGAAGATCCAGAGGCAGGGAAAGGAATGGGAGGCGGTGTGTTTTTCATGTGGCAAGCAAGGCCACTGGAATAGGAACTGCACCCAAAAGCGTGGGGATGCTAAAGGTGCGTTTGTTATTGAGTGTAATCTTTCTATTTCTACACATTGGGTATTATATATAGCTTGTGAGGATCACATCTGTATTCAAACATAGGAACCAAGTAGATTTAGAAATATTTCTAGAGGAGAGGTGGATCTTCGAGCTACCAATGGGGAAAGGCTGGCTACATTGGCTATTGGTGATTAACACCTCTCATTGCCGACTGAGATGATTTTGGTTTTTCATAACTGTTATTATGTTCTTAGTGTTACCAAGAACATAATTTCTATATCTTGTTTGGATATGGATGGATTTATTTTCAAGTTTGGAAATAAGGGTTGTCTCTTTTATAAGAACAATGTATGTTATGGTATGGAACATTTAAATAATGGTTTGTATGTATTAAATTACAAAAACCAAGTGTTGTCAATAGATAACAAAACAAACTCACATGACTCATACATCACCTAGTTGTGGCATCACCGTCTCAGTCATGTAAACGAGAAGCGCTTGACAAAGCTCTGCCAAGATGGCTCTTTAGACTCTACTGAGCTAAAACCACTTGATAGATGTCACGCTTGTTTACAAGGAAAAATGACCAAGCCGACTTTTGGTGGACATGGTGAAAGGGCCATAGAGCTTCTAGGATTGGTATACACGGTTGTGTGTGGACCATTTCCAGTAGAAGATAGAGGTGGATATTCTTAATTCATTACTTTTACTGACGATTTCAGTAGATATGACTATGTATAATTAATGAGGTATAAGTCAGAGTCCTTAGATAAATTTAAGTAATTTAAGAATGAAGTAGAGAATCATCTTTTTAAAAAGATAAAGAAACTTCGATCGGATCAAGGTGGGGAATATCTGAACCAAGAGTTCATCGATATTCTACGGGAGTCTGGGATTCTATCTTAGCTCAATCCTCCTTATACACCACAGTGGAATGGTGTTAGTGAAAGGAGGAACCACACCTTGTTGGACATGGTGAGGTCGATGATGATTCATGCGGATCCTCCATTATCCTTTTGGGGATATGCATTACAAACTGCAGCATACACATTAAACCGAGTACCAACTAAGGCGGAAAATGGAATTCCCTCTGAGCTATGGAATGGAAAGAAACCCATTTTTTCGCACACACGTGTATGGGGATGTGAGGAATTTATTAAGGCCTTCTCAGGAAACAAAATAGCACCCCGAGGCACAAGGTGTATCTTTATAGTATATCCCAAGGAAACGAAAGGATATTACCTATATAACCCTTCAGACAAGAAAGTGACTTTCGCCAGACATTCCGTCTTTCTTGAGAGGGAGAACATCCTCAAAAAGGATAGTGGGAGCAAGATTGACTTCGACGAAGTTGATGCTCAAGATACACAAGAGTTGGTATAGGAAAAAGTTCCATAGGTCCCTATGGAAGAGGTTCCAGAAACACAATTACTACATAGGAGCTCAAGAGAGGTAAGGGAACCAGAGATATTTGGTTTCCTAGTCACCAAGGATGGTGAATCATTATTGTTGGAAAATGATGAACCTCTCTCCTACAAGGAAGTAGTAGAAATCTTAGAAGCTACAAGATGGCTAGAAGCTATGAAATATGAGACAGATTCCATGTATCATAACCAAGTTTGGGTTCTAGTTGATGATCCAGTTGATGTAAATCCTTTTAGATGCAAATGGGTATTCAAGAGAAAACTAGACATGGAAGGTCAAGTTAGCACCTATAAAGCAAGGCTAGTGGATAAAGGATTCAAACAGCGTCAAGGAATTGACTATGATGAAGCCTTCTCACCAGTTTGCATGTTTAAATCCATAAGAATCATACTTTCCATAACAACTTACCATGACTACGAGATTTGGAAAATGGATTTCAAAATAGCATTCCTTAACTGGAACCTTCAGGAATATGTCTATATGACACAACCAGAAGGGTTTGTGACACCAGGTGAAGCCAAACGGGTTTGCAAGTTGCAGAAATCCATTTATGGATTAAATAAAGCATCCAGGTCATGGAAAATTCGATTTGATGAAGCCATAAAGGAATTTGGGTTCATTAAGAATGAATGTGAGCCATGTGTTTATAATCAGTTTAATGGGAATGTGATTGTTATCCTAGTAGTATATGTTGATGACATATTTCTTATTGGAAACGATGTACCAGTCTTACAGTCAGTTAAGGACTGGTTAACAAGTGTTTATCCATGAAGGAATTGGGTGAATCAGCCTATATTCTAGGGATCAAGATCATTCGTGATAGATCCAAGAGGCTGCTTGGAATAAGTCAGGGTACATACATTGACCAGATACTAAAGATATTTAGTATAGAACAATCCAAGAGGGGATTGGTTCCAGTGTCACATGGCCTACATCTTTCTAAGAAAATGTGTCATCAGACACAACAATATAAAGATAGAATGAGTAAGATCCCATACGCTTAGGCTATAGGATCCATCATGTATGCCATGTTATATACCAGGCTTGATGTTGCCTATGCATTAAGCATGGTAGGTAGATATCAAGAAGATCCAGGAGAACAACATTGGACTGCTGTTAAGACCATACTTAAGTATCTGAGAAGAACTAAGGATATGTTCCTAGTGTATGGAGGAGATGAGGAGCTTGTCATCAGAGGGTATGCTGATGATGGTTTTCAGACAGATCAGAACGATCTGAAGTCGCAATCTGGATATGTTTTCTGTCTCAATGGAGGAGCTGTGAACTGAAAGAGTTCAAAGTAGCCAGTTGTCACCGATTCTACAATGGAGTCCAAATATATAGCGGCTTCTGATGCAGCCAAGGAAGCCATCTGGATTCAAAACTTTGTCCAGGAGCTTGATGTAGTGCCTAACAGTAAAGATCCTATCACGTTGTATTGTGATAATACTGCAGCGGTGGCTCTTGAAAAAGAACCAAGGTCACATCAACGGACAAAGCACATACTTCAGAAGTATCACCTCTTGAGGGATTTATATCAGAGGGGTGAAGTTTTAGTGAACAGAGTGTCCACAGAAGAGAACGTGGCAGACCCCATGACTAAAGTCCTATATCAGTAGAAGCATGAATATCATGTGAGATCTATCAGGTTAAAGGTTGTTAACAGTTGGCTCTAGTTCAAGTGGGAGTCTGTTGGATTTGGTGGCCTAAAACCAACTACTTTTTACTTTATTCATTAATAAATACCTTATCACATCTTGATTGTTCTTCTGCGTGACAATGCATGTGATAATGTCCTAAGGACAACTGTTGCATTAAAGGGTCATAGAGGATCCCTACTATGATGAGAATCCGAAAGTTCCATAACACTATTCTTTAATATATGTTCTATGGCCGAATGATGTTATTTAAGGGACAAAAATAATACAGGCCATTAGGAATGAGGACTCATAAAACTTTGAGGCGCCTTCTCATGGTGTGCGCTCTTGGTAATATTCAGGAGGATATTATGAGAATGAGACCCGCCAGTAGGAAATCCACATTTCATAGTGTCATTGGATGTTCCTATCTGCAAACGTGTGTATTGGTCCTTAGACTTTAATATTATTATTAATGGGTATTACAACTTGCGCACATAGATGTATTGACGAAAAATGTGACGATGCACTGTTCACAGCGAGGTAGGATACGTTGGGTGCATCATGAGTAATACCACTTTAATAGATAATGTGAGAAAGGATTTGTCCCTTCTGTTCCATAACAGAAGTAGATATCTCATGCCCTTTGATGGAATTAATATAGCCTAAGTAAATCCATGGACATGGTATGGAATGGGAAAGTTCAATTTCAGAAAGTCAAAGAAAGAATAATCAAGCACATGGGTTGATGGCACTATCATGCAACCCTCTTGATTATAGATATCAAGACAAAGGGATTATATTACATGGTAAGTGTTCATATTAGGTGACACGTCAATGCGGCGTCAACTTCTTTCTCTTGGGTGCCTTGACCCGTTGCTAGATAGTAATCTTGGACTTTAGGCAAGCCCACCTAATGCCAATGAGAAAGAGTCCTAAAGGGTCACACACTAAGTGTGTCCATGTATCTCAGTTAAATATTAATTTAACAAGTTGAATAAAGATTATTCCCGACTGTGGTTTAATAATTATTTAAGGATCCCTGATCACATTTATTTCGATACTAGTTATTCGAGAGAATATATCATGGGTGAAATAATATATATTTATTAGTGAGTAATTCAGTTTCATTTATTTAACAAATAAATATACATTACTCAAGGTATAATAAATGTGGTGGAGGAAATAAAGAAAAATGTAAAATAAAAGTACATGCCATGTATATTGAATATACACGCCGTGTAGTTTTATGGAAAATGAGTACACGCCGTGTATTAATGATTACACGCCGTGTAGTTTTTCCAGTCGAGATTTTGAGGAAATAATATCATTTTATTAAATGATATTTATTATAATCAGCATGGGCGCATGTCAAGGAATTAATCATTCGACATGGGGGTTTTTAATGAGAGTTAATGAAATAAATAAAGCACGTAACACATTTATTTATTGTCATAATGAAACGTGCCTGTCATGGGGTGTGGCAAAAACAAATATAACCTAAGTTAAAATATATTATAGTGGGTTACCTAGGTTGTCTCTAGAGAGGAGTTCTCAACAATAATGTTTGTCACTTAAAATAAGAGAAAGAAGTGATGTTGTTTTTGAAATTGTTTGATTTGGAAAATACAAGAAAGAAACTAAATAAAGTAAAGTAATTAAGTGAAAGTTTTAAATTTTTTTGACAAATTATGTGATTTAAATTAGTGATATGAAATGGTGATCAGGTTAGGGTCGGTTTTCCAATTGTAATTCTGTCATAGTTCATTTTACGCAATTCTCTTATGCTAAATCGTTAAGAGTGAGAATCCACAATCATTTATTCTCACTCCCTTGTTCAATTAAAAATGTGAGAATAAACCTTATTAAAATCTTATGTTGGTCTACTCTCCTTCCAATGTGTAATAGAGTTGTAGAAAATACCCCCAATTATCTTAGACAATTCCCATCGGGTCTTGTTTATCCCAAGTAATCAAGAACATTCACTACTCCTCACACACGTACCAGTGATCACCGAGTACTCCACCACTAAGTTCTGGTATATTCCATCATTTATAAAACATAAACTAGTGGAGGGAGATATTTATCATTGACCAAATATAAATGAACAACAAAATCTAAAATCATATACAATCGTACATGATAATAAAAACTGTTATAAGAAATCGAAACTGATTCACAGAAGAGAAAAGAGGATTTTAAAACATTAATAGAAGGAACTCATGAAATAAAACATGGAAAACCTCTTCTTCCCTAATCACACATAAGTTTACCCCACCATGTTAAGGGTAATTGTGACTAAGGGGAAATAAGAACACATTACAATACTAAGAAGTGTAAAACAAAGAAAAGAAAGAACATAAATTTGATCCTCCAGAATCTATCCTCCAGAAATTTGCCTCTGTTATGCCCACCAGACGGTTGAAAATCACTGAGGTCCCTTCTTATATAATGTTGAAAATGAAGTTGGATATATTCCCTCAAAATTTTAGAGTCATTGGATAGGTGTAAAGAATGATATGGCTGAATCAATGGATATTACTTTTCTGGCCGCCAAAAACTGTTTCACCCACTCCACTTGGATGTACCAAAAATATGCCTTGATGAGGTTTATATTTTATAAAATTTATTTTAAACTGTCCTTTGGATGTCCTCTATCAACAAATGCTAGAATAACCTCATTATAAGGTCGGATGAAGGAGATATTCTATATTTAATTCAGTGGGGTCCATTCTACCTGCCAAACTAATTTCTCAATTTGATTGATTTTTCTATACCATTGGGTTTCAAATTGGGTCTTGGTTCAGAAGAAAAATTTGAAGCCCACAAGCATAGGAAACCTAAAAAAGGATTATATTCAATTAGACCAATATTTTAAAAGTTATGCCTGAAAAAACAGAAGCTATATAAAACTGTCAATTTTACAGAATTACCCCACTTTCACATTTAAGCCCAAAATACACCAAAAACACATAAATGATGAAAATACACTCAAATTGAATAATTTATAGGGATTAAATCATTGAAAACATATTAATAATATTGAAAATATTAACTCTATCACATAACTCTATAACCTCAAACCCGATTATAAATATCCTCACAACCCCAACACTTTTCCATCAATCGTTGTGCATAACAATTCTAGAGAATTCTTTCAAGACTGAAAGAACTACTTCCTCCAAGAACGCTCTCAAGGACAAGAGAGATCCTCCTCCATCGGATCAAGGAAATCTAAGGTGGAAATCTCAAGCGAATGTTCTTCCGTGCTAGAACCCGAAGATCCCTTCGGCGACGTCCAAAGATACGTGGAGCACGTGTGGATCACCACTTGAGGAATCCTACACTTGTATTCTATAACGCAACGATGGATCACATCAGATCATGACCGGAGACATCAACGAAGAAATAATTCCACCAAGGTAATTCTTGTGAATTAATTAAATTAATTATAACCAACATATGATGATCCTATATCTATGGTTCCGGGACTCCCTCTTTTGTTTTTCATTCTTCATTCTATTCTGAAGATTTGGCATTTTACATCATGACGAATCTTGGATTGATTGTTGTTAACGCTAAAAATTAAATTTGGGCACTCCCACCAATGCACTTCCACTACGCCTATAACCTATATATAGGAGACTCAAGAGACTTATGAGCCTTCTTCTCTCTTTCTTTTCAGTTTTATTTAACCATGTTTTTACTTAGTTTATACTTTATGTTTATGTGTGACTTGGTTTCTAATTGATTTTCCATTTCTATATTATATGAGTGTTTCTTAAAAAATATAGTATAATTTCATAATTCATATTTATATAGAAAGTTCATGGGTACCCTATAAAGGTGAGTAAAGTAGATAAAGGGGAATCTTACTTACTAACATATGTATATGTCTAACTATTTCTATGTAGATTTTGGTAGATGTGAGGTAGAAGAGAAAGTTGAAACTATGTTAATCACCTTAGGAATATCACTTTTGAACATATCGAGGGAAGTTTAAAGGAGTGACACCCTATACAAGTGTGATTAAAACCACACCAGTAAGGTCCTGAAAAACCCAATATGTGGGATATAGTGGAAATACAAACCATGGAACTCAAAAATTATTTCTCTTAGCAAGGATAGTTAGGAAACCTTACAAGGATTTTAAATCTCATTAGGGAGGTCTAGATACTTACTCTTGATAGTATCCATGGGTAGTTAGTGATTTTTACTCATGAAAATTTCATGAATAGTAGGTTGACATGGGTGATTTTTTTTGATTTCCATCCTCACTTTTAACTGATTTTATACTCTAGTGAAGGTGGATCACTTGGTGTTCAACTCATGGTTAATATATTTTATTCTTTATTATCCATCTATAATTTTCACTTTTTATCACACCACCATTTTTATCATTTTGATTATTACATCCAACCATTGACATTAGCAAATAACTCCAGTCCCTATGGAGAGAAATGACCTAGTTACTCAATGGTATTTTGTTGCGATGACCCTATGCACTTGTAGGGGAATATGTAGATAGCACTATAAATTCACATCAAGAAATTTTAGCATAATTTTTAAGGATAGGTTGGTTTTGTTAGTGATTTGGGGGGAAACATAAAAATAGTATAAATTTGAAACCAAAACAAAAATCAAAAAACAAAAATTATTTAAAACACATAAGAACTATATTGTCATATACTTTCAACTCCCTTATTGATAGTGGAAATTTATTATATATTGTTTCATCAGACTCAGCCAAAATTGTAATTCACTGAATTTTTTTTTATAGGAAACATGAATATACTTGAGTGGAGTGATAAAAAGGAACTTCCATTTGATATTTTTGGGTATACTGGATTCCTATTCTGGTTATGTACAAGATTAAGGTAAAGGTTGTAACATCTCGCATTTTGGACTAGGTGAAAATTTCTAAGTGTTTTTGAACTTTTCATTTGGTGGGTGAGTTAAATATTAAATTGAGATTCATAACATAATTACAAGAATTGGATCACTTGAAATTTATTTTTTTGATGATGTTTAAGTCTCAAGATGTTTCCCAAGAATTCAAATGAGTTTTTGATGTGTCAGACTCTGAAAACTCAGTTTCGAGAGGAAAAAATTATAGGTGCATGATTAGCACATGGTTAGTTTAACCATGTGGATCAACTGTGCGAACCATTTTTTTAAGGGGCACAATTTTTTAAACCGTTTATCCTCCCATGGGTAACTATGAACCTTGTTTCTAGTGTGCATAGGTGACCCACACAGGTTACACATGGTTTCACAAACCATGCACCTAGCCCACACCCTTAGTGTTACTTAACCAGTAGCTATGCATGGTTAAGTTCATGGTTTGTTTGACCGTGCTACCAAACCGTGTGGGGTATAGCTCTTGGATAGTAAGGGATGCACAATTGACACATGATTATCCAAACTGTATAACCTGACCATGCACCTCTTTAAAAAGGAAAAAATTTCCATTTTCCCCTCCACCCTTAAATGGGTTTCACTCTATTTCTCCTCCATTTAATGCCTAGTAAGTTACCCACATGCCTATCCCTCCCTCTCCCCCTCCTTGGTGGATCTACCCCATTTCATGTCTGAATCAAACACTGTCGGGTGCGTTGAAACCATATCTCTAAGTCTATGAATCCTCATGCTTCTATTTTTCAATTTTCTCACCATATGGAATGATAAATCCATGTGAGATATTTTCCCCTATTTTCAAGGTGTTTGACGATTCTTTCATTTTATTCCGTTCTATCTTGGATCAAAGCTCAATATTGGATGAGTGGACCATCCTAAGAACAAGGTAGGTGGTATATATGCTTTTCCCTTAAAGTTGCATTGTTTATGTGATATAGTCATTTTATTGCATGACTTACTTTCTAGGTGTTTATTCTAAAATATGAAATTCTTCAAATTAAATTCCTAGACCACCTTTTGATGTGTTTTAGACCCCCCTTGATATGGTTGGATGTTATGAACTCAACCCAAACCACCCCTTTAGGGTGGGTTCACATAATTCTTCATAAAAGTTTTTGTTATCTGCCTTATGACTAGACCACCCTTAGGGTGTGTTAATTTAAAGTTTATGAATATAATGATTTTATTAAGATTTGAATCACCTTCTAGATGTGTAAAATTATTATTCTTGGATGAGATGTTTAAATTTAATCAAATGAATTGTTTGATGGAAATGTCATATTTTCTAATAAAACCACCCTTTTGGGTGAATTGTCTTATAAATCAAAAATCATATTGATTGATGATGTGAATAGTGATTTATATAATTGGAATGGGTGCTTACCATGGATTTCATAGTTATTGTTAAATGGAATAGACCTCTTGTGACTTATAAGATAAAATGTCCTAGTGATATAAATTGAATTTATTATGGCATGAATGGTCTTATGATCTGTATTTAAAATGTTAAAGTGGATTATACTAAAAAGGATCCACTATGACTTGATTGATGTTAGTTTCCTCTCTATGAAACTTTAGGCTAAGGGATCATAGGGAAAGTGGGATTACCTTACATTTTTATTATGACTGGAGGGACCTTAGTTATGGTCATTGAGTATGACGTATCACACCCCCAAGTCAAGGATGTTGGGCATGGAGTCTTACATCGCTTGGGATGTTGGGCATGGCATCTCATGCCCCATTTATTAGGATGTTGATCATGATAATTACATCCAAGATCAGGATGATGAATGTGACTTTCGTATCCCATTTCATACATTTGGGCTTATGAACTATGAATTATAAGAACCTACATCACTATATTATTATTATTATTATTATTATTATTATTTTTAATATATACTATTGGATATGATGTCCTTAATCCTTCATTGAGCTATTATAGGAATGAAATCCCTTATAGAGTATGACACTCTTAGGATTATATAAGGACGCCTGAGTTATGCCTCAATTCTTGACTAGTACGACATATCTATATATATGACTATATACGCTTGCATTTATAGAGTACATATATATAAATAATCACTTATGTATGATTACAAACACACATATAGGGTGACATGTTCAGAGATATCCTAGCTTAGGCCAAAGTAGGTATAGTCGGCCAGGTGTCCATGAGGAACCTGAGCCCGACTTGTTTACAATTATTATTACAAAACTAATTTATTTTGATATATCTACACACTTCTTAATTTTATATTCCTAGAATATATTATGAATTAGACACCATTGGTGGTGTCTTAATGAGTATATCTCACACCCTATTTAGGCCGCCATTGCACTAGGGTACTAGAACAGACCTCATGATTGCAAGATTAGGTTTATAGATTGTTCTTGCTTGGTGATATCCTTCTAGGCTAGGATAGTGTGGGAGTAGAGGATCGAGATAGTGCTTGTGATTCTATATGATATAGTTACATAGCCTTTTATTTGTTTCTTTACCTATTCTATGTATGAATCACCTGTTGCATGTCTACTATTGTACATTGTAGCATGCTCATGCATGATTATCTATTCATTTGTTATTGATTTTCAGTTTTCACTATATTCCATTTCCTTTATTTATTATTTATTCCACTATATTTATTTTTGATCCAGAGGGTATAGTCTCCCCACTTTACCTCCTTTACACTCTCGCTTCTAGTTGATAGCCTCTAGTATATGGGGAGGTGTGCTTAAGTCCCAGTGACCGACTAGATCAGGGCACAATTTTAGTGGAACCCGAGTCAGGATGCTACAAATGGTATTAGAGGTTTCTTTTCCTCTTGGGTATTATTATTTTGTGATGGTATATAGGAGACTAAGAATTTGTAGGCACTTGATAAATAACTTGTTTTTGGGTCCGTCCAACCCACGCATGTGGGAAATATCAAGTGGCTAGGGAGTGGGATTGTTGTTTTTGATGCTATTATTATAGTGATAATTATTTCACCTTGAGTGACTATTGTACTTACACTTGTTATTGATTTATGTATTTTATGAATTATACCCTTATCCTAATGTGGAAAGGAGGTATTGTTACATGAATCATTCTAGGCATATAGATATTTACATGCCATGCCACGTAGGTTGCATTGTAGATTGCATGTTATTGTTATATAGCATACTTGTTTGTAATCCATGCTTCAATGATTATGTGCCTTAATTATTTGTATGCCATTTTTGGGTGATTTCTACCATGATTTTCCTACATTTATTTCTTTTGATAGAATTACTAGTGATAATTATGATATAAGTTTGATTAAATTAAGTGTCTGTATCAACCTAAATGGTGTTTTACCGCATAACATGATTGTGGAATTCTATTTAATTGATCAATTATTTTGTTTTTAAGACATGAACCATTGGTTTCATTTATTAAAATGGTGATAGTTACAATTAAATGGATGTAAGATTTTCAATTTATCAAGAGTATGTGCCCTTGTAAATTGGGAATGGTAACCCATATAATTGAACTATCATATATGGGTTTATAATATTTTGAGAGTAAGAGTTCTAATGTGGTTTCAGTTACATGAATTCAAATTGTAAATTATAAAGGCATGTACCTTTATAATTTGGGAATGGTGATTCATCTAATTGGACCATTATGCAGAATAAGAAATTTTGAATCTTAAATTATAAATGAATGGTTAATGAATGAACCTAGTTGGTACCTTAAATGGTAAAGAAGTTAAATTTTTTTGAAAAATTTAAACCAGTACTTATTAATTTCAATTAAATGTGATATAAACTACAATTTATAAATTATTATACATTTATAATTTAGGCATGACAATCCATATAGATGAATCCTTAAATGAACAACCAGACCCAAGTAGGTCAATTGGGGCATATTGCTGATGAGATAACTGGACTCAAACTAAGTAGGCTAGCCTTGATATAATATGATTATATGATAAACCCATTAAGGGTTCCATAAAAGTCTTAAAAAAATAGCGGGACCCTAATAGGTTGCCTTTAACTTTTTATATACTTTAGTACATAACCCCATGGGGGTATGATTATGTTAACAAAATGGTTATTTAAAGTGTTTGAAGCTGCATACATAGTGTTACATATAAATGTATGGTGTCATCTTACTTGACCATTTTCTATAATTAATAAAAGCCTTGTTATTATCTTTTGATCTTTATTATTATGAGGCGTTGGTTAATTAAAATTCCAATTACAAACTAAAGATTGTTTTATTATTTAGATTTAAAATTGATATTTTCTTTAACTGATCCATTTGTGAAAACTCTTCAATAAAATAAATGACAAAAAAGGAAATTATAAGATAAATGTCCTGAAATGGTGTGTGGTATAAAATAAATAAAGTTCTTAGTATAGTTTTTTTAAAAACGGGTACTTGACATCCTTTGTATGTTATTTGTTTAAATGACGAATTAAATTTGTTTAAATGACTTAAAATAAATAATTGTATTAACATTTATATTATGAAACCTTGGGTAAGTATTATGTCTAAAATTACTTTGAGTTGGAATGTGTGTGTTTCCCATAGGCCATAATTACCTTCTTATCTGTTGTGCTTAAACCTAAAGGTTAGGTAGTAAGGCTTAGTAATATTTTATGGTGTGACCTTGTTTAGGGTCGATGACTTGTGTATGTAAGAAGATATCCCAATTATGTTAGTTTCTTATGACCTTAAATCATTGATAAATGCTTCCTTTCAGTTTTCATACGATAGGTATCATTTGGACGCCATTTTTCTAGAGTAGGACTCTTATTAATAAAGTGACACCCTGAGTAAATAGACAATCATTGAATTTTTTTTGCCTTGATAAAGGTAGAAGCATCATGAAATACTCTATTTTACTAGGTTAGACATACCTTGGGCATGATCATCCACTTATTAGGTCACACGACCTTCCTCTTCTTTTAGTTGTCTATCACACGCCTAGAATGCACAACCCCAAATACATTGTTTTTTTTGTCATAGTGGAATGCGTTGTTATGCATGGTGCCTGTCAAGTTAAAATTGACGTGTTAACTCTTTTTTTATTCAAGTGAAAAGGTTTTGAAATACCTTAAATCATATGTTACCCGATTTCTTGGGTAAGGGTCATGGGTTCTTGAAAGCTATGTTTATGGGTCATCTTAGGAGTAGAGTGACTTGGGAATTATGAGATCATTATGACAGTTATACCTTGAGCAGGATGTTAGAAGTTCAGTTTTAATGGTATTTTGAGATGATGTTATATAAAGGATCTTGTTCTATGTCATGGTCAATCCAGATTAGTTTTTTCTTTTACTCCTGATGCTGATGATGCATGTGGACTTGACTCAGAGGAGTGTCATGTGTACATATAAAAGTAAATCTGACCTAGTGCTCTTATGAGTGACTCATTTTCCTCTATTATTGTAATATACTTGATAAAATCATTTTCAACATGTCTAGGAACCCAATTTAGTAGTGATGGAATGTGAATCATCATATTTTTTCTATTGTGAGTAACGTGATGACTAGGACACTCCTAAGGTGAGGAGTGTTATGTTGGTTGTGAAAAATATGTACTTCTGAGTAGAAGGAATATGATCATAAGAGACCATTAAAAAGTGGTCATAATGGTCTTAAATACTTAATGGAACTTGTGGATACCTATTTTCAAGGTGAGATCCAAGGTAGCTCCCACCTTAATGAGACTAACATGACAAGTAGTGTGGTCAGCTTGGACTTGGTGATGAAAGGCCAACAGAAGTGTGAGTTAGGTATAGAACTTGGTGGTGTGGGATGTACACTCACTTCATAGGGTAGGTTTGGTACATGCTAGTTTCAAGGGGTACTGTTTGTATAACCGTTCAGTGAGTGGATGAGTAAGACCTGAGGAATGATGGTTTCCTCTTAGCACTTTTGGGAATAACGACCCAGAGTTTGAGTAAATTCAAGAGAGCGCTCATAGTACGAGCTATCCTAGAGTTAATTTGGAAATCATGATATGGTTAAACCATGTTTGAACCTGGACACTCATGGTCAGGAAACACGGTGTTAGGTGTTGTCTAAGGCTATTATAGTCTGTTTTAAATTTGAGCATGGATCGAAAGGACCAATACACGCTTTTGGTGACATATTAGTGTACTCATGGTTTAGTGACAAGAATGAACCCTATCTTGACTTCGAACTAAGTACACTGAGAGACCATCAGTTATACTTCGAGCTAAAACAAATCAAATTCCATTTTCTATTTTGATAGATGAACTCCTTAGGAGTGCACTCAAGGAGCAGTTTAAAGGAATCCTTATGGTGTGGATGCCACCATAGGTGGTTGGAAGATAACCCTCTTGCGAGAAGTATTAGGAAAATATTGGAGTAGTTGTTAGATGGTTATATTGGAACTCATATTCCATTTGATAAAAAGAACTATGGATGGTTTGTTTAGGAGGATGCACTGAAATTTGGTTACATGATTTGGTGAATGTGCTCAGTGTGATCTTGAGATGCCTTCACTTAAAGGCATTGGGATCTATCATTTGAAAGGTTCCGAATGCCCAAGACAATAATTTTTTAGAATAATTGGCTTAAGGTGGTTTTACTATAGATCTTTCAAAAAGAGTTATATAGTCATTGTAGATCCGTTTTGTGCACGTTCTGGGTTTAGGCAGGTGCCGGGAAAGGGCCGTCTGGGTCTTTCAATGAAATACAGGGAAACCAGTTTCTTCTGGGTCAATAAGAATTGAATTTTGAGATCAGAATGAGGTTTAGGAGTAGTGTATTTTCCCATAATTAAAAGTATCATTTTGAGAAACATATTGGGAATGTCGTTATAATTCTATGGATGTGATTCAATAGGAAATTCTAACAATTTTGGTGTCATGGATCGGAATTGGTCGTTCAAAGGTTAAGACCTAAGGTGGGGAGGGCCTTAGGCCACTTGATAATATAGATGAAAATGTGATCATTTCTTTGGTTATAGGGGATCAGGTATGATCTTTCTGGTTATTTCATATTTGGTTTTGGGCATTGGCCTGAGTTTTTGTGGTTTTACACGCCATGTGATTAAAGTGACTCTTGAAGGTGCATTGGGAGTCTGAGATGCAATGTATCCATTTGAGTGGAAATTATTAACCCTGGTAGGTCAGGTTATGTTTACTATATTCCCCAAGGATTATTGGGTATGATAGGTTCTAAGGCGGGGATATTGTAACATCCCTAATTTTGGACTAGGTTGAAATTTAGAAGTGTTTTTGAACTTTTCATTTGGAAGGTGATTCAATTCTTAAATTGAGCTTCAAAAAATAATTCTAAGAATTAGATCCCTTAAAAGTGATAGTTTTGGATGATTTTTAAGTCTCGAGAGGTGTACTGAGTGTTTGGATGAGTTTTGGATGCATCAAACTCTGAAAAATCAGTTTTGGGAGGAAACAAATATTGGTACACAGTTGGTGCATCGTTAATTTAACAATGCAGATCAAATGTGTGGCCCCTTTTCTTAAAGGGAACTATTTTATTAAACCTTTAAACCTATTAGGAGTAACTGTGTGCCTTGTTTCAAGTGTTCATAGGTGACCTGCATGGGCTGTGCATAGTTTACCCAAATTGTGTGCCTATCCTGCACCCTTAACCAGTAGCTATGCATGGTTAGGCACATGGTTTTTTTGACTGTGCATCCAAACCATACAAGGTGTATCTCTTGGACAGTAATAGATGAATGGTTGGTGCATAGTTAGCTAAACCATGTATTCTAAGCATGTAATTCTTTAAAAGGGGTCAAATTTACTATTTTCCCATCCACCCTTAAATGGGGTTCACCCCATTTCTCCTCTATTTCATACCCTGTAGGTCCCCCGCATGACTAGATACCCCTCTCATCCTCCTTGGTAGATCACATATATTTCTTATCTGAATCAAACACCATCTGGTGAATTGAAACCATATTGGTAAGTCTATGACTCCTTAGGCTTCTATTATTCATTTCTCTCACCATACATAATTCTAAATCCATGCAAGAATTGTTTCCTTATTTTCAGGGTGTTTGATGATACTTCTATTTTCTTATGTTCTAGATCAGATAAATGCCCAATATTGGATGATTGGACCATCCTAAGAATGAGGTAGGCGGTCTATATGATTTTCCCTTAAATTTGCATTGTTTATGTGATATATCCATTATACTGTGCACTAGACTTTCTGGGTGTCACTTCTAAATTGTTAAATGGTTCAAATTAAATTCCTAGAGTGCCTTGTGATGTGTTTTAAACCCCCTTGATATTATTGGAGGTCCACTACTTTAGGGTGGGTTCACATAATTTCTTATAAAAGTTTTCGTTGTATGCCTTATGAATAGACCACCCTTGGGGCGTGTTAATTTAAAGGATATGAATATAGAGATTTGATTGAGATTTTAATAACCTTTTTAATGTGTTAAATTATTCAACTTGGATGAGATACTTAAATTGAATCAAATGAATTGTTTGAGGAAAATTTTATGTTTTCTAATAAAACCACCTTTTGAGGTATGATGTATTATAAATCAAAAAGTAAATTGATTGATGATGTGCATAGTGATTTATATCATTGAAATGGATGTTTTCCATGGCATTCATAGTTATTTTTAAATGTAATAGACCTCTTGTGAATTATAAGATAAAATTCCCTAATGATATAATTTGAATTGTTTACAGTATGAATGGTCTTATGACCTATATTTAAAATGTTAAAGTGGATTATGCTAAAAAGGATCCATTATGCCTTGAGCAGTTCTTGTTGCCTCTTTATGAAACATTGGGCCAAGGGATTATAGGTAAAGTAGGATTACCTTACATTTTTTACTTTGAAAGGAGGGACCTTGGTTAGGGTTGTTGAGCATGACATCTCACACCCTCAGGTCAAGGATGTTGGTAATAACATATCACATAACTTGGGTTGTTGGGTATGGTGTATCATTCCCCCTCGATTAGGATATTGAGCATGATGGTCACATCCATGAGCAGGATGATGGGCACAACTTCCATATCCCGTTTCAGACATTTGGGATTATGAACTGTGAATTATAAGAACCTGCATCACACTGTTGTTATTATTATTATTATTAATAGATACCATTAACATGATTTCCTTAATCCTTCATTGATCTATTACTAGCATGAAATACCTTATAGAGTATGAACCTGTTATGATTATATAAAGACTCTTGAGTTATTCCCCTTGTCTTGATTGGTATGTCATATCTATATACATGGATATATATGCTTGTACATATAGAGTACATATATATAAATAAATACACACTTATATATGATCACACACACACACACACACATAAAAGGTGACATGTTCAGAGATATCCCAGCTTAGGCCGAAGCAAGTATAGTTAGCCAGGTGTCTTTGAGGAACCTGAGACTAACTTGTTTATAGTTTTTATTATAGAACTACCTTAGTTTGATATACCCACACACTAATTTATTTTATATTTACAGACTATATTATGCATTATACACCATTAGTAGTGTCCTACTGAGTATATCTAACACCGTATTTAGGCCTCCATTGCACTAGTGTACTCAAACAGACCTCATGATTATAGGATCGGGTTCATGTATTTTTCTTGCTTGCTGTTATACTTTTGGGCTAGGATGGAGTATGGGAGTAGAGGACCGAGCTAGTTCTTGTGATGTTATATGGGATAACTACTGAGTCTTTTATTTGTTTCTTTACCTATTATGCATATGTATCACCTGTCGTATGTCTACTGTTGTACATTGTATCATGTTCATGCATGATTATCTATTAATTTGTTATTTATTGTCTTTTGTCACTATATTTCGCCGCCTTTATTTATTATTTCTTTTATTTTATTTCTCACTGATCCAGAGGATATAGTCTCCCCACTGCACCTCCTTTTCACCCTCGCTACTAGTCAGTAGCCTCTGGCATATGGGGAGGTGTGCTTAAGGCCTAGTGTCTTACCAACTTAGGGTACTATTTTAGTGGCATCTTGGTTAGGACACCACAAAAGTAATCCCAAACCATTTAGGAATAAAAAAATGAGCTTGATTCTAGAATACAACATCAGATCCTATATCAAATTAGAGAAATTAAGAGGGACCAAACAAGGGAGAAACAGAACAAGAAGAAATGTCTCCTATTATCCAGACCAAAATCAAACAGTGGATTTCTATGAACATGGATCAAGAAATATAAATCCAAGAGCATTAAGGGAAAATTTGGATTCTTTCACAATAAAGGTAAGATGATAAATAGTAAAAAAAAGATATGGATAAACCTGTAGAGTATATACCACATCTAGATAAGGGTATCTATAAGGAAATATAATAATTGAAATCCAAAATATAAGTGGTAAGGGGATGTAGAGAATAAGAGGAATATTAATAGATCATTCCCACTCAAATACCACCCTCTGTAGACATTTAAAAAATCACACGTATAATGAAGTAGGTGGAGAAACTATTTTAATTTTCTAGAAATGGGGAAATCTAAGGGATAATAGCATAATATGACATTTAGGTTGCATCTATGAATCCTATAATAAATAAAGTAGTATTTTTCATCATGATCATTAGAATAGAAACCCATATTAGGTGGCTCCAATTGAGGAAGCCACATATACAAACCCACTAAGGATAGTTCATCCAAAAATCCTGGATGAAGAAATTAAAACACTAGTGTTGTTTTGGTGTAAACACAATAAAATTTAGTGTGTTTTTATTTATGTTTTTTATTTCATTTCAATTTTGATGATTAATATTTAACCTCATTGAGTGTATAACTTATATTTTGTGGGATGATAGAGAAATATGAAACATAGTGAAATGAAATAAAAACATATAGAATGAGAGGAACAACATGGTAGGGTAGTGTTCTACTATTCCTATAATCTCATTTTAATTTCATCAATCATTATTCATTATATCTACCGGATACTATGAATATTGAGTATAAAGTAGGCACCAAGTGAGGGGGTATTGAGTTTATGTTAGTGGTGTGTGTGATTAATCTTATATGATAAAATTATACACATCATTCTCTCTAAGAAAAATTTACCTTGAATACATTAACACCCATTGATAGTATTGGTTTAATGAATATTAACTAGATATATTTTAGGTAAATCAATATTGAGACATGTTTTCATTGAATTTTTGAACTCAAACATGGGTAATTTTTTTACTATGAAAAAATAACACCTCAAGGATCCAAATTAAATAATAATCTAATACATTTAAAATGGATTAAAATGAGCATTTGGGATTTGATTAGAAGTTTCTTAATATATCTTGTTACTAAGTGTGTGAGTAAAAAATCAAAATCCATTAATAAAATAAAAAAGTAAATATGAGATCCAGCTGATCTTACACTACTTTCATGAATTGGTTATACAAAATAACCCCATAGGATGCCTGTTATAAGAGATGATTTAGTTCCATATTATTTATACTTAATTAATAAGTTCTATATATATGAAATTTCATGAAAACAAAAAAAGGGTGTGTGGATAAGTTTTCAAGGGAGATGAAATGTGATGGGAATACCTAACTTAGATGAAGAAGGGGAAACTAACTTATAAAGTTATTCCATAATTTAAATCAAAGGATTATAAAATAGTTCATTGAATGAGGAACTTAAAGAGAGTGATTTTTGAAGGTATTTAAAATTAATATCTTGATTCAACTGATTTCTTGTCATTTTACCTTCACTAACCCAAGAATTGATTTTGAGATGAATTGAAAAAAGTGGTGATAATTTTTTATTGAGTATAATTACTTGAGGAAGTAATCAATTAAGTGTGAAGGAATGTGGTATGTATAAATTTTTCATTATTTTATTTTATTTTTTCAGAATTATTTTGATTTATTTTTTAGTAATTTCAATGGTCATGTTATAGTTTTTAGTATTTTAATAATATTTGAGAATAATTATCAAACTTGAATAAATATGAAAAAATTAAATGGATAATTGATGTTTTTTGAAATAATGTTTATGGATGACCATTTGATTATTTTTTATGTTAAATAGTTTAAGGGAATTAGTTTGGGAAATAATGAATAAATCAGTAAGATCTTATAGAATTTACTAGTGAGCTTAAGATTATTTTGGAAGGATAATGCATCATGCATTTGGGGTTGAGAATATGTCACCTATACAATATAGTTTTTTCTTATCAAACTTATAAGGTTCTTGTATACTAACGATAGATATGATAAACACTGAAAATATATCTATTTTAATGGAGTATGGAAAATAAATTTTGAGAAGGTGCTAGCATGTCAATGTAACCCCACATGCACACTTGAGAAGGTGTTACTGCCAACGCTATACCTAAAATCAAAAAAATATGTATTTAGAGTACCAATGTTAACTCAAACTCCAATTCACATTAAGAACTCAAGATAATGTATCCAATATTGTGATATTATGATTTTTGGGAAATCTGAGCATCACAGTAATAAAACCTATTTTAGGACAAAGTGTCATCTAGTCCAATACCAACATCATGCTAACCAAAAATAAATCCTTAAGACTCAATGAAACATAAATTATCAATCCAATGTTTCCTTAAAAAAAATATTATGATAGTTTTGGACACTCAAAACCACCACACTCCATATCCACTGAAACATTAAAGAATATACTCAAAGTTTCCATAAACATTTCATAAGGGAGAAATTAATTAGAATTTTTTTGTAAAACTAGGAAAATGTTGAAATGATCTCCATCATGGATAAAATTCACTTTCTATTTTGATAATGTTCAAGGCCCATAGGAACCAAGAATATTCTTCACACTAAAATTATCTAACTGAACCAGGAAAGTGATCAAACAAAATTCGACATTGAGGAAGATCAATGAGAGAGACTGGGAACTAAAACTCAGTCTTAAGGTGGAAGGAATCAAGCATCACACATGGAAGTGATCCATGATTCCAATTACACATGTCAATATTACATATAATTAGTTCCAAAATGGAGGGGGTGGGGATAATAAGAGTTTGAGGATATGGAACATGGGATCGGTCTAGAGAGATTGAGATAAAATGGGTTAGAGGAGGATTTTATCCCCACTAGAGGTGATTTCTAGGAGTGAACTAACATTGGATGCGTATTTATATATTTAAGGTAGTTAGTAAGGAGTATTAAGAGAGCCATTTATCCTTATTATCCCTTGGTTTTATGGTTTCATTTGATTATGATTAGTCTTGGGTGGTACTTTATATTTATATGGGAGTTGGATTTTAATCAATTTTAATTTCTTTATTTTCTATGAGTGTTTCTTAAATATTTACATATAATTTTATAATTATTATTTTGATGTAAATTATATGGGTACTTTATGAAGGTGAGTGAATTAGAGAAAGTGGAAGATCACATAATCACATGAGTATTAATACAACTGTTTCTAAGTAGAGTTTTATGAATGTGGGGTCAAAATTAAAGTTTAACCTACAGTAAAAGAATTATAATTATAATTTTTTAACTTGGTTAGGGTAGTGTAGAGGAGTGAAAAATTATACAAGTTTGATTTACAACCACACAAGTGAGGGTCAAAAAAACCCAAGATGAACACCCAGGTTAAGAGAGATAGTGGTAGCGGAAACCATGGAACTGAAAACTCATTATTCACACTGAGGAGAGTTAGGAAAGCTCATGAGTACCAATATTCTTATTAGGTAGGATATGATATTAACTTAAGGGATCATATTTTGGTATTTAGTGGTAGATTATCATGATATATTAATGAACAATATTATGGAATATGTTATTTGGGTTGATTTCCATCCACCCTTGTAAGTGATTTTCCACTCTAGTGAAGGTGAATTACTTGGTGTTCTGCCCTTAGTTAGGATATTTTATTCCTAATTTTCTATCCATCATTCACACTTTTCATCACACCACCCTTTTAACTAAAATTTTATAACATCTAACTATTAACACTAGTGAACCACTCTTGACCCTGTGAAGAGTTACTCATTAGTATAGTGCTTTGATGACCCTATGAACTTATAAGATAATGTGTAGGTATCACTATAAATTTTACATAAATAAAGAATATAGGGAGTGTCCTCATGGATTATATATACGAATTATACAATAGTTCTGGTAATAATTTTGTTCTTCACATTAACTAAAACTCTAAATTGAAGCTCATTTTACTTCCCATCTTTAATCAAGGTTATAATAGGAATTTATTTGAAGTAAATCCTTCACTAGAATCAGGAGATCTGTATAAGGAATAGAGGAGGGTCACTTTTTTCCTCTTAGTGATACTTATCAAACTTCTTAAAAAAAGGAGGTTCAAGTTCAATATATAAAAGTGATGTTTATTTATTTATAATTTATGAATTTTCAACTCAAATACATGGAAAACACAAAATGTTTTAAGGCCTTTACTTGATTTAGCTAACTTGGATAAGTGTTATCTATCCTCTTAGAAACCCAAAAATACCCACACTTAAAGAAATATTTTTCCTTATCATACCTAAAAACCCACCCCAATCAATTTCAAAATAAAAATCTAGGACACAAGGTATCACAATGAAACCTACAAAATTTCTAAATCCTCATTTTCGAGAAAAATCCATGCACCTGAAAAATATTTTTTCTTCATTTTTATAAAAATAAAAACTTTATAAATTCCAAATAAATAATTTCAATTTTACTAAACCATAATTATAAATCCAAAAAACACTTTTATAAGTAATAAAATTTTTAAATAACATCTTACAATCATTAAAGAACCTAAAAATTCCTAAAAAATATATTTCAATGTCAAAAAATATTTTTAAAACTTCTTTCTAAAAATATTAAAAAAACACTTTTTAAAACCTTTTATCATGAAATCAAAATGCATGATATATATCTTCAAACACTATGAATATGGTAAAATATATCCATTAAATATTAATAAATCCATATTAAAGGTATCATGGTTCACATTAAGAAATAAGTCTTAGGAAATTAAATTTTGAGACAAAGAACCCCTTACCTCAATTCCTACTTAGTTGAAATATGATCTAAAATATTATATAAAATAAGTAAAAATATTAATAAACCATTTAATAACATTTTATATATCTATAACCTTTTATAAAAACAATTTATAATTATTCTCTACTTTTATATTAGTTAGTTATTATCTATTTTCAATATTTGGTGTAAGTAATCTCGATCGTTATGAACTAGTTTTGTAAAAGAGGTGTTGTTATTCATTATTATAGAAAATATCATCATTCCTAGATAAAAAAGGTACTATAATTGATGATTTTTAATTATTTAAAAAGTTTTAATTTAATTTATAAGATATTTTTGGTTATTATCTTCATATATGAATTTGGTGATGAACATGTTTTGATGATTCCTATTGAATGAATGATGTTTTATTAAAATAAAGATTTAAATTTTTTATATTACCATTAAAAAAGCTCATTATTTATATATTTATATCATATATTACAAAAAATTAAATTCCTATAGTCATCCATGATATAAATTTATATAATTTTTCATGTAGGTGGTTAAACCAACCCAAACCAGAACATGCCATAATTAATGGATGATTATGAAGTAATTTAGTTGTAATATAATTATAAAATAATAATAATGATCTTATTTAGTGTTTATTAGTGTAATATATTATAATTTTAAATAATTATAAGAAGAATATAACTTTTACAAAGTTATTTCATAGTTTTAATAAATCATTTTTTTTCACTTAGTATGATCTTTTGGACAATTGAATTTAGAATGATTTTTTATTGCTCATTTTATTAAAAGGTTATCTAATTGGACATAAAAACCCTTAATAATTTCATAAAACATAATATTTATCACTAAAAACCATTATCATTACTAAAAATTTAAGTCATGGATGAAAATAAAATTAGAAATCCATCATTCCATGGTGATGACAGTTCAAACGTACACATGGACGATGATATCATTTTCCATAGAACAAGGAAAAGGAGTAATGTGATTTATTATTTTATAATCCAAAATATTCCATAAATATAATTCTTATATATATATATATATATTAAATACCTATTAGGGACAAACTTGTAATATGGTTAAGTAAAATGAACATGTTACTTTAATGAGGTTGTAGTCTGCACAACGCATGAATGCTAGTTTCATTTTTCTTAATAGAAAAGGTTAAGGTGGTTAATGCTTGTACAATCATTATTATAATATAAAAATATAATAATTATACATATGTTTTCATTTTAATATTGTGTAATGTAATTTTAAGAAGAATAAGTGTATATAAATAAATATAAATGAAAAAGGAGTAGTTATAAATTTATAACTCGCTTTTTAGATTATCTTGTTTGAAAAGAGGGTTATGCCTTTGAGGGATGGTATTTAGAGAATAATTGAACCTAATAAAGGGGTATAATAATTTTTAGAGGAGGTTTGGTATGATTTTGTATTGAACTAAGTGGGTTTTAGTATGAGGTAAAGTGAGGATAAAAGTTCCCCTTTAATAAGTGAAAAGGGATGACATTTTTGTACATACCAAAAAAAATTTAATAATAGGAAGTCATTATCATGGAAAGTATCTCTAAAATATTGTAATAATGGAGAGGGGAAGGTATAAGGTCGATTAAGGTCTTAAAAATCCACTCCCACACATTTTTTAAACATATTTGTAGTATTTCCCTCTTGGTTAAACCCTTTTTTACCCCTTTTGATTTTTAATGAGGTAACTAGTTTTTACCAAGGGTAACTTATCCTTTATGATCAATGTTAAAAATCACATGTTCCACAAGTAAATGATAAGTTTCAAAGGTAAATAATTCAAGGAAATGATAAGTGAATAATAAAGGGACTTGTGCGAGACCAGCCTGCACACCAGTGACACCACACAATCCCCAGATAAGCATGTCCTAGAGAACTGATCAGGTCACACGTGCATGGTGACCAGAACAAGGAACTTGTGCGAGACACCTCCTTCACCCAGGGTCCCGAAATTTCCTATAAATAGGACCCTAGAGATCCTCATTTGAACAACTAGAAAACATGGAGAAGCCTTGAAGTTCTGCTCACCCTAGTCTTCCTAGGCCTTTAGAAATTTTCAGGTAGAGTTATAAACCTTGAAAGAAGTGGGAATTAATAGGATAAGTATGATTAAAGTCACCTTATTGTTCTAAACATAGGATCACCTGCACAAACCACCTCCCTTAAAGCCAAGAAAACTAGGGAGAAGTCCCTTTATTAAGCCAAGGGCTTATGCCAGTTATCTAAATACACATGAGGATACCCTTAGATTATAGAGAAAGACCTCAATCAAGTGTTTTTGACTATTTTGTTCATCATCTAAGATCTCATCATCTTACCCATGTCTGTCCTGTATGATACCCCTTTTAGCTCGCTAAACCTTTACCTACACGAGCCACCTTTAGCTCACTCAGCCTTTACCTATGTGATCCTCCTTTGATCCCTATCTTCATGCCACCAATGTAAGGGAACATCCTTCCTTGGGAATCCCATATTATGGATACCAAATCAAATCCTCAACTAAATCCCCTAGACTTTCACAACCATGGTAAAAGACACACAAGTGTGTATCCCACTCAATTACGTATTCCTTTGGTAAGAGGTTTCTCGCACTTGTCCTACCTAATGGGTAGGGTTCTCAGGGTGTGTACAGTTATGCATACCCTCAATAACAAGGACCCAAACCTTGGGTGTAGTGCCAGGTACTTCCCTATCTTATACATGAGGGTTAGGGAGTTTCCCCCTTTTCAAATATTAGACACAAAGGAGGGCTTTATCCTCACCTTCTCATCTCTAAGACTGGGGACCCCCATTTCAAACAATGGGGGGGGGGATAACACTTTCTTTTCCCTTAATGGGGATTAGTGTCTTATCCTCATCTTTTCTATGGAACTGGGAATAAGGAATTCCTTCTAGATTAATCCACTGTACTTTCTTATGGGTCATAACCAAATGGGTAGTCAGATGTGACTATCCTAGTTATGAAACAAGGGAGGATATGGGCATATCAAATCCCTTTATTCTTCTCTCATAGTCCAGACATCATCCACCAGTAGATGAAGAAGATCGTGTGATTTTATAGATCTTTGACTTCCTCTTGTTTCTCACACTGAGAATGACTCACATGGTATTAGAGGCTAGTTATAGTCTCAACATATGCATGATTAGGTGCATGTATTGACAGAGAATCCATTTTTAGATCTTCCTATTGACTTTCCATAGTGGGCCTCCATAGGCGTGGGTCCTCAAAGCCATGTATCCAGCATTATGATCCTCCTATCTGGTATAATCCCCAACTATACTCAGTGCTCGGGAATCCTCCTATATGGTGTAATCCCTAATCATACCCACTCCATGGGAATCCTCCTAGGTTTAAGCCCCTAACCAAGCCCCCTAAATCACCATGAGTCGAGACAATCCTCATGGATCCAAATGAAAAAGGGAATAATATCTAATATAATCCCTATAACTATAGCACAACCCATCTCAAAGGGCCTCATCCCATATGAGAAAAAACTTCAGAGGGCCTCCATAGGCGTAGGTACTTAAAGCCATGAATCAATCTAAAAGGGCATTATCCCTTGTGAGACCAACCATCAAAGGGTCTTAATTGGTTTGATTCCTCACTATCTAACTACATGGGATTTCATTCCCATCCAAATGGGATACACATGAAGCCTCCCTGAGGTATAAAACCAACAACCCAAAATCAACCCTAATTTCCTCTGGGACACATTCTTAGTAGAGTTAAATCCAACCTTAGAGCCCACATCCCTTATAGTTCCTTTGGGACACTTTGGAATAAGTCCCACACCAGTCCTTTAATAGGCACATTTCACCTAGACATCATTGCTGCATGACATTAAACTTCATGGTTTGGTCCTCATCACATAACCTTAAAAGGTATGATGTGTCCTGTTAAATGGAATCAAACTAAGTGGTTTCTAATTTGTTTCATAAGGATACATAGGAATCCCCTCTCATGGGCCCGATCCTGAAATAAAAAATAACTTCCATATCCTTAGATGATGATAAATTATAGAGTGCCCCACTGTGCAACTTAAAACCAACATCGTAATAATAAATGACTAAAGGATCTCTAAACATGTATG
Organism: Viscum album; assembly: GCA_963277665.1. NCBI lineage: Eukaryota > Viridiplantae > Streptophyta > Magnoliopsida > Santalales > Viscaceae > Viscum > Viscum album. Next base: position 1,699,172,093 of record OY728158.1, on the reverse strand, counting down.
AAAAAGGATACCATCAATGGAGAACCTCATATATATACAGATTTCACCATCAATAAAGTACCTTAAATATATAAAAATGATTCAAAAATCCATACATGCTAATAATTAATTGTTAATTCAAGGGTGACCCTTGTCACACTAGGGAATTAATGAAGGATTCACGAATATGTCTTAAATCTTCAAGAGAGTCCTGAAGTAATAAATAATCACCCAAAAAGGGTGTGATGATCATGACCTCCCATCCTCTCAACAAATTTTATTACCTAAGTATCATTGGAGTTATTTTCCAATGACTACATGCCTTTGGAAATTAGGTTCTTAAAACACTCTGAATAAGGGGATTGTTGGGTATTTCTGACACCATGAACAAAACCCATTGGAAGCCATTTGAAAATGGTGAACCTGACATTAATGATTGTGAAATAATTCAAAAACCCATATTCAAACTACCAAATATTGTCATGTAAATTTTTTATTAGAAATAAAAATGGTGAATTCAACGTGAATCCTTAACCAAGATGATTGTGTCACCCACTTGTCAGGACCCTTTCGTACCCAAAATGAAAGACAGCCAAACAGAATATTCAATTATATGTGTTTTAATTTATTGAGATACTTCTTTGATGTGATTTTCTTGTTTGTATTTTTAATATATAATTCAGGTACTATCAACCTGATCTCCCTTTGACCAAATGGTGTCACATCAGCTCTCACATACATATGCTTCAGCCACTACACAAGTTGGATCCTCGACTAAACAGATGATGCCATCACCAACCCAGTGTCTCCAAAGTCAGGTTTCGAATGCACTATTCAGGGAGTACCACCTAAATAGTACCATCCCAACCCTGGAGGTAGGTAAATAGGTCCTCCAGCTTATGAATCCATGCCATCCATCCACCCAATGATGATTGGTGACCTAGAATCAAATGAAACCAATTACCTTCTCAATCCATTTTGAGAGCCTATCCCTTAGAATGTGGAAATCAGAACCTCTCTTATCTCAGGGAATAAGATCAAGAGTCCACTAAAGGACTGATATAGACAACACAAGAGTCCTTCCATAGGGCTCCTATAATTAGCTTCTACTACCAATGTCACACGGTGACAATCCCTAAGCATGATGGGGGTGTTGTCCTTAGAAGTATAGCCCAAATCACTCAGAATTGGGCACACAATATGGACCACTAAGAGCATCTATAAAAAAATTTAGTAGGTCCAAAAATCTATTTCCTCTCAAGAAGTCCACTAGTTGAATTCAGTGGCGAGTCACGAGCAGACACAAACACCTTCCTGCACTATCCAAGTCCACCAGTCAAATTTCGTGGTGAACCATGAGTAGAAGAAAACACATGACCACACCATACAAACCTACCAGTAAAATTTGGAGGATTCCAAAGAGGTCCTCCAAAAAAATTTTGTGGTAAATTGTGAGTGGTCACAAAATTTTTTCCATATAAACAAATCCCAACAACCAAATATGGCATAAATCTACGAGCATGCATACACACCTGTCCGCACTTATCAAGTCTGTCAGCATAACCTGACAGTAATTGGAGAAATCACCAATCAAGTCCTAACAAAAAATAGGGGGAATAACCATATATATACCCCCATACCCGAGTTCTATCATCACATATTGATAGGAAATGGAAGAAGGAAGCAGTAAAACACCCTTGATCCATCCATAGAATGGGAATATATCCCTATTATAGTCGTTGAAGTTACCAAGAACATCCTAAAAATTATGAAAGTGAAGAGGAATTTTTTCCCAAATCCTAAAAACCTACCAAGACATAATAATAGTAGTGGTAGTGGTAGAGGGAAGGACACACAAATCCATCCCCACAGTTGGGGTGACTCACCAACACAAAGAGAGGGTTACTCTAGAGTATAAAACACCTTTTCTTCCATCCAAGAGGGTTGTGGGAAAAATTACCCAATGTTATATGGACAACTAGATCGATACCATACCCCCATTCCAACTAGAGGTCATCAGTATACCCCAATGGCTATTCTAGGGTAGGCATAAACCCTTTCCAAAATTCCAGAAATCTTCCAAAAAATTATGGAAATAACACTAGATCCAATCAAACAATCTTCTATACATAAAAACCACTACCCCTAGCAACTGGTCCTAGTCGTCTATAAGAAGGAATCCAAAAATAATCCTCACCAGAGATGACTAGAAAATGAAGAGTCTATCTATGATCCTACTCTACTTAATACTAGAGTTCTTAAAGCCCTCAAACATTTATCTATGGAAGCTTAGGATCCTACTCTTCCATTACCAAATTAAGAAAATATTAGTAGTAATTTCGTAGGTCCTCCCCAAAATCTCACTATGAAGGCCTACTTAATGTCCAGAATCTGATCGATATCGAGAGCCTATCTTCTGATTAGTGCCACAGTATCCCTCCGAATGACCATAAATTAAAAAAAAGAAGGTCCTCCCCTTTCTATCATCTTCCCTGAAGGTCCTTACTAGGGTATACACAACATGAACTGTCCTAGTAGTTATAAATTAATCCATGATGGTAGTCCTCCCTATAACATCACATCACTTTATTAAGGAGGTCCCCCCTTGGTGATTTAATGATGATAAATACCTCTTACCATGAGGTACTTGGAAAAATGAGGCCAGTCATGACTGATTCCTCATCATCATCAAGTTATATCCTTTCTCAGCTGGAAGACAACCCAAAGTAATAGTCATTCTCTAAACCACCCTTGGATCTCATACCTTCCAAATGATAGAGGATGTCCCTACAAATATTATTGTTTATAATAAAGTATCAGGGAAATATCCACTTTGGTTGGACCATGTTGAGGAGACTTTGGAGACAGATAAAGAAGACATGCTAAAAACGAGGGAAAAATTAGCTAAATATGATATACTAATCATATTATGGCCTTTATCCACTCCATAATATAGCATTATAGAATTGTTTTTGAAAGATTGTGTGCATGATATCTTCCTCAATATATGGAACACTCTTTTTCACTTGATAGAAAAATTATTATCTTATGAAGAATACTCAATCCATGTCAAGTTAATAGAAGGGGTACACCATAAAATCAACTTGGAGGCCCTCCTATATGCACTAAACCCAAAATTGGAAAGATATAAAGGATCCCTTCAGCATTCATGTCTCGATGCATTAAAATAATTGCATTAGTTGATCACATATTCCCCATATAGTGTCAATATTAGAGGATGGTGTGAGAACAGAGCATTAAATTTCACCATTATCCCTAATCAATAGAGCTCAAAAAAAGTGACATCATTAAATTTCATAGCTTCAGTTTGACTTAAAAAAACAAACTATGCTCATGACAGATGATATGCTTAGAAAAAACCAGCCCTGATTGACTCTCACAAACATCAATCCACAAGAGAGTGAGCCATTGAAAGAGTTTTTAATTAGGAATATGAAAATATCAATCAATCAACCCACTTAAAGGAATTCAAATATTAGATAGAAAAAATTATGCAAATGACTTTGTTAGTAGGTAGCTCAGATGTAGGTCATACCATGCATCCAACCCAAGTCCAAACACAACTCTACAAAATCAATAAATCACCCGTGGTAGTAGTATTCATGAAAATCCAAGAGTATCCCTAACCCAAATGGATGGGGTATATTTTTACCAGAACCTTCAAGATTAGAAAAACAAGCTCAAAAGGTTATGGAAGGGGAATGGGAGTAGCCCCATACTATAGGGTAGAAGTATTTTTTACCTCAACAACCTCCTCCTCATTAGAAGTTAGTCTTTTCACAACTAGGGGGAATACCTAAAAAAAAATAAATCCTCCCACTTATTCCTACTCATAACCCAGTGTCCTCTCTTAGAACATGCATGGAAAATTTTTCTAGGGATTCCCTTTGGATTACCATTTATTAAACGATTCCAGGAAGACCAATGAAGGAGAGGATGAGGAATAATTGTGGGAATAAGAAAAAAATCATTCAAAGAGACTGATGAAATTCTTGCAATGTGTTATGCATTAATGAACATTGTTAAAAACAACCCTAAAAATTCTACAGAATATGAGTAAAATTTAGAGGATCAGGAGGAGGAATTTTTGGTTCATAATATAGTCCACACCAAAATTATTTAAGAAGGTGTGAATACCTAGAACTAGAGACTTTCTATGAATTTAGGGATTCCCTCAACCACTCCATTACTACCTCCTTAGTGAGTATCCACCAAAGAAGTGGGTAAAGGAAAGGTTGTGACTCATCCACCTCACAAAGATGTTGAACCCCACACACTTGAGTAAAGATTCACTCAGTAGGAGGAATAGATGAAAGAGTTGAGAAGACTCAATATAGAATTAATTCAAGATAAAATTCCAACTGGATATGTTCAATAAGAAGAGCCTCAACTCACACTCCCAATTAGTGTACCTCAAAAAAGTGGGTTGACCCCCTTAACTTAAGTGTTACCAAATAATCTAATCAAAAAACGAAATCAATGAACAATATATTTTTACCCCACAATAGTGAGATATCATAAGTTCCCTCCCTTGGGAACACAAATAGGGCTGGTTCAGATACATTCTCATGGGCCAACCCCTATAGGCTACCCACCATGAGTAAAAATAGAGCTACTGAAGACGGTTTTACCTGTTTTTTCCCCTGATCAAGCCCCTATTCAACTAGACATTCCTCAAGGGATCATTAATACTATTGATTCATTTAAAGATTTATTGGAAGCTATAGAAGAATAGTGTGGACCACTGTATTCATAAAAGAGGCTTTACTCTGAATGGGTAGATCTGACTCCCCCCCCACCAAATTTTGGTAAACCTATATTTCTAATTTTTAATGGCTTGGGGGATCTGGAGAATAATTTGATGCATTTAGTGTCCCATTGTGATCCCATTATGGGGACCCCTACACAATAAGAAGCAGTGAAACTTAGATTATAATGCTCCGACCCTAGTTGCCCAGAGTCAGTGCATTATTACATAACATTGGCATGATCACAAGAAAGATCAAGTCTCGAAAGACCGATTAGTTTAGTAGACTTGGAATAACTAGATACATTCATAAAGTTTACATTACATAATAAAGTGAAAACTACTAAAACAACATCTTGTCTTCATATCCTCTCATATTATCCCTGCAGGTCATTCATAAATTACTTCTTCACATCATGGAAAAAATAAAACATTGAAAGGGGTGAGCTCAGATGATCAGTAAGGATAACAATATAGTGGAAACATTCATAAATAAGCATAAATATTTAAGGCAATGTATAGCTAAAACAAAAGCCTTTTAAACTTAAACTTCAACATAATATGACAAAGATAAAATGAAATAATTCCATTTACTTATTCACATGGATATTCTACTAGTCGAATAATCACATGAAATATCAATAACCACTTTCATAATGATGGAATGCATAATGCCAGACTTTAATTTCTATGTCAAGGCCTCGTGCCAAGACCTAAGGGATATATGTAACCGGAACCCAACCCGGAGAGCCTCTGTAACCGAACTCCAACCCAGAGTGCCTCTAATAACCGGACACCAACCCGGAGTGCCTCTAATAACCGGACACCAACCCGGAGTGCCTCTAATAACCGGACACCAACCCGGAGTGCCTCTAATAACCAGACACCAACCCAGAGTGCCTCTAATAACCAGACACCAACCTGGAGGGTCTGCTGTAACAGGACCCCAACTCGGAACATACTAGTCCAACACATTCATCTTAAGAAGAGGATAAAATATAACATAAACATTCATATTAAAACTAGCATACGAAATGCCAAAACATTAATTATAAGCCATTAATGGCATAAAAATTAATCATCCATAGTCAAACATATCACAAAACCTTAAATACAATATGGAAGATTTTTATAATAATAAATCAACTTCAAACAAGTGTAAAATTTATCAAAGGATGTTGACATAGATGAAATCAAAACTATTTGAGAGAAATATCTATTTTTTCATGAAAACATTTAAAATCACACAATTTGGAAAATAAGTCATTTAAAGACATTTTTTAATCAAAGTTTCCCATACTAATTTGAAACTTTTTAAAGGAATTAACATTTTAAAAACATTCTTGTCCATATAAATAAATCCTTAAAAACCATTTTGAAGACATGGACATTAATGAGAAAGATTTAGAAGAATAAATATTTAAAACATTTGAAATGAAGTTTTAGTAAAAATTCCCTTAAAATAATCCCTTTGAAAACTCTTTCATAAAACATGGGCATGTATAATAAATATGTCCCAGTAGATACTTACATAAAAACAACCTCGGATAATAAAGAGATTGTGAAATTAACCCTTACCAATTTGGTAACTTACGAAACATACACCCCATGAAAGAGGTATCATACAATGAATATGTAAATACACATAAATTAAAGTGTATTATATGAAGAATACAATTATGGGTAGTACATACACCACACAAAAGGTAATAGTGGCAATATGACATGAATCTCACAAGAATAAGGAGTGAGATAAAAACCCCTTACCTTGTACTTTTCCTTAGTCGATGGTATGTTAACCTCCTGTATAATAGTTAAAACATTGTTATTAAATTATACAAGAACCATATACATAATTATCATATCATATATGATCTTCTAATAATGATTTGTTAGTAATACTTTAGTATTATTGTCGTTTCGGGTGTTAACTTACTCCTTTTCTTTTATATGTTTTGTTACATAAGTCATATTTGTTATGGATAGGTTGTATCTTATTCATATACAGAATTATATAAAGTTCTTAAACATTATTTTTAATCATAAAATGAGAATTATTCTTGAATGGATACGATGGGGAATGAATCTCATCGCGTTCGTGGAGACGGTAGTCCGTACGTACGCACGAGCGACAATATCATTATTTTGATATTAAAATAATATATAATTGGATGGTATATCATATATAAAGAATCATTATTATGTTATATTTATTATTTACATGAATTAAACATCATTATTATACCCATCCAAATAATAATATATTGAATAACAATTACACCACGACGTGGAGACGGTAAGGCGTACGCACGCACGTATGGTGACATGTCATTCAAAGGATGGATAGAATAATGAATATGGTTGTAAAATATTTATAATAATATAACAGTATATATTAGATACTGGAGTTATTATTTTAGAATGGTAATAACAAAGAAATAATAATTTGAAGAAGAAATGAACTTGAAAAAGGGTGGTGAAAACATTACCTCTTCTTCGGGTTCTTCCTTTTGATTTGATCAAAAGAGCTCCTTAGGTTGGCTTTCTGATCAAAGTAATGCCCCTAGGTTGAATTGAGGGAAGTTGAGAGAGTATTTGGGTAGGGGTTGGCCGAGACAAAAGTCTTTTAATGTGTGAATTAGTGAGAAGGGGGAGTACCCTTTTATAAGAAGGGTGATGGGCACCTTTGGAAAAGCTAGAAATATTATTTTATAATAAATTCATATTCGGTTTATAATGGATCCAAAGTGGATTATTAAAAGTATAAGGTAGGTATGGGTTTAAATAATTTCAACCAACAGAATTTATACAGGCTTGGGTCATTATATTAACCTTATCTTTTAGTTTTAACTCTTAGTTAATTAGTTTGACATTTACCATGTCACTTTGTATTTTTATATTATATAGTTAATAAACTTACTATATACATCTAAGAGATCCCCAAGTGGTCCATTAAAGATACACCTATCATGATATAAGTCTCTTGGCTGAACCTTAGATTTTTAGGAATAGAATATCAATTAATAATAAAATATTTGTTTTAAAAACTTATTTATGTCAATTTTGACACTATTCAATAATTGATTTTTTTTAAAGTCTTAAAAACTTTATTGATTCGAAAAAAATTCATTTCAGAAATCCTATAATGTCATATTAACCAATAAAATTCATGGATGTTATAAAAACTTTCAAATTATATTTATTTTAACATTTATAATACCAATTATTTGATTTCTTTCATTAATAAGGAAAATAATGCATCATTATTGTGTCATAAATAATATTAATTATTAAATGTCTAAAAATTATAAATAAAATACCATTATGTAGGAAATAGTTTTATATTTCTAATTAATATTTATAGTCTAAAATCCAACATTTATAACCCTATGTAAAAATTGTTTTTCTAAAAGATATATGCTTATGTCATTTTTGTATTTATTTTAACTTAATTAATTTAAAGTGTCCTTATCACATACAATTGGATCCATGGGGTCCCAAAATAGATCCAAAGATGCCCATGGTCGGACATGTATCAAACAATAAGTTTAGGAAATGTTTTAGGGTAATTTATTATTATTATAATATTATTTTTTACCCTTATTTACCAGATTTACCCTTTAACCATGGTAAATGAAATATTTACTGAAGTAATTATTCAAAGTGTCTAAAAATAAAAGTTACCTATTTAAAAAATTTGGACATCATGATTCCTAACATGGAATCCATTTTTCCAAATTCAAAACACAAAAGTGGTAGAAATTAATTTAAAATTAATTCCCTTTGTTAAAACAAAAAGCATGTTTTTAAGAGATAATAACTATCAAAAGATTGACAGTTGTTTATGTCTGGTTTAAGTGTGAAATTATGTCCAATGAAAAAATTGTATTAAATGGTAAAAATATATTCTAAATATACTTTAAAACCACTCAAATTCATAATTTATCACTATTAATTATTTTTATTAAAAAAGTTGTTTTTAATTTAAATTTAGTAATTTTCACTATTCATCAAAATATAAAAGTTATCCGAAAAGTTCCAAAATTTCACCCTTGGGTAATTTCAATATTCCAAATCCAAAAATGAAGTCCATTTTTAGAGATAAAATTTATAAAATTTCAAAAAGTGGGTATTACTATTCATAACGGCTAGTTTGATTGGTTGTGGTGTGTATTAGAACTCGAAGTTGCGTACAACACACGCTACTGTATTATTCAAAGGGAAGCATACCATGGAAGCTTTATGTGTTACATTCTTCCCTCCTTCAATAAATTGCATCCTCACAATTTGAAATTATTTTTCAAAAATAAAAGGTTGAAAATTGAAAATATCTTTGTGGGAAAACCCACATCGGAAATTGGGTTAATAAAATTTAGTCTTAATGAGAGGAAAGGGAAATTAAAGGGTCACCACCAGATCATGATCTTGATTAGGAGAAAATTGGTGGAAATTAGAGACATATAATTGGAGGAAAAACATAAATATTTATAGGTAGTGATTGAGGTCATCAATCACAAACAAGTGTAAAATTGAGGGCCTTAAATTCATCAATCTATGATGATTTAAAATACCATCGGTTCAACAAAACATATGGTATTAGGATAACACATTTTTTTGTTTTAAGATCCCTACACTAAAGTATAAGAATTAATTTCTTCATTGAATAATAGAAGAAGAAAAATATATACTTGACAAGTAGAGTCCCATCCTCTAACTAATTTCTAGCACAAACTCATCTTTCATTATAAAAGATAATAGAACTTAAAAATAATATTCTATTTATCCTATTCGTATAGGGTTCAAAAAATAAAAAATAAAAAATAAATAAATGAATTTATAATTCATCTACCAGATTTTTTTTAAAAAGACTACATTATTCAATCCAGGACATCACGTGGGCCAGTGGTAGTTTATACACCCTTGTCGCCCTTCAGTTGTGGGTTCAAGTCTCATGGCCTTGCCAGAAGCGACGGGTTGCCGCCCGACCTCCGGGTTGTCCTTTTATAGCAATCCAAAAATAATCTCAAACTAGAATTATCCAAAATACTTATGTCCAAACTCACAGTACAAAATTTATAAGGAAGGTAAACACAATAAATATCCTTTTTACCCCGTAATAGCATGTGAATACCTTCATAATGTATTATTTTAAAACACTAAAACATCCTGAATTACCATAAAACCTTATTGATTACATTCATGCTCCCTCATTCCTTATAGAATACTGGATGTGATTCATCCATCCAAAAATGTTGTAAACTCCAACAATGATAGAATATACAAATCTTTAATCAATTTCAAGGCAGTCAAGAATATCCAATATAATTTACCAAATCAACCATATCTTATTCCAAAATCAGTACCTCAATATTAAGACCATATTAAGGTTTAACTTGCCTTCAACCATGTAGTTTCCAAAAAGTTTAACTTGTTGTAGAGTCACTTTTCTTAGTACCATAAAATCTCAAATCCTCAATGAAATAGTACTGTAGTACAATCCTTATTTATTTCCAGTACATCATTGATACAACACTTCAATGAAATAATTCCAAAATAACAACATAAGAACACTAGTCATTCCTCTTCATCTCTGGTAGTATCATAACTTGATTATTATCCAATAGAATCATTTGCGGCATAGTCCGATGACTAGGACATTAGTTCGTATAGTGTCCAAACTCCTTGCAGATGAAACATTGTACATTTGAAACCTTTTTCTTACCCTTGCAGTCACGTACTTGGTGTCCTTTTTTCTCCACACTTATAACATACTCCCATTCCCTTCAAGCATTTTCCAAGGTGATTCTTTCCACAGTTATCACATATGGGAAAATCCTTCTTTACCTTCTTCATTTTATCTGTCCTTCTCTCTACCATCCTTTCCTTCTATGGCTTCCCTTAAAAGCTACAAGACTCCAAGAATTCTTTACTTATCTTATCAACACATGATACTATTTATTCATATGATGATAATACGTGGGAGACTATTTCCCTTCTAAATTCTAGCTTAAGACCATGAAAGATATGATCCTTCTTACTCTTTGGATCATGCATATTGTTGGAGTTCTCATTCCTTCTATTGGCCGCAATTTCTAAACAATGTCATAAACTAGATCAGTTTATGAATCAAAATACATAATTCCATACTTATAAAACACTTAACATAAATTTAACTATTTATGGATATAATCCATAATCATAAAAATGTTTTCTTTGAGGAAGTATATACTCATAAAACCTTCATAATGGTTTGTAAAGAAATTGAGAATTATCCTAAGCATATCCCCCGATAGTGTCGTAACCAAGAGTGCAGCAAGGCCCGTTGTCGTGCACCAATTCCCATTCGAGTATAGCTCAAAGCGGTGTTTTCGGGTTTTACCCCTAGGTACATCTGTGCCAGAGCTGCCTCTACCTGTTCGTATCCAGACAGGGATGTATTTCTTTGAAAACTCACAAAATCTCTACAATAACAAAATTCTAGGAAGTTATTCTATACTAATCCTCAAAGTCCATCTTAGTTCTATGTGCTCTAATCAGAGTTTATCTAAATCTAAATTCCAAGGTTTGTACTAAACTTCCTATGATACCAACTGTAACACCCCGACCCCAGTTGCCCAGAGTCGGTGCATTATTACATAACATTGGCATGATCACAAGAAAGATCAAGTCTCGAAAGACCGATTAGTTTAGTAGCCTTGAAATAACTAGATACATTCATAAAGTTTACATTACATCATAAAGTGAAAACTACTAAAACAACATCTTGTCTTCATATCCCCTCATATTATCCCTCCAGGTCATTCATAAATTACTTCTTCATATCCTGGGAGAAATAAAACATTGAAAGGGGTGAGCTCAAATGCTTAGTAAGGATAACAATATAGCAGAAACATTTATAAATAATCATAAACATTTAAGGCAATGTATAGCTAAAACAAAAGCCTTTTAAACTTGAACTTGAGCATAATATGGAAAAGATAAAATGAAATAACGCCATTTACTTATTCATATGGATATTCTAATAGTCGAATAATCACATGCAATATCAATAACCACTTTCATAATGATGGAATGCATAATGCCAGACTTTAATTTCTGTGTCAAGGCCTCGTGCCAAGACCTAAGGGATATCTGTAACCGAAACCCAACTCAGAGAGCCTCTGTAACCAGACTCCAACCTGAAGTGCCTCTAATAACCGGAAACCAACCCGGAGTGCCTCTAATAGCCGGACACCAACCCAGAGTGCCTCTAATAACCAGACACCAACCCGGAGTGCCTCTAATAACCGGACACCAACCTGGAGTGCCTCTAATAACCGGACACCAACCCGGAGGGTCTGCTGTAACCGGACCCCAACCCGGAACATACTAGTACAACACATTCATCTTAAGAAGAGAATAAAATATAACATAAAAATTCATATTAAAACTAGCATACGAAATGCCAAAACATTAATCATAAGACATTAATGGCATAAAAATGACTCATCCATAATCAAACATATCACAAAACCTTAAATACAATATGGAAGATTTGTATCATAATAAATCAACTTCAAACAAGTGTAAAATTTATCAAAGGATGTTGACATAGATGAAATCAAAACTATTTGAGAGAAATATCTCTTTTTTCATGAAAACATTTAAAATCACACAATTTGGAAAAGAAGTCATTTAAAGACATTTTTGAATCAAATTTTCCCATACCACTTTGAAACTTTTGAAAGGAATTAACATTTTAAAAATATTCTTGTCCATATAAATAAATCCTTAAAAACCATTTTGAAGACATGGACATTAATGAGAAAGATTTAGAAGAATAAATATTTAAAACATTTGAAATGAATTTTTAGTAAAAATTCCCTTAAAATAATCCCTTTTAAAACTCTTTCATAAAACATGCGCATATATAATAAATATGTCCCAGTAGATACTTACGTAAAAACAACATCGGATAATAAAGAGATTGTGAAATTAACCCTTACCAATTTGGTAACTTATGAAACATAAACCCCATGAAAGAGGTATCATAAAATGAATATGTAAATACACATAAATTAAAGTGTATTACATAAATAATACAATTATGGTCAGTACATACACCACACAAAAGGTAATAATGGCAACATGGCATGAATCTCACGGGAATAAGGAGTGAGATGAAACCCCCTTACCTTGTACTTTTCCTTAGTTGATGGTATTTTAACCTCCTGTATAATAGTTAAAATATTGTTATTAAATTATAAAATAACCATATACATAATTATGATATCATATATGATTTTCTAATAATGCTTTGTTAATAATACTTTAGTATTATCGTCGTTTCGGGTGTTAACTTACTCGTTTTATTTTATATGTTTTGTTAAATAAGTCGTGTTTGTTATGGATAGGTTGTATCTTATTCATATCCAGAATTATATAAAGTTATTAAACATTATTTTTAATCATCAAATGAGAATTAGTCTTGAATGGATACGATGGGGAATGAATCTCATCGCGTTCGTGGAGACGGTAGTCCGTACGTACGCACGAGCGACAATATCATTCTTTTGATATTAAAATAATATATAATTGGATGGTATATCATATATAAAGAATCATTATCATGTTATATTTATTATTTACATGAATTAAACATCATTATTATACCCATACTAATAATAATATATTGAATAACAATTACACCACGACATGGAGACGGTAAGTCGTACGTACGCACGTATGGTGAAATGTCATTCAAAGGATGGATAGAATAATAAATATGGTTTTACCATATTTATAATAATATCAAGGTATATAGGAGATACTGGATTTATTATTTTATAATGGGAATAACAAAGAAAGAATAAGTTGAAGAAGAAATGAACTTGAAAAAGGGTGGTGAAAACATTAGCTCTTCTTCGGGTTCTTCCTTTTGATTTGATCAAAAGGGATCCTTAGGTTGGCTTTCTGATCAAAATAAGGCCTCTATATTTAAGTGAGGGAAGTTTAGAGAGTATTTGGGCAGGGTTTGGCCGAGACAAAAGGCTTTGAATGTGTGAATTAGTGATAAGGGGGAGTGCCCTTTTATAAGAGGGGTGAGGGGCACCTTTGGAAAAGCTAGAAATATTATTTTATAATAAATTAATATTCGTTTTCTAATGGCTCCAAAGTGGATTATTAAAAGTCTAAGGTGGGTATGGGTCTAAATAATTTCAACCAATAGAATTTAGGTAGGTTTGGGTCATTATATTAACCTTATCTTTTAGTTTTAACTCTTAGTTAATTAGTTTGACATTTACCATGTCACTTTGTATTTTTATATTATATAGTTAATAAAATTACTATATACATCCAAGAGACCCCCAAGTGATCCATTAAAGATAAACCTATCATTATATAAGTCTCTTGGATGAAACTTATATTTTTAGGAATATAATATCAATTAATAATATAATATTTGTTTTAAAAACTTATTTATGTTAATTTTGACACTATTCAATAATTGATTTTTGTTAAAGTCTTAATAACTTTATTAATTCGAAAACAATTCATTTCAGAAATAATATAATGTCATATTAACTAATAAAATTCATGGATGTCATCAAAACATTCAAATTATATTTATTTTAACATTTATAATACCAATTATTTGATTCTTTCATTAATAAGGAAAATACTGCATCATTATTGTGTCATAAATAATATTAATTATTAAATGTATAAAAATTATAAATAAAATACCATTATGTAGGAAATTGTTTTATATTTCTAATGAATATTTATAGTCAAAAATCCAACATATATAACCCTATGTAAAAATTGTTTTTCTAAAAGATATATGCTTATGTCATTTTTGTATTTATTTTAACTTAATTAATATAAAGTGTCCTTATCACATACAAGTGGATCAATGGGGTCCCAAAATCGACCCAAATATGCCCATGGTCGGACATGTATCAACCAATAAGGTTAGGACACGTTTTAGGGTAATTTATTATTATTATAATATTATTTTTTACCCTTATTTACCGGATTTACCCTTTAACCATGGTGAATAAAATATTTACCGAAGTAATTATTCAAAATGTATAAAAATAAAAGTTACCTATTTACACAATTTGGAAATCTGGATTCAAAATATGGAATCCATTTTTCCAAATTCAAAATACAGAAGTGGCAGAAATTAATTTAAAATTAATTCCCGTTGTTAAAACAAAAAGCGTGTTTTTAAGAGATAATAACTATCAAAAGATTGACAGTTGTTTATGTCCGGTTTAAATGTGAAATTATGTCAAATGACCAAAATTTTATTAAATGGTAAAAATATATTCTAAATATACTTTAAAACCACTCAAATTCATAATTTATCACTATTAATTATTTTGATTAAAAAAGTTGTTTTTAATTAAAATTTAGTAATTTTCACTATTCATCAAAATATAAAAGTTATCCGAAAAGTTCCAAAATTTCACCCTTGGCTAATTTTGATATTACAAATCCAAAAATGAAGTCCATTTTGAGAGATAAAATCTATTATATTTCAAAAAGTGGGTATTACTATTCATAACGACTAGTTTGATTGGTTGTGTTGTGTGTTAGAACTCGAAGTTGCATACAACACACGCTACTGTATTATTAAAAGGGAAGCGTACCGTGGAAGCTTGAGGTGTTACATAGATTATTTTTACAAACACTACAAGGTACAACCATCACATGGTTCACCTATTTTCCAACACGATCAATTACAGGATGGGAAGATCTCTATCGGCAGTTTCTCTTTCAATTCAGATCAATACTGTAGAAGAAAACATTCTTCAACCTCTAAAACTACAAACAATATGAGAATTAGAGGCTACCATAGTCATGCTTAAGAGATCCCCTACATCATCCTCAAATCCAAATCCAAAAACATATCACATGACACCTAATCCTAGGCATCATCAATAACACCCACCTTAATAGGATGAGAGAAAAGAGAATAGGAGAAACTATTTTTAGTAAATAAAGAATAAATTTTATTCTTTTTGAGATAACTAATTCCTTGGATACTTCATCACATCCTTGGAATTTTTTTTTCTCAAGTTGATGAAGCCCAAGAGGCTTGATAAGGCCAGACTTGAAGATATCCCAAACTATTTCCCCTTCTACAAAACATTTGGAAAAAATATCTAGTAATTCTTTGTTTTCAAATACATCCTATAGAAAATGGTGGAATATGGACAAGTAAATCTGGGAAATCCACCCACACAGGTAGTGTGTGTTTATACTACCAATTCAGAGGAAGAGGGTGTGTGGAAGGAATCTACTAACAAAGGTATGAAAAGTTTAGTGAATAGATGGTCAGAAATTAGACTAACTGGAATCATGCTATCCTTCGACCATAGTTGAAGCAGCCAACTATGCCCCCAACCAATCCTGCTATGGAATAACCAACTCCATCGATACCACAATCCTCCAAAATCCAGTCTTCCAAAAAACAACATTGCCAGAAGGGAAAGAAAAAAACACAAGAAGATGAACCTATACCAAGTCCAAAGTTGGATTTGAATCTCTTAGATTCATGCCTTCAGTTCTAAAGCATGGGTTCCACCCCACCAAATGGTACAACAAGAGTTGACTCACCAGACATAGTCCTCATCAGGTAAGGAATTAATCTTCGGTTCCATTAATGTTATTCACTTAATGAATCCCTTCTCCGATGATAATCATGGCTATGAACCCAAGTTACCTATATTTAATTAGGGAATAAGGGGAAGAGGAAACAAGGGCTATGGATATAGGGGAAGATGTGATCATGGTAAAAATCAATACTCCAACCACATCCCCGCTCAAACCGTCTATACTGCCGAAAATCATGGGAGAACCTTCTAGCAGGTCCAATAGGAGTAGGAAAGTTCCCCCAAATGTGTTAAGGATTTTCCTAAACCAATTATACTAGAATATCAATTAGGGAGGATGACATTTCCAAATCAACCTTGACATATAGGAAGACCTATTCGACCTAACCTACCAAGGATATGAGCGCCTTTAACTCCTGTTCCAAAGGACGATTTTACTACATCAATTGTTTTAGTTCCTAAAGTGCATATACAATAATAGATTCATAATAGGAAGTATAGGCCTTTTTCTCAGAAGTGTGATATTCTAAATTAATTATCCCTGGTATTGAATAATTTATCAATCATGGATGCTTTAATTATACCAAAAGACCTCTAGGAAGTGCTAATAGAGGCTTTTCTAAGCCCTTAAGAGTTTAAAGATGAAGTCACCACCAATGAAGTATATCATACAGAGATAGATCCTACTGAATTCCACACAATCATCTATTTCATGAAATAGGACAAATATTCCATTATATAAGGACACATCAGACCTTTGTATGTATCCAAAAAGATAAATGACATTGACATCTGATGATATTTCATTGATAATGGCTCACGAGTCAACCTCATTACAGTCCTAACACTTCACCTACAAGGATACAATAGGGCCTACTTGTCATCCTCTACTCTGGCATTATAAGGTTATGATAAAAGTGAGAAAAACCTCTCATAAAAATCAATCTTAGGGCTTAGTTCAGGGACCTTGTATCCGAATCATAATTTATGACAGTCTAGTAAGACACAACTTTCAACGTGTTTATAGGAAGATCTTGGTTTCATTAGCATGTGGAAACCCCCTCATTATATCACCAATTCCTCAAGTATATTGAATTAATGGTAACATTGGGACATTTTATGGTGATAAATACCCATTATAATCCTATGAAACTCAATATATTGATGCATGATTCTACTAGAGGGAAGGGAAAAAACCCATGACTGATGGTGTTGCTCAGGTCATGACCTCGAATAGTCTGGAAATGACCCCATAGAATCCATTAAAATAGATCAATTATGTGATTATCATCCATCATATCGAAGGAATGGGAAAAATTTAAGCACACATCCAACAAACTTCATAATATCAGTCATGAAAATTGAGCCTGAAAACACTGAAAAGGTCACTGACTCTCCAGATAGTGGTAAAATCTCAGATCAAAATACCCTCATTCCATACCCTGGGATTTAATAGATTCCTTCCTCACCAGTTGAGTCAAAATAGGTTGTTGTATCACTAAAGGAGGATAAAGATACTACTTATTTATTATTCACTCTATTCCCTCTAGAGCTTCAAAGATACCCCATACTGTTAGCTGGGTTAGAGGAATTTGCTTCATCTTATGGATGCCAAAATGTCAACTCCTCTCCCAAATTCATAGAACTTTCTTTATTACCTACTTACCCTCAGAGTAAGGCATAAGTGAAAGATGAATAGAAAGAGAAGTATCTCATGTATTCCCCTCCATCATTTGAGGAAGGTGTTTCTTCCACCATTAATGAACTTAGGAAAATAAAAATGGGTACAGAGGAAGACCCATGGCCCACTTTGATTAGTATGACCATGTATTATGAAGAACAAGAGGTGTATAAATCCTTACTGAAGCAACATCAGGATGTTTTTTTCCTAGAATTACACATAAATTCTAGGCCTCGATCCTAAGGTGTCCACTCACCACCTAGGATTTATCGAAAACCACCAGGGATACAAATAGGTATCCATAAGGACACACCCAACTCATGTTTCCAAATTGAGGTAGAAGTTTACAAGCTTATCTAATCCAATTTCATTCGGGTAGTCCAATATCTGATATGTCTATCCAAAATAGTCATGTTAAATATGAAGAATAGGGAAATCAGGGTCTACATTGACTTCATAGATATCAACCAGAACTGTCCAAAAGATGACTTCCTGATTATAATTATAAAACTTATGATTGATTCTATAACCAAATATCAAGCCTCTCCTTCATGGATGATTATTCAGGGTATAATAAAATATGAATTACCTAAGAATATTAATAACTAACCACCTTCAGGGATACTTAGGGTGTATTTTTCTATTGGGTAATAACCTTTGGATTGAATAATTCAAGTGCTACATACCAACATGCCATGCATCACATATTCAAACCCTTCCTGAGAAGGTTTGTTGAATTCTACATCGAAGATCTGGTGGTTAAGTATTGAAAACATTATAAACACTTGGATGATCTTGAGATCATCTTAAACAAACTGTGACAACACAGTCAGAAGATGAACCCCTTAAAATGTTATTTTTTTGTAACCTCAATGAAATTTCTTGGATTCATCGCACACCATCTAGGCGTCAAAGTAGACCCTGAGAATAAAATGGACATCCTCAATATGTCACCACCTTGGAATCTTAAATAATTGAGAGGAGTGTAGGGAAAACTTTCCAACATTCAACACTTTATATAAATCCTATTAGGAAAGTGTTTTAACTTCACTAGGCTGATGAAGAAGGGGGTTACATATCAGTGTACTGATGATAGTCAGGAAGAATTTGACAATATCAAGAAATATCTCTTGCGTCTACTGGTGTTAATGCCACCCATTGAGGGGAAAATGCTTATCCTGTACGTGACAACCTATGAAAGATCAATGTATTCTTTCCTCCCACAAAATAATGATTTAAAGAATGAAAAAAACATTTATTATCTTAGTTAAACCATGATCAACACCTAGATTCATTATTCAGATATCAATAAGAGCTTCCTGGTGTTAATCTTCATGTTTCAAAAATCAAGGAACTACCTAAAACACCACGAGGTCTATTTGGTCTCTTGAAATAACCTACTCAAATACATCCTCATCCGTCCTATATTGACATTAATTTTAACATTATGGGTTTTTATCCTATAGCGGTTTGACATTTAGTTCATGCCTCATAAAGAGGTAAAAGGCTAGGCTTTGGTAGAATTCCTTACAGAGCATCCATCTGTAGAAGCAATGTTGTTAAATACCAAATTTACTAATGAATAGATATTATATTTTCAAGAGGGCCCACAAATATGGGAGATGTATTTTGATGGAACATCTAGAATCCCAATAGAGAAGAGAATGGAAGACCCTAAACTCAACAAAGTTTGGTTGGGAGTTGTGCTCATCTATCCAGTAAAGGCAGTCATGCCTTACTAATTTCTATTGTCAGAAGGATGGACAAACAATGATATAGAATATCAAGCCCTCATTATTGGGCTAGAATTGTTGCTTCAATTTATACTATACCAATTAAATGTGAAAGGTGATTCAGAGTTGGTAATCAAGTAGACCAATAGTGATTATTCCATCAAAAAGTAAGATATAATCTGAATGTTTGACTATGTCTGAGGGATAATGACATAATTACCCTCAGATCTAACATTGAATCATGTCCCATAATCATATAATTCCTAGGAATATGTATTGGAAAATGAATCCATGACTTTAGAAGATCCATATCGGGATGAAACTTTCATCAACATTGCACATCATTGAATGGTCTCACCGTTTGTTCTTGTCAGCGTGGAAGAAATTAATGAGGTTAATTATACCCCTGAATCATATGGTCCCATTACTTGTAGGATGATACATATTGTGAACTACCTCCAAAATGAAGTTCTCTCATTAGACATAGCTAAAAAAGAGAAAATACAATGATAGGAGATCAACTTTACTCTTTGTGACGACTAAAATCACCAGAAAGTACTATATAAATAAGGCTTTGATGGAGTCTTATATCAAGTGAATTAATAGATAAGAGTCTACTAATATCATGAAATAAGTACATACAAGAGTATGCAGTTCCCACCAATCGAGGTTCAAGATTTCCAATCAGATCTGGAGGCTTGGGTACTTCTTTCCTTCAATGATATAGGATTACACAAAATTCACCAAGAAGTGTCATTCCTACCAAGTGCACACCAACTTTATCCATCAACCCTAAAAGTTTCTACATATAGCCATATACTCCTGGCCATTTACCATATGGGGAATGGATATTGTAGGACTACAACCTCCTACCATAGGCAAGTAGTTCAAATACATCCTCACTGCTACCGACTTCTTCTCTAAATGGGCTCAAGAAATACCCCTCAAAGAAGTTGAGTCCAATAGCATTGATAGCTTTATGAAATACAACATAAATACTAGATTTGGTTCCCCTCATACAATATTTATAGACAATGGAAACAATTTTTGTTATGCTGAGTTGGAGAGGCTATATTAGTAGAATAATATCAAATTTTACCATTTATCCTGCTATCATGTAGCGACCAATGGATAGATAGAGGCCTTCAATAAGACCCTATCAAATATAATCCATAATATGGTAAATAAAGATAAAAATTACTGTCTTGAAAAATTCTTGCATGCCTTGTGGGCCTACCAGACTAAAACCTATATCGCTAAACGAGTGACCCTATATTCACTCGTATATGGGACATAAGTAGTCCTACCCATTGAGGTCAAATTTCCCTCACTCTTCCTTACCATATGTGATCAAATATCCATAGATGAGCAATAAAAAATAGATAGATTAATTGGAGATACTTGATGAGAAAATATTTCACACCTTGCATCACTTGGAGGTCCATCAAAATCAGATAGCACAAAATTTTAACAATAAGGTCCTCCTCTTCTTGTTCCTCAAAGGAGAACTGATATTGGTCCTCAAGAACCAGATTATACCGAGGAAAAAACCTCTAAATATAGAGACAAAATAGTAGGGACCTTATTCCATAAACAAGGTAAACTCTAATGAAGCATATTACTTGGTCTTGATGGATGGGGATCTCACTAGTTCCCCTACCAATGTAATATTTCTCAAGAAATACTTCATTTAATAAATACACATGGATGTCCATGTTATAATATGATAAAACAAATGACACAAATTTCCTTATTGTATGATTTCAAACCACATAACATCATGGTTATATATTCTTAAACTTAAAAGGAACACCATATGGTCCCATTCATATGACCTAAAACTAAAAGTTTTCATAGTCTGAGCTGTAAGATTTTAAACTACATATCCTAACATCCTAGTCATAAGATGTTAAACTATATGAAAATGTCCTCATTGCATGATGTAAAACTTCATGGTTCAAATCCTTGTTACATGACGTAAAAATATATAATATTTTGGTTCATGCTTGAGTGGATAAAAATATTTGGTACTGGTCTTTCACCACACCTATAACATAGAACTACGTGTGGCTTGATTCCTGCCATCACATGATATGTACACTATAAAAAAATCATTACTTAGTGATGGTTTATTAGTGGTGGTTCTATTAACCACTAAAAATTAAATTCATTAAAAAAATATATAATATAGTGGCATTTTTATAAAACAGTCTCTGTATTTTTAACATTTTAACAATTAGAGGCAGTTATAATTAAACCACTATTAAATGTTTTAAAAAACCCTAATTACTCCCCTCCCCACTCCCTTTGTGATACCCCAACCCATTTCGACCCCCTCCCTCCCCAACCCCCTCCTTTCCATCCCTAGTGGTGACCTCGACCCCGTGACCCCCTTTTCCCACCCCTCCGACCTACCTTTTACCTTCTCGGTGGATACCCCAACCCCGATGACACCTCCTTCCGAACTTGATCCCCATAACCCCCTCCAACCTACCTCACCTCAGCTCGTTGCTCTCCTCCTCACTAGAGATGTGGAACAACCCCCCTCTAACCTCCCTTTCCCCAGGTCAATTCCCCTCCTCCGTAGTGATTCAGACCCCTGCTCTGACCTCTCTATCCTCAGTTCTGTTCCCCTCCTCAGTGGAAACATAGAAACCCCCTTAAAGGTTGAATCCATATACATTAATTAATAATTTTTTTAATAAATATATATATTACATTGGATTATGTAGTTTATAATTTTAATTTGATAATAAATGGTTTACACTTTATTTATTATAGTTTGAGATCACTATCATTATTTCATAATCACTCTGTATTTTTATTATAAAAGTAATGTAGTATATATTCTTATATTAAATAAATGTTTATTAAAGTTATATGATTTTACTTTATGATTTATTTATTGTGGAATCACTCTATATTTTAATTTTGGATTATGAAATTTCTAATTAATATAATTTTTTTAATCACTCTGTAGTTAATTTCTGGATTATGTGGCTTTTCCATGAGAGAGTATGAAACCAATATGTTGAACAAGAAAATGATTCATATGTAAAATATATTAGGTTATCCAAAAATGTAACTAAGATTCACATCATTTATATGATAATACAAGATGAAAATCATCCACTTAGGAAACTCATGACTTGATCTAAATTATCATCATGTATGTTTGATGAAAATTATGTTTAATAAGTCCTAGATTATTTAAATAAAAATCATTAATATTTTTTTGTAACATAATTTTATGTCATTATGTATTTTATTATCCCATACCAAATGAAAATAATTTACCATTTGTACCCTTCAACACACCCCTTAGGTAATATTTTTGGTCCTCTGAGGTGGTTTGTGTTGTGTATTGCATATTTATAACTATTTCTACTTGTCAGTCTTAAATTTAATAGTTTAGAATAAACATGTAATTCTATAATTGAGATTTAATTATACATGAAATATCATAATGTAGTAATTTTAACTACTTACACAAACACCTTATACTTCTATTAGATATTGAAATGAGATTTGAATTTGAAAATTATAAGATGAAAATTACACCTTGAGTATGCTCTGGATTAATTATTTTACAATTTTATTTCTTTTTTGTTTCATTCAACCATGTCCAGTCAACAATGACATATATTTATAATTTTACAATGTCATCACTTTACATCAACATAAAAATATTGTGAAGTAATATAAATCTTCAAAATACCATAATTATAATGTTGTTTAATTATACAAAACTTTCTTGTCATTTTCATTCGAACCATTAAAAAATAAATATTTGAATTAATGTTACTATATATCTCATGATTTAATTTATTGCATCTTTAATTGTGTAATTTTTCATTGATATGAAAAATTAATTTTTGAGTAACAATTGGTTTTGTTTGATATTGATTTTTTTTGTTTGAGACATAGGATGTTGGCACTTTAGAGAGAGGGTATGAAAATACACATTCCTTTGGATTTACTATTCTATAATTCCATGTATAAATTTTTTTTTAAACAAAACACTTGTTTTAGGAGGCATTTTTTGGGTTCTTATTATTACTTTACCAAGGATCTTGTAAATTCAGGTATAAAATTTTTCACATTCAAATGAAATTGTAGTTGAAGTATTTATGGTTAATTATAAGAAGATATTTTGTATATGTTTTTTAAATCCATGATCATAATTCATTTTTGATATGTTTCATTAAAGGAATTAATTTTAATACCCTTACATACATGCTACTATATGGTTTCATGTTTTTTCTAACTTTGAAAATTCATAGATATACTCAGTACGGATTTTTCACTCACTCATCTCATAGTTTAATTCCATGTTTACTATTTATTATTTCAATATCATGGTTTCATTCCATGTATACTATTTATTATTTTAATTTTTTTAATTCATACTCAACACATTATTTTTTAAAATAAAAAAATATAATCTCGTGCGATTGTACAGGGGGAACTACTAGTTACTATAATAGAAGAATGGATTAATTTTTTTGATGAATTTTTATATTATAAATATATATATATAATAAAATAAAAAATATTTTTTTTTTGTATTTATAAAACACTTGTATATAATTTTTCAAACATACGTAATATTTTAATCAAAATACCAATTTAGTTGATTAAATTAAAAATTAATTTTCTTCATCTATTATATTTATATCCATAAAATGTAAATTTTATTTTAGATCAATATTATCATATTATGTAATAATCCTAGTGTCTTTTTTTGGAATAAATGTATGATTACTATGATTAATGTTGATTACCCTGATAATGATAACAAATATTATTTTTGACAAATTGTTTTATTAATGTTTTGTAACATTTAACTAATAATTAGATTGATATTTTTAAAATAATGAAACTATAATGATATTTAAAAACATATATTATTATATTAATAGACATTTTATTATAAATCAATGCATTATAATATTAATAACAAATAATAGTAAAAATACCATTTTTTTACAAAAAATAGTTTTCCAATATATAAAATGTTTTATTTTAAATGTTGGATTTATCATGATTATAAATTACATTAAATTAAATTCATAAAAACTATGGATTCACACAAAATAATTTAGTTAGAGGGTTTATTTTATATGTTTAGTAAAACATAATTTATATAGGTAAAAACATGTTACCATAGTAAAAGTAAAAAATTAAAAAGTAAATATATAAGAATAAATAATTTTATCTTTATAAAGAAAGACACTTCATCTTCAAAACCTCAATTTATGAAGATGTATTTGATATCTTTTAGAACATTCATGGGTTTCCCTTGTGCTAAAATTTATTGTTTCATATTTATGTTTAATTTATTTCTTTTTAGTATTATTAATGTAATAATTGTTTTCTTATACAGGTGGATTATTTTGTTCGAGTTGGGGTGGTTTGTTCAAATCTTCTCAGGCTCATAAGAGATCAGAATTTAAGCCTGCAACTCAGATATTGAAAATAAGGAAATGCATCAAGAATGCATACAACCATCATGAAATGGTAAAGTCTTACTACTTATTTAATTAATTTTTCCATTATTTTATCTACTATTTGTAAGTTAATTTCCTTGTCATTTTTATCTAATAATTATTTAGTTTCTTTCATAGATATTTTTGGAAGTCATATTTTGCTTTTAACTATCTACAACAAGGCACAAAAGAGATAAAATGTTTCTTTCTGCCAATGTTACCACAATTTCTATTTTCATTGCCTTTCATTTTCGAACTTCCAACATTGAATATTGATTAAATGTTATTATATGATTTTTTTATCATTGTTGAAAGTCAAAAAAGTAGAGGAAACTCATGTTTACACTGCGGTTACTTCTCATGATATAATGGGCACATGAGCTTCTTATGCCCTTTTGGATTTTAATAATGAGAATGGTTTTTCTGCTAATAACACCAAGTCAATATTCAGTGTTGGAAGTTCAACAAAGAAAGACAATGGAAATCATGGTAACATTGGTAGTTATATTTTTTTGAGACTTTGGTATGTGTATGAGTTAGTTGAACCTTAATCCGACACATGGTGTGACCGGTATGACTCCAAGTTCTTATGTTTATTTAAAATTGACATTAATTTTAGTCAAAAAGACAACTAATATACTCAAAACTGAGAGAAAAAACATTCTTATTGTTTTTATACTTTAATACAACAATCTATAATTCATTTTTAATGTATAGGAATTAATCTCACTTAAATCCAATATGCGATGTGCCTGGTATGACTCAAAGTGTCTGTTATCAGTTTAAAATCAATATTTTAGTTCAAAAAGTTTCACTCATTAAAAAAATGAGAAAACACACTTGGATTTTATTGATAATTTAGGACATCAATTCATAAATCATTTTTGATGTGTAGGAATTGGTCTCATATCAAACCAACACACGATGTGATTTATATGAGTCAAAGTGCATGTTTTTAGTTTAAAATGAAAATTTAGTAAAAAAGAAAAGTGATGTACTGAAAACCAAGAAAATGCATTATTATTTGCATACTTAAGTAAAATGATCCAAAAGTCATTTTAGATGTGTAGGAATCAACTAAACCTCAATCTGATGCACGGTGTGACCGGTATGACTCCAAGTGCATCTTTTTATTTAAAATTGACTTCAATTTTAGTAGAAAGGATAAATGACATACTCAAAATTGTGTAAATGCATTATATTTTTTTTTTAAAATTTAGGAAAATTATCCATATATCATTTTTGATGTGGATGAATCAACCTCACTTAAATCTGATACACGATGTGACCAGTATGACTCCACGTGTATATTTTAATGTAAAATTGACATTAATTTTAGTAAAAAGGAGAAATGAACTAGTCAGAACCAATAAAACACATTAATATTATTTTATAATTTATTAAAATGATCCATAAGTCATTTATGATGTGTATGAATCATCCACACCTTAATCCGATGCATGATGTGCCCGGCATGACTCAATGTGTCTATTATTAGTTTAAAATCGACATTTTAGTTCAAAAAAATATCACTCATTGAAAACTAAGAAAATTCACTTGTATTTTCTTGATAATTTAGGAAATAAATTCATAAGTCATTTTTAATGAGTAGGAATCAGTCTCATGTCAAACAGATATACGATGTGATCGGTATGAGTCAAAGTGCATGTTTCCAGTTTAAAATGAAAATTTAGTAAAAAAACAAGTGACATACTCAAAACTAAGAAAGAACATTCAGATTATTTTAATACTTTAGTAAAATGACCCATAAGTCATTTTAAACATGTAGGAATCAGCCACACCTCAATCCGATGCATGGTGTGACCGATATGACTCCAAGTGTATCTTTTTATGTAAAATTGACATCAATTTTAGTAAAAAGGACAAATGACATACTCAAAATTGATAAAGCACATTAATATTATTTTTATACTTTATTAAATCAATCCATAATTCATTTGTGATGTGTATGAATCAACCAAACCTCAATCCGATACAAGATGTGCCTGGTTTGTCTCTAAGTGCATCTTTTTATTTAAAATTGACATCCATTTTTGTAAAAAGAAAAATCAACCTACTCAAAAACAAGAAAACATATTTGTATTGTTTTCATACTTTAGGAAAATGATCGATATGAAATTTATGATGTGTAGGAATCAATATAACCTCAATATGATACACAATGTTCCTGGTATGACTCAATGTGTCTAGTATCAGTTTAAAATCAACATTTTATTTCAAAAAGAATCACTCACTGAAAACTAAGAACAAATGCTCATATTTTCATGATAATTTAGTACATTGATTCATAATTAATTTTTTATGTGTAGGAATTGCTCTCATGTCTAACTGATACAATATGTGATCCGTATGAGTCAAAGTGCATGTTTTATATTTAAAATGACAATTTAGTAAAAAAGACAAGTGATGTACTCAAAACTAAGAAAATGTATTCAAATTGTTCTGATAATTTAGGAAAATGATCTATAAGTCATTTTACACGTTTATGAATCAGTCTCTCCTCAATCTGATGCATTTTGTAACTATTATGACTCAAAGTTCATCTTTTTATTTAAAATTGACATCAATTTTTGTAAAGATGACAAATATACTACTTAAAATTGAGAAAACGAATTCATATTGTTTTGATAATTTTAGAAAAAGATCCACAATTCATTTATGATGTGTAGAAATAAACCGTACCTAAATATGATACACGATGTATCCTATATGGATTTATATGTGTCTTTTTATTTAAAATTATCATCCATTTTAGTAAAAAGGACAAATGACCTATTCAAAACTGAGAAAGCACACTTGTATTATTTTAATACTTTAGGAAAATGATCCATAATTCATTTATGATGTTTAGGAATCAAACACACATAATTCTGAATTACGGTTTTCCCTGGATGGTTGTAAACGCATTTTTAGTGTTTTAAAACACTAAAATGTGTATGGAATAGTCAAAACCTTATAAAACAACCTCATATTTATGTGAAGTAATGATGATACCACCTATTATTTTTTTTGACATTTATGCGAAGAAAAAATGTCAATCTAACATGCGGTGTGGTTAGAATTACTTGTTAAACACATCTTAAAGGTATAAAAGCCTTTAAAAACAAGTATCAAGGGTTTAAAACCTAGAAAAAAATATTGGATTTCCCTAAAATTAGAGAAAATAGACTGTAGATTTAATTTTAAAATGTAGGAATTGAGGACACTTCATTTCTAATTACAGTTTTCCCGTGATGGCTGTGAGCACTTTTTTGGTGTTTTAAAACACTAAAACGTGTGTGAAACATTCAAAACCATAGAAAAAACCTCATATTGGTGTGAAATCATTGGAAAAATACCATTGAGTTTTTTTTGAAATATAGGACATGTTTTGATATCAAAATCTCTAATTTTGTTTATTAAGTAAAGTTTAAGCACACCACACATCACTTTAAAAATAAATTAGAATATTTATTTATCCCTTTTCAGTTCAAGTGTTGAATCATATCTTAAATTGGTAAGTTTATATTTTCAAAGTTTTTTTCATTATATATTATTTTTTATATGTTAAAATGTCTTCTGTTTGATTAAAAAAATAACAAATTTTATGTGCATCATTTTGAATATATTCTGTGTCTTTTTTCTTTCACATTTCTTTTCATAAATGTTCTCATTTTCATTGTAGGTAGAAGATGCCAGTAGTATGAAAGAGGTTGACCATTCCTATCAATAAAATTCTTATAGTATTATACTATAATTATGATTTATTATGTTTAGTTTTAATTTTTTGTTTTCTTTTTTGTTATTGTTGATGAGATGATGTGGTTGGTTTTAGTTGATGAGATAATGTGGAGGAAGACAGATATATTGGAGGTTATTATGGGGATGTATATTGGGAATCAGTTATTGTTGAACATATTTTATATGTATATATTTATGGATGAGGTATTAGTTGACAGAATTATGAGTTGAATGAGATTGAGGTTTTGATGATTGTGGATGTTTGTATATATGACTGTGGATGTATGATGTATATATGATGGGTTTATCATATATTTATATTTTAGTTATTTTCATGTTAGTTTATTATTAAATAATTAAAAAAAACTAATTTAGTGGTGGTTTTTGGTAACCTCTGCTAGATACATTAAATAAAATATGTTTTAGCGGTGATTAATTAAAATCACCGCTAAAACAAACTGTCACTCATATGTTTAGTGGAGGTTTGTTTAATTTTATTTATATTCCACCATTTTTTTAAATAAAATAACCAATGTTAAATAAACATAAAACCACTGCTAAATGTTAAAAAAAATGAATAAGAAAACCATCATGAAATAAAAAACCATTGCTAAATGATTAGTGACCGTGAAATACACAGTAGTTTTATTAACCGCCACTATACAATTAAGAGGCAGTTTAAACCGCCACTAATTGATAAAAAACCACCACTAATGAACTATATTTTAGTGGTAGTAACACCTGGATATCCAATCCTAGTTCTATCCACAATATAAGAATTTCCCCCCTCCTTATGTACGGGTCAAACCTACATAGGGGAGCCTTTATACAAGAACTATGTGTGGCTTGACTCTCTCCTAAAAGGGGATACATAGTGACGCATATACCCTATTTCCTATGCCCAACCATGAAGAAAAAACACTCCCCATATACTATAGAAAAATAGAGATCTATGCAGGAAACCTTAACTCAGGTTCCCTCATCCATGAGCCCATCACAGAAACACAAATTTTCCTCTCCCACATATCAACAAAAATATATGCAGGGAACTTCATATTACATAGAAAATACTGGCCAAAATGTTTCTTTTATGATCATAAATATTCCTTATATGCATCGTACTCTTGGTCCTAGGAAAATTCAGATCCCCATAAACTTTCTCTGGCCATCAGTGATAGGATGTCATATTCCTGAGGAAACCATTGTCTAACTACATAGTAACATGCCCCAATTGATTTAAATAAGTCACCCATTAAAAGGGACTATCATTCAGAGGACACCATTGTTTGACTATTCATTGATACACCCTAGTTGGATTTGCATGATTCTCTCCCAAAAAGGGTTTGTCAACTAGAGGCACATTGGTCCTCAGGAGAGACCTCTTCTATCCTCATAATCCCCAATGAAAACATCATAATAGAAACCACTTTTCAATCATGGTTATCAGTCATTCCTTGCAGTTTGTCCCATCTCAATCCTCATGATATGAGAACCCCCAAGATCATGGTTTAAGATATCCATCCTGGCATCCAAAGTATTATGAAACATACTTGGCCTAGTAATCCTTACACCCCTCATCGTTTTCATGACATATGGTCCTAAATGTATGACCTAAAACTGTAAGACGCCAGATCTTCCAAGTCACATGATGTTAAACTATACAACAACATCTTCATCACATGATATTAAAATCTAGTCTTATCATATGTACCAAGTGTGGGATGCCCTAGGAAACTAGCCTAATAAGCCTCATATCATAAATATGTCATGCCTCTCATGATATGATTTCCTAAATGCTGAAATAGTGTTTATAAGGCTTCATGACTTATTTTATACATTAGGTAACCTTTATCCTTACTACATGAATCCAAACTACATGGTTAACATCCCTATTATTCAGTGTTAAAATTGAAAATATGTGGTGATTCCAAGATCTCAAGTCTTGGGTCCAGCTATAGTATTTATTTTTTCATGTCAAGTTACCTTTGTCCTTACCGCATGACGTTAAACTATAGGACTGATGTTCTCATCGCATGACACTAAACTGTAGGGTTTTTAAGAACTACGTGCATCTTGATTCTCATTCCGATGAGATATGTAAAGATTACAAAACCCTTTATCTTGGTCCAGCCACCACAAAATCAAAATACTCTCATCCTTCCTTTTAATAGGCTTTGTGTGGTGGAAAGAATATTTCCACTCCTTGTT
This sequence comes from Viscum album, assembly GCA_963277665.1. Lineage (NCBI taxonomy): Eukaryota > Viridiplantae > Streptophyta > Magnoliopsida > Santalales > Viscaceae > Viscum > Viscum album. The sequence continues at coordinate 1,699,140,891 of OY728158.1, read as the reverse complement.
TCTCACACCGATCATGGCTATGTATGCTTAAGATTTTTGGTAAAGAATTCCCCACATGATAAAAGGAATACCAGTTCAATTAAATGTTATCATGGTCCTAGATGCATAGCCTTAAAAGTCACACCAAATTCCCTTACCACAAGAAGTTAAAATATATGTTTGACATCTCTTGCATGTCATAAATTTAAGAACTACATATGGCTTGATTCTCAGTTTGATGAGATATATAGTGACACCCAGATCCTATATCCTGGTCTATCCAAAACATAGGGAATTCCCCTAATCTCTTATGTATGAGTCAAATCTACATAGGAGGATTCAATATTGATCCTCACCCCATTCGTGAGCCTATATTCAAAAAAGGGACCCTTTTCCGCACAAGAATTTGATCAGTGTGGGGAGTCTTTGAAAGAAATACGTGTGGCTTGATTCTCTTCTCAAATGAAATATATAGCGATTCCCAAATATTATTTCCTGGGATGATATATAATAAAAATAAAATCTCCCTTTCATGTGTATGAGTCAGACCTATGTAGGGAGATATTTCTCCCTATTCTTGAGTAATTTTGATATTAAATGTTCCTTACATATTTTGGTACTTTCCTTAAAAAAATAAAACTCTATGTTTGGGAAAATATGAATCTCCATAAATTTTCTCAGACCATTGGTAATAGGATTTCAGATTCTTGAGGATACCTTTTTTCGACCATATAGTAACATGCCCCAGTTGTCTTTGCATAAGTCTCTCACCAAAAGGGTCTATCAACTAGAGGATGCTATTGTTTGAGTATGTAGTAATACTCCCCGGTTTTCTTTGTATAATTATCCAATAAAAAGGTCCTATTAACTATAGGCACATTAATCCTTGGGAGAGACCTCTTCTATCTCCATAATCCTCAATAATATTATATTGGGAACCCACCTTTAGAATATTAGTCCATGGTTATTCATTGTATACTTGTCTCATATCACATTTTATATCCAAAACCCCCCAAATTATAGCTTAAAACCTTCCCCCTTCATACCTAAAAATTGTGGAACATTATTGGAAAAGTTATCATGAAAGGGAAAATCACTAATATTTTGGTCAAATATAAATGACCTTAAAATTGTATCCCTAAACATACTTCCCATAAGAGGTTAAACTGCATGATCCATATCCTGATAACATGACATTAAAATACAAAATTCATTAATATTTATCAAGGATGATCCTTTACTCCTGATGTTGGCCATCCAATAGAATTTACCCTCCATTACACACATGAAAAATTTGTGTGGGAGTGGCTTCCCATTCACAGCCAGCGCCAACACAGAAGTTCCCTTCATTTTTAGACACATTACTTTCACAAAACACCCTCCATGATCTTGATAAATATGAATCTCCATAAAATTTACCCTGACCATTAGTGATAGGATGTCAGATTCCCAAGGATACCTTTCTTTGACTATACAGTTAGATTCCCTAGTTGGCTTTTCATAAGTTTCCCACCAAAAGGGAATGTCAAAAAAGGCATATTCATATTTGGGAGAGACCTTTTATATATCCATAAGCCTTGACAACATTATGTTGGTAACCTTATTTTCAAATATTGGTCCATGGTCATTCCTTGCATACTTGTCTCATGTAATGTATTATATTCAGAAACCAAAAAATCTTGACTCAAAATACCCCTTTTGTGCACCTGAATAATTTCAAAAAATTCTCATCTAATAAGACCTACTTGGGTCATCATCCCATGATTCATGGTTAAAGATGTTAAACCCAAAAAACTAGTCACATTAGTTAGTCTTTAAAGACTCAAAATTTCCCACAAAAAGATATAGCACTCACAAGGTTGAAAATCCACAAAAGGTCAACCTAGGAAAAAGTTGAGTCTCATCTCACTAAACATGCATTATTTATAGTTTATAGAAAAATTATGCAGTGAAAAGAAAAAGGAAAAAAACTTGGTAGGATTAAAACCCACAAAGGTTGGCCTAAGAAAAATCCAAGTCTCACTTTCTAAGTTGTTTTCATATTGAATTAGGAAAAAATTAGGGAAATGATGCAAAATACACAAAGTTCTTAGGGTCTGTCATACGACTCTAGTAATAGTCGAGTTATAATCACTAGGTCCAAAGACCTAGGAAAAAATTAGATCACTTACCCATCACCATTATTGTGATTAAAACTCATTTATGTATATAAATATTTCCATACAAACAAGATTAAGTGTTATGTTATAATTACAGAGGGAAATAGGGATAAATACATAAATGATTTTGAAATAGAGTCCTTTTTATTTATGGAGAAAAAATTGGAGGAACATCCACAAAATTTAAGTATCTATGTTATGTTCTACAAAAGGTAATCAACATAGATTTTAAATTGTGGAATGGTCACCTAATCCCCATCAACATCCTATTGAATCTCAGCCAATTCAGCCTTAGTTTCCTCAGCCAGGTGATTTTATCCATCAAAATTGCAATGGAATCCATCCCCTCAACTTGAACCCCATCCTGTAGAAAATGAAGTTGTACAAGATCACCATTGAGGAATTTATCTCTTGTTGTAGATGTGATATTTTTATAGCTTTCTCGTCAACACGTTCCCCGCAATACATTAATTTTTGGCATGATTGAGCTCGACCAGGGATAGTGAATCTCGAAGGTCATCCGTTATGATGAGAATTATGGCCTTGATAAGGCATTGATGTGACTCATGCTCTTACTCATTTTAAAAAATTATTTCCTTCATGGAACTATGAACCATATAGTAGTCAAACCCACCATACCCCCACACACCAAACATGTTCTGGTGCATAGGGAGTCTCGAAGGTAAATTTGTAATGGGAGTCCTCAAAACCAGCTCCCAGATATCCTGCCATACAAATTGATGAAATTACCAGAGAGTATCATGATCTTCTTAGCTTACCATGGAGCTAGTCATAAGGGGAGGGGTGTAATCTATAAATAGTTTTCTTATAGAAGCAACTTTCACTATCCTCTCTAGGGTGTCTTCATCCTCTCCTTATGCAGTCGATTGAATTGGAGCATACTTTCCCTTCATATTTAGCTATTGAAGCTGTCAACACTAAAAGAATAATGAAATTAGTCATAAAAATTTCAAGATGGTAAGGAGAATGGAAAAATACCATTAAGGTAGTTGATGTTACTCACCAATTGATTGGTCGTTTTCTTGGTCTGTTTCCTCCCTAGTATGCTTAGTCTCAATGTTTTGGGCCAAGAAATCATGTTGAGGAACCTTTTGTTGAGTTTTCTTAGGGCCCGAGATAGAAGGCTATCGAAAATCTCCCACCCCAAGACCCTTGACCATTGTTCCCCCAACAACAGGAGTAGGATGGAAATCAATGCTATGGTCATGGGTTTCCTTGGTGATGTTTTCCATAGAGTGTTGTTATAATCAAGATCATTGATTTAAGGCCTTGGACATAGGTTCGACCATGAAAAAAAGGGAAAATCACATACATCCAACTCCTTATTAAAGTTCCCAAACTCCTCAAGGGATCCAGGGATATAAATATTTGGATTAAGTGCGTCCATTAATTATTTATATATAGAATCATACCTCATAGAATCCTCACTAGTAAGGGTGTCTAAGATGCTAGTCTCAACACCCAAATTGGATTTTCCATCAACTACATCCACTATCCTTTTGAAGGGAGTAAACCTTTCAGTATCCATTGGATAAAAATCAAAACCAACACCTTTATTGCATAGTTTACGATCTATGTTATCCCCTTATAGAGTAGTGACAAGACCGGTAGTGGTAATCATATGGTTCTCTAGTGTATGTGGTGTATCTGAAATATCATAAGGAATAAAATCCAATAACTGGAACATGACACCTTATTATGTGTGTTTGACATTACCATTATTCTCCTCACTATCCAAAGTGACAAGAGAAGATGTGGCCTTGACCCTTGATGTTTCTCTTATCAAGGTAATATACTCACCAGTAGGAATCCACACCTCACCTAGAACATCCTCCTCAGTCCTCTAGAGGTAATATCTAATCCCCTTGATATAGGATATGGGAGTGGATCCTATAACCCATAGGCATAATTAAGAATTTATTATAGATAAATCAAGAATAAATATTGTCAAGAAAACTCACCCTAAATAATTATGCTCTTATTCAGGTGCTTAAATATCCACCATTCCTTCACTTTTGATGGAGGAAGGTTGGAATCACCTCCTAAAATATAGGTATTAGAGGTGGAAGCTGAGAAGACTCTCCATCCATGTCCTCCTAAACCATTCTATTGATTGAGGATAACTCCATTAATTCAAGATATGATTCCTTGGCCCCATAGGGGAGTCTATCAGGACATATTTTAGTGAAGGGATCCTAGTAATTTCTACCTCTACCCAATATAAATCAGGGTTTTCCTATCCTCAGTAAATTATTTTTGTTCAAAATAAATAATATAAGGATGAATGAGGAAATAAATATAAGATAAAACCTACATCCTGAGGATCGATGAAGTATTCCCATTCATCATTGGACAACTCATCAACCCCTTAAGTAACCACCCATTCCAACATGTCATTTACCCACTTTGTGGTTAGGATCTAATCATCGATGGTGTAAATAAGCATCTCCATCTCTTAGATATATATTCCTACCTTTATAAGATCAATATCAAATTGGAGGTCAAGTGGGGCTCGAGAATCCCCAATATGTAGAATCCAAAACCTGAAATGAAGGAGTGACCACATGTCATTGGCATCAGAAGAACTGCCCTTCCAAGTTTAAACCACCTCTAGCTACAAAAAAATCTAAGGTTATTCTAGCCTATTGTAAATTATAAATGACACCCATTGATTTCATGGGTTCTCTGATCTCTCCGTTATGATCAAAGGGTAGGAAACCAGAGCCCAGGTTTCCTCTTGATGATGGAGGTTGGATGGTCTATGCCCAATCTCAAATGGTGTATCTCTTTTGACCATGAATGGTGGACTAAAATGTGCATGGGGTCATTTGGGAGAGCTCAGGGCCTCCTCACTATCAATCCATTAAATGGGAGGAGATTTTCTACCATGCTTTCCCCATCCAAAAGTCATTACATCTCTGACTCAGGGAACACCCTTCATCAACACCCATTGGTGATATGATGAAATATTTGACTAAATGTACTTGAAGGTCAACCCAGTGGATGCACTCACTGGAGGAATATTGATTACTTCTTGATTCACCTCTATAGTTGAAAGAATCCAGAGTTTTTGGTCCACCATTGGGTTCCTATTTGATCTAATGTGAATAGAAGGGGATACATTTTTTTGATACAGGCACTTGAATTAGTGTGAAAATATATATGGATCATCAACCTCACATATAACCTTTCCAATCAATTTAATACACTAACATTCTATCCTTGAAAGTGATCATGTATGACCCTAGAACATGACCATATTTTCAGTCTTCATCAAGAATCCCAGTGGGTGGATCCCCGTATGGAAATAATTTGAATTATTTAAATAGTTTCATTCTTTTTAAGGCTTCACCATGTTTTAGGTATAGAGGCTAGATACTAGAAATAACCTGAAATAATGGTCAAAATCGGCCCCCAGGAACCTTGATTCCTTTTAACAAAACTTAATAGGTGAAATTCTTGACAAACCATCCCATAAATACTTGTAACGATCCTACAATTTTGAAAGGGGCCTTTATTGTGTGAACATATAGTATGAATTGGTTGATATTTTATAGGATAGGGGCTACCAACCCTATATGATTTCCTACCACTAGCTTGGATTCTATAAATAATTTTCCCGATCTCACACCACCATTTGAGTCATGGAATGGTAGCATGTAGATACTTATCCAAATTTCTAAGAAGCCTACAAGATTCATCTTGGTAGGCATGTCAGACTTGATTGCGTACCCCCACTGGCTATACTCAACTTGATCCAATGCAGGAAAAAATTTACCAGGAATGCCCCGATTTTCCATCACGATACATCCCATGGGATGTTTTCACATGGACCCTCCCCCTTTGGATCCATAAAATCATTAATCTATGCCTCATAATGGATGTACCCCCTTTGACTTGGGCCTTTATTCTTGACATCCTGAGCTATCTTCAATAGCTCACGAGCCAGAACATGTGTCTTTTTTTGCATCTTCTAGGTGTCTTTTGGTGGGATGAAATCATCATACATATCTATGAGGATGAGAGATTTGGAGATCTTGTAGATATACCATAGATTGATACTAAATTTTCGGTGCATTAGATGGAAGGAATTGGTCTATGGGATCCATCGACTCAGTAGTTCAGGAATGATATTAGGATTCTTTTATACATACATATGTGCCACCTAGATAGCCTCATAGATGCCAATCACCTTTAACCCGATCAAAAAATCAGCACAGGTCTGGTGCACCCAATATGACCACATGCACTCTGGTCTAACACCCCTTCCCAGATGAAGGTCACAGTATTCTTTTTAATCATTCAATTGGTCTATCTTGGAATCATAGAAGATAGAAAAGTAGTAGTGCATATTTAAATTGGGTGTATAAGGTTTCAAATATGAGGTACATATGTTGTGACATATGAAACATGATGTGGATGAGGTCTCTACATTAATGTATGTACCCTTGGCTGAGGTCTTGGTAGTGGAAAAGTTCTTGTATTCTTGGAACCAAGAAAGCAGGAAATAGTTCTCCATATTTTGGATTAAGAAATCCTTTAGATATCTATTTCCATAGAGTGGATAATAGTTTCTCTTCAGATATACACAATGGAACTTTTTCATATGGTTTTTCAAATCCAGAAGAGTAGTGTTGAATATGTGATAATAATCAGGCTTGATGATGTCGACCATATCCTTGATATGGTTTCCATCTTGTTCATTAGAAGCTTTAGCCTTCTTAGTGGACATTGGGAAATTTTAAGGAAGTAATGATATTTCATTAGGGATAAATCTTATATTTGAAAAGATTTATGAATTCAATTTTTTTTCAAAGGCATCAACTCGTTCAAGTCACTCACCCAGGTGTATGGGTCATGCAGATAATGGCATACCAAGTCTGTGCGAACAAAACTTTAGTGAAAAAACTAGCATGCCAAGATCACTAGAGTGGAAAAAAATAGTTCAAAAGTGATAGAATAAGGAATAACCACTAGGTACCTCATCTATATTTATAGACATAAGGAACCTTGTGTGGGATACCCATGAAAAACCCCTATGCGGTCAACCTACGTGATCCACTAGCATGATCTTCTAGTGCATTCAACTTGTGAGGATCTTCTTATCCCTTCTCCCTTGTGTGTAATAAAAGTCTCAATTTTTATGAAGCCTTAAGTATAAAGGTGAATGAACACATAGGGTACAATAAATTAATGATCCATCAATATCCTTTTTTCCTTTACCTTAGGACTAGACCTACTTCTTCTAATTAGATCTAATCCCGGGGGGGGGGGGGGGGTTATTGACATTCTATTTTGTCACATGAAAATGAGAATTTTAAAAGGGAAATAATTCAATGAAACGATAAGTGAATAATGCCAAGGGTTTAACACTTAGATGAAGTCATTTCACACAGGGACCAAATCAGCGTCGCCGCTCAGGTCACACCTACATGCCAGTGGTAGTGCGCAAGTCCAGCCAGCGCACCAGAAACACCACACATGGCCTAGATAGGCACACCTAGGATAACTAATCAGGTCACACCTATGCAGTGACCATAATGAGAAACCTACATGAGACACCACCTTCTACCAGGGTCCCAAAAGTTTCTATAAATAGGACCCTTGGACTTTTCATTTGAATGATTAGAAAACTTAGAGCAGCCTCAAAGCTCTGCTCACCCTAGTCCTTCACCCCAGCCTTCAAAAACTTTCAGGTAGAGTTATAAGCCTTTAAAGAAGGGGTAATTAATAGGAGGAGTAGGATTAAAGTTCCCTTAGTGTTCTAAATATAGGATCACTTGTGTGAACCACCTCCCCTAAAGCCAAGAACACTAAGGAGAAGTCCCATTATTAAGCTCAGATTTTAAGCACGAGTCATCCAAATACACCTGAGGGGACCCTTGGAGTCTAGATCAAGGACTCACCCAAGTGTTATCACCCATGTTTTCCATCTCCCAAGATCTCATCAGATCAACTACATCTTCCCTGCATGAGATCTCTTTCAGCTCTCCCAACCTTCACTTGTGTGATCTACCTATATCTCACCCAACCTTCATGTGCACGAGTATCCTTTGAGCCCTCTCTTAATTCCACCAATGGTATAGAACCTATTTAATTTGGACTCCCATTTGAGGGAGACCAAATAAAATCCTAAAACAAAGCCCCCATACTTTCAAAACCATGGTGAAAGACACACTAGCATGTCTCCCATTTGGTCACGCATTCCTTCATTAAGAGGTTTCCCACACTTGTTCTACATTATTGGTAGGGTCCTTGGGGTGTGTATAGTTATGCATCCCCTTAGTACTGAGGACCCCAACCTTGGAGCCAGTTACATGGACTTCCTAGTCTCATACATGATGGAGAGGGATTTTTTCTCCCCTTTTTGCCTCTCAAACACGAAGGAGGTATTTTTCCTCCCCTTATCATCTCTAAGACTAGGGACCCCCCTCGTTTCTGACAATGAGGGGGGAATCACACTTTATTTTCCCTTTGATTGGGATTAGTGTCTTATCTTCCTCTATTATATGGAACTGGGAATAGGGAATCCATCCTGGAGTAATCCCATGGCCTTTTTATAGGCTATAGCCAAATAGGTAGTCAGATGTGACTATCCTCATTATTAAATAAGGAAGGATATGAGAATATCAAAGCCCTTTATTGTTCTCCCATAGCCCCAACCTCATCTCCCAATGGATAAAGGAGATTGTGCAGTTTGAAAGATCTTCAACTTCCTCTTGTTTCTCACACTGAGCATGACTCACATGGGCTTAGAGACTAGTTATGATCATGAAATTTTCATGATTAGGTTCATGTCTTGTTAGAGAATAATTTTTTGGATCTTCCTCTCACCTTACCTCATAGGGACTCCATAGTCATGGGTCTTCAAATCCATGTATCCAACATTATGGGCCTCCTATATGGTATAATCCTCAACCATACTCACCCCATAGGCATCCTCCTATATAGTGTAATCCATAATCATACCCACTCTCTGAGAATCCTCCTAGGTGTAATCCCCCAACCAAGCCCCCTAAATCACCATGAGTTGATACACTCCTCTTGTCTCAAAACAAAAAGGGCCTCCTATCCTGTATAAGTCCCACAACTATGCCAAAACCCATCGAAAAGGGCCTTATTCCATGTGAGATAAACCTTTAGAGGGCCTCCATAGGTGTGGGTCCTCAAAGCCATGAATCCATCTCAAACAACCATATCCCCTGAAAGACCAACCTTTAGAGGTCCTCCATAGGCATTGTTCCTCATTGCCGAACTATGTGGGATTTGATTCCCATATAAATGGTATACGTAGGAACCCTCCCTAAGGTCTAAATCTAACACCCCAAAATCAACCCTAATTTCCTCTGGGACACATTCCTAATAGTGTTAAATCCAACCTGGGAGCCTACATCCCTTATATGTCTTTTCGGATGCTTCAAAATAAGTCCCACATTAGTCCTTGACTAGGAACCTTTCGCCTAAATGTCCTTGATGCATAACGTTAAACTGCATGGTTTGGTCCTTATTACATGACCTTAAAAGGTATGATGTGTCCTATTAAGTGGAACCGAACTACATAGGTTCTGATTCATTTCACAAGGATACATAGAAAGCCCCTCTCATTGGACCAATCCCGACAACAAAACAACTTTCATCTTACTAGATAATGATAAATTCCAGAGTGCCCCACTGTGTGGCTTAAAACCAACATTGTAATAATAAACGACAAAAGGATATCTAAACTGGTTTGAAAAAGGATACCATCTATGGAGAAACTCAGATACATACAGATGTATCCATCAATAAAGAACCTCAAATACATACAAATGATTTAGAAATACACACATGATAATAATTGATTGTCAATTCAAGGGTGACCCATGTTAGACTTGGGAATTAATTAAGAATTCTAGAATATGTCTTCAATCTCTAAGTGAGTCATGAAGTAGGAAATAATTCCCTATAAAAGGGTATGATGAGCCCGACCTCCATCCTCTCGACCAATGTGAGTCCCTAAGAATTATTGGAGCTATTTAACAATGACCACCTACCTTTGGCAAGTAGGTTTATGAAACAATCAAAATAAGGAAACTATTGGGTATTTTTAGATCTATGAACAAAACATGTTGGAAGACATTTGAAAATGGTGAACCTGAAATGAATGATTATGGAATCATTCAAACTCCCACAATCAAACCATCGAACATTGTCACACCAAATTTTCATCAAAAACACTCAAAAAATAAAATTACCCTTATTATATAATTGAGACATATTAGCTTCAAATTTGAAATCCATTTTATTTTTTACAATTTATAAAAGTTTTAAAATTAAATTTAAAATACTAAATGTATAATGTATTAAATGTTTTTAAAAAATATAAATCAAGTTCTAAAATTTAAAATATGGGTTCCAAAATCAAAACTAACATTTTTAAAATTTTAAATTCACATATAAAATACATATTTAGTCTTAGAAAATGGTTTCATGAATTTATATTTCATACTTACTAACTAATAATGTCATAAAAGTCATGTTATTTGTAAAAAACGGTATTTCACATTATTCACCTAAAAATAAATATTTTTATAAAAATATAAAATGTCCATATTAAGATAATATTGCCATTATAAATCCAAAAAATGAAGTTAATTTGTTTCAAATTCACATTTAGTAAATTATAAAATTTTCTTTTAAATTAAGGTATAAAAAAATAAAGAAAATTACTTATATAGAAAATTGAGTTTTTAGACTTTATAAGTTCTTAATATTATTTAAAATTAATTAATAATTAAAATATTACTAATATATAGAAATAATAACCTTTATAATTATTTCACCAAAATATATTTAGTCTCTTAAAAAATGAACACCACATGAATGACTAATTTTTTTTATAAAATTCATATTTCATTATAAAATGATATTAACATATTTATAATGGAAATTAATTAATTATATCATAATTATTTAATTTTATCAATATATTTATATTAAAATATTTCTTTTAATTTTTTCAAATCATTATTTTAATAATAATATTTTACCACATAAAGAATAAAATATTTTTATTAGATATTATAATTTTTGTTTCATTATTATTATTTATAAAATATATTATTTAAAATCATTATTAACATTACATAGCTTTGGTATACCTATTTAACACATGTTTGTCCAATGACCATATTTGCAATGACTATATTTATGATGACCCTATTTTCAATGGTAAGATTCCATTTCTATATATAATCTTACTAAAATCATTCATTATATTTTCACTTCTTAAGTTACACTTCCAATTTCCAAGGTTTTAATTTTAGATCTCACAACATGTTTTATCCTTTCATGGTATTCTTTCTAATTGTTGGTTTTTTTATAATATGGTAATTTTTAAAGGTGAAAATGGTCTTAGGGAGTTGATAGTTCTAAAGATATTATTATTTTCAATTTATTTCCCCCTTTTAATTTTTGTTGTTTTAATGGATGCAATCATCAATAATGTGTAATAATCCATTGTATACTATACATAGTTTCATGAACCATTGTTGTAATGTTCCATTATAATTTAATAAAGTTTCATTAGCTTATTTTCTATCTTTTATGGCCCAATATCTAATAAAATATTAATATTTTGAAATAATAGAGAAATATTTTTTATTATTATAAAAAAATTAATGGCTCCTAATCCTAGGGTGTTACATTCCACCAATTAAATAAATTAAATCCGCACAATTTTAATTATTACTCACTTAAAAATTAAAGGATTTCATGACTGTAGATTTAATTTTTAGTGAGGTTTTGTAGCAACCCACATCATTCCTAGTTTGAGAATTTTTGAGGGAATTTTTATTTTTATTTGGTGGATAGATTGTTTTTAGAATCAGGATTTGGAATGGGATTTAGAGGTTTAATAAAACCTAAAAGGGTGTTTTTTGATGAGTTTGGGTGATGGACCATGGGTTTGGTAGAAATTTATAGGAAGGCGAGAGAGTTTGAGGTGTAACAGGGGCCTGTTGAGGGGCTTTCACACCATGAAACATAGCTTCACAGTGAGAAATTTTGTGGTAGGGGGTTGATCCACTACCCAAGGGGATTCATGGAATGAAATATTTGGTCACACCATAAACCTGATTTTTGGGTTTTTAAAAATAAATGGAGGGGGATTGGCTCCCCCTTCTTTTGGTTGATGGAGGGAACACACGAGCGATCTGATAATTAGATATCCCCCATCCCCTTGGTTAAAGGTTGTTATTGGTGGTGGTTTATAGAAATTTCAGGTAATATACCCATATAATTTTCCTTACCTTCATTGAACCCTAATTTGGTTGGTTTTATTTTAGGGTTTTCAGTGATTTCCACCAGATCATGGTGGAAATCTCCCAAATTGATGGGGATTTTATGATTATTGCATAGAGGGAGACTTGATACAACACCATCCAACCATATTTATTTATTTCATCAAATATGATTCATACCATATATTTATTTATGAGTTTCATTAAATTTAATTTATTTAATTATTGTGTGAGTGACGCTTGACATGGATTTCACCCTGGATGGTGTCGAGGGTCCGTTTTGGACCTTCTGTGGGTGTTTGGTTATATTTAAAATACAAGACAAAGATGTATGATGATTTTTTAGTGTTTATAAATTTATTAAATTAAACTGATTAATTAATTATAAAGTTATATAATTAATTAATTATATTTTATTTCTATGAGTTAGGTCCTCGGGTGAGTTTCTTATGACTGGTGGAACCTGGATAGGACTAGGATAGGCTTGGACAAGCCTTGGCAGTAGCCATTTTCCTTTTGAAAATAAAAAGGGTAAAGATTTTTTTGATATAGGAGGTCCTTGATACTATCCATATGGATTTATTCATTATGTTTATATTCATGTGGGTGTACGGACTTACCATTAGGGTGATGCCCCTCTAATTATTGAATCAATTAATTTAATTTAAATAGACTAATTGAAAATAAATTGTTGAATATATAGAAGAACTTGGGAATAAATGGAAAAACCGTCAAAGACATTGAGGACCTTGGGCACTGGCTTGATCCTTAAGTCACCTCTAGATGAGGCTTAAACTATGAAGTTACCCCAATACTTGCACACCCCAAGAGGGTGCGTGAATAGACTTGAGACGAATGAACCTAGTTGGATGGGCAAGGACCCTTGGAATTTATTAAGCCTGGGTGGATGGACCCTAGGTAGATATTATATGGGTTGGTTGTGCTGAATTTATTTGAGTGACCCTATAAATATAGATTTTCCTTGATCCATCCCTCGATACAATCACTGATATGGAATTCTCTAAGGCCCATGAAGCTGTAAGATGACTTGATGACACCAAGGGACAAGATGTCCTCCAAGTTCCAAGCATTAGTTTGAGATATAGTTTGTGATTGAGGATTATGGGTGGAATACCTCTACTATGGTAATGACCTAGGTGACCCTCATGGGTGCCCCATTAATGAGATAACCCTGAGCGAGTGTATATGGATATGGTTAGATATTGTAGTGCCACCTAGAATATGTACCAAACTTGTGAGACTGAAGGACTGTGGACAATGTGATGGGCATGGGTTTTTGGACAGAACTTATTATGTTTTTATTTAATTATTTATTTTTGATTTGTGATTTCCCATGATTCTAGAGAATCAGATATTGGGAATGGAATTATTGTGATTGCTTGATATTTCTTGGGATGCCCATGAATCACCTATTGAGATGGTTGAGAACCTAGAATAATTGATAGGTCTATGATTTGGACTCATGGTATTTAGGGGGCAGGGGTTCCTAGCTCAGCTAGAAGCCAGTAATATGATTATGTAAGAGTGGCTACCTAGAGGTGGTACCTAGGTTACAACATTCGATACTTGTGTTTGTGTACGTATAGAAGTACTTGATATGAAAGGGGTTCCTTTGAGACAGTGATACCATTGTGAATTCCTGGGTTTCAAGACTCAAATTACAATACTAGTAGATCATTATGAATACTAATGATGCTCATTATTTCAATGGAAGTATGAGGTTATGGGTGGGAATATATCCCTAATAATAGATATTGTACATATTAAAAGAGACTATTGGTTCCCCTTGATCGATTCCTAGGATACTCCTTAAGATTGAGTGGGTGTACTAGATATGGTATGACTGGGGAGCCTAGTGTAATGGATGCCCATGAGATTGACCATTGGACCCAGGGAGGGTATTCCATTTGAATTATTGGGCCACCTAGTAATTAGTCATACATGGGTGTATAAGGTTTCCTAAGGCCTCCCCTAATAGGAATTAGTCAGTGTCCTAACATTGAGAATGTCCAGGTACCACTGTGGGGTTCATCTTGAGGAACTAAGGATGAGGGATACCTGATGATGCCCTAGGTTCTGCTACTCATCATGATTAAGGTGTGATAATGGGATCCTTAGGTCATGGATAGAGGTTCCCCTAAGGTGGTTTTCATGATCATAGAAATTTAGGCATTGGCGAGGAAGGTATGGTCTATTAGGGTTGCAAACCTAAGGACCAATAATTATTTTTGGGCGTGACCTGGGAATATGTGTACGCCTTTGGGATGGTTGAGATACTAGCTGGAACAATCATCATGACATGCTTAGAGAAATTCTGATATTATTCTAAAGTAGGTATTGAGATATTGTTTTATTTATTTATTATTCAATAATTTATTTATTTATTTTTATATGAGAATATCACATGCACATATCTTTTCATTGTTGGTGTATTATGGGACTATGTTGGTGGTTCCATACTATGTTATGTACTGAAAACCTTATTGGGATACAATTGAACTGGGATACCTAAGAAAACACTCACTTGTTTTCAATTATAGGTTGGGAATATGCCCAAGTTTTCATGTTTGAGCTGGTCCATCTCAAGAAGGACAAGAGGCTTGGGTGTGGTATGGCTCATCAATGTTGTAGAGCCTCACATGAATTTTTATTACTTTTATATTTTTATATGTGATCAGCCTAGTGGGTGATCAATCTTGTTTGCCTTTATTTCCATATTTTATTTATTATGGCATATTCTATTTATTTATTCTTCTACATACTCCGATGTGTATGATTCTTGGTTGTTTATATTGTTATTGGGTACTCTGATATATAGGGTATAGTATCCCCATGGTATTCCTATAGACCCCTGCTTCTAGTTTGCATCCTTTGGTGTATGGGGAGGCATTCCTGAGGTCATGTGGTGAACTTTCCTGGTTAATATTTAAATAGTGAGTTGGGTCGAGATGTTACAAAGTGAAATCAATGTAATTTATATTTATATTACTATTTGGGATATGGTATTCAGGAGTTATAGGATTTTTTAGAGTATGTGATAGATACTGGGCTGGTTCATCATGAAATACTTCTCCAGTAGTAATTATAGGTTTCTGGGTATGGGAATTGATGTGTTGGAATTATAATTTTATATTTTCATATGATTTTCACTCCATGTAATGCACATGATGTTTGGGATTTATGATTTATTATGGATTTTTAGATCCTGGACCATCAGTAAGAGACCTATTATGGATTTGAATCTTTTCCCATATAGTTAAGAGGTATATCATACATCATAAGTTGGAAAATAGGATTTATATGACTGGTAGATACCTTCTAGTGTGACTTTTTCACTAATGAGTGGTTTATTATTTAAAGTGTTGTCAACTACTCATACGTCATTTTATTATATAAGTATTTGGTGACATTCTACTCAATTTGGTCTACATGTACACATATTTTCTTCTGATGGTAGGTTATAGAGATTTATCACTACTACAAAAATAGGTTTATCTAGTGTTATGGATTTAACAATGCTAGCTAAAAGTGTTGTTAAAGACCCCCTTTGTCAATACTAGAAAAAGCTCTATTAAAGGGGGGATTTAAGAGTGATTTTTAGCGTTATTGAAGGGGGTATTTAATAGAAATAAAAAAAGCATTGTTAAAGGGGACCCTTTATTAGTTCTTGTAAAAAAGTACTTATAAATACCCCCTTTATCAATGCTATAAAAAAGTGCTAATAATGAGGGGCCCTTTATTAGTGCTAGTAAAAAAGTGTTGATAAAGGGGGACCTTTATTAATGCTTTTTTACTAGCATGGATAAAGGGTATATTTAAAAAAAAATATATTTCATTAAAAAATATATATTAATATATAAGTATATTTATATTGATATAAATATAATATATATATTTTAAATATGTTTTTTATAAGGCTAAATAGGAATTTACACTTAATATATAAGATATTTAGTGAAAATGGCTTATAAAACAATTAAAAAAATACTTTTAGTTAATAATTTTCTAATTTTTATTTATTAATAGTGATTTAATAATAATTTGAAGATAAAAAAATCAAAAGATTAATAAAAAACTAAAATAAGTTTAAACATAATTCGAACTTCAAACATACATAACATTTTATCCGGGTGTCCATTTGGGCTCTACCACATATCAAATCGAATATTGTGATGATATCTATGCCCTAGGGACTGGGGGAACCCATGATCACATTTTTCAAGGCAAAAAATCCTAAAAGTCCTCAAAAATTGAGTTTTTAGTCAGGGTACCACAATTTTTTAACATTCGATGGAATTTCATCCTCGTTTAAGGAGGTCTTTTCACCCGTTTTTAGTGGGGAATGAATTTATTCCCAAGGATTACATTTATATTTATATTATGGTTTTTAAATTTTACCATTTTTAAAATTTTATTATTATTTATAATCAAATATATATAAAAAATATATTTTTTATATATTCACACATAAAAATTTAATTTTATAAATAAATATTTAAACATATTTACAAATATAATATATTTATCAATATATAAAACTTATGTAAATAAAAACTAATATCCATTTTATTTAAAATTCAAATGTATAAATATTTATATACCAATATATGTATGTATGTTTTTATGTATTTATAAACAC
This sequence comes from Viscum album, assembly GCA_963277665.1. Taxonomy (NCBI): domain Eukaryota; kingdom Viridiplantae; phylum Streptophyta; class Magnoliopsida; order Santalales; family Viscaceae; genus Viscum; species Viscum album. The sequence continues at coordinate 1,699,123,792 of OY728158.1, read as the reverse complement.
ACACATACACAAAAAACATATTTTGTATATGTATTTAAATATATATATATATAAATATAAATATAAATAAATAAATAAATAAATATATATATATATAAACATATATATAAATATATGGATAAAAAATTTAATAATAATATATAAATATATAGATATATCATTAAATGTAAAACAAAACAATATAGGGGAGTGGAAAAGGTGCTGGTGTATGAGATAGAGGTCCTAGGTTCAAAACTCGCTGGAGGCAGGGGCATGCATAGGAGGGTGGAATTATATAAAGTGTTGATAAGGGGTGGGGGGAAACACTGATAAAGGGGGATGGGAAGTGTTGATAAAAGGTGGGATGGGAAGAGGTTCCAACAAAAAATATTACCCCCTTTATCAGTAGGGCCTTTATCAACACATTTTTTAACATTGATAAAGGGGTCTTTAACATCACTAAAAAAGCATTGATAAAGGTGGCCTTTAACAATGATAAAAAAGAATTGATAAATTCCCCCTTTATCAGTGCTATTAAAGGGGGAATTTAATAATGCTTTTTATAAGCACTATTAAATACAACTCTTTAACATTTCTCGCATTATCAATGCTTCTATAGCATTGATAAATCACTTTTACTAGTGCTGTTAAAATCCAAATTTTTAGTAGTGTATGGTGAAATTATCATGATTATGATGACATAGACCCTTGGTGTATGGGATACGTGGTGACCCTAGTAGGTTAGTGAGGTGTATGGTGCCTTAGCGGGAAACCCCTTTGGGGTGGTTATTATTTCGGTTCAGTTATTTAAAGTTCCTTAACAACCTATTTGGTGTTTTACTGTATTTTTTGGAATGAAATTATATATAACCAAACCTATTGGATTTGGTTATTTGGTATGGATCACCACAGGGTGATGCTGGTAGAGTAGTTATGCCTGTGTGAGATGACCAGATGCTCAATTATTTAAAGTGCCCATAACAACTTATAAAATGTTTTCCCATAGATCTTGAAATGAAATTCTACTTAGATGATCTAAATATTATGTTTTCCCTTAATATAGATCATCTAGGATTATTTCATTAGTTATGGTGGGTTTGACTGATGAGATCACAATCTCAAGGGAGTAGTCTTTTAGGTGGATTTTTGGCGAGAATCCATGCTTTTATTGGCTATTGAGTTAACATAAGATTCCATTATGGTCATGAGACCCAGGAGTGGGTGGTTGGGCATGTGGATATTGTGTCTTTTGGATACAAGAAAAGTGATGTGTTTCCCATGATATGTGACCTTCCATGAGACTTTATTTTTGGATTAGGTGGGATACATATAGATCTTGATATGTGGTTCAGTGTGTTAGTGAGTTTGTACTTAGTGTTACTCAAGGGTGGTCCATGATAGGGGTTAGACCAATCTTGTGAGTTATTTAGAGATAAGATCACAGATAAACACTCTTGACTTATAATGGTTTTAGATGGAATCTAATCATGTACTTTGATTGATAAACTGATATTCCAGGGGCATGGTCAGTGATTTTTTTCACATTAGTCTAGTTTGATGATGTGTGAATCATATGAGAGTGAGTTAGATTTTGGTGGCTGAGTGGAATGGTAGTGAACACCCATTTCTTTTGTATTATATCAAGTGTCACATGATGGTTACAAATGGTTCCCATTGAATTATAAATCGATGATTGGACATGCGTGAGCTGAGGAACGATGGGTTTTGATGAAATGTTGCAAGCATGGTTGCTTGGGTGTTATAGTGAATGATAAATTTCACTCAGTGGTAAAGGAGACATAAATAATGGATTAAGTGTGGTGGAATAACCGATCTAGCTAAATCCTAGTCAAGTATTGATAGGATGGGGAATATGGATCAGAAAGAACGACACACATGTAATGATGGAACCTATGGAGGTAGTTATTGAGAAGTGATATATGATAATACATATGGTGGGGAGTGAACCATTGGCTATTTGAGGGTGTAACCCTATTTACAATTGTAAATTTAGAGGTTTCTAAGGAAAATGATCCTGTGAGTTGGGAGAGGGTGCTAATTGATGATTTGTGTTGGAACTCTGGTATGTGCGAGATGATCATGCCCAACCATTATGTGTGGTATTAAGTGGAGTATGAGCCATGATAAAGTGATACCAGGTTGGTAGGGTTATGGATGTGGTGGGATCTATCATCAGATGATCAATATGAGTAAGTGAATCTGGTTTTATCTAGTCTCGAATTAAATACTATATTTTTTGATTTAGATGATATGATGGATGGAGTCAGTTCGTTGGCATTGGGTTTTGGGTGATCTTAATGTAAACTGAGGGTGGTTTAGAGGCTAAAATCCTATTTAGTGACATGGATCAGGGGGTGAACCAATTTTGTGACATAGTTCATGGGGTGAACTAGTTTCGTGACATGTTTCAGGGGTGAAACCCTATTTCATTGCGTGGTCTAGGGGTTAAAACATATGATTAAATGTGATAAAGTTTTCTTTTAGAGAGAAAAATCTTATAAATAATGGTAAGATAGTGTCATGGTTTGGTTCACTAATAGGACCCCATGTTTGGGGGTCAGCTATGGAAACACCAAGTTGGAGGCAATAATTTATTTTGAGGATGATTTGGCGGGTGTGACTGAATGTTTTGTGTGTATTTTGATAGTGGAGGATTGGCTGGCATGGTTCATGAGGTTGGACATAGTGATAGGGGAATTATGTTAGGATTATGATGTGGGATGTGGTTAGTGGGTCAGTGGATTGAAGTAGGGCATGTTTTTGGATAGGTGATTCTGATAGTGGTGAGTACCAGGGTTCAGAATCAGCTATGATGAGTTAATTTCTATGGTAGGGAGAACTATGAACCTATTTTTTAATAGTTTGGGGAATCCATTTTGTCTCTATATAGATGGGAATTTTTTAGTGACTTCAACATGTGTTAGTGATAGTTCTTGGTAATAGATCAGTTTTTGATGAATTATACTCATCGCTTTTGAAGTTTTGTAGCGAAAGATCATTCAAATTTCTAGAGTAGAACATGAAAAAATGACCATGGATTGGTGACCTAAGAATGCTTGGTTTATTGGTTTAATGGTCAATGGTATTCCTCAAGGATGAGAATTTTTATGGTAGGGATTTTTTAACAATTGTTGTTTTTATGGGTTGGATAATTTTGGAGGGAATTTGAATTTTTGTTTGGTGGATAGTTTGTTTTCAAAACCAGAACTTAAAATGTGATTACAAGGGTTTGAAAAACCAAAAATAGTTTTTTCTAATGAGATTCAATGCTCAAGTGATGACTTGGTGGTTTGGGAGGAAGCCAAAGGAAGGCCGGATAGGCTGAGGTGAATTAGGGGATTACTATAGGGATTTCATGTCGTAAGGCATGGATTTATAATGTGAACTTTAGAAGAAGTTGGTTCAATACCCTACCCATAGAAATTCATGATGTGAAACATTTCATATCAATATGAAACAATATTTTAGGGTTTTAAAAATAAATAGAGGGGGCTTGACCCCACCTTATTTTGGCCAATAGAGGGCACACATCGGGGAGATGATAACCTTCTCCCCTATCTCCCCCTATGGTTTAGGGTGGTTCTTGGTCGGATTTTGTAGTGATTCTAGGTAATATTATCCTTCTACTTTTTATTCCATTCATTGATCCCGAATTTGGATGATTTTTCTTTAGAGTTTTCAGTGATTTATAATGGAGCATGGTCGAAATCACCCCAATCGACGGGGATTTCATGCTTTTTATATAGAGGGAGACTCAAGACAGTGACTTCCAGTCATCATTTTTTATTTCATAAAAGGTGTGCCACACCACATATTTTTTTGTGGTTTTTCCTTCAATTTAATTATTTTAATTATTGTGTCAAGGCCACTGAGGACCTTGGGCACTGGCTTGATGCCTTAGCCACCAATGGTTGAGGTCTGGACTAAGAAGTTAGCTAGATGTTTGGACACCCCATGTGGGGGTGTGATGATACTTGTGATGAATGACCCTATTCATCCAACTGAGGACCCTTGAAATGTGTTTGGCCTATGTGGGTGAACTCTAGGCAGATATTATATGGATTAGGTGTGAAACATAGTCTAGAGTGAACCTGTACATAGATATGGGTCTTGATCTAGCTCTAGATACTATCTTCAGTATGGAATTCCCTAAGTCATGTGAGTCTATGAGATGACTTGATGATTCTGAGGGATGAGATGTCCTATGAGTGTTGAGAAATGGCCCAAGAAACCAATTTTTATCAAGGATTATAAGTGGAATACCTCTATTATGGTAATAACCTATGGTATACCCATTGTTCCCCCTTCATGATATGACCCTAAGTATGTGTGAATGGATATGGGTAGATATGGTAGTAGGTGCTACCTAGAACTCATACTGAACTTGTGAGCCCAAAGGGTTGTGGATAGTGTATTGGGTATGGGAATTTGACTAAACATTTTATGTTTTTAATTAATTATTTCACTATGATATGATTTTTCCTTGGACACATGGTAATAAGCAATTGGAATTGGAATTATTATGATTTCAAAGCTTATTTGGGATCACCTATTGAGATAGTTTAGACCCTAGGATGCCTGAGAGGCCTAGGATATATTCTCATAGTATTTTAGGGGTGGATGCCTAGATCAACTATCATCTATTTACATGATGATGTAAGATTGGATTCCTAAAGATGTTATCTAGGATGAATTATCAAATCCTTGTGTTTTTTTAGGTACAACACTGCCTAAGAAGGAAAGGGTTCCTTTAGATCAGTGATACCATTATGAATGTTCGAGTGGTGATACTCAAATGGAGATACCATTAGACCATTATGAATTACCATGATTCCTGATATTTAAATAGTGGTGTGAGGGTTCAAGTGTATATATATTACCATGAACAGATATCAGAAATCCTAGGTGGGTTATTGGATCCCCCCAATTGATTCCTAGGATACTCTCATAGAATTAGGTGGATAAACCAGATATAGTACGACTAAGGAGTTAAGTGTATTGGATGCCTAATAGATTTATCATTGGATCTAGGGAGGTTATTCCATTTATTTGTTAGGTCACTAAATAATTATTCAATACTGAATGTATAGTATTTCATAGGGCCTCCCACTCCTAGGAATCAATCATTTTCCTGACATTGAAAATTCCGAGGTACTGCCATAAGTTTCAACCTGAGAGATTATGTATAAGGGATTCCTGATGATGCCTCAAGTTCCATTAACCATTATGATGATTTGTGAGTGTGTGATCCCTATAGAATGTACAGAGGTTCCCCTTAGGTGATTCTCATGCTTAGATACATTATGGAACAGGCTAATGTAGGTATGGTTGACCAGGATCATGAACCTAAGGATCAATGATGATTATTGGGCTTGACCTGCTTATATGTCTACTCCCTTTGGACAATTGAGATACTATTTGGCATGTTATTAAGGATATTTTAGTATCAATTTTATGTAACACCCCATGATTTTAAAATAACACTATGTTCGATATCATATACAACATGAAACACAAAGCTTAAATAAACCATGAAATATTATTATATGACCATCATAACCTAGTCATTGAATTGGTGGGTATGAATATGATTAAAAATATTATGAAATATATATATATATATTATACTAAATATAAATGTATTGATTAATTACTAGGAAATAAGCACACAATTTTTAGTGAAGACCTTTTATTCTTCAAAATAAATTTTCTTCAAAGATAGTTTTTATTACGAGTGAATATTATAATTAATTTCTGGAAAATTTAGAAATTTTATTTGATAAAATGATATCAATTTTGAAATAATCATGTAAAAATTATCTTATATTTATTTTTTTGGTATTTTTCTAAAAATATTGATTTTACAGTGAATAGAGAAAAATATTGCCTTTTCATTAAAAAATATATTTTTGTTTCAAGAATTAAAAAAGTTCCATTTTTTAAAATGATTTTAAATTAAAATTAGATATATTATATTATTAATAATTCAATTGAGTTTATTGGAATAAATTTTATGTTTAAATTTAGTAGAAAAATATTTTTATACTTAAAAAGGTATTTTTCTAAAAAACTAAATTTCATTGTGTTTTGTATTTTTAAATTAATTTCTTCCAATAATAAAAACTAAATCTTGAAAAATGGATTCCAAATTTGGAATTTTGTGGTGAAAATTTGATAAATATTTCCCTTTATTTTTGGTTATTGTCATTAGTAACCAAAATAAATAATTATCACCACAGTAAGGGTAAATCTGGTAATTAATGTTAAAAAAATATGATAAGGACTAAAAAATGACCCCATCACTTTTCCTTATCCTATTTGATGAGTTTTTCATCCATGTACATTCAAGTTTTAAAAATATTGATACTTGGTTCTAAATGTCTTTTATTTTTACCTTTATTAGTAAAAGATAAAGTGAAAAATGCTACTTTCTTGATTTTACATGTACATCCAAGTTTTAAAAATATTGAAACTTGTTTCCAAATGTCTTTGATTTTTACCTTTATTAATAAAAGATAAAGTGAAAAATGATACTTTATTGATTTTAATATATATAATATTTTGTAACAGTGATAGAAACAAATCCCATTCAATTATAAATGGTTATTTTAAATATAAACTATTTTTTTGTCATAGTAATTTATTTATAATTTTTAGTGATGAAATAATTACCTTAAATTCTTATGCAATGACGACACAATATTTATTCAATTAATATAAAAATAATATAAATGATTTTAAAAATATTAAAAGTAATAAAAATTGGATTAATTATTGTATTCCATGACTTTTATAGATATATATGACATATTAGGGATGTTTTAAAGGATTATATTCAAATTAACTATTTGTATTGATCTATTTAAAGTCAAATTAAATGAATAGTATAAAAAATGACATTAAAGATATTTTATAATAAAAAATATTTTACTGGATCATTTAAAATTTATAAAAATCCTATATTTGACCAAGTGATTGGTATATGGTTGAAAATATAAACTATGGTCTATTTATGGTAAAATTTTACTTTTATAGTAAATATTGTTTCCCCTAAATAGTAAAGAACATTATTATCATAATAATCATCAAAAAGATTAATGGAGGGTTAAAAAATGAGATAAGAGTAAAAATATCATCTAAGCATGCAAAAATTTTATTTTATAAGTTTATTTCAACCCATACTCATATTATATTCAAATTATATCAATTTGGATCCATTTTTTCAAGATAATTAATTTATATCAATTTAATACTTTAAGAAATTCCAAGAATTCCCCTTTCCTAAATTATAAATATGCACCCCCTCCTTTTCTATTCACACTTAAAGAGACATTTATTTTAAGAAAATACCTACCAAAATTTCTTACCATCACCCCTTACCATATTCTAAAGGTCTTATTTTAGTCATAATATCAACCTTATGGGGCTTAAGGTGTCATGCAGTGGAAGTTGCTCGAAGAAGAGGTATAGTTTTTAACCGAATGTTTTAGTTTTATTTATTATTATACCCCATTAAAATATTATTAAAACATGATTAAATAATAAAAATACTATATTACATATACTAATATATTTTTATATAAATTTAATACCCTATATTCATCTCCTCTTCCATAAAATGGGAAACAAAACTATCTTTCGTGTGTACAATGGACTACCACCTCATAAACTAATGTGATTAATTTTCCATAATCACCACTAAAAGTAGGTAATAATTATATATTTAATGTTTATTTATTATATTCATGAAATATTTATCATTCTTAAAAGATAATATATCATCTAGTTTCTTACATTTTCATCCATTGAAAAATGATTATGTCGTTCGTGCGTATGTGTGGACTACCACCTCCATGAAGCAATGTGATTTATTTTACATCACCACATCACATGAATGATATATATAAGTTTATTTAAAAAAATAACACATTATTTTTTATATAATTATCATTATATAAATATAAAACAACACTTTATTTCTTTTCATCATGATCATTGAAAATTGAAATGTTTCTCATTCGTATGTATGACTTACCATCTCCATGATTGTAATATATTTCATTTTTCATAACCATATTCAATGTATGATTTTAAAAGTATAATTAATATAAGTAAATGATAATTATTTAATTACTATTATTCTGGAGATGATGGAATAATGACTTCTTTTACCATAGTCAACCTTCCTAAGTCATTTTGGATATATGAATCAAATATCATCAAAATGTCTGATGTAAACTTAATTGATTGATTAATTAAATATAACATGATAATAAATAAAATAAAATTAATAATAATATTTAAATTTTTTATTAATAAATTAAAAAATTAATATATTTTTATTACTCAGGAATATAAATAATGTACGTGATGAGTCAGACCTGAGGTAAGGGGTTTCTTAACTCAATTTTCATTCATTGGGTAATACTTCTACATCATTAACTATGTTATGCCATGATTATTTTTGAAATTACCTATGATTTTATTATATTATATTTTGACTTGTGTTTTTTTATTTACATTTGTTACACATAATCACTTTATTGTTTAATTCTCACTTGAATGATACGATCTTTGTAAGGGTTCTTCATCTCAATTTTTCTTCTTTGGGACATATGTTATGTTATACACCTATATTATTTTATGAGGTGTATCTTACACATGATTAAAATGTTATATTATGAATTTATTTATATTCATGGTATTTATTATTTCATTTTAATTTATTTCTTTTCTTTGGGGTTATGATTCGAATGCTACCCATGTGGAAAGGGTTTATTTCACAATCTCATCATTATTCAGGATTATTTATGCTAAAGTCTCTATTGGAGGAATTATTTGATATTTCTATATTAAATCCAATATTTTTATTCTAATTTGTTTATTTCTATAAATTACAAGTTTTTATTTCATTTTCCACACTTTAAGTACGCAAGATACCAAAATCAGGTTTTTAAGGAAGATTGACTTTTTTTCTATCTGGTCGAGAATATTTTATTCCATGTCCATATTTTCCTTAAAATTATTTAAAAAATGTTTAAACTATTATCAATTGATTTATTAAAAAAAATTTACCCTCTTTTTAATTTTAAAAAAATGGTTGAAATGGAATCTTCTTTTTGTTTTTTGAATGAGGTTCTTTTGGAATTTTTATCGAAAATGTGAATGTAATATTTGTTTTAACATACTCGATATGAACATAATTTTCCACCATCATGAAAAATCAATGATTTTAAGATTACTTAAAAAATTTACATGATTATTTTAAAATAAAATTTATTCTTGATATTTTGTAATTTTTTTTGGTTTTTAAAATTGATTTTCAAAGTGAAAAGGGTATTTTACTCAAGAATGTTTTTAATGATATTTTTATGGTATTTATATTCATCAATAAAAATAACCATTTATTTTACTTATAATTCAATAGAAATATGTTTTAATGATAATATCCTTATTATTTATATGTATGTTTTATGATTAGTTTTATGGGGGAAATATTAACATTTTGTATGCTAGTTTTTCCATATGACTGTTTATATTGATTATATATTGAATTTTTATTCTCCCCTTTCATATTATGAATGAATTAGACTTAGCAAGTGATAGGTGGGTCATATTATAGACCCTAGATACATCATATATTATCATGATACAAAATATTTTGGGTATTTGGCCAAGGCCATACCCATTTATATAGATGTATTGGCACAAGGTTTTGAAGGAAAGTTTGTGATGTTCAACATTATGAATTCCATAATTATGAGATTAGTTATTGATATCCATGTAATTATTTGATTATTTATGATATCCATGTATAATCTTCAATATCATGTGATTTTTTATATTGAATTATTTGATCATCATTTATTCATACCATATTATTCTTCATGAGCAAGTTATTGATTAAATAAAATGTGTTTTTAGTTATTTAACTTACCATATTGATTATTCCTTATTTTATCATGATAGCTTCCACCGTATATAACCCTTAATATGAATCTAATATAACCCATTTATTATGTTTCTTTTATCTAGGATTACAAGAAGTTTATTATGATTATTATACAAGGATATATTATAGAGAATAATTCTTCTCTCAAAGAAAATAATATGGTAAATTTTATGTTTTCAAATGGAATGTTAAAATTATATATGTATCTAGTTTTCAAGACTAATAAACTATTTGGTTATTTAGTATGTGATATCTTATATCTAGTACCAATTTAATAATTTAACCATCAACTCCTGGCTACTAGGGTCTGGGTCTTTATAGTTGGCATCATAGAAAGTTTAGTAGGAACATTAGGAACTAGATTTAAGAAAACATAGATTAGGGAAAATAACCTTATAAAAGAATTTGAAAATATGTTTAATTTTAGGATAACATCCAAAAGTTTTGGTAAGGTATATATTATGTATTTTTCCTAGTGATACATCTATATCTAGATACTACAAGTAGATATGGTTTTGGAAAATATACATCTAGGAATAATAATACTGAAAATAGTTGGTCGAATATATCTTGATAATTATTCTAGTGCATGGTGAGTTTTACCTTATTACACACCTGGTTTGAAACTCATGTGGGATATAATTGGGTTAATTCAAATTTTCTTTATAAACCATTATGATGAATGAGAGAATAAAACCTATGTAAACATATGATATTTCATAGTGATATAGTATAAATATAAAGTGTCTTGGGTTGATAAGTCTAAGGTTGATCATAATTTCAAATATAATTATATATCTTTAGAGGTTTTACATGATGGAATTCTAAGATTATTAAGAGTATTTTTTGATACATTTATGGTGATAAAACCCTTGGGTTTAGTATAGGTTTTAGAGAAAAATTTATTTGAGGAATACTGACTTTTCATTTTGTGTACATAAGTTTAAAGGTATCAGTAACCTCTAAGGTTTATCTTATATTTTATATTAAGGTAATTATGGGTTATTACAATTTGTGAGCATATGATTTATCATATAGCTAGGAATAGGATTTAAAAGTGATTTGGATACAATGTGACTAATTTTATTTTTGAAGAAGTTCATTATTGTGGGGAAATTATATAACTAAGGTAAATAGAAATAAATTTGGCTAATATGGGTTTTTATTTTAGGAATAAAGTTTAATTTATTATTTTGAATCATAAATTATTTTATTGTGACATTATTTTGGGAAATTATTTGTATATTTTTTAGAACATATAAAAAAGGCATATACATTTTTGATATAATACTTTAAGAGTTATTGATTTTATTTAGAGATAAATGTTACATTATATTTAAAGAATATATGATTAAACCATTTTAATATTTGGGTTTCAATGTTATTCAGAAATATATTGAATAATTTTAAGGATAGTTATTTTTGAAATGATTTTAATTTGATATTTGAGTATTATTGTTGAATTTTGGAGATTAATTTATTATTTCTTCATGTGAAGGTCTATTCATTTTGGGTATTATCTTACCTAGTTATAGTAATTTAAGTTTTTGTTAATTTATAAAGAAATTAATAATAGATTTTCATCCTTTTATATACCTCTTGGTCAATAAAAAGTTGATTTTAGTGCTTTAGGCATGAAAAATTCATCTTGAAAACTCATCCTTTATAACATCCCACCTTTTTAATACATAACTTTTCATTACATTTTACAAATAGAGGATCTTTAAAGTATAGTGTCTTGGAAATCAGGATCATAATACATGAAAACAACATAAAAATTCTTCTAACCCACTTGTAATGCTTCTTCATTGTTCATCCTATGTTCATTACAACATATCATAACCTGTGAGAATACATCAAAGGAAAGGGTGAGCAAAAGGCCCAGTGAGGGAAACAAGAGAAACATTTTACATGTGAACTTGAGATACATCAATAAATTCATGATAAATAACTTTAAGGAATGAGAAAGAGATCAGGAGGCATATCATAATAAAAATAACATGTTTCATAACTTGAAGATGTGGCTACAACATTTAACATAGACAATAATTTCCGTATCACCAAGGTCCATCCCCAAGGTGTCATTAAAAAATTACCAAGGTTATTCACCAAGGTATCGTTAAAATGGTCATCTCTAGAGATTAAGTCTTTACCCAATACATTGGAGTGATATCAGGGTGCACCCTTAATTTTTATTTAATTACATGTGAGACACATATATAATCATCAAAAATTTCATAAATAACCCATATAGTATAAAATAAATGGGTTTCATTTCATAATCATAACGTTTAAAAAAAACTGCTTTAAAGACATGATCTTTATGTCACTTTAAACCCACGGAAAAGGAAAGCGGGTTTCATGTATGTAAATTCTAGAATTAAAATAGAAAATTTTGATATATATATGAATACCCCTATAGAAGAAAGATCTTTGAGTATTCACTTAAAAAAATAAAATAATTTGTGAAAAAGAGAAAGACATTTTGAGACGAAGATTCTACAGCATAACGACTATGTTACAGGGTTTTAGAAAACATTGAAAAGAGAGGGGACATGGGTCACCCACTCATAAATGATCCATAAAACAACATAGGGATAAAATATAAAGGATTTAATAACATGGTAATTAAATTTTAAAGATATACCATATGAAATGAAGAACTTGAAAGGAAGACAAAAATAAGATTTCTCTTATGAAAATTTGCCAACCTAACGGCGTTACTTAAAACTTCAAAAAAATGAATTTATGAGATCAAATAGGGTCTCTCATCATATGAACATAAAAATTAAAGTATGATATATATATAAAATCATACCCCAACATAAGAAAAATAACTTGAAAGAAATGACATGAAAATAGAACTTGAAAACTAAGAAGGGTGGAAGAATCCCTTACAAAAATTCGGCAGCCTAACGACGCCACTTAAACATTCATAAAATGAAATGATGAGAGTAATAGGGGATCTATCATCATACGATCATGAAAAGGGAATTAATAGGAATATAAAATAACATCCCCCAACAAAATAACATGGGGCTTAAATGAAATGACATACAAAAGAGTACTTTAAAAGAGAGAGGTAGGATCCCTTACCTTGAAGAGTAACTTCGAAACCTTAAAGTTTGAGACCTTGGGAGGCTTGAGGGCACCTTGAGAGGACTACTTGGGAGTTAAGGAGACCAGAACTTCATTGATTAGTATTTTTTAATGGAAAGGATGAGCGAATGGCTTGGTATTTATAGGGGATGTGAGGGGACAAGGCATTAATGGCCAAGGGACACCTCATTGGTGGTACTGGCAAAACCATGGGCTTGCCCATGGTATTTGCCCTTGGTATTGGCCACTTGAGACACCTCATACCTTATCCTACTATTTATAGGTCTACTAGAATTATTTCATAATTATTACATCCTTAATGATGTCATTAAACACCCGAAACTAAAAAACTGTATTTTCACTATTCACCAAAAATTCAACTTTCTCAAAAAAATTCCAAAATTTCACCTTAACCAAATATCGATGCTCTGATTTCAAAAATGAACTCCATTTTATAAAAATAATTTTCTAAATAATTTTAACTTAATTTTTAAATAAAAACACTATTCATTAAAAATTCAACTGTTTCAGAAAAATCCCAAAAATTCACCTTAACCAAATATCAATGCTCTGATTTCAAAAATGATCTCCATTTTATAAAAATAATTTTCTAAATATTTTCAATTTAATTTTAAAATAAAAAACACTATTCACCAAAAAAAAACTAATACTTGACCAATAATTTCTGAAACAGCTATTTACCTATTTTATTGAATTACATTACTTAATCAAGGTGCCTAAATTATATTAATACTTTATTAAGTGAAGTTACTTAATCCATTTGTTCACATTACTAATCATAAGCATAAAATCACTATTCATAATTTACTATTCATCAAAAATTAAGTTGATCTTATTAGACTCTAAATTTATTACTGAACATAATTGTAGAAGATCATTTTTTGAAAATCATTACAAATTATTAATTATTTAAGGTTTACATAACTATTTTTAAAATATCCTTTTTCTAAAATTCATCAATAATATGCATACTATATTTATCCGGACATTTGAAAATCCACAAACTTTACCATAAGAAGAAATCACAATTTTTATTTAAATCAAAGGATTACACAAGGCAGTTACGGTCTTGTTACATAGCCCCTTATAACACCAGCATATGACCTAAAAGTAAGGTGTGATAGGGTAACAAAATCTTGGGGTGGCTTAGCCAACATTTCCCGAGTAGTGATTTCTATCAGTTTGAACTTCTTTCGAAGGGGATTCCATTCCAGCTTCACACGATGAAGTTCGGCTTGGGTTTGGTCCAGAGTAAAGCCCAAAGGTGCTACCTCCTTCCCAAGCTCCATCAGATGGGCTTCAATCGGCCCAAGACTACTGGATGGGGCCATTGAATCTTCTTTCTATATTAATTAATCAAGATCACTTGTATTTATAGACAATAGTAACCAAATTTAGTTTCCAATGGTCATATTGACCAATGACCATATAATAGTCAAAACCCAACGGTCTTATTTTAATTATACTCATTTTATTAAATGGAATAGTTTTGTTGAGTATAAAATAAAATAACACACAATGTTAGGAAACAATATTTATTCAAAATTTCGGGTCATTACATCCTTTGTAGAAAAAGATGAGATTGTGGTGGAAATTGATTAAAGGATGAAATTATATTTTTCAAGTAATTATATTTCCTTATATTATTAGTCTATACGGTAAAATTAATTTCCAAAATATAGTAAAAGGATCTTGAAACAAATATGATATTCTATTATGATCATTTCATATAAATCTATGATCTTTTCACCCATAATAGATTTATGGTTTTGTGGTTGTTAAATTTCTTCTGAACTTATTATCTATTAATATATATTAGTCCTTGGGTGTTAGTTTTATCCTCCACATCCTTATTTCAACTTCGCACTAATGTTATCTTATTTGGAAACCTAGTTTTGTGTCATTCCAGATGACTGATGAATTTCCCTTTCCATTTTTAAGTGGAAATTTTATTAACAATTTTTTTGATTTGGGTTTTCCAAAAATTCATTTTCGAATTTCAAACCATTTATTACCAATCAAAAGTTAAAATTATGATGATGTAATTTATTTAAGGGGGAATAATATAACACCCTGATATTGCAAAATAACACTATGTTTGATAGCGTATACAACACACAACACCAAGTTTAAAAAAACCAAAAAATATTATTATATGACTGTTATAACCTAGAAGTTGAATTAATAGGTATGAATAAGATTAAAAATATTATAAAAAATATATAAATAACTTACTCAATGAAAATTTATTGATTAATTAATAGGAAATAAGTACTTGATTTTTAGAAGACATTTTATTCTTCAAAATATGGTTTCTTTAAAAATGGTTTTTATTATGAAAAAATATTATAATTAATTTTTTGAACTTTAAGAAATTTTATTTTATAAAAATGATATAAATTTTGAAATAAAAATTTAAAAATTATATTATAGTGATTTTTTGTTATTTTTTGAAAAGACTGATTTTCTAGTGAATAGAGAAAAATACAAGTTTTCATTAAAAACTGTAATTTTGTTTCAATAATTTAGAAATGTCAATTTTTTTTTTAAAATGGATTCAAAATAAAACTAATTATATTATATTATGAATAATTAAATTAAGTTCATTGGAATCAATTTTATGATTGAATTCAGTATGATAACATTTTTATAGTTAAAAAATATTTTTTTGGAAAAACTATTTTTCATTGCATTTTACATTTTAATATTAAGTTAATTTATTTTAATTATATAAATTTAATCATGGAAAATGGATTCAATATTTATAATTAGGGGTTATAAATTTATTAAATAGGTTAGTTTTATTTTTGGTCATTGTTAATAATAACCATAATAAATAATTGTCACCACTATAAGGGTAAATCAGGTAATCAAGGTAAAAGATAATATGATAAGGACTAAAAAATGACCCTAAAACTTTAAATTATTCTATTGGATAAGTTTATTTCATCAGTTTACACACAAGTTTCGAAAATATTCTAACTTGGTTCCAAATTTCTTTGTTTTTGACCTTTATAATATTTATGTAAAAGATAAAATAAAAAATATCACTTACTTTTAATATCTATAATATTTTGTGTTGGGGATAAAAACAACTTCTATTCAGTTGTAAATGTTTATTTAAAATATATATTATCTTTTATCAGGTTAATTTATGTCTAATTTTTAGTGAGGAAATAATTACTTTAAATTCTTATGCAACACCGACATAGTGTTTATTCAGTTAATAGAAAAATAAAATAAATGTATTTAAAAATTTAAAATAATTTAAATTAGATTAATTAATCTATTCCTTTAATTTTATAGATATATATGACATGATAGGGATGTGTGAAATTGTTAGATTCAAATTCCATCTTTGTATTGATGCATTTAAAGTCAAATTAAATAATTAGTGTCAAAAATGATATTAATGATATTTTATAATAAATAATATTTTATTAAATAATTTAAAGTTCCTAAAAATCATATCATTATTCAAGGGGTTTTTATATGGTTTCAAATATCATCCATGATTGATTTTTGAGCCATTTTTATTTTTATAGTAACTATCTTGACCCCTAAAGATTAAAACATTTTATTATCACGAAAATCGCCAAAAAGGTTAATAGAGGGTTCAAAACAAAGAGATAAGGATAAAAACATCATCTAAACATGTTAAAATTTTATTGGATGATTTTATTTCGATCCATACTCAAATTGTATTCTAAATATAAATTTGGATCTATTTTTCCCTGAGAATTAATTTATATAAATTTAATACTTTAATAAATTCCAAGAATGCATCTTCCCTCATTTATAAAAGGGCACCCACATCCTCTTTTATCCACACTTCAAGAGTCATTTAGTTCATCCAAAACCTACCCAAATCCCTTCCTAACATCCCTTAACACATTCTATAGGTATTATTTTGGGCATAATATCGACCTTAGAGGGATTAAGGTGTAAAGAAAATGAAGTTGTTCGATGAAGAGGTATAACTTTTAACCAAATATTTTAGTTTTATTTATTCTTATACCTCCTTAAAACCATATTAAAACATTATGAAATAATAAAACCTATATATTAAATATACTTAGATATTTTTATGTTAATTAAATACCCTATATTCATCTCCTCTTCGATCAAATGGGAAATGAAACCGTCATTTGTGTGTATGACGAACTATTGCCTCACTAACTGATGTGATTCATTTTCCATCACCTACTCTCACAACTAGTTATTATGATATATTTAATGTTCATATATGATATTCATGACATATTTATCATTATTAAACTATTATATATCATCTAATTTCTTTCCTTTCCATCTATTTACAAATGATAACGCTGTTCGTGCATATGTATGTACTACCACCTCTACAAAGCGATGTGATTAATTTTACATCACCACATCACATGGATGATAAATATAAGTTTATTTAAATAAATAATGTGGTATTTATTATATAATTATCATTATATAAATATAAAATAATACTTACCTTTTTCCATCAAGATCATTGAAAAATGCAAGCATTTCCCATACGTACGTACGACTTACCATCTCTATGATAGTAACATAGTTAATTTTTCATAATGATATTTAATGTTTTGTTTTAAAATTATAATTTATATATTAAAATATAATAATTTATTGTTTATTATTCTTTAGATAATGGAACAATGACCTCTTTTACCATATTCAACCTACTAAATTCATTTTGGATATATAAATCGAATATCATTAAAATGCTTGACATGAACTTAATTGATTATGTAATTAAATATAACATGGTAATAAATAAAATATAATGAATAATAATATTTAAAATTTTTCTCAAAAAATTAAATAATTAACAAAATTTTATTACTTAGGAAGATAAATAATGTACGTGATGAGTTCGACTTGAGGTAACGGGTTTCTTAACTCAATTTCCATTCATTGGGTTATACTTCTACTTCATTGACTATTTTATGCCATGATTATGTGTGAAATTTTCTATGATTGTATAATTTTTTATTTACACATGTTTTTTTATTTTCATTTTCTATACATAATCACTTAATTGATTTATTCTCATTTTAATGATATGATCTTTGTAAGGATTCTTTATCTCAAGTTTTCTTCTTTAGGATATATGTTTTGTTACACACCTATCTTATTCTATAAGGTTTATATAATACCCTATTTATATGTTATATCATGAATATATTTATATTTATGGCATTTAATATTTCATCTGAAGTTATTTATTTCATGGTGGTTATGATTTGAATGTTACCAAAGTAGTAAGAGTTTATTTCACAATCTCATCACTATTCGAGATTATTTATATTAAATTATTAGCTGGTGGAATTATATGATATTTTTATCTTAAAAAAATATATTTTCTTCTACTATGGTTATTTATGTAAATTAAAATTTTTCCTCTCACTTCCACACTTTAATTACTCAAGATACTGAAATCATGTTTCTAAGTAAAACTGACTTTGTTTTTCTATTTGGTTGGGAATCATTTTATTCTATGTCGATATTTTCCTTAAAACACTTTCAAAAATATTATCACTATTATCAAATGATTTATTTAATACATTTTTACCCACATCTTTCTTTTTATTTTTTTTAAACAGAGTATTCTTTTTATTTTCCAAATGAGGTTCTTTTTGAATTTTTACTGAAAATGTGAAAGGAACATTTGTTCAATGTATTCAAAATGAATGGAATTTACAGCCATCATGACTGATCAATGCTTGGAATCTTCCTGTAATTTTTTCCATGATTATTTTCAAAGAATATATTTTTCCTAAGATTTTGGAAATGTTTAGTTTTAACAGTGACTCTTAAATCGAAAAGGGAATTTTTCTCAAGAATATTTTTAATTATATTTTTACAGTATTTATATTAATCAACAACAATAAACCTTTATTTTACATATACTTCACTAGGAATATTGTGTAACGATACCAACCTAATTCTTTCTTGGGATGGTTTATGATTAGTTTAACTGTGGAAATATTAACATTTTGTATGCAATTTTTTCAATACGAATGTTTATTTTGATTATGTACTGAATTTTTATTCTCCTATTTAATATGATGAATGCATTGGACTTAGTAAGTGATGGTAAATGCATGTTATATCCCCTTGATGCATCTCTAAGTCTCATGAAACAAACTAGTTTGGGCATTTGTTCAAGGCATTACCCATTTATTTAAGATGTCTTAGAATTGGTCCTTGATGGTAAGTTTTTGATGTTAGTCATTATGCATTATATAATTATGAGATTAGTTATTGATGTTCATGTGATTATTTGATTAGTTATAATATCCATGGATAATATCCAAGATCATGTGATTATTTATGTGGAATTATTTGATCATCATTTAGTCATGCTATATTATTATTTATGATCAAGTTATTAATTAAAATGGAATGTGTTTTTAGTTATTTACCTTTCCATATTGATTATACATTATTTAATCATGATAGCTTCCAATGTACGTAACCTTTACTGAGTATTTGATCTCAAACCTTTCTTATGTTTATTTTCTACAGGATAATAGAAAGTGTATTATGATTTATATACAAGGATATGTTAGAGTAAATAATGATTCTCTCAAAGAAAATAACATGTTGTGTTTTATGTTTTAAAATTTAATGTAAAAATTAAGTATGTCTCTAGTTTACCAAGATTACTAAACTATTGATTCCTTTGGGATGTGATCACTTGTATCTAGTGCCAATTTAATAAAGTAACTATTGACACTATGATACTAGGGTCAGAATCTTTATATCTAAAGTGGGTATTGATGTGTTTTTTTATTTTCCTATAGTTTATTAATTTTTTTTTCTAATAATGTCACATGAACATATCTCTACATTCCTGATCTAGTATGGGACCATGTTTGTTGTTCCCTGCTAAGTTATGTACTCACACCCTTCTTAGACCGCCATTGAAATAGGGTACTTGAGAAGACTCTCACTTGGTTGTTGGTAAAGGTTGAGAAGAGGCCAAAGTTTTCATGTTTGAGTTGGTGCAACTCAAGTAGGACATGAGACTGGGATTTGGTTTGAATAAATGATGTTTTAGAGTCCCACTTACATTTTATTCCATTTTTATTTATATATACGATCATTCTTGTGGGTGATCAGTCATTTATGTCATTATGTCAGTATTTTATTTATCATGACATGTTCTATTTATTTATTATTTTTTATACTTTGATGTGTATGATTCTTGTTTATTTATATTGTTATAGAGCACTCTAATATAGGGAGTATATTGTCCCCTTGATATTCCTATAAAAACCCATTTCTAGTTGATAATTAGTGACATACAAGGAGGTATACATAAGGTCATGTGGAAAACCAGTCTAGTTACTGCTTAGAGAGTGAACTAGTCCAGGACATTATGGGTTTCATCCTCACTATCCTTGTTTTGACTAGTGAACTCATATTTTCCCTCATAATAGGAATATAACTTCAGTTGAGTTTTTTCTTCAACCTTTTGTGCTCTATACCCCAATAATTTTTTTAAAAGGGAGTTTATAGTCATCCTTGTATTAATAAGTGATCATGGATGAGCTTTTAGATTTTATTTTCCACTGTTGGCATTTATCATTTACAAGGGGGAAAATACATGCCTAATATCACATTAAATTTGAATAAAGGAAGGATAATAAGAAATTATAGGAAACACACTCCTTTAAAAATATATTAAAGATAATATATACTTGGTATATAAATGTTTTTATTAATAATTTAACATATATACATTAATATGGTGATTTTATGTCCTTATAAAACATTCTAGGTACAAAGGAGTGGGTGAATAAGATACAAATACAATACTTGACATTTCTTGAGTAGAGAGTCAGTGTTCCTCACCCCAAATTATCTCCATAACCCACTTCCATGGTTTTGGTTTCATAGCTATTTCCCTTTCTTAGAAGTTACTAGTTCCCATAATCATTATTATCCATTGGATTAGGGCATTGACTTGGATAATTTCCAAGTTCCCTACATTTAAGATAATGAAATTTTAATGATACATTAGGATAAGATATTTTTTATTTCACTTTGTCTATTGATCTATTCACTTTTCCTTAGAATTTAGTTACTATATTCCCTCCTTTTCCATACATAAAACATTTTCCAATTCCTTTAAGACATTCCCTTTGGTGGCTCTTACCACATTTTTTTCTCAGAGGAATTTGAACATCCTTTCCTTCATCATCTTTATCACCCGAACTTTCATGAGACTCTATATTTCTCTTCATTAGTGTTTTTAAAAGCTATAATAAGTTTACATTGTTAATCACAATTCTTGATAGCTGGTCTATAATAATCACAAGAATTCTTACTCCAGCTCTTATCCTATAAGGTTACTCATTGGGACATTCTCTACATTGCCCATGGAATCTAGTGTTAACTTAGTTCCTTTAGGCATAAAACATTACTAGAAAAAAGGATTTAATCATGTGTGTTTAATAGTTAACACTATAAAATAATTATTATAAGATAATCAGATGATAAATCTAACCTGAAATGCATTACTTTTCAAAATTATTACATAAGAATTTATTATAACTTAAATCACTCTTTTTTTAATCTAGGGTTCTTTAGTTTGTATTATCTCATAATTTTTGAGGAGACCCAAGAATTTCATATATATATATATAATACATCATTTTAGATGAATATTCAATACATATCGTAAAAATACACACCCCAAAACTATAAAGGTTTATTGTCTTTAGAGACTAGATACTTAATCATCTTATTTCATGAAAGATCTTAAACATATACCATATAGTTCTCCTCACATAGTACACTTATTAAACATACCCTAATTAAAACATTTATTCATAACCCAAGGAAAGGAAACATAATAAAGGGTGAGATCAGATTATTAGTAAGGGTAAACATAATATATATCAATAAATGATCATAAGTGAGCATATGATAAGAATAAGGGTATTATAACATGATCATGAATTATAATAATCATACCCAATCGGGAAAATATCATTGATTATAAATCATAGAATAAGGGTTTTTCCTAACAAATGATATAATTCTTAAGTTTATCAATAGTCAACCATGAGTTGTGAGAATATATCATAAGTATAAGACATAATTTGGAGGCACACATATAAAAATAAAAAATTATTTACTTAGTAAAGTATCACTAATAAGACCATCATAGTGGATTGGGTTCACAACCTATTAAATTATTTCCTTAGTCAAAGTTCACTACCAAGACTATTTTATTAGATAAAGTCCCTTATTTAATTGTGTTCACTCCTCAATCCAGTCCTTATTATCTCATGAGATATCTATCTTTACCCAATAGAATGGAGGGATTTATAATTTTGGGCCCACCCATCACATAATAAAAAACATACATATGTGTGCCATAAGATCATAAAATATTAATTATATCATAATATCATAACACATGTAAAGGAAATTATTTTCATAAATATTTAATCATTTTACCATATCATAACCCATGGAAAATAAATGGGTTTTATAAAGATCTCATCATAACTTAATTAACCCATGGTAAAAAAAAGTTACATTTAATAATCATTAAATCAACACCATCATAATCCATACATATATAGAAATTGGATGATATCATAAGATCATATCTTCAATTCATCATAAAAACCCTTAAAATATGTTTACGTAGATGAAAAATACCTTTAAAAGAACATTTCGACCTTTCTTTGAAAAAATGAGAGAAATATCCTTTTATTTTGATAAAATTTTAACTGAAAATATCCAAAATATTGAGAAGATCATTGTATTTTAAAATAAACAAGGAAAATTTTAAATTAATATTCAAATAAAAGAATAATCATTAAGGTGTGAAAGTATATTCATGCTGTATATATTAGAAAAACATTATTTTCACACTTTTGTAAAAAGTAAAAAATGACTTGTTTAGAGAAATTTTAGAATAATTCATTTTTAAACATTCATAAATAAAGTAAAATTTAATGAAAAAAACCTTTTTAAAACCTTTTAATTATATATAAGAACTTTCATAAAACAATTTTTAAGTGAATGTACATTTAATAAAAATTTCATTGACCAAAGATGAAATAAGGCCAACTTTTCTTCAATTTTCTCTCTCTTGGTAACGTTATGTAAAAAAGAGAGGAAAATGGTAATAATAATTGATAATTATAGTAATAACCAGAGGATAATAAAATATATTTGGTTTAAAGGACAATATCCATAAAATTTCCCTCAATGGAAATTTAACATAAATAATACCAAAAAGAAATAAGATTGAAACATAAACCCTTACCTCAAGTCTCATCTTACTTCATACACATTCAAATATATTATATAATAAATATATATTTATTATAAATATATTATAGAACCATATTAATAAATAAATTAATATTTATTATTCATTTATAATTTTCAATTATCCATTTGTTAATAATTTCTTCATTAAAATGAACATCTAAGTTAAAATTGGTCCATTTTCTATGCATGTTTCAGTTCAATGGTTATAATAATTAAACATTGGTCATGGTTTCATAATATAAAGATTATAAATCATAAAATAATTATCATATTTATTCATTATATACAATTTTATAATTATTCATATAAAATGGCGATGAATAACAAATCATATCACTTCGTGGAGGTGGTAGTCTACACCCACACACAAGCAATGTTGTCATTTTATAATATATGGAAAGGAAAGAGGGTATAAAATATATTATAATTAAATAAGAATAATTATTTTATAAATATCATATATAAACACTAAATACAACATAATAACCATCCATGCATTATGGTGATGGAAAATAAATCATATCACTATGGGGAGGCAGTAGTCCAGACGTACGCACGAGTGATACCTTCATTTCCAATTTGACAGAAAAGATATGAAATAATGGTTGTACCATAATCATAATAACATATAAATATATTTATGATACTATATTAATTATTTTAGTATGGATACAATAGATTTAGAGGAAGTATAAGAATAATGAAACTTGAAAAGGATTGGTAATAACATATACCTCTTCTTTGAGAAACCACCATTGAATCTATTATTAAGGATCCTTGAGGTGGTATTTTAATATGATAAGAAAATATAGGACATGGATATATAAGTTTAGAAGATATTTATTTAGTTTTTGGTCAAGATAAAGGGATCATGTGGTGTGGAGAAGAGAGAAGAGTGGGTTCCCTTTTATAAGTGAGGGGAGTGACACACTTGTAATTTTTAAGAATATTAAAATATAATAAAGTCCCTATATTGAGAAAGTGGCTCAAAATTAGATAAAACTAGAAGATATAATGATATATATTATAAATAAATTCATCTAATAGTATTTAGACATTTTTAGATCATTTTAACCCTTATCCCTATAGTTTCACCCCTCATTAACCCCTTTTAACCTTTACTATAATAATGAATTTTTACCCTGTTTACTATTCATAATGACAAAAACTTAGGTTAAAATTATTAAATAATATTAATTATTACATTTAAAAGAAATTAATCCATTTTAAAATATTTAATTTCTATAATTGGTCGAAATTCATTTTAAAACAAGTGCATAAAACGTAACAAAACCATTTTTAGCAAAATGAATTTTTAAGCATATAATTGAGTTTATCTTCATTAATTTACATGTAAATACTATTAGATGACTGTTAAAATATTTTATTTAATATATTATATAAATATTTAATTAAAACCATTCATAAATATAGATTAATTTAATTTATTATGAAAAAATATATTTTCCACATTAAAATAATTGTTTAGAAAAACACATCTTGTTTATCTTCAAATGATTTTATTTTAATTTATAAGAACTTTAAAACTAAAGAATTAATTTTATAAATATTTATATAATAATTTTTTATAATTTATTTTGTCTTATTTATAACATTTAATTCAAAAATCAGGAGATAACTATCATATTAAATAATAATAATTCAATAGTATATCTTGTTCTATTTAAACTCGGATTTGTGTGTAAAAAAGATGTAAAAGAAATAAAATTTATTTAATGAGAAATATTTCATAAAATATTAGGGTGTTACATTTAATCACCTTATAAGAATTTATCTTTTTAAATTCTTTCACTCTGATACAAACAACCAGGGATATTTTTGCCTCATATCATCTTTAGGTTCACAAGTACCATCCTCGAGTTTATGGTTTCACCACAAAACATTAACTAGATTGGTGGTTTATTTTGTAACACATTCTCTCTTAGATAAAAAATATCTACTAATTGTTACACATAATAGAGATCATACTCTAGTATTATGAATTTTTAGTTTAATACATGTGGAGGATTAGGTACATACTTCCTCAAGGGAGATACATGGAACACATCATGAACTATAGAGAGATTCGATGGAAGCACCAAGTGATATGCTACCATCCCTACTCTATTAAGAATATCAAAGGGTCCAATATACCCAGGACTTGTCTTTACCTTATTTTCAAATCTCATAACCTTTTGGCATGGATAAATTCATAGTAATACCTTTTCATTAACTTTGAATTCTTGATTTCACCAATGATTGTCAGCATAACTCTTCAATTGACAATAAAATGCCTTGATATGATATTGAATGACTCTAACCTTCTCCTCTATTTCCTTAGATAACTCATGGCCCAATATTTTTCTTTCTCCAACTTCTTCTTAACACATTGGAGTTCAATACTTTCTTCCATAGAGGGATTTATAAAGTGCCATAAAAATGCTTGAGTGAATGGTATTGTTATAAAAGAACTTGACAAGAGTAAGGTATTGATCCCAACCACCTTTGAAATATATAGAATAATATCTTAGTATATCCTCCATGTTTTTCATGGTTTACTCATACTAACCATTTATCTAAAGATGATAAGGAGTACTGAAGCACAACTTTGTATCTAGAAATTACTGAAGGATTCAATAGAAAATTGAGCTAAAACTCATATCTCGATCAAATCAATAGAATGTGGTACTCTAGGAAATTTGAACACTTTCTTTAATTTATATCCTGGTAATTTTATCAAGATATAAGTCTTCTCTCATTTCAATTAAGTGTACCGATTTCATAAGGTGATAGACTATAACCCAAACAACATTATTCCCTTTAGATGTCTTGGGGAGTCCTATGATGAAATTTTAGGTGATGTTTTACAATTTATATATAGGTATGGGTAATGATTGTAACATCCCCTTAGTCTTATGCCACTCAAACATAACTTTATAAAATACCAAGAACCAAGATACATAGTCTATAGTGTCTCTCTTAATTTTTCCCACTATAAATACTCTTTGGGTCTCTATACATCTTCATATTTCTAGGATGAATAGAGAATGATGAGATATGAGATTCTTCTAATAGATCCTTATTTAATTTTGACATTAATCGGACACATACTTGGTTACCGAACCTTATCATTCCATCACAATCATGGATAAACTCAAGAAAATTTCTTACCTTCTTCTATAGTACTGTATCCTCCTTTTATGCCTCTTTCATTATCACATAGATGGATGGTTGGACATTTATTTGAAAAATATATGATCTATACCATTTCCTCATAATTTTAAGATCCATCTTCTGAAAATCCATATGTATTTGATCTATTTCAATCCTCGTCATAGAAAAGATAACATGGTATTTCTAACTCATAGAATCAGCAACATTGTTCTCCTTCCTAGGTTGGTAATGTGTTGGGTAGTCATAATCTTTAATCAACTCCAACCATCTCCATCAGTTCATATTTAACAATTTCAGTGTGAATATATACCTCAAGATTTTATGATCATTATATATATCATATCATTCACCATAAAGTTAATATATCCATATTTTCAATGCAAAAATTACCATTTCTTACTTCAAATCATGAGTTGGATAAATTTTCTCTTGAATTTTTAATTGGCGTAAGGCATAATAAATCACCATATCATTATGCATGAGGACACATATTAGTCCCTTCTTCGATGTATCTCTATAGATCACAAACCCTGATCCACTGTAGGGTAGTGTAAGCACATGTGCACTGACCAAACTTCTTTTCTTCTCCTTGAAATTTTCTGCACATTCATCTATCCAAAGAAACTTGGCTCCCTTTTAAGTCAACATGGTTATTATATTAGACGACCATGAGAAATATATCAAAATGTGCTATTAATATCCTACCAACTAAGAAAAATACATATCTAAATTACCATAGATGTTCTAGTCCATTGCTCAATAACTTTTATCATTTAAGGATTTACTAATATACCCTTGTTTGAGATTATTTTACCCAAGAATGAAACTTTTTATAGACAAAATTCACACTTGCTGAATTTGGAATAAAACTTCTCCTTTATCAAGATTTTCAATAAAATCCTCAAATGATCTTAATGATATTACTTTAACTTGGAACATATAATATTATTATCTATAAAGGATACCAAATAATGACCAAGGTAATCTATAAAGACTCTATTTATTAAATCCATTAAGATGGAAGAGGCATTGGTAAGTCCAAATTGCATCACTATAAATTCATAATGTCTATACCTCATACAGAAGGCTATCTAGGGTATATCCTCCTTCTTTACCCTCAGTTGATGATATCTAAAATAAAGTTCAATCTTGGAATAGTATTGATCTCTACAAATATGATCAAACAAGTAATCAATACTTGGAAAAAGTACTTGTTCTCAATAGCGATCTTGTTAAGTTCTCAATAATCAATTAAAAGACTCATTGGCCCATATTTATTCTTAAAAAAATATTAGGTCCACCCTATGGTAATGCACGAGGTAATGTGAATCCCTTATCAATATTCTATTGTATTTTTTCTTTAATTCTTGAAACTCAATTGAGGTCATTATATATGGAGTCTTTGAAATAGGTGTAACACCAGGTATGAGTTTCATTGAAAACTCAAATTCATGATTCAAGGGAAGACTAGTAAATACTTAATGAAATACATCAATATATCCCAAAAAAAATCATATATTTAATGTAATGTTTCTATCCAAACATTTGAGATAAATATACCTCATTAATAGAAATAAAGACACATAAAATGGATGTAACTTACATTGGACATTCATATTCATCCTCACACTGAAATATGATCATAAGTTGATTTAGAAAATTAAATGAGACTTACCTTCCTTGAAAATTGATATAGGATCTATATATAGAGAGTTAATACATGCCCAAAATCATATAAAATTAAACTATAGGGAGAATCATAATATTTACAAGAAGCACATTCATACAAAAATTAATCAGATATGATCTATAGACTTGATATGTAATCATTGTACCATTAGAAGTTTTTACTTCTAACTCAACATATAATTGTTGAGGTGGAGACGTGATTCCATTACCAAATTATTAAAATATAAATGAATGGGTAAATCCAAAATCAAATAAAACATTTTCAATTATAGAGTGGATGGTAAGTTTACCTTACACTACTTCATTATTATGACCCACTTCAGCAGTTGTGATCAAATGAGATTTACTTTCACCACTTATATTAAGTGGTTATTAATGATGACTATATTCATTAACCCTTATATTCGTTAAATAATTGGAATAATATACATACTCCTTGAAATTATATCATTGGAGTATGGGTGGCACTTTTGGTCAAGCTTTTCACTATTACTTTCATCAACTGACCTCTTCACATAACTTCGATGTTATTTTTCTTGATGAAATTATTTTATACACTTAAAATGTTTACCAGACTCCATAAGTTAATTTAATCCATGATTCCTTCCACACCAATTACCTAAATAAGGATTAATTTTCTTTCATCTATTGGTTTTATTATTATAATTTACTCAAAATTACATGTTTCTCTTTTTGTACCCAAAAAAATGAGAACATTGAGATACTCTAATATCAATTTACATATTAAGAGAACATAGAACGATTTATTCATAGCTATTAAAGTATATTATATATAATTCCTTTTGGATAATTGGTTTTAAGACACTAAAGAATCAATCAAATTTTTTCAAGATCTATGATAAAACTAGAAGAACAACTTGCAAGTCTGGTTAGAATTTTATCATATGTATTAATGGATTTGTTGTATTTACAATTTAGTTCTAATAAATCCCTTTCCATTTTCATGTGAATAGTTTAAGGACAATACTTATTCAAAAACACCTTATTAAACTATTCCTATGTCATGGAGTCAATTTTCTCCTCTTAACTCGTATTCTTTATAAGAGTCCACCATTAATCCACTTCAGCTTATAAATGATACACAACCAAGAAAACCTTCTCATAGTCTGAGTATTGGAGAATATAGAATATCTTTTCTAAATAACTTATCCATTATTTAGATTTAATTAGATCAGTGGGACCACTAAATAATGTTGGACATTTCCACATAAAAGAGTCAACAATGAGTTTTTCCTTCCTTTGGATATTTGGAAGTTTAACATGATTTATGTTACCACTCATAGATTATGAGAGTGGGTGGGAATAACTACAAGATTTCATATACTTGATCAAATTTAATTTGGTTAGTCATGAGGATAGCCATTTCATTTCATATCATATTCAGCATGAATATGATTCATCCCAGGTCCAACCATTAAATATGGAAAGCCACGATAATTATAGTGAGTAATCATGTAATCATGAAAAATATTTCATAGGTCATCTAAATCATCACACCTGATTTTCAATCAATGAAACATTAGTTTTAACATAGTCCATTCGTGATCATTATCTATTAAAATCCTTCACAATGGTTTATAAAGAAAATGTGAATTAACCTAATCATATCCCATGAGAGTGTCTAGCGAGGTATACAGTCTTAGGCCCACTCACCATACACCAGTGATGGTGGAATTAATACCCAATCCACTCCTTTCCAAGTTTTTACCCCTAGGTGTATCCATGCCACCATCTGATCCACTTGTTGGTATCCAAACATGGATGTATTTTCTAGAAAAACCAAAAAATATATACTTTACCAAAGATCCAGGTTATTATACTATACTTAGACTTATCCAAAGGGTTTTCAACAAAGTTATATAATCCTAATCTCAAAAATAACTAAACCCTACTCTGATTCCAACTGATGTGAACCAAGATTTTAATATATATATATTACATAATTTTAAATGGATATTAAATATGTTTCATAACAATACATGCCCCAGAACTGTAGAGGTTTAGTGTCTTTAGAGACTAGATACATAATCATCATATTTTATGTTAGATCATTAATATCTCTCATATAACTCTTCTCACACAATACAATACTTAAACATACCCTACTTAAAACCTTTATTCATAACTTGGAAGAAGGAAACAAAAGAAAGTGTGGGCTTAGATGTTCAGTAAGGGTAAACATAAGATATATCAATCAATGATCATAAGTGAGTATAAGATAAGAGTAAGGGTATTCCAACTGATCATAAATTACAATAATTATACCTAATAAGTCAAAGAGCATTAATAATAAATCATGACATAAAGGTTTATCATAAAAAAAGACATAAGTCATAAGTGTGGAATCATTAATAATCAACTATGTGATATATGAATATATCATAATTAGAAGACATAAGTTTTTGGCATACACATAATCATAGAAAATTATTTCCTTAGTTAAGGATCACTACCGAGATTATCATATTAGATTGTGTCATAAACTAATCCAAGACATCCCTTTATTAGATGCCTAAGCTAGCCCATTATAAGTCCCAAATGGCATTCATGGTCTCTACAGGCTGAAATAAGTGCCTATGAATCAAGAAAACACTACTTGGAAATGATTTTGCAAAATAAATAATTCAAAAAATAAGTAGTGGAAATTAAATGAAATTTCAGCATAACCCATCCATACATCAGACACCCAAACCCAAATAAAAATGAAATAAACAATAATATAATAGTTATCTATAAAGGGAATAAGTAAATAGAACGAGAAACAAAAAAATCCATCACATCCCAGTTTCCCTCTCTTGAAAAAAATCTTCCCAATGCCTATCCCCAGCCACTGAAACATCACTACATCTCAAACCGTATAAGGCTGTAAAAGCCTAATTGTTTAAATTAAATAATTTAATGGGAAAATTTCTGATCATTACAGGAAAATAAAAGTATGTCCGATGAAATAAAGTAAAAGGGATAGCTGACCGAATGTAGTAAAATAAAGATTAACCTCAGATAAATTAATTCTCTTAAGAGCACCTAAAATCTAGATAAGATCTTGCAACTAAAAAATGATAAAGATATAGGCATGAGGAAAAAGATTGTTGGAATTTTAAAAAAACTCCCTATTACTTACCTTTAAAAAGGAATTCATTTCATGCTAGTTTGAAATATAAGTATAAAAGTTGGGTTTTCCTTTTCTTTTAAAGACAATTAACAAGATAATATCTCAAAAAAACCATTTCCCCATTTTTATTTTCAAAATAGTTTGAAAGAAAGGGAAATAATTTCTAATAAACCATTAATAAAATGAAACATGAAGTAAAGTAAGAGTTTAAGTAAGAAAACATAACAATAGAAATGATTTTATAAAAATTCCACAAGATAGGGGGAAATTAGAATACATGAAAAATAGGTATCATGGAGTTTCCTAAACATCAAGTGAAGTGACCTTAGACATACTTGGGTTGGAACCATTTTTTAGTCTATTAGTGCGATCCACGGTCTATAACCAACCCATCTACTCTCAACTAGACTCACCGATAGAAAAACCCACATGAATTTCCCTACCACGGAGATCTAGTCATTTTAATTGGGATTAAATAGAAACCATATCTCAACTCCCACTATGTCACCTAGGATCCCATGGTAATAGTAAAAAAGGGGTGTTGTGTCAATATATCTATGATGAAGACACTAGGGGGGGGGGGGTGGTGGTGAATTGTGTCCTTTTAAAAAAAATTAACAAAATTAAAACATCCCTCTTGAAATGAAGCGTTCCTTTCCTTCTCTCCTAAAGATGAGAGAGTAGCAGAAATAAATAAAGGAAAAATCATGGTGATGTATAGTGGTGTAGGGCATATAAATTACCTAGTCCACTCCATCGATTCTCTACTCCACAAGGTTATTGATTTTCACTAGTAAGTCCTCTTATCCGAAGACCTATACTACTAAGTATAGGTAGTTGACACATTATAAGGATTTTATAGGTCCTTTTGGTTATTTTATAGGGAACTGAAAATACACAGCTTAATTCAAGAATTTGAAACTCCACCATGACTGAGTTCAAGCAGACAATACTCCAATAAATCAATAGAGATTTATTTTATTGAGAAAATAGATTTTTCTTACAATTGAAGTAACAAATGATTTTTATATGTGATCTTAAAAAATGAACAACATAATCAAAATAATCTTGAATGTCATGTAAGCTTATTATTTTTTAAAAAACACCAAAAATATTAGATAAAGTTTCACAGACTTCCTTCTTATTTACACCGTGAGAGAATAAGGAAGTACATAGAATATTTCTTTCTTATTCAAAGTGATGAATATCAGAATGAAAATATTTTAGCACTTTATTTTCATAAGTATTTTCATATCTCTTCTCTTCTTCATATATTTCTTTTCCTTCTATATATATATAATAAATTTCTAGCAGTTACAATGCTCCTATTACTTCAGATATTTAAAATAAATCAAGTCAAGATATTTCATAAATATCCCCAAGAATTGAGTAGCACCGTTGGCTTCTTACTATAGAATAAATATCTTATAAAATAATTTAAAATAATTTGAAGAAATCTTTCGATAATATCTCTAGAATAAAAGTAGTATTGAAAAATTCAAATCTTCCATTTAAATACTTTCAAACATCTTTAAACTTAGTTAAAAAAGTTCCTAAAAATTAGCTGTATAATCTGAAAGTAAATTCAAATATTTAAATTTTAATAACCTTGTGTCCTACGAATTTACTAGAAAATGACATTATAATAAACTGACCATTTTTCTCTCTAAATACTAGACCAAAATCTTTGAAATATCTTCAACCATAATCCTTTAAATTTATTAGAATTTATCCCATAGATAAATCATTAAAATAATTCTAGATAAAAATATAGCAATTTAAAATACCAAGAAACATGTAAAAAAGTACCATAGGCTGATTAAACTCCATACTCCACTTTCTTTAAATTTCACCATTTAAATATCTATTCCATCCAAACTTGTAGTGACAATATGATTTTTTCCATGAAAAAACCATATCAATTTTAGAATACAATCTTCATAAGAACCCGTACAATTCCATTTATATATGGAGTGGGAGGTTTCAACCTTGAGAGAGCTCCTTTAACACACCCATGTATTATTCCTATGTACAAAAACTCATGAATGTTGTAGTATTTCAGAATAATTTAGCGTAAATAATTTTCCAGATTTGAGTTAATGTATTATTCATCTCTTTCAAGCTTTAGTTCCATTTGAACAGATTAGAAGCCAATCTCCTCAAGCAGTTTGATGCAACATATCAACTTTAATCATGCAATGTTTCATCATGTAATCAAAAAATAATTCTCAGCAACTCAAGAAACATGAGTGTGTGAATTTTTCATGACAAAATGAGGCAACAATTTGTTCATCACATGATCTAATATCTTCTGTAACAGTGATATTCCATTATTAGAAGTATCAACATGAATCATGGACATCAAATACACATTACACTTTGGTAGTAGGAGTAGCATGAAGAGGATTGTCTTAGAAAATTGGGAAACATACAACAGATATAAAATCCACTTTCCTAGTAGTGAGATACATTATTGGATGCAGCGTTTCAGCTTATAAAGAAATGTACAATAGGTTGAGTTCTTCTCTTGAAGCAACAGAAAACATAGGCTTCTATTTCCACCAAATATGGGGTTTATTACCAATGTAGTGTAGGGTTAATTTCCAATGTAGCACAGGGTTCATTTCCAAAGTAGTGCGGGTTTTATTTCCAACATAGCCTAGGGTTCGTTTCCAATGTAGCATAGGGATCATTTCTAATGGTACATGAACCATACCTTTGTAGAAAAATTAGGGTTGATCAAAATTAGTGTATAGTTCACTAATTATACTTTTAACTCAAAAGTAATTTTTCTTAAAATTAGGGTTCAAAAGTAGGGTACAAAACCCTATGCAAATATGAACATCTTAACTTCAAATTTCACTGATGTTTTTGTGCCCTTTAACAATATATTCAGATTTTATCCTATTAGAATTATATGTAAATAATTTTGATACCTTTCCAATGGATCAATAAAAGGATCAATATGAGATCAATAGATCTATATATCTTCAAAAAACAGAAGCAAGGACATTATAAAAAAACTACAGTTCTATAAAATCATGGAAAAACTTTAGATAATTTATTGAACAACTAAACAACATTTTTAACCATCAATATAAACTGATTAAATCAATATAATCATCTTGGATTTCCATATCACCAGGTTTTGAGTGATTACAATGTCTGTAGAACTTGTATTAAATCAAATACAGCATCTTTCCAAATCTAAAGACTATAGAGTTTCAAAATTTCTTCAGCAACTTTAGTGATTTTTTAGAGTACCAAAATATCCTTTTTATACTTCCTCATAAACTGATGAGGTTTCGATACATATCTTTTATATCTAATAGTATAAGGCTAACGCAAATCTGTTCACTATAATTTGAGATATCATCATAATTCATAGGAAATTTTAAGATGAAAACTACAATGTCACTTAAACATGTTGTACAGATTAAATGATTTTTTCACCATCAAAACAACTGAATTAACTTTGGACATAAATAGATTAAATGAAGATAATATTCTTATATTTCCAACTAAATAAAATCTGTAAGAATCTAAAAACTTTTTATTCATATATAAAATAAATACAGTGACATACTAAGTCTGAATCATTTAAAAAATCTATTAGAAAACAAAGAGTTATGGTTTGAAGTAATTATCAAAATCAAACTAAGATGGGAATGGTAAATAGACACTAATTATTCTCCCCCTTTTTGATAATTAAAAAACCCTAAGTATTTACCAACTTTTCTCCCATTTTTTATAAAGATAAAAAAGATGAGTTCTTAAGTAAATTAAATAATACAATATATTCACCCCTTTTTATAAAGAATAAGAATTTTAAATTTTAGTAATAGTATTTAAAATATTTTTAAATTTGAAATAAATTTTTTTATCCCCTATTTTTAAAAATATAAAAAAGATGTGTTATTTTAAAATATATTATTAATACATACAACAATATAAAATACCCATAAATTCATGATTCCTTAAAAAAATATTAAAAGATACAATCAAGGAGCTTTGAAAACATATAAAATATTATTCAATGAATAATAAAGAGTTTTAATGATTGTATTAAACCATTCGATTCATTTCATAATACGAAAACATTTAAACACATGATAAATATTTAAAATAACTCTCCCTAAGACCAAACATAAATATTTATGATATTAAAAAAATTTAAATAAAATATTTTTAAGGAATTTAAAATAAATTATTTTACATATGTTATAAACGACCAAAATATTTTAATCTATCAATAGAATAATTTATCACATACAGTAATAGATTAATTTAGCATATGTAATTAATTTAAATTATAATATATTAAATACATGTTTACACACAAGATAACCATTTATATAAAATCTCAACAGTATTCTTGATGGTTATTGGTTAATAAAATAATTAAATGAATTAATTTATAAAATAATAGAGTAAGAAAATTATTTAACAGTTTAAATATAAATATAATTAAATTTATAGGAATAAAAGATAAAAAATTAAAAAGTTTTTCTCCCCCTGCATAAATTATTTAGTGTATTTAATGAAAATATTAAAATAAAAAATAAAATAATTCCTGGATTAACCGTTCCAAATCTATAAAAAATTTCAAATAAAAAACAACTTTAGAGATGTTCATCCTTTAAAATAATTAAAATGAACATCTATTTATTTTCACACAACCACTAGATGATATAATGATGAAGTTCAGTGGAAAAAACCTCTAAAATATCAAATTCAAGTTCCTTTTGGTACCCATATGATTTTGGGTCCGATAATGTTAGCAATTAAATACTTAGGTAACCAAATCTATTTATTTTGATAAAATATTTTATAATTAAAGATATATAGTGATTTCAAATAATGAACATGCTTGACACCATATAATTGAGGTTTTCTAAAATAACAATCACTTTCACAGTGTTAGTTAATTCTATAATAAAAATATTTAGAAGTATAAATTATTTTGCTTTTAGAACCAGGAACAAAATAACTTCTATATAATTTGGGTGTTTCACCATTGCTTATAATTCCAATTTTACCTTTATGAATTTTATTTTTACCAAGAATTTGAGTCAAATAATTATCTCCCTTAATAAACATACTATAATCTTTTTTTAAAGTGTCAACTTCATCCAGTAATTATTTAATTTTAGTTTCATGTAGACTATAAGAAATTTTAGAAGAATTAGATATTAAATTAGAAATTTTCTTTGACAAATTCTCCTTATCAATTGAAATATCATCATACAATTTTCTATGTTTTCTATGCTCTTTCTTTAATGATTCAAATTTTTATTCAAGCATAAATCAATATTTGTCACGTTCTTTATGAGAAAAAGTTTCTAAATCATAACATTCAGAGTAAGTTGATTATACCTCACCAGAATGAGTCATAAGATGTAGATCTACCCTTTTATTTTCATGTTTAGCTTCATAGTTTGAAGTAGATTAATTTCTTGAATCTAAATAACTATAATCATAAAATTCATCTATCGAAACTTTGAGTGGGACATTTTCCTTTTTGATAGAAATATGATTTATAGTTTTTTGTTTGCATCTCAACATCATAAATCAAAATCAATTCCTTTAATGCATGATATTTTTATGAAATTAGATTTCCCAAGGAAAAAACATCATTAAAAACTTCTTTAAATTTATTGTTTCCTTCATAAGTAATTGTGATAGTCCGCCACATCTCATAGGAAGTAGAACATTCTGATACATGATTAAATTCATTTGAACCAAGTCCACATATGATAGAATTCATAGCTCTTGAATTAAAATCATATTTAAATTCTTTAGCATCATACCACTTTTTTAGTTCTACAGGGATTTTATAAGGCTTGAAATTCTTCATGTAAACTTTGAAATCAAGATTCTTAAAATAGATAGTCATATGATATTTCTAGCATCCATAATCATCTCCATTAAAACAAGGATAAAAAATTATAAACAATCATTCTCTAAGATCATACATTAAGACTTTTATTCATATGAATATTTAACTATGGCTTGTTAGAGTTAAAGAAAATATTCAATATTCAAAAAGAGTATAACATTTGATATTACTTGTTATGTATCAGATATAAACAAAATAATTTTCAAAAATGTATAAAAAATAGAAATATATCAATAGAGAACTTTATATAATACTAACTGTTGTGTTGGTATGGCTAGGATGAAGACACAAGAGGGGGGGGGGGGGTATGAATTGTGTCCTTTTAAAAAAAACTTGAAAAAATTAAAATTCCCCTCTTAAAATAAAAAAATAATTTTCTTATCTCTTAAAAATGAGTGAGCATTAGAAATAAATAAAGAAAAGAACATAGTGATGTATAATGGTTAAGGGCACAAAAACCACCTAATCCATTCCACCAATACTCTACTCCACAATCTTGTTGATTTTCACTAGCAGGTCCTCTTATCCAGATACCTCTACAACTGAGTACAGGCAGTTGACACCTTACAAGGATTTTACAAGTCCTT
This sequence comes from Viscum album, assembly GCA_963277665.1. NCBI lineage: Eukaryota > Viridiplantae > Streptophyta > Magnoliopsida > Santalales > Viscaceae > Viscum > Viscum album. Next base: position 1,699,085,924 of record OY728158.1, on the reverse strand, counting down.
ATGGTTCTTTTATAGGGAACCCAAAATCCAAATCTTTGTTTGAGAAGCTAATACTCCCCCACAACTGACTTTGAGCAGCCGATACTCTAATAAATCAATTAAAATTTATTTGATTGAGAAAATAGATTTCTCTTATAGTTTCAGCAGAAACTGACAATAGTATGTGATCTTCAATAATGCACAGTAGCAGAAAAATAATCTTTAATGTTATGTAGAAATTTTATTATTTAAACAACACCAAAAATATTAGATGGTGTTGCATAGGCTTCCTTCTTCTTTACATCATGAGAGGATAAAGATGTACAAAGAACATTTCTCTCTTCTTTAAAATTATAAGCAGCAGAAGGAAAATATTTTAGCACTTTATTTTCATAAGTGTTTAGATGACTTTACTCTTCTTTATATATTTATTTTCCTTTTAGAGAGAGATATATATAGAGAATAAATATTCAATAGTTTCAGTGCTTCTCTTCCTTTAGATATTCAAAATAAATTAAGTCAAGAGATTTTATAAATATCCCCAAGAATAGTGTAGTTCCATTGTCTTCTTCTTGTATAATAAATCTATAATAAAATTATTCAAAATAATTTGGATAATTCTTCCAAAAATATATCCATAATAATAATATCATTAAAAAAATTTAAAGCTTATGTTTAAATCCTTTCAAACCACTTTAAACTTAGTTAAAAAAGTTCTTGAAAACTAGTAGTACAATTTAAATGTAAATTCAAATATTTGAATTTTAATAACCTTATATCCTCTGACTTTACTGGAAAAAATGATGTTGTAACAAACTGACTATTTTTTCTCTCTAAATAATGGACTAAAATATTTCTAATCTCTTTAACCATAATCCTTTAGATTTATTAGAACTTATCCTGTAGATAAATCATTGAAATAATTCTAGATAAAAACACTAAAATTTAAAATTCCAAGAAACATGTAAAAAAGAGTTCTGTAGACTACTTAAACTCTATACTCCTCTTTCTGTATATTTCACCATTTAAATATATATTCCATCCAAACTTTTAGTTGAAATATAAGTTTCTCCATATAGAAACCATCTCTATTTTAGAACACAAGCTCCATAAGCACCCGTACAATTATGTTTATACATGAAATGGATTTTTTCCACCTTGAGAGAGCTCTTGTAACACACCCATGTCATGCTCCTGTATACAACAACTCATGAATATTGTATCATTTCAGAATAATTAAGAATATATAATTTTCCAGATTTGAGTTATTGTATTATTCATCACCTTAAATCTTTAGTTCCATTGAAATAGAACAGTAGGCAAGATCCTAAAGAAGTTTGATGCATTAGATTAAATTTTAGCATGCAGAATTTCATCATGTAATCCAAAAACAATTCTTATAAACTCAAGAAGTATGAGCGTGATGCTTTTTCATGAAACAATGAGGGAACAATTTTTCCACCGCGTGATCCAAAAAATCATATAGAAGAAAGATTCCATCAGTAGAAGTATCAAAATGAAGCATGAACATCAACCACACATTCCAATTTGGTAGTAAGAGAAGAACGAGGAGGTTTTTCTTATAACCTATGGAAATACACAATAGATATAAACTCCACTTTCCCAGTAGTGAGATACAAACTTGAATGTAGCGATTCAGCTTGTAAGGAAATGTACAATAGGATGAGTTTATCTTTAGAAAAAATATAAAATGTAGGGTTATTTTTAAACTAAAATTAGGTTTCATTACCAATTTAGGATAGGGTTCATTTCCAACATATCATAGGTTTCATTTTCAATGTAATATAAGTTTCATTTCCAATGTAGTGTAGGTTTCATTTCCAATGTAGCATAGGGTTCATTCCAGCGTATGGTACATGAACCATACTTGTGTATCAAAATTAGGGTTTCTAAAAAAGTATAATATTTTTCATTATCAATAATTTTAACTCAAAATTAGGATTTCTCAAAAATAGGGTTCAAAAGTAGGGTTTAAAAGTAGGGTTCCAACGTAGGGTAGAAAACCCTCTAAAAATTGAAACATCTTAACTTTAGAATTCACTGATGTTTTGAACCCATTAAAATTAGATTCAGCCATCTTATTAGAATAATTATATTTATATAATTTTGAAACCTTTCTAAAGGATCAATAAATAACTCAATTAAACATTCAAAACTCAAGATATCTTCAAAAAACATAAGTAAAAACATTATGAAAAACTATTGTTTTGTAAAATCATCACATAACTTCATATAATTTATTGATAATCCAAATTACCTTTTTATCATTCAATGTAAACTGATGAAATCAATATAATAATCTTGTATTTCCATTTCACTAGTTTTTGAGTGATTTTTATGTCTTTAGAACTTTTAGTAAATCAAATACTATAGATTTCTAAATCTACAGGCTGTAGAGTTAAAAAACAACTTTATCAACTTTGGTGATTTTTTAGAGTACCAAAAAACCTTTTTATACTTCTTCAAAAACTAATGAAGTTTAGATAAACATTGTATCTATCCAATGGTATAAGTAACACAATTTTTTTTTCATTTTATCATGATATATCATCATAATTCATAGTTAACTTTAAGCTAAAAACTACAATGTCACTTAAACAGGTTGTAACAGCTTCAGTGAATTTTTGCACCATCGAAATAACTAAACTAACTTTCAACATAAATAGATGAAATGAATATAATATTATTATATTTCCAATAGAAAAAAATATTTAAGAATCAGATAACTTTTTATTCATATATAAAATAAATATAGTGACATACTAAATCTGAAACACTTAAGAAATTTATTAGAAAACAAAGAATGTTGGGTTGGAATAATTATCAAAACCAAAATATTATGGGAATAGAAAGTATCCACTTAGTAAAGGGAGGTGAGGAATCAAACACAATACAATATCTCAATCATGAGTCATTAAAATCCATCACAATTCTAAGATCACCTTCCAACACCACTTACAAGTGTTATTGTATGGGTAATTGTCACATTTTTAGGTTTTAGTGTTATTTTGAGCCTAAATGCAAAAATGGCCTAATTCTGTAATTTTAACAGATTATTATCACAGGGGTATTTTAGTCATTTATCATTAAATATATGTCCAAATTTTATGATTAAAATTTTTGTATAATACTTATTTAATTTCCTTCATTTTCATCTTCTGGACCAGGGGCTGAATCAATCATCCAGTGGCCGTAAAAATTCAATGAAGTTGAAGAGTTTTCTGGGTGGACAAAATAGGACCTACTGACATAACAGATGAATAAATCGATGAAAACACCTCCAAATGCATTGATTCTAGATGTAATGGAAAGAGTATTCAATAAGTCGCATCAATGATTAATTTTAAGTCAAAATACCCTCATTAAGGAATTATTGGAATGCTCCAAACATGTGGAAGATGAAACGTCTCACCAGGAAGAAACATTTTCATTGGGTAATAAATTCACAACATTGTGCAAATTCATCCAAACTGGGCCATATTTTGTGGAGAGACTAGAAATCAAGTTGGAAACAACTTTTATTAAGGATCCAAGACGTGAACTGACATTTTAGAGGGTCATAATTTCCAGGGAAAGTTGAAGAATTTGAATTTGGCCAGCCAGATGGACAGATTAAAAATCTAGGATTAAATCGGCCATAACTTCTACATCCTACTGCCAATAAAGCTTAAATTTTCATAGAAAGCGTAGGAGAAATTATGGAACAAAATTTATGAAGACACCTATTACAAATTCAGTCATTTAGTGGCATATTAATGCGGAAACTGTCAGATTAAATGTTTTGGGTGCGAATTATTCACCTCCTCTCCCTATAAATATGTATCCTCACCCCTTCTCAAATAATTGGCACTTCTATGTGGAAATATTCCATTTTTTTGTATTTTATTTCCATTGTAATAGTATTATACATTTTTAATATATTTTTCTCTTATTCATCTCATTCTCATTTTTTTTCTTTTGTTCTTCCACCCGATTCTTCTCCATCGTGATCTCTTCTTCTTGTGATCATGAGTAGCTAACCCGTGGAACATCCCGGGGGATCAATCCAATGTTGAACCCAAGTCATTGAATATTAAAGTTTATTGTTTCTTATTTTATTATATTTAGGTCAAAGGGGATATTAGTGGGTAAGGCGTCTTTGTGTCTCCACTTTCCACCTGAGGCTTAACTTTCTATTCTATAATATTTTCCCTCGATCGATGAGGTGGATGTACAATATCTCGATGATCGTTGAGAGCATTATATATTCAGAACCAAATATATAATAGGATATTCACACATACTATGGAGTGTGACTATTAATTAAATTTGAAACTAATAATGAGACGATGAAGGTTCAATCTGGGTGATTCTCTCGGGAATATCTCCTTTCTTTCTGATATCATTCTGTTTGCATTTATTATATTTGCATTGCATTTGCATGTTTAATTTTAGTTTACATTTTCAATTCCAAAATCTCATTTCTGGTAATTTTATTTAACATATATATACATAGTGAATTATAATTAGTGAGTGATTGACTTGAAAAGTCTCCTCAAGAGAACGACCCAGGTCAGCCCTTGTGCTATACTTAGTTATAAATATTTTTGAGAGCGCACACGACAATGCTTTATCAAACTGGCACTGTTTCCGGGGATCCAAGTGGTTTTCATTCACTATTTTTATTCACATTGTGTAAATAATTTTCCTTTCATTAAAAAAAAACAACAAAAAAATCATAAATTTCAAAAACTAAAAAAAATCTACTTTGTTCATGATGTATTCAAATTGTGATTACTATGCATGGAATGAATACTCACAGGTGAAACAACAACAAGAGGAAGCTTCTTTAGATTACAATAGAGCTCAAGTGAATGAAATTAAAGACTCCATAGAAGGACTAAAGATTCAAATAGAAAGGCTAACCGAATATGTCCATACTTCCCAACATCAATCCAAACCTGAACCTGAACCTGAACCAGAAGAAGTGGTGGAAGAGATTTCACCAATCATTTTTTATGCTAAAGAACCTAAGGAGGGAAAGAAGGAGCTACTAAAAGAATTAATCACATCATCCCGCACTCAGCCATTTCTTGAGGAGGTCCCAAAAGTACACATTCAAAATGATGCACTTATGGGAGGTCAACATTTTTTAGAAGAATCTTAGAATAACATTATTGAATATAACTTGAAACATGATCTTCCCATCCTTGATGATGAAACATCAGAAACTTTCTACCTATCTCTTGATTTGGAAGATAAGGAAGAAGATGCACCTGCTGAGATTGAGTTTCCAATGTTCATTCCCGAAGAGATTAATTACCAAGATGAATTACTTTAAAGGGAAGATTTCTTTATTAATTCTTTATGTTTTAATCTTATTCAAGATAAATTGTTTTCTGAAATCTCTTCCTTTGAAATTTCTGATACAACACAAATAGAGAAGACTATGGATGTTAAAAAAGAGACCACTCAAGTGGTGGTGATTGAATAAGAAGAGATGGAGAATATGGTGGTGCGACTACCTCCTCAACAAAAATTTTCATACCATATGGAGGAGGACACCACTGAAGTTAACAGGGAGCACCCTTATCTTTTATTCCATCCCACTTCGAACCTCAAATTTATTTTTTATTCTTTCTTGGGGGTTAAGAACATTCTTATATTCTTTGGGGTTCTCTACTTTTAGTGTTTAATCATGGACATTGGAAAAACTCACATGTGGTGGTTCATCTCAAAGAAACCACACCCACCTTCTGATTGGGGATAATCCAATAAAACTGCCTGACTAGGGGTAGTAAAAACCTAGCACCCCTTGGAGGTATAAACCAAGCATTATCTCTTTTCTTTTCCCTTTATCATTATTTTTATTTATTTTTCTTATATATTTTCATTACTTTATTGTAATCTTAAAGTGGCTGCTTCTAAGAGCTTAACTCAAGGCATCCACTTCTAAAATAATGTCAGGTTGTATATTTCCTTCCCTTTTATTTTCTACCTTTATATTTATATTTTGTTGAGTTGAAATAAGGGGTAGTTAAATTTAAGTGTGGGGGAGTGTCAACATGCTTAGTTCTTCTTGTGTGCTTTTCATTTTTGTTTATTATATTTTTAGGATTTTTTAGCTTTAATGAATATTCTTATCACTTTTTACACATCAATTGATTTTGAAAGAGTTGAAATGATTTTTGAAATAATGGATTTTAAATGATTGTTGATATGAATTCTTTTCCCTTGAAATGGATTTTCATGAATTTTAATGAGTTTGATTGATTTTTGAAATCCATTCCCATGAAACACTGACTCAAAATATTTTTCCAATCCTGTGAGGTATTCTAAACCTCTTTTACATATTCTTCATAATACCCACACTTTCTTGAAGGAAAATTGAATTTTGTGTGAGAACTAGAATTTTTGAATATTCTCTTTCGAATATTTGGATTTCATGGAATGTATTTGAACTGATTGAGGTATCTCTTTGGCTAGCCACATTTTATCTTGAGACCCACCTTTACATTTATCCTTCATAATCCCTTAGATGCCATGAATTTCCTTATAGGTTTAAGCCACATTACAGGACAAATTTTCCTTACCTACCTGCACTTTTAGTATTTTTATCATGGTTATTTAAAGTTTGAGTGTAGGGGAAGGGCCTTTAGTGTGTGTTAATTGGGATGTGTATCTTTTATGGGTGGTGTGATGTGTGCGTCAATATTTTGGGCAGTGGACAATAAGAGAATTGGGCATGTGTCTTCATTTCATTGTACGCTATTTGTTTCATCCATTTCTCCTTCAAAAAAATGAAAAAAATGGATATGAGCTTGAATTATTCATTGTATATTATTTTATAACTCATGTACATCTCAAAAATAAAGGTCATGAATTGTCATTCATTCATTTTATTCAATTTTCAGCTCATCCTCCATGAAAAAAAGAAAAAGAAAATAAAGCTATGCCTTTCTGGAGCTTTGAAAAAAAGGAGAACTTAGATAATATCATTCATTATAATAACTTCTTGGCTCATGTACCATTTCATAATAGGGGTGGTGTTTTTTTCACATTTTCAAGTGGTATTGAGATAGGAATTACCTGTTTTTTCCCTTGATTTAATCATGCATTGTACTTAAAAGTCCAACCTCCCCTTTCAAGCCTGAAACTTTTTCAATAATTTTCCCACCAACCCTAAGCCACAGAATCATTTGAACCTTTAATTAAAGCCCTCATGATTAAATTCATTTTTATGTTTCACGCTGTGGAGAAATGAGAATTTTCACAAACCTATGGTGATACATGGGATTTTCAATTATGAGTATAACTCTAGATTCAATTTCTCTTGAGAGAAAAGTGACATAAAATTCAATGTGAGGTAGGTTGTGATTGGGAAATGGATTGATTTATGAGGTTAAACAAAATTTAATGATTGAAATGAAAATTATAGAGGCTTTTTTTTTCATATATGATACATGATGGAATTCTATTTTGGATAAAATCTTTGATATTTTCTAATTTTTGATTGTTGTGTGGATTTTGATTTGAATGTAAGATGATTGCCCAGGAGTGAAATGTTTAAGTGTGGGGGAGTGATTAAACTCACATTTTCATATATTTTATACTATAAATCATTGTTTATAATCCCACCATAGTGTTATTGTATGGGTAATTGTCACATTTTTAGTTTTTAGTGTTATTTTGAGCCTAAATGCAAAATGGCCTAATTCTGCAATTTTAGAAGATTATTATCACATGGGTATTTTGGTCATTTATCATTAAATATAAGTCCAAATTTTATGATTAATTTTTTTGTAGAATCCTTAGTTAATTTCATTTATTTTTGTCTACTGGACCATGGGCTTAATCGAACATCTAGTGGCTGTAAAAATTCAATGAAGTTTAAGAGTTTTATGGGCAGATAGAATGGTCCCCACTGACGTAACGAATGAATAACTCGGATAAAACACCTCCAAATGAATTTATTATACCTATAAAGGAAATAGGATTCAATAAGGCACGTCCATGATGAATTTCAAGTCAAAATACCCTCATTAAGGCATTATTGGAATGCTCCAAACATGTGGAAGACAAAACGTCTCACCCGGCAGAAACGTTTTCATTGGGTAATAAATTCATAGCATCATGAAAATTCTTAAAAAATGGTCCATATTTAGTGTATAGATGTGAAATCATTTTGGTAACAACTTTTATTAAGGATCCAACGTGTGAACCGACATTTTAGAGGGTCATAATTGCCAGGGAAAGTTGAAGAATTTGAATTTGGCCAGTCAAATGCACAGATTAAAAAGCTCGGATTAAATTGGACATAACTTCTACATCCTACAGCAAATAAATCTATAATTTTGAGAGAAAACGGAGGAGACATTATGTAACAACATTTATGAAGACACCCATTACAAATTCTGTCATTTATGGACATATTCACGCAGACACTTTCGGATTAAATGTTTTGGGTGTGAATTCTTCACCTCCTCTCCCTATAAATATGTATCCTCACCCCTTCTCAAAGCATTGGAACTTCTGTGTGGCTATTTTCCATTATTTTTTAGTTTCTTTCCATTGTAATAGTATTATGAATTTTTAATATATTTTTCTCTTATTCATCTCATTCTCATTTTTTTATCTTTTGTTCTTCTGCCCAATTCTTCTCCACCGTGATCTCTTCTTCTTGTGATCATGAGTAACTAACCCGTGGAACTTCCCGGGGGATCAATCCAGTGTTGAACCCTAGTAATTGAATTTAAAGTTCATTGTTTCTTATTTTATTAGTTTTAGGTCAAGGGGGATCTTAGTGGGTAAGTCTCCTTTGTGTCTCCACTTGCCACACGAGGCTTAACTTTATTTTCTATAATATTTTCCCTCGATGGAGGAGGTGGATGTGCAATATCTCGGCGATCGTTGAGAGCATTGTATATTCACAACCACATATATAAGAGTATATTTACACACACTATGGAGTGTGTCTATTAATTAAATTTGAAACTAATAATGAGAATACGAAGGTTCAATCTGGGTGATTCTCTTAGGAATATCTCCTTTCTTTCTGACATCATTTTGTTTGCATTTATTATGTTTGCATTGCATTTACATGTTTAATTTTAGTTTGCATTTTCAATTCAAAAATCTAATTTCTGGTAATTTTATTTCATATATATATACATAGTGAATTATAATTAGTGAGTGATTGACTGCAAAAGGCTCCTCAAGAGAACGACCTAGGTCAGCCCTTGTGCTATACTTAGTTATAAATATTTTTGAGAACGAACATGAAAACGCTTCATCAAACTAGAGCCATTTCCGGGGAGCCAAGTGGTTTTATTTCACTATTTTTATTCACATTTTGTAAATAATTTTCCTTTCATTAAAAAAAAACAAGAAAAAAAATCATAAATTTCAAAAAATAAAAAAAATCTACTTTGTTCATGATGTATTCAAATTGTGATTACTATGCATGGAATGAATACTCACAGGTGAAACAATGACAAGAGGAAGCTGCTTTAGAGTAAAAAAGAGCTTAGGTGAATGAAATTAAAGAGGCCATATAAGGACTAAAGATTCAAATAGAAAGGCTAACAGAATATGTACATACTTCCCAACAGCAATCCAAACCTGAACCTGAACTAGAACCAAAAGAAGTGGTGAAAGAGATTTCACCAATCATTTTTTATGCTAAAGAACCTGAGGAGGGTGGTAAGGAGATACTAAAAGAATTAATCACATCATCCCGCACTCAGCCATTTCTCAAGGAGGTCCCAAAAGTACACATTCCAACTGATGCACTGATGGGAGGTCAACATTTTTTGGAAGAATCTTGGAATAACATTATCAAAGATAACTTGAAACATGATCTTCCCATCCTTGATGATGAAACATCAGAAAATTTATACCTCTATCTTAATTTGGAAGATAAGTAAGAAGACGCACCTGCTGAGATTGAGTTTCCGATGGTCATTCCTAAAGAGATCAATTACCAAGCTGAATTCCTTGAAAGGGAAGATTTATTTATTAATTATTCATGTTTTAATATTATTCAAGCTAAATTGTTTTCTGAAATCTCTTCCTTTTAAATTTCTGATACAACACAAATATAGCAGACCATGGATGTTAAAGAAGAGACCACTCAAGTGGTGGTGATTGAAGAAGAAGAGCTGAAGAAGATGGTGGTGCGGCTACCTCCTCAACAAAAATTTTCATACCATATGGAGGAGGACACCACCGAAGTTAACAGGGAGCACCCTTATCTTTTATTCCCTCCCAATTCGAACCTCAAATTTCTTTTTTATTCTTTCTCAGGGGTTGGGAACATTATTATCTTCTTTGTGGTTCTCTAATTTCAGTGTTTAATCATGGACATTGGGAAAACTCACATGTGGTGGTTCATCTCAAAGAAACCACACCCACCTTCTGATTGGGGATAATCCACTGAAACTACCTGACTAGGGGCAGTAAAAACCTAGCACCCACTTGGAGGTCTAAACTAAGAATTATCTCTTTTATTTTCCGTTTATCATTCTTTTTATTTATTTTTCTTATGTATTTTTATTAATTTCTTGTAGTCTTAAAGAGGATGCTTCTAGGAGCTTAACTCAAGGCATCCACTTCTAAAATAATGTCAGGTTGTATCTTTCTTTCTCTTTGATTTTCTACCTTTATATTTATATTTTGTTGAGTTGAAATAAGGGGTAGTTAAATTTAAGTGTGGGGGAGTGTCAACATATTAGTTCTTCTTATGTTCTTTTCATTTTTGTTTATTATATTTTTAGGATTTTTGAGCTTTAATGAATATTCTTATCACTTTTCACACATCAATTTATTTTGAAAGAGTTGAAATGATTTTTGAAATAATGGATTTTAAATGATTATTGATATGAATTCTTTTCCCTTGAAATGGATTTTCATGAATTTTAATGAGTTTGAATGATTTTTGAAATCCATTCCCATGAAACACTAACTCAAAATATTTTTCCAATCCTGTCAGGTATTCTAAACGACTTTTATATATTCCTCTCTAATACCAACACTTTCTTGAGGGAAACTTGAATTTTGTGTGAGAACCAGAATTTGAGAATATTATCTTTCGAAACATTGGATTTCATGGAATGTATTTGAAATGATTGGGGAATCTCTTTGGCTATCCACATTTTATCTTAATACCCACCTTTACATTTATCCTTCATAAGCCCTTAGATTCCATGGATTTCCTTATAGGTTTAAGCCACATTACAAGCCAATTTTTCCTTACCTACCCACACTTTTAGTATTTTTAGCATGGTTATTTAAAGTTTGAGTGTGGGGGAAGGGAATTTTGTGTGTGTTCATTGGGATGTGTATCATTTATGGGTGGTGCGATGTGTGATTCAATATTTTGGGTAGTGGACAATAAGATAATTGGTCATGTGTCGTCATTTCATTGTACTTTATTTGTTTCATCCATTTCTCCTTCAAAAAAATTTTGAAAAAAATAGAGATGAGATTGAATTCCTCATTTTACATTATTTTATGACTCACGTCCCTCTCAAAAATCAAGGGCATGGATTTTCATTCATTCATTCTATTCAATTTTATACTTATCCTCCATGAAAAAAAGAAAAAGAAAATAAAGCTGTGCCTTTCTGGATCTTTGAAAAAAAGGAGAACTTAGATGATATCATTCATTATAATAACTGATTGTCTCATGTACCATTTTATAAGAGGGGTGGTGTTGTTTTTCACATTTTCAAGTGGGATTGAGAGAGGAATTACCTGTGTTTTCCATTGATTTAATCATGCATTGTACATAAAAGTCCAACCTCCTCTTTCTAGCCTGAAACTTTTTCAATCATTTTCCCACCAACCCTAAGACATAGAATCATTTGAACCTTTAATTAAATCCCACATGATTAAATTAATTTTCATGTTTCACACTATGGAGAAATGAGAATTTCACAAACCTATGGTGATACATGCGATTTTCAAGTATGAGTATAACTCTAGATTCAATTTCTCTTGAGTGAATAGTGACATAAAATTCAATGCGAGGTAGGTTGTGATTGAGACATGGATTGATTTATGAGGTTGAACAAATTTTAATGTTTGAAATGAAAATGAGAGAGGCTTATTTTTCATATATAATACATGATGGAATTCTATTTTGGATAAGATCATTGATATTTTCTCATTTTTGATTGTTGTGTGGATTTTGATTTGGATGTAAGAAGATTTCTTAGGAGTGCAATGTTTAAGTGTGGGGGAGTGATGAAGCTCACATTTTCATATATTTTATACTATAAATGATTGTTTATAATCCCAACATAGTGTTATCGTATGGGTAATTGTCACATCTTTGGGTTTTAGTGTTATTTTGAGCCTAAATGCAAAAAATGGCCTAATTCTGCAATTTTAACAGATTATTATCACAGGGGTATTTTGGTCATTTATAATTAAATATATGTAAAAATTTTATAATTTAAATTTTGGTAGAATAATTATTTAATTTCCTTCATTTTTGTCTTCTGGACCAGGGGCTGAATCGATCATCTAGTTTCTATAAAAATTCAATGAAGTTGAATAGTTTTCTGGGCGGACAGAATGGGCCCCACCGACATAACAGATGAATAAATCAACAAAAACAACTCCAAATGAATTGATTATAGCTGGAAAGGAAATATTATTAAATAAGGTGCGTCTATGATTAATTTTAAGTCAAAATACCCTCATTAAGGCATTATTGGAATGCTCCAAACATGTGGAAGAGGAAACGTCTCACCAGGCAGAAACGTTTCCATTGGGTAATAAATTCATAACATCGTGAAAATTCATCCAAACTGGGCCATATTTTGTAGAGAAACGCAAAATCAAGTGGATAACAACTTTTATTAAGGATCCAATGTGTGAACCAACATTTTAGAGGGTCATAATTTCCAGGGAAAGTTGAAGAATTTGAATTTGGCCAGTCAAATGGACAGATTAAAAATCTCGGATTAAATCGGCCATAACTTCTAAATACTATGGACAATAAAGCTGCAATTTTGTTATAAAATGGAGGAGACATTATTGAACAAAATTTATGAAGACTCATATTATAAATTAGGTCATTTATTGGCAGATTCACATGGAAACTTTTGGATTAAATGTTTTGGGTGTGAATTCTTCACCTCCTCTCCCTATAAATATGTATCCTCACCCCTTCTCAAAGCATTGGCACTTATGTTTGGCCATTTTACATTGTTTTGTTGTTTATTTACATTGTAATAGTATTATTAATTTTTAATATATTTTTCTCTTATTCATCTCATTCTCATTTTTTTATCTTTTGTTCTTCCACCCGATTCTTCTCCACCGTGATCTCTTCTACTTGTGATCATGAGTAGCTAACCCATGTAACTTCCCAGAGGATCAATCCAGTGTTGAACCCAAGTCATTGAATATTAAAGTTCATTGTTTCTTATTTTATTAGATTTATGTCAAGGGGGATCTTAGTGGGTAAGACGCCTTTGTGTCTCCACTTTCCACCCGAGGCTTAACTTTCTCTTCTATAATATTTTCCCTCGATCGAGGATGTACAATCTCTCAGCGATCGTTGAGAGAATTTTTTATTCACAACCACATATAGAAGAGAATATTCACACATACTATGGAGTGTTTATATTAATTAAATTTGAAACTAGTAATGAGATGATTAAGGTTCAATCTGGGTGATTCTCTCAGGAATATCTCCTTTCTTTCTGACATCATTTTGTTTTCATTTATTATATTTGCATTGCATTTGCATGTTTAATTTTAGTTTTCATTTTCAATTCCAAAATATCATTTATGGTCATTTTATTTAATATATATGTATATACACAGTGAATTAGAATTAGTGAGTGATTGACTGCAAAAGGCTCCTCAAGAGAACGACCTAGGTCAGCCCTTGTGCTACACTTAGTTATAAATATTTTTGAGAGCGCACACGACAACGATTCATCAAATAGGTTAACTTATCAAGAAGAAAACATAAGAAATAACGAGAGAAGATAGCTAGAATACATGCTAGAATAGGAGGAGGTATAGTCAGGAGAGCCTCCTTGAGATGCTTTGTCACACGACAGAGAGAGAGGGGAGAGTGGTGTGATATAGGGAAGGTGGAAAAGTAAAAGATGATAATAATAATAATAATAATAATAATAATAATAATAATAATAATAATAATAATAATAATAAAACTTTTTATTAAATAGGGAATCACACATGATTTTCCTGTACAGTCTTCCAACCCATACATCAACTGTGTGCCCCCTATTAGAGGGCTCGAGGCACACCACATGGGAAGGGTGCACAGTTTGGGAGATCGTGAACCAACTATGCACTTCAGATCTATCAAGTGATATATTCACTTTCATGGTATATGCATGGTTTCTACTAACCATGATCTAATAATGCACCAGTGCCAGTATTCCAAAATTTCAAAAATATTAAAACAGCTTAGCCCAAAAATTAAGAATAGAATTAAATAATTAATTAAATAAAATAGAAAGTAAATTTATCAGGTCGGGGTGTGAAGGATTGGATTAACTCCCCTTTCAAAAATTTTATTAGTTAAGGTTTACTCCCAAGACTGTCTTATTAGAAAGAGTCCCTTACTGAATTGGGTTCACTCCCCATTCTAGACCTTATTATCTCATGAGATATCCATATTTACACAATTCTTTAGAGGGATATATAATCTTGGGACCAACCATAACATAATGAAAACCACATATATATGTCCCACAAGATCATAAAACATTCATCATATCATTATATCATAAGAAATGAAAGGGAAACTAGTTTCATAAACATTTCATCATAGCATAACTTGTGGAAAAGAGATATATTTCATAAAGATCTCATCAACACTTAATTGACCCATGTGAAAGAAATAGTTTTCATAGAATCATCCTTAAATAATCATCGTTATAATCTATCTAAAAAAATAAATAGGACAATATCATAAAATCATATCCCTAGTGAATTATAACAATTATTAAAGGATGTTGACCTAGATTAAAAATATATTTAAAAGATCATTTAAACCTTTCTTTCAAAAAATGAGAAAAATATACTATTATTTTGATAATATTTTAACTAAAAATTACCAAAATATTTAGAATATAATTTTATTTTAAAATAACTAAAGAAACTTTTAAATTAATCTTCAAATAAAATAATGACCATGATGGTAGGAAAATCTATTCATGTTGTATACATTAAAATAAAACATTATTTTTGCACTTTTATAAAAAGTAAAAAAGGACTTGTTTGAATTTTTTTCAGAAAGAATCCTTTTTAAATATTTTTAAATAAAGTCAAAGTTAGTTAAAATATAATTTTAAAAAAATTTTAAGTATAGGTAAGAACTTTAATAAAACAATTTTGAAGAGCATGAACATTGAATAGATAGTTCATTGACTAAAGTAAAAATAAAGTCAGATTTTATTTAGAAACATTTTCTTAGTAATTTTAATTACCAAATAGATGAAAATGGTAATAATAATAGAAAATTATAATAATATATATAGTAGAAGAAAATATATGGGTTTTAAAGTTTAATATCCCTAAAATTTACCTCAAAAGAAATTTAGCATAAACAATCCCAAAAAGAAATGATATTGTAATATAAACCCTTACCTCAAGTCCACTATTTTTTCATAATCATTAAAATATCCTATATAATAAATAAATATTTATTATAAATAAATCATATAACCATATTCATACATAAATTACTATTTATCATGCCTTTATAATTTCCAATTATCCTTTTATTATCAATTTTTTCAATAAAATGAAAATTCGGCTAAAAACTGCTCCATTTTCCATGAATATTTCAGTTATATGGTTCTGGTACTTTAAACTTGGTCATGGTTTAATTATATCCTAAATAATAATAATTAAATAAGTATCATATAAATTGGTGATGAAAAATTAATCACATTTCTTTATGGAGGTGGCTGTCCACATGTATGCACGATCGACGTTATCATTTTTAAACAGATAGAAAGGCAAGAAGGTAAATAATATATTATAATTATAAGAGTATAATTAAGTTATAAATATCATATATAACCATTAAATATATCATAATAACCAACCATTAATGATTTTTATGTAAAATTAATCACATCGCTATGTGGAGGTGGTAGTCCACACATATGCACAAACGACACTTTCATTTCCATTTTAATAGAAAAGAGGTAGAAAATGGTTATAAGATAATCATAATAACATAAAATTATTTTTACGGCATTGGATTCATTATTTTAGGATGGATACAACCTATTTATAGTAAGTATAAGGATAATGAAAGTTGAAAAGGATTTCTAAGAACATATATCTCTTCTATGAGAAATCTCCTTTAAATCTCTTCGTAAGGACCCTTGGATTGGTTTTTTAAGAAGAGAAGAAACTCTAGGATGTGTATAATGAAGTTTATAAGATATTTTTTTAGGTTTTGGTTGAGATAAATGGCTTAAGTAGTTTTAATAAGATATGATATGGGGCTCCCTTTTATAAGTGAGGAGAGTGGCACACTTGTAATTATTAAGAATATTAAAATATAATAAAGTCCCACTCATGGGAAATGGATCCAAATTGGATCTAGTTTGAAACTAGGATGATATAAAACCAAAATAATCTTATATAATAAGATTAATAATTTTTTAGGTTATTTTAACCTTTTTCACTTTAGTTTAACCCCTCGTTAATCCCTTTTAACCTTTACCATAATAATGAATTTTTACCTCAGTTACCATTCATAATGGACATAAATTAAGTTTAAATTAATGCATAATATTAATTATTCTAATTAAAAATATGGAATCTATTTTTAAATACTTAATTTATATAAATGGTAGAAATTCATTTTTAAAATAAGTGTACAAAATTCAACAAAACCATTTTTAGTAAAATACATTTTAAGCATAAAATTGAGTTTATCTTAATTAATTTCCATGTAAAAACTATTTGATGAATGTTAAAATATTTTATTGAATATATTATATAAACTTTTAATTAAAATCATTGATAAAAAGATTAATTTAATTTATTAAGATAAAAAAACATTATGTGCATGAAAACAATTTTTAGAAAAATATCACCTTTCCATCAAATGATTTTATTTTAATTCTTAACTAATTGAAAATGAATAAATTAATTTTATACATCTGTAAAAAATAATTTTTTTTATAATTTATATAGTTCTATTCATACCTACCAATCCAATGTCTAGGTGATAACTGCCACATTAAGTAATAATAATTTAATTATATATCTCAATCTGTTTGAACATGGTGTTGCGTGTAAAGCTATCAAAGAAATAATTTTTTTAAAGTAAAATATATCATAAAATATCAGGGTGCTACAATTCTCATCCTAATTACTTAACATAATAAATCCTTCATAATTTATGGTAAAGAGAATGTGATTAACCAATGCATATCCCTAAAGATTGTCAAACAATGTGTGTAGTTAGGCCCCTTTGACATGCCCTAGGTAACGATTTAGTTAATATCAAATACTCCATTTTTAGGGTTATTACCATTCAGTACATTTGTGATAGAGCCTAAATCCACTTGTAGTATCCTGATAGGTATGTTTTTTTAGAAAAACCACACAATCTCTACTTAACCAAAATTTCAGGATGTTATCCTATACCCATACATATCTGTAGACTCATCCCTAGGGTATTCACTAAAGTTATCTTGACCTAATCCCAAAAATATTACCTCAAATAACCTAAATTGTTATCTATACCTTTGAAATTATAATCAAAATTAAGTTATCAACCTTTGATAACAATTTTAATTCCCAATTTATCCTTAAACAATATCATCATAACCTCTAAAGTTATCTAAAACCTGTTCAGATACCAACTGTCTTAGCCCACATATGTGACCATATCATCCATATAAATTAAATCAAATATTTCATTATAATAAATTCTCAATACCATTTAGGTTTATAGTTTTGGATAATTAGGGAAAAAATTAACCAAAAAAACCCATGTTCTTTGTATCAATTGAATAATTTTCCTATTATATATGAAACTACTTAATCCATAATAAGTATTAAACATATCCCATAAATTATAAAAAAATTTAACTCTTTTATACATTTCATAATTTTTATATCTTTAAAACCTAAGGAGATAGAAACATAAAAAAATAGAGAGCTCAGATGCTCATTAAGGGTAAACATAAGTGAAAAAAATTGGCTGTCATTAATGATCATAAGATGACCATATTCATATAATCAAGATATATAATAAAATTATACCCAAAAAATAATAGATTATGCACCATGAAATAAGTATTAGAATAGAATAATACCTAAATAATGTAATAATAATGATCCATGAGAGAATGAAATAATAATAATAATATGCATAAAACTATGGGATATATTTTAGAAATAAAAGAAACATCAGTGTAGGGAAAAATTACTTTCATGAGAAACACCATTAACGACCATTCTTACAATGAACTAAAATGTTACTATGAATACTTATATTATGAGATATATACTTTTAAGCAATGCATTGGAGGGTGATATAGGGATTCACCCATCATTCATCCATACTTATGTGTTCCAATTGAAAATCATTCACTTGTTACATCATAAATAAACCATATAAATAAAGTGGTTTTCTTACGAAATTTAAATGAAAATCATTTAATTTTTATAATATAATGAATACATGGAAATAAAATAGGGTTTTTTCAAAAAATCATAATGAACCTGTGGAAATAAAATTTGTTTCATATCATTTTAAAATGGTTTCACATAAGTAAATCATTAATAATTCCATTAATAATCATAACCTGATAAACCTATGGAAAATAAATTTGTATATAATTACATCAAGAAACATTCTAGGTAAATACCACTCAATCAAGATGATAAAACATATGGTATATACATTATATATAAATAGGTTATATAGTTAAGACAATAATTTACCCAATCAATTGATGCATGAAACCTAGGGGAACAACCTTCAATCAAAGGTATCAAAAGTAGGGTATTCACATAGGAAAGGCATAGAAAGAAAAATTACAGTTATACACTGAAGATGATTAGTCAAGACAAATGAAATTATGGTTCATTCTAACAAAATAGAAGGATATAACAAAATCAATATAAATAGATAATGTGGATGGTATCATTTGAATAATTCCTATAATAAAGTGTAAGATATGTCAAAGAAAAATGACTTATATGAAAGCACTTTTTTAAGAGTTTTAGAAAAATAACTTTTGAAATAAGGGTTATTTTTGATCCTTTGATTTTTTTAAAGAAATATTTTATAAAACTAGGATAAGAATAATTTATTTTAGAATCCATAATACATATGGATAAATTTTTAAATAAAATGATAATGGCATGGGAAAGATGTTTTCAAATGGAAAATGTTAAAAAGATATACTTTTCTCACTTTGATGAAAATGACCCATATGAAAAAAGTTAAAAATATATTTATTTTTTTAAATAATTTAAAGTAGTAGAAAATAAAATTAATAATTTATTAAATCTTATATGGTGTCACCTTTAAAATAATTTAATAAATAAGAAGTGAAAAGGTTGATTTCAGTTACTTGAAACACTTTTGGTAAAATATGAGTGAAGGAGAAATGAAATTTTGAGGGGAAATGTAAAACCCCATGAATATCTAGAGAAAAAATGTGGGTTTTTAGATATAATAAAAATCAATAGATGGATTATCTCTCTAAAATATACTTTATTGGAAAAAATATTAATAATCAAAACCATTACAGTTTGACTAACATTTTGATCAATACCCCCTTTAACTTTGTTATCTTCTAAATAGAAGTAAATTTAAATAAATTTCATGATATGGATATTAAAAACCAATGAATATTGAAAAATAAATTCATTATTAAGTAAATACCCCATATTAAAGGTATCATGGTTTATATTAAGAAATAAGACTTGAGAAACTAAATTTTGAGAAAATAACCAATTCCCTCAATTCCTTCTTAGTCGAAATGTACTCTAACCTCCTGTATAAAAAAATTAACTATCTAAATCACCCAATTAAAAATATTCTTTTATATATAGAGACTTATAAACATATTTTATATTTATTCTCTATATGTATATTAGTTAGTTATCATCAATTTTCAATATCGAGTGTGAGTAATTTTGATCATTTTGAAATAATTTCATAAAAGTGGTATTTTCTTCCTTATTCTCCCAAATTTCATCATTCCAAAATAATAATGGTAATATAATTTATTATTTTTAATTATTTATATTTTTACAATTTTATTCTATGGTAGTTTTGGTTATGTTATTTAAATATGAATTTGACAATGATTATGTTTCGATGATTCTTAGCGAACAATGGGTGTTTTCTTAAGTAAAGAGTTAAATTTTTATATTACCATTCTAGAACAAAAAAAATAATTTTTAATTATTTATATTATATATTACAAGAAATTAAGTTTCCATAGCCATTCGTGATATAAATTTATAGCATTATTCAAGTAGGTGGTTAAACCAACATAAACAAGAACATACCATAATT
The DNA here is from genome assembly GCA_963277665.1 of Viscum album. Taxonomy (NCBI): domain Eukaryota; kingdom Viridiplantae; phylum Streptophyta; class Magnoliopsida; order Santalales; family Viscaceae; genus Viscum; species Viscum album. Next base: position 1,699,065,388 of record OY728158.1, on the reverse strand, counting down.
AGTGGATAATTATCAAGTGATGTAATTTTAATATCATTATAACATAAGAATAATTATATTATTTAGTGTGTATTAGTATTATATATAAAAATATTATAAAATTAAAATAATAATATAATGTATATGAATTTATTTCATAGTATGAATAAATCATTTTTTTCTCTTTGCACGTTTTTTTGGACTGTTGAATTTACAAAAATTGATTATTCCTCACATTGTTAAAATGTTATCCAATTGGACATAAAATAACCTTAATAATTCTATAAAAATTATATATATCCCATAAAATTATTCTCATGACCATCCATGTAAATCGGTGATGAAAAAGAAACCTAAATTGATTTTTCCATGGAGGTGATGGTGTTCCACACGTATGCATGGATGATGATTTCATTTTCCACAGAATGAGGGAAAAATGTATTATGGTTTTATCATTATATAATATAAAACATGATATAAATATAATACTTATATATTAAATTCCCTATTAGTACCATCCTTATAATACGATGAAGGAAAATGAACACTTTACTTTGCAGTGAAGGTAGTCCACACAATGGATGAATGACCGTTTATTTTTTCTTAATAAAAATAGGAAAGGTGGTTAATTCTTATAAAAAAATTATAATAATATAGTATTATACTAATGATACCAATGTTATCATTTTAAGAATTTCTAATGGAATTTGAGTAAGAAGAAGTGAACATTATAAGGGCCCGATGTTAGACATTATATAATCATGGGTTTTAATTCAAGAATTTATTCTATTACATTTTGGGATCTTTTCAGGTTTATAGTTTTAGATAATTAAGTCATAACTCATATAAAAAACCATATAATACAAAGTGGACACTTTGATCAGTATCCATTTTTCTCACATTGAAATTTTTTTAAAATGAAACATAATTTCTTTTCATAAAAAATCTTCATGACTTTCAACTTGACTTCTTCTTTTCCCTTACCCATCCTTAAACCCTATGATTTTTTTAAAAATGTGGAATGAGAACAAAAATCCCAAAAAGGGACATAAAAAGAAGAAAATATTTATTCAAATTAAAAATATAAAAACTCTTGAAAAACCTTTCCTTAAAAACATGCAATTTTACCCAAAAGGGCATCCTTTTTACTTTAATAAATCATTATCTTACCTTTTTATTCAATGAAAAATCATTAGAAAATATAGAAATTTATGTAGGTTCCTTGGGGCATCATCATCATAAAACCATTACATAACCCTTTTAGAACCATTATAATTAGAATAACCATATAGTCTAATTCCAATTTTAACTAATTCATGGGTTCACCCATCATCATGAGTTATATTGGGGTAACCCATTAGCTATAATGGGGATCAACCATTTATAAAAAATGTATAAGTACCATATCATGAATAATTGTTTCTATCTTTCACCCTTTTCATCATAAAACCTTTGAAAATATCTTTTTAACCCATATACAAAACTATTTTGGATTTCAAAATACCCTTTCTTCTTAAAAACCATTTTATTTTAAAAACCCATTTTTAATACAAAAATACTTAGAAAAAAATGAAATTGTTTTTTTCTTTGAATAAAACATTAAATATTATAAAGGAATCTAAAATTCAAATAATGGTTATTTTGGTGGGAAAATCCATTCTCACCATATACATTAAAATAGAACAATCATTTTTCATTTGTAAAGAAATTCAAACATTTCATACAAAGATTAATTTTTTAAAAACATTGAAATAAATAAAAAAATAACCTTTATAAAACTCTCAATTCCATATAATTACATTTATAAAATCACTTAAAAAACATGTACATTGAAAAAAAAGAGAGTTAGAAGGAAAGGTAAGAAGGAAAATGATATATATTATCTTTTATGAATGATAAATATGTCATTAATATCATAATTATTTCATATATATCATATATATTTATTAAATTTATCCATAATACCTTATATGGAAAGTATTAGTGAAAAATGTAACACATTTCTTCACGAGGTGGTAGTCTGCAACACACATGAGGGATGTTATCATATCCAAAAAGGAATGTAAAGTAAAAAAGTTATATGTGATATCATTATTAAATGAGTATAATTATGTTAAAAATATCATATATATACTTTAATTATATCAATATAACAATCCATTATAGGGGACGATGAAAAATGAATCACATTAGTTTATGTGGTGGTAGTATGCTGTACCGAAAAATGATGATTTAGTTTCCCATTTTATGGAAGATGAGATATATTTAGGTTATTCCATTAAATTAATAACATATAATTATATAGGAGATAATATTATTATTATATCAAAATAATTGAATAATATTTTAAGGATTTGGAAGAATAATATAATAAAAATTCTTGGTTAAACATTATACCTCATCGTCGGACAACCTCCTTAGGTTAGCACCAAAATCCTTCTTGGGATAACTTTATAATTAAAAAAAGGATTACAGAATGTGGTAATTGAATTAGGTAAGATATTTGGATAGGTATTTTCCAAACAAAGATATTTTTAAGGTGTGAATAGGAGAGAAGAGGTGGTGTCCTTTTATAAGTGAGGTGAGTGGTACACTTGTAATTTTTGAAAAGGAAATAGTGTAACCACATTTTTCACATGCCAAAAGGATAAAAAATGAACCATTATCAAGAATTAAAAATTATAAGGTATAAATGTGGCCATAAAATATAATTTATATAAGTTTTAGGTCATTTTAAACCTTATCATTTTATTTTAACCCCTTGACAAATCTGTTTTTACCTTAATCGCGGTAAAATATTTTTACTATTTTCATTATTCATTATGGCCAGAAATAAAGTTTACCTTATTATATAATATAAATTATGAGAATTAAAATTATTTAATCCATTTTATAAAATTCAATTCACATAAGTAGCATAATTTAATTTAAAATAAAACCCATATACGCGATGAAAAAACATTTTTTCAAGAAGTGTATTTTTCAAGCATAAGATGATTTTATATTTACTCTATGAATAGTAAAAATCACTGTTTTAATTTAAAATAATATTTAATTATATATAATATATAAATTTAATTTAAATAATTCCTCATTATTCATTTTTTAATTAATTAAAAAAGAGAAACATTATGCACTTTTTAACAGTTTTCAGAAACTACCTGATTTTAAACCCAAAATTAAACTTATACTAAAATCCAATATAAAGATTATTCAAATGTAATTAATTGGATTAAATATAACTAAATAATAATTATGTTAATTTAAATCCTATTTAAAACATAATTTTAATTTAAATTACTTAATTTATTGAAAGGAAATGAAATTTTTAGAAAAATCAGTATTTTTTACTATTCATAAAAAAATCTATATTTTTCAAAAAATTCCAAAATTTCACCCTAATTTAATTTTGATATTATGATTTAAAAAATTATATTTATTTTTTAAAATTAAAATTCTATAATTTAGTAATTAAACTTTTAAATAAAACCTAATGATAAAAGAGTTTGATTAAAATTATTTCCTTTTTGATTTAAAGATTACTTAATATTTTTATAATGAATATAACTATCTAATTCATATTAATAAAAATTAAATTGTTTATTATATAATTACCTAGATTTTTACACACATAAATAAGTATAAATGAGAATGGAGGAGTGAGATAATTATACATCACTTCTTGGATTATCTCCTTTACAAAGGGGGTTAAGCCTTTAAGGGATGATCTTTTGAGAAAACCATAACCAATTGAATGTGTATAGGAATTATGAGTTATTTTGGAAGAGTTTGGTATAAATTAATTGGGTTTATTTGTGTGGTTAAGTGAGGAATTGAGTGTCCCTTTTATAAGTAAAATGGGTTGGTTTTTTTGTAGATACCAAAATCATTTTAATAATGGGATGTCACCCTCTAAGAAAGTTACTCCAAAACTGGAAAATAATGGAGTTTGGAGGTTATAAGGTCCATAAAGAACTCAAATACCCATTCTCACACATGTTTTAAACATGTTTGTGGTCTTTAACTCTTGGTTAAACCCATTTTACCCATTTTTATTTTTACTAAGGTAACTAGTTCTTACTTAAATAACTTATCTTTATGCCCAAAATAAAATGGACCTTATTACATAATTTAGACCTAAAAATTCAAAATTTGAAATCAATTTTATTTTATTCAATTTATAAAGTGATAAAAATTAATTTTAAAATACAAATGTAAAATTTATTAAAAACAATTTTTTTAAAAATATAACTTAAGTTCTAAAATATTAAATATTTGTTTTTAAATTAAAATAAACATTTTTAAAATTATAAATACACTTATAAAATAAATATATGGCCTTATAAAAGGATTTTATGAATTTAAAATTCATACTTATAAACTAATTATATCAGAAAAATCATGTTATTTGTAAAAAATGTTATTTTACCCTATTTACCTAAAAATCAATGTTTTTAGAAAAATATAAATTTTTTATATTAAGCTATTATTGAACTAAAAAATAAAAAATGATGTTAATTTCTTTAAATTAAATTCCTATAATTTATAAATTTTCTTTTTAAATTATGATACAAAAAATAAAGGAAACTAATTATATTGAAAAATGATTTTTTAGACTTTGTGTATTCTTAATCTTATTTCACATCAATTACTAATTAAATTAGTATTAGTATATATAAATAATAAACTTTTTAATTGTTTAACCATAATATATTTGATCTATTTCATGAGAGATTAAGTGTTCTTATAACTCCTTTGGACTAATTATTATTTGATAACCACAACATAAACATGGAAAATGGATTTAAAAAGGGTCATATACATGATCTTTTGCAAACTTGATGAACACTTTAACCTCATCCACACACTCTTTTTTATATGACCATCATACATCCATTTTAGATTTATATCCATCCTATATGATTCAGTAAAATTCATATTTATCAAAAAAACATAGAAGGTATGAGCTTAAAATCCTAAAAGACTATTCTTTATATACATACACATACTCCTCCAAGTTAAATTTTTTATTAGGAAACACTTTTATGGAAAAAGGGAGAAAGTGAATGTTCAACAAGGTATCCTATACTATAGCAGATACTAACATTATTAATAACTAGCTTCAAACTACTAGATGGAGCCTCCCTAAATAATTTCCAAGACAAATCTGGTACCTTTTTATCCAGTTCGTCTTTGATAGTCTCTTCGAATTGAGAATCCAGAATGTCCCATGCTTGAAAGAACTCCACCACTGATATATTCTCATCATTGAAGCCTCTGGTCATAATTAAATGTTTTTTGTCGATCCACTCTCCCTTGCTTGATTCAACTTTGATATAGATTTTCAATACATCAAAATCTTTCTAGAACATATAATGACCAAGAATTATATTAATTTATAGTATTATAACATTTTTTTATTTCAAGAAGTTTCATATTATAAATCATTATTTTATTTAATGGATTCATAAAGGGAGATATTAATGTAAACTTTTAAAATAGAGATCTCCATCTCCAAACACTCCACTTCGTCAAAGGTTGTCAAGGTCATTAAAATTTGGTGGTGGCCACCTAGAAGAATATATACTTATAAATTTTTTTATGATTTCAATTATACATCTCATATCGTGTATTTTGAGTTTTCATACATAGAAATTGGTTAACTATGAATGATATTATTTATAGATCATAATCCTATATTAATATAAGAAGCTCAATCTTAAATCATTATTTTTTGAACTATGTTTAACAATGTTTTTTTATTTTATACACCATGATATTATGGTATTTCCAAATTATTGGGTTATGATAAAATACTACACCCCTTAAATATCTAGTAAACTCTATACTTAGATATTCACTCCCTCAATTTTGTTAAAACAATTTAATAACATTTCAAAAAATTTCTTTACATAGTTATTAGATATTTTTGAACATTTCAAATATTTAATATTTGTGTTTCATTAGAAATACATATCTATATATACTAAAATAATTCATAAAGGTAAAAAAGTACCATAAACCATTAATTTATTATATACTAGTTTATCCACATACATATGTATATTTGAGGGACAATAACTCACTACAACCATTTTGCTTTTATAAAATGAATTTTAGTCATTTTCCTAATTAAAAAGATTCAAGTATATCAAATAATTATTTAAATTTAAATTTATATGGCCATTGGATGTGTTTTTCATTTTTATATTCTAGGTGGTAATGATAAAATCGATATTTGTTAACGTTTGTTGTCATATTTCATACATTATTGGCATATTTTAAAATTTTGGATATATAAAAAAAATTTACACATGAAATATGGAATTTTATTAGAAGCGGTGGGGAGGGGGGAGTATAAAAGGAACCATCCAAGGGGGCCTATAGTTTTGGATTCCAAGATCATCCCCTATAACAAGATCTATACATATGGGGGTAAGGGATGAAATACTAGAAAAGGATATGAGGGGGGAATCCTCAGTAGCCATTTCAGTGAGAAAGTCAGAAAGATTATTTCCTTTACACTAAATGTGGAGAATCTCAATACTGTTGTTGATGAATGTTTGAGAATAAAATAAATAATCTTCCAAGGAGTGGATATATTACCTTTTATAGAGTTCTATATGATCTTCAAGTTAGTCTCCACCACAACCAAAGAAATGCAATGAATAATAATAAATGATACACATATGACATCCAAAATCCATGAAATATTATCAAAATTATTAATATCCATAAAAAATACACCTTAATACCCATGTTTTTTGGTTTCTCACTAATTTAATCAATCATATTTAATTCCTTTATGTTTTCATATTGATTTTGAATTTATAATGCATGGAGTTCAATACAACACATCTTTTGTCAAAGGAAAAAATCCATTAATAATAGAAAAATACGAATGATAATTTTTTAAAATTCATAGAAAGAAAATAATTTCTTATATTATTATAAAAAAATTAAAGGTGATTAAAAACAAAAAATTTCAAAAATAGAAAGATTCAAAAAAAAACAAGGGGCTAAACATTGATCATAAAAATAATTATAAAAAATAATTTGATAAAGGGTTCGAAAATCGATCATAAGAGAAGAACCAAAAATCATGAAAATAGGGCCAAAACACCATGATGATAAGAAGAAATAAATTATAAGAACAAAAAAATTGTGAAAAAGTATGAAAGATTGATTAAAAATGAGTATGGAATAACAAACCTTTGATTTAAGGTTCGATTCGATCAAAATATTTGAAGGAGGAAACTGAAAAATTTAACTTCCATTAGAACTTAAACAGGATGAGAAAGGGTGATCTCAGCTAGTGTAGAGACCTAGATTTTTCATTTTAATACTTTTAAATAAATACTATATATTTTTAGAGCCAGGAACTGAAATAGTGTGCGATTCTAAGGCTTGGTGTGCCGAAAATTATTTTTATAAAAATATTAAATATATTTTTTATTACATGCATGAATATTATTAAAGAAAATGGGATAAATTTTAAATGGAAGCTAATATAAAAAATATAAGACCACAATTGAGTCCAGAACATAGTTTTTACCCTAGGCGTGACCTAAAATGGGTTGGCGTAGGGCGTTCAGATATCTCACATGTTTTAAGTACATTCAGTTGGTTTAATTAATTTATTAAATTAATTAATTAAACTCATTAGGCCTAAACTGTTCCTAAAAATACATCATCATGGAGGATTAGACAAGGTCATCCTCATAATACTAGAATTTCCAATGACACACTCCTTCGTATTTCTGTTGGCAGGTCATATCAGTTGATGATTAAACACTGGATCAAAGCTGACCAGGATGCAACGAACACAATGATCCCTCTTCCTAATTGGAAAGAAGATTATTCATCAATGAATATTACAAAATCTAGGCAAGACTTATCGATTTGTTGATTTATTCCCTTTTGATTAAATGATTTGATTGGATCGATCACTTCGATCGATCTGCACCAATTATAGATTGAGAATGCACCCATGTATTGAAATTTAAATTTATTTATTCAATGTTTTATAACCCTAGATTCCCATTCTTGACCATTGGCTAATATCACTTGGCTAATGATGCTTAATTTTTTTTTTGTTTTTATCCCACATTTTCTTTATGTTTTTTCATCAGTTGGACCTTGCAGTCCCTGTTTGACATTACTAAGCGGTACTGTGCCCGATCGAACCCTTAGAATCACAACAAATTGACAAATGAGGCAAGGATCAATGAAATCAGACCAAATATAGGATGTTTTCTAGGTATGGGAGATATTTTTGATGATCATATCTTGATTAATCAAGGGTGAAAGCCTTTTCAATGTGGTATTTGTGAGAAGAACCCCGATGAATGAACGAAGGCCAATTTTTGATAAACGATGGCCAAAAATCATGATTTTCTACCATATCAATGAGTTTGGGGGTAGAGATAGGGATGGATATCAAGGGATGAGGACATCTCTAATACAGAAATCACAGATCTAACTTTCTTTAAAAAACTCAACGACATGCTGTGTACAAGGATGGACACACGACATGTATCCCCTTAGTGGTGATGCCTAGGGTTTTGGTAAAAGTTAGTAATGACACGACATATAGGCCTCCTACACACTGTATACCCCTTACTCAATAAGGAAACCAGTGTGATGGATCACATGGGTGGGATCCTGTGTGGAAGTACAAGACTAGGTACATAGTCATGTACCTAAGTACATGGACACAAGTTCAGTAAACAGACACAAGGTCAGTACACGGACATGGGGTCCAATGTATAGACACGACCAAAAGGACATGACCCAATCCCAGTTGACTTGGAAACACTGTGTAGTCAACTTGCATGGTGTGTACTATTACATGTCTTGTAAGTTGTGTACCCCCAGGGACATGGATAGGTGGTGGAGCGGGACCACATGATGTGTGGGTCCCCTCACACATCATGTGCCCCTTAGAATCTTTTTAGGAAACTTCAATCATCCATATCTCCTCTATTTGAACTTATATTTTGGACCACGAGTATCCTATACTATGTTTTATTCCATGTAATACATGATAATTCCCTCCATTGTGCCTTTATAATTACGATGTGGAATTTTTTGGTCATGACGCCTGGTCAGGAAATGCCCAATGACATAAGTGATCATACAGGATCACTAGGAACTTTCTGAGTGGTACCCTCCAGTAGGGCTGGGTAGTGGAGTTCCCCGATGACCTTTTTGAGAATTACCCTCCATCAAGGCTGGTCAGTGGAGTTACTCAATGAACATTTCGAGCGGTACCCTCCAACAAGGATGATAATGGATTTCCTCGATGCTTTATTAGTGGTACCCTCCAACAGGGTTGGGTAGTGGAGCTCCATGATTATTATCAAGTTTAACCTCTAGTAGAGTTGGGTAGTGCAGTCCTTTACGGTTACTAGAGTGGGACCCCCATCGATATGGGAATGGGTCCTTTATAGATACTTTCCAAGCGGTACCCTCCAATAGAGCAATGCATTGGAATTCCTTGAAGACTATCTAAGTGGGACCCTCCTATTGTAATAGGGAATGAGTTCCCTACCTAGAGTTTGTGGCCCCTCGATTGTGTGGTATAATTATGAGGCGTGGTTGTACTTGGAAAATTACTTTTGGGAAAACATGTGAGATCCTGGTCATCATTAATGGACTTTTGGAACTATTAGTGACTTTTCTTCCCAAGATGATCTGAGAGATAGATACCCCCTTACTCTTTTTTTGGGATTATTTTTAATGATCACACACACACACACACACATATATATATGTATATTCTTCCATGTTCACACCTTGGATTTAGTTACTCTCCTTCCAGGAGAGGTGAAGGCACAAAGGGTATGAAACATTCCTTCTATGTTTATATTCTCATGGTTGGAAGAGTCTAATCTCTTACTATAAGAGTAACATACTCAATGTGTAGTTCATCAAAACACCATGTCAATCTCCTTGTGCTTGGATGAGGTTACTTTCACTCTTGGTTTGGGTTAAACTGTCCGCTTTGACTGTACATTGAATCTACTGTCCTTATATTCTTATTTTATCTCTTATTGCTCCCCCTTAATCTTTTGAGGCATCCTAATGGGTACGTATACACTCACCCCTACATGGTATTTTCGCACACGTGTCATGTCTTATGTAGATGATGGACAGGTCAACGTGGCTTCAAATGAGCTTAGGGATAACTGGTACTTTGGACTGCATACGATGGCCAATAATTGGGATTCAAGAGCTAGGCTCTCTCAACAATTTATGTTTCCAGTTTTTTCAGGTTGGGACATATTTCTGGTTGAGTGTTTAATTTTCCTAATTACTTTTCAGTTTACACTACCGTACTCTTGTACTCTCTAGAAGTTTTACATGCATGGCTGTTCCCTTAGTTTTTTTATTCTTTTACTTTTACTTCATCTACACTTATCCATTAATATGGATATGTGTGTGCGTATAGGTACTCAGGAAAAGGACTCCCCATGTTAGATATTAATTTTTCATTGGTTGTTACCCCCTAGCCTATGGAGGTGGTTTTGGGGTAGTTGTGGATCGAGCCTCGACTTGGGTTGGGTCATGATAGATTAGTATTAGAGGTGGTTCTATCCTTTCTACATGCATCATATAGGATTGAGTGTTTGATTGAAATTATTGATTCAGATCCCTATTTTTATTATATATATATGCTCATATGACCATGGTAGTCTTGATAAATCATAGGATTAATCTGTTATGAAATCCATTTAGAATAAAAGTTCCAGATCGTGATGATGATCCGATGAGTGATGTGGCCTCAGTTCAGGGTACATCCCATGACCCCTTCCTCTAGGTGGGTAGGTAGCATCACCTCCACTTGTCGAGCAGTATATCATTCCACCAAAACAAGCTGAGGATGTGCGCAGGATTAGCGTACTCCATGAGTTTCAGTGCCAGAGGCCGTTGAGGTTTTATAGTGAGCCAGATCCTCAACCAGTATAGGATTAAATAGAGTCAATAGTATGTATCTTTAGGCTTGTCGGACCCCGAAATATCAGGTGGTTGCACTAATATCTAGACTTTTCTATAGATCAGTTGGGAGATGGCAGAGCCTTGTTACTCAAATGCACGATGAGTCGACACTCTCATAGACTGACTACTATTAGCTATTCCGTGAGGAGTACTACCCCTTCTATTTGAGTTCAGTTCATACCCAGGAGATTCTAGAGCTACAACAGGTAGGGATGATGGTGGATAAGTATTCATAAAGGTTTAGAGACCTTATGTGGTACTATCTTGACATGATATGGGATGACTCATTCTGAGCATTGAAGTTTGATAAGGGACACCACAGAGATATTTGAGATAGCATTGTGCCCTTGTGCATCCGCACCTATACTAGGGTGCTAGATCATGAAATGGTGACAAAGAAATTTCTATCAGAGGGACACCAGGTAGTTGGGTTTGGTAGTCAGAATCATAAAGTTGAGTTGTCTGCAATATCTAGTAGGTGACAGTCAACAGGACCTCAACATAAGAAACCCTTTCGAAAGAAGACTCAGGTGCATGGTCGTATGGTAATGAGGCATCAAAAGGCACCATAGAACCCCAAAGAGGTGCAGTTCATTGAATGTGATGGGAAATGTCACATTTTACATGACTTCCTAACCAGACATGCTAAGGAGTACAAACAGGTAGTTGATGGATCACTGTGATAGAGGTAGCACCGTGATCAAGGATCTCCCAGGAAAGGAAAGTGTGGTCCCCTAGGATGTGGAGTTTGTAGAGGAATAGTAGGAGATATGGGTGGTGGAGGAAACTATGATATCCTTCCCACACCACTAACTGGCGGCCCATGTTAGGCTCAGGGAGCTGGCGGTCAGGGCCATGAACAACTGCATGGTTTAGAGGCTTATGACCCCGCAGAGCACGAGATGATTAAAGGTATGATATTTGTTTATTATAATCTTGATTCAGTATTAGTAAAAATAGGTTCTAGTAATTCCTTCATCTCTATACTCCTAGTGTGAGATCTGGAGCTCCCAGTTGAGGCGCTAGCCCAACAACTTCATCTTGAGGTTTTACAGGGAACACTTCTTCTGTATCTTTTATTTGCCGATAGTGTGAGTTATCACTTGGTGGATAGAGGTTCATATGAAAACTTTTGGTCATCAATATGGGACCCTTTGACACAATCTTTGATATATATTGGTTGTCCATGGTTCAAGCCCATATTGACTATCACCACAGACAAGTTAGATGCCTATGCACTGATGTGACAAGATTCACCCTTTCTAGAAAGAGAGATCTCATGGTGGGGAAAGTAGGTTTTTAGAGAAGGGGGCTATTACCCATCACCCATAAGTTAGTGATTATATCCCTGAGTGAAATAGTCTCTTCAGTAATTTAGATTCCTTCATTTGTGGATGATTATATGGATGTCTTTCCCAAGGACATTCTGGGACTACATTCGAGGTAGGAGATGGAGTTTTACATCAACTTGCATCCCATGAATGCTTTGACATCTTATGTTGCATATCATATGGCCCCTAATGAGATATGAGAGATAAAATTATAGTTGTATGACCTTTTAGAGAAGGTTTTCATTAGTACCAATCTTCCCCTAAACATATTTGATGTTGTTTATGAAAAAGGGAGATGAGAGTTTGTAGTTTTTTAGGGATTATTGTTGCCTGAACCAAGCCACGATAAAGAACAAGTACCCCTTGCTGAGTATTTGATGATCTTTTTGACCAGTTTTGAGGAACAAGACAGTTCTCAATGATCGATCTCAAGTGTATCTATCACTATTTAATGGGTTTTGAGGCTGATATTCCAAATTTGGTATTCTGATGCCACTACAAACACTATGAGTTCTGAGTGATTTTCTTTGGTGTGAAGAATTCCACCACCATGTTTAAGGATTTGATGAACTGGGTTTTCTAGCCGTACTTGGATCATTTTGTTATTATCTTTATCAATGACATACTCATCTACTATATATTAGAGGAGGAGCATTCATTACACTTGAGGATGGTTCTAGATTTGATTCGAGAGCACTAGATTTATGGGAATCTTTCAAAGTTCTAGTTATATATACATGAGGTTCACTTAATAGGGTATATCATATCTAAGAATGATTTAATAGTGGACCAAACAAATTTGATACAATGATTAATTGGGAGACACCCAAGAGCATTTTAGAGGTTCATAGCTTACTTGATTTAGTGGGGTACTATAGGAGATTTATGACTGACTTCTCTAGAGTTTCAGCCCCTTTGACCACCCTGATGTGGAAATGGAATCCATTTACCTGGTTTGAGTAGTACCAGAGGGACTTTGAGGAGATGATTTTAAGTTTGATTAGTGATATAGCATTGAGACTACCAAAGTAATGTGTGGAGAATGTAGTGTATTTTGATTCCTCAAGAGTTGGGCTCGATTGTGTGTTGATATAGCAATTGACAATTATCACATATGGGTCAAGGCAGTTGATACCTCATGAGTAGAACTATGAAAATCATGACCTAGAGCTAGAATTGGTAGTCTTTTCCTTGAGGATATGGTGGCACTAACTTTTGGGAGAGTTCTTTGTGGTTTTATCATATCATCAGAGCCTCAGGTATGACTTCAAACACAGAGACCTGAACCCGAGACAACAACGCTGGTTGGAGTTCCTATAGGACTATGACTTAGAAATAGTATATACTCTAGGGAAGGGAAATTTTTTAGCATATTACATTAGTAGTAAGTCTTAGTATTTCTTAGTGTAGGAGGATTCAGAGTAGTTAGCCTCCTTGCAGCTGACCCTAGTGGATCAGGAGGGTGAAACCTTTCTGTAGTTGATGGAGTTGAATCCTGCACTTCTCGAGCATCTCAGAGAGTCCCACCTAGGAGACATCAACTGTGAGGTATTATGTGATCATATATCCATAGGTGACTCACCATATGGATATTTTGGAGGATTAAATAATTTAATCCTTTTTCATAAATGGATATTGTTCCCAGTCATGTTACGAGAGGAGGTGATGAGAGAGTTCCACACTTCTTCCTTAGTTGTATATACTGGTGTGGGGAAGATGTACAAAGACCTTAAGTGGTAGTTTTTGTGGTCTTACATGAGATGGAGAACAACTGAGTTCATCTCTAGGTGCCTCACCTATTAATAGGTGAAGGTTGAGCACCAAGTTCCAACAAGTTTTTGCATCCCCTTGAGATCCAAGAGTAGAAATGGGACAACATATACATAGACATTGTGATTGGTATTATATGTATAGAGAAGGTCCATGATGCCATCTCAGTAATATTTGACCGAATCATTAAGTCTACACACTTATTTACTACCAAGGATCATAGTTTGATGGAGAGTTTTGGGAAGTTGTAAATACAGGAGATTCTTTGCCTTCATGGGGTGACCTTGATGATTGTATCTGATCTTGATGCATGTTTTATGTCATGATTGTGGAGAGGCCTACAGAAGGAATTTGGGACCCAAATGAGGATGAATATAACCTTTCAACCCCAAACTGATGGGAATACTAAGAACACTATCCATGTGTTGGTGGATATGATAAGGGATTACGTGTTAGACTTTTGCTGGAGTTGGTAGGACCACTTTCCCTTGGTATAGTTTGTGTACAACAACTATTACCACTCTACTATCAGAATGAAATATTTTTAGTCCCTGTATGGGAGACCTTGGGGTCACCCTTTTGTTGTATAGAGATCAATTAAATATCCATTTTGAGCCAAGAGATGGTGCAGGTGATGACGAAGAAAGTCCAGGTCATCCATGAGTGAAATAGGATGGACCATAGAAGATATAAATCTTATAAAAATCCCCATTATAGGACCTTGGAGTTCAAGTAGGGATACCACATTTTCTTTAGAGTCTCCCCACAATGAGTATTTTAGAGTTTTGGTTGAGGAGGAAAGCTATCCACGAGGTTCATCAAGCCGTTCAAGATTATGTAGAGGGTTGTAAAGTTTTCTTCCCACCTCACCCTACCCCCACAGATGGAGTGAGTGCACGACCTCTTCCATGTGTCACAAATGAAGAGAAACGTTCATGAACCTATACATATTATTGATTGGGATGAACTAAACATAGACGATGGATCCACCTTTACAAAGAACCCAGTGGTGATTAAGGATCAATAGGAGAGAAACCTGAGTGAATATACCATCCCCTTGGTTCATGTACTGTGGTAGCAAGGGAACGTGACTGAGAGTTCTTGGGAGTGGGAGAGATAAGTATGGGCTTAGTATCCTGAGTTGTTTGTTTAGTTTTTCTTTTCAAAGGAAAAATCATGAAGGAGGGAATGATGTAGAGACCTGATTTTTTCCTTATAAGAATTTGAAATATTTATATTATATATTTCCAAATCTAGGTGCTGAGTCAGTATATGATTCTCAGGCCCAATGTCACAAAAATTAATTTTATAAAAATAATTAATATATTTTATATTGTGTACATGCAAATTATTAAATAATATAGGATAAATCTTAAATGTTAGCTCAAATTGGAAATATGAGACCACGATTGAGTCTGGAACGCGATGTTTACCCCAAGTGAAATATAAAATGGGTCAGCATAGGGAATTCAGATCCCTCACCCATTGCCAGTATGTTCAGTGGGTTTAATTAATTTATTAAATTAATTAATTAAACTCATTATAATTAAACTATTCCTATAAATACATCATCATGGTGAATTGACTAGGGTTGGCATCAAAATCCTAGAATTTCAAAAAATGCTCCCATTCATATTTCTGTTGGAATATCATATTTGACGATTGAAAAATTCCAGATCATAGAAGATCAGGGCGCATCAAATGTAGTGGTCCCTCTTCCTCATTGGTGAGCGTGTTCTTCATAAAAAATGATACAAAGTCTAGTTAGGATTCTTCAATTTGGAGATTTAAAAGCTTTTGATCGAATGGTTTGAGTGGATCGATCCCTTATATCGATCTGCTCCAATTTTGGATTAAGCATGCACCCATGTATTAGAATATAAATTGATTAATTCAATGTTTTATAACCTCAGATTCCTTTCCTTGATCATTGGAAAAGATCGCTCATCCAAAGATGCTTAAAACTTTGGTTTTGTTATTTTCTATATTTTTTGATTTCCATTCTTCAATGGTTAGACCCTATGGTCCTGGTTTGAAATTTCTAGGTGGTATCGAGCCCAATCGGACCCCCAGAATTGCAATGGATCGACGAACAAGAAATGGTTCAATGAAATCAAATAAGATATGGAACATTTTCAATTAAATGAGAGATAATTTTTATGACCATAGATTGATTAATCAAGGGTGTAAGACTTGGATACGTTCAGTTACTATGATGAACCCCAAAAGAATGAATGGAGGTCGATTTTGGGAAAATGATGACCATAAACTGTGATTTTTGGCCAGATATATGAGTTTAGGGTGGAGATAGGGATGTAAATCAAGCGACGAGGCCAGATCTAAAGTTAGGATGAACACATGACGTGTATCCCCTCAGCATTGATTGCTAGGGTTTTGGGAAAAGTTAAGGATTACATGATGTGTATCCCTCCTACACGCTATATACCCCTACCTTGGTTGGGAAACTCATGTGATGGATCACACGGGAGGGATCCCGTGTCTAAGTACACAAATAGGAACATGGACATGTACCTAAGTACATGGACACGGGGTTAGTACATGAACACATGGTCAGTACAAAGATATGTGGTCTAGTACACATACACAACCAGAAGGATAAGGCTCGGTCCCAGTTGACTTGGACACACCATGTAGTCCACCTGCATGACATGTACTGTTACATGGATTGGAATAAATGTAACCATAGGGACATGACCCAGTGGTAGAGTGGGACCACATGCTGTGTGGTTTTCCTCACAGGTCGTGTACCCCTTGGCCTCTTTTGAGGAAACCTCAATCATCTGTATCTCCTTCATTTGAACTCGTATTTGGGCTCGTGAGTTTCCAATCCTGAGTGTTTTTACATGTAGAATGTGATGGTGCCCTCCATTGTTGATTTCAAGATACAATGTGGAATGTTATGAGCATGACTCCTAGTTAGGAAACACCTAATGATGACAGTGATCGTTCAAGATCACTAAGAACTTTTCGAGTGGTACCCTCCAGAAGGGCTGGTTACTAGATTTCATCGATGACCTTTCCGAGTGGTACCCTCTAGTAGGATTGGGCAGTGGATTTCCTTGATGACCTTTTTGAGTGGTACCATCCAGAAAGGTTGGGTAGTGTAGTTCCTTAATTCTTTCTGATTGGTACCCTCTAGTAGGGATGGACAGTGGTGTTTCTTGATGATTATCGAGTTGAACCTCTAGTAGAGATTGGGAGTGGAGTCCTAGATAGTTATTAGAGTGGTACCCCCCATCAGTATGGGTGAAGGTCCTCTACATATACTTTTCAAGTGGTAACCTCTAGTAGAGATGGGAAGTGGAATTCCTCGATGACTATCAGAGTGGTACCCTCCTGTTGTACCAGGGCATGGGTTCCCTACCTAGAGTTTATGGCCCTTAGACTATGAGACATAGTGATGAGGTGTGGCTAGACTTGAATGATTACTTCTGAGTAGATGCGTGAGATGCTAGGAATCATTCATGGACTTTTGGAACTGTTGGTGACTTTTCTTCCCGAACCGAGCTGTGAGATGGAGATCCCCTTACTCTCTCATTTGGGATTCTTTTGAATGAGAATATATATATATATATACATACTTTTTTTCTATATCAACACCTTGTATTAGATTACTCTCCTTCTAGGAGAGGCGAAGACATGTAGGGTATGCCACATGCTTTCTATATTTAGATTCTCATGGTTAGATGAGTCTACTCTCCTATTATAGGTGTAAAAGACTCAACATGTAGTCCATCTACTCACTATGTCGAGCCCTTTGTGCTTGGATGAGGTTACTTTCACTCTTGGTTTGGGTTGAGCTATTCTCTTTGATTGTATCTTGCATATACTATCTTTCTATTATTGTTGTATCTCTTCCTGCTCTTCCTTCAGCTTTCGGGGTGTCCTACTGGGTATGTATATACTCACCCCTTCATGGGTTTTTCTCGCACGTGTCATGTATTATACAGAGGACAGACTGGTTGGTAGTGACTTCGGAGGATCTTAGGGATACCTGATACTTTGGACCACGTACGATAGTCAAAACTTGGGATTCAGGAGCTAGTCTCTCTGAGTAGTTTACTTTTCTAGTTTTTTTTTAGTTTGGGACATATTTATAGTTGGGTGTGTATTTTTCCCCTTTACTTTTCAGTTCACACTACCATACTCTGGTACTGTCTAGAGGTTTTACATGCATGGTTATTCCCTTAAATTTTTCTTCTTTTAATTTTACTTCCACTGCACTTTTACATCAAGGTGGTTTTGTGTGTATGTATTGGTACTTATAAAAAGGCCTCCCAATGTTAGATATGCCTTTCGTGCTGGTCACCACCCCCTAACCAATTGAGGCGGGCTTGGGGTAATTGCGGCTCGAGCCCCAGCTTTGGTCATGTCATGATAGTTAGGTTTATTTTTAAATAAGGGAAGGGGTTTTATCAACTCTAGTTAAAAGTGATGATAAAATACACATTAGTGAGTGCTTTTTTGTAGTGTTAATAAATGATTCTTTTATCGATGCTTCATATAACAACGATAAATACTAATGGGAAATAAAAATAAAGATAATAATTTCATTAAATTACTAAATATATATAAAAAATATGAAAAATTACTTTATAATAAAAATAATAAATATTAAAAATATATAAATTAAAAAAATATTAAAAATAATCAAACAATATTGTTTATATTAAAGGTATTAATAAATATGATAATATTTTGATAAATGTATTAATATTATGATAAATGAATAAATGATATTAATTATGTAAGTTACAAAACTATTTAAAATAAATAAATTATATATATTTTACAAAATAATATAAATGAATAAATATTAAAATAAAAATGAATAAATACTAAAAATTTTCATTTAAATGAAAAAATTAAAAAAAATTCCTAACTAAAAATGAATAGATAATAATTTCACAGAGATTTAAATTAAAAATATCAAAATAAAAAATAAAAAATAGTAATTATGTAAATTACAAACATATTAAAAATATTAAATATTAATAAATAAAAATGTATAAAAAGATATTAAAAATGAATAAATCATAGAATTATTAAACAAATATATATTAAAAATGAATAAATTTCAAAGATATTAAAAGAGAATAAGTATTAAAAATGAATAGACAATGATAAGTGAATAAATATAAAAATTGAATAAAATTGAATAATTATAAATGAATAAATTGTAAAAATATTATAAAATGAATTAATAATATTAATTATATAAATTAATCAAAAATTAAATACAAATATATTAAAATAAAAATAAAAATAATTTTTTTTTTTAAAAAAAAATATATTTGTAATAAAGTACTTATTCTAAATAAATAAATAATGATTTTATAATGATTTAAATACAAATATATTAAAATAAAAATGAATACATATTTATAATATAAATTACATTCATATTAAAAGAATTAAATATTAATGTTTAAAAATTTATAAAAAACTATCAAAATTGAATCTATTACAAAAATATAAAATGAATAAATATTAAAAATGAATACACATTTAAAGTGAATAAATTAAAAAATTATTAAAATAGAGAAATATTACAAATGAATAAATAATATTAAATGAATAATCAGACATACACATCACATGCATAAAAATACTCACATATACCTGTATAGACATACACACACCCATACATACACATGCACATACACATATAAATATATAAGCATACATGTATATACATGCACATAAAAATGTATACACATACACCCATGTATACACATACACATACATACAATTACATACGCATAAATACACATGCATACACATATATATGCATATATACACATACTGCATGCACATACATATAAACACACAAACACACACACACACACACAAATATGAATATACACAAGCACATATACATGCATTCACTTACACATAAATATACACACACACAAACATATATCTATATCAACACACACATACACAACACATATGTAAGATCCTATATTTTTCTATGTATTTCCCTCCTTGAGTTTTGTATTTAATCTCTTTTGTTTGGGTTTTTATTCTTCTTTAGACCTTGGTGGTGGGGTTTCATCAGAGGATCAAAAGAATTTTCTAGGGAAAGTGACCTAAAGTTCAGGGATATATGTTTTTTTTTGAATTAATGGAGTCCAGGTATAAACATGTAAAAGGGGCTTATGAGGGTTTTTCATGAGTTTGGAAGGCTTTGGAGGTGGTTTTGGATCTTCAATAGAAGTTTGGATTAAAGATTCCTATAGGACATTTACACTCCATGTAAATGTTACACAATGTGTAACTATTATCGGGAAAACCTCATGAACGGGTTCATGATGTAAAACAGTTACACATCATGAACCAATTACATAACGCATAAATATAGACAAGCACACATTGTAAACTAGTTCATAACATGAAATGAATACACACTGTAAAACTATTACATGACATGTAATGTTCGAGCAGGGTTATTTTCCCCCAAGGCAACACATTTCTCAGTGTACATCATAAATCGAGAATTACACACCGTGTATTTCTTAGGTTTAGTGGTTACAATCCATGTCATGCATATGTTTTATTTCATCATCTGCATGCAGCCTTCCGCTCTCAAGCCCTAGGCATTTTCTAGGTGATTTTAGAGTGCCTATTTCTATTTCGATCATCCTAATCAAGTGTCTGATCTTTGGTAAGTTGTTTTTATTTTATTTTCCCATCTCTTCCACTTGTTTCTTGTTATCATGATTTAATTTTTTGACTATTATGGAAAGAGGTTTTGATCTTTATCTTGTGATATTATGCACCTTTATTCTTATTGTCACTACCTATTGGAAGCATCATCTTGATCTCCAGATAAAGGTTGGTGGTATAAAATCTAACCCCATAGACTATTTAATTGTCAAGTATGTTCAATATTATGATTTCACTAATGAAACACTCACATTAATTAATTGAATAATGGATGATGATAAATCTTGTGTTGGATTATTCATTGGATACCTTTATATTCAATGATATTGAGACATGGCTTGCGGCTACCCATAGGGTGTGCCTACCCTAGATTAATAATCAATTATCTAATGACTTAAAGTATGTTTTTGCATGACATGAGACCTTAGGTGATTACTTACGATAGATTAACCTTAGAAAATAGATTAAATAATTATTGAAATGGATATGTTTGATATGATATCATTGGGTGAAATCTAGAATATTAACGGTTTAATACCAACTTGATAAATGAAAGGGATAATTTAAAGTAAAATGGAAGTTGATATATGTGTTAATCTTGTTATAACCTATGTTTTTTTTGATTCTAAATGATTATATAGAGGGCTATAACTAGTTACAATGAAATTTATATATAGAGGGATATACCCGACGATGCTGAAATTCTTATATAGAGGGATTGTACCAGTTATGATGAAATGATCATATAGAGGGATATAATTGGTGATATGGAAATTATTATATAGAGGGATCAGACTAAATGATAAAATGATTATATAGAGGGCTTACACTAGATGCTGAAATTATTATATAGAGGGATTTTCCTAGTTATGTGATTATTCCATGAATTGTTTTCATCATTGGAATGGTTGTGCTACATGAATAGATATATCCTAGAATGGCGTCGTAGTAGGTTGATTGTTGTATTATATTACTTTATTAATTAATACATCTGTTATTATATTTATTTCATGTGCTTATTATTAGACTATTTTTGTTTAGACATGGTGGTATCAACCTACTGAACTTTACTCACACCCTATTTTGGACATCATTTAATACCTGAGCAGATTACATAGATGTCGGTTTGGACAAGGTAAATGGACCTTTTTGTTTATTTTTTCTTTCTAGATGGGTTGGATCATAGTGGAAGGACCAACATGGAGTTTGGGACCAAGATATTTTGATTTTATTAGTGTAAGAATGTCATTTATCTTTATTAATTTCAGTTTGAAATTAGATACATTCTATCCTAGAATTACATTGATTATTATTTTATTTATTAGTTCTTTATTTATTTTCTAGTTTTATGATATATTGTTTCTTCTATTTCCATTAATATCATATTTAATATTATTGTTTATTTCTGCTATATTGTAACTCTGTACCATGGGGTATAGTCTCCCCACTATATTCCTTATACCTATGATGCTAATCCGAATCATCTGGATAACAGGGAGACATGATTGAGGTATATTAACCAACTTGATTTGGCCAGAAGAGAGAGTTCCTCATTGGGGGATGTTACAAAGTGGTATCAGAGGAGGTGTTTTTTTATATTTTTTACTATTTGGGAATGATATAAATGAAACTAGGATGTGTTAGGACTTGGTAATGAGCTTGTGTATGAGAGTAGCTAACCCATGTATGGGGGAAAATCTGAGTGCCTAGGGATGGGATTGTTTTTCATGATGTTTATTGTTACATTTTATATTATTTCACCTTGGGTGATTCACATGTTGTTTGATGTTATTATTTATTTAGATTTATACGCGTGGCCTAGTTTGGAGCAATATGAGTATGCATGAATTATGATTGGCACATAGGGATATATCTTGATATGAATTGTTCATGATAGGGACATATTTATTACATGTGATATATTTTCTTTGATGAATTGTTATATGAGTGACCTATTATATTAGATAAATTAAATGAAAGAATAGTTAGGTAATGCTAAAATACTTGTAATCCATGTTTTAGGAGAACATGAGCTAGTGGTTGTCTATTGTTTTCATCTATTGAGGCTAAACTAATTTTTATCCAGTTTTCTAAGGTCTGTGTTTGTATTATAGAGAAAATTACTCTTTGTTATCTTTGATTTGAGCATCATGAGAGTGGTAATTAGTATTCTCCTAATGCATTTAAACAAGAGATTCCTATTTATCCTAAGGATCATATGGATGTTTAGCTTTGTGATAGATTTCTAAGGGTCATGTGATCCATTTAAAGTTATATTATTCATGTCATGACTTCGATGTCTGATAAGAAGAGATATTTTCAACTATTAAATCCTTTTACATTCATTGGGGAGTGAGGCCCCCAGGCAGTTGAGTTCTAGATTGAGTCATTAAAATGATCTTTAAGCACCTCAAGACACCCATATATAGGAGGGCGAATCTTGCTGCGTATGTGATTTGTGGACCTACCAAGAATTGGTGGGATATTCTTGATCAATTTGGATATAAAATGGATTTATCCTCAAATAAATTCAAGGAAAAGTTCATAAGACACTTTTATTTAGATATTTTGATGGATGAGAAGGATTGCGAGTTCATGGACCTGATATATGAGAGCATGTCAGTGATGAACTATACTAGATGTTTCACTGAACTATAGTTATTTTCACCCTATTTAGATTCTAATGAGATCTATATGGAAATATGGATTTAGTATGGAATTATCTATGATATTAGGTCATAGGTGAATAGATTTCACTTTAATATATTTTTAAATGTAATGAATTAGACACTCCTCACAGAAGGGAATCTAATAGAGGCCTCGAGTAGTGTCCACCATGTTTCATTAGGGTGAACTGGGAGGTCTTCTTCTAGTGTGAAGAAGTATCACTATGATAGTTATTTCCATGGTAAAAGTCAGTATATTACTCAAGGAAATGGGAAACCATCTTAGAACCATGTCCCGTCATAGTGCTATTAGTGTGGAAAGTTAGGCCACAAGTGGCCTTAGTGTCTGTAACCTTCTTTGGAGTTCCATTATTGTGATAGTATGGGTCATATGAAGAGGTTTTTTATGTACATGTAGCAGATGAATAGTGGTAGGGGATCATGATTGGCACCAAATTCTAGGAAGGACTTAACTACCCCTCACCAGATAGGGAGATGGAATTCCACAGGACATTCAGGTCGAGGTAGGGGACATGGTACCCCAATGTAGAATCAACAGTACTATGTATAGGGAATATCCAAGGGGAGTTAGAATGGAGCCTAGGATAGAGGGGATAGTTAGTTTCATACTATATATTCTACTATAACTAGTTTGGATGCAAGGCCTTTTACCATTAGAGGTTTGATTCTTGCATCATATACCCGTTCTTTCATTTTTTTTGATAGAGTAGAATTACATTCCTTTTTTATAATCTCTTTTTGAAAATTATTTGGGCTTGGTTATGGAAATATTGGATGTTTTTTTGACCATTGACACACCATTGGGAGTTCGTTCAGAGAATATAAAATGTTGCAAGACATGTTCTATAGAAGTTGGTGGTCACTATTTATTTTGGGAATCATTTGTTCTAGAAATTATAGCTTTCAATTTGATCCTTCTTATGAATTGGTTAGTTCTATACCAATATCATATCAATTTTTCCCATAGGTTATTTACTTTTTTATCTCCAATAGGAGGCAGATATTCTCACCATGGTGTGTGTGATATTCAAGCTGGTTAGGTAGGACCAATTCAATGCAGATTGGATTGTTTTATGAAATTGATAGAAAGACATATTATAGATGTTGGTGTAATTTAGCATGATACTTTTCATCTAGTGGTATACCATTGTTAGCATGTTTTTCATGATGAGTTATATATCTTACCATCTAATAAGGAGATAAATTTCATAATCAAGTTGTTACTGGGAGTAGATCCAGTTTTTATTGTTCCTTACAGGATGGAAATAAAAGAGATTCATGAGTTGAAATTCCAGTTGGAATATTTGAAAGATAAAGTTTTCATATGTCCTATTACATCTCTATGGGGTTCTCTAGTTTTTTTTCCAAGAAGGATGATGGGACTTTTCACTTCTGTGCCATGGTTCTTGTTGGCGTTACCTATTTGAAGCAGCATCTTGATCGCCAGATAAAGGTAGGTGGTCTAAAACATGACCCTATGGTCTGTTGAATTGTTAAGTATGTGAAATATTATGATTTCACAAATTAAATGTGGGAATTAATTAATTGAATAATGGATGATGATAAATCTTGTTTTTGATTATTTTTTAGATTTATTTAGATTCAATGATGTTGAGACCTAGATTTTGGGTACCCATAGGGTGAGCCTACCCTGGATTAATAATGAATTTTTAATGGATTAAATTATGTTTTATTAAGATATGACACCGTAGGTGATTTATTATAAAAGATTCAACTTAGAAAATGGATTAACTGATTATTGAAATGGATATGTTTGATATGATATCATTGGGTGAAAACATGCATGTTAATGTTTTAAGACCAACTTGATAAACTAAAAGGATAATAGAAGGTCAAATGGTAATTGGAAGAATTATCCATTGTGACTTATGATATTATGTTATATGTGTTACTCTTATTATACCATGTGTCTTGTTTGATGTTGAAATTATTATATAGAGATCTATTCTTAGTTATGCTGAAATTATTATAGAGAGGGATATGCCCAGTGATGATGAAATGATTATATAGAGAGAAATTAGACAGGTTATTCTGAAATACTTATATACAGGGCTATACCTAATGATTTTGAAATGATTATAAAGAGGGATTGGCTTAGATACGGAAATGATTATAAAGAGGGATTGAACCAGATGCTGAAATGCTTATACCGAGGGATTTACATAGATATGTGATTATTCCATGGAATATGTTTATGGTTTTCATGACTATGATATATGCTCAGAGATATTTCTCCATGGTGCCCAAGTAGGTTAATTGTTGTATTATATTAATTGATAAATCAATTCACCTATTATTTGCTTTATTTCATGCACTTATTATTGGTCTTATTTTGTTTAGACACGGTAGTGTCAACCTACTGATTTTTACTCACATCCTATTTAGGTCTCTATTTGGTACTTAATAAGATTACATGGATGCAAGTATGGACAAGGAAAAGGGACCTTGTTGTTGATTGTTGATTACTGGATGGGTTGGAGCATGGAGGAGGGGATGACATGGGGTTCGGGACCAAGGTCTTTTGAGTTTATTAGTGTCAACAAGCTATTTATCTGTATTACTTTTAGTTTGAAATTAGATACATTCCATCCTAGTATTTCATTGAATAATATTTGATTTATTAGTTATTCCTTTCCTTTCCAATTGTATGATGTACTATTTACACTATTTTCGTTAATATGATATTTATTATTATTGTTTATTTCAACTATACTATAACACTCTAATAGGGGGTATAATCTCCCCACTATATTCCCTACACCCCTATTGCTAGTTGGTAGCCTCTAGAAAATGAGGAGGTCTGTTTGAGGTCCAGTAACCAACCTGATCTTTCCATGTGAGAGAGTGCCAGATTGGGGGAAGTTACTACATATATACACATACAACACATATAGAAACACACACACACACACACACACACACACACACACATAAATACATGAACATACAAACATACCTATTCATTTACATACATACACATGAATACACACATACAAATATATGTGTACATTTTAAATTATTTAATGTGAATATAAATAATAAATTAAAATATGAAATATGTTTAAATATGTATATGTTCATTTATTTATTTATATATTTGTTTAAATAAACTATCAAAATATTATATTCATATATACTTGTGCAATTAATATATTTAAATATATTATTAAAAATTTTATTGATTAATATAAATTTAATATTTTTTTATAAATAAAATTATGAAAATAAGATTGATAATAATTTATTTATTATAATATAGTTATATAAATCATATTTATACATTATATTTACATAAATATACTTACTGTTATATAAATCATATTTATAAATATATAAATATGTATATATAAATTAAATTATTCACAGTTCCCTTTATCAATTCTAACAAAAGAACTAATAAAGGGGGTAACTTTATCAGTGCTAAAAAGAACTTTGACAGAAGGAACCATTCGATTAGTACTTTATTTAGTGCTAATAAAGGTCACCTTTATCAGCCCTTTTAGTTAGTACTAATAAAATTTTCCCCTTTATCATAATTTTTTATTTTTCACTGATAAAAGTCAGTGCTTAATAAATGTGAACCTGTAGTAGTGTGCGTTAGTGGGTATCCTGATGAAATGTTTCTTATCAGGGGATGAAAAGAATTTAAGACCTGTAACATGATATGATGATCACTGAAAAGTGGTGGAAATGTGTAAGACTAGCGACACAACATGCTGAAGATTACTTCTTTGGGCCTTTGAGCCATCTCCCTTAGGGGCCTTTGGGCCACATTTAGTTGGGACTTTGGGAAACTGGGTCTTTAGGCCAATCAATATGTAATAAAATAGTTCGAATGCATGCTTTCAATTCCTTTTGTGGAGGGATGAGACTTGACCCACATAGGTGTTTGAGTATGTGTTGTTAGTGGTTTGTAATAACCTCTACCACATATATATTGATTTTATATTTATTTAATGTTGTATTTACATATTAATTTTTTTAATTAAATATGTATTTATTAATGTTATGTATATATATAGATCAATGTTATATTTATAAATAAATTAACATTATGTATATATATAAAATAAAGTTATATATATATATATGTATATATATTAGGTTGAAGGGATTATAAACCACAAAAAACACTTATGTCCAGACACCCTAGTGGATTAAGACTCATCCTTCCCTATAAGGAATTATAAGCACCCACTAGACATATTTTATAACATGGAGTGTTCTGAAGGCCCGAGTTTTGGATGACTCGAAGGCCCAGCCAAATGTATCCCAATGTACCTTTGAAAGAGATGTCCTAAAGGCCCAAAAGTGTAGTAAGTATGATTATAAGTCATCATTATTCTACCACAATATCCCCCAAATCTGTAATAACACCACCGTAACACCTATCAAAAGGTTGTGCCACCTCCTTTGCAAGAAGGCATCACACCCCTCCATCCCACATTGGAAATTTGTGTGGGATGAGGGCTGATTTATAGGTTTCAATGCACTCATAACTCTTTTGAGCCACCCACTCTATGATTCCTATATGGAGCCCTACCATAATGTCTTCAAAGCCACATAATTCCATCTGACCAATTCCACTATGTAATACCCCAACCTGAATCACTGGGTTCGATCCAAAGTTCCACATGACCTCATGCATTCCACCCCATACAAAGGAGGTTGAAGAATAGTATCAAGGGTATAAATGTGACATGGGGAGACTATACCCTCAGTAATTATATCTATACACTAGGAAATTACATTATAAAAATAAGTTAACTGAACAACATAACATAATATTTTTTGAATAAAATTCTTTAACAAATGTCATGTTAGGTCATAAAAGTATAATCAAACGGACCCCCAATGTGGTAGTTTAACAAGAATAAGTAGTAAAACTAGGATGATAAATAAAAGTGTCATGAAATATTTCTAGACTTTATCCTAGCACCATGACTATATCTTAATTCCAAGATCCTCTGCAACCTTCCATAGGGCCTTTTCCCTTCTCTATAATCCCGATCATGAAGTATGTACGAACATCAAGATGCTTGTGGATGGTGTGAGTATAACCTAATAAAACACCACCAATGCTTCATTAATATACGTGAACATGTATATAGAGGTTTATATTACGATGAAATGCTAATTGGACACATAATAATATAACAAATCATATACCGAACGATCATGTGGTAACAAAGCTACTCTAATCCCTAGTTGTACCTTCTTCAGTGCCATATCAAAAGAATATCATATATATTCATCACATGACTTGGATCATGATAGGAAACTCTTACCACCTTTTAGGATATTTAGAACACCATATTTAAGGGCATGTCACACCCATGAATCATGGTTAACTGGTCACCTTCAATGGTACACACACTTGGCATGATCAAACAATGGAACTCTACTCATATTCCAAGGTGTTCCCCATAGACAGATCATACTATCACATAGACCCTCTCCCAATGGAATATGGAATTATCCAATGGGATAAACATATGAAAATATCAGGTGTTAACCATCCTACGTAGATCCAAAACCAATGAGTCATGTCATCCACACTCCCCCTATAAGGAGCTGACTAAGTCCGTCCAGACCATCTATCAATGTGAACACTGATAAAAGGTTCTACACTCTATTTAAAATTTCCTATGTAAATCATGAGATAGAAAGGAACAATATATCACAATAAATATTCCACATTCTATGAATAGTACATAATAAAGGCACATCAAATAAAGGAAAAATCATGGAATTTCAAACATTATACGACTATGAAATAACCACACATAAGAATAGACACATCAAGGAACACACAATACATACTAAGATAAGGTATCATGGGATACCAAATTACACCAAACATATATATCATGCAAGGGTATCTACTATAGGAATATACACACAAGAAAAACATGCCAAACAATTCTATATAAAGGCCTTAGACATTAAGTGTAACATCCCAAGTAAATAAAGAATAAGACATATTTCATATTTATTAATATTTGTGAATTAAATATTAATTTTACTTTAAAGGGGTTGCTATGTTCGATAGCATACCCGATACGCAACAACGAGTTTCTTTTAAATCTTATGTTGCACACTAATAATATAATATTATTTTAAATGGTAGTTAACTCCTAGCCGTTGTATTGGTGGGAATGAACAAAACTAACTACAATATGATTCTATATGTTTTTTAAATGTATTTACATTTATCAAATAAATGTTATAGGCTTAAATTGTGAATGAATCTAATTTTAAGTATAATTTACATTAAAATGTCGATTTACCGCCTATTAATGGAGAACCCTATTTAAATACATTTTTGGTCAATTTAATAAATTATATTTTACCAAATAAAATACTTCTTTAGAATGGGGCATCAAATTTTACTTTGGGTAATTTTTTGGTATTTTTTTGATAAAGTTCAGTTTTAATGAATAGTGAAAAATACTGTATTTTAATTCAAAATTGCCTTTTAATATAATTTATGTATATGGTTAGATTATCTTTTTAATTGGTTTTAAAGTGTAATTAAAATATATTTTTACCATTCAATCAAATTTTGGTCATTTGAATTAATTTCACTTTGAAATTGGACATAAACAAGTGTTAATCTTTTGATAGTTATTATTTCTTAAAAACACGCTTTTTGTTTTGACAGTGGGAATTAATTTTGAATCAATTTCTGCCACTTATGTGTTTTGAATTTGAAAAAATGGATTCCATATTTGTAATCAAGAGGTCCAAATTGTGTAAATAGGTAACTTTTATTTTTAGACATTTTAAATATTTACTTCAGTAAATATTTTATTTACCGTGGTTAAAGGGTAAATCAAGTAAATAAGGGTAAAAAAATAAAATAATAATAATATAAAATTACTCTTAAATGTGTACTAATACTATTGGTTGATACATATCCTAACATGGGCATATTTGGGTCAATTTTGAGACCCCATGGAGCCACTTATGAATGATAATGACACTTTAGATAAATTAATTTAAAGTAAAGGCAAAATTGATATAAACAAAAAAATTTAGTAATTAATTTTTATATGGTGTTATATAAGTAATATTTTTGACTATAAAAATTATTTGGAAAGATACAAATATTTTCTACATCGTGTTATTTTTTTATAAATTTTAGACCTCAAATAATTTAAATTATTTATGACACAATAATGATGAAGTATTTACCTCATTAATAAATGATTTAAATAAATAAGATTATAATAATTAAAATATAATCCCAAACATGTCCAATTCTGATTGGATAATTTTATTTCGAATATGAGTCATCTTATATTCGACTTTAATGATTTTTGGACCTTTTGAAACTGAAGACATGTTTATAATAAAATAATGTTTTCACACTTTCCTAAAGAGCCCCTCCTCTCCCTTATAAAAGGAGACCACTTCTAACCAATTCCACACACCTCTCAAGACTTTTGGTTCATCCAAACTCTGACCAATTAATCTCCCTACATCCCTCTACTCCTCCTAGAATCCCTACCCTAGGCATAAGGCACTTCAAGAAGTCCTTTGGTTCAAACCAAAGGGCGTTACCCAAATTAAAGGTAACAGTATCTGTAACACCCCGAGATTTTATGAAAAATATTCTTTTAATTTCATTAATGTCTTGTGCTACACCAAGATTACCCTGTGCTATACGCAACACCGTATTAGCTTGCAGTATACGCAACACTATTCTTGGATCGTGTTACACACAATTTTAGTTATTCTACGCAACATTGAGTATATATATATATATATATATTCAATGTATAAATGAAATATGGTTGGATTCTGTTATACGAAACAACGAAGGATTCTTGCACAATACGCAACCCTGACTTGGCTTGCATTACACGCAATCGGACCTTCCTCGATAGCGTGTGTTGCACGCAATACCGGGTTTTACTAAACAACGATATATTATTATAATATTATTATGAACTAGCCGTTATGAATAGTATTAACTAAATTTTGAATTTTATAACATTATTATTCATCTTACACATTTTCTAGAACATGGTATAAGAACAAAATAAATTTTTCGGGTAAAATAAGTATTTTTCAAAAAATGCAGTTTTGGCACCTTTTGATGGCGCACCAACTTTAAATCTAGTTTTTGACATATTTATAAGTTAAATTTGACAAAATAAAATTCTTATTTGGAATCAAGAAATAAAAATTTACTTTGGATAAATTTTTCATATTATTCTGGTAACTTTCATATTTTGATGAATAGTAAAAATACGCTATACTTTAATTAAAAACAACTTTTTTCATCGCAATAATTTATTTGGTTAAATTATAATATTGAATGGTTTTAAAGTATAAATAGAATATATTTTTACCATTTAATATAATTTATGTCATTAGCATTGATTTTACATTAAATTCATAGGTTAAATCAATTCAATCTTTTGCAATGTTTTAAAGAAAAACCCGTTTTCTTTCGACAACAGGATTGATTTTAATTTAATTTATGAAGCTTTTGTGTATTTAATTGGGAAAAATGGATTCCATATTTGGAATCAGTGGGTCAAAATTATGTTAATAAGCTACTTTTTATTTTTGGGAATTATGAATAGTAACTATGGTAAATTTTATTTACCATAGTTAAAGGTAAATCGGGTAATTAAGGGTAAATATAATATTATAAAATTACCCTAAGACATTTCAAAATTCTATTGGATGGCTAAAAGTAGACCCATATAACCTAAGGGTCAGATTAGATTCATTTTATGGACTTTTGACCATGAAAATAATTTAATTATTATTAAAACCAAAGAAAGTGACAACATGTCACTCTCTTAAATCTTATAAGTATAATAATTTTAATTTAGTGATAAACATCATAAAACTTAGAACATGAATAGTCTCCAGAAATATAATAAAATTATCTACATCATGATAATTTATTTAGAATTTTTAGGGATTAAATAATTGTCATTAATGGTGATACATTAATGATACAGAAATTATTTATTATGTGGAAAATAAGTAATATAGTTTTTATTGAAATAATAATACCCTTTAAAAGGCCCAAAAACCTGACCAAAACTTATTGGTAGTGTATATCTACACCTTAATCATCCAATGACCTAATATATAACCGTTTGGAGCCTTATAAAAGTGATTATTACACTTATATTATATTATTTTAAATGATGCCAAAGTTGACACCTTCATAATTTAATAAATATAAAAATTTATATATTGTTATTTTAAGATGATAAATTCGAGTAAAAGTATTATTGTGAAAGGTAATATATTTATCTTTATCATAAGATTTTAGTTTTAATTTTTATGCAACAAATCAGTATATTAAATAATTATACAAAAATATTGTAGTAATTATTTTATTAAGAGATAAAACAAATAAATGGTTTTAAAAATAATAAAATAAATAATATATGAACTATTTAATGTGATCCACTAATTTTATAGATACATATTACCTTTTATGAATCTATTAAAGCTTTTATTTTGAACATATCTTCTGTATATATTTTATTTAAATTCAAATAAATGAATAGTGTCAAAATTGACACTATTGTTATTTTATAAAAATAACATATTATAAAATTGTTTAAAAATCACAAAAATATTTAAAATTTATAAATTTAAATTTATATGGTCTATAATTTTATAAAGTAAACAATTATGGAAAATTCACAACAAATAAGTAATTATTTGTTATAATTTAAAATTTAGAATTTTATTACCACAAATAAACTTAAATAGATTAAATAAGGATAAATCAAAATGATAAGGTTTAAAATAAGATCCAAACATGTCTAAATTTGATTGGTTGATGAGATTAAAACACTATCTCATCTAATCTTAGAATATGAGTCATTTTTGGAGGTTTTTAAGTGGGTTTAGATTTATTATAAATTAATATTTTTAAGAATTCCAAAGGTGCCCCTCTCCTCCCTTATAAAAGGGAACCTCCTCCCTCTCTTCCACACACCACTTTGAGCCTTCAATATCTGCCAAACCCTGCCCAATTCTCTTCTCCACTTCCCTAGAAACATCCTAGAGGTTCTGGTATTCTTCAAAGACCAATTTTAGTGCCCTAAGAGGAGGTCTCAAAGAGGCGCTTCAAAGAAGAGGTAATTTCCGTTACCGATTCTTTCACCTTTATTTCTTCTTCCACTTCTTCTTCTTAGGTTGTTTCATTATGAAGTAATAACATCAGTATCACTCATATACTGATATGTTATTATAAGTATGAAACAACCCTATTTCACCATCTATCCATCCTACGGAAAATGAAATCACCGCGCGTGCGTACGTACGGAATACCGTCTCCACGCTGTGGTGTAATCTATTTTCCACCACCACCTTACTTGGATGGTTATAATGGTGTAAATAATAAATATATATGATTATTTTAAAGTTATATTGATTTTTTAATAGAATACATACACTCCAATAAAATTACACGATCATGGGAACGATATCATCGCTCGTGCGTACGTACGAAATACCGTCTCCACGACGTGATGAGATTCATTCTCAATGATTAACCATTCATAAATGATTATAAAGTATATATAGTAAGTAATCATAAAATATATGAAATAATAATGATACTGGATTTATGTATATATATATATGTATTTCATCCAATTAATTCCATTCAATTCAATGAGGAAACGAAAACAACGTTCATGCGTACGTACGGCCTACCGTCTCCATGAACGGTGTATTTCTTTCCATTTATCGATCTATTATATATATGTATATTATGAATATATATTATATATAAATAATGTTTTACATTCTGGATGTAATTAATCATTATCTAAGTAATCATATGAATAATTACAAGTCAAAACACGGACGACAAATGAAACGATTTTACCCAAAACGCTCTTTAACATGGAATTTACAGAAGAACAGGTAATATAAAGTCATAAGTGAAACATATATGATATCATAAAAATTAATATGATTATGTAATAAGTCAATAACATTATTTAAATCATTATACAGGAGGTTCAGATACGTACGAAGCATATCAGACCTAAGGTAAGGGATAATTTTGCAAATCTCATTTTTATCCGAGATTGCTTATTCGTAAGTATTTACTGGGGTTATTTATATCATCCATGTACATGTTTTATAAAAGAGTTTTCATGTATATTTAAAGTCCTTTTTACCCATTATTGAATTTTACTACATGGTATGTAAGGAATCTTTCTTTTGTTTACGTTACGAGGTACTTTTTGACTTTTCCGGTGAAAGTACGAGAAGAATGTTTTTTTAACTTATACGGCACGAATGGATTTTTTACAGTTTTATAAACTTTATTTTAATGAAGCTTCATCCAAAAGATTTCATGACTATTTTCAACAAAATCCCTTTCTTTAAAAATTGCATGACGTTTTGTCAAAAGAAATTGATTTTGAAGAAGAAAGGATATTTTCCTCAAGAATTCATTTAAAATGTTTTATCAAAACCATTTTCAGTCTAAGATGACATTATTTTATATGTGTATGTTTCAAGTATCATGTCTATATGATTTACATGGCTTAACTTTTCTTATTATGAAATGATATCCATTTCTTTTATATGGAATATGTGATGATGAGATGATGTTTATGAAACCCATTCTATTTATTGGGTTATTATGAATGATGTATGTTTATTTTTTGGCACAAGTAAGAATGATTTCATTATGAGATGGGTGGGACCTATATCTCCCTCCAATGCATTGGGTAAAGATTTATATCTCATGAGATAGACATGGCTGGAACGGAAAGTTAAACTGGTTCAGTAATACAGGACTGGAACGAGGAATGAACTCGATTCCGAAAGGGACTTTGTCCACTAAGATGGTCTTGGAAGCAATGACTTGGCTAATATGGAAATCATTTCATGTGATTAATGGTTTCCACAATTACATGTTTTATTTCCATGCTATTTTATCATTCTTAATGTTTCTTTATGATCTATTCCTTACGTACTTCCATGTTTTATGTCATTTTTCAAGCTTTTGATGTTTAAACATTATGTTCATGTTTTTAAGTTCAAATTTATATGGTATGTTTTATTTTATCCATGATTACCCTTACTGAGCATTTGAGATCACCCTTTTTATGTTTTCTTTTCCCCAGGATATAAAGAAAGGTTTTAGGTAAGAAAAAAAGGGGAAGATTTTTATGGGAGATGTTGAAGATCTTTCACTACGATTAGAAGATTACCTTCCAAGTTTCCAAAGACAATAAACTATTACGGTCCTTGTGTGTCTGTTTTTGTTATGTATTAAGTATTCCGCTAAAGTAATGTAATGTCCATGTACGTCAAGATTTGAGTCTCTACAGTTGGTATCAGAGGAAAGGTTTAGTCAACCTTTGGAAACTAGGATTCGAAAACGTTAGTGAGATCCCTAGAGATATTTCTAAGGTATGTCTAGGGATGTCCCTAAGGATAAGTATACGTATAGGATATAGTTCTAGAACTACGGTAATGATCATATAATTTAACCTAAGATGTTAGATATTGAGAATACTCTTCCTTTACTCTGTTGTTTTCCCTAGCACAATTTTTTCCTCTCACACTATTCTTTTTGGGTTTTAGAAAATGGCTGGAAACAGGAAGATTCACGATAATGGAGGATATGATAGACAATGGAATGATTTTCTTCATGAGAAACCAAATAAAACGGGATCTGGAAGTCCAAACATCGTTATTATGCCTAATCAGCAATCTCATAATATGATCAATAATCTCAACTTTGGTAAGTTTTCCGACTCAGATAATAAGAGAAAGATGGAGTTTCATGATGATCATAGAGGAAAGAAAGTTCAATTTCCCTCATGTAAATCATGTGGGAAGAGGCATCAGGGAGATTGTTTTAAAGGAACTGGAAGATGATTTGGGTGTGGAAAAGAAGGACACAAATCCAGTAAGTGCAAAGGAAAAGGTTCAGTTAACACCATGGACAAGAATAATGTTATTGCTACGACATCAACAATGATTAGATGTTTTAAATGTGGAATGTATGGGCATTATGCAAACCAATTCCCTAATGGAAAATCTCATGAAGAGAATCAGCATGGTCATATGGGTAGTATTTATGTGGATGATGATGAGGAGACTACAAATGATATATGAGCTGAAAGAAGTGTTGAAGCTCAGTCAGTTGTTTTAGAAGGTAGTGGAATGATTGTATGTTTATCAAGAGTTATGTTGTATAGTTACACTATTGTTTTTCCTAAAAGTATTTGAAAGTATATGTTGAATGATACCAGTAACCATGGAAGGTTATTCAGATATTTTTTTAAAGCAGATGATATGCGCATAATAAAGGAATAAGAAGATAATGAGATGTTTGATTGTATTCATGAGCTCATGATTGATATAAGGACTATGTGATATCATGGTTTGAGTGTATATAATTTTGAGGATTTTGGTATGTGGAAAGTGTTAAATTTTAACTGCATTCATGTTTTCACTAAGGTTCAATGGGTATTCATTTTTCAAGAGAATACATGATTAAGGCCTTCGAATGTTTGGA
The DNA here is from genome assembly GCA_963277665.1 of Viscum album. Taxonomy (NCBI): domain Eukaryota; kingdom Viridiplantae; phylum Streptophyta; class Magnoliopsida; order Santalales; family Viscaceae; genus Viscum; species Viscum album. The sequence goes on along the minus strand of OY728158.1, from coordinate 1,699,028,372 downwards.
ATGTGACCAACAAGACATATCTTATGATATATGGGGATCAACGATGGTATTAAATCTCTGGTAATTGTTTTCACTATATTATGAGAGTGGACCACAGTATTATGGATAAGCCTAAAGATTGGAATGGATTATGTTGGACATAAGTTAGTATTGTTTAAGGATAAAAGTTTTTTTCGATATTATTGATGGGATGTTATAGTAATATAGTTTTAGAAAAAGGACAACCTGCAGGACGAGAGACAGCCCATCGCGTCGGACAAAGATGTGGGAATCAAACCCACAACCGAAGTGCGACTGGCCTTTATCACCTACCACTGGCCTACAGGAAGTCCCTGGTTAGTAGAAACTAGTTTTATTTTATTAAGCGGTATGATATATGAAGTATAAGTTCATTTTTGGAACCATATACGATTAATCTAAACATAAGATGGACTTATAACTTTTGCTAACTTTTGTTTGAAAGAGATGGAATGACCCATCATTCTATCACATGATCTACTAACACATCATGAATAACAAATTTAACTTCATTTCTTTAAGGGATGAAGTGGAAATTGTTCAATTCACGAACAATAGTGAGATTCTACCAAAATCATGCAAGTATTTATTTTAATTCATCAACTTTAGGGAAATGATCTTGGAAACCAAAAATTTTGTCCTAGTTCCCTTATATCCGATGAATCGGATTTTACCTTAGATCATCACAAATCAATAGCTTTGTGATTGTTGGATTTTTCATAGCCATGTTCTCTACCACTCTCCATCAGAACTTGATGGTTAGATTTTTCTTCCATATCCATATTTTCACCTATGTTCTCCTACGTGGAAACCCAGTGATGAGTTAATTTGGGTAAACATTACATTTCATACTTTAGTTTTTAAATCCATGTTTTGGTATTCCTTTTTACGATGTGGGTTTCTATTAAAAAAACTTTCGAATAGTAAACCATTTATAACCCCGATGAATTTCGAGGGAGAAATTCATTTTAAGGGGGGTAGAATGTAACTCCCCGAGATTTTATAAAAAATATTCTTTTAATTTCATTAATTTCTTATGCTACACCAATATTACCTTGTGCTATACGCAACACCGTATTAGCTTGCAGTATACGCAACACTATTCTTGGATCGGGTTACACACAATTTTAGTTATTCTATGCAACATTGAGTATATATATATATATTCAATGTATAAATGAAATATGGTTGGATTCTATTATACAAAACAATGAAGGATTCTTGCACAACACGCAACCCTGACTTGGTTTGCATTACACGCAATCACGACCTTCCTCGATAGCGTGTGTTGTACGCAATACCGGGTTTTACTAAACAACGATATATTATTATAATATTGTTATGAACTAGCCGTTATGAATAGTATTAACTAAATTTTGAATTTTATAACATTATTATTCATCTTACACATTTTCTAGAACATGGTATAAGAACAAAATAAATTTTTCGGGTAAAATAAGTATTTTTCAAAAAATGCAGTTTTGCCGCCTTTTGATGGCGCACCAACTTTAAATCTATTTTTTGACATATTTATAAGTTCAATTTGAAAAAATAAAATTCTTATTTGGAATCAAGAAATAAAAATTTACTTTGGATAAATTTTTCATATTATTCTGGTAACTTTCATATTTTGATGAATAGTAAAAATACGCTATATTTTAATTAAAAACAACTTTTTTCATCGCAATAATTTATATGGTTAAATTATAATATTGAATGGTTTTAAAGTATAAATAGAATATATTTTTACCATTTAATATAATTTATGTCATTAGCATTGATTTTACATTAAATTCATAGGTTAAATCAATTCAATCTTTTGCAATGTTTCAAAGAAAAACCCGTTTTCTTTCGACAATGAGATTAATTTTAATTTAATTTCTACAACTTTTGTGTATTGAATTTGTAAAAATGGATTCCATATTTGGAATCAGTGGGTCCAAATTATGTTAATAAGATACTTTTTATTTTTGGGAATTATGAATAGTAACTACGGTAAATTTTATTTACCATAGTTAAAGGTAAATCGGGTAATTAAGGGTAAATATAATATTATAAAATTACCCTAACACATGCCAAAATTATATTTAATGGCTAAACGTAGACCCATATAAACTAAGGGTCTGATTAGATTCATTTTATGGACTTTTGACCATGAAAATAATTTAATTATTATTAAAACCAAAGAAAGTGACAACATGTCACTCTCTTAAATCTTATAAGTATAATAATTTTAATTTAGTGATAAAAATCATAAAACTTCAAACATGAATAGTATCCAGAAATATAATAAAATTATCTACATCATGATAATTTATTTATAATTTTTAGGGATTAAATAACTGTCATTAATGGTGATACATTAATGATACAGAAATTATTTATTAAGTGGAAAATAAGTAATATAGTTTTTATTGAAATAATAATACCCATTAAAAGGCCCAAAAACCTAACCAAAACTTATTGGTAGTGTATATATACACCTTAATCATCCAATTACCTAATATATAACCGTTTGGATCCTTATAAAAGTGATTATGACACTTATATTATTTTATTTTAAATGATGCCAAAGTTGTCACCTTCATAATTTAATAAATATAAAAATTTATATATTGTGATTTTAAGATGATAAATTCTAGTAAAAGTATTATTGTGAAAGGTAATAGATTTATATTCATCATAGGATTTTATTTTTAATTTTTATGCAACAAATAAGTATATTAAATAATTATAAAAAAATGTTGTAGTAATTATTTTATTAAGAGATAAACCAAATAAATGGTTTTAAAAATAATAAAATAAATATTATATGAACTATTTAATGTGATACACTAATTTTATAAATACATATGACCTTTTATGAATCTATTAAAGCTTTTATTTCGAACATATATTCTGTATATATTTTATTTAAATTCAAATAAATGAATAGTGTCAAAATTGACACTATTGTTATTTTATAAAAATAACATAATATAAAATTGTTTAAAAATCAAAAAAATATTTAAAAATTATAAATTTAAATTTATATGGTCTATAATGTTATAAAGTAAACAATTATGGAAAATTCACAACAAATAAGTAATTATGTGTTATAATTTAAAATTTAGAATTTTATTACCACAAATAAACTTAAATAGATTAAATAAGGATAAATCCAAATTATAAGGTTTAAAATAAGATCCAAACATGTCTAAATTTGATTGGTTGATGATATTACAACCCTATATCATCTAATCTTCTAATATGAGTCATTGTTGGAGGTTTTTAAGTGGGGTTAGATTTATTATAAGTTAATATTTTTAAGAATTCCAAAGGTGCCCCTCTCCTCCCTTATAAAAGGGCATCTCCTCCCTCTCTTCCACACAGCACTTTGAGCCTTCAATCTCGGAAAACCCCTGACCAATTATATTCTCCACTTCCCTAGGAACATCCTATAGGTTCTGGTCTTCTTCAAAGACCAATTTTAGTGCCCTAAGAGGAGGTCTCAAAGAGGCACTTCAAAGAAGAGGTAATTTCCGTTACCGATTCTTTCACCTTTATTTCTTCTTCCACTTCTTCTTCTTAGGTTTTTTCATTATGAAGTAATAACATCAGTATCACTCATATACTGATATATTATTATAAGTATGAAACAACCCTATTTCACCATCTATCCATCCTACGGAAAATGAAATCACCACGCGTGCGTACGTACGGAATACCGTCTCCACGCCGTGGTGTAATCTATTTTCCACCACCACCTTACTTGGATGGGTATAATGGTGTAAATAATAACTATATATGATTATTGTAAAGTTATATTGATTCTGTAATAGTATACATACACTCCAATAAAATTACACGATCATGGGAACGATATCATCGCTCGTGCGTACGTACGGAATACCGTCTCCACGACGCGATGAGATTCATTCTCAATGATTAACCATTCATAAATGATTATAAAGTATATATAGTAAGTAATAATGAAATATATGACATAATAATGAAACTGGATTTATGTATATATATATATTTATGTCATCCAATTAATTTCATTCAATTCAATGAGGAAACGAAAACAACGTTCATGCGTACGTACGACCTATCGTCTCCATGAACAGTGTATTTCTTTCCCTTTATCAATCTATTATATATATGTATATTCTCAATATATATTATATATAAATCATGTTTTATATTCTGGATGTAAGTAATCATGATCTAAGTAATCTTATGAATAATTACAAGTCAAAACACGGACGACAAATGAAACGATTTTACCCAAAACGCTCTTTAACATGGAATTTACAAAAGAACGGGTAATATAAAGTCATAAGTGAACCATATATGATATCATAACAATTAATATGATTCTTTAATAAGTCAATAACATTATTTAAATCTTTATACATGAGTTTTAGATACGTACGAAGCATATCAGACCTAAGGTAAGGGATAATTTTTCAAATCTCATTTTTATCCGAGATTGCTTATTCGTAAGTATTTACTGGGGTTATTTCTATCATCCATGTCCATGTTTTATAAAAGAGTTTTCATATATATTTAAAGTCCTTTTTACCCATTCTTTAATTTTACTACATGGTATGTAAGGAATCTTTCTTTTGTTTACGTTACGAGGTACTTTTTGACTTTTCCGGTGAAAGTACGAGAAGAATGTTTTTTTAACTTATACGGCACGAATGGATTTTTTACAGTTTTATAAAGCCTTATTTTAATGAATCTTCCTCCAAAATATTTCATGACTATTTTCAACAAAATCCCTTTCTTTTAAAATTTCATGACATTTTGTCAAAAGAAATTGATTTTGAAGAAGAAAGGATATTTTCCTCAAGAATTCATTTAAAATGTTTTATCAAAACCATTTTCCATCTAATATGACATTATTTCATATGTTTATGTTTCAAGTATCATGTCTATATGATTTACATGGCTTCACTTTTCTTATTATGAAATGATATCCATTTCTTTTATATGGAATATGTGATGATGGGATGATGTTTATGAAACCCATTCTATTTATTGGGTTATTATGAATGATGTATGTTTATTTTGTGGCACAAGTAAGAATGATTTTATTATGATATGGGTGGGACCTATATCTCCCTCCAATGCATTGGGTAAGGATTTATATCTCATGAGATAGACATGGCTGAAACGACAAGTTAAACCGGTTCAGTAATACAGGACTGGAACGAGGAATGAACTCGATTCAGAAAGGGACTTTGTCCACTAAGATGGTCTTGGCAGAAATTCCTTGGATACTATGGAAATAATTTCATGTGATTAATGGTTGCCACAATTACATGTTTTATTCCCATGATATTTTATCATTCTTAATGTTTCTTTATGATCTATTCCTTACGTACTTCCATGTTTTATGTCATTTTTCAAGATTTTGATGTTTAAACATTATGTTCATGTTTTTAAGTTCAAATGTATATGGTATGTTTTATTTTATCCATGCTTACCCTTACTGAGCATTTGAGCTCACCCTTTTTATGTTTTCTTTTCCCCAGGATATAAAGAAAGGTTTTAGGTAATAAAAAAAGGGGAATATTTTTATTGGAGATGTTGAAGATCTTTCACCACGATTAGAAGATTACGTTCCATGTTTCCAAAGACACTAAAATATTACGGTCCTTGTGTGTCTGTTTTTGTTATGTATTAAGTATTCCGCTAAAGTAATGTAATGTCCATGTACATCAAGCTTTGGGTCTCTACAGTTTCTCTTAAATTGTTTTCTTTTATTTTACTTCTCCAACCCCTAAAATCTTTTTATCACTTTCTTTTGTAACAACACCAGTATCCTCAATATACTAGGATGTTGTAATGAGAAGTATTCTAACTACACTTACACACACCTCCATCTAATGGATGAAGAACATAATGTTTCTGTGGATGGAAAACTAACACCTCACAAAATGATGATTGTTCGATTTTCTCCTACCGCCTCTCATGGTGGCCATTATGATGACAATATATTTATATATGATATATATTATGTTTATGTTTTCTTTATGCTTCTATAATTTCCATTTATATCATGCCTTTATGGTTTCCATTATGGGTAAACGCGATAATCTCATTAGAGGAAGTGCAGACTACCACCCCCTCAAAGTGATATGAATCATTAATGGAATATGTGGGATGTACAAAGGATATATTTAATAATATTATATATGATAAAATACTGGAATTATAATACTACTATGTATCATTATGTTTTAATTCCATTAAATATGAAATAGAAATGAAAGTAGCGTTCATGCGTACGTACGACTTACCGTCTCCCTGAACGGTGAATTTCATTTCATACCTCTAAATGTTATGTACTATTATAAATATATGTATATGATGGATATATATGATATCCAAATCATTAATATCATTCTGGATATAATTAACCTTTGACCACATGAACAACATGTAATTATAAGAAGTCCATTTTTGACTCAAGTACCAAATATCGACAAAACGAACATTATTAACTTAAATGATTACATAATGTTTATAACATGGTAATAAGTGATATAAAAGGAATAATAAACTTGAAAAGGGTTCTTAATCAAGTATAAATTAACTTTAGTTTATTATTCAGGAGATTAAAGAACGATCGAGTCAAGTCAGACACAAGGTAAGGGACTTCATCTCAATCTCCTTTCATTGAGGCATATTTTGTTTTAATACAAGAATTTATTTTATACACTATATAAACACCTTTGAATTTTCATTTCATTCAAAGGGAATCTTTTTCTATAAAGTGTTTTACTAAACAACAAAAAGGAATGTTTCTTTAACGTACGCGGTGACAATGACCTTTCCACCCCCACGAGTATTACTTGATCTTTGGCTTCCTTAACAAGACGTAATGTTTTTAAAAGGAAAAATAAATACCATATACTCTATTATATATTTTGGTATTTTAAATGGTCTTGATAATGGATTTGTTAGGTCAATATATTTAAGTGATATATTGTGATTGAAATGTGGAAATGTTTTCTTTCCTTTATATTTGTTGTATGTGTTATGATTTTATAATGGTACTTGGACATTTAACGGGTGGTTACGTGATAAAACAAATTATGGGTGGTCTTGTGATAAACCATGATGGGTGGTTTCATTATAACCTCCAATGCATTGGGTATGGAAGTTGGCCGTATGACTATTCCATTTAGTGACATGTGTTGAAGTCAACCGTATGGTTATTCCATTTAAGTATGTTTATGTTCCAAGTTACCTTTATATGTTATGTGTTCTTTATATGAGTGTTATGGTAATATTTTGGTTAAAAAAGGGTAAGCAATGATCTTTTATTCAGTGAAGAGTATTTACTACTTCATAAAGGTAAAAATTATTACTTATGATTAAGTATTCATGGTTTACCTGTTGTTTTGAAAAACTAACAGTTTTCCTTCTTTGTGTATACCTTACTGAGCTTTTTATTCTCATCCCAAGTTTTTGTAATGCTTTTCACAGGACATAAAGTGGAATAGGGTCAAGGATGGGATCAAGGAAAATCCATGCCGTCTAAAACATGGAACTAGACATGACTCTTTTTTTCAAAGAGTTTTTATTTTATGAAAAAAATTGGAACTGAGTAGAAGTGTCTACTTCGTAATATTTTGCAATGTAATAGTTATGGCCTAACTCTCTAAAAATATAAACCTGAAAAGATCCTCAACATGAATTATTCATTTAATTCAATATTATGTAATGTTTTAAGGCTGGGTCCTTACAGTTGGTTTCAGAGGTCGGTTTAGACTACTTTAGGAGTTAGAATATTGTTAAATTAATGTTCATAAATTAATTTATGTTAAGATTGAAATGATATAGAATTTATAGATTAAGATGTTTCTTTTCCTAAGATATTTCTGTGTTTGTAATGGTTTTACACAGAGGAAACAGGGAAGCTATGTTTGGATGACATCAGGAAGAATAAAACCTTCAAAATCAGCAACCTAAGATGGTCGGAATTGGAACTGAATAGTTTGTTGCAGTGATGGCACAGTTCACTCAGGCTATAAATGGTGGTGGTATCCATGCACGAGATCAGACAGATCAACCGCAGAGGAACATATCAGTAGTGGAGCATTTCATGAGGCAATATCCCCCATCATTCAGAGGATCATCTAATCCGGTGCTAGCAGAAGGGTGGATTAAAGCACTGGAAAAGATTTTCCATGTCATGGGGTGTTTAGAACATCAAAAGGTTAGTCTTGTTGTTTATCGTTTTGAAGGTAAAGCTGATCAGTGGTGGTCGATGGTGAAAAATATCAGGGATAGTGAGGAGATTGATGCTCTTGATTGGGATGAATTCAAAGGTTTGTTTCTTGAGAAATATTTTCCTAATGTGGTTTGTCTTAGGATGGAAAAACAATTCCTAGAATTGAGGCAGGAGGATGACTCAATGGCTACTTATGAAGCAAAGTTCACTCGACTAGCAAGGTATGCACCAATTTTCATCCGAGATCTTGATAGTAAGATAAATCGATTTTACTAAGGAATGAAGCCACGATATCAAAGAGCTTTAGCCTCTCGTGAGCTCAAAAGTTATGAAAAACTTGTTTGATGTTTGAAGAAGGTGGAAATGGAGTTTGCAGATGATCAGGTGTTCTTTGACAAACAACAGAATAAGAAGTCCAGTTGGAAAACAAAGGGGAAGAATTCATCAAAGAAGCCTGGAGGTAAGAAAACTAAATATCCATCTTGTGAGAAGTGTGGTAAAAAGCATCCCATATAATGTTTACCAAAGTATGGAAAGTTTTTATGGTGTGATAAGTTTGGTCATATTGCTCATAACTGTATGGAAGATGATCATGCAGGCAATAAAAAGCCATAGGTAAGATGTTTTAAGTGTAATGAAATGGGTCATTATGAAAATGAGTGTAAAGATAAGAACTAAAATGAGGGAAAGAATCCAGACTACAAGAAGAAAGGGGTGGTGAAATCCTTTACAACTACTTCAGCAGATGTTGGGCCATCAAATGAAGTAGTATCAGGTACACTGTTTGTTTGTTCAGATTATGCCAATGTATTGTTTGATTCAGGGTCTACAAACTCTTTCATTTATGAGATGTTTTCTAGTAAATTGGGAATTCCATATCAAGATATGAATACATAAATTATGGTAAAAACACCTGGGAGAAATGTTGAGATAAAAAGAAAACATAAGAACATTCCCGTCCTTGTGTGCGGAAAGAATCTACCTGCAAGCCTTATTGTTTTGCCTCTAGTAGAGTTTGATGTTATTTTGGGCATGGATTGGCTTTCTTTTTATCATGCTAAGATTTATTGCAGAGCTAAAGAGGTTTCTTTTCAGAAATATTTTCAATTTGTGTACAAGAATGAACCCTTGATTTTGATAACATATCAGGAAGCTGAGAAACTAGTAAAAAATGGAAATGAATGTTACCTTGCACATATTGTTGAAAATAAAGGAGCTGTTTAGATTAATGATGTGCCATTGGTAAATGAGTACCTTGATGTTTTTCCTGACGAGTTTCCTAGAATTATACCTGATCGGGCAGTTGAATTTACTGTTGACTTAGTTCCTCATGCTAAGACAATTTCAAAACCCCCTTATTGAATGGCTCAAATTGAACTTTTAGAGTTAAAGAAGCAATTGCTGGAGTTATTAGATAAAGGTTTCATTTGACCTATCACATCATGATGGGGTGCTCCTATCTTGTTTGTTAAAAAGAAATATGGTTCAATGATACTTTTCATTGATTATAGAGTATTTAATAACATCACTATTAAGAACAAGTATCCTTTGCCTCATATCGATGATTTTCTTGATCAGCACCAGAGAGCTCAGTATTTTTCGAAGATTGACTTGAGATCAGGGTACCATCAGTTGAAAGTAAAGGAATCAGACATTCCAAATACCGTGTTTCATACTAGATATGGCCATTATGAATTTTTAGTTATGCCTTTTCGTTTAATCAATGCACCTGCTGTATTTATGGATCTTATGAATAAAATTTTCTGTGAGTCCTTGGATAAGTTTTTGGTTGTGTTCATTGATGATATTTTGGTTTATTTCAAAAGTAAAGAGGAACATGAAAGTCATTTAAGGGTAATCTTACAAACCTTAAAAGAAAAGAAACTATTTGGGAAATTCAGTGAGTGTGAGTTTTGGTTGCAACAAATTTCTTTCCTTGGTCACATTTTTTCATAAAATGGTATAACTGTTGATCCTGCTAAAACAAAAGTTTTTGAAGAATGGACAAGACCCACAAATATAACCGAGATTCATAGTTTTCTTGGTTTTGTAGGTTATTACCAGAGGTTTGTTGAACATTTTGCATGGTTATCTAGTCTAATGACTAAGTTAACTCGAAAAGGTGTTAAGTTTATTTTGACAAAAGAATGTGATGATTGTTTTCAGGAATTGAAAAGGAGATTGGTGAATGCTCCAGTTTTGGCACTACCTTCCAGAAATGGTGAGTCTGTTATCTACAATGATTATTTATTGAAAGGACTTGGTTGTGTCCTAATGTAGAATGATCAGGTAATTTCTTATGCTTCACATCAGTTGAAACCACATGAGTTAAATTACCCTACACATGATTTGGAATTAGCTGCTGTTGTTTTTGCTTTAAAAATTTGGAGGCATCATTTGTATGGAGTAAAATGTGGAATATATACTGACCACAAAAGTTTGAAGTATATATTCACTCAAAAATAATTGAACATGAGACAGAGGAGATGGTTGGAATTAATCAAGTATTATGATTGCACAATCCATTACCATATGGGAAAAGCAAATAAAGTGGCTGATTCTTTGAGTCGAAAAAGTAATGATTCATTAACCATGCTACATTTGGAATAAGATCCTTTGGTTTTTGATTTGATAAACTTTGGAATAAAAGTTGTTGGTATAAGAAATTCTTCTATTTTGTATCAGGTGTCAGTGAGGTCATCTCTATCAGACAAAATAAAGCAAGCATAGAAAGAAGACGGTGAGTTACAAAAAAAGGTAGAGTTGGTTTAGAAGGGTAAGTTTCCTGATTTTAACATTTATAATGATTGTGTTTTGAGGTTTTGAAAGAGATTATGTGTCCATTGTGATTCACAGTTGAAGAATAAGTTGTTATGTGAAGCTAATAGTTCTCCGTTTTCAATTCATCCTGGTAGTACTAAGATGTACAAAGATCTTCGGGAGTATTACTAGTGGGATGGAATGAAAAGAGATATTGCTAATTTTACTATGAAGTGTTTGACTTGTCAGCAGGTTAAAGCAGAGTGGCAGTTACCGAAAGGGATGCTTCAGCCTTTACCGGTGCCAGAGTGGAAATGGTAAAATATATCCATGGACTTCGTTGTGGGATTACCAAAGAAATCTCGAGGTAATAATGCAATCTGGGTTATAGTTGATCGATTGACTAAATCTGCTCATTTCCTTCCTATTTAAGATAATTTGTCTCAAGATCAACTTTATAGGTTTTATGTTAAAGAGATAGTCAGGTTGTATAGAGTTCCCATCTCCATTGTATCTGATCGTGATCCCAGGTTTACTTCTAACTAAAGGCCTTCATAAGTCATTGGGTACTGATTAAATTTTAGTACAGCTTTTCATCCTCAATCAGATGAGTAGTCAGAATGAACAATTTAGACATTCAAAGATATGTTCCGTGTTTGTTCGATGGATTACCAGGGAAGTTGTGAACAACATCTTTCTTTGGTTGAATTTTAATATAATAAAAGTTTTCATTCCAGTATATAGATGGCTCCATTTGAGTCATTATATGTAAATCATTGTCGAACTCCAGCTCTTTGGGATGAATTAGGTGAAAGGAAGCTGATGAGACCAAAATTGGTAGAAGAGATGACAGAGAAAGTTCAGTTGATTCAGAAGCACATGAGAACAACTCAGAGCAGACAGAAAAGTTATGCAGATAACCATAGGAAGGATCTTTTTTTTGAGGTAGGTGATCATGTCTTTCTCAAAGTTTCTCCATGGAAAAGTGTGATGTGTTTTGGTAAGAAGGGAAAGTTGAGTCCGAGGTTCATTGGACCTTATGAAATTCCGGAGAAAGTTGGATCAGTGGCGTACAAAGTGGCTTTACCTCCAAGTTTGTCCTAGGTACACAATGTTTTTCATGTTTTGATGTTGAGAAAGTATATACCAGATCCATCTCATGTTTTGAGCTGAGAGATAGTTCAGTTGGAAGAGAATATCTCTTATAAAGAACAACCACTCCAGATTCTTGACCGTAGAGAGCAAGTGTTGTGGAATAAGGTAATTCACCAGGTAAAGTTTTTTTGGAAAAACCATATGGTTGAAGAGGCAATATGGGAATCTGAAAATGCTATGAGGGATAAATACCCCCACTTATTTTGATAAGTAAAATTGCGACGATGAAATTCCCAAAAGGGGGGAAGGATGTAGCATCCCAAGTAAATAAAGAATAAGACATATTTCATATTTATTAATATTTGTGAATTAAATATTAATTTTACTTTAAAGGGGTTGCTATGTTCGATAGCGTACCCGATACACAACAACGAATTTCTTTGAAATCTTACGTTGCACACTAATAATATAATATTATTTTAAATGGTAGTTAACTCCTAGTCGTTTTATTGGTGGGAATGAACAAACCTAACTAAAATATGATTATATAAGTTTGTTAAATGTATTTAAATTTATCCAATAAAAGTTTGAGTCTTAAATTGTGAATGAATCTAATTTTAAGCATAATTTACATTAAAAGGTCAATTTACCGCCTATTAATGGTGAACCCTATGAAAATATATTTTTTGGTCACTTTAATACATTATATTTGACCAAATAAAATCCTTTTTAGAATGGGGACATCAAATTTTACTTTGGGTAATTTTTTGGTATTTTTCTGATAAATTTCATTTTTAATGAATAGTGAAAAATACTATTTTTTAATTCAAAATTTCCTTTTAATCTAATTTATGTATATGGTTATATTATCTTTTTAATTGGTTTTAAAGTGTAATTAAAATATATTTTTACCATTTAATCCAATTTTGGTCATTTGAATTAATTTCACTTTGAAATTGGACATAAACAAGTGTTAATCTTTTGATAGTTATTATTTCTTAATAACACATTTTTTTATTTTTACAACGGGAATTAATTTTGAATTAATTTATGCCACTTCTGTGTTTTAAATTTAGAAAAATGGATTCCATATTTGGAATCAGGAGGTCCAAATTGTTTAAATAGGTAAATTTTATTTTTAGACATTTTAAATATTTACTTTAGTAAATATTTTATTTACCGTGGTTAAAGGGTAAATCAGGTAAATAAGGGTAACAAAATAATATAATAATAATATAAAATTACCCTTAAACATGTAATAATCCTATTGGTTGATACATATCTGACCATGGTCATCTTTGGGTCGATTTGGGGACCCCATGGAGCCACTTATGAATGATAATGACACATTAGATAAATTAATTTAAAGTAAAGGCAAAATTGACATAAACAAAAATATTTTAGTAATTAATTTTTATATGGTGTTATATAAGTAATATTTTTGACTATAAAAATTATTAGGAAATCTTAAAAGATTTCCTACATCATGGTATTTTTTTATAAATTTTAAACATCAAATAATTTAAATTATTTATGACACAATAATGATGTAATATTTACCTCATTAATAAATGATTTAATTAAATAAGATTATAATTATTAACATATAATCCAAACCATGTACAATTATGATTGGATGATTTTATTTCGAATATGAGTCATCTTATATTCGACTTTAATGATTTTTGGACCTTTTGAAACTGAAGATATGTTTATAACAAAATAATGTTTTCACACTTTCCTAAAGAGCCCCTCCTCTCCCTTATAAAAGGAGACCACTTCTTACCAATTCCACACACCTCTAAAGCCTTTTGTTTCATCCAAAATCTTCTAAATTTATCTCCATACATCCCTCTACTTCTCCTAGAAGCCTTACCTTAGGCATAATGCACTTCAATAAGTCCTTTGGTTCAAACCAAAGGGAGTTACCCAAATTAAAGGCAACGATTTATCTTAATTGTTTTCTTTTATTTTACTTCTCCAACCCTAAACTCTTTTTATTCCTTTATTTTGTAAAAAAAATATCATAAATATACTAGGATGTTGTTATGATAAGTATTCGAACTACACTTACACACACCTCCATCTAATGGATGAATAAGATAATGTTTCTGTGGATGGAAAACTAATGCCCCATGAAACGATGATTGTTCGATTATCTCCTACCACCTCTCATGGTGGCCATTATGATGGAAATATATTTATATATGATATATATTATGTTTATGTTTTCTTTATTCTTCTGTAATTTCCATTTATATCATGCCTTTATGGTTTCCATTATGGGTAAACATGATAATCTCATTAGAGGAAGTGCGGACTACCGCCCCCTCAAAGTGATATGACTCGTTAATGCCATATGTGGGATATAAAAAGGATAGATTTAATGATATTATATATTATAAAATACTGGAATTATAATAATACTACGTATCATTATGTTTTAATTCCATTAAATATGAAATAGAAATGAAAGTAGCGTTCATGCGTACGTACGACTTATCGTCTCCATGAACGGTGCATTTCATTTCATACCTCTAAATGTTATGTAATATTATAAATACATGTATATTCTGGATATATATGAAATATATGATATCCAAATCATAAATATCATTCTATATATAATGAACCTTTGACCACATGAACAACATGTAATTATAAGAAGTCCATTTTTGACTCAAGTACCAAATATCGACAAAACGAACATTATTGACTTAAATGATTACATAATGTTTATAATATGGTAATAAGTGATATAAAAGGAATAATAAACATGAAAAAGGGTTCTTAGGAAATTATAAATTAAATTTAGTTTATTATTCAGGAGATTAAAGAATGATCGAGTCAAGTCGGACACAAGGTAAGGGACTTCGTCTCAATCTCCTTTTATTGAGGCATATTTTGTTTCAATACAAGACTTTATTTTATACGATGTATAAATACCTTTGACTTTTCATTTCATTCAAAGGGTATTTTTTCTATGAATCATTTTACTAAATGAAAAAAAGGAATGTTTCTTTTAACATACGAGGTGACAATGACCTTTCCACCGCCGTGAGTATTACTTGATCTTTAGCTTCCTTAACAAGCTGTAATGTTTTTAAAAGGAAAAATAAATACCATATACTCTATTATGTATTTTGGTATTGAAAATGGTCTTGATAATGGATTTTTTATGTCAATATATTTAAGTGATATATTGTTATTGAAATGTGGAAATGTTTTCTTTCCTTTATATTTGTTGTATGTGTTATGATTTTATAATGGTACTTGGACATTTAACGGGTGGTTACGTAATAAACCAAATGACAGGTGGTGTCATGATAAACCAGGATGGGTGGTTACATTATAACCTCAAATTCATTGGGTATGTAAGTCGGCCGTATGGCTATTCCATTTTGTGACATGTGTGGAAGTCAACCGTATGGTTATTCTATTTAAGTATGTTTATGTTCCAAGTTACCTTTATATGTTATGTGTTCTTTATATGAGTTTTATGGTAATATTTTGGTTACAAAAGGGTAAGTAATGATCTTTTATTTAGTGAAGTGTATTTAAAACTTAATAAAGGTGAAAAGTATTACTTATGATAAAGTATTCATGGTTTACCTGTTGTTTTGAAAAACTAACAGTTTTCCTTCTTTGTGTATCCCTTACTGTGCTTTTTATGCTCATCCCAAGTTTTTGAAATGATTTTCACAGGACATAAAGTGGAATAGGGTCAAGGATGGGATCAAGGAAAATTCATGCTGTCTAAAACATGGAACTAGACATGATTCTTTTTTTCAAAGAGTTTTTATTTTATGAAAAAAATGGGAACTCAGTAGAAGTGTATACTTTGTAATATTTTGCAATGTAATAGTTATGGCCTAACTCTCTAAAACTCTAAACCTGAATAGATCCTCAACATGAATTATTCATTTAATTAAATATTATGTAATGTTTTAAGGCCGAGTCCTTATATTAAGGACTTCCAAACTTAAATGTATTAATGATAAATTCCAAGATCTACTGTGGAATGATACCCGAATCATGACCTTGGACCAATGTACACTAGACCAAGAATCAATCCATCAATATATAACCTATTGTATTATAATTAGTGAATTGTATCATGAAAAGGGGTGTAATCCACATCTACTCACTAAAACAGATTCATCATTAACAGTACACTACTAAAAATGGGATATATACAAACAAGACTATACTATTGATTTGTTAAAACCATTGGTATATCCTATTCATGAGATGGATATACCAATGGATTAAAGAAACCATTGGTATAGAATAGGATGTACCAAAAGTTTGTAGAAATCATTGGTATATAGGTACACTAGACCAATGTTTTTTCTAAAACCATTGGTGTAGCCCTTGAATTAAACACTTAGTCATGTAGCCTCCCCACCTCCCATATCACTCCCATCCTGATTTCAACCCTAGAAGTGGGGTTCTTACCCACCCTTAGTGATCCCCCTCACCTTATGTTTTGATTCTTTTCTTTTTGAACTTCTAATTGTTGAGTTCCAAATCCACCATTTATTCCACCAAGCATAATTTACATTTTTTTTCTAGGTATAAAACATTATCCTAGATACTTTTAGGTCAGTATTCTTTCTGATTCATTCAATGAAGGTTTGGTTTGATTATATTTTTTATAGTATTTCATAAAAAAATTGATTGTAGGTAATGTATTTTTTTTAAATTTAGTTACTCTATGGTTCTACATAAATATAATGAAAACCTATTATTTTGTATGATATATGCGATAAACATATGATTAATTCTTTTTTCACATTTTTTTGTAAATTTATTAGGTGATTATAAATTATTCATTTAAATTTTTTATTTTAATAATTGAAATTATTCATTTATGGTCTTAAACATGTTTGGATTTAAAATGTAACACATGGTTTTAATATATAGATTGGTATTATTTTCATAAATGGTTGAATATATATTTTATTTATACAAATTATTTTATTTAATAAAATTTTTATCAAAAATATTTGTATTGAGGTATTATTTTCCAACTTTATTTTTTTTTCTAGAACAAATTTTTCAATAAAAATTAAATCCACATCTCTTGCATTATTTTTACTTTCTTTTGAAATGTGTGGAGTATGAAAACTTTGATATAGATCGAATTTTTTTGTTACTTAGAGAAATTTCTTAAATGATGTTAAATATGTGGAAATATTATTTATCTAACGTGGAATTTAATTTCTTTTGATATGTACATAGTGATTTTTTTCTATGCCTTATGCCTTGTGTGGGATGTTTTGAGTAAGAGTTTGTTATGACATATTACATACTAAACACTTACTTTATTTTCTTCTAATATAATCTTGTTATTAACCAACCTCAACTAATTACATGTTTGGTTTGTAACTCGTGAGATTTAGACCACTATATATACTGTGGTTTGTGTTTGATACAAACTTTTTTATTTTATATTATAATTCTTATATGGATGAGTTTTTTAGTTATTCTATAAATACACATTTTTTGGGTATTATGTATAGTTATTACTTATTGATATAAGGGATTTCAATACTATAGTTATATGTATATGGTATTTTGTTATCTCATGGGATTGAATCATGAAATTAAGGATAAGAGTGATAAATATATAGTTTGAATTATTTCCAAAAGGCATTTTCCCTCTCAAATTTTAGTTTTCATGATAAACTAAGTTGTTTTTTAAAATGATGAATTAATGCATATTAAATTTGGCATTTATGCATAACAATAGGGAGTTATTTAAAATGGATTTCATTTTAGTCTTAGTTTAATGTTTTTAAAAATTATTAAAATAAAATGAAAAAGGATCAATTTCTTAAATATATTTTGGATTTGACTTCAATCTTATTTTAATGATTTTACAACATGACATTTAACATTTTTTAATATAATAGATAGAAGTTGAATGTATGAAACTGTTTGGATCTCAATCAATTTTCAAAACATGTTATAGATTTTTTCATATTTTTTTATTTAAAAATTATTCATATAGAGGTCATATATGCTTTCCATGTTATAAATATGTTATTAGACCTTTGTTAACTCATAAATAAGTTTGTTTCTAAACAAAAAAATTGGGGTTTAAAACAAACTATTATGTTTTCTATCACAATGGAGTGAAAATGAGATAAAAAAATATTATTGATCTAAATTATAATGAACCATACTTTAAATACATTGTTATTACTTCAGAATTTAAGCACAATTATTACAACATATAACAAAACCAGGAAAGGACCTTATAGGTATAGAGTCTTTAGAAACTGGGAAACATAAACAACTGGTTCATAAATCATCTACACTGTCTCCCTTTTATTTTATCATATCTAGAGTCCCTTTTGGAATATCTTACTTAATATCCTTCTTCCTAACTTGGGGAAAAGAAAACATACAAAAGGGTGAGCTCAAATGCTTAGTAAGGGTAAACAAAAGAAATATCAATCACATCATATTCATAAGAACATATCATTTTGGAAATATTAACCTGCAAAAGAGATCATAATTTCATAATATGGGATAAATCATAGTAATGAAATGTAATCCCAATAATCATAACTTAAAACATGAAACTTTGTAGCATACACACATAATCATATAGAATCATTTCTTATTAGTCAAGACTCATTTCCATGACTATCTTAGTGGACAAAGTCCATTTCTGAACCGAGTTCACTCCTCGTTTCAGTCCTGTTTCACTAAACCGGTTTTACCTGCCATTCCATCCATGTCTATATCGTGAGATATAAATCTTTACCCAATTCATTGGAGGGAGATATAGATCCCACCCATCTCACAATGATACCATTCTTATGTGTGCCACAAAATCAAAAAAAAATCATACATCATTGCATAACCCATGTAATAAAAATGGGATTCTTAAACATCATGACATCATAAAAAAATTCATATAAGATAAAGGAATTCATAAAAATAATTCCATCACAACATAATCAAATCAATGTAATAATAGGGATAGAAATAGAACCCTATATTATCTTATATGGAAAATAATTTTGATAAAAACTTGAACTCCATTCTTGAGGAAAATATCCTTTCCACTTAAAAAACATTTTTCCTTTCTTAACATGTCATACAATTTTAAACTAAAAGGAGTTGATTAAAAATAAACTTGAAAACTTGTAAAGGAAGCTTCATGGAAATAATGTTCTAAAATCCATTCAGTCCATATAAGTTAAAAAAACATTCTTCCCGTACTTTGGCTGGAAAAGTCAAAAAGTACCTCGTACGAAAAATGACAAAAAATTCCTTTCATATCTTTTACTAAAAACTCACCGAAGGGTAAAATTAGATTTAAACAATTGTAGGTGGATGGAAATAATATTACATATTGAGGAAACATGGATGTGGATGATAAATATTCCCCAGTAAATTCTGAAGTATAAACAATCTCGGATAAAAATGAGATTGCGAGATTTTCCCTTACCTTAGGTCCGATTTGCTTCGTAAGTGTCCGAACCTCCTGTATAATGATTTAAATAATGTTATTGACTTATTACAGAATCATACTTATTTTTATGATATCATATATGGTCATATTCTTAGCTTCTTATTAGTAATATTTCATTACTACTTGTTATTCAGGTGTTTATTACTTTTTGTTCTTATGCGTGTTTTGTCGAATAAATTCTTATTATTCTTTTTAGGTTATAGATACATAATTTAAATAATGGTATTAGTGTAATATATATCATATTAATTCATTCAATTCATTTATATAATCATTATGCAATGAGGATCATGTAGAACGAGTCGTATCACATTGTGGAGACGGTATTCCGTACGTACGCACGAGCGATGATATAGTTCCCATGATCGTGGAATTGTATTGGAGTGTATGTATACTATTTCAGAATCAATATCAATTTACAATAATCATATATAGTTATTATTTACACCATTATACCCATCCAAGTAATGTGGTGGTGGAAAATAGATTACACCATGACGTGGAGACGGTATTCCGTACTTACGCACACGCGGTGATTTCGTTTTCCGTAGGATGGATAGATGGTGAAATAGGGTTGTTTCATACTTATAATAACATATCAGTATATGAGTGATACTGATGTTATTACTTCATAATTAAACAACTAAAGAAGAAGAAGTGTAAGAAGAAATAAAGTTTAAAGAATCGGTAACGGACTTTACCTCTTCTTTGAAGCGCCTCTTTGATACCTCCTTTTAGGGTACTAAAAGTGGTCTTTGAAGAATACCAGGACCTCTAAGATGTTTCTAGGGAAGTGGAGAGGAGAAATTGACAGGGTTTGAACGAGCTTGAAGGCTCAAAGTGGTGTGAGGAAGAGAGGGAGGAGGTGCCCTTTTATGAGGGAGGAGAGGGGCACCTTTGGAAAAACAAAAAATATTATTTTATTATAAAGTCATATTCAGTTTTTAATAGATCCAAATTGATTTATTTCTAAGATAAGGTGGGGATGGGTCGAAATACTCTCATAGAAGAGAATTAAGACAAGTTTAGGTATCTATTTTAACCTTATCATTTAGATTTAACTTTAAGTTAAATAATTTTACTTTTACCATGTCTTCTTGTTTTCTTACACTATAAGGTTAATAAACTTACTATAACAAGACAAACGAACCCCAAGTTGTTTATTATTAATATATACAACCTTATCTAAGTCATTTGTCCGAACCTTAGATTTTTAGGAATAAAATAACAATTAATAATATAATATTTGTTTTAAAAACTATTTTATGTCAATTTTGACACTATTTGGTAATTGTTTTTTGTGAAAATCATAACAGAATGATTAGTTCGAAAAAAGTTAATTAATTCAATACTAACATGTCATATTAACCTAGAAAATTATTTTAATTCATGAAAAGTCTCAAATTACATTTATTTGGGTATTTATAACATCAATTATGTCAATATTTCATTAATAATAAAATTACCGCATCATCATTGTGTCATAAATAAATTAAATTTTTTAAAGTCTAAAAATTACAAATAAAATACCATTATGTAGGAAATCTGTTTAGATTTCTAATTAATATTTATAGTCTAATTTATCTTATGTATAACCCTATATTAAAAATGATTTACTTATTAAACATTGATTTTAACTACTTTAACCCTTCTTTAAATAAATTAATATTAAATGTCCTAATCTAATCCAAGTGGGCCTAAATGGTCATATTTTATTCCTAAGGATGTTTTTGATCGAATTACACTTATCCAATAGAATTAGGACATGTGTTAGGGTAATCATAAGATCATTTTTACCTTTAATTACCCTATTTATTTTTAACTGTGGTAAAAAAAAATAAAAAGTTACTATTCACCAAAAAATATTTTCATCTCATTGAATCACATTTTACTTACTAACATCAATCGTGTCTCTCGGATTTTTGAAATTCCATTCACAAAAGCGGCAAAATTAAGTTTTATGTAAATTTGCAAATTCTCCTAGGAGGTGGGTAAAAGACGGTGAAAAGTTCAATAAAATTTTTATATATATTAAATTATTATAAAATGACTCCAATGAATTGCATTGAACTTATATAGGTATTATGTATCAATTTTGACCTAAAATAAATTTAAATAAAATAAATAATTATTTAAATAAAAAGTCGGTTTTTAAATAGTAACCCAATGTTTTCACTATTCATCAAAAATTGAAAGTTTTCAGAAAAATACCAAAATTTCACCCTAGGCTAATTTCGATATTCCGAATCAAAAAATGAAGTCCATTTTGAAAGATGAAATTTAAAAAATTACAAAAAGTGGTTACTACTATTCATAACGACTAGTTTTA
Organism: Viscum album; assembly: GCA_963277665.1. NCBI lineage: Eukaryota > Viridiplantae > Streptophyta > Magnoliopsida > Santalales > Viscaceae > Viscum > Viscum album. The sequence goes on along the minus strand of OY728158.1, from coordinate 1,699,006,445 downwards.
ATAATATTTTAATAGTATATCGTTGTTTAGTTAAACTCGATATTGCGTACAACACAAGCTATCGAGGAAGGCCGCGGTTGCGTGTAAAGAAAGCCAATCTAGTGTTGTGTGTAGTGAAATATCTCTTTGATCGAAATTCATCACTTTGTAACAAATAGATGAGGATACCTCTCCCTCATCATATCCTCAAGATCCCATGTAGCTTCTTCTAATTGGTGGTTCCTCCATAAAACTTTCACTAAGTGAGTGGTCTTGTTCAGTAGGACTTTTTGGCTACGATCCAGAATCTCTATCGGCTGTTCTTTATAAGAAAGATCTTGCTCTAGCGGTACAACTTTTGAGCTGAGTACATGTGAAGGATCAGGTATGTACTTTCTCAGTAGAGATACATGAAACACATCATGAACTTGAGAGAGATTCGGTGGAAGCACCAATCGGTAAGCAACCTTCCCAACATGATCCAGTATTTCGAAAGGACCGATATACCTAGGGCTCAGCTTCCCCTTCTTTCCAAATCTCATTACTCTTTTCCAAGGAGATATTCGTAAGAACACTTTATCACCCACTTCAAACTCTATATCTTTTCTTCGGTTACTGGCATAACTTTTTTGTCGACTCTGAGCAGCTCTAATGTGTTATTGAATAGATCTGACCTTTTCTGCCATCTCATCAACAAGATCAGGTCCTAATAGCTTTCTTTCCCCAACTTCATCCCAGCAAGTTGGAGCCCTACATTTCTTTCCATAGAGAGATTCATAAAGAGCCATCTGAATACTGGAGTGAAAGCTATTATTATAAGAAAATTCCACCAAAGGTAGGTGTTGATCCCAATAACCTTTGAAATCCATAGAGAAAGCTCTCAACATATCTTTTAGAGTTTGAATTGTCCTCTCAGACTGACCGTCTATCTGAGGATGATAAGCAGTGCTGAAACTCAACTCTATATCCAGATTATGCTGAAGACTTCGCCAGAACTTCAAGGCAAACCTCGGATCCCGATCAGATATAATGGAAAGTGGTACTCTGTGCAATCTTACCACTTCCTTCACATATATCCTGGCAAGCTGATCCAGAGAGAAATCCTCTCTAATAGCAATGAAGTGTGCAGACTTTGTAAGACGATCAACTATGACCCAGCTAGCATTATTGCCTTTGGATGTTTTAGGAAGTCCGGTGACAAAGTCCATAGTGATGTTTTCCCATTTCCATTCTGGTATGGGTAATGGTTGTAACATCCCCTTAGACTTTTGTCTCTCAGCTTTAACTTGCTGACAAACCAAGCATCGAGAGACATATTTAGCAACATCTCTTTTCACGCCATCCCACCAGAAGTACTCTTTCAGGTCCCTATACATCTTCATGCTTCCAGGATGAATAGAGAATGAAGAACTATGAGCCTCATCCAACAGCTACTTCTTTAATTCGGGGATGGGAGGAACAAAAACCCGATTCCTGAACTTTATTATCCCATCACAATCAAGGTTGAATTCAGGAACATTTCTCACCTTCTTTTGTAACTCGACATCTTGTTTCTGTACCTCTTTAATCTTCACATGTATAGATGGTTGAACATTCATTTGAGAAAGATATGATTTTCCCCTTTCATTATAATTCCAAGATCCATCCTTTGAAAATCCATAAATATTGGATCTTTTGTGATCCTCATCATGGATAAGCTAGCATGGTCTTGTCGACTTAATGCATCTGCCACCTTGTTTGGTTTCCCAGGGTGGTAATGAATTGAGCAGTCGTAATCCTTAATTAGCTCCAACCATCTTCTTTGGAGCATATTCAGCTCCTTTTGTGTGAAAATATACTTTAAACTTTTATGATCAGTATAAATATCACACGTTTCTCCATAAAGATAATTCCTCCAAATCTTTAATGCAAAGATTACCACAGCTAACTCCAAATCATGAGTTGGGTAATTTTTCTCATGGATTTTCAACTGTCGTGAGGCATAAGCTATCACCATATCATTTTTCATGAGAACACACCTCAGTCCCTTCTTGGATGCATCACTGTAGATCACAAACCTTTCTCCACTGCAAGGTAGTGTGAGAACAGGTGCACTGGCTAACCTTCTTTTTAGCTCTTTAAAATTCTCTTCACATTCCTCCGTCCAAAAAAACTTAACTCCTTTCCGAGTCAACCTGGTGAGTGGATTAGATAATCATGAAAAATATTTCACAAAACGTCGATAATATCCAGCCAAACCAAGAAAACTTTAGATCTCGGTTACTGTTGTTGGTCTCGACCATCTTTCGATAACCTCTGTTTTTGCTGGATCCATAGATGTCCTCTCTTTTGAGATTATGTGACCCAAAAATGAAACTTTTTGAAGTCAAAATTCACACTTGGTAAATTTGGCATAAAGCTTCTCCTTCCTCAGGGTCTTCAATATAATTCTCAAGTGATCTTCATGTTCTTCCTTGATCTTTGAATAGACAAGAATATCATCTATAAAGACTACCACAAACTGATCAAGATAGTCTCTAAAGACTCTATTCATCAGATCCATGAAGATAGTAGGGGCATTAGTAAGACCAAATGGAATCACTATAAATTTATAGTGTCCATACCTTGTACGGAAAGCCGTCTTTGGTATATCCTCCCTTTTGAACCTTAATTGATGATAACCTGAATGAAGATCAATCTTGGAAAAGTATTGAGCTCCACGTAGTTGGTCAAATAAGTCATCAATGCACGGGAGATGATATTTGTTCTTGATAGTGATCTTGTTAAGTTCTCTATAATCAGTGCAGAGTCTCATTGATCCATCTTTCTTCTTAACAAATAGAACAGGTGCTCCCCAAGGTGATGCACTAGGGCATATGAATCCTTTATCAAGATTCTCTTGGAGTTTTTTCTTCAATTCCTGCAACTCAATTGGGGACATTCTATAAGGTGTCTTTGAAATAGGAAAAGCACTCGGTACGAGTTCTATTGAAAACTCAACTTCATGATTTGGTAGAAGACCCGGAAATTCCTCCGGAAAGACATCGTCAAACTCCTGTACAATGGGCATATTCTTAATCGTGAGTTTCTCACCAACCATTTGAGATAAATAACCCTCATTTAGTGGAATCAAGACCCATAAGATGGAATAAATTTCCACTGGAAGGTTATGTTCATCCTTGCATCGATAGACGATCATAGATTGATTTGGAATATGAAATGTTACTTCCCTTCTTTGGAAATTGATATGAGATCCATATAAAGAAAGCTAATCCATGCCAAGAATCACATCAAATTCCACTATAGGAAGGATCACAAGATTTGCAGGAAGCACTTTCCCACAAACTTCAATCAGAGAAGAATTATAAACTTTTGATGCGACTGTTGTGCCATTAGGGGTTTTCACAGCTAACTCAACATCTAATTGTTTAGGTAATATGGTGATACCCTTAGAAAATTCTTCAGAAATAAAAGAGTGGGTGGATCCAAAATCAAATAAAACATTTTCTACTTTAGAGTGGATGGTAAGTGTACCTTTCACCACTTTGTTATCGTATTCCACATCGCTGATAGAAATTGCATGTGACTTTCCTTTGTCTTTATCCTTAAGAGTTTGTTGACGCCGATCATCAACAACAACCCTTGGATTAGGGAATTGATTGGCATAATGTCCCATTTCCTTGCACTTGTAACATTGAATTGTAGGAGGTGCACTCTGTGTAGCCTTTTCTTTGTTCACATCACTAGATATCTTCTTCCCATCATTGTGGCATTCAAATGCCCGATTACCTTCCTTTCCACATTTGAAACATTTACTTGTCCCTTTAAGACAACTCCCTCCATGTTTCTTTCTACACTTTGAGCATAAGGGAAAACTCATATTCTTTTCAGTGTGATCTTTATATTTTCCTTTGAATTCCATTTTCCTCTTCTTATCAAACCCATATGACTGATGGGTTACTCCAATCGCCATCTCAACTTTGAGAGCACATCGAATGATTTCCTAGTAGCTATTGAAGTCCCTTATGGATAATGCCCTTCGAAGACTTGGTTTTAAGCCACTAAAGAATCGATCGATCTTACTCTCAAGTTAGATAATAATACCAGAAGCATACCTTGCAAGTCTTGTAAAATTTGCTTCATAGGTACCAACAGATTCATCATCCTTTTTCTTTAGTTCAAGAAACTCTTTCTCCATCTTTGTTTGAAGAATATGAGGGAAGTACTTATTGAAATATAAGTTCTTGAACTCGTCCCATTCCATGGACTCAATTTCATCTCTTGGCCTCGTATTCTTGATAAGATTCTACCATTGATAAACATCTCCTTCCAAACGATACACTGCTAATATAACTTTATCATGTTCAGAACATTAAAGAACTAAAAATATCTATTCAGTGGTACTGATCCATTTTTCAACCACTAATGGATCAGAAGACCCGCTGAATGAAGGTGGACGCTGCCTCATGAAGGATTCAATAGAATGTTGCTCCTTACTTTGCTTATTTGGAAGTCCTGCATGATTCATAGCTTGAGAAATTTGTGTAAGCATGACTACAAGATTTTTCATTCCAGCTCCCATAACGTTTGGTTGCTCGGGGGACAATCATTTCATTGCCCGTTGCATTCCGCATTAACATGGTTCCTTCGGGTTCCAGCCATTGACTAAAACCAAGAAGAATAGTGTGAGTAACACTAATTATAATAGGAAAAACACATAATCAAGAATAAAATTTCACACTTAAGGTCTTATCATAGGTTCTTCATGGCCATTTTTAAAACACTAAGATCGTGTTCTATGCTTAGACTTATCCTTAGGGTTTTTACTAAGGCTTTCACATCTTAGTTTCCAAAGGTTGACTATACGTTTCCTATGATACCAACTATAATGACCCATACTTTACATACATTGTTATTACTTCATAATTGAAGCACACTTATTACAACATATAACAAAACTAGGAAAGGACCGTATAGGTATAGAGTCTTTAGAAACTGGGAAACATAAACAACTGGTTCATAAATCATCTACACTGTCTCCCTTTTATTTTATCATATCTAGAGTCCCTTTTGGCATATCTTACTTAATATCCTTCTTCCTGACCTGGGGAAAAGAAAACATACAAAAGGGTGAGCTCAAATGCTCAGTAAGGGTAAACAAAAGAAATATCAATCACATCATATTCATAAGAACATATCATTTTGGAAATCTTAACCTGCAAAAGAGATCATAATTTCATAACATGGGATAAATCATAGTAGTGAAATGTAATCCCAATAATCATAACTTAAAACATAAAACTTTGTGTCATACACACATAATCATAGAGAATCATTTTTTATTAGTCAAGAATCATTTCCAAGACTATCTTAGTGGACAAAGTCCATTTCTGAACCGAGTTCACTCCTCGTTTCAGTCCTGTTTCACTGAACCGGTTTAACCTGCCGTTCCAACCATGTCTATCTCATGAGATATAAATATTTACCCAATGCATTGGATGGAGATATAGGTCCCACCCATCTCATAATGATACCATTCTTATGTGTGCCACAAAATCAAAAAAAATCATACATCATTGCATAACCCATGTAATAAAAATGGGATTCTTAAACATCGTGACATCATAAAACAATTCATATAAGATAAAGGAATTCATAAAAATAATTCCATCACAACATAATCAAATCAATTTAATAATAGGTATAGAAACAGAACCCTATATTATCTTATATGGAAAATAATTTTGATAAAACACTTGAACTCCATTCTTGAGGAAAATATCCTTTCTACTTCAAAAACATTTTTCCTTTCTTAACATGTCATGCAATTTTAAACTAAAAGGAGTTTATTAAAAATAAAATTGAAAACTTGTAAAGGAAGCTTCATGGAAATAATGTTCTAAAATCCATTCAGGCCGTATAAGTTAAAAAAACATTCTTCCCGTACTTTGGCCGGAAAAGTCAAAAAGTACCTCGTACGAAAAACGTCAAAAGATTCCTTTCATATCTTTTAATAAAAACTCACCGAAGGGTAAAATTGGATTTAAACAATTGTAGGTGAATGGAAATAATATTACATATTGAGGAAACATGGATGCGGATGATAAATATTTCCCAATAAATTCTGAAGTATAAACAATCTCAGATAAAAATGAGATTGCGAGATTTTCCCTTACCTTAGGTCCGATTTGCTTTGTAAGTGTCCGAAACTCCTGTATAATGATTTAAATAATGTTATTAACTTATTAAAGAATCATAATTATTTTTATGATATCATATATGGTCATATTATTAGCTTCTTATTAGTAATATTTCATTACTACTTGTTATTCGGGTGTTTATTACTTTTTGTTCTTATTCATGTTTTGTCGAATAAATTCTTATTATTATTTTTAGGTTATAGATACCTCATTTACATAATGGTATTAGTGTAATATATATCATATTAATTCATTCAATTCATTTATATAATCATTATGCAATGAAGATCATGTAGAACAAGTCACATCACATCGTGGAGATGATATTCCGTACGTACGCACGAGCAATGATATCATTACCATGATCGTGGAATTGTATTGGAGTGTATGTATACTATTTAATAATCAATATCACTTTACAATAATCATATAAATTTATTCTTTACACCATTATACCCATCCAAGTAAGGTGGTGGTGGAAAATAGATTACACCACGGCGTGGAGACGGTATTCCGTACGTACGCACGCGCGGTGATTTCATTTTCCGTAGGATGGATAGATGGTGAAATAGGGTTGTTTCAAACTTATAATAACATATCATTATATGATTGATACTGATGTTATTACTTCATAATGAAACAACTAAAGAAGAAGAAGTGGAAGAAGAAATAAAGTTGAAAGAATCGGTAACAGACATTACCTCTTCTTTGAAGCGCCTCATCGATACCTCCTTTTAGGGCACTAAAATTGGTCTTTGAAGAAGACCAGGACCTCTAGGATGTTTCTAGGGAAGTGGAGAGGAGAAATTGTCAGTGGTTGGCCGATATTGAAGGCTCAAAGTGGTGTGAGGAAGAGAGGGAGGAGGTGCCCTTTTATAAGGGAGGAGAGTGGCACCTTTGAAAAAACTAAATATATTATTTTATTATAAAGTCATATTCGTTTTTTCAATAGCTCCTAATTGATTTATTTAAAAGATAATATGGGTATGGGTCGAAATAATCTCATAAAATAGAATTTAGACAAGTTTAGGTATCTATTTTAACCTTAACATTTAGATTTAACTTTAAGTTAAATAATTTTACTTTTACCGTGTCTTCTTGTTTTCTTACACTATAAAGTTAATAAACTTACTATAACAAGACAAACGAACCACAAGTTGTTTATTATTAATATATAAAACCATCTCTAAGTCATTTGGCAGAAACTTAGATTTTTAGGAATAAAATAACAATTAATAATATAATATTTGTTTTAAAAACTATTTTATGTCAAATTTGACACTATTTGGTAATTGATTTTTGTGAAAATCATAACAGAATGATTAGTTCAAAAAAAGTTAATTAAATCAATACTAACATGTCATATTAACCTATAAAATTATTGTAATTCATAAAAAGTCTCAAATTACATTTATTTGTGTATTTATAACATCAATTATGTCAATATTCCAATAATAATATAATTACTGCATCATCATTGTGTCATAAATAAATTAAATTTTTTAAAGTCTAAAAATTACAAATAAAATACAATTATGTAGTAAATCTGTTTATCTTTCTAATGAATATTTATAGTCGAATTTATCTTATGTATAACCCTATATTAAAAATGATTTACTTATTAAACATTGATTTTAACTATTTTAACCCTTCTTTAAATAAATTAATATTAAATGTCCTAATCTAATCCAAGTGGGAGTAAATGGTAATATTTTATTCATAAGGTTGTTTTTAGTTGAATTAAACTTATCCAATAGAATCAAGACATGTGTTAGGGTAATAATAATATCATTTTTACCCTTAATTACCCTATTTACTTTTAACCGTGGTAAAAAAAATAAAAAGTTACTATTCACAAAAAATTATTTTCATCTCATTGAACCACATTTTACTTACTGACATCAACCGCGTCTCTTGGATTATTTAAATTCCATTCACAAAAGTAGTAAAATTAAGTTTTATGTAAATTTTCAAATTCTCTTAGGAGGTGGGTAAAAGACAGTGAAAAGTTCAATAAAATTTTTATATATCTAAAATTATTATAAAATGACTCCAATGAATTGAATTGAACTTATATAGGTATTATGTATCAATTTTGACCTAAAATAAATTTAAATAAAATAAATAATTATTTAAATAAAAAGTTGGTTTTTAAATAGTAACCCAGTGTTTTCACTATTCATCAAAAATTGAATGTTTTCAGAAAAATACCAAAATTTTACCCTAGGCTAATTTCGATATTCCGAATCCAAAAATGAAGTCCATTTTGAAAGATGAAATTTACAAAATTACAAAAAGTGGTTATTAATATTCATAACGGCTAGTTTTAATAATATTTTAATAGCATATTGTTGTTTAGTGAAACTCGGTATTGTGTACAACGCAAGCTCTCAAGGAAGGACACAGTTGCGTGTAAAGAAAGCCAAGCTAGTGTTGTGTATAGTGAAAGATCCCTTTGATGATTTATATAACATAAAAATAAAATATTTCTCATAAAATTCTCGGGTGTTACATAAATGATAGGACTGAATTAGAGGATTTATGATATGAATGATTTCCATTTATTCATCATCTTGAGAAATAAAGTATTCCAATGCAAGGAGATAATCATATGAGTAAAAATGATGTTTTTAATGAAAATTATGATGTTGAGAGGTTGAAAAAATTGAAGGATACTGCAATGGATAAAATATATTGGTAATGTGGTAAAATGAAAAACATGGAATTTTTAATAGTACTATTTCATGGGAAAACTATCTATGGAATTTATAATAAAACCATAGATTATATTCTTACCTTTTTGAAGGAATTACTTCTAGATGATATAAATATTACCTCAAACCATTATATAGTATGTAAGTTAATTGACCAACATAGATTTTCTAAAAAAAATTCATTATTGCACAAAAGATTTCAACTTATTTATAAAGACCCGTAAATTTCAAGGAAATTTTTTTTTATTAATTTTCTTTGGAATTTTACAAGAGCGCAGTTTCTGACGGCACCTGATTCCGAGGCCCGGTGTGCCCGGAATCATTTTCCGAAGTTTGGCTCGGGTACGTTCAGTGAACGGACGAGCAGGTTTTTCTAACTTTTGAACCGGTGCCCGGAATCGAATTCTGAGGTCACCGATGAAATCGCAGCACCGGTATTCGCTTAGAAACACCTCTTCTGGAGTTGCGTTTTCTCGGGTGTGGTTTTTAATTTTCGGGCTTAAAGTTAAGAAATAAAATAATTTTACGACAACTTTATTTTATTTCACTTAAGCCACTTGGAAGCCACTTGAAGCCACTTAAAGACGGCTTAAACTGAGTTGATCCGGATAGGATGCTATCCAGAAAATATCCTACCCCCTCGGTAGGATATTTGTGAGGTGGGGCCCGCACAAGCCCCGCCGTTTCTTTCCGCTAAGTAACGCACCCGCGAAAACCCGTCATTATGAAAGTCAACTGACGCGTTTTCTTAATTTCTCAACAGACCATTTAATTGGGCGGTTTATTTCGTAAATTAAATGAGATGTTTCTTTCGTTGAATTAATTCAACGAATTGATGGGTCGTTACTTACCCTTTTTCGTGTGTTGGCATAATAATAAAATAAGACCAACCAGTCTTTTGAAAGTTTGCGTGTTGAGAGGATTTGACAGAATCCTTGTACCTTCTTTCTCCTTCGCGAAGAACACGAAGAACGCGAAGAACGCGAAGAACGCCGTCATCCGCGGAAATCGACGATGCTCCAATCCGAGACGTTCTTCCCGGCCCCGATCTCCGATCACCAACCGTTTGAGGTGAGTGATTTCGGGTTTCTTCTAAAAGTTCTTTGTGGTTTAAAACGAAACACGGATTTAATTATTTATAATTAAAATCTGTTGTTTCTTGGTCCGCCGAGTTCGTCGACGCTACGCCGGATTCTGCGACGACGCGACGCCCTTCCACGACGACGCGACGATCTCCACCTTCCGCGACGAGCAATTCCGCGAAGAATGCTCACGCGCGACGACTACGAGGTAAGGGTTTTATTTCTTGGAAATGCCTCTTTTTCCCTTTTCATTTCCATTCAAATTGAGGAACCCGTTTTATAAAACAATTTTATTTCATTAAATTTTTTTTTTCAGATATGCGTTCATGTGTTGAACTTTATTCCTCCCGTTGATTATCTCTAACGCGGAGGGTGCGGGCCAAACGAACACGGCCCGACGACCCTCCGCCGTTCTTCGTTGTTATGCGGATTTGACGGGCGACGACGGAACGTGCCGAAACGGAGGTTTGATGATTCCGAAGTGAAGAACGGGTCCCGAGAGGAGCAGCGGCGCAGACGGGAAGAAAAACGGGCCACCGGAGCGACTCTGGCGGCCCGCGGAAGCCGGCGGCGGCGCCCGGCGCGCCGCCGGACGAGACCGCCGTGGCACCGGCCGCGGCGGCGGCGCTCGCGGGACGCGGCTGAAGCCGTGTCCGGCCACCAGGGAGACACCCCGCGGGTGTCGCGGGGGTGTCACGCGGGGGCGGCGGCTCCCCCCCGCGTCACTCGGGACGCGGCTTCAGCCGCGTCCGGCTGTCTGGCCAACACCCCGCGGGTGCCGCGGGGGTGTCACGCGGGGCGACGACTCCCCCCGCGTCGGCCGCTCGGCCGCTTGGCCGAGCCGGGCCGGGCTGGCCGAGCCAGACCGGTCCGACCGGGTTCGGCCGACCCAGGGGGGGTCGGGCCGGGTCGGCCCGGGCCCGGACCCCCCGTCTTCATACGGTTTTTGTTCAAATGGCCATATCTTGAGCTACGAGCCTCCAAACGACTCGCCGTCAGCGGAAACGCGATCCTTAGATCGAGACGGTCGTTTCGGTATATCGCAATCAAGGTTTCGGAATACTTTGAGTTCGGTCGGGTTGGTTCGTACACGAAACCAACCGGGACCTCGGAGCAGAAACGCTCATATCTTGAGCTACGGACGTCCGATTGATGCGCCGTCAGCTTTGTTGAGTTCCTCTAGGTGAGAAGGATCTTTTGGAATACCCCGCCCGAGGTTTGGGTACAGGTGGAGTATGGTCGGGTTGGTTTTGCCTTAAAAACCAACCGGGCCCCCGGGACGAAAAAGCCAATAACTCTCAGACCGGACGTCCGATTGACGCGCCGTCTGCGACGTTGAGTTCCTGTTGACGATACGGAACTTTTGGATACATCAACTTCGGACTTTGTGACAGTTGATGTATCGGCCTCTCGGCTCGTGGAGCGGACCCTCCGAACGAGCTTGCTGTGTGCGGGAACCCTAGTGCTGGCTGCGACTTCGACGACGACGATTGTGCAGAGATCCTCAGTGGACTGCGATGATAAAGAGTGCTGGTCTTGTATCCTATGTGGGTCCCAGCTTAGATGATTCAATACTGGTCTTGTATCCTATGTGGGTCCCAGTATAGTTGAATCAATGAAGACAACTGGTCTTGTATCCTATGTGGGTCCTAGCTGTGCTGGTCTTGTATCCTATGTGGGTCCCAGCTTAGATGATTCAATACTGGTCTTGTATCCTATGTGGGTCCCAGTATAGTTGAATCAATGAAGACAGCTGGTCTTGTATCCTATGTGGGTCCTAGCTGTGCTGGTCTTGTATCCTATGTCGGTCCCAGCTTAGATGATTAAATACTGGTCTTGTATCCTATGTGGGTCCCAGTATAGATGAATCAATGAAGAGTGCTGGTCTTGTATCCTATGTGGGTCCCAGCTTAGATGACTCAGTGCTGGTCTTGTATCCTATGTGGGTCCCATCCGTGCTGGTCTTGTATCCTATGTGGGTCCCAGCATAAACGAAACAATGAGGACGACTGGTCTTGTATCCTATGTGGGTCCCAGCTTAGATGATTCAGTATCTATGTCTGACAATCTCTTTCACCTTTTCGATGATGTATACCTGTGTGAGCTGATTCTTCTGTTACTCTCCTTTGTGGATTGTGTTGAGCTATCCTGTGTGGATTTACTGTTTACTCTCCTTTGTGGATTGTGTTGAGCTATTCTGTGTGGATTTACTGTTTACTCTCCTTTGTGGATTGGGTTGTGCTATCCTGTGTGAGTATACGTTTTGCTTTCCTATGTGGACTGGGTTGTGCTTGGGCTCGGACGTTGGAGCCGAACGGGAATTGATGACTTAGGTATATGTATGGGAATATACCTAAGCAGTGTCAGTTGTTACTTTGTGATTGTATCTTTCCTTTGTGGATTATCCTTTGTGGATTTCAGGAGACCTTCGGGGGTCTCGGGGTCCCTACTGAGTAGCTTATACTCACCCCTGCAAGGGCTATGCCTGCACTTCGTGGTGTTGGTTGCAGACGATGGGCAGCGCTGATCGAGGTGGAGGCGTACGGAGCAGGACGGTACCTGGAGGTGGACCACTGGGCGGGACGTACTCGGAGCAGACGGCTGGACCGAGGAGCTGCGGAAGCTATCTGTACCCACCCTTCAGGTGGGACTTCCAGGGGATGGCTCGACGCTGCAGTTTTTCCTTTCAGTTGTACTTTACAGTTGGGCTTGTATTTCTGGCCCCTTTTTTACTTTCAGCACAGCTTGTACCGTTTTTACTTAGTGTTTACTTTTCCACTTGCTTACTCTGTGGTGCTTGTTTACTTTTCAAAGGCAATGCCTTCCCTTTTGCTGGGATTTACGCCTTGGTGCTAGTCGCCAGCCCCTGGCCTATGGAAGGCGGGCTTGGGGTAGTCACGGCACGGGCCCCGAGGACGGGTCGTGACATTATTTTGGGAGGAAACCACTAGTCTAAATTATTTTATAAAATGTTTCACGTCTCGATGTAAGATAAATACTGATGAAACACTATATTTTATGGAATAGAAAGTAATGGGGAACTTTACATTGATTTCAAAATTCAAAAATATTTTCATGTGTGAGGAAATATCAAAAAATATATACTAGAATGATACTAATATAAATAATAATAATGGTGATTTCTTTTACCCTGTAGATGGATTAACATGGTAGACATTTCATGCTTGATATCACGATTTTTCAGCTGAGGTGTTTAATTTGAGGTTGGTTCTATCATGTGACATTTTTAATTTGTTTGGTGATATTATTAATTCTCATAGAACATGGCTAATTTTTATACACATGTATAAACCTTCTCCATGGATGAGTATGAAAAAACTATTCCCTTTCTTGAGTATACTCATATATGGACCTTCTGATCCTGACAATGATATAGATATATACATGTAGCCTTTAATATTTTAAGTATCTTTGATATGTGGGTGTGAGTACATATGATGCTTATTCAAAATAAATATTTCATGTTTGTGTTATTCTTATGTGTACAATCAATAATTTTCTTACTTATGAAATGATGCATGGCTAGAGCATGAAGGGAAAACTTTTCTACCCTAGTTTTATAAAGAATACACAATCTAAAATACTTAAACATCATCATAGTTTATATTTTATAGAATATAGACGATTCTTACCAATGGATCATCAATATAGGAATAATCATAGAAGTTTTGACAATACCATTGAGACTGAAAATACACCTCAACATATATTTGGAATTGATGTGATTAATGAATTATAAGATGTAATTTTTTCATTTGAAAAAGGTCAGATGAAATATAGAATGTGGAGTAATGTTTTCAATTAATACAATTACATTTGGAAGAAGAAAATATCATATTTAAGTTGCCTTGTCATCCAACCAATTTATCATGTAATTGTTTACATGTAATTCACAATTTGATTTCAATTATTCTAAATGAAAAGGGAAATATAAAAGATGATTTATTATCTCAGCGTGACTTGTTGGATTGGGGTATCATACCAAAATTTCATATTGTGTGTATTAGTAAAAATAAATCAAAATTTATGTACGGTTCTTAAGTGATGAAACCTTTAGAAAAAACAATTTATAGAATTACAAGAGACTATAAAGTTTCATGATGGCAATTTAAGAAGCATGTCAAAATAGTTTAATAGAAGAGAGCTAAAGATGAAATATCTTAAGACTCATAATTATCATATCCTTCTTAATGAGTTTATTCCAATATAAATCATTCATTTATTGTCCAAAAATCTAAGGGTGGTAGTGATTCAGTTGTTCCTTTTTTAGAGATATTTATATTAAAAAAATGTCCAAGTATTTCTTATAAAAAATGTAATAATAGGCACTATTATTTTTGTGTGAGTTAAATAAAATTTTTCATCCATCATATTTCACATGCATGTTATATCTAGGTGTATATCTTAAAATTGAAATACTTCTTGGACAACATGTTTATTTTCATTGGATGTATCCAACTAAAATAAATAGGTATACATTAAAGTATTACATCCAAAATTGGAATCATCATGAAGGATCCATTGGAAAAGGTTACTTGGATCAAGAATGTATGGATTTTGGATCAATTCATTTGTTTCATGTAACCATGATACATAACTAGTCAATGAGAAATGAAGAAGAGTAGTATAATAAAATTGAACTTAGTTTTCCATTACTTCCCTAAATAGGGGGAATTCCTAGATCATATAAATTGGTTGTATTAAGACTTGAAGAGTGAGATATAGAATATCTTATAGTCTTGTTTAAATATGATTTGTTCGATGACTACTTCAAGTATGTAAATTGAACATGTATATGTTATCTCATCCCAGGTAATTTTATATATGTGTTAAACTATTTCTTTATTTTTATAAAGGTAACATAAAACATTATAAATATAAATAATCATTCATTACCTTTTAAAAGGAGAGATTATTTGCATATAAAATAGCATCCTTCTTGGTTGAAATCTAAGGTGGTATTGATGTAATAAAATAGAAAACAAAAATATTCATTTAATTTTAATATTCATTTATATTTTAGGTATTTAATTTTTCTATTGAATCTTTCTTTTAAGAAATAAGATATTTAGATTTTGGTTCAAATTCTATGGCTCGTTATTGAAAATCATTTAAGGTTAATGGCTTTAAATTCATTATCACTAATAAAGTAGAGAACATGAGAAAAAAACTTGATGGTGTTATGATAAATGCAATGACATATTTTTATATCATTATATTAGATAGTAGGACTTAATATAAAAATCATATTACTATGGAAGTATTGAGAAAATACTAATATTGGATAATTAAACTCATGGTTGGTCACTACGATGAAATACAAGTGGTTTTATTCAATGAAGATATGTAGAATATTTATTAATGACTGCAGATTTTGAGTTGTTGACATGAATCAAATTCTTGCTACTAATGAGCCATATATTTTAGCATCATTAGAAAAACTAGTTTTATATGTGAAAGTTCATATGATACCTGAATTCGGTGTAATTATTGAAGTAATCCCTAGAAATATTTTTGATGATAGTGGGGATGAACAATCAGTTTATTACCTATACTCAAATAGTATAATTTTTAAAGTTGATTGTGAACATGAATTTATGGTGTGTAACATATAGAATTATCCATATGTATTCTTAGTTCTTTTGGTTTAGATCGAATTAGTTTTTTCAGGTTGGTACTATTCAAATTGGTTTTAAATATTTTGTATAAAAATTGACCACCATGTGAATTTTCAATATAAAGTGGTTACTTTTTTCTTTGAGTTGTATTTTCAAATATTTAATTGTACCATATTAAAACATAACAAACCAAAAAAGGCCTAAAAAATCTAATTAAAAAAAAACAAGATGAATTGAACCAAAACATATTAAAATAATTAAACTAAAAAAAACCATGATATGAATGACCTAACCCAAAAAATTGAAAAATATCCTAACCCAAAATATAAACCAAATTACCTATCCCAAAAAGTATCCAAATTACCTAATAAATTGAAAAAATAAAGTAAATAACCTAACCAAAAACATATTAGATAAAATTGAAAATAGAAGAAGAAAACTATATCATATCCATGTTTAACATGATAATTAGAAGGTGTTGATTTTTCTATTACACATCTTTTATGCTTTACTATTCTTACCACTAAATATAATATGATTATGTTATGTCAATAACCATACTTTATTTTACTTTACAATTGGTATCCATTAATTAATTCACCTAACCTATAATTTTTTTTAGCTTGAACATCAATTACAAATTTCTAATTAAATGAATATTTCTTTTCCAATATAGGAAATATTTTTTTTAAAGAGATATGAAAGAAGAGAATGCGTGATAATAATCTATGCAAGAGAGAGATGTGTATTCCTCTTTTAGTTATAATTGTTAGTATATTATTTAAAATATATATATAAATAATTTATAATTCCATGTCATTAATATTTTTTAAATTTTAATTTGGATCCATCACCTAGGATGAAATTATTCTCCATCCATACTAGTGGAAATAGTGATTAGCTTGATAATTAAAGGGGATGTTACTATATCTAATTACAAAACTCTCCATATTTGATTACACCCAAACCCGTCATCTTATATACCATGTAGTACAATTTATTATCTTAAAATTCCATTAGAGGAACCTGAGTTATTTAGACCACCTATACTATCACCACCATTTAAATCAGATCCCCCTCATATATATTTTATTTATTGAATGATGTCTCCCAATCCTCATCCATATTACTATTTTACAAATACTTATATGAAATTTCTATTTCATATTACTTATTTCTCTCTAAGATTTTATATTCATGCTCTTTTTGCTTCTACTTTGATGCATTCTGAACCTCTCGAGAATACTGATCATCATGAACTATATAGAGGCATGGAATACATGAATGCATGAAGTGTGGAACCAAAACACATAGGTGATGGTTGACTATAATGAGGATAATAAAATGATTGTTAAAATAGGGATGGAATTTAAGAGTTTTATGTAAATACTTTCAAAATAATGTGACACCATTCCCATCAAGCAAGTCTCCTGGAGACACATTGAAATTAAAATAAAGGATAATGATTGGAATTAATTATGGGTGAGAAAATTCAATATATTTAATATTATATTATTATTATATTTATATAAATGAATATTTTGGTAGTAGCTTTGTTATAATTTTGCAGATGGGGAGGCAGTGAGGACTACACAACTAATGGAATTTGGGGAGATATGGGGAGCATATAAATAGGAGTTATATAATAGACTAGTTCCTAGAGTTAGAAAAAATTTAGAGGCTATAAATATCCTAAATGAGTGTCCAACAACACACTATCCCAAAATGATTTCTTATTGAAAGAGTAATGAGTATAAGGTATTAATAAAAATTTAGGTTTTGATTGAAATTGATTATGATTTTCATTAATACTTATTATTGAATATTTTTTTTTGGAATAATAAAAAAGAAATACAAAAAAGGATACTATGACGTATGTATACACTTTGGGGTGGATAATGATGCCGTAACATGATAAGAAACATGTACTTTTACTAAACACCTTTTTAATTGTGAACTAATTGAAATGAAAATTTCTCATATCTTTTTAAATGGGTAGGGTGTTACACATGGTGTGTTTTGAACATAAAATTTTTATATATTGTATAAAATTGAACTAAAAATGAAACACGAATTGAATGAAAATTAAATTACTAAAATTGAATAAAAAAAGTTGATTTAGATCTACAGCCTTTATAGTGAACCAAACTTTTCTTACATTACTATTACATTATTTTAAGATAAAAAACAAAATAGTATTACAAATAGAGGATCCAAAGGTTTAGTGTCTTGGGAAAACTAGGACCATACATAGCAATTACATCATCAAGCATAAACATTTATTTAATTTCTTCTTCTCTAGCTTCTTATTATAACTTGTACTCTCCTTAGTATATGTAGCCACCTAAGGATATACATCAAAAGGGGTGATATAAAATCCAAGTAAGAGGATAGATAAGAAGAATATAGCATGGGGTGAGCATAATCATGACATAGGAAAAAGATCATGAAAATTAGAGGAGCATAAATAAAAGACTTGAAATGTGGAAATGCATAAAAATGAAACATCATGTCTTAGTGGTTAACTACCACACATACATGTGAACCAAGCTGTCATATTTTTCACACATAATTTAAAATTTAATCATGAGATTAATCACTTTACCCAATTCATTGGAGTTCTATATAATTTTGGGTGCACCCGTCACATTCAAACATTCATATTGCGCTATATAATTCCGGGCGCACCCGTCACATCATAACATTATCATTATCATGCCTGCCACATGGAAAATATATCAAAAGTGAACTTAAATAGCCCATGTAAAGGAATTTGTTACATATCATAAGAAAACATTCATAAACTTTGGGTTTCAAAAAGAAATATGGAATAACATACATGTTACAAGAACCGTCCACTTTGAGAGAGAAGTAAAAGGTGTGTTCTTAAAAGAAGAGTTCTTTTGGAAAACATTTTGTTTGACATAAAAACCAGTGAAAAACATGTATATACTATAAAAGGAAAGGAAATTATTATCAAATGATATTTAAGGAGTCACCATATCAAAAATGGAGTGAAAGAGGGAGAACCCAAAGGATGAAAGTTGGGTTCGAGAATTTCCCTCTTACCTTGTATCCGAATGCTTCCTTCTCTTTAATGTCCTGTATAATGACATTATATTAATTAATTAGAAATCCAGAACCTTTTTTACATTAATATGGTCCATTATGGTTTCATCAAGTGATTTTATGTGCCTTTTTATGAGTTATAGAGTTTAAAAACATTGTTCAGGAAGGTTTGTTTTTATGTTTTTCTTGAGTGGTTCACTTGTATTCTTAAATTGAAGTTCGGGTAGAATATGGGTAAAAATCCAGAACTGATATTACATGCTATTAATTATATTACAGGATTTTTAATGATCTTATAATGAATCATATTATATCCATGTGGATGAATCATTAGATAAGAATTAAATGATGATTGTTTGGGTTAATTTGAACGGTTTTTCGATCATAATGAACTTGTTTTATTTTATCACTAGTAATATGATCATAAGTTAGTTAAATAACTTTAAATAAGAGATAATACATATAAAATATTCTGGTTCAACCATAAAAATGGTTCCATGACCAGATATTAAGGTAGAAATGGAAGAAGAAAACATGTTTTTCTTGAAGGTGATAAATTAACACCTCACGAACAACGTTCTCTTTAATAAAATAAAAGGAAGAGGGAAAGGGGGTTGGATGATATAATATCCCATTAGTATCATAAAATTACATTAAATTTATAATAATGGACTTAAAATACCATTTTGATGAAGATAGGTGGGGAGAGATCAATACATGAACTTGAAATTGAAAGGAAATTAAAGGAGAAGAGGGAGAGAAATTACCTCTTGAATCCTCCTATTGAGATCCTACTTAAGGGCCTAAGTTTGGTATTTTGATGAGACCAAAAGCTCTTGTAGATGGGGGGGGTCTAGGGAATATTATTTTTCATTGTTTAGACAAGACTTCAAGTTTGAGAGGTGTGAGGAAATGAGGGTGTGAAGGGTGGTAATTATAGTGGGGGGAGAGGGGTTTCCTTAATATAAAATTCATTAGTTTATTAATTTACCCTAAGACTAGGAATAGTGGGTATTAAATGACCAAGAATATTAATTTTATCGTGTGATCCCGAACCAAGTGGTCTTACATCAACAGAACATCACACATGACTCTATAATTAACTTATTTAGTTTATTTTGTAAATTATGGTATTTCACTATTCATCAAAAATTCAAGTATCTCATATTAATCCCAAAAATTTACCCCAACCATTTTTAGATGCGTATAATCCAAAAATGAAGTCCATTTTTGAAAAATAATTTTCTAAATATTATTAATTTAATATTTAATTAAAATCATAATTTATTTAAAAAAACAGTTTTTAAAATTAAAACTGATTTTATAGTGCTTTCAAAAATTATGCAGGTTCTTATAAAATTATCTAAAAACTATAAGACATTGATTTTATAATTTATCAACACATTTTAAGAAAATAAATTTTCTTTTAAATTAATTAATTAATTATAATTAATTATTTATGATTTACAAAATACCAAAACATTTACTAAGGTCAAATTGTCACTTTCTAAGATGTCTAAATTTTATTTAATTATTAATGGGTAAGGTTACTCTTATGTTGGATGATTTAATATTCATAAGGGTCATATTACTATTCATAAGGGTAGATTTATATTCACAAGGGTATGTTACTATTCACTGGAAATTATTTTTGATTCATTAGACTTCAAAAATCATCTTGAACACAACCGTGTATATCAGATTTTCAAAATTCAAAACACAGAAGTGAAAAACTTATATTTAAAGGTCCCTTAGCACTTAGTAGTTCATTATGTTGTGTTTTCATGTTATTTTATGACATATTTATAAGAAGGGAAATTCCATTTAAAAAATTTGGGTCGTTACACCCTTAGGAACCATAGGATCTTATTAGATTCCAATAATATTGTCCATCATACATGGTGTGAAAAAAACATGGCAGTTGAAGTCTTTATATCAAAGGAAGACCATAAAAACCATCTTAATTTTTTCCTCTCTCTTTAATTCCTCGTTTTAAATGAAAAAACCAAAATTTACAAAGATTAACTCTTCCTACATTAATTTCAAACACTCTGGTGTCCTACTCGGTGGGGTTTACACCCTTTTCAAGATTTTATTGTTTATATGGAAGAAAAAACAAACTAATTGAACCAAATTCAACTAGATTGACCAGCTTGACCAAAAATGAACTAACCATAATCCACTTGACACAATTTAATCAAAGATAAAAAAACTGAACTAAAAAACATCAAAATAAACTTAATTATCTTGAACCGACTTCACCCAAACCTAAATAAATTGAACCAAATGGAAATGAACATACACATTCTAAACTAAAATTACTGAAACAAAATAAAAAAACATAACCTAAATAGATTGTAATCAAACCAAATTAAACATATCAATATAGAAATATATTGAATCTAGTCAACTAGAATTAAATCAAACATATTATAATCAACTAAAACCCGAAAAAACTAAAGGATATAAGATTGTAGGCCATACTAGAAATAACCATACTTGACTAAACAAAAAATAAACCCAATTTATCTAAAATAAATTGAACTAAATATAATAAAATTAAATAAAACTTGATTGGAATGAACCATATTGAATGGAGTGAATTAAATAAACCAAACAAAACAGAATATACTCAAAAAAAGTTGAATTGAACCATATAAAATAGAATCCACTAGAACAAAATTAATCAAGCCTAACCTGAACCAAAATAAACCAAACCAATGTAATGTAAATTAAATCAAATAGATCTGATCCAAATAAAATTCAAATTAAATTAAATTGAAATTATTCAAATTAAATCAAATAGAACTTATTAAACTAAACAGAATTTAAGGGAACTATAAATACCTGGCCTAACATGACATATCCCAAAATACATCAAAATAAACATAATAAAAATAATAATATGAATTTAAATAAAAAAATATTAATCAAATAATAATGAATTGAATTAAATAGAAAAATACTAGTCCAAAATAAATAAAATAAAATTTTACTAACCTAGAATGATGTAACTCGAGCTGATGCATAATGAACATAACCAGACTAAACTGAATAAAATGAAATCACATGAAACAAAAATGGAACAAAAAAAAAATATAATTGTTTTGATTCAACATAAATTTAAATAAAATAAACTAAATTGAATGGAACCAAATTGAATTCTAATGATCAAACTAAAATTGAAAAAAATGAAACAAACTAAACCTATATAAATTGAGACAAAACCAATTGAACTGAACTTTAAAAATTGAATATATATATGAATCAGACCTAAAAACTCCATAATAAATGAAATTTTAATCAATTAAACCTCCCAAACTAGAATTATACCATACTAAACCAAATTAAACTTTACCCAACTAAACTAAATTGAACTGAATGTATCTAAACTAAAGAGAATTAAATTAAATAAAATTGAACCAAACCAAAAAAATTGAATCAATATTAATTAGACCTAATAGAAAAAAATTGGAATGATCTGATGCAACCAAAACCTAACAGACATGATCTAATGTTAAATGAATCAAATTGTACTGAATAGAAGAAAACTAACCTGAATTGATCTAACTTGACTCAACCCAAACCATACTAAACAAACTAAAATGAACCAAGTGGAATAGAACTGTAGTGAATTAAACAAAAATTGAACTTCATTAAATAAAATAAATATAAATGAACCAACCTGAACCAACACCACCATATTTAATGTAAACATCAAGAATTTTAATCAAATTAAACAAGAAAAAGATGAATTAGATCTATAAGTTCCACATTAACCAAAACAATTATCACTCAAAATGAATTCATCAAAAAATATTTGAACCAATACAAAATGAATTTGATATAATAAAATAATAAAAAACATATTTGAATATAGATTCACCAAAATAGTCCAAATTTATTCATTTAAGTTTGTTTGATTATAGTTTCATAAAATTGGGGATAATAAAAAACATTTATGTGAAATTTAGTTCAATTGGTTTTGGTTATTATCACTTAAATATTGGTTACAATGAGTTAATTTTGTTATAAAACATAGTATTTTTGGATAATTGTTTTATATATTCATTGTCATTTTAGAGGGGGATATTGAACATTGAAGGTTGGGTTGTTTTTTTGATAATAAAGAAAAAATATGGCAGTGCTGTAATCGAATAGACACAAAAAAATATTATAAGTTTTACTTTACTAATCATAAATTTTAATATATATTGTATGGATTAATACTTTATTTATATTAGAAACAATGTACTTTTGAGTTCCTTGATGACTAGGAAGCTGAAAAATTTGGGTCAAATGATCATTTACACCTGATATAAAGTGATGATCACCATGGGAGAGTATGTTACTGATCAGAGAAGAGTATACCCAATATATATTGGACCACTTCAAGAACCTCTAATAGTTGAGGTAGCACCATGTTGGAAATGGATCATGTAGAGGTGGAAGGGATCATAAATAGGTAGTAGAGGCTAAAAAAATATACTTGAATGAGTGAAAACAAAGGAAAAGGGCCAAAAAGAAAATTATAAAACTTATGGAAGCATTATCTCAATCACTTCAACCAGATACCATAATGGTTTTTTATACATGCATTTCAATGGTGTGTTCATTATATGATGGATCAAGCAATGGTGATGATGGTCCTAGTGGTGGTCAGGATGATGAATTTCTTGGTTATGGTGATGGTGATGGTGATGATAATGGTGATGGTGATAGTTATGATAATGATGGTGATGGTGGTGGTGATGGTGATGATTATGGTGTTGATAATAGCGATGATGATGATAATGCTGACAAGTATATTGGTGATCATGGGGATGATATAGGTAGTGATGCGAGAGAGATTGATCCTATACATTTCCGACTAATATTTATAACACATGTTGTTTGATGATTAAATATAATTACATATATGTGTTATGATTTGTTTTTGTTGTTATCAACTGATAAAATTTAAAATATACAATATATATGATGTTTTAAATGTGTATTTTAATTGGTTCAATGCATTAATTTTTTTCTTAATATTTCTATATTGGATGCAATTGTTGGGGTGTGGGTGTAGGTGTTTGGGGTGTCTGTTGGTGCCAGGCCAAGATAGGTGGTGTTGCTAGCTTCATGGTGATAGAAGGATATAAAATCATTTTAAAAAATAAATGGTATAACTTGTATACCAATGGTTTAATAAAACCATTATCTAAAGAGAAATCCAAGCAACCTATACTATTTTTTTCTAGGAAAACATTCATATATGGCCAATGTTTGAGATCCCCAAGTGTAAGAGGAAGAATGAGGTGTTAAAAAGACATTTCAAGCCTAAAATCTAATTTTTGGATTAATTAAAATTCTATGCATGGTTGGTTCACATGGTTTATTAAACTGGGTTCCAACCGTGCAAGGCTCTCTACCTGTTTTGGGCATCCACATGATTTGGATGCATGATTTGTTAGACCATGTTCTAACCCTACTTTCACCAACATCCTTATCCAATCAAGTAACATAGTTTCATAGGAATAACCACATGGTTTTGCCTAACTGTGTGTAAATCATGAACCCTCTTAAAATTATTTAGGAAATTAACTAGAATATTCCCAAGACATAACCCAAGAAAAAAATAAAACAAAAACACTTAAATAAGGGTTAAAATTAATCCATAAGGAACATAGATTTTTTTGGTCTATTATAATCACCATCCTTAAAGGATTATTGTACTAAAAAGGTGTCTCTAGAGTTCCTTATAAAAAAACTCAAGATATTGAGATTACATATTAGATTCCTTCTCCTATGTATCTTCTTAAATAAGTTCATGCTTCCATTAGACTCTGACAATTGGAAGCATATTTCCTCACAAAACATCTCATTCTTATATATTTTCCCCACTAAGAGATCCATAAATAATGCGTTAGACACTTATTCAACATCTTCATAGTCTATAACATTCATAGGATCAATAATTTTCCTCCCAATATGTGAGATATTGAATAGAACCATTGATTCACTAGTCAAGGAGTCACTTGTAAGAAAACTCTGTCTCCCACAATGAACTCCAAGGGAAAAATCCTCCCATTAGAATATAATCTTTGTATACTATGAGTAGCGACTAACCACTTCTGGATCAAATCTACTCTCTCATAGGTGTCTTGAACTATAATCATCTCCATAATTCATGTATCACCAGTATCATTCCAACATAGTGATGTGAAACACATACAATCATAAAAAGTCTCAAAAGGTTCCATCTGAATTGAAGCCTAAAATATATTATTGTATGTAAACTCAAAAAAATAGGTGGCCATATCATGCTCCACCAAAGTCAAGAACTTGTTCTTGCAACCTATACTATAAAATCTAGATCATCCACTCATGTACATTAGTTTGGGGATAGCACACTGTGTTTTGTTTTAACTGGGTACCCAAAGATTTATTTAAGACTTACCAAAACTATGATGTTTTTTAAAAAGATGGTGCTTATCCAGAAAACCAAGGCAATATAAATATAAAGAAGAAGATTTACAAAAGTCTAAAATATGGAAACATATTACAATCTTTATTATTAAAAGGAAGTAGGTCATCAAGAATTTCATCAAGCTAGGTGATGTCTTGGTTGACTCCCTTGTTTTCAAGACCATCAACAACCATGTTAGCTTCACGATAAATATGAGTTGTGATGTAGTTGATGTCGTGAAGAGCACTGATGTCGTCCATCCAACAAGTGGTGATCAGCCACACAAGATGTATCACACCATTCCAAACGGCTTGCACAAGAGTGGTCGTATCACTCTCTATCCAAAGGTTGTTCCAGCAATGCTGTTTGGAAAAAGAGACGACATGAATCATACCCATCATTTTAGATTCCAGAGAGGGAGAAATTCCACAACTACCCTAGAAGCAACCAATGATTTGAGCAATATGATTTCTAAATATGGCACCACACCTTGCAGGACCAAGATTTCCTTTGGAAGCGCCATCCTCATTAACCTTAATCCATCCTGGAAGAGGGGGATGCCAGAAGACTTCAAAAGTATGACGGGGTTAGAAATAGTTTCCAGCAATATGTAAACATCAAAGGATGCTAAAGTATTTCACCATGTTGTTACAGTGACCCTTTTGTATTGAAGTAGCTTCGCGAATGGTGATGAGAATATGAGTTTATCCTGCATTAAGATTGGGTGAGAATTTATTATGAATAATAGAATTTATATCATACCATATCACGTGATGAAGCTCAGAGACAATATCAAGAAAGATGTTTTTAATTTTTTGAGAAATATTCAGATAAGAACATCTCTTTAATTGAGTTTTGAAAGATTCATGCATCCACCATCTGCAATCAAAAATGTCAAAAATATAATTTCATAGAGTAGAAGCAGTGGCACAAGAAAGAAATAGATGGTTATCATCTTCTCTGTGCTGATTGCCAAAGCTGCATTTAGAACAGATTTGAAAACTAGACGATTGCAGACGGTCATCAGTGGGAAGTCTGTTATGAGAAAGTCACCATATAATAGTACATCTTGAGGGCTTTATCCAAGGTTTTTCAAAAAGTTTTAACCACCCAAAATCACTTTCAGAGTTACAAAAGAAATGGATATAAATGTTTTTAGAATCAAGCATACCATTGTGTGAAGGTTCCCAAACTAATAAATCATCAGTGTTTGAGAAGGGGTATGAGTCAATGATAGTCATAATGTTATCAGGAATAGGGCCATTATGAGCATTAAGAACATCTCTAATAGATAGGTTGGTGTCCCTAGGGCTTTGGTCAAGGGAAACCATGGAAATTAAAGGAGTGCCAACCCAATTATCTTACCAGAAGTTCATGGTGGAGTTTCTAGAGACCATCCACCTGGAGTTACTCATGATGGAGGAAAATGAATGCTTTATGGATGTCCAAATAGAGGAGTTAAGAAAGGCGGAGTTTCCTTTCTTAAGTTTCTGAATATATCTATTTTTAAGAAAGTTGATAGAATCAGAGATATTTTAGAATAAGTTCCAAGTGAGCCTAGGTTGCAGAGCCTCATTAAAATGTTTAATATTTTTTATGTCGATACCTCCATTCTCAATTGGTTGAGAACATTTAGACCAGGGAATGGTGACAAGTTTCCACTCCACCGTGCTACCAGTCCAAACAAAATTTTTGATTGAGGTGTTCATTTTTTTAATAATACTAGCAGGCCAATTGTAAACCATCATCAAATAAACCATTTTAGAGACAATAGTAGATTTGACAAGGCAGATTCTACCCTCCATAGAGGGGGATTTTCCTTTCCAAGAGGAAAGTTGGTTTGTAACTTGATTGGAAATATCAAGGAAGTGACAAGATTTGGGTCTTCCCCAAAAGATGGGGACACACAAGTACTTAAAAGGTTTAGAACCCTCTTTTATACCTCATTCATTTATAATACTACATTTTCTATTTGAGGGGAAATTCTTTCCAAAGTAAATAGAGGATTTTTTCCAGCTAATCATTTGAACAGAGATTTCCTCATAGTGCGCAATGGCATTTTTGAGGGTGCAAATATTTATATTATCACCTTGAAGAAAGAGAATGATATCATCAGCATACAACAAGTGAGTAAGAGGATTTAGATTTTTCGAATCATGGATGGGTTTGAGTTTGTTTTGATTAACCAGACAAGTGAGGAGTTAGCTAAGATAGTCCTCCATAATGGAGAAAAGGATGGCAGAAAGAGGGTCCCCCTATCTAGCACCTTTAGTACATTTGAAATAACCCCTGGGAGAACCATTAATAAGAATGGATATGGAGGCTAAATTGAATAAAGTTCGGATAGTAGTGATAAAATCATCACTAAAACCAAAATATTGAAGCACCTTAAAAATAAAACTCCAGTCCATGGTATCAAAAGCTTTTTTAATGTCAAGTTTTATGGAAATATTACCACCTATATTGCTTTTGTTTAAATTGTTAAAGCATTCTGAAGCAAGACAAATGAAATTTTGGATGGATCTACCTTTGATAAATCCAAATTGATTCCAGGAAACTAATTTGTTAGTGATAGAAGAGAGTTTGTTAGAAATGATTTTCGTGATGATTTTATAGAGGGTGTGGATGGGGGAAATGGGTCTAAAAGAATGGATCTCAGAGGCATTGTTAACCTTTGGAATTAGAGAGATAAATTGGGCATTTAGACCATGAGGGAGAAAACCATTGGAGAAGAAGGATTTGACAAGCTTGCAAACATCGAAGTTAATAATATCCCAACAGTGTTAAAAGAAACCATTACTAAAACCATCAGGGCCGGGATCACTATCAAGGTTTAGACTAAAGACATTGTCTTTAATTTCATGATCAAACGGAATGATAAGAAGAATGTTGTTATCCTCATCGCTAACCACCACCAGAATTATCTCAGGTAAGAGGTATTTTTTTCTATCAGGGCCATTAATGATATATTGAAAATAAGATACAATATGGTTGGAAATATCATTTTCATTGTCTAAAATGTTGTCACAATATTTTAAAGAGGCAAGAGGTCTATAATCTTTCCAATCTCTTTGAAGGGAATTATAGAACTTAGTGTTTCTGTCCCTGTCGGATAAACATTTTACCTTAAAGACTTGTTTTCTCATCCTCTCCTTAAATATGAGCAAATAATTGAGATTTATCGAAATGTTGATTTCATGGTTCAGATCAGTGCTAAAGTCAGAATTCATGCTATGGTTTTGAAGCTGGTTCAACTCATTCTCAAGGAGGAGAATATCCTTATCTATTTGTTCGACATGAGATCTACACCAAACTTTGAGCATCTATTTAAGGGACTCTAATTTGGAAGGGCAAGCAAAAGCATCATTGCAATGAGTCATGGAAATCCAAAAGTTCCATACTATGTCAATGCATTTAGTGTTAGAGAACCAAGCATTATTAAATCTAAAAGGGAGAGTACGTTTAACAATGTTAGTGGAGACATTGACCAAAATAGGGTGATGATCAGAATGAAGCTTATAAAGGGTGGTGCTGGAAATAGTGTCCCATTTGTCAAGGGAAGGAACGTTTGTGAAGGCTCTATCCAGTTTGGAGGCAACCAATCTATTGTATTGCTTTCTATACCAAGTGTATTTAGCACCCATAAGGTTTATTTGAATAAGGTTACTATCTTCTATAGTGGATTTAAATTCTCTCATGGAAATTATAGCATGTGAAGGAAAAATTTTCTCACTTGAATTGAGAATAGCTTTGAAGTCTCTAATTATAAACCAAGGAGCCTGAGTGCTATTGTTTATATAGGTGAGATCATCCCAAAGAGGTCTTCTATCTTGATATCTATTCTTGGCATAAACAAAAGAGCATGTAATACGAGTGATCTCAAGGACAAAATCACATGTGAAGACTTGATCCGATATCTAAAAATATTGACATTATGAATGGAAGAGTGTGAGAAGATCCATCGAGTATCAACCGTAGAGGAATTTTTAGTAGCACCAGTGAAAGTATAACTATACTGACATAAGTGGTGAAACTTAGGAGAAAAACAGATCTTAGGTTCAACAATAGCAAACAAAATGGGACAGTGAGTGATAATCATTCTTTTTAGAACAGAGAGGGTGTCAGAGTTTGCAATACCCTAACAGTTCCAAAAAAGTATCTTCATTTATACCTATGTTTAGAGTTAGAACTCCCATTTTTTTGTTTCCTGAGACCTTGTGTCTATTAGATCTTCTAATTTGTTTAGAGTTAGGTGGGATCTTGGCAATATCCTGACTAATTGTATAAGTAGGAGGGTTCTTTGTGCTACCTGTTTTAGAGGTCTCCTTCATAGGTAAATATGTAGTGTTTATAGTGCCATTGGTATCATTTTTTCCCTCATTTTGAGTATTCAAGCTCCCAACATTTTTAGTCATTATAATATCACAAGGTATATCTAATGATTTAGTGATGGAATGCATAGATTGTGTACCTAGAAAATTTTGGGTATGGCCATGAGTTGATGTACCTGAACGCCTTCCTAGTTCCTGCCCAGAGTCCAGTGGTGGAGATTCCATCAGATTCTGAGCACCCTCTGCATTTCTCTACATACCCGTGACAACAAGCTCCAGGGGTTTTCCCTAAATTGCATCATGTGAAAGCCTCTTATGGTGGGCATTGTCTATGCCAATTTATTTTACAACACAATAAATTAACATACCACTTTCCACATCTGAGTCAGGTTTTAGCTTGTGATTATTCTGCTTAGGTGCAATTTCTAAAACCTATTTGGTCTCAGGTAAGGATCTATCTTGGTTAGCATAACAGCTTGCATCGGGTTCCTCTTGTGATTCTCTTCCTCCGGTCTTAAGTTTATCCTTGACAGGAAACTCCATGGTGGTTTTAGTGCTATTGGGATTAATTTTATCTTCATTGTGATATTTTATGTTCGTAACATTCACATGCATTATATTTTCATTAGATTTTATACGTATTGAGTTAATGTCAGAGTTTTTACCTGAGAAAAATGAGTCAGAGCCATGGGATGATGAGCCTGGGTGCATTCTTGCTTGCTGCCCAGGATCCAATGAAGATGTGCCTGCCTGTTTTGAGTCACAACCTGTAGAGGGTTCCAGTGGGTGCAGAGCTGGTGTTTCAGTATCCTAAAGGAGTCCTCCAACTGAGGTTGTGTCATTACCCAAACCCTAATATGGGGGGATATGGCTGCAGTTTGGTGCCTCATGTTGGGAATCTGTACTTGCAACCAGGTTACCAACAAAGTGCCCAATATCTTTCCCTTTTTTCCTTACCTATTTCATTCACCCCAAGTTCCATTTCCTAAATTTTTCTAATGAAATCCATAACAGTGGATTCAAGCTCATTAAGGATTTTATTTTCATCCTCTTCTAAAAGATCAGACCAAGAGGTTATAGATTTTGATTTAGTGGGTTTCTTCACCCATACCTCATGCTTTCGTTTGGAAGATTCAGGGATGTTAGTGTTGATTGGGTTTCTTTTTTTTTATTTCCTTCTAGTCATTCTCTATCGGTTAGACTACTTTCTTCCTAATCACCCTACAATTTTCTATAATATGGCCAATAAGTTTGCAAATTTCACAGAATGGTGGTTTTTTCTCATATTCGATCCTGATTTCTATTTTATATTCTCTATCAGAGAAGCTTATTGTATTAGGGAGAGGTGAAATAAGGTTAACCTCAACTATTACCCAAGAAAATAGGCCCAAATCAGCATTTAGTGTTCTTTGGTCAATTTTCAGTGGTAATCCAATTTAAGACACAATGTCATTAAGGCTTTTAGGGTGTCAAAAGTACCAATTTAAACCATGTAATCTGACCCATATTTGTGCCATTGTATTCATATGATTGTAAGAGTTGAATGCATAGTCCCATTCAAAAATCCAGAGTAGACCATGTTTTAAATGGAGGTTACTGGTGTCCCATACTTTATCAAGGTCAGATTAAGAGTTTAATAAGAAGTGGAAATATCCGTGACCTATGGGAATAAGTTTCCAGTTCAATATACACCCAAAATGTATAATTCTAGGTTTAAGATCTATTAATGTCTAGGGGCGGTCACCTTTCAGGTAGGAGATGTGGCCCATGATAGAGTATTTGCAGAGCAGCTCACGTTGATGAAGTTCCACTGGATCTGCTTCAATTATGAATCTGCCATCATCTAGATTCTTGAGAAGAGGGGGTCTTGTTGATAATACATCTTTGCTGAGATCCGTTCCTTTAAACGCATCCAGGAAGGAGACACTATTGCATCTCCCCGTGACTAGAGGTGTGGGATCTCCATCATTCAGATTTATTTAGTTATTTTCAGTAACAGGTTCTCGTGTATCGAACATCTGATTTTAGAAGAGGTGGGAGTTGAATCTCCCAGGCATAAGGAACACATCAACCATTTTAGGAGGAGCATGGAAGATTAGCAATCCCTAACTGCTTGTGATTTTTAGAGAGAGATGGTCTCCCATCTCTCTATCGGTTTCCTGAAAAATATCACTCATACCAAAACTATGATGTGAATCATGAATCTCTGTCTAATATTATTATTAAAGGAGATCCATAAAGACATATAATATCTGGCACATAAATTTTCCCCAACTCATCCACTAAAAGGGTATCTTGAACTAATAAGAAATAACACACTTTATTTAGCCAATCAACTATTTCCCAAATATCATCATGAATCATTAGGGTCCTGGGAAACCCCATCATGAAGTCCATCATCATGTCATCACACTTTCACATAGATATTGAAATTGGATGAAGAAACCCACCAGTATTCTAATGCTCATACTTTATCATTTAGTGGGTGAAGAAGCACAAGACAAAACCTGTGATGTATCTCTTCATACCTAGCCACCAAAACTAATTTCATATGTCATGGTATATCTTTTTAGACCCTAGATGCACTAAACATTTCAAAGCATGAGAGTTCCTCATCAGATCCTACCTTAAGTAAACTAGAAATACAACCCTGAAATGAAAGTAAACCATTTCATAATCACCTAAGGACCATCCTAGAAGTGGATCACTCCATTCCAAGCATTCTCACATCACTGTACACTTATAATCTACCTCATGAATATCCATAACTCTATCCAATAATGAAGATGTGATAAATAAAGGTGAGCATGTAATTATTCCATAGTCCTTTAATATATCCACTATCAACTCATCCATCAAAGTCATCAAACACTATTCCAGCTATTGAGGAACTCTTTGATCTCATGAGTATCTAACATTTTCCTTCTAAGAGAATATGCAATGACAATACCTTTACCTAGAGAATAGGACATCTTAAACTGAATTTTTATAGATACTCTAGACAATTCCTCTACCTTAGAATCATATGTCACTTAGAGAAGATGTGTCACAAGATTTTTTGGTTCATGTAGATGATAAATCATTTACCAAAGAGATAATGTCACTAACACTTCAAAGTCTGGACCACAACTACTTACTCCAATTCATGTGTCAAATAGTTCCACTAATGGGGTCATAACTGATGTGACCCATAATAGACTACTAAATATTTCCAAATTAAAATATCTCCCAAACCAATGTCTAAGGTATCAATGTATGTAACATATCAAATTATAAGATTTGGAAGGGTAAGACTGGAGCTGTTGTTAATCTCCTCTTCAGCTCTAGGAAGGCCTCTTCACATTGACCAGATTACTCAAACTTCACACCCTTTTTTCTAGATTTGTCTTTAATGATTCAAAATGGGATAATTCCTAGATGAAACATCAATAGTCCCCCATAAGACAAAGAAAACTCTTGATCTGAAACACATTCCTGGGGTGTGCCCAATATTTCACAGCCTTTACCCTCTTTGGGTCCACTGAAGTCCATGCCTTAGAGATTACATTCCCAATAAATTGAAACTCCCAATTCCAGAAGTGGAACTTCAACAATTTAGCATAAATATGATGCACTAAAAGATTAATCAATATAATATTAAGGCACCTAGCATGAATATATGTTGTTTTATAATTTATTAGGATATTTTCCACAAATACAATGACAAATGAATTAGGATATGGATGTAAAATCCCATTCATGAGATTTATGAACACCAATAGACCATTTTTCATCCCAAATGGCATGAAAAGATACCCATACAGTCTATATCCACTCTTAAATTATATATTGGGAATATCCTCATCTTTGAACCACAACTGATGGTAGATTGAGTGAAGATCAATCCTAGAGAACCACAGGGATCCATATAATTGATCAAAGAGACCATCAATAATTTTTAAAGGGTACATGTTCTTTACTATTATCTTATTTAGTTTCCTATATTATAAATAGATTCATACACTTCAATTCACACTATTTGAAAATAACATTAGAGTTCTCCAAGGAGATGTGATCGATCTAATAAATCCATTCACCACTAAATCGTCTATCTACATCTCAATATTCTGAACTCACCTATTTTTATATGAAATATAAGAATAAATATTAGTTTCACCCTTTGTATAAGATAAATCTAAAAATGAGTTCCTCGATCTAGAGGAAGACCTAAGAAGTCATATAGAAAGAAATAATGATAACGATCCACCACTGGAGGGAAGGAAGAGGGGCCTTCCACGGGTTCTTCTTCCAAGCATGCTACTTGCACTATGATCGATCCAATCTAGATCAATTCCAATCGCATCCTACATGCTCTGCGATTCCACTTACCAATCAACACAATCCTCTCCACTTTAGGCATGGTGAAATATACACATCTATGATAACAATTGATGTGAGATCAATAATTGGATAACCATTCCATTCTAAATATCACTCTAAAACTATTTATTTCTAAGATCATGAAGTCCCAAAGATGTTTGTAGCTCAAAAAAACTAAAGGAAACTTAGGATTTTGATGGATATAATATAATTTATTTACCAAAGGTGTGTCAAGTTAGAGAAACTCAGAAGATTTCATAATTGGAAAATATAACAAAATAATGACATGATAATATATAAAAGAATGGAAAGACTCTTCATTAAACAAAGCATTAGATAACATAGAGATAATCAAAACTAAACCTTTAACTATATGCGGTTTCACTCCATTGATGGCTGGAACCTCATCCATTTCATAAATCCTACTCACCTTTAGAGAATGACCTTGACTCTGTGATACATGAATTGTCTGAGTTACTAAAGTATGTGGTGTCTAGGTCAAATAGTGTAGACCCATACCCACACCTTAACTAGAGTTACTTGAATCTGGATGTGGAAATTTAGAAAAATATCATTATAAATGACCCACCTTTCCAAATTTGTGAAATTTTCTAGGTGGATTCATACGTGATGTACTAAAATGACCCTTTCATCTATATTTGTAGCACCAAATAAATTCTCCTACCATGGAAGGAGTAGAATAGTGCTACTATGATCCTGCTGTCTTCTACCCTACTGTAGCTCCTCATCTGTCCTATACATACTACCAAAAGAGGTACTTTCTACAACACTATAAAGTCTAGTAATCTATACACTATAAGATGGAAGAAAACCTATAAGCCTATCCTCATCTATACCCTTCTCAAAAGTTAGTTCCCTGTGAACACCTCAACATACATCATCAGGTAAAACCCCATAACCTGATATATAATATATAGATGAAGACCAATCTCAAACATACTATCCTTATACACCTTATTCTCAGCCAAAAGTGGAGAAATGCATATAAAATCCATAAAAAGTACAAGTATGCAGAAACTAACATCACCCCCATTAATGATATATAAACTCTTATTCTCGATACCTCTTTAGCGTGTTGGGAAATATATCCTCAAATAAAATCTCCTTCATGTTATCCCAAATAAGAATGCCACACTTTCCTTCATAATCTATAAAACCCCAACATATCCTAGAAGGTCCTTGAATCATAAAGGAATCTAGATTCACCCTCCTATACTCAAGCATCTATACAAAACCAAATATCCCCATAACGATTTCAATATAGTCCTTAGCATCCTTAGAACCACCAGTGACCTAGAATGATGGATGATGTTAGATTTGAAAGTCTCAAGCATAATCAACCATAATCCTATTTTCCCCTCTATGTAGAGCTAACACAATCTATAAGAGTCTGGATCGGGTTAGGTTTACCATCAGAACCTCTAGAGAAGGTGTGAGAGCATGCTTGGGTATGTACTCCTGCATATCCTATAATGTAACTAGAACATCCTCCCAAAAAGGAGCTTTCTAGAATCTCTGAGGTGACATTTTTTTGAAATGAAAAAAAACAATTTTTAATGACTATAACAACTTACATATGTGAACAACTTAAGTACTTACTAGGAACACACACATGATATTTCTATCAGAAGGCCTATCCTAGGAGATACCCTTAAACAAGGTATAACCCTCATAATTCTACCCAAGGATCAAACCTAGTTCTTTGTACCTTCATGTCTGACACAATCATATATATATATATATATTCATAACATCTTGAAAAAGGTCAATTAATTAATGCTAGTATAGATAAATCACAAAATAATATAACATAGACATATAACTAAATAGTTAACACAAATAAAGGAATTTAATTAATGAACTAATATTATACAAAAAATGGGTATATTTAAATGAAATTTAATCCTACATGCCTATTCATGATTAATGAAAACACCCAAATCCCCTAAAACTATAAAAGCAATCCCATAACTAACAACTCAGAGGTTTATTACACATAATCCATCTAGGAACTTGGAAACCTCCCTACCCTAGTTCCACACAACCTATATCCTTTCTAACATAACCCCAAAATTATATAAAATAAACCTTAATATTTGATACCATTTTATAACTCCCCAACCCAAATCCTTGAAAACAAGCTTAAGGTCTACATGACCTCATTCGCACCTCCCCATACACAAGAGGATATAGACTAGCAGTGAGGGTCTAAAGCTGATGTGGGGACACTATACACTCAATAATAATATCCATGAACTAGGAAATGACATCATAAACACAAGATATCTAAACAACACAATTGAATATAGTCTAAATAAAATGGTATAATACATGTCATTTCAAGTCATACAATTATAATAAAATGGACCCCAACGTGGAAGGTCAATAAGAATAAACAATATAATTGGAAAATGATAAAAAATAAAAGTGACTTGTCAACTATATAGAGTCCATACTGGTATTAAATCCATATCCAAACTGTAAGTTCCTCAACAACCTGCCACAAGGCCCTTTACCTTCTCCATATTCCTAATCATGAAGTCTGCATGTGCATCAAGATGCCCACACAGAGTGTGAGTATAACCTAGTAGGACACCACCAATGTGTCATTAACATAAGTTCACATGTATATATTGGTGTATATCATGATGGAATGGTAAATTTTTACACAATTATATTACCAATAATATGCTGAGCGATCATGTGCTAACCAAGATCCCATGAGACTCGACCGTACCTACATCAGCACCATGCTAAAATAATATCATATATAGTCATCACATTACTTAGACCATGCTAAGAAACTTTACCCACCATTAAGGAAAATTAATGCCCCCAATTTAAGGTCATGTCAGAACCATGACTCATGGTTACCTGCTTTCCTTCAATGGTATGCACACTTGACATACACAAATAATTGAACTCTACTCATACACCAAGACGTTCTCCATCCAAATTCCATAACAACACATAGAACCTATTACAATGGTGAATTGTATTCCCCCATGGGATAAACATATGAAAATTGTAGGTGCTAACAATCCTATGTAGAGCCACAACCAATGAGTCATGTCATCCTCACCCCACTCTAAGGAGCAAACTAGGTTTATCAAGTCCATCAGTTAACCTGAACACTAAGACAGGGTTCCACTCGCTATGAACAATTCCACATGTAAAGCATGACCTATAAAGGAACAAAATTTCCTAATAAATATTTCACTAGATGAGAATAGTACATAAGAAAGGCACAACATAGTAAGGAACAATCATGGAATATTAAATATTCCACGGCTACGAAATAACCACACATAAGGAGTGACATAACAAGAAACAAATAATTCATACCAAGATAAGGCCTCATAGGATGCCCAATAACACCTATTATACCTATCATTCAAGGATATCTACACCGTACATATATACACAAGCCAAAAATTCTAAAAAATTCCATATAAAGTCTCAATATTATAAGGAATTCCTACCTTAAACACACCGATGCTAAATTCCAAGATCCACCGAGGAATGATACCTGGATCACGACCCCACACCAATGTACACTAAATCATGACCCAATCCATTAATATATGACCTATATGATTGGAATTAAAGTAAATTACCATGACAAAGGGTGTAATTCAAATCAACATAACAAAATGGATTCACTTTCAATGATAGATCTTGATCCACTCGAGGAAATGATGCCAAATTTCTAGATTGGGTGTCTTTCAAACAAACAACCACAAATCCTCTATTGGAATATGAAATAATCCATAGATCATTCAAATATAGGTTTGATCTAAGATTCATCTCAAGAAATAATTTGGTGATCTTGGATAAACATGAAGAACAGAGGAAGAAACAACATCTTACCTATATTTTAGACGATCCAATTATCTAAATCAACTGGATTTAGAGTATGGATGGAGAGGAAACACCAAGAATTTATACTAGAGTCCCTAATTTTGAGAGCCCTAGGTGTAGGAGGAATAATGAGAAGTTTAAGTCTTAAAATATATTTTTTAATTATTTAAAATTCTATGAATGGTTTGGTTGCATGGTTTACTTAACAACATGAAAACCATGTGAGGCATTGTACCTCTTCTGGGCACCCACACTATTTGGATGAATGGTTTGGTAAATCATAAACCAACCATTATTTTCACCACTGTTATTCTTCAAACAATCTACACAATTTCTTGAGAAGAAGTACATACTTTCTCCCAACCATGCACCAACCATGCACCCCTTTAAATACCTCTGAAAACCTATAAAACCAACCAGAAGATACTAGAGGATTCACCCAAGAAATACCTAACTTAAAAAACATAAAGAAGTGTTGAAAGTAAGGTGTAAGGTTCCTAAAAATCTCTAATCCATTACACATTGTGTTGATCATCATGTGGAATGTTAAACATCTATCCCACTTCAAAATTTTAGATGAGTTAATTATTGATTTATAGGCACGAATACACCCATCACTCTTATGAGCCACCCACATGGTGATGTATGCATGTTTCTATACTAAACTGCATTCTTATTGCACCACACTGTATATTTAGTGGAGTCATGATGCCCGCTGTCTACATCTATGCTTTCCCACATTGCGGACACCTATTTTTTCCCATAAATGGACTGATAAACATGTGTGGCATAATATGTTTGAGACAAGTTTCAAATATATCCTAAATATGTTGGGGAGGTCCCATATATTAAGTATGAATTTAGAGTTAGTCTCAAAATATTTATGTATGTCTTTGATGAATTTGAAGTTAGTCTCAAAAAACCAATGTATGTATTTGATGAATTTAAAATTAACCCCCTATAAATAGATGCACAAACTTTTGTGGGAAGAATTTAAAATCTTTACATGAGTAGTAGCAGGGTTTTAGGCTAGGTTCAAAATCCATCCCAGATATTATAGGAAAAATTTATTCAAGATGAATTTAAAATTCATCCAAAAAACATTTTTAATTAATATATATATATATAAATAAATATATACTTATTTAAATAAATTAACATTACATAATAAATATATTATGTAATATTATAATACACACACATATAATATTACATTAACTCTACTATATATATTATAATATTAATATATTATATTGGAATATATATATAATATTAATATAATATATTATCATTAATATAAATTTATTAATATAATATTTTAACGTTAAGATGTTACAATATTTTATAATATATTAATCTTGATTTATATTAATATATTTCTATTTAAAATTTATATATATGAAAATAAATATTTTTATATTTATTTTGATAAATTAAAATTAATATATATATATATATATGAACACATTAATATATTAATATATATTAACATTGATATATATTAATACATTAAACCTTAAAAATAATAAATTTTTTTATATATCTTTGATGGATTTAACTCTGTTATAAATAAACATGTGTGGCATGATATATGTATGAAAAATTCCAAATTCATCCCAGATATGTTGGGATAGTACTATATATATAGGATGTATTTGAAATCTTTCCTGGATAATTTGACACACATAGATTATCCGGAATTAACTTAAAACTACTCACAAAAATAAACATTTTTATTCATGAGTATATTATCAATAAAAACACATATATTGGTTTATATATTATTATGGAAGTATATAAAAATATATAACTTTAAATTTGTTACAAAAGTTTTTTATGTGTGTATGGGAAGGCACAAAGACATACAAATACAACCATAAATAACTAAGAAATTTATTAATACATCATTACACACAAACATGCACTTAAAATTATGAATAAATAATAAATTTATTAATACATTATATATATAGACTCACACACAAATATAATTATACTGATAAGTAAGAAATTCATAAATATATTTTATACACACACACAAACACACACACATACACACACTCATGTACATATGCATACATACCTATTTTTATACAAACACACATGCACACATAGACACACACCTGCAATTAAAAAATATAAAAAAAATATAAAAAAAATATTTTACATTTAATATATATTTGTATATAAATATTTATATATTATAATTTATGTAAATGTAAATTTAATATATATTTTATTTCTTTAAATATACATTTTAGTAAGTATATATAAATTTATTTATAAATTTGACACACAACCATGTATATTTTTTAAGGGAGAATTACTCATTAAAATAATGATCAATGATCAGAAGCCATAAGAAAATTCAGCCACAAAGGGAAATCAGGAAAATACCTATGATCTTCCCGAGAGAACATGGATTTATAAAAGGTACACCAACTTATTTCCTTCTATTTTGATGAAATATAAAGAGCAATATGAAAAATGATGGCATAAAGAGTTGATCTTTTCAACTAGTAGTCCAAACGGTTGAAGGCAGATCTTTGGGGATGAGATGACATTGAGAACCCTCTATAAATTCAAATCCTGAATGATTGAGATCCATCTTATATCGAAAGAAAAATACATACCAGTAATGATAAATTTATCTTCAGCAATATGCGAAGTCCATCTGGTGAATCTTTTTTGACAGGTAGTAAGGATTGACCGAGAAGTGTTCTGAAATATCACACCAACTCCTGAAAAGGATTTAATCGAGACTAACACATCAACATTAATCTTAAATGCCTCAATGAGGGTTGGATTACAAGAATAATAAACCTTCATCATATTATTTAAAGTTCTCTAAAAATCATGAATATTTCATGAATAAATCCAGGAGATGGACCGATCTGTCCAGAAAGTGCTTGGTCTGATCAAATGATTAAAATAAATCATTTATCTAAACCCAGATCATCAACTCCATGGTTCACAATGTGTTGACCGAATACATGGGAAATGTGGAATACTATTTCATCAGGGTCCCTGAAAATTAGGTAAGTGATTCCAAAAATCAATCATCCATCTCTTTCCATGCTTCCCAAACATCCACTATATTGGGGCATTCAAAAATCACATGTAATGAGGATTCCACTATCTCCCTACAAAGAGGGCATATAGGGTCATCATAGGACTTAAAGGAATTAATGAAACTATTAATAGGTAGGATATCAGAGCAACCCTTCCACTAAAAGTAACACACCTTAGGAGGGATTAATAGATGCTAAAGGGTTTTCCAGATTAATGCTGTATTCATCTTCAAAGTACCCAACACCTACCGATAACCAGATTTCACCAAGTACTCATTAAGTATTTTTTTCTCCAGTAGATCCGATCAAAACCCATCCCTATATCGACCAGAATACTCAAAATAATATTTATGTCATGTTTATTAAACCATTCATTAAAGGAAATAAAACACCAACCATATCTGTTATCATTAAACAAAGAATACACCTTTTCATTTTCCATACCAGCGATGAACATCAATGTTACCCAGGAGCCACTACTATCAACCATTCAGTGGTCATTCCAAATATCCACACAATATCCATTACCAATCCTCTATTAAAGGCCTTTAATTAGCATCTCATAAGAACCCCACAAAATTCTCTAAAAAATTCTTGGTCTCAATCCAAGCTTAGAGCCTATGAAGTATGGGTGAGTGAAGTATTTTGCAAAGAGGACTTGATCATAGAGAGAAAAAGGATTCTCTAGAATCTTCCATCCCTATTTAGTGATAAGGGTATCATTATAGATGTGTAAATCATTAAAACCCATGATGAAACCTATATTCAGTATATAGAGTTTAGCCCAAGACATCTAGTGGGCCTTATTTCTTCCATTATTCATGCCCCACCAAATATTTTCCATTTTAGCATGAATTTTTTCAATAAAAAATCTAGGTAACTTGAAAAGGGATATAACATAGGTGGAGATAGTCTAGGACAAAACCTTGATGAAGATATCCTTACCAGCCTTAGAAAACCTTTTTCTTGTCCACCCATGAATCTTTTTTCCACCCTATCCATGATTTTAGAAAAGTCCTTTCTTTTAGATCACCCAAATATCATAGGAAACCCAATGTATTTTTGGTGTTTATCAACCACCTAAATCCCAGAAGCGATGTGTAGATTATCCTTCATGTTTAGAGGAGTGCTAGAGCTAAAAGAAATCCCAGATTTGGAGCTGTTAATAAACTACCTAGAATCCATCTAACACTTACGAATAATTTGATTTATATTATC
Organism: Viscum album; assembly: GCA_963277665.1. Taxonomy (NCBI): domain Eukaryota; kingdom Viridiplantae; phylum Streptophyta; class Magnoliopsida; order Santalales; family Viscaceae; genus Viscum; species Viscum album. The sequence continues at coordinate 1,698,964,471 of OY728158.1, read as the reverse complement.
TAATTCTTCCATGGTTGATCTTGAGAAATTTAAGCTATCATCGAAAAAGAGAAGGTGGTAAATAGGTGGATTTTTTTCAGTATAGATTTTCCCTATGTAACTGATTGTCCCTATCTCCCATTGAGATCATTTTTAAAAAACTATTGTGACCAAAATAAATATAAATTTGGAGAGGGGGTCACCCTATCAAATAAACCTAGATGGGGAAAAATTATGAGAAATTATCCTATTGATATTAACCTTAAATGAGATCGAGGATACACATTTCATGATGACATCAATCCATGTGTCACATTTTCCCATTTTTCTTATAATAATATGGAGAAAAGGCCATTCAACTCTAACACATGATTTAGTCATGTCAAACATTTTTTCCATGATAACATTTTTAGAAATAGATCTAGTTTTCATGTAATGAAAAGATTCATGCACAATAATGTCATTTTCTGAGATAAGCCTCTTGGAGAAAAAAAATTCGATTTTTATAGATAATGGAAGGAAGCAATAAGTGACCAAAATTTTAGAAACAATTTTATATGTCCCATTTCATAAGTTGATGAGCCTAAAATTAGTTACCAAAGTATATTTTTTGATTTTTGGATGAGCATAATAATGCTTTCATTAGAATTATGGAAATTGGCCTATCCCCTCCAAAATATTTCATGAGACCCAAAATTCAGGTATTATAATATTCCAATTTGTTTTAAATAAAATAGCATAGAACCCATCCAATCATAGTTCCTTGGTTGAGTGAATTTTTTTCAACACAAAAAAATCTCCACATCATAAATATCAAATGTGAGATGGTTGTTCATTGATTCTATAATAACCAATTCAATACAGTCATAAATGTTTGGAGAAATGATGGATTCACCCACCATAAAGTGGTACTGATAAAATAGATCGATCAGATCATGGATCCCCTTCTCATTAGATATTAATTTACCCTCATAATTATAAATACATGAAATAATGTCACTTCATCTCCTCACCAAGGATTTATGATAAAAATAAAAGATGTTAGAGTCGCCATCTTTGATGTAGTTTTGAAAAGTGCATATAGAATAGAAACTTTATCTAACAATGAGAGCTACATCAAGACCCCCCTCCAGTATTGATATGGAAGCTAAAACCAAGTAAGTAGTGAGGTGATAATACAATTCATTTAGTCTTATTTCCAGAGCATATAATTACACGCCAAGATGATATATTTTGTGCTCACTCTATCATTTAAACTTATAATCCAGCCAGAGGATATTTATTCCAATACTAGGGTCCACTTCCTTTGATTGTTCATAAATAGTATCTTAAAATTCCGTATCATTCTCCCAAAATATCTAAAATATGAATATTATCTCATGACTAGAATTTAGGGACACATGTGAGGTGTCAATAAGGATCAGGAAATGATCCGATGTAGAAGAAGCTAGATGAGACACTAGGAATGAATTGAAATGGATGATCCATTTATTCGACACCATAAACCCATCTAGATATTCAGAAATGTGTGTATGTTTAGATTTACCAGGAAACCATGTAAAAGGGTTCCCCAAATAATCTAAGTCAGAGAGACTCACCAACTTCGAAGCTTATTGGATGACTATCATAAATGTGTAAGATCTTTAAGTACCTTTTTTCTTCTCATTCTAGAATATAATCTCATTAAAATAACCCCAATAAGAAGATTACTGGGGAGGGTTTCTTAGAGGTTTTTAAGTAACTACCATGATTTCTATTTCTCCCTTTGATAAGGCCATCCATATAAGACTTTGAAATCCAACTATGGTGCATTAGTTTGGAAAATTACAGCACCAATGTGATTTGGAGAGAAATATTTAACCCTAAAATCCATATATTCCGCCCACATCAGGTCGAGAACACCCATATGGACTTATTTATAGATCGAGAAGAATCCAAATAAAATAGATTTTTTATCGATGGTATCCATGTAATTGATTTTTAAAATGGTTTTGGATAGAAAAACCATATCAGGGAAGCTTTTTTCACAACGATGTTGGAACATCCGAACTATTCGTGGGTTTCCTAGCCCACGGTAGTTCCAACATAGTATTTTTATGGGGATAGGTAGGACTGGTTAACACCAACCTCAGCCTATATAATTTCACGGTAAGTTCCACCCCCATTACTTTCCATATTTTAGCATGTCCTTTTTCAACAATGAACCTTTTATTTCCACATAAGTCTCTAGTGCACATTCCATCACTATTTTCTTTCTCCATTATTATTTTTCTCTTACATATCTTCTATCATTTATGGACTACCATCAAGTATTTGATGGAGACTTCCCCATGCATGGAATGGTATAAGGGGGCCTTGAGTATCAATGGACACTCTATATATGGGGGGTCCGAGTAGATATGCTTAGAACTGGTGGGTAGTTTAGTTGAGCCCTCCCCTATGCACACCAATTGAGGGGTAATATTCTTCTTATGAGATATAATCTTGTTATCTTGACTATTTCAATTATCTCTCAATAACCCTTCATTGGTTTGAAATACCCCCTTTTCTACCTAATAATCCTCTCACACCATAGAAGATAGATCTGACAACCCCAACATGATAATATTGTTATGATTCCATTCGGTCCACTTACATAAGGCTTTCAACAGTATATCATGGGTGATTTTTTTATGGTTTTGGAATAAAATATGTTTCAAAAATTTTTACAAGAAGCTAGGGGACATATTTCATTACTATGTTTCCTTCTTAATCTTATTTTTTTTCACCAGATACTTTATTTGTGTGCCCAATACACCCACCAAAAAAAATATTGGAAACTTTTTATATTCAAAGGATGTCCAGAACTTTTATTCATCTATCATATAAAATTGTAATCTCATCAAAGGATTCCCAACATTAACCAATATTCTTATTCATACTGCTAACCTCCAATGTATTGGATCTGATCAATCCCATTCAATAAAATCTCTGATGTGTCCTCTAATTTCACACATAACTCATTTCATTATACTATAAAATGGTATTAACTTAATTCATATCTATAGTAGGGTTTTGGATAGTGTGGGTTTCTAGATATCCCTCCATCTTTTAGATCCTCTAATTGGATGATCTAGTTATCGAAGGACCATGACCTTCCTTTTAGAACCTTCTTCTTATCTCTTTCATTAAACAATTAAAATATTAGAAATCCCGCTCCAACTTCTCTTATAGCCTTTCCATCTTCTAAGTGCTTGATATTTTGTAGTTTATTTTAGGGCACCCATATTGAATTACTAATTCATGATAAATTTATGATAATCATAAGGGATATTTGATGTGATAGAAATTCATCCTCATATTTATTTTTAATGATAACCACTTTATCTTTTTTCTATCAGTGATAGGTTATAGTAATGATTTAGAAGCTCCAATTTCATATCACCACACCTTAATCAAGGAAATAGAGACAAACTAATATAAAGATGGAGGGGGGTTGGGGGAATAACTTCTTCCAAGGAGGAAGGATCACTAGCTAAACACCAACGCACCTAGGAAACCCTTAGAGAACCAAAACCTATAAAACCCTAAGAGCATTCTATCAACCACACACACACATGTATATAATAATATAAAAATTTATAATAATTAATTTCAATGATTTGAAGGATCGTGATGGTGTATCAACCTCATGGTTTTCCCTAGGTATTTCTTGGTGATGATGGTCACCATGTAAATCCCTCCTCTAACACATGGGGAGGAGGGACCCTTCACAGCCTCACATAAGGATCACCCTTGAAACATAACCCCCTTTAATGACCATGAATCTTTATTTATGTTTCCTAGAATATTTCTTAAAATGAAGGTGCCTTCTCTCATGGATGGAATATTGAAGCATCTGGTCTCTCTCTAGGAGTGAACCGATGCCTTAGACCACATTATGCATGAGGAAGGTGAAGTGGATGCTTTAAAAAAGGCTGGGGAAGGATCTTACCCCTTAGTCCGGATACAGGTTATCACACATACATGAAGGAAACTCGCTTAAAATAAAGTATAAGACAATATTTTTTAGGAGGTGAGTTACAGTCTGGGTTAGGTAACATAAGCAGGAAAAAATATGTCCAGTCTCCTTTAAAGGGAATTACTCAAGCTACTTGCAGTTCAGTGGAACAACCCAAACCTACTAGAAAGAAATTGGACAGGATGAAGGATAGGAGTAACATTGCTTTGGTATATACACATGGATAGTAATGTACAAGAATCTTATCTTTAGTTGGGTATTCTGTGATGATACTAACTTCATGAATGATGTTTCAAAATCAATTTAAAATTGGAAGTAGATTATGGTGAATAAATATAAATCATTAGGTTGAATGAAGTAGCTATATGGTGGGATGGTCATGAAATGGGTACAAAAGAACTATTGAATAAGCCTAATGGATCAGATGCCTATATATCGGTCAACTCTAATTTTAATTAGGATAAATAAGCTGATATGTTTTTATATTTAGACTCAAATAATGGGAAGAAAGCTAGGAAACATGAATACTATTCAAATATTCCTAAGCCCATGATGATGAGATCAACTGGTAAGGTTGTAAAGTCCAAAGAGGCAATGAAAGAGAATGAAGGTGGTGCTGATACTAACCAACCTCAGACAAATCTCAATGTGGGTGGAGTTTTCCTTTAAAAGGATGAATAAGTTGATCAAGATCCCTCAACACACTTGATTCTACATTCCCGAGATATGTTTGATGAGAAGGTATGTATATCCTTAATGAATAATATTGAAAGGATGTATCAATGAACCCTTGAAGTCAAAATCATCGATAAACAATTGAAATGGATCCCATATCATATTTTTCTTCATGTATTTAATGAATGGAAAATTAATATATGGAGGAGTTCATTAAGATATTGGATATGATGGCCTCACTATTTGAGGATATCATCCATGAAGAACTATAGAATGCTATATTTCTTATTGAGAAACATTTAAAAAGGTATTGTGGATCTAACATCTTACGATTTTATTGTAATGGTTTAACAAATTTCATTATACATTTTCTTATTTTTATGCATGTACGGGTTTCCACTCAACCCAAAAAAGTGACTCCCCTCTTTCTCACAATCCAAAAACAAATAATTTAACAGGTATAATTATTTTTTTCCATTATACACACACAAACACGTCTATATTTATATAAAAATAAATATAGTAAAATTAAATATATGAATTTACTAAATTGAATATACAAATAATTTAATTTTTTTATTACATATATTAGTATTTATATGTTTATATATTAGAGTTATATATATATATATATATATATATGTATATTTATATATGTAGTATACATTCATGTATGTATATAAGTATGTACGTATGTATGTATGCATTATATATACATATATACATACATACATATATATATATATATATATTTAAAAAACAAAAATTTAAAAAAAATTATTTACATGAAAACAAATATTTTTTATAGAATTATTATATGCAATATTTTATTATGTAGGATAGATTTATATCTATACTAGATAAATATGTGCTCCCAATTAATCTGTGACGGATTTGTAATCCCTCTCAAATAAACCATCTCTTTTTGATGGATTATCGGGGATGGACTTTAATCCATCCCTGATAAAACATACCATGCATGTGTTCCAACTTATTTGGGATTGATTTTAATTTATCCCAGAAAAAATATGTATTTTATTTGGGATGGATATGATATCTATCTCAAATGGACCATCTTAGATATGAGAGTTTCTTAACACTCAATGGGGAAATTTCCTAGTCTATTGTTAATAAGGGACACCAGAATCTAAAATTCTGAAAATATATTTTAAATGAACTCAATTTTTTATATATGTAAAATAAATTGAGTTAAATAGATAGTTTGTATTATTTGAATGGGATCTGGAAAAATTTGAACAAAGAAAGATAATGCTTGAGGATGGGAACTACCTGATGTGTTGAGGATTCACCATGTTACAAACTATAGGAGTTCTGTGCATCGCCATTATAGGGAACTCAATGAGTGAAACATGAAATGTGGTCTATACCCATGCATGTATAACATTATAATTTTATTTTTACATGGCTTGTTGACTATGTCAAATAATAGGGAGAAAAGGTTGAGAAATTTTTCCATTAAATAATTCAATAGCTTTATTTCTCTTATTATTATCTTACACTCACACACACACTTTGTCTCTCTCTATCACACACATACTCTCTATCTCACATGCATGCATAGACACACATTCCCAAAGGATCACATGAGTGAACACAAAAACACTACCAAATAATGGGGTTGTCAAAGAGTGTTGGTCATTAACATTGATGCCAATACGTCTTGTGTAGTGTCAAAGTTCATCAATCCTAAAAATTATCAAATTTCAAGGATAAATTATTCTTGAATTAATCTATACATTTTCCTATTAATTTTATTTATTAAAATATTTGGTTTTAAGAAAAATATAAAAAAATATAATACACCTATACAAAATTTAAACCCATTTATATGTTTTTTTCTTTAATTTTATATTTTTTTACTTTTTCTATGAATCCCATTTTTAATTGGGTTAAGTGGGAATACTTACATGAATGAAGGCCTAAGAAACCTAACCCAAAGTCCTAGAGTTACAAATGCATTGAAAATTTAACTTGAATACTCTAAAATAACCCTTATGTTACCCCTATTTAATATCTGCACCTTGCTCACCACATGATGATAAAGTTGGCTTGTCCTTTTCCCATGAAAAGTTACATGTGGCCTAAATCCAGTCACATGTCTAGATTACCCCTCCACTATTATGTCTCCGGTTATCTATGTTTATTCACTGCTAACATTTCGATCCATCATCCCAAGGTTTCTACAATATAGTCGAACAACCCTACATTGACATCTCATAGTCCTAGTGGACCAAAATACTAATACATGGTCTAAAATCATAATTTGAGTGAATAATACCACTGCTATAATACCTTGATATAATACACACATTTCTATAGTTCTACAATACTTATACAACACCTCATAAATTTAACCCCATTTAGTCTTAATATGGGTTTCATGTTGGATTACATGGAGTCCTTACAACTTTAGTAAGCCCCCAACTGCCATCTATGGTTTATTAAACCTTTAATCAATTCAAATGATATGGTTCCAGATTAATTTTTCCAATACATTTCATTTGATATATTACATTTTAAATTGAACTGTGTAAAATATTATGACATAAAATGTAATTTTCATAGAGGATTATTTTTCAGATTTTAAAATTTTAAATCATTTTTTACATAAATTCATAACATGAAAGATAAATACATTTATGTAAATAATGCCTTATTGATTTTTCTTATAATTTTTTCTAATAGAATCATATAGATATCTATTATTTGATTATGAAATAATGTGAAATTTATAAAAGCTCCCCAATCAACATCCATGGGAATTCATAAAGCCTTATAAATAAAGTGACCATTTTTAATTTAAATTTAAGCATTGATAAATATTAAGGTCTCCTAGGAGAAAATTTCAAAAATGACCATATATCCCCAATTGCTCAAAAAAATAACAAAAACTTCTTAGTTTCCACAAAATCATTATCAATACAATACGTAACTAAAACTGTGATGGCATATATTTGTGGAAAAGTAAGATATGTTGAGTGCATCATGAATGATATAAAATTAATTGATAATACGATAAATGATTTATCCATTTTTTATATTGATGAAAATTAATATCTCATGCCCTTTGATAGAATATTACTGCTTGCATAAATCCATGGACATGGTGTTCAATGGTCGAATTCATTTATGGAAATTCAAATAAAGATAAATCAATTATATAGGTTGATGAAACCAATATGCGACCAAATGGATTAGAGATATCACAATAAAGGGATTATATTACATGGTAATTGTTCGTTGGAGGTTGGTTTTTGTTGCGACATTAACTTCTTTCTCTATGGATCTCTTAGAATCTTTCTAAATGATAATATCTTACTTTATGTGGGTTTGCCTAATTCCACTGAGAAAGAGGCCTAGAGGGTCACACACTAAGTGTATCCACAATCTCAGTTAAATTCAAGTAATGAATATAAAATGTTAGAATAAATAATATTTATTTAAGTTTGGTTGATTTCCATAATTTATTCACAACTTATTTTAAAGAATAAATTGATTTAAAAAATAATAATAAATATTAGTTTGAAAGTTTGGAAAATACAAGATTTATCATATTTATTATAAAATGATGCAATGCCATTTATTTAATTAAATAGCTACTATTCAAGGATTGGTAAATATCAATGAGGGAAATCAGACTATGTTTAATGGTTCAAATAACATAAATGATGTTTATTTATATTCTTAATGTTTTGTGAATTTAAAGTGATTAATAATATTAATAATATTAATAATGTTATTAATGGACAAAGGTTCATTTAAGAATATTAAAGATGGTTGGGGGCTTTTGAATTATTTTCCAACCCTAAAACAGATATAATAAATATCTAGTTATATCACTTTCCTTATTCACTGCATGTGAAAAATGAATAAGGTGAGATTGGCTCAAGGCATAGAGATATCTCTCCTCTCCTTCTCTCTCAAGATTTTGAGATAACACTAAGGCTTATTCATTCTTTTTGAAGATAACATCTACAATCAGTCACGAATAATGAAAGCAATCAAGATCGGCTATGCTAGCACCTGACGAATCTATGACATTAACTAGAGATTTTTGTGAACATGTGAATCACCACTTGTAGGATTATACACTCGAATCATATAGCACAATGATGGTGTGGAGAATTTCATTCCATCAGATAATCAACGAAAGAATAATTATAAGTTGATGTAATTCTATATCTTCTTATAAATTAATTATGAATTACATGAGAAGATCTTATCCTTATAATTACAAAGTATTAATTTAGCCTATTTAATCTACTTTTTTCATTGGAAATGGTTTCATGATCATGTAAAACAATGATTACATGTTATTTAAAACTAAAAGATGAGTTGGTAATACCTTAAAATGAAACTTTTGATTTTCCCCAAACCTATAAGTGGTATCAGAGTGATCACATGTCTAATTTATAATTATTTATTATTCATTGATTGATTTTAGTCATTTTAATTTTCTTTTACTTAAATCAATTTGGTTTAATAATCTTACACCATTGTCTCTTATTTTCATTGCTCTTGATAAGATAATCAATAATCGTATAAGAGATATATCTAGAGATATATCTTGAATGATATATCTATAAATATATCTAGATATATATATATATATATATCTATAAAGATATATGGATATATATATAGATAGATATATCTATAGAAATATCAAGATATATATCTATATAGATATATCTAGAAAGATATCTACAGATATATCTAGAAATATATACATATATATTAATAGATATATCTGGGAATATATATATATATATATATATATATATTGCGAAAGATATCTGGATATATATTTAGAAAGATATATCTAGTGATGTATCTAGAGAGATATCTAGAGATATATAAATATTTAAGATGGCATTAAGATAAATTGAATAAATTGGATTAATTTGAGGCACATTATATTAATTAAAAGAACAAATCAAAGTAATTGATAATAAGATTGAAAATGTATTATCATTGCATGTTGATGTGTGGATGATCCTTAGATTAGACCAGCCCTTGTTCATGATTGATTTCTTTTAGTTTATCATTTTATTATGGTTAAATTATTATTGATGGTCTCTAATTCATCACATCCTCATTATTTAAGGGCATATATGCCCACTGTTTCTTTTATATAACCCCCTATTATCCAATAAATTGGATCCCCTCAATTATATGTGAGTAAAGTCTTATATAAGGGGGGAACTCCCAGGTGAGAGGACACAGTCTAAGTCAAGGAGTCAAGGTGAAAATAATCAAGGCATAGGAGCAAATGTGGATTGCTACAACATGAACCAAGTTATGGTTCAAGGTGTTTTCCCCATACGATCAAGGTTTAGTTTATCATCTTCGAGATAAAGTAATTGATTAGATAATATATAGATCATGCCACTAAAATTTCATTTTGTTTATTTCATAGTTAATTATTTATGTTTTTTAATTCTACACTATCACTTAATAAATAAATTAACAATCATACAAGAAGGAATAAAATATAATCAAATTATGTGAAAATATTTTATCAGATATGGTTAATTAGTTAAGTAAAATACACTTAATATTAAAAAGTAATGTAAAAGGATAAAATGGGAATTACAAATAAGGATAAAAATCCCAAAAACAAAAATATTAAGTCATCTTAACCTTATAATACTTATGTTAGAATAAACTTCATAGTTCAAAGTACTTAACCAACCCAAGTTGGGGTTCTTTTAATTATTGTAGAAATTTTAGCTTAATGTTTTGGGATGACTTAACTTAATTTACATCAAGGGTTTACTTTCCAAGTATTAATTTGTGTAAATAAGAGGAAAATGTTCAGGAAATATTTAAAAAATTGGACTTCAGGATTGGGGAGTACACTCAATTGACCAAGAAACTAAGATTTAATGTAGTTGTAAAGTTACGATGACCTAAAACCTTTTAAATTGCTTGACAAGCCCACGTTTGTGTTATGAGAAGGGGTATATAGATCCTTGAAACTAGAATATATAATATTATAGATATTCTAAAATTGATGGTGAGGGATATTAGGTTTCAGAAAATAGTGATATATTAATGGAATTTAATTAAATTTAAATTTGTTAATATGATTTTTTAATGAAAATAAATACTAAATATCTACTCTTAATTTATAGAAATTTAAAATCAAATGAATTTGACAATATAACCGAGATCCATATTAGAGAAGGATCAGATTCTCACCAATGTGAATTTATAGGAATGGTATAGGCGCTTATGTGTTATACTACACCATGAAAGCAAATTATACATGTTGGAAACCCCACTTCCTAAGTTCATTTCTAAAGAGGCCAATTAGGAAGAAGCATATCTCTATTTGAATCATGTATATTGTTCCAGGGATGTTTAGTGTTCTATATCATCCTCTATGTCCAACGAGATTCTAAAGAAGTATGAGGATATAGATGTGCATAAAATTGTTTTTCACCTTAATAATCTCTTTCAAGAGAAGGAGAGACCACAGATATATAAGATCTCCAATTCAAAATGATTGAAAAAATTGAGCACCGAAACATATTGGGTTTTAAGATCCCTGATGAGCTGCAAAGAAATCTCATTATATACTCACTACCCAAAAATTTTTATAGTTTTATTATGAATTATAATATGAGAAAAAAATGAGAATACACTATTAAAACTTCTTACTCTTATCAACCAAGTTGATGAAGACATGAGGCATGAAAAAACCACTATAATTATGGTGAATAAGAAGAATATGAACAAGGAAAAGGGGTCTAAGACTAATTCTAAGTCTAATGATCTAGAGAACCATACCTCTAAGAAGAAGATGATAAATAGGTAAGTAAAGGAGCTTGATGTTATATGTTTTTATGTGGAAAGAAATGCCACTGAAAGAAAAATTGCACCTAACCAGAGAAGGGGAAGATTTAGGTGCATTCATTATCGAGTAAAACAAATATTGGAAAATGATAATGAAAAAAATATGTGTGAATCATAAAACACCCAATTATTGTATAACCACATTGGTCACGCAAATGAGAAGTGTTTGAAAAAACTCTATCAAGCGGGTTTATTAGAATCTTTTGAGCTCAATACACTTGAAATATGTCACACTTGTTTATAAGGTAATATGGCCAAACCACCATTCAGTGGTCAAGGTGAAAGGGCCACAAATCTTCTAGAATTGGTACACACCAATGTGTGTAGAACATTTCAAGTAGAATCTAGAGGTGGATTCTCATATTTTAATACTTTTACCAATGAAATGAGAATTTATGGTTATATCTACTTAATGAGGTATAAGTATGAATCCTTTGATAAATTCAAAGAGTTAAACAATGAGGTTGAGAACCAGTTTAGTAAAAAGATAAAGAAACTTTAATTGGATCAAGGTGGTAAATATCATTACCAAGAATTCATTGAATTTATATAGGATTATGAGATTTTATCTCAACTCACTCCACCTTAGACACTATAGTGGAACAATATTAGTGAAAGGAGGAACCATACCTTTTTGAACATGGTAAGGTCAATGATGAGTCACACATGTCTTACATTATCCTTTTGGGGATATGCATTACAAAAAACATTATACATACTAAACTGAGTACTAACTAAACCATAAAATGGTATTAACTTTGAGTTATAAAGTGTAAAGAGACCTATTTTGTCACACGTTCATGCATGGGGTTGTAAGGGTTTTGTTAAGGCTAGACCATGAAACAAACTAGCACCCTAATACATGAAGTATATATTTATAGGGTATCCCAAGGAAACAAGGGGATATTATCTATACAACATTTCAGACAAGAAGTTAATTATTTCAAGACATACTATATTTCTTGAGAGGGAGAAAATCCTCAAGGAGGATAGTGGGAGAAATATTACTTAGATGATGTTGATGCTGAAGTTCCATAAGAGTTGTTAGAGGAACCAATTCCATAGGTCCCCATGGATGATTTTGTTCCTGAAACATGAGGACTATATAAGAGATCTGTAATGGTAAGAGAACCAGAGAGATATGGTTTTATATTCACCAATGATGGTGGATCATTGTTGATTGAAAATTATGGACCTATCTCCTACAAGGAGGAATTAGAGGTATTAGAGGCTATTATATGGAAAGAATCTATAAATTTTAATATGAATTCCATGTATCAAAACCAAATTTTGGTTCTAATCGATCCTCCAGTTGATGTAAATTCTGTTGGGTGAAAATGGGAATTCAAGGAAAAAATAGACATGTAAGGTAAAGTAAATACCTATAAAGAGAGAATAGTGGATAAAGGGTTTAAACAAAGTCAAGACATTAACTATGATGAAACATTTTCACCAGTTTCCATGTTTAAATCCATCAAAATTTTGTTTTCCATAGCATCTTACCATGGCTATGAGATTTAGAAAATGGATGTCAAAACTGCATTCCTTAACAATAAACTTCACGAGGATGTGTATATCACACAACCAAATGTGTTTTTGAGTCCAAAAAATTCCAAAAAAATTATAAAAGTTTCATATATCCATATATAGAATAAAGAAAGTATCCCAATCATGGAATATTCAATTTTATGAACCCATTAAAGAAGCTGGTTTCATTAAGAACCAATATAAGATATATGTTTAAAAACAAGTTAATGTGAGTATATTTGTTTTCATAATAGTATATGTTGGTGACATATTACTAATAGGAAACAATATATCAGCCTTAAAATAGGTTAAGTAATGGTTGAGAACTTGCTTCTACATGAAGGACTTAGGAGAATCAGCCTATATTATAGGGATCAAGATCACACATGATAGATCCAAAATGCTTATCAGACCAAGTCAATGTACATACATTGACCAGATGCTGAAGAGGTTCAATATGAATCAATTTAAGAAGGGATTGTTTCTAGTGTCACATGATGTACACCTTTCTAAGAAAATGTGTCCTCAGACATAAGAGGAAAGAGAGATAATGAGTAATATCTCATAAACTTTAGTGATAGGATCTATCATGTGTGTCATGTTATGTAGGAGGGTTGATTTTTCCCATAATTCAGTCATGGTAGGTAGATATCAAGAAGATCTAGGTGAATATCATTAGACTATTGTTAAGAATATCCTTAAGTATCTAAGTTGAACTAAGTATATGTTCCTGGTGTATGGAGGAGATGAAAATCTAGTCACCATGGGTTATATAGATGCTATTTTTTGATATGTGATAATGATATGAAGTCAAAATTAGGATATATCTTTTGTCTTAATGGAGGAGCTATGAGCTAGAGGAGTTATAAGTAACTGGTTGTTGCTAATTATACAACATATCCCAAGTATATTGTAGCTTTATATGAAGATAAGGAATTAGTATGGATCCAAAACTTTTTCTAAGATCATGACATGGTTCCTAACAGTAAATACCCTATCACAGTTTACTATGATAACACTACAACGATGGATCTCTCCAAGGAGGTAAGGTCATAGAAAAGGATAAAGAAAATACTTCATAAGTGTCATATCTTTATGGATTTTATCAATGAGGTGAAGTTATGATGAGCATAATATACATGGAGGGAAAATTGGCAGACCCTTAATGAATTATTTATCTCAACAGAATCATGAGTATCATGTGAGAGTTGGTGGACTGAAAGATGTTTTTAGTTAAATCTAGTAAAATTCAGAGTCTTTTGGAGCTGGTTCCCTATAACCAACTAGGTTAGAACAAGATTACATGTTTTCTTAATTAAGTAATTTTTCTTATCGCATCTTGATTATTATTCTACAAGATATTTATATGTGATAATTTCCTTAGAATATATGTCACCCTGATAGTTCATAATAGTTCCCCATTATGATGAGAACCTAGAGGTGCCACAAAATTATTATTGAACCTTATTTTAGGACCAAATGATATTTATTGATGTTACATAGACAATATAGGATATCAAGGGTAGGAGGCTCATAAGGCATTGATACACCTTCTCATGGTATTCACCCTTGGTAATCTCTAAGATAGGATGTTATGAGAATAATACCATTAAAAAGAAATCCACATTTCCATGTGTCAGGAAATATTCCTATATGTGGATATGTGTATTGGTCCTTCTAGTTTATGATTATAATTAATTAATATCATGACTCACATAATTTTATGTATTAATGAAAATCGATATGACCTATTTTCTGAGTGAAGTAGGATACATTGGGTGCGTCACAAATGATATACCATTAATGGATAATGTGAGAAAGGATTTATCCATTCTGTCTCTTAATGAAAGTTAATATCTCACACCCATTGATGGAATAAAACTTCCTTAATAAATATATGTCCATGGTGTTTGGTGGGAGAGCTCAATTCCAAAATGTAAAATAAAGAGAAATCAAGTATATAGGTTAATTGAATTGGTACAAAACCTTCTTGATTAGATATTTCATGATAAAGTGATTATATTATATGGTAAGATTTTATAGGAAACTGGTTGTAATTATGACATTAAATTATTTCTCTATGTATTCCTTGGCATGTTTCTAGACACTAAACTTATAATTTAGTCAGTTATTCCAAATACCCCTGAGAAAGCGGCCTAGAGGTTCACACGATAAGTGTATCCACAATCTCAATTAAATTCAGGTAATTAATTTAATAGGTTAGAATCAATAATTTTTATTTAGGTTTAATTGATCCCCATAATTTAATCACAAGTTATTTTAAAGAATAAATCAAGGTAGATGATAATAATAAATATTAGCTTATAAGTTTGGAAAATATAACATTTATTATATTTATCGTAGAATAATGCACTGCTAAAAAATGGGGCTATCCCATTGAATCTATACCAATGGTGTACAGGAACTGATGATATAGAGTTCCTAGATTATATCTATACCACTAGTTTGAATAATCCATTGGTATATAAAAGGCTATACCATTTTTTTTAAAAACCATTGGTATAGGTTGGTATATACTAATGGATTTTTAAAAACTATTGGTATAGCCTCTCTAAAAATCCACCGACCTCCCATCCTCCCCCCATTCACCCAAAATACATAATCTCCCTCACCTATGTGAGAATATTCCTTCTCTTATCCTCCATAATTCTCCCATTATTCATGGTTTTTTGATTCCTATGTTCATCAACTTCATATTAGTGAGTTACAAATCCTTCTTCTCTTCTAATGAGTATTATTTTCATTTTTATCTTTGTATAAAAACCTAACCAAGATACTATTAGGTCATGATTCTTCATGATTATTTGAAAAAAAAGGCTTTTAGATTATTTTTATAGCATTTTATAATAAACGTGATTGTGATAGATATATATGTTGTTCTAATTTTGTTATCCGTTAATTTGACAAAAATAAAATATAATGTTTTTTTCAATATATATCAACTGATTAGGTAATTAATTAATGTTTTAATTTTTTTGTTTTATTAATTAATTAGAGGGTTATTATATCTCCTGTGATTATATAGAATAATTTATGTGATAGAACTTGAATACTTGTGTAGGAACATAGGATAGATACTTAGGTTTCCACCTATGTGAAATTGGGTTTGATATGATTTAAATTATTACATAGAGTATTATGGGGAGATTTCAGTTTCATGGAGTAAAAAATATATCCATTACTTTTTTGGTTACTTATGTTCATCATAATGGTATTATTTATTATTAATTCCTCTAGTTTTTATATTCACTATGTATTTATATACAATGGAATTTAAAAGTTGTTTTTAATTTTTTATAATCATGTTCATTGGATATAAGGTGATGTTTTATTTGAGATTATTATTTCCATTTATCCCAAATTTGTTTCTATATGATTGAAAATTTGATCATTGTCTCTTGATATTCCTTAATAGTTATTAACATTTTATTTACAAGACACTTTTTATCCTCATAAATTAAATCAAATTCCTTTATATATCCATATTTTATTTAATATTAAGAAACATACTGTCATATATGTTTTAAGAGTGGATAACTTTCATGTCTTCAATGAGATGTAGAAAAATAACTTCTTTGACACCTATTTTTTTTTATTAAAAACTAAAATATTATTTGAATAGTTCTATTTCAAACTCGTATAGAATAAATTATATTATAATGGTTAAGAATGAGGAATTTATTGAAATCCTAGTTAAAGATATCTTTTTCACAATTTATGCACACTCTATGTGTATGTAGACCCAATTTAATTGGATGTTTATTTTAGTATTGGTTGTTTTATTTCATTTAATTAGATATATTTCAATTAAGAAAACCTGGCTTAAACAGGTTTTTAAAACATGTATAAATTGGTTTTAAATTATAGTTGCTAAAACAGGTTATGATTTTGTTTATGTATTGCTTCAATTCTAAGTTGTATGCATAATTCTAAAAAACTATTTCTAAAAAGTGTAAATTTCATTATTATACATATTATGAAAGATATTGAAGAAATTAAAAGGAAGTGACTATTTGATAATGATCTAAGAATGCATGAACTAGGGCTACCTCCTTGGGTTCCCTTAGTGAGTATAATAATTTAATATTTTTCTTTTACTATACATATACTATCATGTTATTATTATTTATAAAAAAATTAAGGACATTTGTATGAACTAGAGTTGAAATCTCCTCACCCTACAAGTATGGGTCTGATCGAGGGTGCTCCTAGAGCTACACGAAGCACCCATCATACTCATTCACACCCTGACCCACCAGTAGACATCGCATCCACTACACTTATTAACCC
Source organism: Viscum album (assembly GCA_963277665.1). Taxonomy (NCBI): domain Eukaryota; kingdom Viridiplantae; phylum Streptophyta; class Magnoliopsida; order Santalales; family Viscaceae; genus Viscum; species Viscum album. The sequence goes on along the minus strand of OY728158.1, from coordinate 1,698,947,097 downwards.
ACAACTTGAGTCTCTAGGGATGTTCCCACCCATGCCTCTATCATCATCTTATTTAAGTTCTACTTCTCATACTATGTCTATGTCACCTCCTGGGATGTTCCCATCTATACCATATCCATATACTATGATGTATCACCATCCCTTGTATCTTTATCCTACTATGTCTATGCCATCTTCATTTCCTACTATTCATCCAGGATTTGATGATTGTTCTCCTTTAGCTTCAACTCCACAACTTGTTGAGGACTTAGTGAATTCATTGGAACATGAAAATCCTTGAGAGGCTACCGATCTAGGATAGCCAACAAATCCATTAGGGCCTACTGATCAACTTGGATCAGGTTTCATTAAGTGTTTCAAATTCAATCACATCATTTTTTCCTATTGTACTATGAGTTAATTCTATTTTTTATTTTATCTTGTTCAGTGGGATATTCTAATAGGAAACTTGGGCACACACATATTAATGAAGACTTGAATCATTAAACATAAATAATGGTAGATTAAAATGAAGATAGTAAAATGATAGGTAAAAATTCCAGACAATGTAGAAATTTTATGGAAACTTTAGCCAAGTATAGAGATATCATTTCAGTGCAACTAGTCTCAGGGAGGCATACTAGTAATGAAATCAAGAAGAAATCATGGGTAGAGATTTAGGAAATAATTTTTTTTATATTTATATTTATATTATTGTTTTATTTTTATGAATAAACATGCTTGTTGCAGTGTCAGTTTAAATTTCCTGAAAACCAAGCTGCTAAGGTCAAACAATTGATGTAACTTGGGGAGATATGGTGATCATATAAGCATGAGTTATATATTGGTTGTAAGATTAGAGTCCACTTTTATTTAGAGGGTATACTAATATTCACCGACTATCCAACAAAACAATACCAATAAATGATCATGTATTGGAAGAGTAATGAGTCTAAGGTATTCATAATCATTAATGGTTTGTATTTTTAAATTTAATTCTTATTAATTTTCTGGAATTTTTTTTAAGACGTGACAGATAAAAAGAACAAAGATTATGTGATGTATATTCACATTTGGGGTGCACTAAAATGATGAAGCATGAGAGGTACTAGGTAATTTCATGAACAATTGAGTTTTACTAGGTATTATTTGACTAAATAATATTTGAATAATATTTTTTATGAAATTTGGTGGAGAATTATATTAGGGTATGGGGGGAACACCATCAATCCATAAAAAATACAGCTTATGTAAGAATTAAAGGAAGAATTAACTCAAGAACATCCTTGATTAGAATTTAACCCCTCTATGTTTAGTGTTATACAATATAAGAAGTTTTCTATATCCAAGTCATCACATTGAGCCAAACCTCACACACAATCAAGAAAAAATCACAAACATTTTTTCAAGAAAAATAATAACAATACAAAGAACACATGAATTTATATGGTTCAAACATTATCTCCTATATCCATAGGATAAAACATCTAAATTTCGATTACATTTGAAAATTATAAGAAATACAATAAATTTCTCAATGTACTCTAATTGGGTCACTAATTACATGTAAAAAATCAATTACATCATCACATATGTGTATGCTGTCCCACTTACTTATAGTAAGTATTAGCTAGTCATCCAATTTCACTGACTTCCAAAATTTCATGGAAGTCTCCATATTGAGCCCAAGGACTATCTAACACCTATAGCATGTTTATCTAAAACCTTTCACTTATGATGAACAATTAATTTCACTCTTACTTTTCTATGAATGAATCTTACATTCTAAAAACATTTTATCAATACATTGAGGAGAATATAATAACATATCATCATTAAAAAACCCATATTTAAAAAACCATAATTTATATTCATAACTTCTGGACTACTGACCATTACACCATCCACTAATAAAAATCATGTCTTTCAAAATTCCCACCTCTATATAAAATTTCAGTAACTACTTCATATATAAAAAATTAGAGGCTATATTCTGAAGTCTATATTTTTGGTTGAATTAATCAAAACATGAATAAGGATTCATATTCAAAATATTTTCATGATTAAAGATTAATTCATGGAGACTATAATATCCTAAAACTATTCAACATAAGATAAAAATACAATTCCTACAACACATGGTGCCTCCACTATATTCTATTCACCTATGTCCCACTTAGGCATAAAGTTTACTTATACTTTCTTGGACCAATACCTTGGTGAAAATGTTAGATGGATTTATTTCCAACTATCTTTAAAAACTCATATAATCATTCATAAAACAATTTCTAGATGATGTGATATTATATGATGATATTCTTCATCCATGGTGGAATCATAATTTTTTGAGACAAATGGAATTCTAATTATCATAGAACATCAATACCCCCTTAAATAAATTTAATATCTTACAAAAGAGGCATCAACTAACCAATTATTTTCTATCTTTCATTGTATCCATGTAATCAAAATTCATTATAGATAGTGTAACTATAGGTTATAAACTTAATATATATTTAATTGTCATTACCCTATAGAAGAATAAAAAACCTATGGTACTCTTTAGGGTGTCTAAGTCTCATACAAATTCATTACCAATGTAACATTTCATTGCATTGTGCATCCTAAATTAATGATTAATATATTTAAAACCATTATGATTCTAAATAAAATACTTCATGCCTTTCTAGTGTTCTTTCACTGAATTTCACAAGAAAAAACTCACAACATCCACTAAAAAGGTAATTTCTAATATTTTATGTATAATAGTGTATATAAAGCTACTTACCACTGATGAAAATATAACTATCAGAATATAATTTACTTCAACTTATATTTTCAGTACTCCCTCCTTAGAAAATTTTATGTGTCTAGACAATATAGTTGGAACCAGCTTATATTTGGATGTCCCTAATTTCTTGATTACCTTCAAGATTTTTTCACCTTTAGATGGATCTGAATCATCGTAATTTCTAGACCAACATAAAACATCTCTTCCACCTACAGGACAATGAGTATGAAGCCCCCATAAAAAAAACCACAAGAAAACTTCCCATGAAAAATTTAATAACCCCCATCCAAAATTTAAGCAGTAGATAGACCTACCATGCAAAAAAAATGGATCACAGATAAAACTTCCAGCATTCCAGATCCAGGATGTAAAAATCAGTGACATGGAGACTAAAAAATATTCAACTAGGTATTATAGTGTCAAATTCACCCTAAATAATCCACACATTTACCTTCCTAAACACCTTCCATGCATATTTAAAGATAATTAGCTGTACATCGCTTACCATTACCAAAAATATCATCAACCATATTAATCCATACAGTCTAGATCCATCTATAAAGAACCATGTATCAAGCCTCTAAAAAGTGAATTTTCAACCACCAGACCAAAATAATCTATCAATTATCACATTTTTTAATCCCAATAATAGATTATTGAAACAACACATCCTTATCAGATAAAAATGTGGAATCCAAAAAATGATAATGGAAAAAGATTAAATGATACACTATCACAATATTATATCTTTTACATGTAAAACTATTATAAAGTTCATTGGAAATACTAAAAAATAAATAGAAATACTAAATTATATGTGGTTTGTATATAATAGTGTATATTTACACACTATTTTGAATTTTTATGGATATAAACCATGTATTTATCTAATATAGTTTTCATTTATGAATTATAGAATATAATCTAGTTAGTTCATAATTAGAAACAATTGATGGATAAAGATGATGTAATTAACTGATATGGTTTTCATTAATGAATTATAGAATATGATCTATTTATATTATTCTTCATTTTATGTATTTATTCAATAGCTAAAATCTTAATTCATTCTAGGTTGTGTTGAACTTCTATGTAGCTTAAATTTGTTACTTTAAAATTAACCACTCACTATATTATTACTCTTACACAAATTCCTCCTTAGACATGCTTCCAATTTTAGATTGAATTTAACTTAATCACATGTAGATTCATCCCCCTACAACTTAATCTAATGTGATAATTGAGTTTAATACAACATTGTTACTCACCACTATAATTAAATCTAAAATGGTAAAGTTTTAAATTGATTTGAGTAGATAGTTAATCCCACATGTATTCACAATAAAATTTGTTTTTTTTGTTTATAAATTTCATATTATTCAATAATGTACTATTATAGTAATAAATTTCCTTTGCAGTAAGTGACATTGGGCATTGAAGGCCATGTGCATCAAGAAAAATTATTTTTCTTGAGTAGGAGGAAAATTGATGGAAATTATGTAAATGAATAGTCACAAAAGAAGATTTTATGTATTTTTATTGATATTTCAAATTTTGATACGTAATTCATAATTAAATATCTTATTTATATTTTTAACACTGTTCCCTGGAGGCCATCAGTGAGAAAGAAGATGAAAACTTCAGTCCAAATGATTATTTGAGATAAGTATTAGGTAAGGGGTACTAGGGGAGGGTCTGATGTCAACCCCGGAAAAGAATAATCTACACTAGGTATTTTCCCTCATCAAGCACCTATCAAAGCTCACAAACCTCCGAGATGAAAAACACCCATGTAGAAGAAGATGAGGCCAAAACAAAATAGCTATATGGGAGTGCGAAAGAGGTAATCTGGTCACCAAATAATTATTGAAAGATATAAAAGTTATATGTACATCACTTCTATCATAGGTTGATATTTTTTTGATTCATGTATGGAAAAAATGAACTCTTTATATGATGCACTGAGTGATGTCAATGAGGGTCCTAGGGACAGTTGAGGAGATGATACTTCTGGGGATGATGATGAAAATGATGATGATGATGAAGAAGAAGACAATGTTGGTTCTTTAGGTGATTGTAATGACCCGAAATTTTGAATAAATCTTGTTTCCTAATTTTGTGTGTTATTTTATACTCAACAAAACTGTTTCATTTGATAACATGAGTATAATTAAAATGAGACCGTTGGGTTTTGACTGTTATATGACCAATGGTCAATATGACCGCTGTAAACTAAACATTTCGATTATTGTCTCTAAATACAAGTAATCTTGGTTAATTATTATAGAAAGAAGATTCGATGGCCTCACCCAGTAGTCTTGGACTGATCGAAGCCCATCTAACAGAACTTGGGAAGGAGGTAGCACCACTGGGCTTTGCTCTGGACCAAACCCAAGCCGAACTTCATCGTGTGAAGCTAGAACGGCATCGCCTTCGCGAGAAGTTCAAACTGATAGAAATTACTACTCGTGCGATGTTGGCCGAGCCTCCCTTGGATTCTCTCACCTTAGCACACCTTACACTTAGGTCCTATGCTGGTGTGATAAGGGGCTATGTAAGGAGACTGTAACTGCCTTGTGTAATCCTTTGTATTAAATAAAAATTGGGATTTCTTCTTATGATGAAGTTTATGAATTTTCAAATGACCGGATAAATATAGTATGCATATTTTTGATGAATTTTAGAAAAAGGATATTTAAAAAAAAATGTTTATGTAAACCTTAAATAATTAAAAATGTGTAATGATTTTGAAAAAATGGTCTTCTACAATTATGTCCAGTACGAAATTTAGAGTATAATAAGATCAACTTGATTTTGATGAATAGTAAATTATGAATAGTGATTTTATGATTAGGATTAGTAATGTGTCCAAATGGATTAGTAATATCACTTAAAGAAAGTATTAATATAATCTAGGCACCTTGATTAAGTAATGTGATTCAATAAAATGTCTAAATAACGGTTTCATAAATTATTATTCAAGTATTAGTTTTTTCGGGCGAATAGTGTTTTTTAATTAAAAATTAAATTAAAAATATTTAGAAAAGTATTTTTATAAATTGGACTTTATTTTTGAACTCAGAGCACCGATATTATGTTATGGTAATTTTTGGGGTTTTTTCTGAAAAAATGAATTTTCAGTGAATAGTGTTTTTATTTAAAAATTAAATTAAAAATATTTAGAAAAATATTTTTATAAAATGTAGTCCATATTTTTAATCAGAGCGTTGATATTTGGTTAATGTGAAATTTTGGGATTTTTCTGAGAAAGTTGAATTTTCAGTGAATAGTAAAAATACCGTTTTAGGGTTTCGCTATGTTTGATGACATCATAACTGTGTCATGATGATGTCATGAGATATTTTATGGGTTTGACGACCAAAGGTGATGAATTATTGTATTGGGGGTCCCATGTGGCCTAACTCCATGGGAAATACCATGGGAGAGCCCATGCTTTTAAGAAAACCACTTGTGAGGTGTCCCTTGGCCATTAATGCCTTGTCCTCTCACTTTCCCTATAAATACCAAGCCATCCTCTCATCCATTTCGACTCCCCACTCTCCCCAACAAAGTTCTGGTCTCATTACCTCCCAAGTATTACTCCCAAGGTTCCCCTAATCCCTCAAGGTCCCAACCTTTGAGTTTTAAGAGTTACGTTTTAAGATAAGGGATCCGACCCCTCTCTTTCTTTTCAAGTGATCTCTTTTATGTCATTTCTTTTATGATCCATGTTATTATGTTGTAGGAGGTTATTTTATATTACCCTTACTTCCCTTTTCATGTTCATATAATGAGATATCCCCTCTTACTCTCATTATTTCATTTTATGAATGTTTAAGTGGCGCCGTTAGGCTGCCGAAAATTTTGTAACAGATTCTTTCTCCCTTCTCATTTTTCAAGATCTATGTTCATGTAAATTCTTTCAAGTTCGTTTTTATTATGTTGGGGTATGATATCTATATTTATCATACTGATATTTTATGACCATATGATGAGATACCCCATTAGATCTCTTCAATTCAGTATTTTGAAGTTTTAAGTGGCGCCGTTAGGCTGCCGAATTTTTAAGTGGTTCTTTCACCCTTCTCATTTTTCAAAGTTCTAATTCAATGTAAAGTCTTGAAAGTTCCTTTTTATTATGTTGGGGGTATGATATCTATATTTATCATACTGATATTTTATGATCATATGATGAGATACCCCATTTGATCTCTTCAATTCAGTATTTTGAAGTTTTAAGTGGTGCCGTTAGGCTGCTGAATTTCTAAGGGGTTCTTTCACCCTTCTCGTTTTCAAGATCTATTTTAATGTCATGTCTTTCAAGTTCCTTTTTATTTTTTTGGGGTATTATCTCTATATATATCATATTGATCTTTTATGTTCATATGATGAGATACCCTATTTGATCTGGTCAATTCATTTTTTTGAAGTTTAAGTGACGTCGTTAGGCTGCCGAATTTTTAAGGGATTCGTTCACCCTTCTCTTTTTCAAGTTATATTTTCTGGTCAAGTATTTCAAGTTACTTTTCATTATGTTGGGGTATTATCTCTATATCTATCATACTGATCATTAATGTTCATATTATGAGAGACCCTATTTGATCTCGTCAATCCATTTTTGGAAGTTTTAAGTGACGCCGTTAGGCTGCCAAATTCTCATGAGAGAAATGTTATTTTTTGTCTTCCTTTCAAGTTCTTCGTTTCATATGGTATATCATTCAAATTTCATTACCATTTTCTTAAATACTTTATATTCTATTACCCTACTGTTTTATGTATCATTTTTGAGTGGGTGACCCATGTCCCCTCTCTTTTCAATGTTTTCTAAAACCATATATCATAGCTGTTATGCTGCACAATTTTCGTCTCAGAATGCCTCTCTCTTTACCTCAAAATTATTTTATGTTATTAAGTGAATACTCAAAGATCTTATTTATACAGGGGTATTCACATATATATCAAAATGTTCTATTTTAAATTCTGGTATTTACATACATGAAACCCGCTTTCCCTTTTCTGTGGGTTTAAAGTGACATAAAGATCATGTCTTTAAAGAAGTTTTTAAAACGTTATGATTAGGAAATGAAACCCATTTATTTTATGCTATATGGGTTGTTTATGAAATTATTTATGATGATATATGTGGCCCACATGATAATAAAGACATGTCAAGGGTGCGCCCAGATAGCGCTCCAATGCATTGGGTAAAGACTTAATCTCTCGAGATGACCTTTTAGACTGATACCTTGGTGAACAACCTTGGAAATTTTTAATGACACCTTGGGGATGGACCTTGGTGAAATGAAATGATTATCAATTTTAAATGTTGTAGCCACATCTTGAAGTTATGAAAAAATTTATTTTTATTATGATATATCTCATGATTTCTTTCTCATGCCTTATATTTGTTTTCATGACCTTATTGAAGTATCTCATGTTCACATGTAAAATGTTTCTCTTGTTTCCCTTACTGGGACTTCTGCTCACCCTTTCTTTTCATGTATGTCCCCAGGTTACAAGATGCAGTAATGAACCTAGGATGAACATGAGGAGAAGCCTTTAAAGTGTTTAAGAAGAATGTTTTATGTTTTCATGTTTTAAGTTCCCGGTTTCCAAGACACTAAACCTTAAAGATCCTCGGTTTTGTAAAATGTAATGATAGTTTATGTGATAAAAATACAGGATTCTATATTTGGTATCAAATGATGGTTTAGTTATTTGTGGAAATTAGGATATGAAAACTTTAGGAAGAATCCTATAGAAAATTTTATATATAGGAAATCTTCCTGGTATTTTGGTGAGTATTGAGTAATGGGTTGCCAAGAAAATACATCCCTGTCTGGATACGATCAGGTAGAGGTGGCTCTGGCACAGATGTACATAGGGGTAAAACCTGAAAACACCGCTTTGAGCTAGACTCAAACGGGAACTGGTACACGACAACGAGCCTTGCTGCACTCTTGGTTACGACACTCCCGGGGGATATGCTTTGGTAAATTCATAAGCTTAGTATGAACCATTATTAAAGGAACAAAGATAAAATAAAATAAAGATTCACATAAGAATATATGATCATGGATAACCTAGATTGGAACCTAGGGGATCACAAGTTATGATATACTTTTATTCTACAAGTTTATCCTTTTATGCTTAAAGTTTCCTTTTTATGATTATTGGCTAAGTATTTAATCCCCTAATTATAGTTTCTTTTCTTAGTTAATGGAGGGAAATGGAAGAACATGTCCCAACAACCAATGTGATAGGAAATGCGATTATTTCCATATTAATATGACAGAGATGATTAGGGGATTAAAAGATGATTATTATATTGGAAGACGTTCACTATTTTGGGGACTCTATATGATCGACGTAAATAGATTACTACGGTATTTTCTTTGAGGAGTAAGGTTGAATTATATTTTGAAGAATCAATGAATTTAAGGTGGACTTATAGTAATTTAGGTTACTTATGGGAATGATTAACCTATCTTGGGTAAAATATGTTTAGGTTAGCTACTTTTGTTATAAGATGTTAGGAGTGGTTGATGTTGTTTGGAGATGAACAATGAAGTTTATTTTGGAAGACTATGTTATCAAATCCTTCTTGTATTTGGGTTTCAATCTTAGTTTGGTTTATTTTGAGGAATTTTAAGGACCGTTATTTATGGAATGGTCTATGATGAACTTTGGGTAGTACCATAAAACTTTGAAGATTTAAAAGTAGTTTCCATTCCTATGGTATTCTTTCTTTTTGAAGAGTTGTTTTACCTTACCCTTTCTGTTTTTGAGATAATGTTTAAAGATAGAGGAAATAGATATTTAATCTTTTCTGGATTATGTGACTCTCTAGAAGATGATTCTTGTGCTTTTGATGAGACTAAGTGTTTTTTAATTCTCATCATTTGGAGAAAAGATTAGTTTTGGTAGAGACTTATTAAAGGATGAAACTCTACTTGAAGGTAGGTATATTTCCTTATGTTTTTGTTCTATGTTGTAAATGAATTCCTCAAAATTATGAAAAGGAACGTAAAACAAAAACGTTGTTGGTTTACGTTTCCTACTAGGTAATCAAAGACCATTTACACACATCATAAGTTTGGGATTTTCTTGTGGTTAACTTTCTCCTAATCATGTTTTCTATCACTCTCTTTTAGAACGTGACCCTTTGTTTTCTCCTCCATGTCCATGTTTTCCTACATGGAATCCTAGTGTGGGTTAACTCGGGTGACCTTTGTACTTCCCTTTCCTTCTTTTAAAGTAATAGTTTTACTGACTCCTTTTCTGATGTGGGACTTTCAATGAAATTTCAAAACCCAATTTTAAAAAATTGTGAGGACGCAATTTCTTAAGGGGGGAAGATTGTAACGACCCGAAATTTTGAATAAATCTTGTTTCCTAATTTTGTGTGTTATTTTATACTCACCAAAACTGTTTCATTTGATAACATGGGTATAATTAAAATGAGACTATTGGGTTTTGACTGTTATATGACCATTGGTCAATATGACCACTGTAAACTAAACGTTTCGATTATTGTCTCTAAATACAAGTAATCTTGGTTAATTATTATAGAAAGAAGATTCGATGGCCTCACCCAGTAGTCTTGGACCGATCGAAGCCCATCTAACAGAACTTGGGAAGGAGGTAGCACCACTGGGCTTTGCTCTGGACCAAACCCAAGCCGAACTTCATCGTGTGAAGCTAGAACGGAATTGACTTAGTGAGAAGTTCAAACTGATAGAAATTACTACTCATGCGATTTTGGCCGAGCCTCCCTCGGATTCTCTCACCTTAGCACACCTTACACTTATGTCCTATGCTGGTGTGATAAGGGGCTATGTAAGGAAACCGTAACTGCCTTGTGTAATCCTTTGTTTTAAATAAAAATTGGGATTTCTTCTTATGATGAAGTTTAAGAATTTTCAAATGACCGGATAAATATAGTATGCATATTTTTGATGAATTTTAAGAAAAGTATATTTTAAAAAAATGTTTATGTAAACCTTAAATAATTAAAAATGTGTAATGATTTTCAAAAAATGATCTTCTACAATTATGTCCAGTACGAAATTTAGAGTATAATAAGATCAACTTGATTTTTGATGAATAGTAAATTATGAATAGTGATTTTATGATTAGGATTAGTAATGTGTCCAAATGGATTAGTAATCTCACTTAAATAAAGTATTAATATAATCTAGGCACCTTGATTAAGTAATGTGATTCAATAAAATGGTTAAATAACGGTTTGATAAATTATTATTCAAGTATTAGTTTTTTCAGGTGACTAGTGTTTTTTAATTAAATATTAAATTAAAAATATTTATAAAATTATTTTTATAAAATGGACTTTATTTTTGAACTCAGAGCACCGATATTATGTTATGGTAATTTTTGGGGTTTTTTCTGAACAAATGAATTTTAGGTGAATAGTGTTTTTATTTAAAAATTAAATTAAAAATATTTAGAAAAATATTTTTATAAAATAGAGTTCATATTTTTAATCAGAGTGTTGATATTTGGTTAATGTGAAATTTTGGGATTTTTCTGAGAAAATTGAATTTTCAGTGAATAGTAAAAATACCGTTTTAGGGTTTTGGTATGTTTAATGACATCATAACTATGTCATGATGATGTCATGAGATATTTTATGTGTTTTCTGACCAAAGGTGATAAATTATTATATGGGGGGCCCCATGTGGCCTAACTCCATGGGAAATACCATGGGAGAGCCCATGCTTTTAAGAAAACCACTTGTGAGGTGTCCCTTGGCCATTAATGTCTTGTCCCCTCACTTTCCCTATAAATACCAAGCCATCCACTCATCCATTTCGACTCCCCACTCTCCCCAACGAAGTTATGGTCTCATTACCTCCCAAGGAGTCCTCTCAAGGTTCCCCCAAGCCCTCAAGGTCCCAACCTTTGAGTTTTAAGAGTTACGTTTTATGGTAAGGGATCCGACCCCTCTCTTTCTTTTCAAGTGATCTCTTTTATGTCATTTCTTTTATGCTCCATGTTATTATGTTGGAGGAGGTTATTTTATATTCCCCTTAATTCCCTTTTCATGTTCATATAATTATATATCCCCTCTTACTCTCATTATTTCGTTTTATGAATGTTTAAGTGGCGCCGTTAGGCTGCCGAAATTTTTGTAACAGATTCTTTCTCCCTTCTCATTTTCAAGATCTATGTTCATATAAAGTCTTTCAAGTTCCTTATTATTATGTTGGGGTATGATCTCTGTATTTATCATACTGATATTTTATGATCATATGATGAGAGACCCCGTTTGATCTATTCAATTCAGTATTTTGATGTTTTAAGTGGCGTCGTTAGGCTGCCGAATTATTAAGTGGTTCTTTCACCCTTCTCATTTTTCAAAGTTCTAATTCCATGTCAAGTCTTACAAGTTCCTTTTTATTATGTTTGGGTATGATCTCTATATTTATCATACTGATATTTTATGATAATATGATGAGATACCCCATTTTATCTCTTCAATTCAGTATTTTGAAGTTTTAAGTGGCGCCGTTAGGCTGCCGAATTTCTAAGGGGTTTTTTCACCCTTCTCGTTTTCAAGATCTATTTTCATGTCAAGTCTTTCAAGTTACTTTTTATTATGTTGTGGTATGATCTCTATATCTATCATACTGATCTTTTATGTTCATATTATGAGAGACCCTATTTGATCTCTTCAATTCATTTTTTTGAAGTTTAAGTGACGCCGTTAGGCTGCCGAATTTTTAAGGGATTCGTTCACCCTTCTCTTTTTCAAGTTATATTTTCTGGTCAAGTCTTTTTAGTTCCTTTTAATTATTTTGGGGTATGATCTCTATATCTATCACACTGATAATTAATTTTCATATGATGAGAGAACCTATTTGATCTCGTCAATCCATTTTTGGAAGTTTTAAGTGATGCCATTAGGCTGCCGAATTCTCATAAGAGAAATCTTATTTTTTTGTCTTCCTTTCAAGTTCTTCGTTTCATATGGTATATCATTTAAATTTCATTACCATGTTCTTAAATACTTTATATTATGTTCCCCTACTGTTTTATGAATCATTTTTGAGTGGGTGACCCATGTCCCCTCTCTTTTCAATGTTTTCTAAAACCATGTATCATAGCCGTTATGCTGCATAATTTTCGTCTCAAAATGCCTCCCTCTTTATCTCAAAATTATTTTATGTTATTAAGTGAATACTCAAAGATCTTATTTCTACAGGGGTATTCACATATATATCAAAATTTTCCATTTTAAATTCTGGTATTTACATACATGAAACCCGCTTTCCCTTTTCCGTGGGTTTAAAGTGACATAAAGATCATGTCTTTAAAGCAGTTTTTAAAACGTTATGATTATGAAATAAAACCCATTTCTTTTATGATATATGGGTTGTTTATTAAATGATTGATGATGATATATGTGGCTCACATGATAATAAATACATGTCAAGGGTGCGTCCGGATATCCTTCCAATGCATTGGGTAAAGACTTAATCTCTAGAGATAACCTTTTAGATTGATACCTTGGTGAATAACCTTGGTAATTTTTAATGACACCTTGGGGATGGACCTTGGTGAAACGAAATGATTTTCAATATTAAATTCTATAGCCACATCTTCAAGTTATTAAAAATGTTTTTTTATTATGATATATCTCATGATTTCTTTCTCATTCCTTAAAGTTCTTTTCTTGACCTTATTGTAGTATCTCAAGTTCACATGTAAAATGTTTCTCTTGTTTCCCTTACTGGGCCTTCTGCTCACCCTTTATTTTGATGTATGTCCCCAGGTTACGAGATGCAGTAATGAACCTAGGATGAACATGATGAGAATACTTTCAAGTGTTTAAGAAGAATGTTTTATGTTTTCATGTTTTAAGTTCCCGTTTTCCAAGACACTAAACCTTAAAGATCCCCGGTTTTGTAAAATGTAATGAAAGTTTATGTGATAAAAAGGCCGGATGCTATAGTGATGATACTAATAATGATGCTGGTGATGATTATAATGGAACTAGTGGTGATGAGGGAGATATTGATCCTCTCTGTTTGTGTGTTGATCGTAAAGCGACATGTGTGGATGATGATTACTGACTAAAACTAATTGATGATGAGAATTGTATATGTATGTTATAGTATTTTAAATGGTTTGAAAACCATTGATAAACAGATATTTAAATGCTAAATATATAATATTTTTAATGTATTAAATGTTTACCATGGTTTATAATTTATTAATAGGTTTTGGAAGAGGTTATGGTTGGTGATACTGTGCATTGGGGATAAGGAGATATATCAATGGTTTACAGAACCGTTGGTATAAATCAATTTGGATAAGATTCTATACCCATGGTTTCCTGAATTGTTGTTGTATATTTATACACACATTTTACTTCAAATCCTATGTATTCAAAGTTTTTTCATGATCTATACCAAATATTTCAAAGGAATCCATTACTATAGTTCTATACCAACACCTATAATCCCCATAGTTCATAACACCATTGGTATAGGCTATACCAACAGTTCTGGGTCCTATACCAACAGTTCTAAATCATTGTTATAGGGTTGTTTTCTACCAGTGATGTAGTGAAATTTATTTAATTAAATATCTATTATTTGAGGATCGGTAAATGTTGATGAGGGGAAGAAAAATGAGTTTAATGGTACATATAATATAAATGATATTTATTTATATTCTTAAAGCATTATGAATTTCAAGATATTAATAAAATTAATATTATTATTAATGGACATGGAGTCATTTAAGAATACTAAATATGGTTGGTGGCTTGTGTGCAATTTTCCAACCCTAAACTAGATATAATATATATATATTTATGTCACTTTCATTATTTACTAGGTGTTCACAATGAATAAGGTGAGACATGATCAATACCTAGAGAGATATCTCCTCTTCTTCTCTCTCAATATTTTGAGATAACTCCAAGGGTTCTTCATTATTCATGAAAAGAACAACTATGATCAACCCTAAACAACACAAGAAATCAGGATTAGTTATGCTAGAAACCAATGGTTCTATGATGTTGATAAGATATTATAGCCCACGTGTAGATCACTGATTGAGGGATTTTTTACTTTAATCCTATAGTTTAGTGATGGTGCGATGAATTTCATTCCATAAGATCACTAATTAAATAAGAATTTACAAGTTGAGGTAATTCTATATTTGCTCATAAATTAATTATGAATTAAATGTGAAGACCCTATACTTGCAATTCCTATATATTAATGTAGTATATTTAATCTTCTATTTTTTATTCACAGTTCATGATCATGTAAAGTAATTATTACACATTTTTTAAGACTAAAAGCTGAGTTGTTCATACCTTCAAAGGATTCTACCGCTGTGATCTAAACCTATAATTAATATATGCAGCATTATGCATGAGAATGGTGAAGTGGCTACTTTAACAAAGGTTGGGGAAGTGTGTGTGTGTGGGGGGGGGGGGGTTCCTCCCCCTGAGTTTTGATATAGGTTATCACACATACATGAAGGTATCTTTCTTGAAATCAAGTATAAGAACATATTTCCTAGGTGGTGAATCGCAGTATGGGTTAGGCAACCTAAATAGGAAACATGATATTCAGTCTCCATTGCATGGAATAACTCAAGCTAATTATAGATCAGGGGAACAACCAAAACCAACTAGGAAGTAATTGGACAATATGAAGGAAGGAAGTTATAATTATTTAGTGAATACACATGGATAGGAATGTACCGAAAGCTCAACTTCAGTTGGGTATTTTGTACAGGGACTAACTTCATGAATCGATTTCTAGAATCAATTCAAACTTGGAAGCTTATTCTAAGGAAAAAATAAATATTTTAAGGTGGAATGAAGTATCTATAAGGTGGGATAGTCATGAAATGGGTATAAAAGAACTATTGGATGAGTCTAATGGATCTGATTCCTATCTACCTGTCAACTATAACTTCGAGGAGACTGATATTTTATGACATTCAGGATCAAAAAATGGGAAGAAAAACATAAAACAAAAATACTATTCCAATCTCCCCAAGACCATGAGATGAGATCATCTGGTAAGGTCTTTAATTCCAAAGAGATAGTGTGAGAGAATGGAGGTGGTGATGATACTTACCAACCTCAGGTAGCTCTTTATGAGAGCAATTTTTCCTTTAAAATTATGAAGAAGTTGATCTAAATCACTTGTTATAACAGATTCTACATTCATGAGATATGTTTGAGGAGGTCTATCTATCATCTAAGGATAATTTCGAAAGTATGTATGAATGAACCGTTGGAGTTGAACTGACTGATGAACAATTGAAATGGATCACCACTTAAGATCATATTTTTCTTCATTGCCTTAATGATGGAAAATTAATATATAGAGGAGTTCATTATTATTAATGATAGGGTGGCCTCACTCTTTGAGGATATCATACATGAACAAACAATGTAGGAAAAATGTTTTCTTGAGTGAAGTTTGAAAAGGGATAAAAAATTTAACATCTTAAGGTTTTATTATAATAGTATAGCAACTTTTATTCTACATTTTCTTGTTTTTATGAATATATAGGTTCCCACTAAACCGAAAAAAGAAACTCCCCTACTTTTCATAATCCAAAAATAAATAATTTGGAAGAAATAAATATTTATTTCCATTATACACACAGAAACACATTTATATTTATATAAAAATAAAGACAATAAAATTAAATATATGCATTTAAAAAATTGAATATATAAATGAGTTAACTTATTTTTATTACATATATTAATTTTTATATATTTATATATAGAGTTATATATATATATGTAGTATGCATTCATGTATGTATGTATATAAATATGTATGTATATATGTTTTCATGTAAGAATATGTATATATATATTTAAAAAAATGTATCAATTTAAATATAATTATTTACATTCACACATATATTTTTTATAAAATGATTATATGTAATATTTTATTATGTGGGATAGATTTTATATCTTTCTTGAATAAATACACATTCCTAATTAATCTGGGATGGATTTATACTCCCTCTCAAATAAACCATATCTTTATGATTGATTATCTAGGATGAACTTAAATCCATCCCTGATAATACATATCATGCATGAGTTCCAATTTATTTTGGTTGAATTTTAATTTACCCCAAAAAAAATATGTATTCTATTGGGGATGGAAATGATATTTTTCCCAAATGTTCTATCTTAGATATGAGTATTACTTGAAAATCAAGGACCCAATAACATAGGCCACTATAAACATGGTATCCCAAAATATAAAATTTCAAAAAAAATATATTAAATAAAATCAATTTTTGATCTATGTAAAATAAATTGAGTAAAATTGATTGTTTATGTTCTTTCAATGGGATCTATAAAAAAATTGAAGAAATAAAACAATTTTTGGGGATAGAAACTACATGATGTGTTTAGGATTCACCATGTTACACCCTATAGAAGTTATTCATGTCACCCTTATAAGGAACTCGATGAGTGACACATGAAATGTGGTCTATTACCATGTGGCTATCAACCTTATAATTTTTTTATATGGAATGTTGACTAAGTCAAATAAGGGGGAGAAAATGTTGGTCAATTTATCCATTAAAAAATTCAATAGATTTATTTCTATTATTATTGTTTTACACACACACACACACTCTCTATATCTCTATATCCCTATCAATCACACACACACATGTATGCACAAGCACACATGCCCAAAATATCACACGAGCATGCACACACACACACAACAAAATAAAGGAGTTTTCGAAAGGTGTTGGTCATTGAAATTAATGCCAATATGTTCTGTGGTAGTGTCAAAGATTATCAACTATGAAAACTATAAAATTTCAAGGTTAAATTCTTCTTGAATTAGTCTACACGTTTTCCTTATAAATTGAATTAAAAAACATTTCTAGTTTTAAGATAAATATAAAAAATTTAATCCACCTATAAAAAATTTAGACTCATTTATATGGTCTATTTCCCTTATTTAATATATATATATATATATATTAGATAATCCCTATTTTTAATTGGTTTAAGAGGGAATTATTACATTACCTAAAGGCCAAAAAAACATGATCCAAATGATTAGAGTCACAAAGACCTTTCCAATTAAACCCAACTACTCTAAAACAACCCTTCCCCAATCCTTATTGAATATCTGCATGTTTCTCAGATATTTATGATTTAGTTTGATTTTCCTTAACCTATGTATAGATGCATGTGGCCTAAATCCAGCTGAGTGTCTAGCTTACCCCTCCACTATTATTTTCCTAGTTAGCTCCATTTATTTAATAATATTTCTATGATCCATCATCCTGAGGTTTCTACAATATTGTTGAACTACCCTAAATTGATAACACATGGGCCCAGTGGCCAAAAGGCTAAATACATGGACCAAAATCATAATAAGGGTGAATAATACCATTTATATAGTACCCAAATTTCTATAGTGCTACAATAATTTTACAAAACCTCATAAATTCACTCCCAACTAGTTTTTAACATGGGTTTCAAGTGGGATTACATGGATTCTTTACTACTTTGGTAAGCCCTAAACTACTATCTATGGTTTATTAAACCTCTAATAAATGATAAAGATATATTGTCAGATTCCTTTTTCCAATACATTTTATTTGATATATTATATTGTGAATTAAACTATAAAAAATGTTATAACAAAAAATGTAATTCTCCCAGAGGATTATTTTTTATATTTTAAAATTTTATATAATTTTATTTTTATAAACTCACAACATGAAAAATAAAGTAGTTTTTGTAAACAACACCTTATAGATTTTTTAGACTTTTTTATGAGAGAATAATATATATATATCTATTATTTTATTCTACAATTAAGAGTAATTTATACAAGATCCCAAATTGATATCCATGGGTATTCCTGAAGCTCTATAACCAAAGTGTCCATTATTAATGTAAATTCAAGAATTGAATCAAAGTATTGATAAATATTAAGTAATGTTATGAGAAAATTAAAAATGACCTTATCTCCCCAATCACTCCAAAACATAAATTGTTTTTATTAGTTTCTCAAAAATCATTAGTAATACAATCCATAACTAATAATTCAATTAAAATACCCACAATTCAAAGAAATTAATAGGGTCACATACCATTAGAGATCAATTTTCTACATTCTACACACCTTTAAAATTTTTCACCCATAAAAAGTCAATAATATGATCATTGAAAAGAGAAACATTTAAACATAACCTGATAAATTCTTTAAATTAATCAAAATAGAGTTCATATCATAAAATTTACCTATAAAATTTATTAAAATCCTAAAAGATAGAAGTATTGCACCATAATACTTTCACTAAATGAATTGAAATATCCTAAAATGTTTTCTCCTAAACCATAAATATTGTGATGATGATATGGATGACCACAATATCAAAATTAATAAGATGTACATGATAAATTATTATTCATATATGGTAACTATAATAATACATATTCAAATAGAATATACAATACTATAATAATCCACTTCTTTGTGTTGTAAAAATTTCAATGTTAGAGAAACACACCAACTTCCTTAATTCAACCCCAATCATTTAACTGCACATCAATTCTACTTTTTTTTCATCTCTGAACTTAAAAAAAATCATATTCCATGTGAAAATAAAAATTTTCACTATTAAACTCTAAAATATTCTCTAATTTCAATGGACCTGAAATGATAAAAACAAATTTAATTACATTTCTATACGAAAGGTTTTTATGAGAAGGAATCTAAAGATGCCAATGAGAACCTCCCAATATCACATCACACTTTTAAATCTTCTAAAAATTATGATATAATTTTCATACATCCTTCTAGGTATTCTTTCTAACACACATATGAATTATACAAGTCCTTTACTGAAATTTAATGATCATGATTATCTACCTGATTCCTTATATGATAACTTACTGACCAAATTTTTTTGACAATTTTTGATTCTAAAATACACATTTCATGGGAGGGTTTGATAATTAACTGACGGTTCAAAATAAATTTGGGACAAAATGGACCAAAAATCCACATAAGGATTGGGTTTAAAAAATTTCAAAGCTTCACAAACAGGTTTGGGTCATAGAAGGCCCCAATTGTACAAAGATTGAGGTAGTAACATCTACGCAACATAAATCTGGTTCATGGAATTCCTAAACCATGTGAATCTTGAGGTGGTAACCTATACACAACATAACTTTGGTTCATGGAAGGCCCAAATACATAAATGTTGAGGTGGTAACCTCCACACAATAGAACTATGATTCACGAAACCCCATAACTTTTCAAAGCTCATAATATTTTGTAGAAGGCTCCATATTTCATAGAATTGATTCCATTGCCTCTACTAGGCCTACAAATACTACCCTATGTCTGACCTTTAATGGGATACAACCTTTAAGATTTTGTGAAAAGATCTAAATTCATGAAACTCTGAATCTTTATGAGTGAGATAGAAGATTAATTTCCAAAGGTGGACATTATTCATGAAACCACATCCCATGGGATTTTTATAACCCCAACCCATGTCATCAATGCATTTAATTAAGGTCCAAGGCCTTAACCTAAGAATAAATCCCTTTGTATCTCATGGGGTTGTTTGAGGTAATTATCATTCCCAAAACCAAACATGTGGGAACCAAGACTTCACTACAAGGCAGGGTCTTTATATTTCACAAAACATATTCTTTCATGAGACCCCTAGCTTTCATGAAACCCAAAACCTTCATGAAACTCCCAAATTTCATGAAGAATTAACTTTCTTGAAACCCATTCCGAGGGCCTCTCTATGGTTTCTACTTTCATCCAATAAACTTTTATAAAATTCAAGTACCCAGGACCTTATACCCATAAAAAACTGGTTCAACCACACCCTAAATTACCATGTGACTAATACCACCAATCCAAAATTTTTCTACTAAGAATAGGTACCCTAATGGAATATTCTTATAAGTATAGGCACCAAAAAATTGGGCCTCCTGATTTCCACTCCTCCACAGAAGTGTCTATGCCATGACCCACCTAGAGGTGCATAAGAAGTGGACACATAATCTCTAAAGGTGACATCATCAAGGGAAACAACTTACCAACCTTGGTAGATAGTCATTTTTTGAGATCTTCCTCTTAGCTTGATATGGCCCCTAAGGGTGTAATCCCCATCCATATCTAAGATGCATGATATAAAACTGCCTAGCTCCATATACTAGCCATATGATGTTAAACTACACAACAACAACCTCATCACATGATGTTAAACTATATCTTTACTCCATGTGATTAGCACATGACTCCCTAAGTGTCATGGGATGAAACCCATATATATATATACTCCATTACTAGTCCCCTAAACCTCATGTACTCCTACTCTATGAATCATTCATTAATAATCCCCACACCATCCCTCGTTGACACTCCTTTTACAATACGAGTGTCCTTATCATATAATGTTAAACTGCATGGACTAGTCCTGTCATACAAACTCAAAATGCAGCATCAAACTATGTGTGTTTTTATCACTATATCTTAAATAAGGTATGTAGAAAACCTACCAGGGGTTAAATCCCAACACCCCAACTTCAAAACCAAATCCTAAGTGTGAAATATTTCCCCTTAGGGACACACTTACCCAAAAACTTTAGTGTAAAATATCCCCCCCTAGGGTGAAAATCCACAAAACCTCCAAGTGTGAAATCTTACTCCCCGGGGACACACTTAACCAAATACTAAGTGTGAAATCTTCCCCTCCCCTAGGGAAACACTTAACCAAACTATAAGTGTGAAATTTTCCCTTATGGGGACACACTTAACCACCCATATATTTGTATAAGACGTTAAACATGCTACCCATATCTCCCTGCATGATGTTAAACCTGAAACCCATCTTTTCCCACAAGATGTTGAACCTACAACCCATATATCCCCACAATACATTAAACCTATGTCCCATATGTCCCCACATGACATTAAACCTGCGACCCATTTATCCCCACAAGATGTTAAACCTATGATCCATCTGCCCCCACAAGATATTAAAACTATGACCCATATTTCCTTGCAAGACGTTAAACCTATGGCCTATTCTTCTCCACAAGACATTAAACTTGTGACTAGATCCAAAATACATACCCAATAAAATAAACATGGGATGGCCATGGTAAAAATCATCAGAATACTTACACCCCTAGAGTCAACTACCTCATGAATGATAAAGGATGCCTTAGGTTCCACACCTAAGATGCCTATTATTTCAAGAGGGGACAATTTTATATATTTCCAAGCTACCCAACATCAATAAATTCTCTTACATTCCCATTGTTACTACCTACTCTGAATGAAGGTTGTTGCCCTGTCAAGACATAAGTAGCATAATTAACTAGCATCCACCTCTAGACATCACTAAGTATGAGTTTCATAAACACGAATTAAATATATTGTGGAGACAAATACTAGGTGATGAGGTCAAAGGAGGAATCCATGTAAGTAAGAACCAACATCTCATCATCCCATTTTTATTAATGAGCTAATATCATCGATTAAAGTGATGGAAGCCTCCCTCCTTTGGAAAGTGGGAATGTGGGGAAAAAGTAGTGTGTTACTGCCTAGAAGAAGGATGGTGTGTAGACTCGGTGCAATGCATATGAAACAACCATGAAATTAAACATTTTCTTTCTAATAATATAGAATTTAATCTTGACATAAATATTTCCTTTAAAAATAAATAAAAAACATATTTAAAGAATAAAACGAACTACTTCTTCCATTGAGATATTCTCTATGAATTTCAATGTGTGTGGTTTGTACATTATAACTAAATTTTACATCAAAAAACACTTTGGAAATCTACCTCATATTTATATAAGGATAAATAATAAAAAATTCCTTTTAATTGACATACTCAGTTTGTGAATTCATAGATCAAATTTCATCATCTTTGAAAATGGGTTTTTATATAAGTTTTATCTAAATTCACAGTGTATAATAACTTTATCCTAATATGTGTATCCCCAAAAAAAGTCATGTATAAACATAATAAAAAAATCATGATATAATTTATAATTTATATTTTATATATGGACCTAAATTTACCTTGAAGTAAATTATATATATTCTGAATTTAGTTAGAAAGCTTTCATTGTCCTTTCATATAAATGTGTTGACCCCCACACTCTAAGATTGGTTCCCTGGCTCGATATACAAAAAATAAGTTTTTTTTGTGTAATAATACCCCTAACCTAATCTAATAATGAAATGTACCAAATCATAGAAATAGTCATAAAAAATCACTCTTAAATATTACTTTGATATTAATTGACCATGTCAGGTCCACACTAGGGATAACAATGAGATTGGGGGGGGGGGAATCCCAAGCCCACCTCCAATTGGCTAGAGGTTGTGAGCTAATAATAAATAAAGATACCATATATAATGGGAGGAATTTTTCTCAATATCAATTTCCATCATACTAAACAAATCACATATTAATTTAAATGTTTAATAACATTTATAAATAATATAACATTACATGATCAATTTGTAATGACACACAAAATACAACCTAAAATCCATGCTAGAAAATCCTAACACATTACCAATATCAAGTTCATTGATTAAAGAAATGGAAGAAGAATTATAATTTTGTGATACAAAATATGAAACCTAGACCCTCAAATTAAAATTCCTAATTAGAAATATTAGAATCTCCACCACGATCATTATTTACAATAGGATTTTCAAAAATATCCGAATGGTAATTGGTATTTTATCCCACATGTTCCCAGGTAGAGGTGATATAATGACCCATAACTCATAAAAACTATTTTATATAATTTTTTGATTGAAATCATAAAAACTTATAAAAATAATCTCACCCATGAACCTAAATCTATAATTTATTTTTAGATTAAATGTAGTTTACCTTTTTTTAAAGAAAGATTATGCCTTGGACCAAAACAACCAAGGCACAATTATTATAAAATAAAGAGTTTAAAGAAGTAGGAAATACATGATCATATTACAATATCTTTCATGAAAAGGAAGTAAAAAAACTGGTAGGTCTTCGAACCAGGTAATGTCTTGATTTAAACCCATGTTTTCCATGCCATATGCCACTGTGGTTGCTTCTCGATAAAAATGTGTGATGATATAGTTGAGATCGATAAGTGTAAAAGTGTAGTCCATCCAATGGGTAGTAATCAGCCATGTAAGATGTATTATGCCATTCCAAATCATCCGCATGATCTTAGTTGAATAACTTTTAATCCAGAGATTGTTCCAACCAAGGAGTTTGAAGAAAGAAATAGAATGTATTAAACTCATCATCTCAGCTTCAAGAGAGGTGGAGATACCGCAACTACCCATGAAGCATCCAAGGATCTGACCGAGGTGATTCCCGAAGATAGAACCATGACCCACAGGGCCCAGATTACCTTTGGAGTAACCATAAATATTAACTATAATCCATCCAGGAAGAGGAGATCTTGAGAACACTTCCTCATTGCGATGAGGTTGACAATAATTTATATTAATCTGAAGACATCACAGGATTTCAAAATCATGCACAGTGTTGTAAAAATGTCCATTTTTAATCAAAGCAGCTCCCCGTATAGAAATGAGGATCCACATATGACCTACATTTTAATTGAGTGAGTAATTATTATAAAAAATAACATTCCAATCATACCAGATCACATGTTAGAGCTCAAAAACTACAGCTAAGAAGATGTTATTGATTTTCTAAGAGCTGTCCATTTCTGCACATTTTTTAGTTGAGTCTTAATGGATTCATGAACCAACCATCTGCAACCAAAAATGTCAAGAATATAGTTCCAATGTGTAGAAGAAGTAGCACAATAAAGAAAGAGATGATTAGAATATTCTCTATGTTGATTACAAAGTTTTCATTTCAAGCAGAGTTGGATTCCAAAAGATTGAAGACAACTCTCTGTGGGAACTCTATTGTGCGCAAGCTGCTAGATGAGATTGAATCTTGAAGGCTTTATCCAAGGCTTGTTAAATTTATTTATCCAAATGAAATCACTTTCTGAGCTACAAAAGTAATGATTATAAAAATTCTTAGAGTTAAGCATACCATTATGTGCATGTTCCCAAATTAAGAAAACATTAGTATTTGAGAAAGGGTAGTTTTCAATGATATTTAGAATATTTTTAGGGATATGATCATGTTGAGAGTTTAGAGTATCTCTTATAGAGTATTTAGTACTATTAGGGGTTTGATCGAGAGATATTATAGTAATTAAGGTCATGCCATTCTAGTTATCCAACCATAATTTAATGGAGGAGTCCTTGGAGACCATTCATATGGAATTATTCAGAATATTGGAGAAATATTGTCTGATGGATGACCAGATAGAGGAATTAATGAAATTTGAGTTTCCCATCTTTCATTTCTCAATAAATCTATTTTTGAGGAAAGTAATAGATTTATGAGTTTTATGAAGAAGGTTACAAGTGATTTTGGCTTTAACATATTCATTAAAGTACTTAATTTTTTATGCCGATACCACCATTTTTAATAGGCTTGCAAAAAGTTGACCAGGGTACAGTCACAAGCTTTCTTTCGAGAGTGCTTCCTGTCCAAATAATTTTTTTATTGTAGTGTTTATTTTTTTGATAAGACCAACCGACCATTTATAGACCATCATGGAGAAAGCCAAATTGGAAATAATTTTGGATTTGACCAGGCATATCCTACCCGCCATAGATATATATTTACCTTTCTAAGAAGATAATTGGGTTAGAACTTAGTCAAATATTGTAGAAAAGTGGCAAGATTTGGGTATGCCCCAAAAAATGGGAACACCAAGATATTTAAAGGGTATAATACATTCTTTTAGACCCAAGTCACTAATAATGTTAGATTTTATATTGGGTAGAAAGTTCTTCCCAAAGAAGATGCATGATTTATTCCAACTAATGGTTTGTCCAGAAACCTATTCATAGTGAGAGAGAGTTTTTTTGATGTTTAGAATGTTTCTTTTATCACCTTGAAGGAATAGGATGATGCCATCAGCATAAAATAGGTGAGTGGGGGCATTTATGTTCCTAGTGACATGGATGAGTTTTAGTTTATTTTGGTCCACTAGATGGTTGAGAAGGCATCTAAGATAGTCTTCCGCTATCGAGAAGAGAATGGGCAAGAGAAGGTCATCTTTCCTAAAACCTTTGGTGAATTTGAAATAGAACTTGGGAGAACCATTGAATAAAATGGATATAGATTCTGAGTTGAAAAAAGTTTTGATTGCAGTAATAAATGAAACACTAAATCCAAAACCTTGAATAATATTGAAGATAAAGCTCCAGTCCATGGTGTCAAAATCTATTTTGAAATCTAGTTTAATAGAAATGTTACCTCCTCTATTAGTTTTATTCAAGTTATTAACACACTAAGAGGCAAGAAAAATATGGTCTTGAATGGATATACCCTTAATAAAACCATATTGGTTCTAGGAGATGATTTTATCCATGATAGATGAGAGTATATTGGCAATGATTTTAGTGATTATTTTATAAAGGGTATTGAAAGGGGAAATAGGTCTATACAAATGAATCTCAGATGCATTTTTCAATTTTGTGATCAAGGAGAGGAATTTATCATTAAGTGCATAAGGAAGGACACCATTGGAAAAAAGGATTTGACAAGTTTTCAAACATGGACATGGATCACATACCAATAGTGTTTGAAAAAACCATTATTGAAACCATCAAGACCTAGAGCAATTTCGGGATTCAAACTAAAGACAATGTATTTAATTTCATGATCCAGAAGGGTGTTGAGTAGGAAAGTGTTTTCCTTATTAGTGACAATTATCATAATGACCTCAAGAAGGAGGTCTTTGTTGATATCAGGACCATTTAAGATGGATTCATAGTAAGAGACAATGTGATGAGCAATGTAATATTCATTGTAAAGAAGTCCGTCCCCATATTTTAAAAAGGTTATCGGCTTGTAATCCTTCCTTATTCTTTGAATAGAATTATATAAATTAGTATTTATGTTACAATATGACAACCATTTAACTTTAAATACCTATTTCCTCATGTTTTCTTTAAAATTGAGCAAATAGTTGAGCTTAAGTGCAGGGTTTGTTTCTTGAGTCAGATCAATATTGAAATCAGATCTAGTATTATTATTTTGTAAATCATTTAGATATTTCTCAAGAAGAAGGATTTCATTTTTAATTTGTTTGGATTTGGATCTACACCAAATGTTGAGAGTTTGTTTAAGGTGATTTAATTTAACAGTACAAGAAAAGACATCATTTTTGTGTGACATTGAGGACCAATAGTTTTTGATGGTATTAATACATTCATCATCAGTGAACCATGTATTGTTAAATATGAAAGGTAACATGGGTCTCTTGTCTTTGGTGGATACATTGACCAGGATGGGGTGATGGCCAGAGTTCAGATTATGAAGTGTGGTGCTAGAGATAATGTCCCATTTATCTAAGGCAGGAACATTTGTGAAAGATCTATCTAGATTAGAGTAAAATAATCTATTATAATGTCTTATATACCAAGTACATTTCACATTATTGGGATTAATTTCAATTAGAGTTTTGTCTTCAATTGAATCTTTAAATTCTCTCGTGGAAATAGTTATAGGGGAGGGACCAATTTTTTCACTTGAGTTGAGAATGGCATTGAAGTCTACAATAAGAAACCAAGGATCATTAATACTGGTGCCTAGATATGATAGGTAATTCCAAAAATTTATCCTTTCTTTATATCTATTCGTAGAATAAAAATTGGATCATAATTAGTAAGATTCATCAGTGTTAAATTTTTAGGTAAACATTTGGTCAGAAACATTGAAGATATTAACATTCTATAAGGAAAAGTGTGAAAAAATCCATAGAGTTTCAAAATTGGTGGTTTTTTTTCACCAATAAAGGAGTAGTTATGCTGAAAGAAGTGAGAATGTTTTTCAGAAAAATTTATTTTTGGTTTACTAATAGAAAACAACAAAAGATGAGGAGTGTTCACCATACTTTTTAGAACTGGGAACATGTTAGAGTTATCTATACCCTAACAATTTCAGAAAATAATCTTCATTTAAACTTGTGTTTGGAGTTTGAACTCCATTTACCCCCTGATTTTTTATTTCTAGAAGACCTTATTACTATTTTGTAATTTTCTCCATTAGTGATTTGTTTTTTTATATTTTTAGATATTCTAGGAGGGCTGTTTAAATCCCTAACATTCACCTTAGTAGATTCAGTCTTTGAGGTAGTTGAATCAGTGGAATTTTTATTGCATAGAACCAAAGAGTAACATTTTTGTTAGCATAAATATTTTCAGTATGCTCAGGACTAACAATGATATCAATAAACTGAGTACCATTAATAGAAATTATTGTAGAAAACGGGGTAGGTGTACCTGGACCTGGAGAATTTTTGTCATCCTGTGGAACATCAAAAGATATTGGAGGCTCTTTTTGTGTGATTTAAACCCCCAGATCATTAGTGATCATGGAATATTAGGGTTGGACAATGACCAAAATAGGTGGATAGCACTGCATCAGATCATTAGGATATATAGTATCCATCAATACTAGGACATCATTGTCATTGTGTTCCTGAAATTGTGAAGGAACCTTTACTGAGGGAAAAGTCCCCTCTAAAGGTGGAAATTTGTATTTCAAAGATTTCATATGTTTAGCTTCAGATTAATTAAGATTATTAGTAGACTGTTCTAAGGTATGATTTTCCTTCTATCTAGTAGGTAGATTTTCAGGTTTAACAGTGCAACTAGTGGTATGCAGAGTTTGAGTGTTGTTTACAATATTCTTGTGAGTAGAGGGATAAGAACTTAATCTGGTTTCCTTGTTACTAGTTTCCTGCTTAATCCCTATTGTAACAGTATCATGGAAGGTTCCCTAGACCTGTCCAGTGTCTATATCTAAAAGAGTGTGTACTTCCAAATCATTCTTTTTTAGTTAAACTAGGTGAGTCGGTTGCGTGAATGGGTGTAGTGCATGTGATGTGAGCATTGCATTGCATTTTCTCATGTGGAGACAATGTTTCCCACTTACCTAGAGTAATGGGAGTGTTCACCATCCTTTTCAGATTAATGTTTCCAGTGCTCCAAACCTTATCAAGATCATCCTGTGTTTTTAAAAGTATGTGATATTAACCTTTGCCTATTGGAATCAATTTCTAGTTAGAGGTATTCCAGAATTGTGTAATATGTGATTTTAAACCAATTAAAGGCCAAGGATTATCACCTTTAAGGTAAGAGATGCGGCCCATGACAGAGTACTTATACATTTGCACGCATTTTTGTAGCACTTCCGGGTCCACTTCCACTAAGAAGCCATCATCATTGAGTCTTTTGAATTGAGGGGATTTTGTTGTGTAGTCTTTGATTAGATATGTACCTTTTAAGGCATCTAGGAATGACATTCCTTGCGATCTACCCACGAGTGTGTGTGATGAAAAATTTTCCTCAGGATCTTTGTATTTTTGATCTTCCGCAACAAAATATTGTCCATAATGAGATTGCTTCATCCAAAGAGTCTCAAAGTGATGAGAATAAAATCGTCCTGGCATGAGAAATGCATCCACCATAAGAGAGACCTTGAATAATCAAGTCAAAGAATCCTTAAAAATTCACAATTTTAGAGAGATATGGTATCCCATCTCTCTACCCACTTTCCTCACTTGAAAAATTTAAAAAATATAACTCAAAATGAAATAAAAATAATTAAATACATATTACCTTTCATTTAACATAACATCATAAAAAATTATTTCCATCCTCACAGTTTCTTTCTCTTAATCACACCATACTCATATCACTTCATGTGAACCCACAGAGAAATTTATTAAAATAAAGGGTGATATAATAGACTGTTAAGGTGATAATCAAAAGAAAACTTAAAGATAATAGTCAATACAACATACCATGAGATCATTGTATACATCACTAGACTATATAATGGTATTAACATGAACCAAATCATAATAATGAGGTATAATAATCTGTCAAAAAATATAAAATATTTCATTATAATCATAATTCATAAATCACTGTTCGGACATCAAAATATAGTGTGTGAACCTTATTACCCATGCACCATATATAGCAAATCATGAGATAAAATAATTACCAATTAATCTGAGGGATTTATGATTCTAAGATCACATATAACATCAAACTAAATACATTTATATATATCCAATATAGAAATAAATTAATAAAAAATATCATAGATAAATCATAAATACACAACATAATTATGCCATGAAAAGAAAGTAAGCTACACGATAATAACATAGGTTGTTATATGAGAATCAATTAAAAATGAATGGGAAAAACATTTAGGTTCCCTAAAATAATAAATAATCAAAGTATAGAAAAGATATGATAATGGTGAATTTCAAATACAAGAAAAGGATAAAAAAATATATGAGAGATAGAATAAAAAAGAGGAGAAAGAGACTCGATTACCTTATATTCAGATTTTAATAGGTTGATCCTCTAATGTCAACCCCCCAACTTCTCATTGTATGATTGTTTTTATGTTTTTCTTCAAAAATATGTATTTTACCTAGTTATAAATTTTTATGGGGAATTGGGAAGGTTCCAAGATCATTTTGGGTGAATAAGGCCTGGAGGTATGAAAATTTTGGATGAACAGGTAGGGGTGCATGGTTAGAAAACTATTAGTGCTAAGAATACACCCATCATGTGATTGGGATAGAATAGTGAATAGTTTTTATACCATAAAGAAGAGGCTCTGAAACCACGAAAAACCTACATAAAAGTTTCAAAGTAATTTTTCATGGTTAGAGCATGGTTTTTATAATCATGTGGCCAAACATGTGATGTGTGGTATGTTGGATAGTGGGACCCACATAGTTTGACGAACCTTGCGGCCAAACCATGGGACCCCATAAAAAGTGTGAAATTACCACTGTTACCTTGATGAATTAATTACCAAAATCACTTATTTTCTCCCATTTTTGTCGACAATATCATAATATGTGAAAATATCTCTTCTTATTCCATGTCATTGTGGTTTCTCTTAAATTTCTCCCCTGACCTAGGTTTCATTCATTTCATTATAAATATTGAGGTAAGACTAACCTTTTTTCCATCATTTCTATGATTCTTGCATCATCTCATTATCTCTCACCATTTTTATCTAATATACTCTATTTATAGTGTATTCTTATTCTCTTTTACATAATCTACTATATTAGAATGAATCATTGGCTGATAATGGAAAACATATCATTTTAAAGTATATGGTAGGTGGTTCTAATGCTCTCCCCTAAAAGTATCACCATTTTATTGGTGCATGTGACATGTGGTCACACTGATATATATTGTGCTTAGACAAAAATATAATTAAATACTATTTATTCATAAATCATGAAATATAACTCCTCTATGAGACTTGAGTGGTCTATTAGTATATAGACTGAAGATTTTTCCACACTTTGAGGTATGTGTGACCAAGGGAATAAATTTTATAATTCATGAGTTAACCATAAGGGTACTTAGGACTTGAGATATAACTAGGGGTAAGTGGTCAGTGATTCATAAGACAAAATATAGGGTCTAGTGTACTAGAGTATCATGGAAGACTTAATGGATTGAAATAACTTAAATTATCTATGAACTATTAAAGTACTATAAATAGATAATTGCTACTTGGAACTCCTTGGAGTAAATATATTTTGGTTATATAATGATGACTACTACTTGGAATACCTTGAGGTAAATCCTCCTGGGTTTTACATTGTTATTTTCTAATTTAAACACCTTTGGGTAAATACCCTTAGATTGAACAATTATGTTTTCTACCTTGAACACCTTGGGGTAAATCCCATTGGGTTGAGCTATGAATAATTCTACCCTGGAATTCCTTAGGGTAATTCCCCCATTGGGTTTGGTAGTGTTTCTTAATCTATTATGACCACCTAGGATTATCTTAGGGGTTGGTGTATGTACTTGATGATATTTTATTACTGATAGATACATCAAACATAGGTTAAATTAGGCATGGTTGACCCTAAGTTCCACCTTGGAACTTAAGGTTTTATGATTGTTATTTATTTATTTATTTGTTACTTTATAATTTTATTATAAAACTTAACATAAACTGATTAATAAAACTAGATATGATTTAAACACCATTTTTTGTGGACTACTAAGTTTCAATGACACCCTTCTTTAGCCTCTATTTGGTACAGAAGAAACTATTATCATTGTAGGCCAGGATAAGGGATAACACCCTATGAATGATGCATGATTTGGACCATTAGGTTGAAGTATGGGAGATATAGGCTGTGATAAGACTTATAATCATTTTGAGGTGTCTTCCTTTTTATAATTTCAATTTAATCTTGGATTATTTTATTTACGAGTTACTAGGGTATGGATTATTAGAATTGTAGATAATAAATATTAATATATCATGGGTTATGTTTGATTAGTTATTGGCACTTGAATTTATTTATCTTTATTTATTTATTATTATGTATGGATGTACTTTATTTCATTTATTTTTTTATATTTTATACTCTGATATATGGGTATATTCTCCTCACATACCACCATTGACCCGCACTGCTAGTCGATAGACTATTGAATATTGGTAGGTGCACCTGAGGTTACGTTGTGCTATATTTTGTGACATCAATTAATGGTGTCCACTCAGTGGATGTTATAAAGAGGTATTATAGTCTTTTTCTTTTTTATTATTATTTTGGAAAGGTATATAGGATATATGGGATTTTTAAGAATTAGTACGAATCTCATGATTGGGTGTTGTATAACTGTGTATAAGGGAAAATATATGTAACCAGGGAAGAGATTGATTTTCTTTATTTTCACTTTTATAGTCAAAATATTTTCAATTTTAATGATTCACATGATTATGAGGTTATTTATGTATGGTATTTTCCCTCTTTCAATGCGTGTGTTCATGCATCACACTAGGAATATAGGATTCACATGTCATCTTCTTCATTTCACGTGGTTTGGTATGAGACTCTGCTATAGAATCAATTATTTTATGTTCCCACAACCATTTATATAGGGATCCCACATATAAATGTATGGTGGAATATTACTTAATTGATACCCTAAATAGAAAAGAACATGTGAAATGATTACGTTCTTGATTTATTTTGAGCTATTATCTAAATAAATAGTTAATGATAACTTATATATCATTTTCCTCTATAAATTACAATTGAAATTTTAACTAAGCCTCAATAATTAAAAGTAATAGTTAAATAAATGGTTAAAAGTATATTTTGTGATAGTTTATCTTGATTAGTATGTGGTATAAGGTAAATAAAATTACAATTAAAACTTATAACATGTTTTCATCTATAACATATAATTGATATTCCATTTAACTGAATCTTGGTTGAAAAATAATTTAGTTAAAAATAAATTAGAAACAAATATATGGTTACTTAGGTCTTTTTTGTATGATGTAGACCTTATTTATATGTTTTTTATATTATGTATGGGTAGATCAGACTAGTGAGAGTGCCCATGTTTTGAGATTTTTTTTGGTATGAGATGTATAAGGTACAAGGGTGGTATAACTGTTATCAATTTCCCTAAATTGTGATATCAAGAACTATTATAGTAAAGTGTTATAAGGTGTTCATTTATAATTGTAGAAGCATGGATCCATGACAACCTCCAATTGAGCACCGAGAGGCAGTGATGAGAATTCCACTAAGGTTATTGGTCCCACACCTCCTATGGTACCAAAGAAGGTGATGGAAGACCATATCCTCTTGAGATTATTATGGTTAGTGCATGCTATAAATTGAGTGGCTACCTAACCCACAACTATTATGTATGAGATAAATAAATAGTATTAACTCCCACATCCATTGATACTTTTGAAGGAGGGTGGTCCCCAGATATAGTATAACTAGATTAATTCTATCCGGACTATTTTCTGTTTTCTTGAGACCCCTCATGATAGGATTGTGAAATTGGATTTTTATATGATTTGGGGGTCAATGAAATAGTGGTGGGATGTACTAGTATAGAAAAATAATCACAAGGGGTTATCTTAGAAGAAATTTTAGACCCATTTCTTAGTCCAATTATACTTAGAGACACTATTAGCTGACAAGTCCATGACATTTATGCATCTTATATAGGGAAATATGTATGTAAAAGACTATGCTAATCATTTTACTAATATAAAATTATTTTACCCTATGATTTTAGGAGATTAGGTATCCCAATCAAGGATATTTGGGGATTGGTCGTGGTATGATATGTGATCCTAGGTGAACAATTATTTTCTGGGCATCCTTTTTTGAGGTTGTGAACTAGAACCTTATTAATGAGAGGAATTTGGGTGAGGGAAGAAGTTATGGATTGACAACTGCTACAAAGAGTAACAACAGTTGGACTTCAGGTATTATGAAGAATTTGTGGGAAAATTCACCCCAAAACAAAGGTTGATATAGTACTGAGGGTGGAGGACCATCCCTTCTTATTTCCAGGGGTAGTGAGGTGAAGTGTCACCAGTGTGGTTAGTTTGACCATTTTCAGTATCACTGGGATTGATTTCCTATTGAGTACCAGTCATATGGAAGGATGTGTCACTTAGATAGGTTACGTGGGAGTGTAAAAAATATGCCTAATGACCATTTATTTGGATAAGTTTAGGGTTCTTGAGTAGGATCAGCTACACTATGAAAGGAGGGAAACTAGAGTTATAATTACCATTTGGGACAAGGTGATCATTTCTATTCTCTGGATTAGGATTAGTAGTGCTAGTAGGGTGGTGTATCTTGGGGATATCGGGAAGTGTCTTTGGTACATGATTCAGGCCGATTTCATTCTATAAATCCTGCCTCTATAATCCAGGATGCACAGGATTCAAGATTCATAGGTTTGATATTTATAGATTTTACATTGGAATGAACTCTTTTTGATATATGTGGTTTCACATTCCTTTATTTTTTCATAGTTTTTTCAATTAAATTGGGATATATATAGAGTATCTGCATGGGGTGATGTTAATTCACACACTATTGGGAGTGAGATATGGCCTGGTGCAATCATAGGGTATTCACCAACATAGTGAATATGGCCTAGAGGTTAGAGGTTATAGGATCATATGGGATCTTTTTTGTGTTGGACAAGACTATCTTCGATATGATTCTTAGTATGGAATGGTTAGTAAGGTATTTATCCCGCACTGACTATTATCATCAATGGGATTATTTTATACCTTCAAAGGGTGATAGTTCTATCTATACTAGAGTATGGGATATTTATGTAGGCCGTATGGGTCCTGAACATTGATAATTGGGAATAATTATAGTATAAGTGTCTAGTTTACTATTATACGATGGGGGTGTTTAGTAGTATTATTTTTTAAACATTTTCAATTAGTTTCAAATAATATTCCCTAATGATTTCTTGGGAAATCTACCGAAGAAGGAGTTGGAGTTTACTATTGTTATCATGATCGGTATAGAGCTTGTTTCTATTCATCCTTATAGGATGGTTCTTATAGAACTTTGAGATCTTATGGCATAGATAGAGGATTTGGATTCCAAGGGATTCAGTCATCTAAGTACATCTCATAAGGTTCTTTTATCCTTTTTTCTAAGAAAGAAAATTATTCCTTGATATTTTTCATTGATTATCATAATTTAAAATGATTGATGATTAAGAATTGATATCCACATCCTTGAATTGAAGAATTATTTTACTATTTTAGAGGTTCTTAAGTGTTCTCAAATATTTATCTAAGGTTAGGATATCACTATCTAAGGGTGAGACCATCATATATAACTCATAATTTTTTTCATAAGTAGGTATGACCAATACAAGAATTAGGTTATGTCATTTGGGTTGATGAATATGATATTGGTATTCATGGATTTTATTAATCAGGTTTCCGCCTATATTTGGACACATTCATGGTTGTCTTAATAGATGAAATTATTGTGTACTCCATGTCAAAGGAGGGACACATTAAGCAATTATATATTGTATTGATTACACTAAGGTAGGATCATATTTATTCCGAGCTATACAAGCGTCACTTTAGGATTGATGAGGTACACTTTTTGGTCCATGTTATTTATAAGACTAGTTTATCTATCTACTGAAAGAAGGTTAAAGATATTATTACTTGAGAATAAACCAATAACATTTTTGACATATATAATTTTTTGGTTTTGGTTGGTTATTACTGAAGGTTTATCAAAGACTTCTCCCATTTGGTGGTGCCTATGATAGGATTAAGCAAAAAAGAAGTGAGGTTTGTCTGGTCCGATGATTATGAGAGTGAATTTAATGAGTTAAAGGGAAGGCTTAATATGAATCCTATCCCATAACCACCCATTCCATGAAAACAGTACACCTTGTATTATGATGCCTCCAGGATCTGGATGGGAGCAGTTTTTTATGATGTGAGGTCAGGTGGCTGCATATGGGTCTAGATGGTTGCGGTTTCACAACCAGAACTACCCTACACACAACCTAGAGCTAGTACTAGTCATTCACTCCCAGAGATATTGGAGACATTACATTCTGAGGGGGGGGGGTATTTTGGTGAACACTAACCACAAAAGTCTGAAGTTCATTTTCTCCTAGAGAGAATTGAACCTTCAACAAAAAATATGGGTATCTGTGGTTATTTTATATTTAATTAGATTAAACTATTTGAAAGGGGAACCTAATACCTATTACCCTAAAATGGAAGACACATACTCATGTAGTCCAGAAGTCTAGTATCAAGTGATAATTTTTGGTTATCTATATTGAGATGCACCTAGACATTCAGAAGTACTAGGGACAAAAGAACCTTACTTCCTTTCCCATTATTCCCTTACTTATCAGAAGGATTAAGAGGAGGCAATTATCATATACATACTTCTTAGCTATCAGGGATAGTCTATATGATGGGGATCCGCCACCATATTGGTTCATTGATGATAATGAGACTTTCCATGTTCACGGTCATATATTGGTCCCTACAGACATGTGGGATGAGATAATTTGAGAGTTCCATGTCTCATAGTCTATGGTATATCATAGTATAACCAAGACGTATCTGGATATAACATGAAAGTATTGGTGTCAAGGGATAAAGACAGACATGATAGGTTTTTTATGTTATGCTCCCATACCAGTAGGTGAATACTGAGTATTAGTGACCCATTAGTATACTACTATCATTTCCCAATCTAGAGTGGAAGTGGAACAATGTAACTATGGATTTCAGGATGGGGTTTCTAAGGATATCCCAGAGTAGATATGCATTATTGGTGATAGTGGATCGACCGACAAAGATAGGTCACTTTATACCAATACAAGAGACTTTTTCATGGGACGAGATGGGTAATCTATATATCTAGTGGATGTTGTTCTTGTATGGGATAACCATGAATATTTTATTTGATATATATTCTCTCTTAAAATCATGATTTTGAAAAAGGATAGAGAAAGGGCTTGGTATATTGGTACATATGAGAACTACCTATAATACTAATATTTGTATACAATCTAAGAAAAAAATACAAGTTTTAGAGGAAATTTTGAGGGTGTGTGTCCTGGAATTATATGTTTCTTGGGAGAACCACATATAATTTGTATATTTTTTGTAAAATAATAATTTTCAGGTGACTATATAGATTCCACCTTAAAAGGATTTGTATTATAGCCCATGTAAATCACCTCTATGTTGGTTGGAGGATGGTTAGGTAGTGATGATCTGGAAGAGTCTTGTACAAGATATTTTAGAGCATATTTAGTTGATTTAGAAGTGTATGATTTCTACTGAGAGTAGGGTGAGGTCTTATATAGACTGAAGACACCGACCTATCGATTTCGAAGAAAGTGACTGGGTATTATGATGTGTCTCACCAAGGTTAGGACACCATCATGTTTGGAGATAGGGGAAGCTATATCCCAGGTATGTGGGGATATTTGAGATAATAGAGTGGATTGGTCCAATAACATACCATTAATATATTCTATTGTGTTTTAGTACCATGAATAATGTATTTTACACTTCAAAGTTATGGTAATACTATCTTGATCCATCACACATGATCAACATTGAGGATGCCAATCTTGAGGTTGACACATCTTTTGAGGGTTGTCTAATGTGCATAGTTGATCAGAGTGGAATGGACCCCTATAACAAGATTGTTCCTTTGGTACATGGGTAGTGGAAACACATATGTACATAGAAGGAGACCTGGGAGAGAAATTATGACATGTGGGCCCAATACCAAGATTTGTTTTGCTGATGAGGCTTGGTGATGTTAGGGAGAACATCTTGAGGAAAAAATTATATATATTGGGGAGGTTGTAAAACTCCAACCTTATTGTGGAATAAATTATTTAAAATTTTATTAAAAACATGTGTATTTTACCTATTTATAAATCTTTATGGGGATTTAGGGAGGCTCCTAGATATTTTTGACGAAGGAGTCCCAAATGTATGAAAATTTTATGTAAACAACCAGGGGTACACATTTAGAACCTAATTAGTGATAAAAGTAAATCCTATCTATATTGGTAGGATATAAGGGAAAATAGTTCTTCAAACCATGTAAGAGAGGATTTGAAACTGTAAAAAACATGTAGAAAAGTTATAAAGATATTTTTCATGGTTAGTGCATGGTTTTTCTAACTATGTGGCCAACCATAATAGGTGTGGTGTTTTAGATAGTGAGAGATACACATTTGGTGCATAATTATGCCAACTATAAGGATAAACTATGAAAACCCTTAAAAAGTGTGAAATTACCACTTTTACCTTAATGAATTAAATATGTAAATCAATTATTTCCCCCCAATTTTAGAAAGAATATCCTCTTACATGTGAATCTCACTTCCTCTTCAATATCCTTGAGGTTTATCTTCTATTTATCCTCTGATTCAGGTTCCATTTTTTATGTTAGCACACTTGAAGTAAGGATAAAATTTCATTTCCATAATTTATTTGATTCTATTATTTTTTTCTTACATCATTCAATTTTTATCTAGTATACCCTGTTTCTAGGGTATTATTATCCTTTTACATTTTTCTACTATATTAGAAAGAATAAGATGTAAATGCTATATGAGTTATCATCTCTGAGTATAATGAAGGTGGTCTCAAGATTTTACTTAAAAACATCACTATTTTACAAGTGCACGTGGTGTACGGTTTCACCAACATACTATACACCCAACCTAAAATATAATTAAATATTTTTTATCCTTAAATAAAAATCCAGAACTACTTCATGGGCCATGAGTGGTCTTTTATATGTTGACTAGGAATTTTTACTCCCATCAAAGTGTGCATGACCTTGGGAATAAATTTCATAGTTCATGAGGATACACTAAGGGTGCATGGGACTTGAGATATAACCAATGGTGAGTGACCAGGGATGCATAAGAAGTACTATAGGGCTCATTGTACTTGAGTATCATGGGTGACCTAATGTTTTGAAATGAATTACATTAGTTATGAATGCTGATACACTTTAAATAGATAATTTCTACAAAAATTATTTCGGTTAAATAAATTTGAGTTCGAAGATGATGTTTTCTAATTGGAACTCATTATGGGAAATCCCCTTGGGTTCAACAGTGATATTTTATACTTATAATTACTTGGATAAATCCCCTTGGAATCAGAGATAATTTTTTCTATGTGAAATGCCATGGGGAAAACCCATTATGTTTGAAGATGAATCCTATTACCTTAGAATTCCTTAAGGGAATTCCCCCCTTAGGTTTATAAGTGTTTCCTGATCTATCGTAACCCCTGGTATTACATTAATGGTTTAAGCATGTTCCTAATGATATTATATAACTGATAAAGTCATTCTTATTAGGTCAAAATGGGTATGCTCAACCTCAGGTGTCACTATGTAACCCAAGGGATAATAGTTCTTATTTATTTATTTATTTAATATTATATAATTTTATTATGAACCTCAGTGTTCATGAATTACTAAAAATGTGTATACATTAAACATCTTTGGTGGTGTCCTTCTGAGTTTCACTCACACCCTGCACTGAATTTCATTTGGTACTTGATCATATTTCATGATTATAGGTCATGACAAGGGAAAGCGACTTGTGACTTCTACATGATTTAGACCAATATATAAGAGTATCTGAGATTAGGATAATTATAGTACTCGATACTATTTTGAGGAGTCTTGTTGATTTTTATTTTTTTACATTTTAGATTTTGTATTTATGGCCTATAGGGGTATAACTTCTTGGAATTATAGATAGTACATTTTGATATAACATTTATTTTTTCTGATTATTTATCAACATTTTATTGAATTTATCTTAACTAGATTATTATTCTAGATGTATATAAATGATTTACATCATTTTAAATTTTATTTATAAATTAATATGGGGGTATAGTCTCCCCTCTATACCACCATAGACCTGTAATGTTAGTCAGTAGCCTCTGGCATATAGAGAGGCATGCATAAGGTCAAGTGGAACCATCAACTAAGACACCAATTAATGGTATCCAGTCAGAAGAAGTTACATATAACTTCCTATATGATAAAATACTATTTATTAATCACTTATTTAATAACATTATTCATGTTACTTCAATTATTTTCATTTATTAATGTTCATTTATTATATATTTTTTATCCATTAATAATCTATAAGTGTCCTTTGATGATGTTTATCCTGCAGGTTCTCAAGTTTTATTCGTATCTAGCTCCCCATATTTCTTATTTTTAAAATATTCCATAAATAATATAAATTGTAATATTATATATATATATAACCCCATAAATATATAATTTCAATACATAGAACCCTCGGTTTGAGGTATGTAACCTTTGTTTATGACTTTTTATGTGGTTAAAGTAGTTGGGTATGTTTGGGAGGGATGTGTAAAGGTTTGGAAGCTTTTATGGGGGAGCACGGTTTGAGAATAGTTTGGGGAAACCATGTAGGATCTCCAGGTAAACGTGCAAGTAGAGGTAGTGGGATTCACACAGTTTTTGCACAGTTTGTCTAACAGTGTGAGGAAACTGTGCATGGTCCCTATTTGGTGAAGTAGCATGCACATGGATAGTGTGCATTTTTCCTAACCATACATTCTAATCATACACGACATTAAAAAGTGTTTTTTTAAAATGGGACCACTTAGGATTTTCCCTAAACTCCTCCTCTCTTCTCCCATATGAAACCTACTTGGTATTTCTTGTTATCAATGGTTGGAGGGACTCTCCCACTCATTTTGGAAGCGATTCGAAGGGTTTTCAAGTTGTGATAAAGGCGATTCTCTCTCAGTAATCTTTATCTCTTGGTTCCTTCTTAGTTTCTCTTAGATATGCATCTTCCTCTCTCTTAGTTTTCTATATCTACTTCCATTTCATGTAGATATAGGGTTTTTGTTGCCTAAAATGATGATATTGGGGTTTATTGATGATAGACAAATAGATCTAAGGCGGGTTTGGTGGAGATTTAACCCAGATTTTTTGTGCAGTTTTGAGTTGGTCAATTTCACCGAAACCCTAAGGTTAGTGGCTTCACTCTCATTTCTATTTTTATAGAACTAGAAGGATTTAATTTCAAATTATTTGTTTTTATTTAAATTGGTTGTGATTATGATGTCTGAATCTTGTTTGAAATCTATTTTGTGTTACTTTGTGGATTTTGGGGAAATAGGGTTTTGTTGTGAAAAATGTTTGTTTTATATTGTAAATAGTGATTTTAAAAATTGGTGGGTTGTTTTTTTTATGGAAAATAAGTTACAAAAAATGGTTTTCAATAAAATGGGGGTTTTATTTAAATGAGGATGGGAATGGATGTATCATAATGGTGTTTTCAAGGAATGTGATTTTATTTAATGGTTTGAATTAAAAGATCCTTTGGGTGGTAATTGTTGGCTTGGCATTATTTATAAAAAAATGTTTATTTATATGAGGTGGAAATCATGGGTTTTCATATTGTTATGGTGGAAAATGGTAAATTGAAATGTTGTTTTGATGTGGTAAATATCGATTTGCATGAGTTGGATGGATGGTGGTCATGAATGTAGCACCATCAAAGTGATGTTCGTGAATGTACCATCATAAAAAAGGGAGGGTGATGGTCATGAAGTCCCACGACCCTAAAGAGACAGGTTGGTCATGAATGTACCACCATTAAAGTATCACCATGATTGTGTGAATGGTATGAATGATATTTGTTGTGTGACATAATTCTGTGTATGGTTAAGATATGTCTGTGGTCCTGAAAAATTAATGGGTAATGGCATGTTTGTTTTCTTTCCTTGGTTTTTCATTTGATAGATCAAATTGATTTGTGTAAATTTGTGTTTTTCTTGTTGTTAATTGTTTAACTATTTCATTGAATTTATATAAATTGTTTTATATAGATTTTTCTAACATGTTCTATCCAAGTGGTGTGTATAGGGAAGTCATTTGAGGAAAACCTACAGAGTATTTTTAATCATTCCCTGCTTTGGAACATTGGTGCTTTTGAAGATGCTGTATTTTAGGACACAGGTAAAGGTAAATCATCTCTTTTATAGAGTGGTTCATTGTGATGCTTGGATGTTATTTTTTTATTGGAGCTTGGAGCCTAGTGTGGAGCTGTGAAGTTGTGTCATAGCTTCTTGGGTTTTTTCATTTAGAATTCCACTTGGTACTCTAATTTTGGATTATTTTGGTTTGTTGTATTGGATGTTGGCCATGGTTATGACATGGGTTGGTTATTGGGTTGTTTCTTGGTAAAGTGTTGAATTGGTTTACATGTTTTACATGCATCATGTAGTTGTTTTTTTATAGTTTTTTTGTTAATTGTTTTATTTGAAATGGAAAATCATCCTACACTATTCTTTAATACCTTGGCATTTATTTCCAGCCTTTGGCACCTTATGGATATAGCCCAAGGACTAGTATCATTTTACCACCCTCTCAAGCCAATGGGATGGGGAGGGCTATTATAAGTGGTATCATCTTGTTCGGTCCTTGATGTACATGTAATGTAGGTCTTGTTTAGTCTTGACATCAACTGTCGGTCTTGGTGTTGACATTCGTTCTTTGATGATTCCTCGAGTTGGGATGGTATAAAGACATAAGATTTTCAGAACTTGAAATGTATAGCATAAAAGGAAGTAGATAAACCTTTTATACTAAACTTCAAGTTACCATGGAGTTGGGTACATGAGTGTTTTTGAGACACTTATAGGAGCATGATCTCATTTTTGTGGTTGTATCCAATGAGATGATCATGACATGCATGGTACAAATGAATTCCCATTAGGATGAATATCTCATTAGAATTAATGATTTATGTTTTTATATGAAGGTTTTGACTTGTGAAAATTCTATAAATTATTTTCAAATGTATAAATTTGAAAAGATAATGGTTGTTGTAATTTGAAAATGGGTTGATTTATAAAACATGGTGCATTTTTCAAACCTGGAATACACATGGTAAAATGGGAATTTGGAAATCACAGTAGTGATAGTTGTAATGTATTTGAATTTGAAATTGTAAGAATTTAGTTGTTGGAGAGTAAACCTTATGGTTGTTCTTGTGTTGATATAAATGGAATTACGTAGGCATCATAAAGACCAATTAGAGGAAGGTGCTAAAAATATGATTTTACTTGTGCCACAGGTGAACCAACAGTTGGCCCAAATCATCGTTCAAGATTTTCAAACTATTCAATTCGGGCTGCAACCAGATACTCCTATTATGATATCTATCATGGTTAGAAATCCAAGTTATAGAAGTGTGTTTGTATTCATGGGAGGCGGAGTGAACCCCAACACTAAGAGAAAGAGAAAGAGGGAGAGCTTTTCTCAATTATGTGGAGCACATCAAAATCAGAACACTATATTTTTTAAAACTTCCCCTTAAACCCAAAAGTAACAAGGTGTGTTTTCAGTGTGGTTCTATAGGCTACATGATGTAGGATTATATGACACAACCTCGGGCATGTCATAATTGTAAGAAGATGGGGCATCTTTAGCAATATTGTTGTAATGCTCCATGTTTGGGTGTTTGTAACACTCCTTAGTGGTTTCAGGCGTCCTATGCCTCAATGGTATGGAGGAAAACATACCCTTCATCAGTAAAGCCGAGTTATTCATGGTGATTCTATGTAAACCATGACTCCTCAGCAAGTAAATTTTCAATTGGGTAATAAAGAGAAGAGTGTGGAAAGTAAACAACTATTTGGGGTCAAGTAGGTTATGGTGGATGATTAATTGGGACAATCGATGACATGTGGTTTGATTCTTTTGAATTCTACCTTTATTAAAGTGTTGTTTGATATGGGTGATTCCAATTACTTTATTTCTTCTCATGTGGTTGATTTGTTGAAGAGTGTGTCGATCCTTCTTTTATGGGTTAAAGAGTGTGTCAAGCCTTCTTATGTAGATCATGCT
Organism: Viscum album; assembly: GCA_963277665.1. NCBI lineage: Eukaryota > Viridiplantae > Streptophyta > Magnoliopsida > Santalales > Viscaceae > Viscum > Viscum album. The sequence goes on along the minus strand of OY728158.1, from coordinate 1,698,902,866 downwards.
GTATAGTTGGGGATTAGGTTGTGTTTATGTGGGATTTCTTAGTGCTTAATATGGATTTTTATGATATAATCTTGGGAAAGTATTGGTTGATGATTTTTATGCCCACATAGACTGTTATGCATGAACGATGAGTTTTACAATGGGTGATGGTGTTTAACATCTCTTTAGAGGAGAGAAGGATGTAAAGGTGGGTGAAACAGGATTTTTAGAACCAATAGTTGGAATGATATCATATCAGTTGGAAGATTTTTCTTTGTAATCAATGGGAGAGGGTGAGAAAAGAAATTTTCTAGTGCCAGTCGATTAGTTTTTGGATGTCTTTCCCAAATAATTCTCAAGGTTTCCACCCGTGAGGGAAGTGGAGTTTACGATTGATCTCCTCATGGGGACCAGTCCAATCTCACTTCTATATTATCAGATGAAACCAGAAAAATTAAGGTAATTGAAAGTGTAGTTATTGAATTTAGAGAATAAAGGGTTCATTCATCCTGGCATGTCTCTATGGGTAGTGTTGGTTTTGTTTGTTAGAAAGGCAGATGTAATTTTATAACTATGTGTCAATTATCATAAGCTTAATTAGGTCATGATAAATAACTGATACCCACTCCCATGCATTGATGATTTTTTTGATCAGTTGAGGGGAGATAAGTGGTTATACAATATTGAATTGTGGTCAGGATATCATCAATTGCTGGTGTATAAGGATCATATTCTAAAAACAAACTTTAGAAGTATATATGGCCATTATGACTATGTGGTTATGCACTTTGGTCTGAAAATTGCACCAATTGTTTTTATGGAATTAATGAATCAAATATTTCATAAATATATGTATTATTTATAGAGGTTTTTTTGATGATATATTGGTGTATTCTAGGATAAGTGTAGAGCACAAGCAATACTTGGTGATAGTGTTGGGGATCTTGAGAGATCATTAGTGATATTACAAACTATTGAAGTGTGTTTTTTGGACACAGGAGGTTCATTTACTTAGCCATGTTATTTTTGAGAAAGGCGTTTCAGTTGATCTATAAATGATAGAGGTTTTCATCTGATGGGAACTGCCAAATAATGTTTTGAAATACAAAGATTCCTCGGTCTAACTAGCTATCATCGACATTTTGTTCATTATTTATCATGATTAGCCTCACTAATGAGAGCTTTAACAAGTAATAATGTTACATTTCAATGGGAGGATCAGTGTCATAGATCTATTTAAGAGCTTAAGGGTCACCTTACATCCACACCAATCTTGGTTTTTCTTGAACTAGGGAAAGGGTATGTGGTGTATTGTGACACATCGAGATTATGGTTGGGGTGTCTGCTCATGCAAGAGGATCTTGTGGTTGAATATGAATCATAGTAGTTGATATTTAATGAGGAGAATTACCCAACACATGATTTGGATTTGGCGAAATTGGTTCATGATTTTAAGATGTGGTAACATTATCTCTTCAGTAAAAAATTCATGGTCTTTACCAATCATAAGAGCTTGAATCATATTTTCTCACAAATATATTTGAACTTGAGGAAAAGTATATGGATGAAGTATCTATAGATATTCAATTTTGACTTGATTTATACATAGAGTAAGGGAAATTTGGTGACAAATTAATTAAGTAGTAAATAATATGCTCAGGTTATAAAATACGCATTATATCAGTGGCGGTTAATGTCGATTATAACCGACATGCAGTTGGAATGTGAGGACCTAGGTGATAGAGCTATTTTATTTATATATTTTTTATTCCTAGCTTGGTTGTAGTGGTCAAGTTATCAACAAAAGCAAGAGTAACTTATTTGTCTCAAGGGAATGTACCCCCTCTCAGGCAGTCTCTATTTGCAACCTTCTGAAGATTCACCAGGGAAACTGGCCAATGATGTACTTGGGTGATCCTTTGTCCCCAGGTCAGATCAGAATTCAATACTTTGATTATATTGTTTGTAGGATCTCATAAAGAGTTCACAACTGGAAAAATAGATTCTTGTCATTTGGGGGGAAGATTGCCTTGGTCAACAGTGTTCTTCTTAGTACTCCTATTCATGCACTTTCTGGTGTTAAATATCCTAAAGGATTTATTTCAAAGATTGAAAAGTTCCTTACTAACTTTATTTGGGATGATCGAGTAGAGGGAAAGTGTGTTTGGGTGTTTTGGGTGAGAATGGAAAGGACCATTCCGGAATGAGGGATCAATGTTCACAGCCTTGCTGATACACTCATATGCTTACATGCCAAACTGGCCTGGGAGCTTCATGAATGCAGAACTTTGTGGGGAAAGACCATGGGAAGCTCCTGGATGGATGGTGTGTTGATGGAGGGAAGACCAGTGTCTCCTTTTTTTCCATGATTCTTCCCCTTTATTCTTCCACCCATCCCCATGTTCGGTGGGTCATCGGGGAAGGGAAAATCTCCTTCTGGCATGACAACTAGGCAGGTGATATCCTTGGATTTCTAGGATTCCCTGCATAGAATATATCTTACGAGGAGGGTAGAAGATTTCCGACCTTTATGGAGGCTCTTCTGAACAAAGAACAACTAGATACACTACACCTCAGTGATATCACGGAGGAACCTAATAAATGTATTTTTCCCCATCAAGCTCAGGCAGTTTCTCCCCTAAGGACTTTCTCCGCGCCATGATGCCTCAATTGCAAGAGAATTAGTTGAATTAACTCATTTGTTCTAAGGGGATTCCATCGAAGTATAACTTCCTCACCTGGAGGATTAGACACACTGTAGTTTCTACGGATGAGAATTTAAAGAAATGTGGAATTGCACTGGCTTCATGTTGCATGTGTTGTGTCGAGCACATGGAGTAAAGCATCGAACATTTGTTCCTCGAGGGAGAGTGGGATCATGAGGTCTAGTTGGCCTTTGGTGGATTTACCACTACTCTCCATCCTTTTGTTGATCCTTCCTTATTCGTTCGTTGGTTTCATGGATCAGGGAATAGGGGAGTGTAAAGAACATCAAGGTCGATTATGTTTCATGTCGGGGCGTGGTGTATCTGGAAAGCTAGGAACAAAGCTCAATTCAAGGGAATCAGTTCATCCAGGAAAATCATTGTTGCGCCTACTCATGGCCTACTGCTCAACCTGAACAAGTGTCTAGATAATAGGAGTGAGGCACCCTCTATCCAGGTTCTACGTCTGACTGTTCAGACCAGCCCTACTAATAGTATCCCTCACGACCATTGGGTCTACTGGAAACCTCCTCCCTCAGGTTTGAAACTGAACATGAACAATTCTTGTAATGCAGGAATTATGAGGGGAGGAGGAGTGGTTCGCGACCTCCGGGACTCCTTTGTGTTCGCTTTCACTTTCTACTTGGGCAGAGGTTCTTGTTTATATACAGAAGCTCTCGCTTTTCTTTCAGGCCTTTCCCTTTGTAGGCATAGGGGCATTTGCATCACAGAAGCAGAAACAGACTCTCTTGTCCTTCTCAAATCACTTCTTGACACTGGTAATTGCCCTTGGTCAATTTCATACTCCATCAAGAAGTGTAGAGCTATCATCCCTAACAACATTCGATTGAGACACACTTGGTGCGAGGGTAACAAGGTGGTTGATCATCTGGAAAAGATTTCATCTCATGGATCAGATACGACATGTTTCTATAACCCAAACCATTTGACACCTGAGGGAGTTAATCTGGTTAGAGGGGATTCCCTTAGCCTTCATTATTTCAGGCCCCCCTAGATCTTTGCTTTCATTGTGGTCCCTTTTCCCTCCTTTTTAAATAAATAAAGATGATGATGATAGTGGATTGACTCATAAAGTCGGCTCATTTGATACTTATTCATGAATCTCATACAGTGGAGGATATGTCCAAAATATATATTCATGAATTAGTAAAGACGTATGGTGTGACCGTTTTGATTGTATCAAATAAAGATTCAAGGCTCACATCTCATTTCTGTAAATCCTTGAAATAATCACTTGGGACTTAGTTGAAGATGATCACGACGTAGCATTCTCAGGTATATGGGAAGTCTGAGAGGATGATACAAACTTTGGAAGATATGTTATAGTCTTGTATGATGAATTTTGGTGGTTCATGGGAGGATCACTTTCTATTACTGGAGTTCTCCTACAGTAACAATTATCAATCCTCGATACATATGGCTATATTTGAAGCATTGTATGGGTGTCTATTTCATTATCCACTTTGTTGGGTGGAAATGGGTGAGACCTCGATGGTCGGACCAATCCTTGTCCAATAAACTAAATAGAACATCAAGTTGATTAGGAAGAGAATTCAAATGGATCAGATTCATCAAAAATCATATACAAACCATCTTCGACGACCATTTTTGTTCGATGTGGGTGATCATGTGTTCTTGATAATCTCTCATAGGCTTGGAAATCGTCAGTTTGGGAAGTAGGGTAAGTTATCTCCAGTTATATTAGGCCTTTGGAGACACCTGAGAGGGTTGGAGAGGTTGAATATAGGTTGGATTTTCCACCACAGTTCAGTACAGTGCACAATGTATTCCATGTTTCTTAGTTCAATAAGTATCAGTCAGATCCTAACTATGTGATTTGATGAGATCATGTTGAGATAGATCCAAATTCTTCCTTGGTGAACACACCAGTGTGGATTGTGGATAGGCAAGATAATGTATTTTGTGGTATAAGATTCTATTTAGTTTGAGTTTTGTGGCATCATAGTCAGAATTAGGAGGAAACATGGGAGTGGGAGAAATAGATGACCGAGAAATGGACCGAGCTCTTTCAATAAAATGATGGATCTATAATTTCCAAGGATAGAATGTTTAATGGTGGGGAGAATTTATCACCCCCATTTTGAGGTATGTAACCCTTTTTATGCCTTTTTATGTGGTTAAAGTACTTCAGTAAAGTTTGGGAGAGTTTGGGAGGGATGTGGAAAGGTTTTGAGGATTTTTTAGGGAGCACGGTTTGAGCATGGCTTAGGGAAACTATGCAGGACCTCTAAGTAATTGTGCAAGTTGAGGTAGTCGGCTTCACATGGTTTGCACATGGTTTTTATAACCATGCGAGAAAAGAGTGTGGGGTCCCTATTAGGGAAGTAGCATGTGCATGATTAGTGCATGCTTTTCTTAACCGTGTGAGCTAACTGTGTGTGGAATTAAAAACTATTTTTTAAATGGGACCACATGGGATTTTCCCTAAACACTTCTTATCTTCTCCCGTATGAACCCTAATCATTATTTCTTATTATCAAGGGTTGAAGGGGATCTCCCACTCATTATTAATTTAATTCGAATGGGTTTCAAGATGTGGTGAGGGTGATTCTCTTCCGGTAAGACTTTTCTCTTGGTTCCTTCTTAGTTTCTCTTAGATCTACATATCCCTATCTCTTGTTTTTCTAGATATAATTTCATTGAATATAGATCTAGGGGTTTTCCCTAAAATTATGAGATTCAGGCTTATTGATGATAGTAAAAATGGATCTAAGGCAGTTTTGGTGGAGAGTTCACTTGGGTTTGTGGTGTGGTTTTTAGTTGTTCAATTTCATTGAAACCCTTAGGTAGGTGGCTTCGTTCTCATTTACTTTTGGATAGAACTATAAGGATTTAATTTAAAATTAATTATTTTTTTTGAAATTGGTTTTGATTTTGATGTGATAATCTTGTTTTCAACCCATTTTGTGTTACTTTGTGGATTTGGGGGAAATGGGGTTTTTTGTGCAATAAAATTGTATTAGATTGTAAATTTTGATTTAAATATTGGTGGGTTGATTTGTTTTATGGAAAATGAGTTTCTAGAAATGGTTTTTAATAAAATGGGGGGTTTTTATTGAAATGAGGTTGGGAATAGATGTGGAACAATGGTGTTTTTAGGAAATGTGATTTTATTTAATGGTTTGTCTTGAAAGATCCTTTGGTTGGTAATTGTTTTCTTGACATTATTGATAAAAAAACTGTTGGTTCATAAGATGTGGAAATTATGGGTTGGCATGTTGTTATGGTGGAAAATTGTAAATAGAAATGTTGTTGTGATGTGGTAAATATCGATTTCTATGAGTTAGATGGATGGCGGGCATGAATGTAGAACCATCAAGGTGATGGTCATGAATATACCATCATAAAAAAGGGAGGGTGATGGGTGTGAAGTCCCATAACCTGAAAGAGATGGGTTGGTTGTGAATGTGCCACTGTTAAAGTAGCACCATGATTGCGTGAATGGTATGAATGATATTTTTTGTGTGACATAATTGTGTGTATAGTTGAGATATTTATGTGGTCATGAAAAATGAATGGTTAATGGCATCTTCATTTTCTTTCCTTGGTTTTTCATTAGATTTGTGAAATTTCATTGGGTAAAGATGAGTTTGACTTGTTATTAATTGTTAAACTATTTCATTGAATTTATATAAATTGTTTTATATATATTGTTCTAATGTGTTCTATCCTAGTGGTGTATGTAGGGAAGTCTTTTGGGGAAAACCTATTGCGTATTTTTAATCACCCCCTACTTTGGCACTTTGGTGCTTTTACAGATGTTGTATTATGGGAAACAGGTAAAGGTAAAACATCTTTTTTCCCGAGTGGTTTATCATGATGCTTGGATTATATTATGGTGATAGAAGATTAGAGTCTGGTGTGGAGATGTGGAGTTGTGTCCTAGATTCTTGGGTTTTGTCATTTATTCTTCCTCTTGGTACTCTTATTTTGGATTATTATGGTTTTTTGTATTGGATGTTGGCCATGGTTATGGCAGGGGTTGGTTTTTTTGTTGTTTCTTGATAATGTGTTGAGTTGGTTTACATTGTTGAAATACATCATATAGTTTTGGTTGATTATGGTATGTTTGGTTAGTTGTTTTTATTTCAAATGGAAAATCATCCCTCACCATTCTTGAAGCCCTTGGAATTTATTTCCAACATTTGGAACCTTGGGAATGTCACCTATTTCCTAGTATCATTTCACCACCCTCTCAGGCCAATGGGATGGGGCAGGATGTTAAATAATGGATATTCCATCATAGAATTAAATTTGGATCATTAAAGAGGTATTTCTAAATATGATCATTTTAGGAGGGTTTACTATCTATGAAGGGTTGTTTTGATGTTAATTTTATCAGTAGAAATAATATAAACATGACATAAATTCATCATTAATTTTTAATTTAAACAAAAATAACTTAATTATATCCATCTATAGAGGCTTTGATGAAAATTGAATAAATTATTTAATGTAAATGGTTCACTTGAATATAAGATAGACAATGTTAAAAGTGGTATAAAATAAAATGAAATTAATATTTTGAATTCATATTAATTTTTAAAAAGTATAAAAACATTATTTTATGTACATAAAATGATTTATTATGATTTTTAAGGTAGCAAAAGTAAAGAAAATGAATGGTTTTAGATAAGACCATGTTATATCCTCTTTGGGATGAATCTATTACTATGTTACTATTGTTTTAAGGTTTAAGTTTTCATGAGAGAAAAAACTATCAAGAATGAACAAGAGGCTTAAGAAAAGTTATTTGGGTGATTTTTATAGAAAATAAGTATTTCTGTAGGTGATAAAAATTGGGCAGCAGAGTAGGTAATTTATAGTCAAAGCAGGTGGGTGTTTTTGAATAAAAACTTAAATAAAAATGGAAATAAATATTATTCTTACTAAACTCTATAAATAGTGTTGATTTATCTAAATAAGAATAATATACGATCAATGTGAGGTTGACCGAACACTTTCTTACACGGTAGATGCTGTTATTTTTCATGTAGTACTTTATTATATAAAACAATATATTTTACCATATTTCATATATTTCATTATTCACATATGTATTTCAATATTTATGAAAATTATCAAAACTTCACCAATAAAATTTCAACATCCTAACTAAAATTTTTAATTCCATTTTTGAAAATGAAATTTCAAATATTAGAGATTTGATTATTAAATAAAAATTTCTTAGTGACTTAATTTTTTTTTGTTTTCAATGAATGACATACTTATTTTTGGGATGATTAAAAATAGTATTCCTTTATTATTTTTAGAATATATATTACACTTTGTATATAAAAAATATATTATTTCTTATTTTTATGAAATATTTATAATGGTTATATGCTGGTTTTTACCAACGGTTACATAATAGTTTAGTAACAGTCTAATAATTTCCTTCCAAAAAGTTAGATAATTTTTATCCCAATGATTATATTTACTCCTCTATTTAATATAAATTTATCTTATTTGTAACACTTAATGTCACTGTATAATTTAAATCGGTTAATTATTTTGATTAATTTTTGGAATTTGTTAATTTTTATAAGTTTCAGGATGAAATATCATATTCTTGGTAAGAGTTAGGTATAATAGAATCTATCATGATGAAAAAGAAATAATCAATATGACAAGTTAAATAATTGAAAACACATTCCATTAATCAATAACTTGAGAATGAAATACATCCATGGATAACATAAATGCAGTAACCTCACAGATAATGATAAAAAAATTCTCAATGAAGGATTTACTTAATATTATACATCATGATTTTAGATATCATGATATATATATCATCAAATAATTTTCCAATACATTTTAACTGATGGGTAGATATACATCATAATTCCATTTAATGCTATATTACTAATTTATCTCAAGAGACTTATCGATGTATCGATGGGATAAATAATTTTGGTCCCACCTGTAAATGGATTTCCAATGTATTCCTTATATATCTAATGATCTATTTAATTCACGAACAATATTCCTTGTCATAAAATATATGTATTGAGTATGGAATATGGAATATAATTATTTCTATAGTCAATCAAATAAATTTAAAAGTAAAAAACCATATACAGAAATGATATAAGGTTTAGGTAATAATCATATCTAATTCATTTTCTTCCCAAATGGAAGAGGCTAACCCCTCCTTTATACTATTATAATGTCTACTTTACTCATATGGAATGCCTGTAGCCTATGAGCATGGGATAAAACTGTCTTCATTTCCCATGAACCACAAAATAATAACTCATCTATTTTAGCTATCTCTGATTCGAAATGACATCCGTCTAAAATAGATATCTTTGCTTGCAGACTCAGAGTTGACAATTTTTGAAGGCTGATCCTCTGAACCTTCATATCTAGATTTTTTGGAAATTTATTGTTTTAGTGGTTCCTATGGGGGACTCTGACTAGTTTATAATGACTAAAGTTACCTTGGGGATTCACCATTCTATGCTTACAATTATTTATGCTAATAATGATTCTCAAGCTAGGGAGGTGTTATAGGAAAATTTATATTCCTTCTATCCAAGTGATCTAACTTGGCTCATCGGAGGGGATGTCAATTTCATGTTGGAAAAGGAGGAGAAGAAGGGGTGGGGGGGGGGGGGGTCAAATAAGGCTTTTTAGGACTTCTAAATACTTTTATCTTGCAAGGTACTTCTAGACCTCAGGTATACTGTTGATCGATTTACTTAGCGTAACAGTAATAAGGGATAGTATTTCACCTGGTGTAGACTCAACTGGTGCCTTGTTAACATCCATGATATCTCAACCTTCCCAGATACCAAAGTTACTCATCTTTTTTGTTCTCTACATACCACTCACTGCTTCAAGGGAATATTTTTTCCAAAATAGAAAAAGGTGGTCATTTATTCTTTCATCAGGGATGGTCTTCTCTTCTTAAGTATCACCAGGCGGTGGAAGATTCATGGGGAAAATCAATCCATGAAATCTTATGGAAATGTATCCACATCAGGCTATGATGCCTTAAAGGTGAGATTCAGGCTTGGTTTTAAAGTCTACCTTCTAGATATTATGACTTGGGTATTCTTAATGTGTAAGGTGAGAATATAGAGAAAATACTTGAAGATGACTGGGATGAGAAATTGTTCCAAAATATTTCTCTAAATAATAATTATTTGGCATTGAAGCTACTTTATTAGAAGAAAATGCTTTACGAGCATTCCAGAATTAAATGGCTTTATGAAGGAGATAGGAATAATTCCTACTTCCAAGCTTTCATCACAAAGAGGTAGAGGATTGTAATACTAAATATTTATATGTAATATGACTCTTTCTTAAATGACCAGGACATTGTGGCATGTTTGGAGGAATTTCACTTCAAAAATATTCTTGCAGGTACAAAATCTTACTTGCATGGTGGTTACCTGAGTGACCATGTAGATATTTTGGATTCCATTCATAGAGTTATGGATGAAATAATTAACACAATTTTGGAAGCTATTTTGGATAAATAAGAGAGTCATGATGTGCTGCTCACCCTCAAATTAACTAGTGCTCTTGGGTCTGATGGTCTGCCTGGTTTATTTTATGTAGTGTCTTGAAACCAGGTGAAAGATTATGTAGTGGATCCAATCCAAGATTTCATTAAGGGAAGTAACACACCCCATACTACTTATTCCACATATTTGATTCTTATTCCCAAATGCAATGACCCACCCTCTCAGAAGTAGTACAGACTGATCAGTCTTCATAAATTTTCATATAAAATTATGGTTACTATTATCAATCAAAGGATCTCTCCCCATCTTAAAAATTGGACTTCATAGAAACATCAATTATTTTTGAATGGTAGGTCCATTTAGGGGACTATATTCTTACCCTAAGAGACTATTAGTGACATCAATTAGAAAACCCATGGATCTAATGTATCAATGATGTTATACATGGAAAAATATTATGACAAGGTGGAGTGGTATTCATCCTTAAAGTGCTTGATTCCATGGGATTCTTGGATGTGTTTATTGATATTTTTTTCCACTACTTCAGTTATCCTTGGATTTACATTTTTTTTCATGGGGAAGACATGTAGTTTCTTCAAATCAGTAAGTGGCCAAAGACAAGGTTATCCAATCTCCTCTAGAATTTTTATCATGGTGAAAAATGTGTTGAGCTTCCTTCTTTACAGGAGTATTCTTGAGGGTAGTATTATTCCTTTATATTTTAGAGACAAATTCATTAGTTTATCTCACCTCATGTTCATTGATGACATAATCGATTTTATCAATGACAACAAATGATCTCTTAGGGGTATTAAAAATGTTATCAGTAGCTACTGTAAGTAGAGTGACCAGCTTGTGAACCAAGAAAAGATCGGTATTTATTATCTCAGATAAGTGATAAATGAGGAGATACAAGGACATAGAGTCTAACCTGAACATCAATAGAAGTGTTTTTCCTATTGATTAACTTGGGGATCTGATTTTTTTATAGAATTTGGGTTCATCACTTTGATAATCTGATCAAAAAAATAACCAGTAGTTTTTTAAATTGGAGGAACCATTTCTTTTATTTTTGTAGAAGAATAAACCTCATTAATAGTGTTTTATCCTCCATGATAATGTATATTATTTCTTCCACAATATACTATCTCTCCATTATCTATTTATTAGAAAAAATCATGACAACTTTTGTAAGTGACACTCATAAAGATAGACAACATCACTGGGATTCCTAGGATCGTATGTCCAAACCTATATGTTAGGGGAATAAAGATTAAAAATATCATGGAATTTATGAATGGAATGAATGGAATGATCTCTGAGGAAGTCATAGATGGCTGATCTTTAAGGGGGTGTTTTTCTATAGATAAATATAGAGATATTATTAGGTCTCTAATTGGAAGAATGTTGAGCATGTTGTGATTAATTCATCCATTTCTCATACTGATTGATTATCACATTATATATATTGTAGGTATGGGGAGATTAGATTCTAGAACACTAATAATCAGGAAAGAATCACTTTCCCCTAGGTGTCCCATCCCATATATATCCTTCAAAAAATAGAGAAATCAACCAACTTTTACTCAGGAAATTCTTGCTATTATTTAATGGATAAATTTAGATCTTATTGAGATTTTAGAGGCCCAGATAGGTATGTATTTACTAGGTCAACATCTAGAACTTTATCCAGTATGGAATTTTGTAGAGTGGTGGCATCACCAATAAATATTGATGTTTGGGTAGAGGTGCTATGTTGCAAAGATATTCTAGCCAAATATGTTTTCCTAGTGTGGTGTGTTAAGAATAATTCTATTTACATGGATGATAATATTAAGAAATTGGGTATCCAATTGGTCTTTCAGTTCTCGTGTTGTTCTGATCCTAAGGAGGAAACCACCCAACATTTGTTCTTCAAGGGACACTGGGTGCGGTATGTATTGTGCATGTTTTGGATTTTCACTAGTACTTACTCTATAGACCTTTTTTCCACATATTTTCTTAACCTTTGGTTCCAAGGGATGAAGATAAATCATAAAGAAAGAAAATCCAGAGAATTCATCCTGGCTGCCGGGTGTTGGTGTATCTAGAAATTAAGAAATAAAGCTTGGTTTGAGGGCCTTTCCAGCTCATGCATGGAAATCACTACATGAATTTGAACCTTATTGATTGACCCGGGACACATCTTCAAGCACAGGAAGCACTCTCCATCCCTACATATGATTTTGGGTTCCATTCTGTATTGATCTTTACTACCTAGACCCCCTACTGGTAGATGGTTTAGGTGGCATCCTCACATTTCTAGGTTCAAACTCAACAATTATGGGTTGTGTATCACTGGAATCCTGAGGGGGTCGGTTTAGTCTGAGATAATATAGGATACACTCTCTTTGAATTTTCTATCCACTTAGGGAATGTAAGTTCTCTTCAGAAAGAAGTGGATGCTTTACTTTCCAACCTTGATTTGTGTAAGTGGAGGGACATACCCCTTGAGGCACTGTAAATGGACACTTAAGTGATTTTTAAGTATCTTTAAGGACACTTATCTACCCCACGGTCAATAATATTCCAATTCTAAAAGAGCATAAATCTGATTCATGAAGGAATAGAGGTTACCCATACATGGAGAGAAGGAAATAGGGTGTCTTACTATCTCGCATCCAAAGTTTCTATAGATAATGGTCTATTATGTTTTTATAACATGGGTTCCTCTCTGTATGTTGGTGTGAGTATTTTTATAGTGGACACACTTGGTCTGCACTTCTATAGGCCCCTATAGTCCCATTTTTCTTTGTTTTCAAAACTTTTCAGGGGAACCCCTATCTTTAATATTTTTTTTGATTATGTGTAAACATGGTACCATTACTAACTACACAATGTGTATAGAGTTATAAGAGTATTTTTAACAAATAAGTTGATTATTTAAAGAGAAATCTAATAACATAAAATTAATAAACGACACAAGATGACCTTAAATTCATAAAAAATACAGTTTTGGAAATAAATTCATGTATTTTTTAGAATAAAAGAAAATCGAAGAGAAAAATACTTTCAAAAGAGTTTTCTTGTTAAATTTTTTGAAATATTGTAAGATAAACTAAAGATTTTAAAATTATTATGGAGGTAGGAAGGTTCATTAATGACATATAAGATAAAAAAACATCCTGTTAACTTTTTAAAAGGAAGTTGAAAATGAACCCTTTAAGAAAAAAATTATAAATATTCCTTTCATACCCTATAAAAAGTAAAGGATATCATAAAATACCCTTTATAAATATATTTTTTAAATAAAAATTATTTTTGTAAAATAATTTTGAAAATATGGATATGGGAAAAAATACCCAATCAAAAAGAGAAATAAGACAGATTTTATTTTAAGCATTATTATTGAAAGAGTAACTTTAATTGATTTATTAATTATAATTAATAAGTATATATTCATGTTAAATAACTAAATGGGTCAATATATACACCACATAAAATTAAATAGGTGTATATTACCAAATATGTCTCAGTGGAGTGAAAATTGAGATAAAATCCCTTACCACTTTTGTAACATTTGAATCATATGCTAGTAAATAAATAAATTCAAATGAAACTTTTAATTTCATGAAAATAAGTATAATAGTGATATATCATGTCAAAGGATCAGTATATACACCATATAAACATAAATAGGTGTATTACATCAAATACGTTTCAACAGAACAAAATTGAGATGAAGAACCCCTACCTTAGGTCTGACTTTTATTCATATGTGTTAGAAACTATTGTATAATAAATATAGGTTTACTATAAATTTATCCTATAAACATAATCATATATATCATACCATATATGATTTACTTATAACCTTTTATCACCCACTTATTAATAATTCATTATGAAAATCACTCTTTCAAGTGATAATTGTTTCATTTTCTTATATGTTTTGGTTCATTAGTTTTAGTCCTTGTACAATGATTATAATTCCATAAAATATAAAATAAATATTATATCTATTAATTAGTTCTATAGTTATAACCATCCAACTAAAATGGTAATGAAAAATAATTTACACCGCTACATTGAGACGATAATGTGTACGTATGCACGAGTGATGTTTTCATTTTTTAATAGGATGAAAAAGAGTTGGAATTTGGTTGTACCATAATCATAATAAATTATTTTATATTTATTATATTGGAGTTATTATTTTATTATGGATACAATATATGTTTATAAAAATAAATAAGAAATAAATCTTTAAGATTCAGAAAAGATGGTTACCACTTCTTCGGTTGGCTTATATTAGATCCTCTCTTAAGAGACATTCGTTTTGTATTTTGGGGAAACATTAACCTATAGAATTTGTATAATAATTTTTATAATAAAAATTTTCAGGGTTCGGTCAATCTAGGTTTATAAATGTGGTATTAAGGAAAGAGAGAAGGCGCATCCTTTTATAACTGAGGGGAGGGGCATTCTTGGAATTTCAATAAATATTAAATTTAAAAAAATTATTTTTCATTCAAAAATGGATTTAAATTGATATAATTAAAATATAAGATGAGTATAAGATTAAATAATTTAATAAAATTAATTTTTTATAAGTTTTTTACATTTCCACCCATGTCTTTAAGTTTTAACCCCCGTTAACCCTTTTAAAAATTATCACAATATTAAAGTTTTTAACCATTTAAGGGTCAAGAATGTTATCATAAAAGAACAATGAGACCATAAATGTGCAAGATATGATATTTTAGACCATAAATTATCTCAATTTTCCTATTTAAATATTTTTATAAATTTTAAATAGTTTAATAAAATATTATTTTCGTAACATATCATTAATCTCATTTTGACACTATTCATTTAATTTGACTTTAAATACATCAATTAAAAAATTTAATTAGAATATAATGATTTAACACATCACAAAAATGATATATTTATCTATAAAATTCATGTAACACAATATATATTTCAAATATATTACTTTTATTATTCTTAAAATCATTTATATTATTTTTCTATTAATTAAATAAATGTTGTATCAGTATTGTGTAAGTATTTACAAAAATTGTTCAATATCAAAAAAATTAAACTAAATTTATATGATAAATACAATTCATTAATATTTCAAATAACATTTTATAATTGAACATATGTTTCATTTATCCCTACCATAAAATATTATATATAGTAAAGAAGAGAAGTGCCATTTCTTTCTTTATCTCTCACTTGAATACTATAGTGGTAAAAATAATATCCAAATATAAATGATCATATTTTAGAATTTTGGATGATTATGGATTAAATTTAATCATCCAATGAAGTTATGGAAAGCATTAAGTTTATTTTTAATGCCATATCACATTATTTTGAACCTTAATTACCCAATTTACCCTTACTGTGCCGAAAATTATTTATTATGGTTACTATAAATAATGACCAAAAATAAAATAGAAATATTTACCAAATTTAGATATAATAATTATAAATATGGAGTCTATTTTTAAATTATACTTTTATAAGTGATAGAAATTTATTTAAGATTTAAAATATAAAACACAATGAAAAATAGTTTTAAAAAAATGCATTTTTAAGTATAAAAATGTTTTTATTATAAATTCACCAATAAAATTGATTAAAATGAACCTAATTGGATTAATAATAATGTAATATAATTAATTTTACATTTAAAACATTTTAAAACAAAATTTAACTTTTAAATTTCTTAAAAAAAAGAGTTTTCAATAAACAACATTGTTGTCACTATTTACTGAAAAATAAATCTTTTTAGAAAAATATAACGAATTAATACTAAGTTAATTTTGATATACTGATTTAAAAAATGAATTTAATTTTATAAAATATATTTATAAAAGGTACGTAATTTAATTATAATATTTTCTCAGGAAAAGAAATAAAATCCATTTTTGAAGAAAACATATTATTGAGGAATAAAATGACTTTAATAAAAAATGACTTTTTATTTCTTAAGAACTAATAACTAAATTTTTATTGAGTAAGTAATTTATATATAAATATATATATTTCATAATAAGGTTAATCCTATTTATACCCACCAATTCAATAACTTGTTTATAATAGTCATTTTTAAATAATAATATTTTGAGGTTTGTTTATGATTGGGTTGCATGAAATCGGTACCAATAATTATGTTCCGAGACACTGTAAAAGGTTTATAGCTATAGGTGGTTATGAAAGCACCTTGGGGATGTCGTAACATGGTTTGGGAATTCTATGGATGGATGAACTAGGTTGTTTTATGACATTATTCATTTATTGAAACCATAGTCCTCCTTCTCAATAAATTTTGTATTCTAATTCAAATATTCTTCCATATATAAATTATGCTTATTTGAGTTTGGATAATTTTAATAGATTGCGTTCCAATAGATTTATTTTTCATACTAACAATACTAATTAATATTTATTATTCACTTTTATTTTTAAAATTTACCATGAATGTATAACTTGAATTTGTAATGTTATTATCATAATGTTTTTATTTATACGTATTTTGGTTTTATGTCATTACATGAAATGTTATAATAAATATGAATTTTTCATTTAATAATAAATGAAGAAAAAATTGGGTTATTACATCATTCCTTTTAAAAATTTCACTCTTGACATTTTAATTTGAAATTATATATGGGAACATGTTAGGGTACTTTCCCCCCATCACATCCTTAGATTCCCATGTCACATATTTTCACTATTTATTTTAATACAACAACAAGACAAGGTGTATTGTCTTTTTTAGAACATTATCTTCATGATAAAATATCTTCATTGATTGATTCACAAAAGGGATATTATTCTCTAATTGCACCACTTTTAGATTTAGCACATGTGAATGATCTAGCATATAATTTATCACAAGTGATATCTAGAACATATTATATGTTTTAGAAAGATTTTGTGGAATTTCCAATCAATAATAAATGTTTCCTATGTTGTCAAATTTTTTTAAGGGGATGATATGCACATGGATCAAATTCCCATTATTATTGAACCTCAAACCATCTTTTAGCGTGACATTTTAAGGAATAACGTTTCCTAAAAATTGAACATTTGTCTCATTAGTTATTATGAACATGAATCATTGGTTAAAATTTCACTTATTTAATGCATTATTGAATGCATTCTACCTTCTTTATCATTACTTGTATTAGTTATACTCATAACAACTTTTATCCTCTAACTTCATCTCAGATTTTAATTTTCCCTCACATAGCAATATAAATATTCACATGGGTAATTTTTTATGGTTGAGTAAAATTTTGTATTATTTAAGGACTCAATCGATGGGAAATATTTATCCCAAATCCTCTAAATTCCACAAAGATGACTTTAATAATTTCTTGTAGAGTTTTTTTGGTTTTGAAGACTAAACATTTTTAAGGAAAATAAGTTGTACTAAAGTTCAATATGATTTTCAATTAATATTGAAGTCCATTCTAGAAATTTAAGGTAAACCATATATCTCGATTGATATAATTGAAAGTCGTTCCTTATACAACCTCCCCACTTCATTAATATATATCCTAACAAGTTTATTTAGTGAAAAATCATCGAAAATGATAATGAACTGAGATGAATTTCTAAGTTAATTAAATATAATCCAAATGAATTTTTTCCCTTTAGAGGTACTTGGAATACCCATGATAACAATCCAGGGTGATGTTCTCCCATTTCCATGTATGGATAATAGTTATATAAACCATTTGGAGATATGATATTTATTCTCAACATTCTGGATAACTAAGAACCTCGATGTATATTTTGAAATATATTTCGATATATTATACCAAAAAAATCATCCAAGATATATTTATATGTTTTGGTGTTTTTGGGGTGTATAAAGAAATATATGTTATATCTATCATCCTATAACCTAGCTTTATCTTTATTATTTATGGTATGCATAATCATGTTCCAAATATTACTACCATATATTTATTATTGTTAAACTATTGGATCTTCAATTTTCACATCGAAAACACCTTTTCAATAGATCTAAATCATCATTTTTCCCTAATCATCTGTAGTATTATGGTTTTATAATCATTTGGGAAATATGGAATGATTCTCCAACCTTTATGAGTTTCAGATCAATAACTTTCATATCCATGAAGTTTTTTTTCAAACCTCATCATGCATAATTTAAAAGGATCCTTTCTATTGAGATTATTATTTACATTTTTCACCTCACTAGGATGGTAATATACTAAGAATTTATAATCCTTGTAATTATCGTAACATCTCTACTGGGGAATATTTAAATCTTTCTATGTGAATATACACTTTACAATTGTTATTTCCATATTTCATTAGATCACTGAGAGGTGGAGTGATAAATCAATGATATATATATTTTTATGACTTATTACCATTTAACCCAAACTTTTAAACCTCTTAAGGTTCATAATATAATCAATTATTTCTTATACTCTCACCATCATGTGAAATAAAATAAAGAAAGAGACCAACACCCAATATTTACAAGGTTTGGCTAAAAGGCATACTTCTTTCCATGTTGGTTATCCCCCCAAAAAATATTCTATATTATATTCAACAATTTTCTAAAAAATAAAGTACACTATTATCTCCGCCACTTATAAATTCCAATGGAATATACATCAATTATTAATTGAAATATCTAGTAAATAAACACATTTAAATTACTCCTGATGCTCTTTGAACCACTGGATGTTTTTTTCCAACACAATAATATAGATCAGTTGGACTATACATATAATCCCTATAGATCTTTGGAATTAGTGTTAGATTTGAGAATTCCTCCAAATATTGAGAAATCAAGATCTTCCCCAGTCTTCAAGAATACTTAGGTGCACAAAAAATCTCCTTCTTCTTTAATAGATTCTAACTTCATGTCATTCTCTCTCCTCAATAATAATGTATCAAGATCTATGTATTCTCACATAGTGTATGAAATTTCTCAATTCTTCCCTCTTAATTTATCTTTTTCAAACTACATATAATTATAATCACATATAATGATTCAACATAAATATTTGGTTTCTATTCGAATTTGGAAAATCCCTTGATATTTAGTAGGTGTGATATTCTTTCTTTAAACCAATCTACAAATTGTTGATTTATTCCTTATTTAAACTCTTTTTAATTACCATTAAAATATTATTCTAAATCCCCTAAATTCTTGTGCAATTTATTTATTTTTTTCTCTATTAAATACTCTTCTATAAATTCATTCGATATGTTCACATGTGTGGACTCATGTATCTCTTCCACTTGGACCTTCTTGTTTGTGGGTATAGATATTATCACAAATTTTTCTTCATATTTTCATAAATATTTATTTAATAAGGTCTTAAGGTATGACATAGAATTTATTCATCTAGGAAAATAATTATGTTTTTGGAAAAAGGCTTATGTTTTCGGTAAGGCATACACATAAAGTCATACCATCAACACAACTCTCATATGATTACACTAAAGAATTTCATTCCCTATTTCTATTCACTAAAACTCAATCACAAAGCATCACCATTGGATTTATTCTCCGATTCAAAGAATCTTGGATCAAAATCATCTTGGGTGATTATGATACTTAAACCCATGAATAATACAACAACGATTTCATTTGATTCACTATAGTGGAAATATATATTTTGATGTATTTTTTTAATTTTTAAAATTGGTTTTTAACTAAAATTTATGCAGGAGATGTTATAAATAATGATTTTGATGTCAGTTTTTATAAAACAAAAATCAAAACAATTAAATAAATTATGAATTTAAGGGGGTTTTGGTCTTTGTTTAAAAAAAAATGATGTTTAAAATAGTCTTCCATGTCATTTTTAATGTAAAACCAATGTGGGAGAGATAGAATGGATATTTCAATGCTATTTTATAGTACAACTGATGTTTAAAGTGTTATAATTTAATGTGTAAAAAATCAATAAAAACTTTTTCACATTGGTTGTACATAAAAACAATGTTTAAAGTTTTTTTATGTATATTATTACATAAAATTGAGATAAAAAATCCAATTCAAAAAACCAAATATGACTTTAAAAGTTGGTTTTATATAATGAACGACATCAAAAGTGTTTTTCAACATCAGTTATTACATAAAATATATGTTGAAAATTCATATTATATTTTTCGAATTACATTTTCGATGTCATTTTTATTTAATAACTGAAAATGAAAAACACATTGGACATCGTTTATTACATAAAACCGACATTGAAAGTATCAAGGTGTACTTTCAATGTTAGTTTAAAAAAATATGAGATGGAAATTTTAGTTTTTTTAATAAAAAAATTATCACATCCCCCAAAATCTAAAAACCAGTTAATAAAGATACAAAAAATTAAAATAGAATATACAACAGATTACATAAATGTGAAAAGAGCATAATGTAAAAACTAAAATTAGGTAGAGTGTGTAAAAATAAACATATTTTAAAATCTAAAATCTGGTAGAGTGTCATTCCAACTGCACCCATCTTCATGACTCACATATTTTAGAATAGATTTAACTGCATGAAAGATACACATATAAATAGATAATTTCAGTCCATTACTGGTCACTTTTAGGAATCAATGTAATTATAAAATACTGTTCACATTGGAGCAATTTGAGTGACATTTTTTCATGAAAATATCACAAAACAATTTCTGCATTAAATAATTTATTGTTATGTGAAACAAGAATCCATAGTTTAATGTAATTCAAATCCAAAATGAGACAGCACTTTTCATATATGAATTATACATAATAATATTTTTTTTTAAATTCCCAAAAATTATTAATATAAACCATATATCACTTATCATAAGAGAGAAGAAAAGTTTCAGTCACATATTTACAAAATATATTAAAATTTAAAAATGTAAACTAAATTCAAAATTAAATTCATAAGTAATATTAATTTAGAAATGATATAAAATTTTATTTTTATGGAGAAATTAAAATGTTAGTTTTTGTATATATATTTATTACAATATATATATTCTTGGTATATGGAAATTTATTCTCATATTTTTAGAAAATATAGGTCAAATAGGAAACCCATCAAATTATAAAATCACCTGAATAAAAAAATTTCACTTTATTAATTTTTTTATTCCAAATGAAGAAAATAGAGGTGAATTCAATATTATTTGTAACCCCTTATGTCTTGATTACTAGAAATGAAAAAAGAAATGTTAAAAATTCATTTTTTAGAGAAGATTCCGATGAAAATAAATAGGTAAATGTAATTTTTCTCACACTTTAAATGAAATAAAAGGAATAATAATTACAATTTTTTGGTGATTCAATATCATAAAATCCTTACAATAAATACCGTACAACACATAGGGGAATAACCGACTTAGAAACATAATAAAACCGGGGACATAATATTAGGTTTATAAAAGGGGAAGAACCATAAAACTGATAATCTCAAATAAAAAATGTTGGGAAAATTAGGGTTTTAGTAATGTAAGGGAACCATGAATAAAACCTATTTTTAAAGTCATAAAGGAAGATCCATAGACTTATTAGAACAATTATAGTTGAAAGTGATGAGATTTTCTTTGATTGGAGGTATATGATGAAACTGCGGTTACAAAACATTAACTTGAAAATATA
Organism: Viscum album; assembly: GCA_963277665.1. Classification (NCBI taxonomy): domain Eukaryota; kingdom Viridiplantae; phylum Streptophyta; class Magnoliopsida; order Santalales; family Viscaceae; genus Viscum; species Viscum album. Next base: position 1,698,881,022 of record OY728158.1, on the reverse strand, counting down.
AATCGATCAACACACACACACACACATAGATATATATACACACACACACATATATAATAGAAAACATATATTTTTTAATATAAAATACATTTACCAATAATTTCACAGAGTTGAATTTATTTAGCTTACGTGTCAATAATTTATCATTGTTAAACCTTTTCCTTAACATGTATTTTAATATATCAATTATCAAAACATGTATAAAGAATAACAATCAATATTAAAGAACTTATAAAGAAGAATAAAACATACTTATTTACCAATTTTCTAATATATTTATATACTACAACTAAAACACCAACTTAAGGAAAAGAAAAACCCTGGACAATCAAACATAATATACCAATTAAAAGTAGAAACAAATTTTATAAATACTCAGTTCTTTAACATGAATTAAAAGATACATACCTGAAAAATATCAAACATATAAAAACAAATATAATTTATAACTTTTACGAAAAAATGATTGTATAATTACTTATTTTATAAACATTAACTTAAAAATATATACCAAACAATTTAAAGGCTTGTGTAGTGTAGAGTTTTTTAATAAATCCATTACCCTATATAAAAGAGATAACAACCCTATTATAATAAATAGAATATAACAACTTAAATAATTAAATGATTATATAAATACAAATTTTTCTATCTTTTATTAAAAGATATATACCTGATAATTTGAATCAAAATCATACTTAAGAAATAGTTTTCAAACAAGCTCTGAAGATGGGTAAGTTCATCATTCATATACGAATCAATTTCATTGAAAATATAAAATAACAATAAATTTTATAAGATTAAAATATAGAATATTTTGATATGAAACATAAAATAATTAATATAACCAAACTTATCAAATTCATTCATTGAACCAATTGTGATTATCTCATACGAAAATCTTAAAACATAATAACCACATTCCATACTTCCATTTTGATAATGAAACTGCAGTTATAAAACACTAAATAGAAAATAGAAAATAATATATATATATATATATATAATATATTATCAAATGTAAATATATTTACGATTACATACACGTATTAGATTAGATTTGGATACTTTGTCAACAAGTGATCTTTATTAAACTTTTTCCATGACCTGCATTTTCATTTATATGAACTGAAAAAACATATATAAACAATAAGAATTAAAAATAAACTTATAAAAAATAATAAAACTTAATTTCTAAAAATCTGATAATTTTTTTATGAAAATCCCCTAATAAAAATAAAAACCAAGATAATTTTCATTCTTTTGGGAAGAATACACCTACCATCCAATTACTCTATTATATAAAAAGTTCAGAATTAATAAAATTATATTGAATATTAATTCATAATAATATTAGTGTTCTTAACAATCATGTAATGGAAAATACCATCACCTAATATCCATATTTTATAATATCTCAGAGATATATACAACTCTAGAAATATTTTTCAGATATTGCACAACTGTTGAAACAAATTATGGATCTATAATGCCATAAACACCAGTGGTCTCATTTTGAATAAGAAGTGTCTTTAGATACCAAATTAAATAAGTAATATAGTAATTCAGTTGAAATATAATTTATTTAAATAATGAAAGGTACAAATATAAATTTAATTATATAAAAAAAACTATATCATATGCACACCGATCTCATAAAAAATAACCAGATTATTGATATTTTTTTTTGAATATTCTCAATTTACATTCCATTCCAAATATATAATAAATCATATAGAACTCATAAATTCTATCCATGGAAGAATAACATGGGTTATTCATTTTACCGCATCATAAATATCATAAGTATCCAAAGTTGTTGGTGTCTAAAACTTTTGTTTACTTTTTACTAATTATTTTGATATTAGATACTCCTATATAAATTAAATATAACAAAACATTATAATTATATTTTAATCAAATGTAACTAATACTTAAAAAACAATGAATACATTATATGTCAGAGAACGAAGAAGGATAGATTACTAAAGTAAAAAATGAACCATACAATATCCAACTCTACTAACCTCCTCGATAAGCAATGAGAGTAGACCTGTTGTATCAATAATATCATGTACTAATTTTCTTACCTACCCCAAATTCATAGATAGATGATGTATAGAATACCCATAAAAATATATGACTCCATACTCTACAATACATACATAGGTATCTCCAACATATAACTCAAAGTATGTAATCTGGTCCAAACTAGTAGGTGGAGGATTTGAGGAGGCATGTTGGGTAGGATGGGAAGGCTACATAGGCTCCACATTCCACACATGTTGTGTAAGATGTGCACGCTATGATTATCTTATTAATTTTTGAAATATATCTTGCACAAATAATTTAATTTTATTATCCATAGATTTTTTTCAGGTATTTCAGCTCATATTTTAAAGAATCTATTTTCAAGTCTCCTAATTTCTTACTTTGATGACCCAAAATATTTTAAACAGTAACACCCACTTAGTATCCTCTTAAATTTCCGAAGTTTTCTAGATTTTCCTAAAGCAGTAGCTAGGATTCCCATCTGACCATCAAGGATAAAAGTATCATTCATATCTTGATCCTGAATGTCATCCTAAAATGGAAAATAAAAAACTTATATTAGTGTTTATGTAAAAAATAAAAACATTCCTGGAAAATACATACTAATTTATTACAATTTTTTATCTACTTACTTATATTTATTTTTAATATAATTTTTATTTTATTTTTCTCAGTCTTTTCCATTTTTTATGTAGAGTGGTGGGATATGGAGGACCAAACTGGACCTCATTTGAACCACTAGTAAAATGAGCTCTTAATTCCTCAAAGTTCTATACAATCATTTTATCCTCAATTAAATGATACCCACACATAATAAAGTATAAGGGTAAATATTTAGAAAATAGATATCTTAAGGAGATCTCCCAGAGGTATCTTATATAAAAATAAACTAAAAACTAATTAGGTAATATAAAAGAAATTTTATAATATAAAATATTTATCATACCATAAATAATTCATCATGATGGATGGAGAAAAAATTCTTCCATGTATTTTTATCTAAAAACTCATACTTTATGCATGATTTTTCATTCTATAAATTCCAAAATACTTAATTTTTTTTGAGAATTTTGTTTCAAAATATCCCCATAGAATAAAATCTAAATATAGAAACATTTTCTTAATTTCTTTCATTTTTCAAATTTGAATGTCATCTATCATTAAATAAATTAAATATAAGTCATTTAAAATATATAATATTCAAAAAATGATATAAAAATAAATAAATTAAGAAATTTTACCATTATGAACTCCCACATCTGCTCTTTCTCCATCTTATTTATGGATTTCCAATTAGGATATAAAATTCTAATCTAGTAAAGACACTACAAGCAGATATAACGGGTAAACTGCATTACATTTGGACTAGTTGGGTTATTATTTTCATAAAAATTAATATGTGATCTTTGGTCTCCATGAAAAATTGACAATTTTGGTAAATGTGTAATCCCACATTTACGAACTCTAGAAATCAATTTCTCTATAGAAAAAGGAGAGGATGCCTCCATGAGAGGCACATCAGTAATCCTATAATTTTTTTATAAATTAGATGTTTTTTCATTAAATAATTATATTATTAAATATTTAATAATATGAGTAAAATAAATATACCATAGTAAATGTTATTATACCTTCACTATCATTGAAGAAGAAAAGTGTATCGAAATTCTGTGTGCCTACATATTATTAGAAAAGTGAATATTTAAAAACAATTATTACAAAAATATGTAATTAAAAAAATATTGTCCCACATGTGTAAGTTTAAAAAATGATTTCATTATTATTAACCATAAAATATGAAAGTAAAACTACTAAATACAAATGTAAATTATAAAATGATAGAAACATTTACAAATTTAAATATCACAACTACAAAAAAGTGTTTTCATATGTGTAAATGTAACGAAAACATGATGATGTGTGTTAGGTTTTTTGGTCACAAAATGTTTAAAAATAACTATTGAATATAAAATTTAATAGAAAAATCATAAAAATAATCAATATATATATAATTAAAAAACTAATAATTAATAAAAAAGAGATATTTTTAAACATTTAAATTTCAAAAAAGAAATAAAATATAAATATTCACATAGATAATTATAAGAGTAATTGAGTGCTTTACCATATCCCTTCATCATGGTTATTTCATAGAACATGGAATATGTCTGCATTAGAGTCACTTTTATCATCCAAAACCACCTAATAGATGAATAAAAATTTTATAAATTCAGAACATTTAATCATCTTCATCACCCAAATGAATTCTTTTCCCTTGAAAAATGACAGACCACTGATCATTCGATGGATTGATGACATAAAATATTTTCTTTTCATGTGATGTTATGATAAAATGTTTCTCTTTTGAACTAAATATTTTCAAATCAACTAGTTTAAACCCAAAATCATCATATTTCACACCACTATTACTATCAACCCTGTTACACTAAAACTCTGTGACTCAAAATTTAGTACAATCAATTTCCTATATATCCTAAATAGCTCAAAAATGTTCCATTAATGTAGAAATTGGGGTTTTGTTTTATATATTTTCACTCAAAAAATGAATTTCATTAGCAACAACCATTACCCCAATATTTTAAACAGTACTCTCATCATCATAATTTTTTGTGTAAAATGTGTAACCATTAATATTAAAACCAGACCCTGTGATCACATAAGAGACAACCCTTTCCAACAATTTCAATGTTTCTGATGCAGATATATCTATGATTACTTTCTATTTTAACCATGAAAGAAATATCTTTTTATTCTCAATGATCAAAAAATTTTCATTTCTTTTCAGATATCATATTTTTAATTCATCATTATGTGATGATATATATGTTTGAACCTCATTAGTGTTGTTCAAAATGTGTAAATATGACTGTTTTAGTTCATCAAGTGGAATGAAATTTACCTTTAAGCTTTTAATTCCTTTATATTCACTTTCAATTGTTATAGGTTGAGATATAGGGAGTATAATATGCTCCACTTCAGATAAATAATCATTACATAACTCAATCACCTCTTCTGATACATATTTTTGAACAATAGAGGCCTCCAATTGATAATGGGTTTTAACATATCCCTTTGAATTTTCAAATATCTTTCAAAAGGATAAATCAACCATAAATAAATATCCTTACATATTATTTTCTCATTTACCATATGAATCAATAGATATACCATTATATCAAAAACTGTAGGTGGGAAATAAATTTCTTGTTGAAAAGGTATAAGAGAAGATTCATTATCTTACACATCAAAAAACTTTAGATCTACAACTTTACTACAAATGGATTTGAAAAAATTACAGAACCTAATGATAGTATTTCTAATAGGTGTTAGTAATATACCACACAATTCTACAAATAACAGTTGTTACATCAATATATGACAGTCATGAGATTTCATAGCTATCAATTTAAAATACTTTAATGATACCAATTTTTTTACATTTGATGAATATTCATTAGGTACATTAACAACATGAAGACAATGAAAAAATTCCTATTATCACTCTTGATTATTGTGAGGAAATCTAGAGGTAAATATGTCCTTTTTTTCCTTTTATAGTGGAAGCTAACTCCAAATATATTCCCATTTATATCATGTCCAATATGGCATGAAATCCATGTGTTTTCTTTCCTTTTATGTCTAAAATTTTTCCAATAAAACTATAACATTTGTTTTTATCAACATGCATAATGTCCATGTTATGTTTTATCTATAATAATCTATAATAAGGTACTTGAAAATGATACACTATTTCTTCCATATATTATTTTGATGAATATAACTTTTTTTCTTTCCAAATGTTAAATCCTTATTTTTCACCCTATCATAATATTCTTCAACTAAAAATGGTTATAGGAAAATATTATATTCCTCTAAACCATTAAATAATTTTTTCAATCTATGATAAGTATGATAAATTCACAAAAATATTTGATGTCCCATGTACACTATCTTTCTTCCATTCTAAAATTGATAATATGAAGTCTCTTCTTCACAAATTGAACATGCTTTATATCCCTTAACACTATATATAAATAAGTTTCCATATGTAGTAAATCCATTTATAGTGAACATTATCATAGAATGAAAATGAAAAAATTCTTTCTTGTATGCATAAAAAACTATAACACTTATCATCCATAGAAGTTTCAAACCATCAATCAATAGTGAAAGATAGAAATCAATATCAATTCCTGTATATTTTGGTCCATAAATCATCAAAACCATCTTAACATATTTTTATCCATAAATATCTATGGGGAAAAGTTGTAAACTACCAACAAAACAGTCCATGAACTATGTTTCCTACTTAGGCTCCGGTATGGATTCATTCCATCTGTGAACAATCCCATTATGAGATCTCTAACTTCACTTCCAAAATTAAGAAATTGTTTATCAAATATCATCCACTATGGTGAATTATCAAGGTTATGTAATTTACTATCAGATATGTGCTCTTTTTTATTCTATCTAATCATTTTTTACATCAATTGAATTTTTAAAGAGATTCTTCAAACAATTAATTATTAAAAGGTACTAAATTGCTTTAGTAGGAGGTTTGATTCATGTACCTGAGAATGAATCAGAGTTGAATTATTATAATTATTAGAAGGTACCAAATTTATTTAGCTATAGGTTGTATTCCAGTACATGAGAATGAATCATAGTTGAATTTTTTATTCATCTTATAGAATAATATCCTATATTTAAGACATTTTGATAAATATTAATATTCCTTCATATACAACACATAATCATTGGGTCAAGAATGTATCTTTTTTATATCCCAATCCCATTTTGAATAATATTTTCTTTTTATTATAATTGGAATTTGGAAGTCCATTTACTTCTAGAAGTATCTATTTTAAAAGTTCAAGCAACCTAGAGAAACTTCTATCAATACCCCATTTCTTGAACTCAAGTTAAATAATCTCAGAACTGATGATAACACTAAATATTTAATACAACCTATGAATAATGTATTCTCAGAATCTATGTACAATTATTCAATAGTTTCTTTTTTATGGATTCAATGCAGCAGCACTATAGCAGTGGCAGACTGTAGTAGTGGCAGCACTGTAGTGGCGGAGGGACTGTTGTAGGAACTGTAGCGGCGGAGGTACTGTAGAATTACTATTCACCGAGGGGTCTTTTGGGCCAAAAAATGGGCTTTCTAGCCCCGTATGCAGGCCACTTGGCCTTGGGCCTTCGGGCTATGTAATGGGTCACCCTCTACCAAGTCTAAAGAGGTATTTGCTTTAATAATAAATTGAGGCTTCGACCCCAACCATTAAAAAAATCCTTAATCATGAATTAGTTCTTCAATATGATACTCTGCATCATTATGAATATTTTTTTATCAATGTTAGATATTGAAGTTTCTATTATTTCACCATGATATATCCAACATGTATAATTATGGATAAAAAATAGCAAATGAGATGATCCCTGTTTTCTCTAAAATTCACCTTTCTCAAATTCAAACTCTTCACACATTGAATGAAAATAAAATCAATGTTTTGAATATTTTGTTAGGAGATTCTAAGAAATCATTAATTGATTTTACATATTCACCAATGGTTCTTTTTATATTTATCCAATTACAATCCATTTGATACATTAGATCACAATATAAAAGATAAATATATTATAACATATAAAAATTTAAAAATATATATAAAAGATTAATTTTAAACATATAATAAAAATGATTGGTGATCAGGTGGGAAATATCTACGATTACTAGGAATCAAATCAAAAATAAATTACTCTAGGCCTTTTTTTATTTAAATAATTAATTATAAACTATTTTTTATGATCTTAGTAAAGGAATATGCATACTTTTTTTTAAGTTCAGATTCCTTATTTTTAGTCTTCTATCACAAAAAACCACTTCTATTCTACCTAGATACATCAATATAGTCATGAATACTCATATTTATTTAACCTAGAAATAATAATGTGAAACATAAATTCAAAATTTTCATTATAAAAAACAAAGATAAATTTAATAGGTTGAAAAATCTAGGCCAAATGAAGCATTGACTACAATAAGAAGAAAATATAGAGAACTCATTGATTGAAATACCCAAACACAATATGGCAACATGGGAGGGAAATAAATTAAACATTCATTTTCACAATAACATAATATTCAATTATTTAAAAACAATAAATTTTATAATTTATTGAAACTATAATTTTATCTAACTTATTTGTTTCATAAAAATCATTATGAAAACTATTACCATATGGTAAAATGAACTAATTTTAATAGGAACCTATGATAAACCTGTAATATGATAGGTATGAGAAAGAATTCCCAGTAGGCATCCACTCCAAAACTCATTCATAACCTTTAAAAATAAATCAATTTCATATTAGTTTAAAATAGAACTATAAATGTAATATTTACACTTTTATTAAAAACTTGTAATTTATCATCATCATTTGATATAATTTAATTTAAAGCATGAAAGTTACATATTTAAAAATAACATGGTCCTCTAAGATATTAAATAAATGAATCATTGATACAAAAATAAATTTTAAAATATCACATTGAAACTACCCGTGTATAAAATAAATACATGAAAAGACCAATCCTTTGTAAAGAAGACATAATTAGTGAATTTATTCATTTAAAAAGAACACCAATGGTAATATTGATCAATCATAATACCCATAAAAATAATAATGAATGATAAACATAAAATAATCCTAAATCAACTATCAAGAAAATAGGGGAATCTAAATGATCCTAAGATAAACAAGATCAGTAATCATTTGAATACCTAATAACTCTGGGGATAATATATGATAAAACTAAAATAAAATCCATCAAATCAGAACAAAAAACTATTCAAAATTTAGTATAATAACTTAAAAAATTTGGATTTTGATAATGTGAAATTTATCTTGAATATAGATGTAATCCCTAAAAGTTTGTGATAGGATGAACACTGGATGATTAAAGAAACACATTTGAAAAAACCAATAATAAAAAATAATAAACAAAAACATTCAAATATGGTTGTCGGTCAACCCAAATAGGTTTTTCAGGAACAAAATATCTTTTCAGATCATGAAAAAATGATAAAGGATGAAATATTGAAGATCAATTATAGTGAAAAGATGATTAAAATGGACTAAAATTGTCTTATAAGATCTTTGGGTGGCCTAGGGTTCTGTGGTTGACAAAAATAGGGTTTTTGAAAAAAAAATCTATCATTGGATTGTGAAAAAAATGAAAAAGGAGGATAAATTAGGGATCAATGCGGGTAAAATGATGATTAAAGTTGATTAAAATGAAGAAAATTGAGATCAATGAATGGTGGGTGGTATTGGTGCCTTTGAAGGTCTGGAGGAAATTGCGATTTGGAAAATATTGAATGAGGGTTCAGGCTCAGTATGTTTTTTTAAAGTGTTTCAATGTTAGTTTTTATAAAAAATGATGTTGAATGTTTTTTTATTAGGATCCAACATCAGTTTTTGAGAAAACCGATGCCAAAATATTTTATTTTTTTGATGTTTAATGTTGGTTTTTAATAAAATGGACATTAAAAGTACCCATGTAGAACCTTTAATGTTAGTTTTTAGAAAAAACAACACTAAAGGTTCCTATATATCACCTTTAACATCCATTTTAAAAAAAATTGAAGTTAATGGTGGTATACAAGAACTTTTAACATTTTTTTTTCTTCTAAAAACTGATGTTAAAATATTTCCATAGAACTTTTAACATTGGGTTTTAGTGAACCAATGTTATAACTACGAAGTTAAATCCAATATTTCTACTAGTATCAAATATTTATATTATACATAATCTAGAGACTCATATTGTCACTAGGTAGATTGGACATGAGAATTATCAAAGTACATGAACTACCATGGACCATAAACCATAAAAACATTATATTGAACACATAAACAACTAATAGAACTTATTATGTTACCGTACATTTTATAGTCTGTTGATTTTCAAGATGAAGAACCAATCAACTATATGATCAAATATAATTAAATATACCTAATTGACCATGTGATTATACGATACATAAATCAACATAGGTCATTCAAAAATCATCTCCATACCTTATCAAGTAAGTCAAAGACACTTTAAACATGTTATAGATAATGTATCTACCTCCACCAACACTTGTTAGGAATTACTTTACATTTTGACATGGTGACATCTCACTTCACTAGTATATGTGAATGATTTATCAAGAATGACATCCCATCCCAACTCAATAATCCTCCATAATCCTCCATGAATCATCACCCACCTTATTAAAAAAATATTGATAACAATTGTAGTTATAAAAATTAGTTATAACAATCTCCCCCTTATATGTTTTTTCAATATCCCCACGTATTTCTAAAGGAAACACGTGTGATCATTTTTTATCCCCATTATTAACAATAAAATGTAAAGGTTTAATAGGGTTTTTATCACCTCATAAAGAAAAACTCTTCTTCTATTTTAATGTAAAACTTGATCCACTTATGAAAAAAGGATGGATTCACATTCTTTTACTTATAAAAGATCCTTTAATTAGTCCACTATAAATCTACTTGGCCTAACTCAGTGTAGAAAAAAGAGGGAGATAACCCAAGTTTTTAATAATGCACATAGAAACCCAACCATATGATATCATATTAAGAATATCATTTCAAGATATTCTCAAACATATTTTTTAAAAGAATTGTTTTATCCTACAGACATCTCAACAAAAACATTATAATGTTAAAGTGAAAAGTATACAACTCTCCCCTTTTCTCAAATTTTCATAAAAGACACCCCCTTTATAAATGTATGAAATACAATCATACAAAATGGATATAAGTGTATTTCTAAATCCTTATAATATAAATTTCATAGGACTATATAGGTTTTATAGAAATTCTAGATTCACATATCTTATGATATATTGAAAAATCCATCTTCATTTTTTCTCCCCCTTAAGGGATTCACTAACTCCTTCCTTCCATGGACGATAAAATACTCAATAAAAATAAACTTATTTGATCTTCAACAATGATAAATATATATGCATTCTTCAATACCCTATAATTTATCATAGATAAATAATAACATGGAATAAGTAGGGACCTTTTTATCCCTTATAGGAGACACTTGGGCAGAGAGTTTCCTCTCACCCTAGACTTCTCTTTTATTCCAAACTCAACATGGGAAGATATATCTGTAATTGTTTTCCTATTTTTATCTAGATCTAATTTCTTACTCATATCTTTCCATTGAACCATTTCTTCATGTGAAGTGGTTTTCATCACCCCATTATTCAAGGAACATTCTTTGATTTGTTATTGCATATGATTTTTTCCAAAACTCTTCTTGAGATGGTAATATTTTCATACAGTCCGACAAAGGAGAATGATGATCCCCTTTAACTCAAGGGATATTCTACCCAATTTCCCCTAAAAGGATTGGGAAAATGTGGACAATAATCAAAATTGGAAAAGGACCAACCGGTCCGCGAACTAGCCCAAGTGTTACGTGGCTGGTTCAGCGAACCGCTCCCCTCCGCGGACCATCCTTGTTCGTGAGATGGAGGCGGAGATCCTCTGCAGTCATGAGGAAGGACATGTGCCAACCCGGTTCACCACTCCGGACTACCCCAGCCGTGAGCCACATCAACCGGTTCGAACCACCTCTGCTATCGTTCGTGAAATGGAGGTGTAACCCTCCGCAGACACGAAGCACTCCCCGAGTTTGGTTCACAGAGGAGGAGTGTTTAATGCCCCGCGAGTTGCGGATTGACCGAGTCATCCGTGAACTGGGTTTTCGGTCATGGTCCTCTGAAAAAGGTTCTGCATGACCATAGATACATCCTTCTCCCCGCTCTATAAAAGGAGATTGAGGGGAAGAGAAAAAAAGGGAGAGATGATGGAGAGAAGATTGATCAGATTCGGGTGGAAGGATTTCGAAGGAAGGCTTAGGATTTCGGAAGTTCCAGTTCGTGAACCCGAGCAGGTTTGAACCTGGGAACCTGCTAATAAGGAACCAAAAACGCATAATAACTTGGTGAACCGCGAACCTAAAATAACATAAAAATAGAATACCGTGAACCATGGCACCTCCGCGGATGCACTACCCATGGACCGGGGAGTTTATGCCCCTTTTCTGACCCATCGCACCGCGTAGCACCCTCCTACGCGGGCGAAGCCCTGACCAAAGAATATCCAACCGGCACTACCCTTGGACACTGCTGCTCACGTGGACCCCTCCACGTACCAACCTTGTACGCGGGTCAAACCTGAAGCCGTGAACCCTCCTGGTTCGCGGGATGCCAATCAGTCCGCAGACCCTCCTGGTTTGTGGACGACCTCTCAGTCCGCGGACCCTCCTGGATCGCAGACGGCTTCTCCAGCCACGTAGCACCTCCCTACACAAAGGGCGTCACCCCTCATACACCCGTGTGGCCTGACAAAACCATCTGAGTTCCCATTCCCAAATTAAGATAAAATCCTTCCAATTCCAATCCGGTCTGATCCTTCACAACCTCCTCATTGGCCCATTCATCGGCCCCGAGTCGAGGCCTCCACCAGAGCCACCAGACCGATATGATGTAACCTTTGGGCATATCATTGCACCCTTTTGAGTTCACATACCCACAGTAAGTGAAGGAAAAGGGCTTTCCCCGGCCCTTGGACGGATTCCCGAAGCATGCTTGGGTTCACATTCCCACGGTAATTAGGGGTCCGAGCCCGAGAGCCCCCTTTCTGCCTCTACTCGCCAGGATGAGGGACTGCACGCTTCGGCGGTCGGGCACTTCTCCCCTCCCCAGAGAGGGGGCGGCATACCCATCATAAGGAATCCATCCCCATGCACCTCCGTACTTCCCCACCAATACGACCAAGGAGGGACATAATGGGGAAGGGTTCTGCTCCATCCTTCTTTGGGGCCAAGCCCCTCTCCTGGTGGGCTCCGTCACCATTGGGAATCCCTTCTGGAGTAAGCCCCACACCATCCTCGCCGAAAGCCAATGACCCCACTCCTTTAAACCTGGAGGGTTCATTGCTTTGCCACGCGACTTCTACCTTCCTTGACCATCCGAGGGAGGGAGAGTCCAGCGGTACCAGCCTTTTCCTCCACTCGTCGTTTGTCTCCCCTTCCCTTGGTTGGGAGAAAAGTGAAAGGTTAGACAAGTATGTTCCGTTATCTTGTTTCTCTCACTGAGCATGACTCACGTGGTCTTATAAATTTGTGATGGTTGTGGTACCCGCACAACGATGGTGGACTTGTTGTGAACTACGTGGACTTTGATCCTTGTCTCTTAGACAGTGTACATAGGAAGCCTCCCTGAGGTTCAAGCCCATCATCAACACCTTGGGCCGCCTCAGAGCGTAAACCCCATACCAATGCGAACTACGTGGACTTTGATCCTTGTCTCTTAGGCAGGGTACATAGGAAGCCTCCCTGAGGTTCAATCCCAACAACCGGCAGATCCGACTATCTTCACATCGGTTCACCACACCAATACCAGTGCTGCCTCAATGAGTCCCGAATCCACGAGGTCATTAATCCAATGAGGGATGGTAAACCTCAGGCCTAAATGATTCCGAACCCCAACATCCAGTTGACCATTGCCCACCAGGGTTAAATCTGTGGATACTATGTTTGGGTATAAACCAAAGATTCGTGAACATATGAATACGTCATAAATCTATAAGAGAGTTCTAGAACAGGCAATAATTCCCCTCAAAAGGGTGTGATGAGCCCAAATTCCCATCCTCTCGACCAATGTGAGTTCTTAAGCATCGCTGGCCAAACCATCCAGCGAACGCCTGCCTTTGGAAAGCAGGTCCACGCACTACGGGATATGGAACCATTGGGTGTTTCGAGGTGAAAACGGTGCACCCGATATGAGTGATTAAGAAGAGATCAACCTTCTCTAATCAACCATCAGGTAACCCACGTCTCTTCCACATGACCCCCGGTCGTGCGCCGTTCCAGGAGTGAAGCAAAAAAAATGGTGAACCCGACGTGAATCTTTAACCAAGCATGAAAAAATTTAACCTAATCCCGCCCTGTGCCCCCTTTTTACTCACAAGGAGGGAAAATCAAGGTCAGTAAATAAACACGGGGTCATGAGATGCTGCTTTGACGATTTTTCTATTTTTATTTGTTAAAATATTTTATAGGTACCTTCAGAACTCCATTCGATCCAATGGCATCGCAAAGGAACTCACAAGTGTGCGCTTCCAACAACGTAAGGACCAGACATCCTCACCTACAGAGGACCCCATAACCCACCTAGAATCTTCAACGCTGGGTCTCGGATGCGTTGATTCGAGAGTACCACCTGAACGGTACTCTCCCAATGGTGGAGGCGGCCATGCACACCCTACAATCTGCTAGAACTCACCAGTCGCCTGCCCAAAAGCGGCCACAGAAGCAGATCCAAATGACCCCTGTTGCCATATCAAACCATTTTAGGAGTCTATCCCCAGAACGGGACAATGTGTACCTCCCTTATCTTAGGGTGGCAGATGAGGTCGATGCTAAGGACTTCATCCCTGCCGAATGGGGGTTCCACTCCAAGTCCCCCACTGGAAGGTGTCATCGCGGTCATGCCACGACTCAAAATCCTCACGCCGAGGAGGATGTCTCACCAAAAATTTAGGCCCATGCTCCCCAATCTCCGGCCCCTCGGACCGCTCGACGAGGGCGGAAAACGTACAACTGGGGACCGGTCATCACCCTGGTCCCTGAGGAGGAGCTCTGCTGCCCAGCCATAAAGACGTACCACGAACATGCACCTACACCTGTTCGCTCCTCCCGAGCCCACCATCTAGACATGGTGGCATTATACGAGCCGACAAACATCCCCACAGAGCTCCATCAGGCCTATTGCTCATGAAGGACGACACTTACCCGAAAGACACCTCTCCATGACTAGGGTCATGAAGCCCATCAGCTTGATGTGGTGGCAGTCCGGCACCAGCAGGACCAGCTCCTAGCAGATGCTTCTGACGTTCTCCATCCTGACATGGTGGAGATCAGTGAAGCCCGCCACCTAGATGTGGCAGAAATTAATAGTCGGGCACGTCTCCCCTCCAACAAAGGCCACCGACTCGATACGATTGGAAACCAACAAATGCAGATCTTTCTCCCTATGGATGCAAGTATAGTCTGCCACCCCGATGTGGCGGCAAACGGAGAGATAAACCAGTGTATTTCGGCACAGGGGTAGATTTGTTCACCTACCCCGACACAACAAAATTATCAGTATCGACTGACAACTGGAGGACCAGAGCAGGATATTCCTACTCTAATACCGGAATGGGCCTTCATACCCATTCCAGCCAAAGATGTCTCTCTACATATCCTGGCAATGATGGAGGAGCAGGTATCGATCCCAGATCATATCTTGCAGACTTTCCAGAATGTAATTGCATCAATGACAACAACAAGGACTCGGGCCTGTGAGCCCATCTCCCCAATTGAGGTGACTCATATAAGAGACGAGATAGCCTCCTCAGAGTAGATCTGCATCCCTGCTTCTGCCCAGGAGGGTCACCAGCCATATTCTGTGACACAAGGGAAACCAGATCGAGCAGCTTCACTCGTTCCAACTGGGGGACACCCGTCCATCACGGTGGATGCTCTAGAGCAGGAATATATCCCTGCTAAAAGTCAATATGTTCTTCGGCGTATCCCGACAATATCACGGAACCCAATTAGACATGGAACCAAAGGTGAAGGTCGTTTTCAACAGCAGACGGTCCCTACTGCTCGCAAGAAGGTGCCCCGAATGCACCGAAGGCAGCTGGAAAATAAAGAGCGGGTTCATGACTCCGATCTGCTGGAAGATGGGGTTCCCAAGGCCGCTAAGAACAGATCGCAAGATTAGAACCCTACCCACCCATTACCATATTATGGGAGTGGCAGTACCAGTTGCGAAGGTCCTCCCCTTAATATTGCTACCTGCAGCTCTGGAGGTCCTCCCCGAAGCACCCGCAGGGGCCTCCCCCGTGGGCACATAACGATCGATCATGAGAGCTCCTCTTCTGATGTGAGTCACATAAACTCTCCACATGACTGGAAGATCGAGCAGAAATAAGGTCCTCCACTTACTACGGTCCACCCTGATGGTCCTCCCCGGGGTATACACTACAAGCACTCTCCATGCAGTGGGACCACATATTATGATAGTAGTACTCTCTATCATAGTCCCAACTGCGAAGGTCCTCCGTAAAGTGACGTCTCATCATGACAAGAAGTCCCTCCCCTTGTCGTGGCCTGCCCTGAAGGTCCCCCCCAGGGGTTACATTACAACAACACTCCGCACAGCCGGGCATCAGATCACAGTGGTAGTCCTCGCCACCCTGATAACGGAGGTCCTCCCCGTAGAGACGTTAAGCAACGAAAAGGCCCTCCCCTCATTGAGGTACATTCTAGAGGCCCTCCCCAGGGTGTATCCCATAGATATTCTCCCTGCGGCAGCTGTAATGGTAGTCCTCGCCATTGCCGCAACTGTGATGGTAGTCCTCGCCACCACGAACACCATTGCAAAGGTCCTCCCTGCATTGGTCCGAAGCAACCAGAAGGTCCTCCCCTTGTCGTAGTGTGTTTTGAAGGTCCTCCCTAGGATGCACATCAAACGTCAAGCCATGATGGTCATCCTCACCATGATGGCAGTTGTTGCGAAGGCACTCCCCGTAACGACGCTACGTAGCCAGAAGGTCCTCCCCTTGCTGTGACACGCCTTGGAGGTCCTCCCCAGGGTGTGCACTTCAAAAGTCCTCTATGAAGTGAAGCATCAAGTAGTAATGGTAGTCCTCACCATTATGGCCTCCATTGCGGAGGTCCTCCCTGTGATGACATATCATATCGACAGGAATGCCCTCTCCCTTCCAAATCAAGCATAGAAAAGCCCTCGTATGCTGAGGCACTCAAAAGAACAGGATCAAGCATGTCAGATTTCTAGTTAGTCGCTAACGACATCCTTCTTCAATCAGGAGATGGTCCAGGGCCGCGTTCATCCTCTGAACCACGTCGGAATCACCCACATGACAATTCAATACCTACCGGTCCCACTTCCTCTGACCACACTATCAGTGAGCACCTCAATTGGGCTGACCAGGTAGAGGAATCACTAGCATAAGAGTATGCCGATATGCTGCACCTAAGGAAATGACTGGCCAGGTCTGATATACCAATTATGTTTTGTCCCACGACCATCTCTCAGTTCGACATACCCAGAGAGTTGTCGGAAGAATGCATGCACGACATCCGCCATAATATATGGACAACCCAACACCGACTAAAATCATGCTTCTTGCCCTATGATGGGTATGTAGACCACGTCAAGACAATAGAAGACCTCATGCATCACATCGACTTGGAAGCTCTTCCTTTGGCGCGACAACAGCGACCCGAGAGGCATAAAGAAAATATGGAGATAGCCTGCCTCCGTGCGCTGCACCAGCTGCGCCGCCTTATCGGTGACACTCTGATGGGAGTCTATATCAGGGGATGGGGGGAAAAAAGAGCTCTGGATTTCACTCTGCACCCTGCCCAGAAGAACCCATTCGGCATGGTGTCTTGCAACGTCATCACGTCAAGACGACAATCAAGTGGTCTCCCTGTTCATGAAAGGCAACACACCCAACAGAGTCAGGCCTTGAGTAAGTCCCAGAAGAGTCAGGCCCGATGGGAACAAGGTATTCAAGAACTCCTGAATCAGGCCACCGAGAGCATACAACATGCCTCTCGCCTAAGAGAGGTCAATCAGTGATATTTGCCTACCTCCCTAGAAGGGATTGATTCATAGAAGAACTTAGCACCAAACCCAGTTCACCCCCGAATGGGGGAATGCAAGATCAGGCAAGTAGTAATAGCAACATCCACTACCACATTCCAGGGTGAACCCCATCCTACAGGGCTGGGGGCATTTTTAACAAAAAATTCCCCTGTAAGACCAATAAAAATGGGAGACTCAACGTCCAAGGAACGAAGCCAACCCTAGCCCTCAGGGCTGGGGGCATTATTACCCCCTCAACAACAACCTCCCCCCACAAGAGTCTGTATTCTCTTGTGTAGGGAGGACAGTCAGAAGAGGAGGTTCACATCCTATCCCGTCATTTGAATCATCATCCCCTCCGAGAGGAATGCGCACCGTAAGGTCCCATCAAAGAACTCTCCGCGTCACCCTTCATCAAGAAGTCTGAAGGCAATACTCGGTCATGAAAGGGAAGGCCAGCAGAAGACACGAGCGATCCTCTTCCTGTTTGGAAGATGACATCTTATCCGCCCCGCGATAGGCATCTATCAACGTCATAGAGGTTAACCCCACAGATGACACCAGAGATGCTGCAAATCAGGATGGACCAGGAGATGATGGTTCCGGTCATGCTGTGACTTACAACGAACCCCCAGCTGTGCACACCCGGAACTAGAGGGCCGCCCTAAATATGGTTGTCCTTCCATTCAACCCTCCTCCGCCTACCCAACGAGCTTCCAATAATTATAAGAATAAAGGACTGGTTACCCTTAACCCGCCTCCTTCTCTCGACAAAGATGATCCACTCACGCTCGAAGAGATATTCGCTCGACAGGAAGAGGAAATGAAAGAATTGAGGCACCTTAAAGCCGAGCTACTCTAGAGGAACCACCTTATTGAAGGTGTGTCCCAGGAGGAGCCACATCATGCACTCCCAACAAGTGCACCTCAAAGAGTAAGGTTTTCCCCGGCAAATGAAACATGGTCAGGGCTCTCTTCCAACGAGGCGCCCGGCCCGTCCAACTACCTAAACATAGATTCATAATAATACCAAGACTTCCCTCCATTCAGGAAGAAACCGGAGCGAGTACGCCTGAACCCTCCGAAGGTGCCACAAACAGCACACACACCCCAGGTGTTGGCCAATCCGAATCCTCAGGAAATGCCTCGGGCTACGCCTGCCCAGGACCAGGCCCAGCAGGATGTAAACCAGGGTCTTACAAACACCATCGAGGCACTAACAGCTTTATTGGAAGCAATAGAAGGTCGATGCGCTCCGATACAGCTAGAGTGGAAACCCTACCCAGATTGGGTGACCAATACACCAGCTCCACCCAATTTTGGGAGCCCTATATTCCCTATTTTCAATGGGTTAGGTGATCCGGAATAGATTTTGATGCACTATGAATCCTATTGCGACCCTGTGATGGGGACTCCGGAACAACAAGAAGCAGTAAAACTTAGATGTTTCGTACGGACCTTGCAAGGATCTGCCTTCATATGGTATACGAGTCTACCAGCCCAATCAATAAAGAGCTGGGAGGACCTTCGGCAGCAGTTCCTGTTCCACTTCAGTTCAACGTTGCCTAAAACAACAGTCAGTGACCTCATGAACTGCAAGCATAGAGAGAACGAGAGGGTCTCATATTTCATCGCCATATGGAAAGGTTTGACCTATTACCTGAACATGACAATGCCTCAAGATGAGATGCTAGCCATATGCATTGATAATCTTTGAGATGAGCTGCGAACACCACTCATACCAGTGGAGTGCACCACTGGCTTTCGCCATCTCTCAGCCATTGCCCAGAGAATTGAGGACTCCCTGCAGAGGACTAATTCGAAGTCCCGAATAGCCTCGCAGGCTCCTGCGAAAAGATCCCCTAGAGCTGAAGCGTCTGCTGTCACAGTCAAGTTGGCCCCTGTGCCCGCTCCACCACCCAGGCATCCACCAAATTGTCAAGGGCCTCCGGCATATCAGCGGCCGCCTCTGGCTAAATGGGATGATTAGAGAGGACCGAAGCAGAACCAGTTTGAGGAATTAAGACACAAAGTATACTCATTCCTAGATGATCAAGTCCGTGACTAATTCATTGAATCCATGAATTGCAACTTGCTCCGCCTCCCGGAGCTAAGGAAACCTAAAGAATTCAGCCGCGATGACAGGCTAAATTACTACCCCTACCATCGAATGCTGGGGCACAATATCCGAGAATGATTCGTTTTCAAAGACCTCCTGCAGAGGATGGTAGACTCCGGACATGTCGAGCTGGGACCACCCCCAACACATGTGGCATGTATCTCTACCACCAACTCCGACAAAGAGGAGGGGTGGAAGAAAGTCACCAGCATGCAGGGGCAGAAATTCGATGACTGGATGACTCGGAAGACTATCAACCGATTGCAGGGAATACTCCGAGCTCAGCTATGACAGCCAGTGTTTCCGCCAATAGCCCTTGACGCCGCACAACCGACAACATTGACCTCACAATCCTCCACAAGCCAGTCATCTAGGCGTAATTGATGAAGGAAGAAACAATTGCAAGAGGAGAAGTTTGCAATGGGGCCAAAGTTAGTCCCAAACCTGGCAGATTATATGCCCTCAGATTTGGCACCACGAGCACCAACCCACCAAACGACACCATCAGGGACAACCGACCAGGTTGACCTGTCAGAGGATTAAGATCCAATCTTTAGTTCTATTAACATCATCCATCTCAAGGAATCATCCCTTGAAGATGGGTACGGTTATGAACCTGAGTTCCCTACACGAGGATCCGAGAGGAGGAATCAAAGAGGTAGGGGATACCAGGGGAGGCGCAGAAGCGGCCAAAACCAACCCTACAGTTGGACCCCAGCCCAAACCGTTAATATCACAGAAGCCCGTGGGAGAGCCCTTCAACAGACTCAGCAGGAGAAAGAATGCCCCTCCACCTCCACAAGCAGCCACTCTGGCCATGTTATTCTGCGATACCCACCAGAGGAGGAGGAAGTGTCTGGCTGCCAAGTGCGCACAAACAGACCGGTTGGGCCAATTCCTCAAAATGCGGGAACACCATCGATATCCGACTCTGCGGATGGTCCCTCCTTGTCAAATGCTCCAGCACCCAAAGTACCCGCTAAGACTCTCCCACCAACGGAGAAGCATCGGTCGCTGGAGCATAAATATGATATCCTTAAGCAGCGAGCATCGGTACCAGCCAAGCTGTCAATCCTCGATGCCCTAAGTCTGTCAGCAGACCTCAGGGAGGCACTTATAGAAGCTTTGATCATCCCTTAGGAGTTTCAAGCCGAGGTAGCTGCCGCTGAGATTTACCGGACAGAGACTGACCCGGATGAATGCAATGCGGTGATTTCCCTCACCTATTAGGATGAAGATTCCATCATGAAAGGACACATTAGATCACCATATGTGTTCGACACACTGAATGGTATTGATATCTGGAATGTCTTTATAGGAAATGGATCTGGAGTTAACCTCCTTCCCCAACAGATACTCCGTAAGATGGGCTACAGTGAGGACAATATAATTACCTCAACCACAACTCTGTTGGGTTACGACAAGAAAGAGCAGAAGCCAATGGGACATAATAAGCTAAAGACCCATTTTGGTGACCTGGTAGCCTACACAGAATTCTTGGTGGTCTGGAAGAGCACAACATTCAATGCCTTGCTGGGAAGTGCGTGGCTCCATAAGCACATGGCCGTTCCTTCATCCTACCACCAGTGTATCAAGTACTGCGTCAATGGACAAAGTGGAATGTTGCACACCTACAAGGCCCCTTTCGAGCTCTCCAAGTCACATTACATTGACGTTGGGTTCTATGAGCAAAAGAAAAAGAATCCTTGGGTCGATGGTGTCGACTGGATCCCCACTCCAAATGGCCTAGAAATGGTTCCTGATTACCCCCTCAGGCAACTTGGAGGAGATTATGTCCTGCCCACCAACCATATTGAGAGTAGGAGTTCAAGTCCAGACACGCACTCGGATGTCCTCATGACTTCAGCCATAATGGTCGAGCGTGACAATGTGGGAACGTCCACTGACCCTCAATCTGGGGACGAAAACTCAAGAAAGGACGTCGACGACACATCACCTCCGGACGCCCAAGAGCCCGTGTCAGGAGCTCTCTCCTCTTCGGATCAAGAAGATGAGGATTTGGGAGAAGAAGAGGGGGAAGATCTCAGGGATTCACCTCCTGCATTTGAAGAAGGTATCTCCAACACTGTGGACGAGCTTAGGGAAATAAACCTGGGTACCGAGGAAGACCCGAGGCCCACTCTCATTAGTGAAGCCATGCCTTCCGATGAGCACAAGGTATATACCTCCTTCTTAAGTCAACATCGATATGTGTTTGCATAGAATTACACAGAAATGTTGGGACTCGATCCCGAAGTGGCAACACACCACCTAGGTCTGCCAAAAGACCACCGAGGCTATAAATAGGCTGCCAGAAGGACACACCCCTCACATGATGCCAAAATAGAGGCTGAAGTCGATAAGATCATTAAAGAAGGCTTCATTTGGGAGGTCCAATACCCCATCCAGTTGGATAATATCGTCCTAGTCAAGAAAAAGAATGGACAAATCCATGTCTACATTGATTTTAGAGATCTCAATCATCATTATCCGAAAGATGATTTCCCGGTCCCGGTCACCGAGTTATTAATCAATGGAACGGCCGGGTATGAGGCTCAATCCTTCATGGATGGATATTCCGAGAATAACCAAATCAAGATGGCCCGAGAAGACAAAGAATCCACTGCCTTCAGGTCCCCTCAAGGGGTATTTTGTTACAGGGTCATGCCCTTTTATCTCAAGAATGCTGGCGCCACATATCTGTGTGCCATGCATCAGATGTTTAAACCTTTCATGGGAAAATTCGTTGAATGTTACATGGATGACCTGGTGGTCAAGTCCAGACAGCACTGAAATCACCTATCAGACCTTGGGACCGTCTTCAATAAACTTCGATAGCATAGCTTGAAGATGAACCCCTTGAAATGTGCCTTTGGGGTTACCTCAGGGAAATTCCTTGGCTTCATCGTACGCCATCGTAGCATCGAAGTCGACCCTGATAAGACAAAGGCTATCCTTGGGTTGCCACCTCCCCGAAATCTCACCGAGTTGAGGGGATTCCAAGGACACATGGTCTATATTAGGTGGTTCATAGCCAACATTTCAGGCAAATGTTTTCCCTTCACAATGTTAATGAAGAAGGGGGTCAAGTACCAATGGACGGATGAATTCCAAGAGGTGTTCGGCAATTTGAAGAAGTACCTTTTAATCCCACCGGTGCTCATGCCCCCGATTGAAGGAATACCTCTCATCCTATATGTGACGGCCCTAGAACGGTCACTGGGATCCTTCCTCTCACAAAATAATGATGCCGATAGTGAAAACAGTCACTATTACCTCAGTCGAACAATGATTGATGCTGAGACTCAATACTCAAATATCAAGAAAAGTTGTTTGGCCTTGGTCTTAGTAGTTCAAAAGATGCGACATTAT
Organism: Viscum album; assembly: GCA_963277665.1. NCBI lineage: Eukaryota > Viridiplantae > Streptophyta > Magnoliopsida > Santalales > Viscaceae > Viscum > Viscum album. The sequence continues at coordinate 1,698,857,685 of OY728158.1, read as the reverse complement.
TTGCAGCATCATGAAGTCCATTTGATCTCACGGAGTAACCCGCTCAAGTACATCTTCAGCCGCCCGATGCTAACCGGACGCCTATCCGGATGGGCGGTCATCCTGCAACAGTTTGACATCTGGTTTATGCCTTAGAAAGCCATCAAGGGCCAAACATTAGCAGAATTTCTGGCAGAGCACCCTTTGACAGGGACCACTACACCAAACTCTGAGCTACCTAATGAAGACATCTTCTTGGTTCAAGAGGAGTTCCCAGCATGGGAAATGTACTTCGACGACGCATCCCGAAGCCCAACCGGGAAGAGGATGGAGGATCCCAGATTCAACAAAGTGGGTTTGGGGATAACACTCATGTCCCCAGAAAAGGAAGTCTTTCCACATTACATCCTCCTACCAGAGGGATTTACAAACAATGAAGTAGAATATCAAGCTCTCATTGCAGGCCTGGAGCTCCCACTCCAGGCACAAGTACAACACCTTAAGGTAAAAGGTGACTCGGAGCTGGTCATAAAGAAAGTCAATGGTGTATATGCTATTAAAAAGGAGGAGCTGATGCCCCTGTTTGACCATGTCTAAGGGTTAATGGAGGAATTCTCCACAGAACCAACATTGACCCCTATTCCCCGGTCTCAGAATGCTCAGGCTGACGCATTAGACAATGCAGCCATAGCCCTAGCTGACCCAGGCTGGGATGAAACAGTTATCAGTATTGCTCACTGTCAAATGGTATTTCTGTTTGTTCAAGCTAAGATGGAAGAAATCCATGAAGTCATTTCTGTCCCCGAGCCATAGGCTCCTGCCACCGGCTGGATGACCCACATTGCAAACTACCTTCAACGGGGAGAACTTCCATCAGATAGGACTGAACGAGAGAAAATACGTATAAGGGAAATCAAGGTCCTCTACAAACGAGGCCTCTATGGAGTGCTCCTCAGATGAATTGATGGAGAAGAAACCATTTCCGTAATGAATGAAGTACATGTCGGAGCATGTGGAGAACATCAATCGGGGACCATGCTTTCCCATCAGGTTCAAAGGCTTGGGTACTACAGGCCCACAGTGGCACGAGACTGTGAGAGTTTTACCCAAAAATGACACTCATTCCAGATTCATGCCAACTTTATACACCAACCCCCAGAGTTACTTCATCAAGCCAAGTACTCCTGGCCATTTTCCATCTAGGGGATGGACGTTAGGGGACCATATCCTCCTGCCACGGCCAAACAGCTGAAGTATATCCTCACAGCTACTGACTTCTTTTCCAAATGGGCAGAAGCCATACCCCTCAAGGAAGTCGGGGCAGGAAATATTGTCAGCTTTTTTAAGACCAATATCATCACTAGATTTGGTGTCCCTCATACCATACTGACAGACAACGACACCAACTTCTGCTCTGTGGAATTGGAGAAACTATAACACGAGTATGGTATCAAGGCTAACCACTCATCACGCTACCATGAAGCAGCCAACGGATAGTTAGAGGCTTTCAACAATACCCTGTCAAAAATTCTCCAAAAAATGGTGGAAAAAGACATGAAGTCGTGGCCAGATAAACTCCTTCATGCATTGTGGGCTTATTGAACCACAATCCGCACCGCTACTCAGGCTACCCCATACTCATTCATGTATGGCACAAAGGTAGTCCTTCCCATTGATCTCCAATTACCCTCGCTTTGCGTTTCCATTTGTGATCAATTATCCAATGATGAGCAATCAGAAAAGTGTCTAGGTGAATTGGAACATCTAGACGAGAAACGGTTGCACACTTTGCACTATCTGGAAGTATACCAAAACCGGATCGCACAAGCCTTCAACAAAAAGGTTCGTCTTTGGTCTTTCTTGGAAGGAGAATTAGTGTTGGTCCTCCAGACCCCAATGATACCTAGAAAGAAGCCTCCAAAGCTGGAGCCCAAGTGGGAGGGACCATACGTTGTACACAAGGTCTACTCCAACGGAACGTATGCCCTGATCTCCATGGATGGACAATTTACAAAAACTCCTACAAATGTAAGATTCCTGAAGAAGTATTTCACATGATAACTAAAAGAGCGCCCCTCGTCCGAGCTGCATGACGTTAAACTACCAGGCACCCAACGATCCAAACTATATGACCTTAAACTAAGATTATTTCGTCCTCACCACACGACATTAAACTGTACGAACAAGACATTTTAAAAAATGCCCTTCCCCCGTGTATGGACTAGACCTGCACGGGGTGTATCTAGCAGAGAACTATGTATGGCTTGATTCCTTCCCTTGCAGGATACGTAGTGATGCCAGGGTTTCCTGTCCTAGCCCATCCACTCCCGAAAAAAATATAAAAATGCCTCTTTCCCCCGTGTATGGATCAAATGTGCACGGGGTGTACTTATTTCAGAGAACTATGTACGAATTGATTCCTACCTTTGCAGGATATGTAGCGATGCCATGATCCCCTATCCTGGCCCATCCATTTCCAGGTGGGATAGAAGTTAAAAATGTCCCCTTCCCCTATGTATGGACCAGACCTACACGAGGTGTATCATCTTTTAAAGAACTACGTTCAGCCTGATTCTTGCCCCCACAGGATACGTAGAGACGCCGGGGTTCCTTGTCCTGGCACAACCACCCCCCTGATAAGAAGTTTAAAATGACCTCTTTCCCCCATGTATGGACTATACCTGAACGGGGTGTGTACTTCATCCTTACCGAATGACGTTAAACTGCACGGAAGTCGTCCTCACCGCATGAAGTTAAACTGCATGGGATTCATCCTGACCCACCCAAGATATATGGAGAAACTGGATGGGAATACCCCTTGCACATTTGGCTGCATCCTCTCCATACATCAGACTCCATGACCCGGATAATTGCGGATCTTCATAACCATTCATGGCCATCAGAAGCGGAAAGTTATCGACCCGTGGAAACCTTTTCATGACTATTCATACCATGCCCTTAGCGGCTCTACATATTGATAGCCCCTGGACCATTTACCAAAGGTAATATTTCCTCAGGCGATACTCTTCCTAGCTCCATACGCTTACCGGCCCCAGAGCCTCCATGTCTCATCTCCCGATCAAAAAATTTATGGAGTAGTGGTTTACAAGTTCATTCCCCTTTTCACATCTAAATTTTTCCAGGGTACCCCTACCCGGTTGTCCTATGTATCCGACCGTGGTTGACATGATGACCTGTATCAACAAACATCAATCCAGGACTAGGCTACTTTCACTCGACATACAATTGCAGTGAAGATGTTTCTTATATACACAGACACCATTATCCCCACGTGCCGAACTATGCACTGTGAGAAATTGCGGATCTTCATAACCATTCATGGCCATCAGAAGTGGAAAGTAATCAACCCGGGGGAACCTTTTCATGACTATGCATACCATGCCCTCAGTGGATCTGCATATTGATAGCCCCTAGCCCGTCTACCAAAGGTATGATTTCCTCAGGCGACACTCTCCCTAGCTCCGTACGCTTACCAGCCTCAGATCCCCCACACCACACCTTCTGATCCGGGAAAACTCAAAGTTGCAGTTTACGACCTTCATCCCCCACCTTGTCCCAAGTATATCAGAGCGTGTGTACCTAGTTATCCTTTGAGTTACTGCAGAAATATTCACCCAATTGTCCGAGCTCTATGACCGCTAAACTAGGAGTACCTCATCCTTACCGCACGACATTAAACTGAATGGAGTGAAGGTACCCCCCCGTGCTCAAAATAAATCAACGCAGGGGGCTCTTTACGCTTTAACAGCAACCGGGGACGAATATCCCAGACATTCCCAGATATTCCCTTACCCGATGACAGACTTTGTGGCCCGGATAATTGCGGATCTTCATAACCATTCATGGCCATCGGAAGTGGAAAGTCATCGACCCGAGGACACCTTTTCATGACTATGAATACCATGCCCTCAACAGCTCTACATATTGATAGCCCCTGGCCCGTCTACCAAAGCCAAGATTTCCCCAGGTGATACTCTTCCTAGCTCTATACGCTTACTGGCCCCAGATCCTCTGTGTCATCTCTCCTGATCCTAGAAGCCCCAGAACCATGATTTACACCATCAACACCCCTCCACATCTTAGACATTCCAGGATACTCGGGCCCAGTCACATTCTAATCAAGGGCGGCCTTTTTAACTACGTCCTTGTCGCATGACGTCAAACGACATGGAGCACATCTTGGCTGCTTGGTGTAAGGCTGCAAAGACCAAGAATTAAACATCCAGGGGAATGACTCCAACAACGAGCATTTTCACTGGTTTAATAATGCTCCTCGTCCTTACCGCACGACGTTAAACTACACGGTCAATCGTCCTTGATGCACGACGTTAAACTGCACAGCATTGGAAAAGGAAAGAAAAATGCCCCCTGTCCTCGCTGCATGACGTTAAATTGCATAGCATCCTTTAATAATTCTCTTCGTCTTTACCACATGATGCTAAACTGCATGGTCAAACCCGTCATGGGTTCAATAAGGAATTTAGGCTTTTCTCTGTCCTTCGGTGCACGGGTCAGACCTGCACAAGCCACCGTCTCACACTCGCATGAGAAGGGATTACTTCAACCATTCTAGGTAAGTTTAGTCTAGATGTTTCCCCCATATCTAGGCACCCTCTCATCATAAACCATTCTCTATACTCAGAAAAAGACAAACTCTCATAATCCACCCCTGGTGGTCCCAAATCTCAACTTCCCTGAAGTTGCTTGGCGATCTGGGGAATGCAATCATTGACCTAAAGACACCTTTGCATGACTGTGCATACTATGCCCTCAGCGGCTCTGCATATTGATCTCCCCTGGCCCATTTACCAAAGGCAATATTTCCTTTTCAATGCTTCTCTCCGTACGCCTCTTGGCCTCTGAGCCCCCATGTGTATCCCGGGATTCGGAAACCCTCTGAGCTACAGTTTACCAACCACTTTCACAATCCTGCCTGAATATGGTGTAATGTCTCTGACAAGATTAACAAGGACCAAGATAATTCGTTCCATTCTAGATGATGTCCTAGCTGCATGACTTTAAACTGTGCCAAGCCCCAACTGTCCTTTACGCTGGATAAATGCTTAGGACAGGAACCTTGCTTCCACACTCCTGATTGATACAGATGTTCTCAAAACCTTTTAGATGTCACATACCTGTTCCATGCCACCCCCGATGGTTTTCATAATTCTCCAAGCCACCCATGGTGGTTTCCATAATCCGGAATTTCATGAAGTCCTTTGGCCATCAGAAATGGAGAGTCATTGAATTAAGGACACCTTTGCATGACTATGAATACCATGCCCTCAGCGACTCTGCATATTGATCGCCCCTGGCCTGTCTACCAAAGGCAATATTTCCTTAGGCAATGCTCTTCCTACCTCTGTATTCCGATGCGGCCCCCATGCCTTGAGACATTCCCTGCATGTCATTCAAATTTAAACATGTTCCCCCCACGTGCGTCTGAAGAGTATTGAGACATATTCTAATCATCTAAACCCCATTGGGGCCCTTGCCCCACCATACTTGGTCAAAGTTGTTCGACATAAAACATCAGTAATGATAGTCTTGATGGCAGGACTTTAAACTGCCTGAGGAAAAAGAGGCACAAAGCCTGTTAGGCCGAAAACCCAAAAAGGGCGACCTAAAAAAAAGTCATGCCATACCCATTGGGTTCACACTAAATGATCCCAGGAAAAATTAGGGCATTAAAAGAAAAATCAAAAAGTTTGTGGGGGTTTTTCTACAGAACCCTAGCAATAGTCAAACTATGCTCTCTAGACCCCATGGCCCAGGAAAAAGTTAGAGTTTTTTTCCTGAGTTATGATTAATTATGATTCAGAGAGTTGTTATTTACACAACAATTATTCTAGTACCAATCAAATTTTATAGTGACAAGAGATTGATAGAGATTGTATTCTGTTCGAACAAAAAGGGAGGACATCCACAAGTTGGGGTCTCTCCCTCACAAAAAAGAGGGGTAAGTAAAATAGAGAGTACAAGAATGGCTCTGATAGTCATAAAGGAGCTTGACTCGCTCTCTCCACCAGATTAGAGACAGTGTGGTGGAGGTCATTGCATGTCTGCTCCAGCACGACCTTCTCCCGGGCCTCAACCTCAGCCACCAAACGAGTATGCTCCACTTTTGTTTGGAGATCATTGATCCCTTTTCTGGTGGCTTCAAGTCGACCAATCAATGTTGATAACTGATCCCTTAGCATCGCTACCCGTTCTTCACATTCATGTAACTTGGAGGATAGGACAACCGCCTGATCTTGAGAGATCGCCTCCTGTGCTATCAGCTGATGGAGCTATATCGTGGCTTACTCCAGGGCTCAGGTCCCGCAATGAGTGGCAATAAGGTGAGAATGTTTGTGTTCACTATTGGAAACTTCCTCACGGGCCATGAAAACTTGGAAAACAAGAGAATGGAACTGCCGATAGTCAAATCCACCTGACCCCAAACCCCGGAAGAGCTGTCGAAGAGATTCAGTTTTAGTTGCCATCTCAACTAGAGGAGTTACGGCAATGATCTCACAAATCTGGGGCTAGGACCACCTGCACACTACTCGGTGGTCTTCCAAGACATGACGATATTTGGTATCCTCGCTAGATAGCATGGGAAAAAAGTCTGGAATTGCAATTATCACATGCAGGTGCACACCAGAAGACGGTTCCGAAGCTGGAAGACCTGAAGCTTCTAACCCCAGTTTGGGTTTGGGAATCAAGTTGCTAAGACTGATATCGGTTGGAAAAATTTCAGTAATCATTTCGATGGGACCCGAAGCCACAAGGTCATCCTCACCCACGTCCCTGAAGGTTGGGTTCATCTGAACTTTGGACATAGAGGGGTTGGTAGAGGAGAATCCCTTGAGCCGCTTTGACCGATGAGCCATCAATTGGTCCTCCCTCAGAGACGATGAGGAAGGTATGGTAGGCACGACAACCTCAATGGCTCCTGACTTGGGAACCTACCGGACATCCTTCCCCAGGATCCCATTAGGGTAATGTTTTAACCACATCTTTGCATACTCCAAAGATAGGATGGCAGCCACTCCCGTATCAGGAAAGAGAATGCTTGTGTCAGATCCCTCCTGGATCAGCATCAACCACCATTTACAGAGAGTGGATGGGTGCAGTCCTCGAGCCTGAGGAGGAGGAAGGGAAACTTGGAGTTGCATACACCCAAACTAGTGAGAAAAATGATGTGGGGTATACAACTTTAATAGAGAAACACCATCGATTCGAGTAGAAAAAACCCGTCCCATAGTTAAATCACGTAATATCACTCCTCCAAGCTCCACTGGTGGTTATCAACCGCAACGCCAGAAGGGGCAGGGTAGGGAGTGACATAAAACTAGGAGAAGTCACTCAGGAGCTCAATGATTTCATCAGAATTGAAGGACTTCAAACAAACCCCAGCGATATCGAGAAGGGTAGGCCGGAAAGTAGGATGCAGGATGAACGTGTTATGATAATACTCATAAAAATGGTAGTGATTCACTATCCAGCCGTATAATAACTGAAATGTCCCACTCAGATGATAGGGAGACCCTCCCTCCTACATGTGACTCAACAGCTCGTAAATACGAGCCAAAGTGGGCACGACTAAGTTCATTGGGAGTCCCTCGACCAACTCAACTGCCATCATCAAGGTGCAAGATGTGACACCTGGGTTGATATCCCGAGAAGGGAATAACCACCATCTCAGAAACATAGCAAAAAAACCTGCCAGTAGAAGCATAGGTGGCACATCGGGGCGCACCTCGTATCCCCATGAAAGGTAGTCGCCCACCTCTAGAACCGCCCAGTAGGAACCTGGGGTGGTTCGTGACTGTTGAGAAGGATGAGTCCTGGGGTTCTTGATCTTTGGAACAGGACCAGTGGTGTTCAGAAATAACTCTATCCAGGTGCTATAAGGAATAAGAGAGCGGGCACGCAAGGCCTGACCCAGTGATTGCTCTGCCATAACCAGCAGATCCATCACCAACGAAGGCACTTGTTCGACATCATCCCATGCACTAGGAGTGGGAAGGAATTCTTCATACATACCACCAACAATGGGGACCCCTGAAATCTAAAAGACGTCCCAAAGACTAATGCCCACCTCCCCGTGGACCAGATAGAAGGTGTTGGTGTCCGGGCTCCAACGGCTCATAAGTTGCCTGGCGAGGGCTTGAGGCTGGTAGGTATAGGTTTGGGACACCCAGTCAGCTTCATACAAGCCTACGACTCACAATTCTGCCTCGAACTCCGCACATCTTTGGCGGACCTAGAAGGGCCACCCCCAATCCAAGGACTTAAATGCTCCTCCAGGCCGGAGGTCCCGATTCGCTGACCAGCCATGCTGGTCGCTTACCATGGAATTGTAGGCAATGCTCCGGTAGCAATGAATTGTTCCTTCCTGTTGATGTTGTTCCCTTATCGGAGATACTGGAAGGTGATTCAACATAGATCCGATGGCTGTATCCCTCGGGGTCGGCCGCCCGCTGACAGGTATCATGAACCGAGGGATAGTGGCCGTAAATATCCGTGCTTTAGGATTGTTGTCAGGAGATTGTACCGGAATTGGGGTATCGGACAACAAACTGAACGCATAGGCAGGAAGGCTATTAGAAAAGGGGTACTCCTTCTGTGACTTGGAGAGCCGGATGGTAAGAAAGGAAGAAAATGGGGAGTGACGAATTCCATCCTGAACAGAGCTGGCCATGTCCTTCAGGCGTTGATCACCAATTGAGAGGGGCTCATCGGAAGGCCTAGGTACAGAACAATGGGGAACCATATTTTCTCCCTGTACAATGAAATCCAACAAGTGGTTAGTCCGAAATAATTTTTTTTTCGGACAAAAATACCAAAATCCGCAAGGAGGCCTCTAAGGATGGTTTGCGATGACTACACCCCGCGAACCAACCCTGCGCGGAAGTAGTTCACGATACTCTGGCCTGTGGAGCGTTGGCCAGAAAACCATGAACTTGGTTTCTCCATGGAATTTCAATCCCGAATTTAAGTGGTTATGTTTGTAAAACTTATAAATTTTTAAAGTTCATAAGATTTTAGTTCGCGGAGCATCGAAATCGTGGAGCATCAAAATTGCGGAGCATCGAAACCATGGAGCACCAAAACCGCGAATCGATTTCCTACGCGGCCTGGAATGACTCACTTTTTAGTTAATTAAAAGGTTTTTTTGTGGCTGAAAAATTGGTCCGTGGATGAATAATGGCGTGAACAAGAAATGGTTCGTGGAATTAGCAGCCGGTTCGCAGACAAAGCGTTTGACGAAGGAACAAGCACACAGAGGCAGCAAAGTGAAGGAGTGCTGGGTTTCGCAAAGAATCTGGTAAAGAACAAATGAAGGGCCCTCCATATTTATAGGCATGGTCCCCCACTGTGTCCACTTACCTAACGCAACCAATCCGATTTTCAAGACCACTCTGCATCGGAATAGTCTCCTCTTCGTTCAGATCGGACCTCATTCCGATTGGGGGAATTTGTAGGGTCCTGAAAAATATGCGAAGGAGAATGATGACCCCATTTAACTCAAGGGAGATTCTACCCAATTTCCCCTCAAAGGATTGGGAAAATGTGGACAATACTCAAAATTGGTAAAGGACCAACCGGTCCGCGAACCGGCCCAAGTGTTACGCGGTCGGTTCAGCGAACCGCTCCCCTCCCCGGACCAGCCTCGTTCCTGAGATAGAGGCGGAGATCCTCTGCGGTCGTGAGGCAGGACAAGCGCCAACCCGGTTCACCACTCCGGACCACCCAAGCCACGAGCTGCGTTAACCAGCCCGAACTGCCTCCGCTGTCGTTCGTGAAATGGAGGAGGAACCCTCCGCGGTCGCGAAGCACTCCCCGAGTTTGGTTCGCGAAGGAGGAGTGTTTAATGCCCCACGAGTTGCGGATTGACCAAGTCATCCGTGAACTGGGTTTTCGGTCATGGGCCTCCGAAAAAGGTGCCTCATTACCATAGATACATCCTTTTCCCCACTCTATAAAAGGAGATTGAGGGGAAGAGAAAAAAATGGAGAGAGGACAGAGATGAGATCGATCAGATTCAGGTGGACGGATTTCAAAGGAAGGATTAGGATTTCAGAAGTTCCAGTTCACGAACCAGAGAGGGTATGAACCTGGGAATGAGCTAATAAGGAACCAAAAATGCATAATATCTTAGTGAACCGTGAACCTAAAATAACATAAAAAGAGAAGACCATGAAACATGGCCCCTCCGCAGATGCACTACCCGCAGACCAGGGAGTTTATGCCCCTTTTCTGATCCATCTCACTGCGTAGCACCCTCCTACGCGGGCGAAGCCCTGACCAACGAATCTTCAACCGGTGCCGCCCTTGGCCACCACTGCTCACGTGGACCGCTCTGCGTACCAACCTTGTACGTGGGCCAAACTCGAAGTCGCGAACCCTCTTGGTTCGCAGACCCTCCTGGTTCACGGACGACCTCTCAGTCCGCAGACCCTCCGGGCCCACGGACGGCTTCTCTAGCTGCTTAACACCTCCCTACACGGAGGGCGCCACCCCTCATACACCCATGTGGCCTTCCAAAACCTTCGGAGTTCCCATTCCCCAAGCCAGATAAAATCCTTCCAATTCCAATCTGGTCTGATCCTTCGTAACCTCCTCATTGGCCCATTCATCGGCCCCGAGTCGAGGCCTCCACTAGAACCACCAAACCGATATGATGTAACCTTTGGGCGTATCAGAGCACCCTTTTGAGTTCACATACCCTCGGTAATAGAATGTGAAGGGGTTTCCCCGACCCTTGGGCGGATTCCCAAAGCATGCCTGGGTTCACATTCCCACGGTAATGCAGCGTCGGAGCCCAATAGCCCCCTTTCTGCCTTTACTCACCAGGATGAGGGACTGCACGCTTCAGCAGTCAGGTACTTCTCCCCTCCCCAGAGAGGGGGCGACATACCAGTCATAAGGAAGCCATCCCCATGAACCTCCGTACTTCCCCACCAATACGACCAAGGAGGGACGTAGTGGGGAAGGGTGCTGCTCCATCCTTCTTTGGGGCCAAGCCCCTCTTCTGGTGGGCTCCGTCACCATTGGGCATCCCTTCTGGAGTAAGCCCCACACCATCCTCGCCGGAAGCCAATGACCCCACTCCTTTCAACCTAGAGGGTTCATTGCTCCACTCCGCGACTTCTACCTTCCTCGAACATCAGAGGGAAGGAGAATCCAGCGGTACCGGCCTTTTCCACCACTCATCGTTTGTCTCCCCTTCCCTTGGTCGGGAGAAAAGTGTGAGGTTAGCCACATCTGTTGAGTTCTCTTGTTTCTCACACCGAGCATGACTCACGTGGGCTTAGAGATTTGTGATGGTCGTGGTAACCGCACAACGACGGTGGACTTATTTCAAACTATGTGGAATTTGATCCTTGTCTCTTAGGAAGGGTACGTAGGAAGCCTCCCTGAGGTTCAAACCCATCATCCACACCTTGGGCCGCCTCAGAGCGTAAGCCCCATACTAATGTGAACTATGTGGACTTTGATCCTTGTCTCTTAGGTAGGGTACATAGGAAGCCTCCCTACAGTTCAAGCCCAAAAACCGGCAGATCCGACTATCTTCACGTCAGTTCACCGTGCCAATACTATCACTGCCTCAATGAGTCCTGACTCCATGGGGTCATTAATCCAACAAGGGATGGTAAAACTCAGGCCTAAATTATTCCAAACCCTGGCATCCAGTTGACCATTGCCCACCAGGGTTAAATCCATGGATACTATGTTTGGGTATAAACCAAAGATTCACGAACATATGAATACGTCTTAAATCTATAAGAGAGTCCCAGAACAGGCAATAATTCCCCTCAAAAGGGTGTGATGAGCCTGACTTCCCATCCTATCAACCAATGTGAGTTCTTAAGCATCGCTGGCCAAACCATCCAGCAAATGCCTGCCTTTAGAAAGTAGGTCCACGCACTAAGGGATATGGAACAGTTGGGTGTTTTGAGGCGCAAATGGTGCACCCGATATGAGTGATTAAGTAGAGCTCAGCCTTCTCAAATCAATCGTCGGGTAGCGCACGTCTCTTCCACATGACCCCCGGTCATGCGCCGCGCCAGGAGTGAAACAACCATTCTTAGATAGACTACACCTTTGACATGATTCTTCGGACCTTTAAATAAATAAATAAATATATATTATCATTAATTTTTCCCTCATCATCAAAAATCACTTTCTTTCCTTTTTTCCTCCGCACACACATATTCCTTCTCTATTTTTATGGCCTTGGATTGTTAGCTATGAGACTTTATCAAGCCCTTTTTTTGAAATTATTAGTTTCTTTAAACCTACTTGTAGAATTAGTAGTGTATTATTTCCATTTGAGATCATTGTAATTTTTTAGGGAGTCCTATATTGCATACCATAGCATAATGACATTCTTTTCCACATTTTATATACTCTTCTTGTAAATATCTGAATCTATATTGGAAAGATAGTGTTTGTTCATTCTTGTAACTAGTATTTTTATCCTTTAAATATTAATAAAATGATCACAAAATATCCTCCTTACTTCTTTACTATTCCCTATAAATGATATATAAAAACAATAAGTAAATACTTTGTGTCTAAACTTTCCTTATCACCAGTAAAAATATTTATAAATAGATATTCTAAATTTTAAAATAAATCTATTTAGGATTAATATATTGTTTACCTAATGTAAAACAAGCATCCTTATTCCAAATGTGAAGTGAAATTCATTGAATCCATTCTTCCTTTTATTTGGAAAGGTGTCTTTCATGATTCTTTTCAGCCAAGATTGGTTCTAACATGTTTTTTTTTCACCAGTACTGTTAGAGATAATAGATTTAACATGGGACAGATTAGGTGAATATATCACTTTACTATTGAAACCCATATTCTTATTTAATTAGGAATATTAACCTTTAACCTCATCACAATTATTCAATTAATATATGTGTTTTTAGCTTATTTTTAATAATAATACATATTGATTATATCTCTCCAAGTTCTTTTTGTATTTTAACTGACTTATCTTTAAGATCTTGCACCATTTTTCCTTATTCAACATTTTTTAATTTATGATTATTAATATCATCAACATATAAGGAATAATTTTTTATAATCTTCTATTTTTCTTCAACCACCATGTCATTTTTTCCTTTAACATTATCCTATTTTCTTTCTGTAGCTGTGTAATCTTCTCAAGGAAATATTACAGCTTCTGTTTTATCTCTAACACAAGTTATGTACATTCTTCTCCATCATCACCACACCTTGATGAGTAAAAACATTTCTCAACATAAGTGAAGAAATTTAATTCATTATCTATGTTTATAGATGATTTTAATTTCTCTTTCTTTATTATATATCTTTTACATTTGCTAATGAAATTATTCTTCTTATTCTTACATGTTTTCAACAATTGGGACTTCTTGTCTTTCTTATCTAATTTATATTATTAAAAATAATTATTTGGGAAAAATATTATAATTTTACTAATATCATATCAATTATAACATCTGAGTAATTACATACCTTTTCTATTCCATTTTCCCTTATTGAATCTCTTTGATAAAAGTAAAAAAATTTAGTTGTAGTGTTTATCTTCCTCAAAATCAGAATAATTTTATTACAGAATCTATTATTCTATAAATTTTTTATTTTATTATGGATTTAAAGGTTAATTAATCTTTTAACTTTTTTATTAAGAATATATCCTTTCTAATTTTATATTTAGTGAGTATATTATGAAGTTTATTTAACGAAAGATCTCCCATTTCTTCCAAAGTTGAAACCTTAGTGTCAAATTTATCCATAATGTTTATCAAGACCTTAATTAATATGTTGTATTCCTCTATATTCTCACTAAACCTTGAATATTTCTTAATATCAAATTTACCCTGGTGAAATAATTATCTAAATCCTCATCCTCATCCATTTTAATAACCTCATATTTTTACCTCCATACCTGTAGCTTGGTTTCCTTAAATTTGATTTTTCCTTTATTACTACCTCCCAATGTTTTCCAAATATCCTTTGATATTTAAAGGCCTATTACCTTTATGTATTACTTTTATAAAAGATACCTTAAGATTTAATTTTGAGGATTTCTATATATTACTTTATTTACCTTATTGGATTTATCTATAACATTACCTTAATTGATGGGTGAAAACCCCACTATAGGAGTATCTCTAACTTCTAGGATAAGTTAAAAAAGTTAGGATTGTATCATATTCCAAAAACATTTGTATTTAGTTCCATAAAAAATAAGAAATACTAACCTATTCATAGAATTTAATTTTTCTATTACTCAAAAACTTCATTTGGATATTTTGAGGGAAAATTTCTCTAATAACACCTGTTTTTCATTGATTTTATTGGATCAGAAAGAGGGGGTGGGCTTGAATAAGTGATATATTTTCTTTTCTTGAGTTATTCCCTTTTAATAAAACCTCTTGAAAATTATAAGGTTCTCAATATGCTCAATTATTTCTCATAGCCTCACCTTTATGTGAAATAATATAAAACAAGAGAGAAGTAGATAGTATTTACAAAGTTCATTGAAAATAATACTCTATGCCTTATTGGTTACCCCCCCTAAAATATATATTCTAAACGATCTTAAAAAATGATCTAAAAAAAATTACACTATTCTATATAACATTTCCCAATTCTATTAGAAGATAGAATTATTCTTTAATAAAATATCTAGCAAATAATGAGCATTAAATTTCTCCTGGTTTTCTCTACACCACAGGATGCTGGTCTACTACCACAAGAATATGGATCAATAGTTCTTCATGTGTACAACTTAAAGATCTTTAATATTAATTCTAATCTTGATACTTCCTCTAGATATTGAGTAATTGTTATATTCCTATGTCTTTATAAATACTCAGGTCCACAACAGATCTCAATCTTTTTTAATAGTTCCGAAATTCATCTCAATCTATCTCCTTAAGAATAATGATTTAATATATTATTATTCTTATAAATCTATGGGAGTTATCCAATCATATATACTATTTTATCCTACATTACCTTCATATATTTATAATAAAATTGAATAATTCCTTGTAAATATTTGGTTTCCATTTAGATTTGGAAACTCCCTGGATCTTTGGAAGTCATACTCTTCTATTATTTAAATTGGTCAACAAATTCACTATTTATCCCTTATTTAATATTAGTTTAATTTCCATTAAGATATTCATTTAAATTACAAAAAAACTTGTATAATTTATTTCTTTTTATTCTCTATGAAATATTCTTATTTAAACTCATTTGAGGTTAGCAAGTGAAAAACCTCATGTATATTTTCCATATAGACCATCATATTTATGAATATAGAGTTTATCTCATCTTTTTATTAATATATTAAAAAATATCAAAAAATTTAAATCTTGAAGGCATATATAGAATTCACACATTCTTCCAAATATTTAAGTTTTTGGGAAAAGGATGATTTTCACATTAAGGCATATTCACACAGTCATATGATCAACACAACTCTCAAAAGATCATGTTGAAGACTTATGTTCACTTTATTCTTCCTTAAAACTCTTTAAATATGAAAGAATATCCTCTGGTTTGATTTTTTTAATCACAAAATCTTATATTCTAATCATCTTGAGTGATTATGATGCTTAAAAACATGAAAAACAAAACAAAAACATCATCGAATTCAAATCCTTAGATTATACAGAATCTAGAAACATAGATTTTAACCTATTATAACACACTTGAAAACTCACTAAGTAAATGAACTATCATGATCTATAAACTATATGTATTATTCTAGATTAATAATTTCAATGTACCACAAGAACTAGTTTTATCGACCTTATGAACAAACCTCAGACTGATTGCACAAATAGCTAATTGATCATCTAAAGTTACCATGCCTTTCTATGCCTGGTATGGTTAGTATTCAAACTTCTTTAAGAATCAATAAAAAACATGATCAAATCCAATCAATCATTAATATTCAATTTTATTTTGATGATATGGTCAGTGGATCGACACAAGGCCTCCTCAAATCATCTCCTACCTTCCCCTCAGGAAGCTCAAAATAACTTCAAACAAGTTGTAGAAAATGTATCTATCTAAAACAATAGTTTTCATGAATTATTTTCATTTTTATCAAGGTATTATCTCACTCAAATACTATACTTCGATTCTTTATCAGGTATTATATCCAATTATAACACATAAATCCATAACAATACTCCATGTATTATCACCTCCATCACCAAATATGTATTAATATATTGAAAACAAGATAAATCAAAACATTTCGGGACGAACAACACTATTGTGATTAGTATATATATCACACATATATCTATAGATATAATGACTCAAAATAATTAATGAAAATATCACTATTGAAAACTGCAGATCACATTTGTGGTAATTGTTTTTCATGGATCTTCACTTTCCAGTGACATAGACGATCACCTTATGATTTTTCATCATGATTCATTTCTAATAATTATTTAATGAATCACTATATAAAAAACCCCTTATACATTATAGGGAAGTGAGAGTAAAATTATAATTATTATCCTTAAATTAATCTTCTTAAATATCTTTTTACATTTTTATATATATTAAAACTTTACTCTCTTTCATGTTACCTTGTTAGAGAGGGATATAAGATCATGAAAATTTCCCACAAAGCACCATAAATACCCATATAATTATAGAAAAACATGGATTCCCATTACATTTATAGGCCTAATACAATCTTAAATAAACGTTTTATTTTAGGGATATATAAATATCCCTTTGAATATAAATATATAACCCAAGAATGCTACATTATGTGTCCATATGACACAAAAATGTAACTTTTTTGCATTATTTTATCTAATTAATAATTATATTAATTTTTTTTATTTATGGATTTGGTATTTAGGAAATTTTGGGTTTTTTTAGGTCATATAGTTGGTACATATTTAAGAGTAACCATACAACCCAATTTTGTGTAGTATAAACTTCCTTATCTAGTGGAAAATGCACAACTGACACATAGTTAGGAGAACTATAAAACCTAACTGATTGGGTTATGCAATTTGATTCCAATATTTATTTCATGGTTTGTTCATGGTTTACCTAACCATTTGAATAAACTATCAGAGTTTCTTAGAAATTTAATTTTCTGAATTTCCTACTCCACCCCTACTTGATTTTACCCACCTATATTCCCTTACCTACCCTATGACTTAGAATATGATTCTAAAGATACCTAAGGAGGGTAGTCTCCTCCCTCCTCCCTACTCCCTACTACCTCTATTATCTCATTCAATTCTTAAGATGATTTATAAGGTAAGGATTAATTATCCCTTATTTCCTTCTCAATCACCATTCTTTTCTTAGAATCTTCATTCTTCCATAACTAAATATTATATAGTGGTTAAACACTTATCTAGCATTGTTATAATTTTTGGGGCTTATTTTTTTAAGGGTTATAGAGTTTATATTCTTCCATGGCCTTGTTTTTGTTATTTAAGATGTTTTGGTTTCGCTCATCTAAAGTAGGTGTTTTTGTGCAATTATTATTATTTGACATATAATTTGATGATTTGATTTTCTAAATCATTTTCATATCATGTATGAGACTATATATGATATCCATTATGATATATAAAATGTTTTATAATTTTTTTATATTTTAAATGATTTTCATAAATGATTTTTTTGGATTCTTGGTACCTTATTTTGAATGAAATTATTCATGCATAGAAAGTGATGTAAAAATTCCGAAGATATTTTTTTTCAAATTAATTTTATAACAAAAGACGTTTTTTAACATACAATTTATTTAAAAAGTGGTAAATTAATATTTTCAGGAAGTTATTTTTAATATAAGGTCTTGTTTTGTTTCCACTAAAGCTTTATAAATTTTTATTAGTTATTTATTAGTTTTTATAGAATTTATGTGTTGGTTGGATTTCACATTAGTAAAAAATATGGTTTCAATGGGAGTGTTTATTTTAAAATGATTTAAAAAGGATGATATCCTAAATTATTTTTACAAGTATATACTCTAAAGGACTATTTGGAACATTATAAAAGGTTTTAAAAATATACGTAACACCCTTGGTTTGAGCCATTTACTGTTAGGCTTTATGTAAACTTATGTATTATGTGAGATTAATTTTATTATCATTTGAGGTATGCCTAAATGAGAAGGGGGATATTTATTTTGTTTATGATGGGAATTAGAGGTGATGTGTAGGTTTTTTATTGATGAATTGTTTTTATGGTATGACATATGACTTGGATACTCACCTCCATTAAAAAACTTCATGGAAAATTTTGATAATTGGGTTTGATATTTGGGATTAATGCTACAATAATATAAATTTCACACTATATATTATCCCCTAGATATGATTTTTTTGGATTTAGGGGAGTACCCATGATGATGTTGGTAAATGGTAAATCAGGAGGAAATTTCTCTAGGACACAATATAAACTTGTAGTTAGTTCCAACCAAGTATGTCTAGAATCATCTCCTTATAACATAGTGAGTGTCACTTTATGATTATTATGTTATATTACATTCAATTATATTTTTTACTTGTTTCCCTTTCTATATAAATTTTATTATGTTAGTTTTTTATTATTTAATAGTTTTGATAAACTTGCACCATATTTACATGAAATTATTTGTTTTATTTTTCTTTTTGGTACATCCTCTCTAGAAAATATATCAGTTTTTTTAAATGGTTTTAAAATAAATTTATATAAAGTGATTACCCTTGAATTGTTTCATAAAAATGGTGGTGAACCTTTTATGTTTTTAAAGTGTTTTTTCTATCTAGTATCGTTGGATATAAATTTATTTAAAAGAGTGTTATTTAATTTAGAAATGTGGAAATATATTTTTAGATTTATTTTTATGTTATTAAAAATGACATTAAATGTATTTTTTAAATAAATAACAAACTATAATCAAGAAATTTATTATAAAATAAATTTTATAAACTCTTTGGTGGTATCATACTGGGCATATTTTGCTCACATGCTACATACACACTTTGGTGTGTATTTAGTTCTTATGTATTCATGTAGGTGTACAAATTATGTTTCCATATTGGTTAGGATTCCTTATTAATTATGTTTATGGATGTTTTGGGTTGTTCTGGTGTCCTTGGGTCAAATAGAGATAATCATGTGGTGCTTCAGGTTCTTATGGATTGTATCAGGTTTTATATGTATTAGCCACTTAATATATTCATGTATTCATATATTATAATTTCATTTGTTTAAATACTCAATATTTACCCCCATGATTTTTAAATTTATATGTGTATTTGGGTATTTATATTTATTATGACTCATTTGGTTTTTTGTTTCAATTTAAAGATTCTTATTTACTTTTCATAGGAGTTTAATGTATGGATACACTACTCTAGATTCTTGGTAATATTTTGTTTCTTATTTATTAGTATCTAGAGGGTGAAATCATTACAAAGGTATTATTTAGACACCATATGCACTTTTATCTATCCCATGGTGATATGCACTTTATGCCTTATAGTGATATGACTCGAGTGACGTGGTAGGTTGAGCCACTCTAGTTTTTTACAAAATGGTTTTTGGAACCTCTTATTATTTAAAGATTAATGATATTTATATATAAATTATTTTCAATAATTTTTCTTTTAATTTCATTTTTAGTCCCACAAATGATAATCTTATTAGAAATTTCCACATTTATAGCTTTTAGTAATTAATTGAGCTTAATTGAAGAGAATTATTCTTTTTATTTTTAAATATTCTAATTTACTTTCAAATTTATGCCATATATTTTTATATAGTGATAAAAAATGTGAAATTAATTTTGTAAGATTATATGTTTTTTGGGATACATTTCATTTAATAGGAAGAAGTATTGAATATAAACTTTTGAGACCCAAAAGAAGTTGATAGTTCTAGTCTCAAAATATATACACATTTCTAAAGAATTTTAAAGATTATTCCATATCTCCGAACATTCAAAAACTAAATGAGATGAAATTTTAAAATAATTCATATAATATATAGGCGAAAAATTAATTAATTTTTTCCACACACCATTTTGTTATTTTCATTATCATTAATGCATCAGAAATCATATTATTGGAATTTAATGAGTTTCCAGGATAGAACAATTTTCATTAGTAATTTTGTCATAACTTTGGATAAACACATCTATATAAGCTAATATTTTTATGGGTAATGAGAAATATATATAAGAACTAATTTATAGTTTTCCATGATCCAATATTTATCATTTTATTAGTATGCATATATTCCATACTTTTAATGGCAATTTTTAGATCCAAAAATCACCTCCTCTCATGCTTATAAATTTATATCTTCGTTAAATTTCAAAGGGTTGACAAATTGAGTTTGGTATTTTGAGTAGGTATGTTTGAATTTTATTTATTTATTATATTTGTACACTTTTAATATATATTACATTTCTTTAAATGTTATGATTTTGTTTCTCTTTCGTGTTTCCTCCACCATTCTTCTCATTGTGATCTCCAATACTCCGGATAATGACTAGCTACACAAAGAATATCATGGGGGAGAAATCTAGTGATGAAACAAGTAATTTCACATGAATTAACAGTTTTTTATTTTTTCTTTGATTTGGACCAAGTGGTATCTTATTGGGAAAGATGCCTTTGTGTCCCCACTTTCTACCCAAATCTTAGATTTAACTTTTATATTATTCTCCCTCAACTACAAAGGTGGATGTGTGGTGTACTTGGTGATTATTAAGAAAAAAAATATTCATAACCCTAATAGAAGAGTATGTTTAAGCATATGATGGACTGTATTTATTATACAAATATTAAACTAATTTTAAGGCAATGAATGTTTAATCTGGGAAATTATTTTGGGAGAATCTCCTTTATATATAACCTGAATACATTCTATTTATATGTTTATTAAATATTTAGTTTTAGTTTTACATTCTATAAAAAATACCTAAACTAAATTTAGTTAATTAAATATATAAAATAGGAAAAAAACAAAAAAATCAATTCATAAATAGTGAGTGTTTGCGGTGCAAAAACTCCTCATGTGAGATGATCAGGATTATCCACTATACTAAACTTATAAAAATACATAATTTTGTTTTCCAAACCCCATGAAATGTGTGCATCAAAACATAGAATCATTTCTAGGAGCCAAGTGGGATTTCACTTCCTATTTCATTTCATTTTGGGAATATTTTATTGCTTAAAAAAATATAAAAAAACTAAAAAAACATTTCCATGATGTATTTAATTTGTAAATGGACTAGTTAATATTAAGTTCCATATTATTAAGTAATTAAAAATGAAATAAAATCCCAGTTCCAAGGACTTAGAGAATATATATATAACCTAGAGAGAAAAATAGAATGGATAGATGAATATATTCTCGCATCTCAGGAGAAACAAATAGACCAATGAAAACAATAACTAATGGTGGAAGATACATCCCCACTCATCATTTCTATTGAATAACAAAAAGTATCTGATAAGGAATTACTTGAAGACCCATTCAAACTATAACTACCAATACATGAGGAGGTTAGAGAAGAAGAAATACCAAATGATATAATTATGGGACCATGACTTATAGAAATATTTTTTAGTTTTTTGTAGAAGTAGAAAAGGTAAGTGATCTTCCCATATTTATAAAATAATTATCAATACCTCTATAGCTCTATCTCACTTTGGAATAAGAAAATACGGAGATAATAGAGTTTTTATAGAAAATAAATTAGATTGGATACCTTCCTTCATCCACAAAAACCCAAATCCAATAGGAACTATGTAAAGAAGAATATTTGGAATCCAAACCAACTAAAGGAGTCGATTTTTTCTTGTACTCAATTTCATTTAATTTTATTGAATCAGAGTTGAGTATTAACTCAAAAAATTTGAATATTTTATATATGACCATCACTTGTACTACCTTGGAATATGAACAAGAATAAGATTATATACTCGATGAGGAACACTTAAATCTCCTAGATCAAATTGAATAAATTTTTGTGGTAGAAAATGAATAATTCAAAGTGTCTTTGTAGAAATAAACAAACACTAAATAATTTTTTTAAGGGTAGATTTATATATTGAGTTATTTTATTTTAATGAACATAAAAATGAAATTATCGATAACTTTTACCTTCCTAAAATTATATATGTTACAACATAAAATGCTAAATCCCTTGATGAAGTTAATGAAGTGGGTGAGGTTTGGGCCAATGAAAATAAGGAACTATATATTTTCCTCCCCCACCATAGGAGTTGTCTTATATTGTAACGAGAATGGAATTGTTTCCATATATACATAGGTTACTTTATGTCATGTTTGAAGGGAATCTCATTGTAAAGAAAATATTTTGGGGGTTAATGAGTAAGAAACTACACATGCCTTCATATTGAGGATGACCAACTACAACTTCCTAACCAGGGGTAGTAAAAAACATGCACTTTTTTAGGGGGGGGGGGCGTTACCCAAAATATATCCTATTTTTCTTTCTATTTTATTTTTACTAATTTTTTTTATTTCCAATGAATTTATATTTTTTTATATTTAATTCTTATTATTAAAGTGGTAGTTAAATACTAAGTATAAGGGGATTTTAACTTTTTTTTTGGAATTTTATGTTTGTTTCCATTTTTTTTATATTTTTAATAAAATTTTATAGTTTTTCTATCCTTTTTAATTTTTAGTG
Organism: Viscum album; assembly: GCA_963277665.1. Lineage (NCBI taxonomy): Eukaryota > Viridiplantae > Streptophyta > Magnoliopsida > Santalales > Viscaceae > Viscum > Viscum album. The sequence continues at coordinate 1,698,834,977 of OY728158.1, read as the reverse complement.
AGTTATTTTTATTATAAATTTGAGCTAAAAATATTGTCCTACCTAGAGAAAATACTGAGATGATTTTTAGGATTTCACTGATTTTGATGTTTTTAAACTTATATAATTACCGAGTAAGTTATGTTACTGCTTAAATGAATTTTTTGTTCTTATAACTAAGAAAAGTATTTGATTAGATGAAAATTTAGTGTAATTATAATTATAACTTGTGGAAATTGGAATTTTGAACTCTTTCTCGAGTAACATTTCCATTTTGAAAAAAACCATAAAGAATTAACCAAAAATACATTCATACAGGTCCTTTAAAACTATGGTAAAATAGTAAATTAGGGCCCCATAATGAATATGTGAGACAATAGGAACTGAGTGTGTGAATATATAAATTCCATTATACAGTCCGTCATGTTCTTTACACATAACATGCCTGGGGAAAAAATTAAATAAGTTCCTAATTGTTAAAAATCAATTCATTTTTGTGATTTGAATATTTAATGCTAGATATTAAATGGGTAAATTTACTTATAATAATCTCATTTGGGTTTTATCAAATAAATTGTAAATAGATATTTGGTTAAAAATCTTGTGAAAGGTAAATTTACAATAATGAAACTTATTAAAATGTTAATTCCACTAAATTACATTTTGTTATCCATGTTGGAACATGAAATTTTAGTTAAATTAAAAAGAGTAAGTGGAAAAGACTTATAGGGTTAGAATTATATTTTCAATAATAAATAAATCCCTGATTTACTTATTTTATGATTTGTGTGTTTGAACCTAGGTAGGATAATCTTTTTTGTTAGTAGAAATCATTGAATTTCCAAGGGAGTGTGATGTTTTTTGTGAGGGAAATGATAGAGGAAAATTTTCAAAAATATTAATTTTAATTTCAATTTTTTAATCACATTAATATTTATTTTGTGGGAAATTTTCATTTTTATGGTTTTACTAGTAAATTGATATTAATTTAAAAATGGTTTCTATTTATATTTTTAACTATTTTCATTTACTTTCATATTTATAGTATAATTTTTCAAACATTAATTACAGTTCGGAAATAAATTTTGTAGGATTATATGTTCTTTGGTATAACATTCATTTAACATGACCAAGTGTTAAATTTGGGGGCCCAAAATGAGATCAATATTTAGGATTAAATTTTTTTGTATAGTTTTAGATACTTTTAAATATGGACCCACATCTCCCAGCAAACCAAACCAAATGAGATTAAATTTTAAATTTATAGTGAGAATATGTGGGGGAACATATTCATTAACTACATCCACTAGATATTTTTCCATTTTCATGGTCATTAAGGCATGATAAATGACATGATTTGAATTTGAAGAGTCTCTAGGATAAAATAGTTTTCATTAGTAATTTAGTCATAAAATCAGATATATACACGTAAATAATCTAACTTTTTTATAATTTACATGAGAGAAATATATGAAATAATTTTGAGTTTTTCATATCCCATGATTCTTCCATTTAATAGTATGAATAGTTTCCAACTTTCAAAGGATAATTTTTAGATCCAAAATCACCCCTCTCATACTTGTAAATCCGTATCTTCATTACCTTTCAAAGGGCTAATCATTTGTGAAAACCATTTTTTAGATAATTATGTGTTTTTATTTTGTATTATATTTCTATAATTTTTATATATACAAAATTCCTTTCGCACTTCTACTTTTTTTTGTCATGTAGGTTTCCTCCATCATTCTTCTCTTTGTGATCTCCAATACTCATAATAATGAGTAGCTACTTAAGGAATCCCTAGTGGGAGTGATCTAGTGATGAACCTAATAGTTTCACATTCACTAATTTTTTTGATACTTTCTTAGAGTTTGGAAGAGGTTGATCTTAGTGGTCAATGTGCCTTTATGTCTCCACTTTCCACCAAAGGATTGACTTTTTCATCTACATTATTTTACTTTAATCAAGGAGGTGGATGTGAAATTTTCTTGGTGATCATTTAATTCACTGCATATTCATAACTTGGGTAGAATAGGATGTTCACACATATTATGGAGTGTGTTCATTAAGTAAATATGAAACAAAGTTTATGGCAATGATGGTTCACTATGGGCGATTCTTCTGGAAGAATCTCCTTTTTCTCTAACTTGCATTTAATATATTTTCATCATTATTTCATCTTTATTTTTAGTTTTTCATTACATAAAACCCCAAATTTAATTTCTTTAATAAAATATATAAAATTATAAAATATAATAAGTTAATTTATAAATAGTGTGCATTTTCTCCATAAAATCTCTTCACATGAGATGACTCTAGTCCACTACAATTATTTACAAGAGAAAATACATAATTCCTTTTTCCACGCCCCATTAATGGAAGGAATTAGGTATCTTGGAGATTGGAAAGTCAGAACCCATGAGGTAGGTTATAAGCAAGTTCCTGATTAAAAACATTCATGATGAAATTTTAGTTTACATGGGTAGTCAGATGTGAGTTTTTAATTTTAATTATGTTTTAGGTCATTATTGATTTACTTTTATTTAAGTGGATGGTATTTGGTTCTCATTGTGATGATATTGTCTATTTTAATGTTTTTTCGCATTTTAATGTAGAAATCGAAGGAGAACCAAAGGCACATGGTCTAGAAAACCATGTAAAAACTATGCACAGGATTCCAAAAACCTTTTAATGAAAGACTCACCATTGGTTCATGGTATTCAAATAGTGTATTAAAACCATGTGTAGTTATAAAACCCTTTTACCTATGTGATTTCATCTCCTTTTATTTCTAAAATTATTTCTAAATTATTTATCACTTATTTAAGATTAATCTTATGGAGTCTTTATGTGGAATTGATAACATTATGTTGAATTATGTTTGATATATAGTGTTGTGATACTTAATTTCATGTTATAAGGGATTATTTTCATGTTTAAAAGGGAATTTTATGAAATGTGAGGATTTTTCAATAGACATTATGAAATGTTTTATTATAAGGAGGTGAGTTTTTATGAAAGTTTTTAAGGGATGAATTTCAAAGTTTCTTAAACTATATAAGTTATTTGTGAAGAGTTATATTAAAATATTTGAATCTCATTACAAGGGATCATATAATAAAAAATAACATTTAAAATTTAATTGATTTTAAAAGGGGAAAGTTTGTGGTTTTAAAATTATAATAATTTTTTAATACTATTACATAGGATTGAAAATAAATATGTGGGTTTTAATTTAAAATAAAACCATGAAATTAATTTCTATTGGTTTTATAAATATCATAGTGTGTTTATTAAGTATGTGTGTTTTGATAAAATGAACATTAATATCACCATCAAATGACTATAGTGAAATAAAAGATTCTTTTTATGATATAGAATGCATATGTTTTATTTTTGTAAGACTGAATTTTGAGTTTGGCTCATGGGATGGTATTTGGTTTATGTGAATTTGATGTTGGGATGTATTTTGAATGAGTTATATCTTTTTTTTAATTTATATTATACCTCCTAGGAATGTCTTTTTGAATTTTGTAAAGTCCGTTTCATGGGATGTTTCATAGATTTCCCTCCTTACAATCCAAGTATAATGTTGTTTGCTATTAAAACTTTAAATGAAGTGGTGTATTAGAGTTCTTCTCTACTCTTGGACCATATAAAATATTTACCAAATCAATATCCATATATATTTCATGGTGATAAAATTATACTCAAGTTAATAGATTAGATGAAGAATATTAATTGTATCTTTGGTTCATTGGGAACTCATGAAAACTCAAAATTATAATTCATCATAATTATTTTTAAAAGACCGAGTTTAGAATAATGGGAAATCATTTTATAATTTTATTTCATAATAAAATATATTGGTAATTTCTATAAACAATGTTCATACAATGGTTTTATCCAAAAGTGTGAATAAAGATAATGTGAGGGATTTTATGAGTCTATATTAGGGTGAGAAAATTATGGAAGATTATGTTGGTTGTTTATTTTTACTGGTACCTTTCTATCCCAATCTAGTCTTTATTTACTCTAAATAAATTAATTTTTAAGGTTTTCATTGACTAGAGATCAAGTTTTTTTTAAAATCAGTATGACTTTCTATGTGAAAGTGGTAAAAAAGTCTATGTCGGCGGAGTATAATCTAGCATGGAATCCTAGGGGGGGGGGTGATATCTTTATTCCATCTAGCATGAGAAAGGGTACCTAATCTTGTGAGAAGTAGATGACATATGAACCCTAGAAGTAAATTCAGGGTGATATGGTATAGTATTCTCATTTTACAACTTCTCTTTCTTGAAAGAAATGAAACCTCATGTTTTTTAGTGATTTGATCATTTGTGGACTTCTTATCCTAATCTTCATTTTTCACTTTCTTCAAGTGTCCATAGTGGTCAAAACCTTATCCAAGTTTGGTTTAATTTTTGTTATTTGATCGTTAAGATATTATAAATTCCATATTCTTCCATGGTCTTACTTTCAGTAACAAAGAAATTTTGGTTCTGGGTCTCTAAGGTATGGTTTTTGTGTAACTCATGTTTTTTAACATGCCATGTAATGATTGTATTTTCTAATCAGATTTTATATCATGTGTGTACTTATATATGATATATTTTTTGAGATTGTAAATATTTTATAAAGTTTTTTTTATTTTCCATTATTGGAATAAAAGTATTTTTAAGGATTCTTAGTTCTTGATTTCTAAATCACTTATTCATGCATGTAAATTATTTGTAAAATTTATTAAGGTGTTATTTTTTAAAATGAATTTGATAACTCAAGATGTTTTTTTATTTATAATTAATTTTATAAGATGGAAAATTCATATTTTCAAGAATTTGTATCAAATATAATGGTGTGTTTATTTTTTACTAAATTTTACTTCACATTTATTACTTATTTATATTTGTTTGTGGAATTTAGGTGTTGGTTGGATTTCGAATTGGTTTAAATAATTCTTTAAAGGGAGTTTTTATTTTAAACTGATTTCTAAAATATGATCTAATATTTTTATTTTCTATGTATATGTTTTAAAGGCCTATTTAGAACTTTATAAAAGCTTTTCAAGATATATCTAACACCATATGTTTGATCCCCTTTGTGTTACATTCTATGTGAACTTATGGGTTATGTTATATGAATTTGATTATTTTTTTGGTACGCATAAATTTAATGTGGGGATATTTTTTCCTTTAAGGGTGATAGAGGCGAGGTGTAGGATTTCATTATTACATTTTATTGAAATTATGGTATCATATATGGCTTGGATACTCACATAAATTAGAAAACTTCATGATAACTCTTGGTAAATTATTGGGAGATACAAGATTGATGTTACACTAGTTTACATTTCTCACAGGATAATGCCACTTTGATAGGATTTCACTCTATACAGGGGAGTTCCCCATATATTATTTTTACCCATTTAGTATCATTGAATATTAGTTTATTTAAAAGTATGTTGTATTTTTTATAACTGTAGACACATTTTATTTTCTTTCTTTATGAGTAATTAAAAATGAAATTAAAACTATATTATAAAAGCAGTTCAACCTTGAATCATGAAATGTTTTTTTGAAATGAACTACATAAAATCTTTTGTGTAATCCTATTAGGAATATTTAGATCAATCCATATATACAAACTATAGTGTGTATGTATTTCTTATATATTTTTACATATTTTGAGTGTATGTTTCCATGTTAATTAAGATGCCTTTTAGATCTATTTGATGGATGTTTTGGGATGTCGAGGTCACCTTGTGTCATATAGAAATAATCGTATGGCTATTTAGGTTCTTATAACTCATCTCAAGCTATATATGTATTATCCATATTTGATATTCATATATTTTAATTTATTTTACATTGATACTCATTTTTTACCTCCCTTGATATTTACATTTATATATGGATTTGGGTGTTTCCATTGATTACAACTTGTTTATGTTTTTATCACTATTTAAAACTACTGATTTTTTCATGGGAGTCCAATATTGGGACACACTATACAGAATTCTTTGTAATATTTTTCAACATATTTAGTGTCATATAAATTGAAAAATCATTCCCAAGGTATTGTTTTATACCATATGCATTTTTTTTAACTCGTGGTGATAATATATTCCCTTCTGGCCTTGCCATGATCTAACTTGGGTTATATGTATGGTTTCACCAATCTTGTACATTACAAATGAAAAGTTTTATTTTTTTAATTTTAGAAAGAAATTTTCCTTTAAAAAATTAATCCATATAATTAAACAATATTATTCTTGTTCTTCTTGGATTTTATATTATATTATTACATTCCCTAAGAATGTCACTTTTTATATCTAGAAGTTTCATTTACCGAATTTCTCAAACCTATTATAATTTCAAGGTTTTTGTAACATAATTAGAAAATATTATTCATATTCTTATTTTATTTTATAATAGGAAAAAAGAATCATTAATCATTAATATAAAATATTTATTAAGATAATATATAAAACCTCTATTCATCATGTTTTTAATGATTATTGGAGAATTTGTGAGTCCAAATGGAGTTACCACGAACTCATAGTTTCTTTATTATTTGTTAATGTAAACATTTTAAGTTTCCCCTTTTTAACCTTTTTTAGAGTATCCTAGTTGAAGACCCATCTTTAATAATTATTAAGATATATAAAATAAAATGATAAATTAATTAATCCAAGGTAGAGGATACCCATTCTTTATTTTTAACTTGTTAAGATCCCAAAAACAAATAAAAATCCATAATAATCCATCCTTATTCTTGATTAATGGGACCAGGTAACCCCATATTTATGTTCTAGGTCATATAACCCCATTATCTAAATTATTTTATAGTTTTTACTTTAATTCCTTGAATTATATCATGTTTGTTCTATATATACTCGTAGATATATGTATTTCACTAAGTATAAGTTCATCTGAAAACTGATAAAGAAAATATTTTCAATTATTTTATTCTTAATTTCATTTTTTTAATCCCAACAATGTGTTATTTAAAGGGGAATTGTAACATTTTATGTTTTATGAGCATTCTTGAGTTTAATTGAAAAAATGGCATATTTTGGATTTTAACAGTTTTAATTTATTTAATTGATTTGGACATAACTCTCTCTAAAATGATGAAAATTGAAATATTCTTCTTTTATATGTTCCTATATTCGATGGGATTAATTTTATCCTGCTGGACACGAAGCTCAATCCATCATTTGGAAGCTCAAATCCAGCTCACAAGTCAGGCCTCGAAAACTATGCATAAAACTGGAGAATATTATTGTTGGGACCATATCTAATACATGGACAAACCATTAGATATGAAATTTTACATGGAGTATGAAGGAATATGGAGGAACAAGTTTAATTAATATTTCTGTGCCTTATTCCTTTATTCATAGTGTCATTAATGTGTTGGAACTAGCTGCATTGGAATACGAACAGTCTATCTGGCAGAATTATATATTTAGAATTAATCAGCCATAAATCCTTCATTACTTGGACAACGAAGCCAAAATTTTATGGGTCATCATAGAAGATATAGTGTAACAACGTTTAATAAGGAAAAATTCCCAAATTATTTAATTAATTGGGTCATCCATGTGCCTACATTTGGAAAAGAGTTTTGGAGCCAAATTTTCACCCCACTCCCTATAAAAGAGTGTGTTTTCTTCTTTTCAAAGGGTTGGAAACTTAGAGGTAGAATTTGTTTTCCATTTTATGTAGTTTAGTTTTTTATTTTATTTAAATTTTTTTATGTAATTGAATTTCATGATTTAATTTAAGTGTTCTCCTTTCACTCTTATTCTTTATCTCTTTTGTTTTCTCCCCCTCCTTTTTTCATCATTGTGAACTCTTATACTCGTGATTATGAGTAGCTAACCCGAGGAAGTTCCCGAGGGAGTAATCTATTTATGAAAAAAATTATTTTAACATTAATTATTAATGTATATTATTTTATTAGAGTTAGAATGAGGGGGATCATAGCGGGAAAGGTGCCTTTGTGTCTCCACTTTCCACCCGAGGTTTAGCTTTCACTTTTGTAATATTTTTCCTCAGTCGAGGAGGTGGATGTGTGGTCTCTCAGTGATCATTGAGAGTACCATATGTTCACAACCATATTCAGAGGATTATTCTCAAACATATTATGGAGTGTGTTCATTAAGTAAATTAGAAACTAATAATGAGATGATAAAGGTTCAATATGGGTGATTCTCTCAGGAATGCCTCCTTTCTGTCTTAACATCATTTTGTCTCCATTAATTCTATTTGAATTGAATTATGTGTTTAATTTTAGTTTTGAATTTTCAATTATCAAATAAAATTTATGTTCATTTTACTTCATTAATAAAAAAATTATAAAAAATATGATGGATTAGAATTAGTGATTTCTTGACCGTGAAAGCTCCTCAAGAGATCGACCTAGGTCAGCCAATATGCTACACTTAGTATAAATATTTTTGAGATCATGCGCGAAAATTCTTCATCAAATTGGCATCGTTGATAGGGAGCCAATTGGTCTTCACTCACTATTTTTATTCACATATTGTAAATTATTTTTCTTTCTTTCATTTAATAAAAATACAAAAAAGCATAAATTTTAAAAACTAAAAAAAAATTGTTTGTTCATAATGGATTTCAATTGTGATTATTCTACATAGACTAAATACTCTCATGTGAAACAAGAAGATGAAATTAAAATGTCTCATATGAGATATCTTCAATAAGACATACAAAAAATGAAGATAAATTCTAAAAGGTTTGAGGAATGTATTTATTCACTGTTGGAGAAACCCAAACCTGAACTTGAACCTGAGCCAGAACGAGTGGTGAATGAGATTTCACCAATTGTTTTTTATGTTAAAGAACCTGAGGTGGGTGGGAATTAACTTCAAAAGGAATTAATCACATCATCCTGTACTCATCCATTGATCTAGGAGGTCCTTGATGTACACATTTCAACTTATTTACTTATGATAGATCAACATTTTTTTGGAAGAATCCAAGAATCACTTTGCTGAAGATAACATGGATATTGATATTCCCATCATTGATATGGAAAAATCAACACCTTTTGACCTCTCTATTTCTTTGGAAGATAACAAAGAAGATGAACCTACTGATATAGAGTTTCCAATGGTCTTTCCTGAAGAGATCAATTTCCAAGATGACATACTTGAAAGGGAATATTTATTTATTGATTCATCATTATTTAATCTTATTCAAGTTGAACTGTTTTTTGACTTTTCCTTTCCTTAAATTTCTGAAACAACACAAATAGAGAATTCCCTAGATTCTAAGGAAGAGACTACCCAAGTGGTGGTGATTGAAGATGTAAGAACCCAGATCTTCTTTTTCAGGTATGTTTTCCGTTTTCTGTTGTTTTTGAGAAAAAGAGGTTTTGTTGGAAATTACTTAAGTACATGCCATGTACTTTATGAGTATACACTATGTACTCGGTTACTACAGATATCCAGGTGCTGGCCATGTAGTGGCCATGCACACGACCATGTGTGGTGACCTGGAGACCGCTTAATGCGAGGGCCGGTGAAGGCAAGTACACGCAGTGTACTTTTTTTTCATTAAATGCATCGAGGTCATGTCTGATAGACAGAACCACCTCCTTCTAGGTTTGGTTCGTTCGAGAGCGATAGAATGATGCCAATCTTCCTTTGAGCTCCCGATCAAGCGTCTGTTATCCGAATCGACCGTCGTCGATTGCATTGGAATCACCTCCGTAAGCTCTTCATTATTCTAGAACTTCGTTTCCTGATTATTCATCTTTCAAGAGTTATATTCAGTTGAAAATTTTAGACATTTTTGTAGATATACGGTGTTCTTGGGAGATTAAAGGATTAAGGTTCACTTATATTGATCCTACAACACCGAGGTAGGTGTTTTTTTCCTTTCCATTGAAAGTATTTGAGTTATATGTGAAAAAGTTACAATACCCTTGAAAGGGGTATTAAGTGTTTACTGCTTTAGCCCTGTTGATTGCCTGCTTTGCTTGTATGCTTGAATAGAGGTTAATTCAATGAGAATAGGGTTAGTTTCTATGCTTTGGAAGTGGTTGCACATGCATGTTTTCCTGTTTTGACCGTTTAGTCTTGTTTTCCTGTTAGGAAACCTTGTTTACTTTCCATGCCTAGTATTGTTAGGATGGAGTGATTGTTCATATGCCATGCTATCATGCTATAGATTTATAGACAAGTAGTTCGTGAGGGTTACTTTGGCTGATACATGTTACTTAGATTATTTTACTTACACAGGGCCATGAGAACCTAGTGTAGTAGACCGTAGGGAGAATGGATGTAAAGGATTCTCCAGAGAATCTGTTTACTTTTACGATGCAAGACCATAGGGGGAATTGACGTAAGTTCTTCCTCATAGGGTCTGTAGTTCCTCGATGCGAGCCACATGGGGAATGTGACGTAAGTGCTTCCCCATAGTGCCTTTAGTTATCGATACGAGAATATAGGAGGAATTGACGGTGAGTGCTTCCTCAGAGAGTCTATTCTAGAGTTGAACTAGAGGGGTGAGACTATGAGTGCTGCCTAGGGGGTTTCTTGTGTTGCTAGGTAAAATGAGAGGGGATAGGATGTGAGTACTACCCAAAGGGTTACCTTTTGTGTTTAACTATTTTCTTGTGCTACTAGGTAGGACCAGAGGGGATAGTCAGTGAGTACTTCTCAAAGGGTTACCTTTTGTGTTTAGATGTTTGGTTGTGCTAAGAGGTAGGACCAGAGGGGATAGGCTGTGAGTACTTCCCATAGGGTTACCTGTTTGTGTTTACTTGCTTTGATTATCTGTTTCTTGATATATGAACTGAATGCATTGAAACCGTGGATTGGTTACTATTGAGTACTTCCTTGTTTACTTCTTCCTTTACTCATTACCTGTCATATATTAACTGAATGTTAGGCACAAATATTGTAGTGTATTCCTACTGGGATTTAGTCTCACACCCTGTTTGGGCCATGATTTTGGTCCCAAACAGATTATATTGCTACAGGTATAGATAAGGGAAAGCGCCCTTCTACTTTAGGTACTTAACTGCTGTTGATCTGGAGAGCATGGGACCAAGATGAGGCTTGCAATGTGGAGGATATGTTTATCTATTTTATTTTGTTCTTGGGTTTAATACTATTTTTATTCCAGCATTGTGATTTTTTGGCTACTTTCTTAGGCATATGTATCATGTATCATTTTTATATATGTGCTCCAGCTGTTTATTTCTTCAGTCTTCCACTATATCTTATTGTTTGGCATTACTATCGCTTCCACTATTGTATATTTATTTACTTCCACTGTGTTATTCTACCAATGAGGGCATAGTTTCCCCACTATCACACCCAAGACCCTCGCTGCTAGTTGGCATCCTCTGGCGTTTGTGGAAATGCGCTTGAGGCCATGTGACCAACTGGGTACAGGGTGTCTCTGGGTAGCTTCCAGAACCGGGACGTTACAAAGTTGTATCGGAGGGTTATTTTCTCTTGAATTACTATTTGGATCCTATAGATAGGGATAAGAAGAAATTGGTACTTGGTAATATGCTATGACCAAGAGTAGCTAACCCATGTATAGGGAAAATCCAATCTACCTCATTTATTCCAATTTTTATGGTTTTTCAATTTTACAGTTGATTTGATTTTCACCATTGGGTGATTCACATGTTTTGTGCTATTATTGTTGATGTTATCAAGGTTCTATTTCTATTTCAACAAGATGAGATAAGGGTATACCATCTCATGCATCATATAGGCACTTTCTAGAAATCACATGTCATGCATTCTTTCCATTCCATTTAGGGTGAATTAGTGATTGCATGTTGTTGTGATAGATGTTTTTCTAGATATGCATGTTGTTGTGATTGATACCTTGATAAAAATTCCCACTTTTTGATAGGGTATTGGATGATGTATGGTTTTGTTTGAACAGATGGAAAGCTTTGGTTCTTAAGGTGTAATTGTCCCTCATGGATCGTAATTTGGTGGATCATTGATCTATTATGCTCATTAATGACATGCGTAAGATGCGATGCTATAATTCATGGGGAGTATGGGCCCTCACAGATTAGAATTTGGCACTTTAATGTTAATTTCAATGTTTTTTCTGGGTTCTGGAGTAGTTTCTGAAGCTTAATGTCCGAAAAAACCTAAAATGCATGGCGTGTAATGATGAATACATGCCATGTGTTCTTCTGTTCTAGAAGAAACTATTTTTTCTTAAGTACACGTCGTGTACTGTATGTACACATCGTGTAGTCTCTAACTGTGTCACTGGCTGTGTGGGAAGAGAGACGGGGTTTGGAAATCCTTGGGGGAACATGTTGTGTATCGATTGTACATGCCCTGTTGTGTAGACCATGTGTCCACCCGTGTGACTAATAACATAGATGGATAGGAACTTAAGAAATAAACACTGTGTTAGTCTTGAACATGTCGTGTAGTGTAATCCCAAGAACCTGGTCGTGTAACTAACAACACGGGTCGGTGGAAATCCTTTGGTACACACCGTGCCCGTCGGGAACACGCTGTGTAGTGTGAGTCGTGTATCTGACCATGTCACTAACAACACAGGTCAGTGAAGCTTGCCTAGTACATGTCGTGTCTGACACAAACACACCATGTAGTCTTGTTCAAGGTGAACCATGTGGCTTAGCTGTGTAAGTGAACTTGGGAAGGGGAAGAGGATTCAAGTACACACTGTGTGTAAGGACAACACACCGTGTATGGAGTGTTACATGACCTGGGTTGGTAGAAGTACACGCCCATGTGAATGGATTAAAAGAACACATTTTGTAGTTATGTATACATGCCATGTATCCTTGTTTTGAAAAATTTGAATGCTTTCTTTCTCCTGTTCCATACTTTTCTTCTAGTTTTCAGTCCTTGAAAATATATATCTAAGGTGTGCGCTTCACCTTGCAGAGTCATGCCACCGAGACGTCCTCCGGTTGTACGCCAGTTACAGGGCAACGATCAGACACCGAACATGACTGATCAAGGACTACCTGCAGATCCTCCTGTTGTGCCAGTCTTGGCACCAACCATCATTCCAGACACAGGTTCCAACACACAGTTTCGAGAGGGATTTATGTGGTTTATGCAAACTTTCTGAGGAGTACCGTATTCAGCCCCTTCTATGGTAGAGCTGGCATGGGTTTTCCAGCAGCAACATCCTCCCACCTTCATAGGGGAAGGATGACCTTAGGATGCAGAGTCGTGGTAAGAAGCCATGCTTTCTATCTTTGAGAATCTGGAGATGACTTCAGAGAGGAGGGTGAATCTCACTACGTACATGCTTTGGGATTCCTCCAAGAGGTGGTGGGATGTGATCTCACAAGCAGGATGCCAGCAGGTTGTGGCATGAGATGAGTTCTAGTGTGCCTTTTACGACTAATTTTACCCAGAGAATTTGAGGACCGATCGAGCTTGAGAGTTTATGAGTCTGGAGCAGGGTAATCTTTATGTTATGGAGTATTTTTCTCACTTCATAGAGCTGCAGCACTTTACGCCCATTCCAGGAGGTGAGGAGTTATTCCTAGAAAGGAATCTTGAGGATGGTCTGAGGAATGACATCTGATCTTAGGTGAATATCTTTATGTTGACTTCCATTCCTTCTATCATCAACCAAGCATTGATCATAGATTGTAATTTGAGGGATTTTGGAGTTGTGAGCCAGGGTGGTTTGACATTTGTAGTTAATATCCCTCCTACTGATAGTAGGAAGTGCTGTAGGGAGTCTTCACACAGTGATCCAAGGAGGCTAGACACTTCTTTTTGGTAGCCAGGTGGTGTGCTACCAGTATGGGAAGTGTGGGAATATGAGGCCAGGTTTCCTGAGAGACCGAGTTGAGTGCCGATCTTGCAGAAAGATGGGTTATCTTCAGCACTTCTCCCAGAACTTTTCACTAGTAGCTGGTGACATGGGTTCTTCTATGACTCGGTGTTCAGTAGCAGTGCCCCCAATTTCTCTTCTGTCTAAGAACTAGAGTTATTATGACCATTCAGACCAAGGTGGAGGTCACGACCATGGTATTCAGTCGCTATGATTTTAGCGATAGCAGGGTGGACTAGCTTAGAGTGGTTAGGCCGGGTCACAAGGCCACGATATAGGCCAGAATTTTTTAGTGGAGTAGACCCAATAGAAGCAGGATCCCAGACCTTCTACAGATTAAGGTATGATCTTAGTTTCCTCAGTTTTAGCTTCCAATATTTTCGATACAGGGGATTCCCCTAGATTTATATCTATTACTGTTAGGGAGAGCCTTGGGCTCTGAATCTTTTCTTATTCTGATATCTCGACGCTAGACACTCCATTTGGGACTAGAATGGCTAGTGTACAACAGTGTAAGGAGTGACCTCTAGAGGTTGGTGGGTGTCACTTCTTATGTGACCTCTATGTATTAGAGATGACACGCTATGAAGTCATTCTTAGAATGGACTGATTAGTTCCCTTCCAGGTAGGTATCGATTTATATCATCATAGGGTGAGTTTCACATCACCAGAGGGCAAATCGTTTCTTTATATGGGTGAATGGGATGTATAGGTGTGTAGAGCAGGACCCGAGCATCATGGGTTGAGAGGAGTTACAACCCAGATTTCTAGTCTATATCTAGATGAACATGGGAATTCACAGTTAGACTTTCCTCCTATGGTGAATCATTTCAGAGATGTATTTCCAGAGGACTTTTCAGGTTTTCCTCCAGAGTGAGAGGTGAAATTTTCGATTGAGCTTGTTCTAGGAGCGGCATCAGTGTCTATTCCTCCTTATAGGATGGAAACACCATAGTTACATGATCTCAAGAAACAGTTAGAGGAGTTATAGGCAAAGGGTTTCATCTGACCTAGTACTTCACCTTGGGGTTCACTTGTCCTGTTTAAAAAGAAGGAAGATGATACCCTTAGACTGTGTGTGGATTATCTGATGTTGAACCAGTTGATGGTCAAGGACCGATATCCTTTACCGAGGATTAATGATCTATTTGATCAGCTTTGGGTATCCTAGGTGTTCTCGAAGATTGAATTTAGATCCGGTTACCATCAGTTGCGCATTATACCATATGATATACCTCTTATAGCCTTTCAGAGCAGGTATGGTCTATACGAGTATGTATTTATGTCATTTGGTCTCACAAATGAACCTGCAATTTTTATGGCACTGGTGAACCGAGTGTTCCATCTATACTTGGATTCCTTCATGGTGGTCTTCATGGATAATATCTTGGTGTACTCTCACACTCGACACGACCATGCTACCCATCTTGAGATCATTCTGAGTACACTGAGAGAGAATCAGTTATATGCTAAGTTATCAAAATTCCACTTTTGGATAGACCAGATTCACTTCTTGGGTCATGTTATCTTGGAGATAGGAGTATCAGTAGACCCAAAAAATGTGAGTGCAATAGTTTCCTGGGAGCAGCCGAAGAACATATTTGAGGTACGAAGTTTTCTAGGGCTGTATGGATACTACAGACGTTTCATACAAGACTTTTCACGCTTAGCAGCACCAATGATGGGTCTGACTAAGAAGGGTGCAAAATTCTTATTGTCAGATTATTGTGAGTCAACCTTTCAGGAGATGAAAGAGAGGTTGAATTCCACACTGATACTAGTATTTCCAGAGCTGGGAAAGAGCTAAAATTGTACTACAATGCATCAGGTATTGGTCTTGGAGCAGTGTTTATGCAAGGGGAAGCAGTCATTGCGTACGAGTCTCGGCAGTTGAGGCCACATGAGAGGAATTACCCAATGCATGATCTTGAGTTGGCTACAGTTGTTCAGGCCTTACGCTGTTGGAGACTTTATCTTCTGGGAGATAATTTTGTGGTTTTCAATGACCAAAAAATTCTGAATTATATCTTCACTCAGTGTGACTTGATATTGAGACAGTGAAGGTGGGTTGAGTACCTTCAGTCTTTGACTTTGAGCTTGCCTATACGCATGGAAAAGGCAACGCAGTGGCTGATGGACTGAGCAGGAGGACTCAGATATAGGTAGTTCAGGAGTCCAGTAGTGAGTGGAAGCTTATGTATCTATTCTCTGAGATGCATTTGGATGTGCATGATAGACTGGGGTAGATGTTTCTTTCTTCTATAATTGTTACCTCTACTCTTCTTGATTGAGTACAGATGAGGAAACTATCAGATTCTGAAGGCCTAGTCCTACACGAAAGCGTGTCAGGAGAGGACCCATATTTCTAGATGGACCATAGGTGGGGATGAAATCTTGTGTTTTTATGGGCATGTATGGGTGTCAGCATACATACGTGAGGAGCGGATGTGAGACTTTCATTCCTTAGTTTGGGAAGTTCATCCTGGTGTCACCAAGATGTATCGTGATCTACACCGTCAGTATTGGTGGCTAGGTATGAAGAGAGTTGTGGCTAGTTTCATCATGATGTGTTCCACCTGTCGCTAGGTAAAGGTGGAGCATCAATGACCAACCGAGATTTTACAACAGTAACCCATTCCTGAGTGGAAGTGGAATGATTTCATGATGGACTTTGTGACAGGTTTTTAGAGGCTACCTCAAGGGAATGATGTTGTATGGGTTATCATTGATAGACTCATGAAGTTTGATCACTTCTTACCAATCAAGGATACCTTCAGTGTTGATGAGCTGGGAAGGTTGTATATCTAAG
This sequence comes from Viscum album, assembly GCA_963277665.1. Taxonomy (NCBI): domain Eukaryota; kingdom Viridiplantae; phylum Streptophyta; class Magnoliopsida; order Santalales; family Viscaceae; genus Viscum; species Viscum album. The sequence continues at coordinate 1,698,818,342 of OY728158.1, read as the reverse complement.
TGGTTGTGCACTTACATGGAGTTCCATACTCCATTATTTCAGACAGAGATACATGTTTTAATTCTTGGGTCTAGCAGGGGATTCAGAACGATTTGGGTACACAGGTGATTTTGAGTACAACTTAACATCCCCAGACAGATGGACAATCCGAGTGTACAATTCAGGTTCTTGAGGATATGCTCCGAGCATGCATCCTGGATTTTATATGTTCTTGGGATAAGCACATTCCTCTTGTGGATTTTGCCTACAATAATAGTTTTCAAGCAACTATTCAGATGGAACCTTATGAGGCTTTGTACGGTAGGCCATTCCGTTCACACTTATGTTTGTTGTAGGCCGGAGATGCATCTTTGTTGGGACCTCATCTTGTTCAGGAGACCACAGAGCAGATAGAGTTGATTTAGAAAAGGAAGGCTACTGCACAGTCTCAACAGAAGTCTTATGCTGATCAGTGGAGACGACCTCTAGAGTTCGAGGCCGGGGATTATGTTTTCATGCATGTCACACCGAGTGTAACACCCCAAGCTTCCATGGTTCACTTCTCTTTGAATAATAGAGCAGCGTGTGTTGTACGCAACCTCGAGTTCTAACACACCGCGACCAATAAAAGTTGCCGTTATGAATAGTAATACCCACTTTTTGAAATTATATAAATTTTATATTTCAAAATGGTCTTCATTTTTGGATTCGGAATATCGAAATTATCCTATATTGAATTTTTGGTATTTTTCTAAGAACTTCCAATTTTTGATGAATAGTGAAAAATACTTAAAAACAACTTTTTAAATCAAAATATTTTATAGTAATAAATTATAAAATTGAGTGTTTTTAAAGTATAATTAGAATATATTTTTACCATTTTATCCAATGGTGGTCATTATAATTAATTTCATTTCGAAATTGGATATAAACAATTGTCAATCTTTTAATATATATTGTCTCTTAAAAACACGCTATTTGTTGTGATAGCGGGAATTAATTATTAAATTAATTAATTCAACTTATATGGTTTGAATTTTGTAAAATAGACATCATTTTTTAATTAGTAATATCAAATATATCTTAGGGTTAATTTTTGGTATTGTTATGAAAAACTTCGAATTTTTATGAATAGTGAAACCACTAAGTGGTAGTTAAAAAACTGATTTTTTGTTTAAATGAAATTTTACCACCTCTGTGATTTGAATTTACAAAATCCTACATAAATAATTGTCATTAGGAAGTAAAATTTGGTTCAATGGGATTAAAATAAATTTTTTTGTGAATAGTAACTTTTAAGTTCTATTAATCGCGATTAAAGGTAATTAGTGAAATTTAAGGTAAAAATGATATTATAAAAATATGAAAATACCATTACACTTGTCCTACCATTATTGGATGAGTCATGGACGACTAAGAAAATCCATGGGTCAACTTGGGGACCCCATGGAGCCACATGGGTAAGAAAATGGCATTAATAACTTTTTATTTAAAGTAAAAATAAAATTGTCACAAACATGTGTTGTTTTACTAAAACAATTATTACATGGGGTTATATAAGTTAAATTCTCGACTATAAATATTAATTGTAAAGATAAAATTATTTCCTACATCATGATCTTTTTTTATAATTTTTATACATTAAATAAATTAAATTTTTTATGACACCATGATGATGTAGCGATTATCTCATTAATTAATGATTTAAATAAAATGAAAAGATAATGTAAAATCTAAGACTTTAACTTGTCTAAAACCTATTTGATGAGTATATTTCGACCCATTATCACCTTATTCTAGAAATATATCATTGTGGGACCTTTAAAATCCTAAAATCATTTCATAATAATGTAACATTTCATGACTTTCCAAGAGTTCCCCTCCTCTCCTCTTATAAAAGGCCCCCACCTCTACCACCTTATTCACACCTTCAAGCCATTTTGATCAGACAAAACTATGCCCAAATAATCTCTCAACTTACCACTCTTACTCCTAGAAGCCTCACTTTGGGAAGAAGTCTTCCCAAGGAAGCCTTTGGCTTAAATCAAAAAGAGTTACCCGATTTTAAGGTAATGTCTTCTCTTATGTTCTTTTGTTTTATTTTGATTCTCCAACCCCTTAAAATATTTTTATTACTTTATTTTGTAACAAAAAAAGTATCTAAAATATACTAGGATGTTGTTATGATAAAGATTTTATTTACACTTACACACACCTCCGTCTAATGGTTAAAGAACATACTGTTTTTGTGGGTGGTGAAATACTGCCTCACGAAACGATGATTGTTCAATATTCTTTTAACACCTCTAATGGTGGCCATTATGATGAAACTATTTATATATATGATATATATTATGTTTATGTTTTCCTTATGCTTCTGTATTTCTCATTTATGGCATAACTTTATGATTTCCATTATGGGTAAACGCGATAATTTCAATTTAGGAAGTGCGGACTACCGCCCCCTCAAAGTGATTTGAATCGTTAATGCCAAATGTGGGACGTATAAAGGATGGAGTAAATGATATTATATATGATATTATACTGTAATTATAATAAACCTTTATATAATTATTATTTAATTCCATTAAATACGAAATAGAAATTAAAGTAGCGTTCATGCGTACGTACGACTTATCGTCTCTATGAACGGTGCATTTCATTTCTTACCTCTAAATGTTACATAATATTATGAATGAATGTATATACTGGATATATATGATATATACAACATCTATATCATGAATATAATTCTGGGTATAATGGATATTTTACCACATGAACAACTTGTAATTATACGGAGTTTATTTTTGACTCAAGTACCAAAGATCGACAAAACGACCGTTATTAACATAAATAATTACATAATGTTCATAACATGGTAAAATGTGATATAAAAGGAATAATAAACATGAAAAAGGTTCTTAATAAATTATAAATTAACTCCAGTTTATTATTCAGGAGATTAATGAATGATCGAGTCAAGTCAGACACGAGGTAAGGGAACTTCTTAACCCAATTTGCGTTCTTTGGGTAAATATCCTACTTTAAAATTATGTCATGATATTATTATGTACTATCTTGTATTTATACTTCCTTTTTACGTACTTATAGTGAATAAACACAATAGTTCTATTTTATTTAAAAAATGATCTTTGTAAGGGACTTCGTCTCAATCTCCATTCATTGAGGCATATTTTATTTAATACACAACTTTTTTTATACGGTGTATAAACCCCTTTGACTTTTACGTTTATTCAAAAGGAATATTTTTTATATGAAGCGTTTTACTAAATGAAAAAAAGGAATGTTTTTCTTGTCGTACGTATTTGGAGACAACAACTTCTCCGCCGCTGTGACTGTTATTTGATTTTCGGCTTCCTCTACAAGCCATAATTTTTTTTAAATGAAAAACAAATACCAAGTTTTAATTTTCATTTATTTTGGTATTGAAAATGGTTTTGATAATTTTTTTATTATATCAACGTGTTGTATTGATATATTGTGATTGAAATGTGTAAATGTTATGTTTCCTTTATTCATATTTAATGTGATACGATTATGTTATGGTTTATGACATGTTTAAACCTGTTCATATGAGGAATGAATTAGACTTAATAAGTGATGGGTGGAGCCCACTATAGCTCCTCGATGCATCGGTAGGTCTCATGAGACAAACTAGTGTCTTGACATGAGGCCTTGACAAAATATTTTTTGTAGTCTTGGCACGAGGCTTTGGCTACGTGGTTATGATAGTCTGGCATTATGCATTCCATCATTGTGAAAGTGGTTATTGATATTGCATGTGATTATTCGACCAGTAGAATATCCATGTGAATAAGTAAATGGAATTATCTCATTTTACTTTTTCCAAATTATGTTTAATTTCAAGTTTAAAAGGCTTTTGTTTTAGTTATACATTTCCTTAAATGTTTATGTTTATTTATGAAAGCTTCCGCTATATTTTTATCCTTACTGAGCATCTGAGCTCACCCCTTTCAATGTTTTATTTTTCCCAGGATGTGAAGAAATATTTTATGACTGACCTGTAGGGATAGTCTAAAAGGGATCTGGGAGTGGACTATGGAGACTATGTTATTTTAGTTTTGCACTTTATGATGTAATGTACCATTTATGAATGTATCTAGTGTTTCCAAGGCTACTAAACTAATCGGTCTTTCGAGACATGATCTTTTGTGATCATGCCAATGTTACGCAATAATGCACCGACTCTGGGTAACTAGGGTCGGGGAGTTACAGTTGGTATCAGAGGTAGTTTAGTACTAAACTTGGAAGCTAGATTTAGATAAACTCTGGTTAGAGAACATAGCCCAAAGATAGACTTTAAGGATTAGTATAGAAGATCTTCATAGAATTTTGGTATTATAGATATTTTGTGAGTTTTCTGAGAAATAAATCCATGTCTGGATACGAACAGGTAGAGGCAGCTCTGGCACATGTTTACCTAGGGGTAAAACCCAAAAACACTGCTTTGAGATAGACTCGAATGAGAACTAGTGCACGACAACGGGCCTTGCTGCACTCTTGGTTACGACACTCCTGGGGGATATAGTTAGGATAATTCTCATTTTCTTTACAAACCATTATGAAGGGTTTATGAGTATATACTTCCTCAAAGAAAACATTTTTATGATTATGGATTATATCCATAAATACTTCAATTTATGTTAAGTGTTTTTCAAGTTTGTTATTATGTATTTCGATTCATAAACTAATCTAGTTTATGCCATTGTTTAGAAATGTCACCTAGTGGAAGGAATGGAAACCATATCAATGCACTCACTCCATGTAGGGATTGCCCTCCTGCTCAAGATAATTATAGTGGAGATGGTGATACAACTGGTGCTGATCAACTTATCACCATACTGGGACAACTCACTCAGGTTATGAATAATAACCTTACTCGTATGGATCACCCTGATCCAAAACATGGAGGATCAATGTTAGATCATTTCATGAGGCAACAAACGCCAACATTTAATGGGGTTACAAATCCATTAGTAGCTGAGCAATGGATAAAATCCTTAGAGAAAATATTCCATGTCTTGGGGAGTAGCGAAAGGGAGAAAGTTATCATGGCAGTTTACCGCCTCACTAGAGATGCCGATCAATGGTGGTCGCTGATTCAAAACACAAAGGAAGGTGAAGAATTATCAAGTATGTAATGGAGGGAGTTTAAGGAAATTTTCTTAGAAAAATACTTGCCACATGACCATCGAGCAGATATGGAATGGCAATTTCTGAGTCTGAGGCAGAAGGAGGATGAGAATGTCGCAAAGTATAATGCCAACATTACAAGGTTAGCGAGGCATGCTGGAGATTATATACGTAACCCAATAAGTAAGATTGATCGTTTCTTTGATGGGTTAAAACTGTTTCTCCATCGAGCATTAGTATCAAAATCTTTCTCAACGTACGAAGATATAGTCTCTCGTTCTATCAAGATAGAAAAGGAATTCTCTAAATCTTATGACAATAAAGTAAAGCAAGAGAAGAAGAGAACAGTGGAATAAGAGACAAATAAAAGGAAAAAGGGAAAGAAGGATTTTCTATTATGCGATAATTGTGGGAAGAATCACCCCGGTACTTGCCTAAAAGGAATGAGAGTTTGTTATAAATGTGGAGAAAAAGGTCACTAGGCTCGTGATTGTAAGGGAAAGAAAGAGGCTATAAATGTTGAATGCTATAATTGTAGAGAAATGGGGAATTATGAAAATGAATGTCCTAAGCGTCAGGGAAAATTACCTCAGAAAAGGCCAAGGGATTAAGGCCAAGTTTATGCTGTTACTACAGATGAAGTTGAATAATTATTGAATTTGTGTTTTTGGACTCAAGAAATATATTATGGTCATAAGAATAATGTGATATATATAGGGATTGTACTACAATACTTGTTGTTTTTATTAAGGTTTTAATATGATGAAGGTAATCATATTTTTTTATGTGAAAATAAGAGAAACTTTACTTTGTTTGAGGAATCTGATGATACAATTGATTTTGAAATTTATAGACCTTTTAGAAAAAGTCTGGACAGAGGTATTTTGGATAACTATAAAGGTTGGAATTTATTAAGTTGATTTTTGGGTAGTATTTTTTAAGGTTAAAACATTTATGAAGATTATTTTTGGAATATTATAATACTATAGTTTTAGGAAAAGGACAACCTGCAGGTCGGGGGATAACCCGTCGCGTCGAACAAAGTTGTAGGAATCAAACCCACAACCATAGTGCGACATGCCTTTATTACCTACCACTAGCCTACAGAAAGTCCCTAGTTATTAAAAAATATTTTTCCTAATCTAAATGGTATGTGTTAATATTTGGAACCTTATAAGATTAGGATAAATATAATATTTTTTAGTTCTATTATATTTTTGAATAAAAGATGGGTTTGTGGTGAAAATTTATTAAAGAATGAAAGTCTACATGACAAGTATGTATATTTCCTTACGTTCTTAGTAAATCTCCTAAATAAATTCCTCAACTTTATGAAAGGTAACTTAAAACACAAATATTGTCGGTTAACTTTTCCTACTGGGGAATCAATGATCGTTTAACCAATTACAAGTTTGTGATTTTCTTGTAGTTAAATTTCTCATAATCCTATTTTATACAACTCTCCATCAGACCTTGATGGATTTTTTCCTCCAAATCCATATTTTTATAGAATCCTAGTATGGGCTATCTCAGGTGACCTTTGTACTTCCCTTTCTTTCTTTTAAAGTTATATTTTTATTAACCTTATTTCCAATGTGGGTTTTCCACAAAGGTATTTTCTATTTTAAACCTTTTATATTCATAGTAAAATTTCAAATTTCGAGGACGCAATTTATTGATGGAGGGGAGAATGTAACACCCCAAGCTTCCATGGTACACTTCTCTTTGAATAATAGAGCAGCGTGTGTTGTACGCAACCTCGAGTTCTAACACACCGCGACCAATAAAAGTAGCCGTTATGAATAGTAATACCCACTTTTTGAAATTATATAAATTTTATATTTCAAAATGGACTTCATTTTTGGATTTGGAATATCAAAATTAGCCTATGTTGAATTTTTGGTATTTTTCTGAGAACCTCCAATTTTTGATGAATAGTGAAAAATACTTAAAAACAACATTTTTAATCAAAATATTTTATAGTGATAAATTATACAATTGAGTGGTTTTAAAGTATAATTAGAATATATTTTTACCATTTTATACAATGGTCTTTATTAGAATTAATTTCACTTTGAAATTGGACATAAACAATTGTCCATCTTTTGATATATATTGTTTCTTAAAAACACGCTATTTGTTGTGACAGCGGGAATTAATTATTAAATTAATTAATTCAACTTATATGGTTTGAATTTTTTAAAATAGACATCATTTTTGAATTAGGAATATCAAATATAGCTTAGGGTTAATTTTTGGTATTGTTCTGAAAAACTTCGAATTTGGATGAATAGTGAAACCACTAAGTGATAGTTAAAAAAACTGATTTTTTGTTTAAATGAAAATTTACCACCTCTGTGATTTGAATTTCCAAAATACAACATACATAATTTTCATTAGGAAGTAAAATGTGGTTCAATGGTATTAAAATAATTTTTGGTGAATAGTAACTTTTAAGTTCTAATAATCGCGATTAAAGGTAATTAGTGAAATTTAAGGTAAAAACGATATTATAAAAATATGAAAATACCTTTACACTTGTCCTACCCTTATTGGATGATTCATTTCCGACCAAGACAATCCATGGGTCAACTTGGGGACCTCATGGATCCACTTGGGTAAGAAAATGGCATTAATAACTTTTTATTTAAAGTAAAAATAAAATTGTCACAAACATGTGTTGTTTTACTAAAACAATTATTACATGGGGTTATATAAGTTAACCTTTCAACTATAAATATTCATTGGAAAGATAAAAATATTTCCTACATCATGATATTTTTTTATAATTTCTATACATTAAATAAATTAAATTTTTATGACACCAAGATGATGCAGTGATTACCTCATTAATTAACGATTTAAATAAAATGAAACGATATTGTAAAATCTAAGACTTAAACTTTTCTAAAACCCATTGTATGAGTAGATTTCGACCCGTTAGCACCTTATCATAGTAATATATCGTTTTGGGACCTTTAAAATCCGAAAATCATTTCATTATAATGTAACATTTCTTGACTTTCCAAGAGTGCCCCTCCTCTCCTCTTACAAAAGCCCCCCACCTCTACCACCTTATTCACACTTTTAAGCCATTTGGCTCGGCCAACCTCTGCCAAAATACTCTCTCAACTTCCCTATATTACTCCTAGAAGCCTCACTTTGGGCAGAAGTCTTCCCAAGGAATCCTTTGGCTCAAATCAAAAAGAGTTACCCGATTTTAAGGTAATGTCCTCTCTTATGTTCTTTTGTTTTATTTTTCTTCTCCAACCCCTTAAAATCTTTTTATTACTTTATTTTGTAAAAAAACCAGTATATAAAATATACTAGGATGTTTTTATGATAATGATTATATTTACACTTACACACACCTCCGTCTAATGGTTAAAGAACATACTGTTTCTGTGGGTGGCGAAATACTGCCTCACGAAACGATGATTGTTCAATATTCTTTTAGCACCTCTAATGGTGTCCATTATGATGAAACTATTTCTATATATGATATATATTATTTTTATGTTTTCTTTATGCTTCTGTATTTTTCATTTATGGCATACCTTTATGATTTCCATTATGGGTAAACGCGATAATTTCATTTTAGGAAGTGCGGACTACCGCACCCTCAAAGTGATTTGAATCGTTAATGCCATATCTGGGATGTATAAAGGTTGGAGTAAATGATATTATATATGATTTTATACTGTAATTATAATACACCTTTATATAATTATGATTTCATTCCATTAAATATGAAATAGAAATGAAAGTAGCGTTCATGCGTACGTACGACTTACCATCTCCATGAACGGTGCATTTCATTTCATACCTCTAAATGTTACGCAATATTATGAATGAATGCATATACTGGATATATATGATATATACGATATATACATCATGAATATAATTTTGGGTATAATGGATATTTTACCACATGAACAACTTGTAATTATTAGAAGTTTATTTTTGACTCAAGTACCAAAGATCGACAAAACGACCGTTATTAACATAAATAATTACATAATGTTCATAATATGGTAATAAGTGATATAAAAGGAATAATAAACTTGAAAAAGGTTCTTAAGAAATTATAAATTAACTCTAGTTTATTATTGAGGAGATTAAATAACGATAGAGTCAAGTCGGACACGAGGTAAGGGAACTTCTTAACCCAATTTCCGTTCTTTGGATTAATCTCCTACTTTCAAATTATGTCATGATATTATTATGTCCTATCTTGTATTTATACTTCCTTTTTGTGTACTTATAGTGAATACACATAATAGGTCTATTTTATTTAAAAAATGATCTTTGTAAGGGACTTCGTCTCAATCTCCTTTCATTGAGGCATATTTTATTTTATACACAACTTTCTTTTATACGGTGTATAAACCCCTTTGACTTTTACATTTATTCAAAAGGAATCTTTTTTATATGAAGCATTTTACTAAACGACAAAAGGAATGTTTTTCTTGTCGTACGTATGCAGCGACAACGACTTCTCCGCCGCCGTGACCATTATTTGAGTTTCGGTTTCCTCTACAAGCCATAACTTTTTTTAAATGAAAAAAAAATACCAAGTTTTAATTTTCATTTATTTTGGTATTGAAAATGGTTTTGATAATGTTTTTATTATATCAATGTGTTGTATTGATATCTTGTGATTTAAATGTGGAAATGTTATGTTTCCTTTATTCATGTTTTATGTGATACGATTATGTTATAGTTTATGATATGTTTAAACCTGTTCATATGAGGAATGCATTGGACTTAATAAGTGATGGGTGGAGCCCGCTATAGCTCCTCGATGCATCGGTAGGTCTCATGAGACAAACTAGTGTCTTGGAATGAGGCCTTGACAAAATATTATTTGTAGTCTTGGAACTAGGCCTTGGCTACGTGGTTATGATAGTCTGGCATTATGCATTCCATCATTGTAAAAATGGTTATTGATATTGCATGTGATTATTCGACAAGTATAATATCCATGTGAATAAGTAAATGGAATTATCTCATTTTACATTTGCCATTTTATGTTGAAGTTCAAGTTTAAAAGGCTTTTGTTTTAGTTATACATTGCCTTAAATGTTTATTTTTATTTATGAAAGCTTCCGCTATATTGTTATCCTTACTGAGCATCTGAGCTCACCCCTTTCAATGTTTTATTTTTCCCAGGATGTGAAGAAATATTTTATGACTGACCTGCAGGGATAGTCTGAAGGGGATATGGGAGTGGAAAATGGAAACTATGTTATTGCAATTTTTCACTTTATGATGTAATGTACCATTTATGAATGTATCTAGTGTTTCCAAGGCTACTAAACTAATCGGTCTTTTGAGACTTGATCTTTTGTGATCATGCCAATGTTACACAATAATGCACCGACTCTGGGTAACTAGGGTCCGGGCATTACACCGAGGTTAGGGAACATGAGAATTAGGAGGCATGGAATGATTTCGTCAAGGTACGTCAGGCCGTTTTATTTGTTGGATAGAGTTAGGCCGGTCACCTATCGGTTTCAGTTACCTCAGAGGTACCGGGCTATGCACGATGTCTTCCACATTTCTTAGCTTCGAAATTACTTCTCAGATCCATCTCATGTATTTCAACTTGAGGAGATTGAGTTAGAGGTGGGCGCATCATTCGAGGACCAACCTATCTGGATTATTGATCATAATATGAAGGTTCTTCATGGCCAGTCTGTTCATCTGGTACGAGTGCTATGGTAGCATGGGTGGGTACAAGACGAGACCTGGGAGAGGGAGGCCAAAGTACAATCATAGTGGCTGGAGCTGTTTGAGGATTAATCTTCTATTCCACCTTGCTAGGGAAATTCAGTGATGAATTTCTTTAAGGAGGGAAGTTTGTAAGAACCTGGATCTTTTTTTTCAGGTATGTCTTCCTTTTTCTGGTTTTTTTGAGAAAAATAGGTTTTTCTGGTAATTTCTTAAGTACACGCCTTGTACTTTATGAGTACACACTGGGTGCTTAGTTACCACGAGTAGCCGGGTGCTTTCCATGTAGCAGCCATGGACAGAACCGTGTGTGGTGACCTGAAGACTGCCTAATGTGGGGTCTGGTGAAGGCAAGTACATGCCATGTACTTATAATGTACACGCCATGTACTTTTTTTTCATTAAACGCACCTAGGTCACATCTGACGGACAGAACCACCTCCTTCTAGGTTTGGTTTGTCTGAGTGTGAGAGAACGATGCCGATATTCCTTCGAGCTCATGTTCAAGCATCTGTTATCTAAATCGACCACTATTGATTGCATTGGAATCATCTCGATAAGCTCTTCCGTCTTCTAGAGATTCGTTTATTGATTCTTCCTCTTTTAAGAGTTATCTTTGGTTAAATTGTTTTGATGTTTTTGTAGATCTACTGTGTTCTTGGGTGATTCAAGGCTTAAGGTTCACTTATATCGATCCTACAACACCGAGGTAGGTGGTTTGTGCCTTTCTGTTGAAATTATTTGAGTTATATGTGAAAAAGTTCCAATACCCTTGAACATGGTATTTCGTTTTTACTATTTTAGACCGATTTATTGCCGGCTATGCTTGTAGGCTTGAATAGAGGTAAATTGAATGAGAATAGGGTTAGTTTATATGATTTGGAATTGGTTTCCTATGCATGTTTTCCTGTTTTGACCGTTTGGTCTTGTTTTCCTGTTAGGATACCTTGTTTACTTACTATGCCTAGTATTGTTAGGATGGAGTGATTATTCATCTACCACGCTATTATGCTGTAGATTGCTATCCAAGTGGTTCTTGAGGGTTACTTTGGCCGATACACGTTACTATGCTTTGTTTACTTACACAGGGCCGTGAGAACCTGGTGTAGTAGACCATAGGGAGGATGCACGTAAGGGATTCTCCAGAGAGTTTGTTTACTTTTACGATGCAATACCACATGGGGAATTAACATAAGTGCTTCCTCAGAGTGTCTGTAGTTCCTTGACGTGAGACACAGTGGGAATGTGACATAAGTGATTCCCCATAGCACGTTTAGTTACTGATATGAGACTATAGGAGAAATTGACGATGAGTGATTCCTCAGAGAGTCTATTCTAGAGCTGAACCAGAGGGGTGAGACTGTGTGAGCTTCCCATAGGGTTGCTTGTGCTACTAGGTAGGACCAGAGGGGATAGGACATGAGTAATACCAAGAGTGTTACCTTTTGTGTTTAGCTGTTTGATTGTGCTGCTAGGTAGGACCAGATGGGATAGGCCGTGAGTACTTCCCAGAGGGTTACCTTTTGTGTTTAGCTATTTTCTTGTGCTATGAGGTAGGAACAAAGGGGATAGGTCATGAGTACTTCCCAGAGGGTTACCTATTTGTGTCTACCTACTTTGATTAGCCGTTTCTTGATATATGAACTGAATACATTGAAACTGTGGATTGGTTACTATTTAGTACTTCCTTGTTTACTTATTCCTTTACTCATTACCTGCCATATATTCACTGACTGTTTGGCACAAATCTTGTGGTGGCTACCTACTGGGATTTAGTCTCACACCTTGTCTGGTCCATGCTTTTGGGCCCAAATAGATTATATTGCTTCAGGTATAGATAAGATCAAGTGCCCTTATACTTCAGGTACTTGACTGTTGTGGAGCTGGAGAGCATGGGACCAAGCTGAAGCTTGCGATGCTGAGGAGCTGTTTATGTATTTTCTTTTTTACTTGGGTTTAGTACTGTTTTGTATTTCAACATTTCTATTTGTTTGGATTCTTTCCTAGACATATATATCATGCATCATTTTTATATATGTGCTTCAACTGTTTATTTCTTTAGTCTGTTGTTGTTTCTTGTTGTTTGGAATTACTATCGATTCTGCTATTGTATATTTGTTTACTTCCGCTGTGTTACTCTTCCAATGAGGCCATAGTTTCCCCACTATCACACCCAATGCCCTCACTACTAGTCAGCCGCCTCTGGCATCTGGGGAAATGTGCTTGAGTCCATATGACCAACTGGGTACGGGGCATCTCTAGGCAGATTCCAGAACTGGGATGTTACAGAAGAAGAGGAGTTAGAGAATCATTTGGTGGGACTTCCTCATCTACAAAAACTTTCATATCTCATGGAGGAGGACATCATAGAATTTAATAGGGAGCACACTTTTATTCTATTTCCTCCCACTTTGGACCTTAAATTATCTATGTATTCTTTCATAGTGGTTGGGAATTTTCTTATCTTCTTTGGGGTTATCCAATATTAGGGTTTACTCAAGGACACCAAAAAAATTCACATGTGGTGGTTCATCTCAAAAAACCACATCCCCCTTCTTATTAGGGATAATCCACTTCAACTACCAGACTAGGGGTAGTAAAAACCTAGCACCTGCTTGGGGTGTCAAACCAAGAATTATACCTTTTCTATCTCCTTTATCATTTTTTATTTATTTTTCTATGGTCTTTACATTTCTTTCCTGTAGTTTTAAAGTGGTAGTATCTAGGAGCTTAACTCAAGGCTACTACTAAAAAATAAATCAGGTTGTATCTTTCCTTTTCATTATTTTGTTTTCTACACAAAATAAATTCTTCATGAACAATTTCATGATATGATTTGAGATAAAAATAGGTTAGTAAATGGAATAAGTGTGGGGGAGGTATTTCAACCATTTTTAAGAATTTTGAGTGTGATTTTATTTTATTTTTCATTTTTTTCATTTTTATTTTGTTTTTAGGATTCTTGAGCTGAATCAAATGCTTTGGAAAATTATTACCATCTTGGTATTTTTGGAACATTGATATATTTGAATGTTTGAGGATTTAAATTATTTTTTAATGGATTTTGTTTCTTGATTTCTTCTCTTTTCATTTGATGAAGTTTGGTTGAATGTGAAACTCATGTGCACAAGTTCTGTCCAAATTGAAAATCTTACCCAAACCAAGAGGTTTCAAAACCTATTTGACATCTTATTACATTTATCTTTTCATTGAGAGTCTTGAGACATGTTGTGTGATCCAAAACATGATATTTTTATCTTTTTAAAAGCTGTTAGAGTTCATGGAATGTGTCAAGTTTGACTGAGGCATCACTTTGAAAACCCTTTTGCATTGAACTCTTATTTTTAGCTACCTTTTCGTTTGACCTTCTTTAATCCCCTAGTAGCTATGAAATACCTTTTTAGGAAGCCACATTATAATCCTTTTATCCCTTTACAACCTAATATAGTAGTAAAATTCATGATTATTGTTTAACTCAAGTGTGGGGGAGGGAGAAGATGGGATTTATTTTTCTTTCCTGAAGAATCTGTTTGAGTAGAATTGAAAGTGTTTCCATATTAATTTCTGCTTGGGTGGAAGAAATTTTATTATGGAAAGATGGATGGGTTGCCCAAAATAACATTACACATATGGTCCGGGTGTTCACCACGTTTTGAAGATCAATAGTTGCCTCTCTTTTCCTAAAAAACATGATTTTAAATAGAAATCCAAATTTGAATTCGAGCTAAAACAATGCTACAATTGGGGAAAAGAGGGATGAAATTCATTGATTCTAAAATTCCAAGTGTGAAATTACTAAAGGATCATGCCATTTATTGATTCTATATTTTGTGGGATTAATTTTATCCTTCTGTATCCAAATCTCAATCCATCATTTGGAAGCTCAAATCTAGCTCACAATTAAGGCCTTGAAAACTGTGTACAAAACTAAACAATTTTATTTTTGGGACCATATATAATAAATGGAAAAACCATTGGAGATGAAAGTTTACATGGAGTAGGAAGACATCCATAGGAACAAGTTTAATTAATATGGATGCACCTACTTCCTTTATTTTCAAGGTAATTAATGCATTGGAACTGGCTATATTTGAATACGAAAAGTCTATCTAGCAGAATTAAATATTCTTAGTTAATCAGACATAATGTCTTCATTTTTTTCCAATGAATCCAGATTTTTTTGGGTCTATACAAGGGATATATTATAAAAAAATTAAACAAGGATACATTACCATATTCTTCAATCAAATGTTTCATCCACATGCCTACATTCAGAGAAGAGTTTTGGAGGCAAATTTTCTCCTCCACTCCCTATAAAAGAGTGTGCTTTCATATTTTTAAAGGGTTGGAAACTTAGGGGTAGCCTTTGTTGTCCATTTTATTTAGTTTAATGTTTTATTTTGTTTTCCTTTATTTCTGTTATTTAATTTCATGTTTTAATTTATGTGTTCTCCTTTCACTCTCATTCTTTCTCTCTTTTTTTTCTCCCCCTGTTTTCTTCATCACTGTGAACTCTTATGCTCGTGATCATGAGTAGCTAACTCAAGGATGTTCTCAGGGGAGTAATCTAGTGATAAAACCAAGTATTTGAATATTGATTCTTAATGTTTCTTATTTTCTTAGATTTATACCGTGGGGGATCTTAGTGGGCAAGGATACTTTGTGTCTCCACTTTCCACCTAGGGTTTAGCTTTCACTTCTGCAATATTTTTCCTCGATCGAGGAGGTGGATGTGTGGTCTCTTGGAGATCATTGAGAGTAACATATGTTCACAATGATATTAATAAGAGTATTCTCACACATACTATGGAGTGTGTTCATTAAGTAAATTAGAAACTAATAAAGAGATGATGAAGGTTCAATATGGGTGATTCTCTCAGAAATATCTCCTTTATGTATTAACATCATTCTATCTGCATTCATTCTATTTGCATTGATTTTTGTGTTTAACCTTAGTTTTAAATTTTCAATTCTCAAATCAAATTTTTGTTCATTTTATTTCATTAATAAAAAATATAAAAAATATGGTGGATTAGAAGTAGTGATTTCTTGACCGTGAAAGCTTCTCAAGAGATGGACGTAGGTCAGTCACTGTGCTGCACTCAGTATAAATACTTTAAAAATCATGCACAACAAAGCTCATAAAAAACTCTAAATCATAGCTTTAAGTAAGATGAAAAAAACTATTCTAGGAATACATCAACATATTCCCATATAATAAACATGTTTTCATGTTTAATATTTTCCTTCATCAAAACCAAAATTTCCAAGTATGATTCTTTATTAGGAAACAAGACCCATACTTTTAAACAAGTTTGTTAAGGAGATTTATAATTATACATTCATTTATATACAACTAGTACTCGCTCGTGCATACGCACAGTGATATGTAATTATTATTATCTGTTTTCTTAAGAGTAATATTTGTAAAAGTTGCGAAGAAACAATAACATTTAATATATTTTACTCACAAATAAGTGGTGAATAATTTGGAATTATAAGTGAATATATTTAGAAGAAATCAATATAATAGTTAAAATAAGATACATCAATTGTAATGTGAATCACTTTAGAATAGTCAAGGATAGAAACCTGACTTCAATATAAACTACATTTAGGAAAAAAAATATTGCATACTATAAAACAAAAAGTTGAAGAGAATTTACTTAAAGAATAGTTTGTCTAATAAAAAATATGAGATGTGCCGAGGAATAATTATAATACAAAAAAAAATGTTGTCCACAAATAGAGATGTTGTGATGTTTAGACAAGGTGTAATTTTCCAATAAGTAGAAGATGCTCACAATGCATTTCATCTTTGCCTCACCAATATAAGATTGGTTGGAATCTTCCTTGTCTAACACATCATAAGAGTACCTGAATATGCAGCATAAGAATACAACATAAGAATATATACAACATAAGTATACTGTATAAGAATACCTGAATATGCATAATAAGTATTAATTTCACCATGAAATGGACATCAATAAAATATCCAACTAAAAAAGAACATTCAAATGGACATGAAGCACACAACATAAGTATATACATCATAATATTTAAATGGAAATGAATGAAAAGAACATTCAAAGTAGCACATAGGATGCGTGGGATCAGATAAAGAAGCTCAATTGATGCATCAAGACCTCTTACAATCCTAATACCTACATAATGAGGTAATTCAGAATGATAATCTAATTTTTAAGCCAATAGTAATTGCATCAATGCGGTAGAAAATTTCATAACTAGGGAACTGGAAGTGGAGATGTCTAATAGTAATACAATATATGGAGATCTTATAAGAGATTCCTATCAAATTTCATGAGAAAAAGTATTAGGGATATCATGCCACACAAAAAATATAACAGGTGAAGAAAGCATGGAAAACAGAATAGAATTCATATGGATGGCCAAAATCAAAGGATCCATTCGAACAAAATATTACAAAATAGCCAGTGGGTGCATGGAAACTCCTAATATTCGATAAGATTATAATGAGTATCAATGATAATCAATGATATAAATAAAACATGGTGAAGATACATGCTAATCCCACACCAGAGATATTTGATCAGCCTTCGATAAAAGGAAAACATATGCATTGTCCAATATTAAAGGTAAAAAGCGACACAAATAAGTGTGAAACCATACATAAAGGAAAATACCTCATGTAAAGTTAATGTCATGTGTAAGGATAAAACCAAAAATATAACAGGAAATCCAAAACTATGCATTAAATGTAAAGAGGGGACAATAATCATGAACATATGTAATATTAATAGGTATCAGGTCCAAATCAACATAGAAAGTAGGAAAATAAAATTGAAAAAATCAATTTAAATGGACCCAAAACATGTAGTAGTAGTTCATTTGGTAGAAAATAACTATTGGGATGAAAATAGAAGATCAGTGTAGAGTTTTTTCAAAAATCCTCCCACAAACCATGCCAACATGATCTAGCATCAATAAAAGGAAAAAATATTGTATATTGAAACAAAAAACATATGTTATAAAAGCAATAACAGAGAAACATATTTTAGAGAACCTAGTCTACTATTATGGAATATGAGTGCATAGAATTTAGAGACACCATTTCAAGTGGTGACCAAAAGAAGGATATTTTAAAAGTGTATTAATTCCTTAAATTTGAGGATGGAAAGCAGAATTCATTTTATGGATCAATCATAAAAACGTTAGAGTGACCACTGAAATAAAAAATGACAGCTCAATGAAAGAGAATACAGTTATTGTAATCATTAATATGAGAAATATGATAATGATGGATTTAAACACACTGGAAAATAATAAGTGCTGCATAAGTTTGAAAGTAAAAATTTACCGAACCTTTTCAGTAAAATGAACTAAAACAATCATCCAATCAGAAAGTTTTTTTACAAGAAGATATAAGGTTGAAAATCCTCAGCTTCAAAATCTATTACCTGCTACAATCTCTACATACAAAAATAAAAAACATGAATTATTATTAATGAATATGTAAAACTCATAAGCAAAGAAATGTCATATAAAACCTAAAAAAATTATGAAAAAATTTGAAAAAAATGAAAGAAAAAAATACAGAAAGAAATTCAGTCATTAGTACATGACAAAAAATACAGAAAAAGTGCAGAAAACAATGTAGACTAAAATGCATGAATATGATGATAAAAAAATAATGAATAAGGCAATAAAATGATAAAAAGTATAACAGTTCTAAAAATGTAGAATAAAAAATATGATGTTTTATCATAATTATTCTAATATGATAAAAAAATCATGAATAAGATGATTAAAAAAATCATGAATAAGATGATAAAAATACGATGTTTAGTAAAAATCATAACAGTTCTAAAAATGATAATATGATAAAAAAAAGCATGAATAAGATGAGTGCATATGTTATAACACTCATAAGCAAATGATGTCTCCAAATTCTATGCACTCTTATTCCAAATGGTGTCTCCAAAAAACATATGTTATAACAGCACTAAATTGCAGACCAGTGTAGATTTGTTACATAGATATTGAAATAAAAAACCATATTTTAGAGATCCTATAAAATATTGTATATTGAAACAAAATATAGAATAAATTTTCTTTTTCTATATAAAAAAATTATGATACCTAGAAACTAAAGATTTATGTTATAACAACACTAACTGAACATGAAATCTACTAATTTGTAGTCAAAAAATAATATTCAATCTGCAATCTGCCAATACCCAGGTGTAAGCAATCTGAAAAAAAATTATGTATAAGAAAACACATATGTATAATAAATATAGAATCAATTAAGTATATGTAATATTCAATTTATAATGTGAAAACAATTACGTATAATAAATATGCAAAAATGTATGTATGGAATAAGTTGAGAACTAGCTAGATTCCCTATTTTTCCGGCTATGGCCATTCATGTGTCACTCATATTCTAGATTATTACATGAATGATGATGACAGGAAACTAACCAAGGAAAAGAGCATGAATGTATCATAGGTACCAAATTGTATGTGAGAATATGGTATGATCTTCACAAGGGTAGTAGGTACCCCAATATATAGGCCCAAGATGCCACTGGTTCTTGTTATATCTACAAATAAAGACTGCACATTTGGGTACACCTAGATGTGGAGATTATGTCATGTTTGTTTCATATCAAGTTCAAGCAGGATGAAAACATCATATCCCTATGAATAAATGATGTACCTTAAGCTCACCCTATGTAGCTAATGCGGTCCTAATTAGATCAATTGGGTATGACCAAATGGTCATGACACAACATCTTAATGCTCCATAGATGCTTTTGATACATTTATGTTATAATAGCACTAACTGAACATGAAATCTACTAATCTGAAATCAAAAAACAATATGTAATATGCAATCTGCAAATAGATATGTGTAATCAATCTGAAAATAATTATGTATAAGAAAACAAATATGTATAATAAATCTAGAATCAATTAAGTATATGAAATATTCAATTTATAAATTGAATACAATTAAGTATAATTAATCTTCAAAAATGCATGTATGGAATCAGTTTAGACCCATCTAGATTCCATATATTTCAAGTTATGGCCTTTCATGTGTCACCCAACATCACTAATCTTAGTTATTGCAACTTATTACATGAATGATGATAAAATGAAACTTACAAGGTACAAGAGCTTGAATGTGTCATAGGTACCAAATTGTATGCTAGAATATGGAATTATATTCAAAAGGGTAGGAGGCACCCCGACATACTGGCCCAAGATGCCACTGGTTCTTGTTATATCCACAAATAAATACTGCATGTTTGGGTACACCTAGATGTGGATATTCTGTCATGTTTGTTTCATATCAAGTTCGAGCAGGAAAAAACATCATATCCCTATTGAATAAATTATGTACCTTAGCCTCACCCTGTGTAGCTAATATGCTCCTAATAAGATCAATTGGGTATGACTAAATGGTCATGACACATCCTGATAATGATCCATTGATTAATTTGTTTCCTTAACACATTATATAAGTTTTATTTGGAGAAAAAATTGAAATCCACAAATGAAAACAGAGAAAAATCAATGATTCCTCAAACCCAACAACAAATTGGGCTATTTTTATAGGTACAATTATAGGAAACAATTTCAATCTTCAAACCATCAACAATTTCAGTGAGATTGGAAGGACCAATACACTTTCACATAGACATGTATCATTAGATGTGTTGCTAGTTCACCAAAAGATTACAATACATGTGTGATAATCATTGAAAAAGAACACACATGTGGAGGAGACAACCACAATTTCCTTGAGATTTTGTAACACTGAAAACTGTATAGATGTGAATGGCATAACCATGAGTCATGCAAAGACATTACTTGTCCAGAAACACAGAAAAAGATGTTTTTATCCGTACAATCGTGAAGAAATTTATCATTATTGTAATTTGAAATCAGTCCAAATCCAGCCTCAAGAAAAATTGATCATTTTAATAAGAAAATCTATGGGATGGTGCTCTTACATTATAGATCTGAGTTGGTGCTCAACTCATTATATATGTTTTTCTTGAATTAGAATAAAAAATTGAAATCCACAAATGAAAACAGATAGAAATCAGTGATTCCTCAAACACAACAACAAATTGATCTAGTTTTATAGGTAGAATTATAGGGAAAAATTGCACCCTTTAAACCATCAACAATTTCAGAGCGAGTGAAAGGACTGATACTCTTTCATATGGACATGTATCATTAGATGTGTAGCTAGTTCACCAAGATATTGAAATACATGTGTGATAATCATTGAAAAAGAACACACCTGTGGAGGAGACAACAACAATTTCCTTGAGCTTTTCCAACATTGAAAATTGTATAGCGGTGTATGTCATAACCATGAGTCATGCAGAGACATTGCCTATCCAAAAATGTAGGAAAAGAAGTTTTTATCTGTACAATAATAAAGAAATTTATCATTATTGTAATGTGAAATCATGAAAAATTGATCCTCATGAATAATTGATCATTTTAAAAAGAAAATATCTAGGATGGTGCTCTTACATTTTAGGTTTTATCCTGTTTCTATAAATAAAACAAATGAGGAAAAAATACATATATATTTCACTATCAGTGCACCATAAAGTAAAATAAAAAATAAGAAGGAAGAGATAACCATAAACCTTTTCTAAGGAGATCATTGCAAGATTGGTACATCCCTGTATACTATGATGTTTCCATTGAAACATCTTCCAAGGAGAACCCATGAAGAAGTAGGCTCCAGTTGAACCTATGATTGAGTGAAACAATTTTTTTCTAAGTTGGTCATTCAACAAATCAAATGAAAATATAAAGATAAAATGTGAGGGAAGGAAGGGACACAATCTACCATCATTTTTAATGGGAAATTAAATTAGAGGATCCAAAGATGATGTTGGTGATAATGAAGGACTCTGTTACTAATAAAAAATCATAAAATTTACCGACTGGTTCCACCAATGACATTAACATCATCTTTTATCATTCATTGAAAACTTCCATTTTTAATAAGGGAAGGAAACAGTGCAATATAGTTGGTCTTAATCAAAATAGTATGTCAGTATTCTTAGTTAACAAAGCAGGGCATATTCCAGGTAACAAAAAAATAAATATATAACACATGAAATAGAGAAATCATGTGCTGAATGACCCATCACAGAGGAACCGTGTACACATAATAAATTGTAGAGGATGCTCTAATCGAGTGGAAAAAACAACTGGTTTTCTCAGACTGTTTTACCTATAAAAGTAAATCAATACAAATATACTAACAATATGTTTTCATAGACTATAAGAAATAGTTCAAAATGAAGTTTTGTGGAAATTAGAAATCATAGAAGTGAATTTAGACCTGGAATTTGTTTTTCATTACATCAGGGGGTTAGGTTATAGTATAAGAAATAACTCTAGAAGAGGCCCCCGACTTTACATCAATACACACCTGTTTAAGTAGTTTGTGATTCTCCATCAACTATGAAAACATTGCAACCTACATAACATCATTCCCCATTTAAAAATTTAATATTAACTTCTAAAAAATGATTCAAAAATACAAATAAAGTGGAATGGATATGGAGAATGAGGTGGATAAAATGGTGGAGGTAGAGAGGATGGAGGAGCCAGAGGTCGACGTGGAGGCGGAGGAGCTAGATGTAGACCTACATAACATCATTCCACATTTAAAAAATTTAATATTAACTTCCACAAAAATGATTCAAAAATACCAATAAAGTGGAATGGATATTGATAATGAGGTGGAGAAAATGGTAGAGGCGGAGAGGATGGAGGAGCCAGAGATCGAGGTGGAGGAGGAGGAGCCAGATACAGACCGATCGGAGGTGGACCGAATATAGGTGGAGCAGCCGAATGCAGACGTTCTTGAAAGGTACACCAGCCAGAGGTATCCCAATCATAGGCTGAGCATCCAGATACAGAGGTCTTCTAGGTGGAGGTTGAGAAACATGAGGCGTACTATGTGGTTTTCTTCGGAAAGCTTGGATGGAGGGGAGGAGCATAAGGCGGAGGAGCTGAAGGAGGATCATTCAAAGGTGAAGGCACGGAGTGGGAAAAGAGATCCACAGAGGGGAGCAAAAGAGTGGAATGAAGGAGAGCATCGAGAACCCTAGGATAGTAGAGATCTGGAGGAGCTGAAACCCTAGACGCCAAGGAGAGGATATGCAGGAGGGTTGGGGGTAGAGCGTTGTGTATTTTGGAGGATGATTTGAGGGAGGTTTACCGTGGTTGAGTCGTGGATTCTCCATTTGTTGACACATAGGCTAGAAAAAGACTACTTTAGAAGATATATAGATTATAATATGATTTGGGATGTGAAATGATATTTACTTCTCCTAATAGTTGATATTTGGACTATATAAAGAGATAAAAATGGACGCCTAATATCAAAAATAATTCCAAAAAATTAATAACCACTATATTTTTTTAGTGAATTGTCCCAAAAATGTTAATTGTTGAAGAATCATATACTTTAGATATGATAATTACCCCACATTAAATAACTAAAATTCACAATATTGATGTATTAATTGAATATTACAAGATAAATTTTATGATATGAACTAATAATTTGAATAGAGTAAAATTAATTACTATCCATTTTTGAGTGAATGTATAGAGTAACTATCTCCATTTTATTTTTTATATCTAATTTTAATTTTAAGGCCCCCTAAATTTGTAGGGTCGATAATTTTTGGAGGAGTCCTGAATTGTTATCCTAAAGTTGGGTTAGTTATGTGAGTTGGGATTCATATTTGGAATTTGAGTGCTGTAAAATCTCAGGGTGATGTTTTTGGAAAAGAAACAAGGACCGAGTGATGGTTTGGGTGTTCAGGTGGGCATCCATGCATGACTCATAGGATTTTTTGAAATTATGATTCTATATAATTTCATACCATTACCCATAGGTTTCTCTATGATATTTTTTAGGGGCAGTGAGATATGTAGGTACAAGACTTTACACTAAAAATAAAGGATGTAGTGTCTCCTCATCTATTTAAAAGTTCTTTATGCCATGAACCGTAGTCATAATAAAAAAATTATTAGGAAAAAGTGTTTTTATTAAGAAATCTTTTTTTCACTTTAAAAATGAGGCATGGGTCCGATTTTTTTAAAATAGGAAGAATCATCTTTTGGGGTTGGAACCCTCTTCAATTTAAGGTTGTTGAAGTGTATGGGGAGGGCCATTCTACTAAATATTTCCTCTATCTTCTACCCTTTGATTCCCCATGGGAAGGTATGTGTTTTTATGTGATTAAAAGGTAATTATAGGCATTTTTTTCATCTCCATCCCTTCATTTTTGGTTCTTCTTTAATATCCAAAATTTTGATAAGATTTTAGTTAGGTTTTATTGATTATTTCCACAGTAGGATGGTTGAAATCATCTAGGACAAAGGGGATTTTTGGTGCAGTGGTTAGATGAGATATTCGAAGAATGGTCATAACAATTTTTTATCATTTAATCAAATTTATTACACTTAACTAATTTATATCTAATTTTTTATTAAATTAGGTCAAATAGAAAGTTAGACGAGTACTGGGTGATATGGAATTTTTCGTTTATGTTTTTGGGGTGTGACATAAACCTTTTGAGTGTGTTTGGTCATGGTTCTGGGGATGCCGAAATGATTTATGATATTTTAGGAAATTATTAATCATTTTATTAAGTTAAATAATTAATTATAAATTTTTAAAAATAATTATTTATTTCATATGGAGTAATAAAGGAGTTCGGGTGGCGGTATGAGCTTGAAAGAGGTGCGAACAAGCTTTTCTAAGGGTGTGTGAGGCATTTTGTGGATGGTAACATAGCATTGGAGGTTGTTGGATCCTATAATAAACGATCATGAACTATTTTATTCATTATTTCCTACTTGTATGTTTCATGAGACCTGATATATAGATAGGGACAAAGGGTACACTAGTGAAAGAGATAAGATAGTGTTAAGACTCATAGGCTTGGGAAAACTTATCTTTTACACTTTGAGTTTTTTAAGTCCTTATGAATACTATGTATATAATGGGTATATGCTGCTGATGGAATTAATGAGATACTTTAGATATGTATCAAGGTTCATGATGTGATGTGGTTAGCCTAAGTGATTTTCCTAGGGACTTTTGAGTAGGTGTGGGAATCTTAGGCTAATAGTTGATGACAAAAAAGGACAAAAATATCATTCCTGATGATTAACACCCTTATGAATGTGAATTTAGTCTTTTTGAGAACTTTTAGTTAGAGGATACCTTTATGATGAGATGGGGTGTAATAAAGAGGGATTTTCTCTAGGTGACAAGCCAAGGGATCTCCCTTAGGAGATGAGATATGAGACCCAAGTGTGGGTCATAGAAAATATTTAGGACTTGGTATTAGGTATCCAAGGGGCTTATAGTGGGATAACTTGGGATAATCCTTAGTTAGTAGGAGAAGGAGTGTTGAGGTATTTTTATGAGGAACCGAGACTTGAATTCTAGGTTAGATGACACTATGAGCAGTGTTGTCGCTAATGCGTGATGGTCATGGGATTGTGTAGATGGGAAGAGACTATGGTGGGTCTTAGGGATCTAGTTGATTCCCTATTGGTTGAGGTGATATTTTATTGTATGTAGGATAAGGTCCAGGTGACTAGCAATGAGATGGAGAGTTGGTTCACCTATGTGGTGGGTCTTGGGACATATTTTCTGTTGCATTCATGTTCATGACTCTATGATTATGATTTGAAATGGACTTGGTGGAGGAGGGGGATCTTGAGGCCTGACCCCTCCATGATTTAGATGGTGTTTAATGAACTATCAAGGTTGAGATAGATTCTTTATGAGCATGAAGTAGAACCTTACCTTTAGTAGGATTGGATCAGGATTGCGGACCTTGCCTTGGGTAGGCTTGGGTCGTGTTAGTGGACCACCTAAAGTGAGAGGTTAGGGATGATGTTTGACATATTGAATAGATGATAAACACCACCTTTAGTGATAAGGTATTGAGTTAGGATTTCAAATTTGGATCATACCATATTCCTTCATGTTGTGGGTCAAGGAATTGGATGATTCCTACCTTGAATATTTAGGTATAGGTCAGGAAATGAGTGCGATGACATGATGTGAGATGAAAATTATATTTCAGCATAGCATTAATGATGGTATGATGTGTTTATTTGGTGTATTTTTTAGTACATGATGACTTGATGCACATGGAGGTGTGGTGGGAAGGTTTACACACAAAATCCAATGGACTTGCAGGATGTGTTTACATTTCTCTTGGATTCATGTATATGATGGTGTATACTAGGGGCACTTGGTGAGACCCTTATGAGATGTATTTTTGTCACCCTATATAGGAACCCCAGTGTGTATACAAAACTAATTTTCTAATTAATGTTTGATCATAGGCTGTTTAGTGGATCAGGCTGTAGTTGCGAGATGAGTATTTAGAGATAAGGTTGTTGGGGCCTGAGGATTAAAGTAAGTCATGTGTGTGTATTTTATTTTATATTATCTTTATATAGGGGATCAACCTAGTGGGTGATTTGTGAATATTTTTTATGACTATGTTTTTGTGTGTTTCTTGAAATTTATTATAAAATTTTATTTATTTTATTATGTGTATTATGATGGGTTCTATGGATGTATGTTTAGTTATTTCCTCTATATTGTATGAATTTGATTGAAGGGTATAGTTTCCCTATTGTATGGATTATTCCCTCTCCACTAGACTTATTCTTTAGCATATGAGAAGGTGTGTTGGAGGCTATGTATCCCACCAAAATAGATGGGTGTTCTTGGATTGGGTGTTATAAGTGGTATCAAATCATTTGTTTTTGCCTTAATATTTTGGGAAATGGTAGAAATATGGTATAAGAATGTGTCAGATCTTGTGACGTAGCTCGGATTGGTGATCTATAAACAAATTTTCAATGGAAATTCCTTATTACCATAAGTATAAGATTGTTGTTCTTGGTTTAGGATGATATGGTTGAGTTGTTTATCAAATATTATGTGTTAACCATAGTTTTTATTTATATTTTTAGATCTTAGACCATTGAAAAGAGGCCCGTGTATATGAATCAAATTTTGTATATACGATTCAAATGAAAAAAATTTAGTTTCATGAGTTTTATTTCATAGAAAAAGTGTTTTGGTGGTTTAACAATTAAATAATAAAATCTATAATGTTTTACCATATAACTTATTGGTGACATTATACTCATATGAACTATGTTATTATCTCTGATGGAAGGACATTTGGTTCCTGGTGCATGGTGTTCTTTGGTTATAACTATATAGTCTATTTATGTAAGGGAAATATAATGACCCTTAGTGGGTTAGTGAAACCATTTTTTTCTTTATTAATAGAACCCTAGTGGGTTCGGTTTTAAAATTTAATGCCTGAGGGATGATCCAGGGATGGGCATGGGTTTTCTTGAGGATGAGGGGTCAGTTACTTAAAGTGTTAACATCAACCTATATAGTGATTTATTTGATAGATTATTGGTTATAATGTACTTAATATAACCATACATTTAATAAAAGGTATCTTAATTCCTTTGTCTTTAGGATGTGAACCACTTCTAGTGTTTTTGGTATCAAGTTTGGGTTCGAGGGAAAGATTTGTTGGGTGCTTTTCCAGGATGGGTTTGGATGCACTTTCTTGTAGCAGAGCATATGCATGGTGTAAAAGCTAATGGTTTGTAAACAATGATTTTTTGGTATGTGATTGTGTAGATATCCTTAAAATTAGTGATATTACTTGATATTATTGGGTGGTATTGACCTATAGGATAAGAATGTTCAGTGAGTTAGGCACATGATCCCTGGTTCAAAAAGATTGCAATAATTAGATGATGAGTTGCAGTGTGGAATTGGATAATAAAAGAGCTTCAAAATTTCTGTTTGGGAGAGATTAGGTTATATACAAATGGTTGACGCATTCAAGGTTCTTGGTGGATCACTCGACCCGATAAGGCGACTGATCATTGGTGTTACTTTTAATAGAAAATATTGATGTGCTAGGGTGATTCTGCATTGGTTACATGCAGTGCTTAATGGGTGGTTAATCGGTGGATGGGTTATATGTAGGTTTATTTAGGATTTTTTGGATTGTATATTACCCTAGTTTTAGTATGGTAGTTAAACACATGTGGGAATAAAGGCTCGGGGTTCAATGAGGAGGGAGATGTCCCTCTATAGTGGGAGGTGATATTGATATAGGATCCGGGTATCGTGGTACTATCATCTTGAGTGTGATCCTTGACACAAATTTTCAGGAAGTAATGATATTGGAACCTATTTAGGTTGTGGCCAAGGATCCATGTATGTGAATCCATATGGCTGTGGGTATGCCATTGGCCATTGGAGGATGTTATAAACATTGAAAGAGGATTATTGAATGTTGAGGATGATATTCATTATGAGTTAAGAATGATTGATGGTTGGTGTTTCATGTTAGGGATTGAGTGATAGAGGGACAATCAAATTTAGTTATTCCATTCGGTAATGGATAGAGTGTGGGCTATAGATATTGGGTTTTGGTTTACTAGGTGATGATAAGGATACTCTTATATAATGGAGATTTGTATTGGTTGTAGGTGTATGAACCTCATTTCAGAAGGGTTGTGGGTGTAGTGAGACCAGTTAGAGAAACTCTCATGGTGGAAGTATGATTTTGATATTTGGAAAGATCTAATTTTATCTAGTAGTTTATTACATTACCCATAAGTCATGCCACATATGTGAGAGTCTTCACATTGTGAAGGAGGGATGTGGTGCATCCTCTTTTGTGTTACAATATTTTGCACCATGACCTCTAGACACACTGTGAATTTTTCATATGACGGTGTTTTTTTACTAAAACCTTCCTGATCTTACCATGAATGAAACATGGGATGATTTTTTTAAAAGAGGGGAAAGCCTATATTTTAGGATCAGTCCCCTGTTTGATTTTAGGATGACTAAGTGTGTGGGGAGGGCCTTTCAGTGGACTCTCCCCCTCTCTTACTCCCTATGATTCCCTATGATTGGGGATGAGGTTTTGTGCAATTCAATGGATATTTTAGACATGCTTATCCTCTTCCTTCATTTTTGGTTATTATTAGCTAGCCCAAATCTTAGTACAATTTTGGTTAGGTTTTATTGAATATTTCCACTAGAGGATATTAGAAATCATCTGGGGAAATAAGGATTTCATGTGCATAGGTTAGAGGAGATCCCAAAAGTTTTTCACATGATGCATTTCATTGATTTTTTAAAGGTAATATTGTGCCCTACTTTATTCTATTTTTTTAAAAACTAGTTGAATTTAAAGGTTTTCCATGGATTGGGAAATTTTTATTTTTACCGTGATAGTGTTGAGGGTATGACATGGATATTCTAGGTGGATTTAGTTATGGTCACAGTGATGTGGTGATACTCGATAATCTTTTAAGTGGTTATACCACATTTTTCTCATGTTAAATAATTAATTATCTATTTTTTATGGCATAAGACATGAGCTCAGGTAGTTTTATATGCTTGAAAGAGGCATGGAGGGGCCTGGATAAGGTAGTGTGGAGATTAGTGTGGAAGGTAACTCCATTTTGGAGGTATGTAGTACCTATAATACAATCTCATATTACTTTTTATGCATTATTTTTTTTCCAAAATGCATGTTACATGTGACTAAGTAGATGGATAGGGACCAATAACACCCTAGCGAAATAGATAGGATGGTGTTGGGACTCTTAGGCTTGGGACAAATTCTCTTTAACACTTTGAGTGTTTTGGATTCACCTAAGGATTATACATCCAAGAGGTATAGGGAGATAATATAGTTAATGAGAGACCTTATATATGTATCAATATTTTAGATGTGATGTGGGTAGACCGAGTGAGTTTCCTAGGGCTAGTATATCATGGTGTGAGAGGATTTGGCCTAATGATGATGGATGGGATGGACAAACGTTTGACGCCTTGTGAGTGACACCCATCTAAGTGTGGATTACTGATTGGAGATCGCCATTTCTAGGATGATACATTCAAGATGAGATGGGGTGTGACAGAGAGGGATTTTCATAGGGCAATTAGTTGAGGGATATCCCTTAGAAGATATGATATAAGGCCTTGGAGTGGGTTAGGGAAACTATTTGAGACATTGAATTTAGTTTCTAAGGGGATTATTTTGGGATACATAGGTATTGTCCTTTACTAAAGAGACCAAGAGTGATAATGGGTTTCGATGAGGTTGGACTAGACCTTAAGGTCTGGGATGTGGAAACCTACAAGCTGTGTTGTCACTAATAGTTTATGGGAACAATATGGTATCAATTTTCAGAGATCACAATGATTTCGCAGGGGTCAAGTGGATTCCCAAGTGGGAAAGGAAATATTTTCTTGGATATAGGGTTAGATCTAAGTGAATAGTGTATGAAATGAGATAAATTGATATTTTTTGATGGGATGTGATAACTATTTTTTATTGTATCCATGTTCTTTATTATATGCTTCTGATAGAATAAAAACTTAGAGGGGAAGGGAGATCCTAAGGGATGGTCCCACCATGTGTGTGATGGAACTAGTTGGACTACTGTAGGTGAGATGGATTCCCCATGTGACTAAATAAATAATTTTCCTTGAGTAAGGTTGATCTATGATAATGTACCTTTCCTTGAGTATTATAGGGTCATGATAGTGGAACACCTTGTGTAAGAGGGCAGGGTTCGAATGTGACATGAGGCATGGATGATGTACCCTACCTTGGGTAATAATAAATTGGATTGGGATTATAATATAGGATTGTTCCATATTCCTTTGGGTAGTGGTTCAATATCTTGGATGATTCTTACCCCAAGTCTTTGGGAATGGGATAGGTTACAGCTGTAATGGCAGGAGATGAGGAAATGATATTATTTCGGAATGGAAATGAAGTAGGTATTATCAAGTGTTGTAGTGACCTAGTGAGTGCACGATGACTTTGATTCATCTGGAGTGTTGGTAGCTCGGTAGAATAAAAAATTTATGCATTGGGGTTACATATTTAATTTCCTTGTGAATACACATATATGATGGCATATACTAGGGGAACTTAGTGAGACCCTTCTTAAATTTTTTTCATACCCAATATGGTCACCACAATGTGAGTAAAAATGATATTATTTCCTTTCAAGTTGTACACATGACGTATAATAGATAATTCTAGAGTAGCTCAATGAGTATTTATAGATAGAATTTTTGGGGATTTCGTATAGAAGTAGGGGCGATGTTTTTAGTTTGTATTATTTCATTTATTTATTATATGGTATCAGCTAGTGGGAGATCATTATATGTTTTATATGACCATGAGTGTGTATATGAAATTAAATTTATTAAAACATTTTTTTATTTGATTTTGTGTACTCCTATGGATACTATGGATGATTTTTTAGTTATTTCTTCCATGTTTCATGACTCTGATTTAGGGAATAGTCTTCCCATTTTTTGGATTAGGCCCTCACTTCTAGTCAGTAAGCTTTGGTGTATAGGAAAAAAATGCTTGAGGCCATATATGCCTCCGAATGAAATGAGTGTTTCAGTATAGGGTGTTAGAAAAAGAATATTCTTTCTCTCTCAGCTTCAATGTTGATTGTTGAAAATTATCTTTAATAACCCTTGGTGTTGATCTAAATAGTTTCCTTGATGGTTTTTATGTTTTTCTGTAAATGCAGATTTAGTGAAGAGGATATGTTTAATTTTTTTGGATTTTTTTATCAATACATAGACCATATTCTATGTTAAGTCAGTTGATTCCAAGTGAAATTTTCTTGTGTTTATATCCCGAATAAAGTTCATTATGAAAACTAATTTGGAGAAGTAGGATAAGTTGGAGAATAAGTAGAGTGGAGGACCACATCTTAGTATCAATGACCATGACGTAGTTTGAAGACCATGCTGTAGAGGCGATTTATATGAAATTAGAAGGTTATTGAGATTCTAAAACCTCCATTCCATAACCTCTTAGTCATGATATAGATGAGGGTGGGTCATCTTTTAGTTCCATGAGAAATATTGGCACCTATTTACCAAGGTATTAAGTCCACACCATAGGGAACTGGAGGATGAAATCCGTGTTTCCATAGAATTTGGAACCTCCATGTCACTAACCATTTTCCATGTTATAGTCATGTGAAATAGATAAGACTACACCACACTTAAGAAGACCACACTGTAGTCAGGATATGGATGCATTTCAATGATATTGGAAATACCAGGAACTCCATGCTATAATAGCTTGACCATGCCATAAATATGTGTATCAGTTAGTTGAAAACTGATAAAAACTATAAGGCTACACCATAACCCCCTAGAACATTCCATATAAGGGTGTTTCTAGGTATTTTTTAGGGTTTATTATGACTTGTATTCATCATATAAATCTATAAGTAATTTCGGTATACAATAAAATTTAATTAAAAATTAGATGATCATGATATTTTGGAACAATTATAAAAAGTTTGTGATTAAAGAAGGAATTTTATGGTTTGAAGTTTATATTCAAATTAAAATTAAAACAAGAAAAAAAGTATGATGATGTGAAACTTTTATAACTGTAATGATAAATAGAGAGGAGAGGTGTATAGAGGGAGAGAAAAAGAAGAATAATAAGTTTTTTTTTCATATTGGAATATATTTAAGAGAACCTTATTGTGTTTTTATTGGTAGAATAAGAATAATAAGAGAACAAATTCAGAAATTGAAGGATATAGTTGTAATGATTTGTTTTTGATGATATAAAATTTTCTATATTCATTATTTCAGTGTGGGATGGACTATCACATTTGAGATACTTTATGTGATTTTAGTTCAAGGATAAATCTTACTCATTGTATATATATTTTGAAACTATTGGGTATTATGATCATAGTGTAATTTAGATCATACTAAGGATAATATTTCTTGTTTTGATAGGTGAGCCTTTTAAAAGTATTTCCCCATTTTTGGGTGTGTTTTAAACAATGATCAAGATTCACTTTTACTGGTAATTAGGGTTGTTTCAACAAGGAAACATAAAATGTTTTTAATCAATGATTCACCCCCTAAATAATTCATTGTTGATCAAAAAGGTTCCTTTTCAATTGGCATTGTAGCAAGGTTACCCTTATTGGTGATTCTCTATTTGATGTTTAAGTAAAAATTTCTATCTATTCAAAGTGATTTTTTATGAATTTATAGAGTTTTTCATGGACAATCCTAATTTAGTGAAAAGATTGGATTCCCAATTTTAATGGGAAAAATATCATATCTAGAAAGATATGAATTTACCTTATCTTATGTCAATAATTTTGATTCTATAATAATTTAATTTCTAACTCATGATGATAATATTATTTTTGATAGCTTAAGATAAAAGAAATATGGAGAATAGTGGTCATTCCAAGAATTCTTTATTTTCATCATTTTTTGAGAAATAATTTCTCAAATTGAGAGGTATCAAAAAAAACCAAAGGCATTTGGGTTAAACTTGTAAATATCTATAACATAATTAAGAAGGTGAATTAAGTTAAGATATATATTTACAGATTAAAATATGTACGTCTGAAAATTCTATAATTTGAAATTTTAGATTATTTCTTCACAAGAGTTAATGAGATTTTGATTAAAATCAGAATTTATGGTGTTAAATTGGAAGATTCTAAAATGGTTGAGAAAATACATCATATCTTACTAGATAGGTTTGATTTTAATGTTTCTTCTCTTGAATACAAGGATCCAAAATCGCTTTCTCTAGTTAATTTTCATAGTATTCTCATTGCATATGAGATTAGGAAAGATTGTGTTATCAAGAGGAGGTTTCATTCTGAAAAATAAATCTCTTTTAAATCCTAAAATAAAGAGAATCATAAAAATAAGGTTGATAAAGAATATACTGATTATTTTGATTCTATTTTTTATTTGATTTAAATGTTTTATAATATGACTTACCTAATCTGTAGAAATTCTAAAAGAGTAAAGTGAAGGTTTAAAGGTATAATTCTATAAAAATTATTTGGGTATGGAGGATTAAAAAGTTTTTCTGAAAGTTGTCCTAAGTTAAAATAAGATGAAGTAACATATTAATAAGGATAAGTACAAAGTGTATTCTTTAAAATTAGTTCCTCACATTTTGAAAAAATAGGGGTTTCTTCTAAACGTAAGAAAAAAAAGTCTCAAAATTCAAAAGGTTGAATTTATTATCTAACTATGAAAGTTTTTATAAAGAAGTGGAAATTTATATTTCAAGATATATTGATGAAACATTTCTCATTCCAAAGGTGAATAAATAATGATTCCCTAGTGAAGAAGTATTTAATTTGATGACTATAAATAAACTGAAATGAATTTCAGGCTAAAAAGATAACTCAAGGAGTTTCTTTAAAAGATAATTAAGGTAATAAATAGATAAGATATATGAATAAGGAAAATAAATATTCTAGAATAAATGAAGAAATTCTTACTAAATAAAAATTAAATTTTCCAGAAGAAGTTGATGATTTGAACAAGCTTGTTGTTGAAGTAAATAATTCAAGAGTCAATATGTAATAACTAAAAGGAAAGGAAAATGAGTTCAATATTTTACAACAAAAAGTCATTAGTATGGAAAACAAGATTGAAATATTAATGATAAATTTTCATAAATCTATTAATGAGTTTTGAGAAAGCTCATGTATTGTCAAGGATCATGGAAATCAGAAAGGATTAGTCTCAAATGAAAAGAAAAACCCTAATAAAACTTGTTTTATATCTATTAATAAGAATCGAATCAGGAAGGACAAACATATAACAAATCAAATTATTTTATAGATTTTGGAAATTATTAGTTCGCCCAATTGAATAAAAAACTAGTACAAATTTTGAAAAAATATCTTAGAAGTAGTTGGATATGAATAAGTAAGAGTTGAGGGTTCATCAAAATTTTGTATTTCATAATGGATCTAAAATTAATGGTGGTAAAAAGGTTGAAAGATAGGTTTACAATTCTATAAAACATGATGTCTAGAAAAAAATATTCTTTTTATGGTTATTTCTAACACTATAAAGGCATTTATCACATGGAGAGGATATTTTGGTTTAATTACCAATACAATCATGAGTTTAGATATTCTAGAATACAAAAATTGAGGGATATTCATATCACTCAAAAGAAAAAAATTCAGAGACAACCTATGAAATATAAATTAAAAAATAAAAATATATTCAAACCATTGGATGATATTTGTGAATGATCTGATCAACCTATCCATCTTGAATAAGGTTTTATTGTTCTACTACCACCTCAAATGTGCTCATAAGAGAGAGTTGATAAGTCTCATAATAAGAAGGATAGATTCAAATAAAAATAACTGGTTTGTGATGTTGGCTATAAATAATATAAAGGATAATTTCCATGGATTTGGGATAGTAGTTGT
Source organism: Viscum album (assembly GCA_963277665.1). NCBI lineage: Eukaryota > Viridiplantae > Streptophyta > Magnoliopsida > Santalales > Viscaceae > Viscum > Viscum album. The sequence goes on along the minus strand of OY728158.1, from coordinate 1,698,783,029 downwards.
TATTCTCACAAGATAATATATATCAATATTCTCAAAAATGTGGAAAAATATAAATAACGAAAGGGGACATTGGGAAATTATGGGTCACTAAAAATCATATGTGTTAGATTAATATTTATTGGTAAACATCAGTTGAAACCAAAAACAACATTGTATGTTCAAGAACTGAAACACAATATTATTAGAATGTTTCAATTATTCAATTAACGAAAACAAGTGATCTTTCATAAAGATGAGGATCTTGAAATCTGGATGTATCTTGATTAAAGGAAAGTTAACAAGGGGTAATTTGTTTTAGATCAGTGATGTGGATGTTCCTATTATTTAAGCATAAAAGATGAAAATCAACTATGGAATTAAAGACTTGTTCTTCTTAGAAAAAATAGAGTGTGTGAACTAATTTATGAAGACAAAGTTCATGATGTTCCTGAGTTTAAAAGAGAAAGGAATTGGGTGTGTTCCCCTTGCCAAAAGGAGAAGATTATGAATACTCCATAAAAGTGGTTTGAAACAAAAACTACTCATCATTTAAAGATAATTCACTCTGAAATTTGAAATCCTTTAATGAAGTATTAAGAAAATATAGATAATTATTTTAGTTTCTTTATTTATGAATTTACTTACTTTACATGTATTATGTTTATGAAACATAAATCAGAGGCTTTAAAATGGTTTAATAGTTTTAGGAGAAGTGTATTAAAAGAGTGTGTTTACTCTTTGATGAAAATTTGAACTGATAATGGTGTTGAATTTACCATTGGAATATTTTAATATTATCTTGAATAAGTTGCTATTATTTATGAAATCATTGTGTTATACACAACACAAAAAAATGGTGTGGCTGACTGAAAGAATATAAGTCTTGTGGAGATGGCTTGAACTCTGTTCCCAGAGCATAAAACATCAATTGTTTTAGAGAAAATCCATTGAAGAAGCAGTTTACTTCCAAAATAATTGAATTTAAATTATAAATTCAGATATTTCATCATATGAGATATAAAAAAATATCAATGTTTGAAGTATATGAGATTGTTTTAGACCCCTTTTATTATCAAAATTAAACACAACAATCTAGTAAAATTTAAAATAAGATATTTTGATTTCATCTTTATTGGTTATCAATCAAATGGATGTGTATATAATTTTTACAAAAAGAGGCATAAATATTATTTATTCTATTGATGTGAAGGTGATGTAACACATAAATGAAGTGAACTCTCAGGAAAAAACTGACATCAGAAGTAATGATGATGAATATGATTTTATGAAACAACAATATGAAGCTTTAGAAAATAGTGTGAATAAATAAGTAGTTCTTGATGAAGAAGCCTGTTAAAAAAATTCAATTGATAATGAACAATATTTTTCACATCATCTCAGGTTGAGAAGACAGGTTCATGTCTAAAATTTAATTATAAATCATGGATTAGAGTTTCAAATTAAAAGATATTTGAGGAGAAACTATCATATCTCATTTTCTATCAAGTTGATCCTAAATATGTGGAAAATGTAATGAAACATAAAGAGTGGGTTAATGTAGTGAATGAAGAGTTGGATTAGATTGAAAAGAATGAATCTCAGGAGTTGGTACCCAAACCTAAATAAAATAACATTATTAGGAAAAAGTGGGTATTCTGAAATAAGATGAATGAAAACGGTTATGTATTGAAAAATAAATTAGGATTGGTGTGTAAAGTCTATTAAAAAGTTATAGGAGTTTACTTCAATGAATCCTTTTCACCTGTTGTAACACTTGATACCACAAGAAGTTTACATTCTATTACAACTTAAATACACTGCATGATCTTTTAAATGGATATCAAGTTATCCTTACTCAATAGTGAATTGGAAGAGGTGGAATACATTGAAAACAATGTGGTTTATTTATTTTTGGAGATTAGAATTATTTTTATAGGTTAAAGAAGGATTTTTATGGTCTAAAATAAATCCCAAGAGCTTGGTACTTTAAGATTGACACCTTCTTAAAGAAGTTGAATTTCATAAAAGGGAGAGTTTATATCAATCTCTATATTAAAAATAATAATGATGTATTTATGATTTTCATTTTTTTATAGATGAAATTATTTTTTCTAGAAATGATAAATGGGTTTACAAAGAATTTTCAAAATAAATGAAGAAATTTTTTAAAATGTCCATTCATGTGGAGATCGTTCGCATTCTTGTCTTACAAATTTCTCAAGATAAAGATTATATTTTTCTATCTCAAGAGATGTATGCTAATGATATGTTGAGGAAATTTGGAATGTATTATTTGAATCCTTTTTCTAAAAAATTTTATATAGGAATAAAGTAAACAAATGACGATGGATGAAAGGAAGTTGAACCAGGGAAATTTTAGAAGTTTAGTGGAAGTTTAATTTATTTGAAAGCTTCAAGGCCGAATATTTTGTATGCTGATACACTTTGTAAAAAGTATCAAAGTTCACTAGAAGTTTCTCATTTTTTTCTGGAAAGTGAATAATTATATTCGTCAAAGGTAAAATTTATTTTGTGTTGAAATATGACAAAAAAGGAAGCTTGATTTATTTGGTTATTCAGATTCAGGTTGAGTAGGTTGTGTTGATGATAAGAGGTCTAAATCCAATGGATGTTTCTTTATTAGAGAAATATATGCTTTTTTACATTAAATAAATCCAAATTCAGTGACCTTGATCACTACTGAGGTAGAATATTTGGCTTTCAATCATGTATAAACCCAACTTTTGTGGTTAAATAATTAATTAAATGATCTAACATTTGAATTGAAATTTCTATTATTTTTTAGAAGTGATAATCAAAGTTACATTGACCTTTAAACAACTATAGTTAAAAGATCATGGTAAATGAACATTGATATAAAATATCACTTCATTAAATTTATATTAGAGTAGAATGAGTTAAAGTTGGATTTTGTTTCTATAAAATAAAAAAATTATAGATGTTTTCACCATAACAATATTAAAAGGAAGAATTTAAATGTATGATATTGAAGTTCGGTGTTCAACTTTATTCTCTATATGGCTAATATATGGTGTATTTATCCCCTCTCTCATCATGTATTTGGATATTATTATTAAATGGGGAGGAAATTTGAAAATAAAAATCTTTCCTTTTATATTTATCTTCCTAGTATTTATCAAATAGGGAGTGTACAATGTAGGGGAAGTATCCTTCGATATATTTTATCTTTGGGGGAAACACATATTTAGAGAGTGTTGTTAAAATGGGTATATTTTGGTTTCAACACGTAAGAACTATTTTAATAGTTTATTTTAAGTGGTTACAGGAATTTTCTAGGTGTGGATATTTCAGTTGTGAAATAACTATTGCTATTATAAAGAAATTTATTTTAAAGGTTTTGAAGTTTGTGTTTAATAAGGATACATACAAATTACTATATTATTTAAAATATGGTATTATTTATTTAATGTTATTGTTTCCTACATAGACTTATCTCACGAACATTTATAATTATTGAATGGTGACCAATTGCTATTTTTTCAGTATAATAGTGGTTTATATTCCTTAGTTTCCAACAAAATCTAAAGGGGGAGATTTTTGAGCCCAAGAGGTGCTCTGATAGTTGTTGTGTTTTTGTGAGAGTTAAGATTTCATGAAGAGGATATGATTAAGTTTGTTCCATTTTGTTCTGAATACATAAATCATATTCTATTTTAAATCAAACGATGCTAATTGACATGTTCTTAGTGTATATATCATGAACTAAGTTCATGTTACATGTTAATTTTGTGTAGCAGGTGAAGAATAATAATAAGAAGTGGAGTGGTGGACCAAGCCACAATATTTATGATAATGTTGAAATGGGAATTTTACACCATAGAGGTAATTTGGATAAAATTCATAGGTTTTAGATATTTTGTAAACTTCATGTTGCAGCCTCTTGGACAAGCTGAAAAGGAGGATGGGTTAGTTTTTAGTGCCACTAGAAATATTAGCTCCTCTATGATATAGTATCAATCCCACATCATAGGGAATTGGAAGAAAAAATTGATGGTTCAGGATAATTTGGTTCTTTTAAATTTCATCCCCGATCCATACCATAGTAATGTGAAATCATGAAGACAACGCTACAGTAAAAAAGACAATTTCGTAGTCAATAGATGGATTTATTTCAATGGAACATTAAATTTCATCCCCTCCATGCTGAAACTACTGGACCACGCTATAATCATGTGTATCAATTACCTGAAAACTGCTAAAAACTAAAGGGCTTCACTACAACCCCTAGAAGACACCACATATGGGTGTTTCTGAGAAGTTTTTACGATTCACGTTGTCTTGAATTCATCTAATTAATTTGGTATTTATTTAAATCTATAAAATCTACCAATTTAAAATTGGATGATCATTAAATTTTGTAACAAATATCCAAAGGATAGGATTGAATAATGAAGTTGATGGATTGAATTTGAATTTCAGATTCAAATTAAATTAATAAAAATAGAGAGCTTCTATGCAATTTTTGTAAGTGTAAAGACAAATAGAGAGTATAGGTGTACAAATGAAGAGAATAAGAATAAGAAGATTTTTTTTTTCATATCTGTACAAAGTGAAAATAATCTTACAGTGTTTCTATAGGATAATGGTTAAGAAGAGAAGCACTACTTAAAAAATTTATGGATTTGTTTGTAAAGATTTCTTCTTATTGATATCAAATATTTTTTACTCATTATTTTAGTGCAATATTATCTATCATAGTCAGGAGAGTTAATGTAAGATGAGTTAAAGGATAAACCCTGCCCATTTTACCTACATGTTGAAACTAGGGAGTCATATGATCTTTATGGAATCCAGATCATGCCAATGACTAGAATTATCATTTTGAGAGGTCAATTTTGAAAATATGTTGTCCCCTTATTATATGTCTGTGTTGAATAATGATCAAGATTCACTTTAATTGGTGACAATTTTTGTTTCACAAAGAAAACATAAATTATTTTGAATCCCTAATTTATCCCCTCTTAGTGATTCCTAATTGATCCATGGGGTTCCTTTTCAATTGGTTAAATGCATTATCTAGTATAATGTACAATTTCATTATAGTTTATGTAATAGACCATCAGGGGTGAATTAATTTAAATCTTTTTAATTTAAATTATATTGTTTGGTCACTTTATATAACTTTTATAATCTTGAACTTTATAACCTCCTTATTCATACTTGTAACATTTACTAGTTTCCTTGAGATAGTTCCTTAGGTGTTTCTTCTCATATATTTAGAATATGGGAAAATGCAAATTTTTATACCAGAAAAATTCACAATTGTACCAAAAAAGTGAAAATTTATTATTATGTTCCTATTTAAATATCCTCATGTAGAGACCTGGTTTTTTCTTTTTAAGACTTTAAAATATTTTTACATACATTTCTATAATTTTGCACGAAGACAACATGCGATTCTGAGGCCGGATGTTCCTATAATAAATTTTTAAAAAATATTATGTATATTTTATACTATTCTTGTGATAGAAATGGGATATATCTTAAATAGTATCTTGGATCATAAAGACAAGGCCATGGTTGAGTTTGGAGCATGGTGTTTACCCTAGTCAGGATATAACTTTTGTCGGTATGGGTCTTTTGTAAAAAAATCCACAAAGGGCGTTTTTATAAATAAAATAATTAAATTTAATTATTTTTTCTTGGATTTTAATTGAAATGAATTCTGAATGAATACTTAGATTGGAAATCTGAGACCATCACTGAGTTTGTAGAGTAGTTTATTACGTAAGAAAAATATAAAGTGAGAGGGGATAGGAAGTTTGGTCCCCACGACTGTTGGCAGGAGACCTATTTAATTCAATAAAAAGGTCATTAATGGAATTGAGTAAGGGTTGGATTATTTCACCCACAGATGTCAGTGAGAGCTCTCCCTTTCCTTTTTATGAAAAATCGATATCAGATTCTTGGAAGATCGCGACGAAACTTCAAATCCGAGTAGATCAGAGCACAATGAATGCAATGACAGATCCAAAGTCTAAGAAGGATTTTACTTTTAGATTCTAAACTCCATGATTGAAATTTTGATTGTAAAAATTTATCTAAAATCATTTTCTCTAATTTGAAACCCTTTTTTGATGGCCATACTAACACGACCATTGACCGATTCATTTTTAGAACCCTCGTTCTTCATGTTCTTCACCCATGCTTCGCGTTATTCATTGATAAACTTTTCAACATGCTGAAACAGCATAAAATTATCGATTGGAGCATAGATATGTGAAGTTCACGATCCAAGGATTCCAGATCTATGATAGTTTTGAATTTCAGGCACCAGAGGAGGTGTGGTGGCGATCGGAAGAGGCCACATACTTTTTATCACGTCAAAACAGTGACACATTGTTGGGAAAAGCATGCGTCTGTGAATATCTCATCTGGAGGAGCCCAGATCTAGTCTTGTTTCATGTTATTGACCATAAGAGAGGTCCCAATGGTCTATAGAAGATGCCACCGGTGCGAGGCTACCAGCAGAGGTCCATGAGGTGGTGGTGGAGAAGGTTAGGCCCCAATGGTTGGGTTAGGCCAAGGTGGCTGAACTGGGTCGGGGCATCTTCAAACCCCGATATCTCCTAAAATGTGCATCTGTTTCACATGCCATCTATGGAAACATGACCCTCTCTTTATGGAGGACCTTTTCAGATGAGTTGGAGAACTTTATGTTTTTGGGATTGAGGATTAGTGGCATGAAACGTCCAATTAAAATAATAATAATTTATTTATTATCATTTAGAGATTCTTTTATCTGACATATGTCTTACATATGATGTTCAATTGATGTACTTTTACTGAAATTGTGACCCTAGAACTGAGATGGAAGTTTCAAGACTATTTTTGGGCACTCATACCAAAATCGAGTTGTGGGTCCCACGAGACCCATTTTGGGTGTTTTAAGTGAAATGTGACTTTTTCACTGGGTGCCCATTTTGGACGAATGAATAGCTAATACCATGTGTTTTTATATGGGGATCGCAATAGTTTGATCTATCTGATGTGTTTTGGGATCGATGAGTGGGCCCCATGATGCACCGTCTATGTATGATGCAGAGAGATGCAATTGTTTTACTGGGTGTCTGATTCAGGTGAATGAATAGTCAATCATTTGTGATTTTCTTCAAGGATTGAAACAGTACAATCCATTTGTTTTTTCAAGGAAACTCAAGGAGGCCTATTAGTAGAATTACATTTTTGAACTTTGGACAAAAAATGAGCATCAGGCATTAATCAGCCTGTTGAGCCAGATGTGACATGTACTACAGGAGTACCCTAACATGCCTTGTGGGTACTTGTTCACAGTTTTGTACCTTATCATGGCTTGGTACATGTCCATGTGACGAGGTAGATTCATATCTCATGTGGCCCCTACATACGTCGTGTACCACATTATGAATATTTTATCCCTCGTATGTCCTTCTGAACTCAGATTTTGGCCGGTGAGTAGCCTATCTGGAGTGTTTTTTCACATATAATGTGATGGTTCCCTCTAAAGAGGATTTAGAGATATGATGAATTTTTTTTGACCCTACGGTCTATTTGAGGCGATGCTCAATGATGGTTGTGATCTAGCATAATCACCTGAGCAGTTTAGGATTTCTCTTCAACTGGGCTGGCCAGTGGCATACCCGATGATCTTTTTGAGACGTACTATTTAACAGGGATGAATAGTATAGTCCCAATATTCCTTCTGAGTGGAATCCCCTTACTGGGTATGATGGGAGTCCTCGATGAATTAGAGTGGAATCCCCCTAATGCACTATAGAGTGGGTCTTTTATAATGACTATCAGAGTGGAATACCCCATCAAAATGGGCATATGTCCACTACAGTTACTTTAGAGTGGAATCGCCCTAATGCACTAGGGAGTTGGTCCTTGATGTATTTGGGTGGAATCCCCCTGACAAACTAGGGAGTGGGTCCCATACAACTACTACTAGAGTGGAATCCTCCGGATTAAATAGGGTGCGATTCCTTTAATTAGAGACGTGCCAACTGACTAAGGATTAGTAGCGAGACATACTTTGATGTACCTTTGGACTCTGGGGTAAGAGGGGAACTTTACCCACCAAGATGCATCCTTGGGAAGTGACCTAAAACCATGAAGGTGAGACAAAGACACCCAAATTTTATAGTATCAAGATGTGGGGATTTATCCCCTTTTACTTACATGTTCAAGGTAGACGTGTGGGATGCTGGGAATTGTTGGTGGTTACTTCAGGAACTGCAGGAGAATCTTTTCCTGGATTGAGTTGTGTGATGGAGATCCCCTTACTCTCTCATTTGAGATTCTTTGATTGATCATATATATATATATATATATATATATATATCAAATTTCAGTATCTAATCCTTGGGTTTTGGTTACTCTCCTTTCAAGAGAGGCAAAGATTCACAGGGTATGCCACGTGCTTTCCATGACTTTCTTCTCATGGTTGGATGATTCTTCTCTCCTACAATAGGTAGTGAAAACTCAACATGAAGTTCATCTTCTCACTATGTCAATCACCTTATATTTGTATGAGTTTAATTTCAATATCTTTTTGGGTTGAGCTATACTCTTTTATCGTACCTCGTTCTATCTAATTCATTCCTCTTCATTTGTATCTCTTATTACCCCCTTATCTTTTTTCAAGGCATCCTACTAAGTATTTTTATACTCACCCTTGCATGGGATTTTCCTGAACATATCATGACTTACGCATATAACAAACATGTTGATCGTGATATCAGATGAGCTTAGGGATATGGGTTATTAGACCGTGTACGGTGGTCATATCTTGGGTTCTAGTAGCTAGTCTCTCTTGGCTATTTTAATTTTCCCTTACTGCTAGGTTGTGGAACTTTTCTAATTAGGTGTGTATTTTTCCCTTTCCCTTTTCATTTACATTTATATACTTGTACTATTTAAAGTTCAATTCATGTTTGATTTTCTTATATAATAGTGTTATATCTATTTTTCGTTTTCCTCTATACTTTTTTTTGAGTTAGCTGCGTGTGTGTGTTCGGGTTCTTAGGCAAAGGCCTCCTCTAGTTTTTTGTTGCATCGACACTTTTCTCCACCCCTAGACTATAGAGGTTGGCTTGGGATAGTTGTGGCTCGAGCCCCAACATGGGTCGGGTCATGAAAAAGTTGTATCAGAGGTGTTTCGAACATTGGGACATTATTAAGATGTTTCCCTAAAAAAGTATTTATTGGGTTTAGGGAAATATTGTCAACATTTCTCAAAAGAGTCTATTAGGCCAGGGATTCCAGTGATGGTGTGATGACCGATGTATCCATTCACCATGACCCTGATTACCTGCTTGTCAACTTGGTATGCTGAGACATTTGTTGCAGGAAACTTTGGTAGCTGGATCATATAGGATTTATTCCTTAACTATCCTTCTTGATCCAACTCCCCATTGTGGTATATATATATATATATATTCTCATTTGACCGTGGTACTCTTTGATATGTTTCAATATGCCTCTTAAATGATAGACAGTTAGGATACCAACTCCGACTCATGATGTAGATCCCATGAGTGATGAAGCCTCAGTTCAGGATCTATCATACGCCCCCCTTCATCCAGGTGGACATGTAGCAACACCTCCACCTATTGAGAAGAAGTTAGTCCTAGAATATCAGGCTAAGGACGTGTGAAGGATGAGTCACTCTTTGATTTCCAGCATCAGATACCACTGAAGTTTCATGGTGATCCATATCCTCATACTTCATAGGTTTGGATAGAGTTGATGGTCCACCTCTTCAATCTTACTCAGACACTGACAAATCATATAATGTCTTTGATAGATAGTATTTTCTATGGACTGACTGGATATAGGTTGTTTTTGGTTACACAGATGTGTGTGAGTTGGTACTCATATGAGATGTCTTTCTGAAGCTATTCTGTGAGGAGTAATACCCCTCATGATTATGATATGTTTGGATTTATGGAGATTCTTGAGCTTCTGTAGGGAAAGAAGATAGTCATTGAGTATGTGACTAGGTTCGTAGACCTTACACGCTACTCTCCAGACATGATCTGTGGTGGCTACTTTCAAGAACGAAAATCTGAGCAGGGGCTCCATAAAGAGATATTTTTCAACGTAGTGCCTTTATGTTTCCCCACTTACGTCAGGGTGCTGGAGCGGGAACCAGTGATACATAGATTTTTTTTAGTGTGACACCAGTTAGTTGGAGATGGAAATAGGTGCAATAGAGACAAGACATCTTCCATACTTGAAAAAGTCAGTTGGAAGGGCCTCAATGTAGGAGGATTTCCCAGAAGAAACTGAAGCACATGTTTTGGGAAAACGTATAGCATTGAGGATATCCAGGGAGGGATGGTGTTATTATTGTAACGGGCTAGGTCACATGGCATGAGACTAGCTAAAGAAACATGCTGAGATTTTTAGGCATATAGTACATGGACCGTTAAAAAAGAGATAACCCCATGATCCGAGATATCCTATGAGAGGAAAGGGCGGTCTCTAGGAATTCAGTGCAGGTAGAAGATCCAGATGAACTATAGTTGGTGGATGAAACAACAAGGTCCTTCCACCACCACTATGAATCTTACGTCAACCCCAGGGAGTTGGTGGTTGAGGCCACAGGTAGCTGCATGCTATTAGTGTCTACAATTATGAAACACATGATATTATAAGAGGTTTTTTCTATTTGTTTTCTAAATTTTGGTAGTATAACTTATTCGACATCGGGTGAGGTAATATTTTCTCCCAGCTTCTTGTTTGAGGTTTTACTGGGGTGATGTGGGGTGTTGGTGTAACTCTGTGTTGATGTTGTTCAATAGAGCTTTAAATCCATGAGGAAGAGGGCTCCTCCCCCCACCAAGATACATTTTTGTGATGTGAGAAAAACTGTGAGGGAGAGTTATTTCCACCTAAATTAGATAATATCGAGGTTTGGTGGATGAGTCCCTCTGACTTGTGCGTTCATGATGGGGTTGTGTAGTGGAGTGTCAAAGAAGGTCCTGACATTACTAGTGGATTTTTTCATATTGAACTCCTTTTAATTTGAATTCCACTTGTGGGTGAGATATTGTTTTTATTTTGGGGTTAATCTCCTTCCAAGAGAGGAAAATACACATAGGGTATGCCACATGCTTTTCGTATCTAGCCTCTTATGGTTGGATGAGTTTACTCACCTTCCCTATTCATTGGTACCTTTGCATGCTCAACGTCAACCTTGATATGGTAATTATCAAGTACTAGTAGAGATGATAGAGACCTCATGAACATAACTATGCAACTCAATAACTAGTATTGGTAGTTCTAGTCTTCTATTTGAGGATGTGGAGACACTACCTTTTGGGAGAGACTTTGTGTTTTGTTCAGACCACCAGAGCCTCAAGTACTTCTCCACCCAGAGATACTTGAACCTAAGGCAGTGATGCCGGTTGAAATTACTGTAGTAATATGACTTTGAGATAGTCTATACTCCTAGAAAGGGAAAATTCATAGAATATTCCTTAGAAGAAAGTTACAAGCTCACCATGTTCAGGAAGTTTTAGAGTAGTCAGCTTCCTGACAGCTAACCCTAGTTGAGTAGGAGGGTATAGTTTCTCAGTCGATGAGGTAGATTCCTTCGCTTCTTGAGAGTGTGAGAGAGTCCCAACTATGAGACATCAAATAAGATATCTTTCATGACTTAGATATCCATAGGTGACACACCAGATGGATATTCTGAAGGAGGGAATCAGGAGACCTTGTTTTAGATACAAATAGTGGTTTCAGTTGCGATGCGGGTGAAGGCTGGACGCTGAGTTCTGGAGGGTTTTTGTAGCCTCTTGAAATCCCAGAGTTGAAATGGGATGAAATATCCATGAACTTAATCACAATACCTCCATGCACAATGAAGGGCCATGATGTTTGTCTTCACGGGGTACCATCGACGTCTCTCTCTGATCGTGATGCGCGGTTTATGTCACTGTTGTAGAGAGTCATGCAGGAGGTGTTTAGGACCCAACTACGGTTGAGTGAAACCTTTCACCCCTAGAATGATGGGAAGACCAAGCACACTATACATGTGTTGGAGGATATACTGAGGGATTTCATGTTAGTTTTCAGCTGGGGAGGTAAGCTATCCCTGAGGTTCTTTAGGCCTTTTTGAGATCTTGCAGAGGGTTGGAGAGATTTCCTATCACCTTGCCCTACCCCCCATAGCTAGACCGAGTACACGAAATTTTCCATGTGTAGCAACTGAACAGATATGTGCATGATCCTAAACACATCATCAAAAAGAGAAGACCATATGTGGATGGACCATCCCTTTGGTTCATGTGCTGCGACAACACGAAAACATGCATGAGTTTTCCTAGGAGCAGGAGTGACAAGTGTGAGCTCAGTATCCTGAGTTGTTTCCCTAGTTTTTCTTTTCAAGGAAAAAAATATTGAAGGAGGGAATGATGTAGAGGCCCAATTTTTTCCTTGTAATAATTTGTAATATTTATACATATATTCCCAGAGCCAGGCACTGAGATAATGTGCGATTTTGAGGCCTAGTGCACCCGGAATAAATTTTATAAAAATATTAAGTATATTTTATACTATGAACATGATAGAAATTTGATATCTCTTAAAAAATGTCTTGGATTAAAACTTTGAGGCCATAGTTGAGTCTGGATCATGGTGTTAACCCTAGGTGGGGCATATATTTTTTCGGCATGGGTATTTTGTAGAAAAAGCCACATAGGGCATTTTTGTAAATAAAATAATTAAATTTAATTATTTTATCTCAAACATTAATTAAAATGACTTAGTAATGGAGAATCATATTATAAATCAAATACGATCACTGAGTTTGTATAGTGGAGTTTTACCTTAGTGTGATATAAAGTTAGAGGGTGTTGGAATTTTGGACCCCATGACCAATGGCAGGAGACCTGTTTAATTCAATAAGTCATTAAGGGAAATGAGAAAGGGCTGGCTCATTTATACTATGGAAACTAGCAAGATATCATCCTCTCCTTTTGATAGAAGATAGATTTTAGATAATTGGTGAATCATGATTACACCTCATATCTTAGTAGATCAGATCATAGCGAATGCCACGACAGATCCAAAGTCCAAGTAAGTTTTTTTATTCGGATTCTGCACTCCCCGATCAAAGTTTTGATTGTAAAAATTTATCTGCAATCATGTTCATTGCATAAAAACCCTTTTTATGGTCATACTAATACAACCATTGACCGATTCATTTTGGAACCCTCATTCTTCATGTTCTTCATCTGTTCTTCACGTTCTTCATCCATAAACTTTTTGACATGCTAAAATGACATTCAATCGTCAAGAGGAGAATAGATATTTGAAGGTCCTTATCCAAGAATTTTGGATCTAAAATGGTTTTTAATTTCAGTAATAGGAGGAGGTGCAACGGTGAGAAGAATAGACCACCCATTTTTCATCACATTGAAACGAAAAAAGATCATCGAGGAGAGCATGTGTCTGGGGAGATCTCGTCCCGAGGACCCTAGATCTTTTCTCGTTTAATGTTCCCAACCACCAAAGAAGTCTCGATGGCCCAAAGAATACCCCACTAGTTCACAGAGGGCTGTGAGGCTGACGGTCGAACATGGTGGATCCAGCGGTGGCAGCGGTGGGCCACGATTGAGAGGACCGGGCCTCGATGGCTAGGCTGGGCCGAGGCAACCAAAAGGGGCCAGGGCATCTTCAAACCCCGATATCTCCTAAACTGTGTGCCAATTTTATGTGTCATATGCAGAAATGTGTCCCTTGATTTGAGGAGAATCTTTTGAGTTCTTTTTTAGAACTTTATGTATGGGGTTTGAGGCTTGGTGGCATGAAAAGTCCAAATATAATTATAATAATATATTTATTATTATTTGGATATTCTTGTATTGGATGTATCAAATGCATCCGATGTCTGATTGATACACTGTCAGAGACATTGAAAACCTAGAATTGAGATGGAGGTTTAAAGAATAATTTATATCACTTAAATGAAAATCAATGTGTGGGACCCACGAGGCCAATTTTTGGGTGTTTTTTTTTGAAATTTGACTTTTTCATCGGGTGTTCATTTTGGATGATTGAATAGTCGGTCCCATGAGTATTTCCATGGGGATCACAATGGTGTGACCTATATGATGTTTTTCAGGATTGTGGTGTGGGCCCCATGAAGCACCATTCCATTTTTATGATGAGAGATTCAATTTCTTCACTGGGTGTCTGATTTGAGTGAATGAATAGTCAATCTCATGAGATTTTACTCAAGGATTTCAACTCTGTGATTAGTTTGGTTTTTCGGGGCTATTTGAGGAGGTTTGTTGGTAAAATTACTTTTTTTCCCTTTGAAAAAAAAACAGTCATTGTGTTATTGTCAGCCATTTGGGCCAGATGTGACATGTACTCTGGGAGTACACTGGCACATCTTATGGTACCTATTCATAGTTTAATACCCAAGTATGGCTTGGTACACGACCAAGTGACAAGGAAGGGTTACATGTCAGGTGGACCCCACATACATTGTGTTCCAAATTTTGAATCTTACCACTCATATATCCTTGTAAACTCAAATTTTGGCATGTGAGTAGCATATCTGGAGAGTTTTTCCATGTAAAATGCAACAATTCCCTCCGTAGTGGATTTTGAGATACGATGTGAGATATTCCTAGCATGAAAGATATTCGAGGAAATGAACGATGATGATTGTGATGTAGAATAATCACTAGAGCAATTTTGAGCATTTCCTCTAGTTGGGCTGGGCAGTGGCACACCCGATGATCTTTCTGAGACGTACAATTCAGCACAGATGGCCAGTGTAGTTCCTCGATGCCTTCTGAGTGAAATTCCCCTACTGGGTATGTTGTGGGTCATCAAGGACTTAGAGTGAAATAACCATGATTCACTACGGAAAAAGTACTCTATAATGAATATCAGTGTAGAATCCCCCATCAACAAGGGCATAGTTCTTCTATAGTTACTTTCGAGTGGAATCCCCTGGATGTAGTAGGGCGCAGGTCCTCAATGACTTAGGGTGGAATCTCCCTGAAAAACTATGGAACGGGTCCCCTATGGCTACTACTAGAGTAGCATCGCCCTGACATAATAGGCCACATGTCCTCTACTTTGAGATGTACCATATAGATACTGATCAGTGATGAGACACAATTTGACGTAACTTTGGACTCACAGGTAAGAGGGGTGCTTTCCCCACTGAGACTCGTCCTTATGACGTGACCTAAAACAATGTGGTTGAGATAAAGCTGCCCAAAGAAGATAGTATCAAGGTGTGGTGATTGAGATTCTTTGACTTACATGTTTAGGGAAGATGTGTGGGATGCTGGGCATCATTGATGGTTACTTCTAGAACTATTTGCTACTCTTTTCCTAGACTGAGCTGTGATATGGGGGTCCCCTTACTATATTGTTTTATTTTATTAAACTAAGTATATATATATATATATATATATATTATTTTATTACCCAATTATTGAGTTTTGGTAACTCTCCTTCCAGGAGTGGTGAAGACATGAAGGGTATTCCACGTGCTTTCTGTGTCTAGCTTCTCATGGTTCGATGATACTAATCTCTTAATATAGGTAGAAAAGACTCGATGAGAAGTTAATCTTCTCACCGTGTCAAGATCCTTGTGTTCAGATGAGTTTTCTTTCCCTATCTTGTTGGGTTGAGTTGTACAATTTTATTATACCTGGTTATATCTACTCATTTCCTCTTTATTTGTATCCCTTACAGCTCCAACTTTGTTTTTTGAGGCATCCTAATGAGTATTTTTATACCCACCTGTTCGTGGGCTTTGCCTACATGTATCGTTCCTTATGAAGATGACATACAAGTTGATCATGACTTAGGATGAGCATTGGGATACAAGTTCTTGGACTGTGTATGGTGGTTGTAGCTTGGGATCTTGGAGCGGTTCTCTCTCATCTATTTTACTTTTCATTTACTGCCAAGTTGTGGAACTTTTTTGGTTGGTTTTGTATTTTTACACTTTCCCTTTAAATTTACATTTCTATACTTGTACGGTTTAGAGGTCGATGCATGTTTGGTTTCCTTATATAATATTATTGTATATTGTTTTCCTTTTCCTCTACACTTTTTCATTGAGTTTTTTGCATGTGTGTGTACAGGTTCTTAGACAATGGGATCCCTGATTTTTTTGTGCCTTCAATGTTTGTCGCCAACCCCAGGCCTTTGGAGGAGGGCTTGGGGTAGTTGTGGCTTGAACCCTAGAATGGGTCAGGTCATGACACCTCAAAACCAATGAAGTTCCACAATCTATATTTTAACCTTGAAATTACATTAAAATATATCTTTTTATCTCTCAGCATCCTAAATTTATAGTGTTTTTAATAGAAACAATTTTAGGAAACTAAAAAAGTCATTCAACTTTTCTATAAAGTTGAATAAAAAATGCAAAGGGTTATTTTGAATGTTTTATGAAATTTATTTCAGAATACTCAATTTATTCATCCCCATTTTTCTTGAGTTAAATGAATTCTATGTCTATTTTAAAGTGGAGTATGTGGTGAATATATTTATTGAAAAATATTTTCTTAAATTTCCCCCGCTTTATCGAGGTAACTTTATCCTTTTGATTTTTGTTCCTAATTAGTGTCCATCACTGATCATGCTATCCTTATAGGTGATAGTTAACCAAAATAACTTTTCCTTACCTATATTATTAAGGTATAAAAATATTCTTTCTATGGATTTTAATAATTACCCTACAATTATTAGGATATAATATATAAAAAATAATAGTCGTCATTGATATAAAATGGAATTAATTACATAATTCTAATTCATTAGAGAATTTTTTTAGTCAAAATGATTTAATTTATTTTTTATAACTTCACTTAGTTGAGTTATAACATCCATAATTTTTATAAATCCAACACATATAATATTAGTAATTTTATTTAAAATTAATTAATTCAACCCTCATGAAAAATATTATCTCAGTTCCTCCCATTTACTTCCATTTTTGAAAAAATGGTTAGTGAGGAACACTATATAAATAATTTAACTCAATATGAAAGTATAAATAAAATTATTCAGTCAAAGTATTTGGTCTTAAATTACTAATATATCCTAGATTATGACACCAATGGTTCAACTTAGCCAATTTTTATTGTATTTCCTAATATATTTCCTAAAATAATACGTAAAAACAAAGAAACTATATTTTGATTACAACTATAAAAAACCATGACTCATAAGAATATTTTCATAACATTTTCTTATAAAAATAATAATAAATTATACAATATCTATACCCCAAACCAGAAGGTTTAGTGACATTTGATATTAGTTATGTATTACATATCATTTAACATAATATCATAAAAATTTATCTCCAAATTTATATTTATCTTATTATGATCACACGAAACCTATATTATGATATGTTATTGTTTGGGGATGTATATAAAAATAATAGCTGAGATAATAGATCAGTAAGGAAATAATATAAAGTAAACATTAAGAACATAATCAATATGAGATGTTATGAGACCATTGAGTACATTATGATACAATAACATTGGATAAACATGAACAATATCATATTAATATTTCTTTGGAATTAAAAATAATAATAAAACATGTTTTAATTAATATATGTGAAGGATCACTATGAATATGTCATAACATAGTGTAATAAATTCACTTTTCCATGTACCAAACACAGCATTTCCTAATATTAGGAAATACGAGTGTAATTTGGGGTGCACCCAAAACATATCAACATGAACATGAATATGTGATCCAAATATAAGTAAATTAAATAAAAATATTAATCATAAATCATAAAATTATAACATAATCAACCCATGAAAAGAAATAATTTTACATAATAATATCTATGGGTGTGATATGAGCATTAATAAAAATTAAATAGAAATAATAATTAATATATACTAAAATAAACATGAATAAAATACACAAATAATTTATGATAACAATTACTTCTAAATAAAATAAAATAATAATAAAAAAAGATAGAACTAGAATCAAAATAGTGGAGATAGAGAAAAAATCCCCTTACCTTATTTCTTGATTTTCTTTGGATTATTCTTGAATTTCTTATATAATCAAATTTTTCTGTAAATTTATAATTTAATACAAATAATAATGTTATTATAAATTATTATTATTTATTTAAATTCATTTGATTAATTAATTAATTGTCCATAAGAGTACTTACATGGTGTTTATTGTCAAGATTCCCAAATTTCATCGATACATCCTTTACTATATTTTTTTCTTTTTAAAAAACTCCATAAATTCAATAATTGATAAGGTAATATATATATAAAATTTTACTATTATATAATTTTTATGGTTATTTCTTTGAAGAAAAATAAATTTTGTTCATGAAATAAGTATTATCTACTATGATTGTTTTTGGCAGTTTTACCATTGATGTAGCGTTACCTTAATGTGAATATTTCAATATTAATTTTACCATTTTGGAATATTTATTATGAAATAAATTAATCCTTAATATTTTATTTAAACTGAAATAACATTTTTATAACCATCCTTGAATGTTGTGAAAAATATTGAATAACATCATCCATATTGTTAAACAAACCATGAAATAAATGATGTTTAATTAGTTATAAAATATGAAAGAATTAATATATGGAATTTATATTTATTTTAAAAAATTTAAATAAAATTTATTTTATGTAATTTTAAATTTTAATATTAGTATAAAAAAATGTAAATGAAGGTGTTTGGATACTTGTATATTATCTCTTTGTTGGGATGAATCCTTTATTGGGTGAAAATTTCTTCAATGGATTGAGTTTTTGTGTGACTAAAACCTCCCAATATGAATAAGTGGGGTCAAATAGTGTATTTGAGTATAATTTTAAAAAATAACTAAATTTTAGATGTTAGGTAGAATTGGTGGTAGATGTGGGTAATTTATATTAAAAATTGAATAAATTATTACTTTTTCTCAATACTGTTAATTGAATTGCTTATTGTGACAAGTAATAGTATATAAATCATACTAGGATAACCCGGAACATTAAAACATGGTATATGATGTAAATTTTCATATAATACTATATTATACAAAATTCCATATTTTACTGAATTTCATGTACTTCACAATACACATAAATATCTCATTATTCATAAAATTAAATAAAGTTGATCCTAAAAAAAATTTAATTTTAGGAATCAAAATGTGAATTACATTATTTAAAAAAAATCCTAAATATTATAAACTAAATTCTTAAATAAACCTCTAATTAACTTAAAATTAAATGATTTTATTGAATGAATCATTTTTTGTAATGATTTAACATATTATTCCAATATTTTTTAGATTAACAATTCTTATTTACATATAAAAAATAAATTATTTCTAATATTATTCAATTATTTCTATTTTTTACATTATTTTTAATCCCAATGTTCATATAATATATAGGTAATTGTTAAATAATTTCTATCCTAACATTTACATAACTATCTTATACTTAATTATATTTCTTCATCTGATTCCTATAAATTTACCCTATATAGATCTAAAAAACTAAAATAATCAATCTCTGTAAATTTATATTCCAATTATAATATGTTTTTTCAATATATAAACTATTATTTTTCTATAAATTACCATTTTTAGTTACTATGATCCTATGAATTTATATTTCATGTTCACAATTTTATTGCTATTTATTACACACATTTATTTTTATCAGTTGTTGTGAATGTATTCATTTGATTTGTAATGTTATTATAATAATTTTATTTGTATATTTCGATGGTGGTTTAATTTCAGTACATGAAATACAATTTCAAATCATAATTTTTTTAATAGTACATTATGAAAACCTTGGGTCGTTAACGAGTAATATAACTACCTAGACAGGATCTCTTGAGAACTAAAACATGACTAGTTGAATATCGTGTGCATGTAGTGAATAATATAAGAGAAATACTTGGAAAACATCCTCACATTATTTTATAGTAAAATAACTATATTTATATGATCTATCATTGTAAGTCACAAATAATAGAATACTCCAAATTATCACACAAAAAAATCACACACAGAAACACTAAAAACATGATCGAAAATTACACAACCTATAATGAGTTTATATTTCTATGGTATATTTCATAATTTATTTTGAATTTTATATATGTTTTTATGTGTGTTATTGTGATTGTAAGGGAGTTTGGAAGAGACATAGAGGAGTTTATGGAACAATAGGTGGGAGTTGATATTGGTGTTCTGAAGCAGAGAACACTAAGTACCATGTAAGATGCCATCAGGCACTCGATGACCTATACAAAGTCTATTGAGATTCTGTCTCAACAAAAATGTTATTTAATAATTACCATCTATGATTATCTTGTGGTATAGAATTTGTAGCATCCCCAATCTAGTTCACCTCTGACATAACTACACTGGGTGCCACATACCTCCAACATTCCAACCAATTTTCCAAAGAATGCTGACCATTGGAAAGGGTCGATGAATATCATGGGGTTATTATAAACTCTATAGTAAAAATTACTATAAACCACAGTGGGATCAGTAATAATTAGTCACTAAAATATAAATAAAAGTATAACTGGACATCATAACTAAATGATAACTTTAAGTAAACAAAGAAACAATTGATACAAAAAAATGAGCCACTATGGTATCATAAAAGGAATACAGATATAAATAGGACCACCTATGGGTTTATCATATACAAAATCCTCCTAATGTAATAAAATAATGGAGGTATCCATAATCTATATTCAATCCCTTTCATGGTCCTACCTCTTATATTCAACCCATACTCCACATCTCAACCATCATTAACCACATGGATCTTTCATTACCAAGATCATGTATAAATAACTCTTCTTAGAAATTAGTGTAGTTGAGTATGATGTGAGTAAAACTCAATAGGTTAACACAAATTATTACCCTAAGAAAAGAAAATTTATACTGGTAATTTCATGAAGTGATATGCTATTATAATAAAAAAATCAATAAAAATAAATAAATAAATTCCCTCAACTTTTCAACTATCCACCTAGAGTGTCACCATATCTAGGTTTTGTAGAGATGTGGTGTCTATACATATATCAAAATAAACCATACGGACACTAGAGAAATTTGTTCCCATGACTAAAAGGATATCATCAAATTGGAAATCTTAATAATAATGTATTATGATATAAGAAAATGGGATAGGTAGCATCATGAATTTATCAGTGTTAGTCCTATGAAATCTCAACCACAACTCATAAAAATTTAAGGAAGATGGTATAGGTGGCCCCATATCAATATCAGTCTCATCACGTAAGCATCTTGACCAAAACATAGTGATATAAGGTCAATGGGAAAGCTGGCCCTTGCATATGTGGTCTCATCTCTTTGGATTCTTGAACCAAGATTAACACAATATAAGACTGATGAGATTATGTACCATGGCTATAATGATTTCAACCTATATAATCTTCATTAAAATATATCAATATCAAGACAAAGGGGAAAGGAATTTCCTATGTATTTGGCCCCACCCCATTATCATCTTACTAATTTCATAATGATATCAAAACTAAGTAGAAGTGTGACCCCTATCAATATGGTATTATTACAAGGGAATCTTGAACCATGATTAGAACAAAAGTAAGACAGATCAGAAAATAATCCCATGTCTACAATGATTTAATCCCTTAGGTATCTTAACCCCATCCCACACAATTACAAGGATAACATAGGAGGCAACCCGGATTTTATAATGATCTCATCTTAAATAAATCTTGATCTATCTCATAATGACATAAATACTATGGGAAAGGTAACCTGGGTCTATATTGGTCTCAACCCATTTGGTTTCTTGACCCCTCGTATCAGCCCATTAAGTGTTACAATATAAAAAATTTAATTAAACATTTATGTATGGGAATAATATTCACAACTTTATAATATGAACTAGGAAAATATTTTTATACCAAACACATCTTTATAATGAAAACCCAAGGCCTGAACCCCTTAGGAAAAATCAATCATGGAGGGAGACACTTTTTATTTACAAATATCAAAATAATAAACTTCCTTAAACATGTCACAATCCTTTATGAATCCAATTTAGGATAACCAATTTGGTAAAAAAAATAACCCCTTATTTAAGGAGGATGATTATCACTTAACAAAGTCTATTCAATCACAATACAACACAAAGAGATACCCCATTTGGGTCCCAAGTATAAATCAAACTTAATTTAGTGCAAACCCATGCCACTGGATACCAAAAATTATACACATAACCATTAAAGGGTATATCATGGCCCTAGACATCCTTTCCCTAATTACAAGGTACAAGGGAAAACAATTCAGATTAAATTTTGGTCAATAACACACATGTTTGTTGTACCTCTCGTACCCCTCGTGGTTTGATTTTCATGATCACAATCACCCTCTTATTTATCTAATCTTGTTTTAAGTGTTTTTGGATGATAGGCATGATTTTAGGTGGCCAAGGAATTGGGGCAAGAAATCAAGAAGCAGAAGTGGACTGAAAATCAGTCCACCGGCCAACCGGTGGCTTCACCACCGGCCGGCCGATGGACCCTGGGAAGAAGGCTGAGCCACTGCCTCCACACCGGCCAACCGGTGGCCTCAGCACCGGCCAGCCGGTGGCACCCAGCCAGCACAGTGTTTGCTACTGCCTCAGCACCGGCCAACCGGTGGCCTCCTCACCGGCCAGCCGGTGGTGCCTGAGCCCGAGCCTTCTCCCTTTTTCAAAGCAGCGGCCAACCGGTGGCTCTGCACCGGTCAGCCGGTGGAGCCAGTCAAACTAGCCGTTGGGCTTTTGACCAGCCTGTCCACTTGGCCTCCAACGGCTCCGAAAGCCTCTCCAACGGCTCCAAAGGCCTCCAACAGCCATATGAGGGTTCCCCCTCTATAAATAAAGGACTAGGAACCCCCGGAAGCCTAAGGAACATAACCGGAACCATAACCAAGCCAACGGACACATTTTTCATCATTTGGCGAACCTCCGGCGGATTGCTCCAAGGGAACCCCACTTGCTCCAACACACCTCCACATCCAAGGAGCATCACCATAGAAGCTTGGGAGTGCACGTCTTCAACTCCAATCATCCATTGGCGCCCAAGGCTTCTCTCCAATTACGGTTTTTATTGTTTTATTCATTTTGAGCATCAAATTGGGTTTGTGCCTACAAACCCCATCTCTTTCTCTCATCCTCTATTTTGGGTTTTCACACCACCTTCAAGGTGTGAAGAGGTTAGTCAAGCCTTTCCTTTTAAAAGGCTTGAATCAAAGGTGAGCTAGCCTTCACCTGTAAGAAGGCTAGTGGGTTCTTTCTCAACCATTGAAAGCAAGTGGGTTCTTGCATAACCATTAAAAGCAAGCTGTAATAGGTTCTAGACTAACCTTAAAGTCTAGTGGGTTTCTTGCTAAAACCATTAAAAAGCAAGCGGTAGTAAATCTCTCAACGGTTGAGTTGGGAGCGGAGACGTAGGCCGGGTTTTAGGCCGAACTCCGTTATCAATTCTTGTGTCTTGCCTCTTTATTTCCGCTGCACTTTTACTTTGTTTTTAAATTGTTTATTAATTTTTAAAAGGCAATTCACCCCCCCTCTTGCCGTCACTTCCTTTCTTTCTCCGCCCAACAATTGGTATCAGAGGAAAATTTGAGTAATACCTTCAACGGTTTCAAATTTAAGATCCATTGTGATGGCTTCAACTTCTTTCGCCCCCGAAGGCTATTCATTGGGTCGTGCTCCATTTTTTGATGGAACCAACTATACCTATTGGAAAACCCGCATGACCACTTTTCTTAGAAGTATTGGCTATCCGATTTATAGAATTGTCATGCATGGTTACACTCTCTCTTCTCCCGATGAATCCAAATGGACTCAAGCCGATATTAAAAATTTCGAGCTTGATGGCAAAGCCATGAATGCTCTACATTGCGGCCTTGATCGTAATGAGTTCAATCGAGTTTCCACATGCACCTCCTCACACGAAATCTGGAAACTTTTGGAGGTTACCCATGAGGGGACCAACAAAGTCAATGATACTCGATTGGACATATTTCGTCAAGATTTTGAGTCTTTTTCCATGCATCCAAATGAATCTATTTCTGAAATGTTTACTCGTTTTACTGACGTTTTCAATGGTAGAAAATCTCTTGGAGATAATATTTCTGCAGAAACAATGGTCAAGAAGATCCTATGGATCCTACCAAGCTCATGGGCTCCAAAAGTAACGGCAATCCAAGAAGCAAAGGACATAAAGAACATGCCGGTCGAAGAGCTCATCAGATCCCTCATGACCTATGAGATCACGATGAGGAGGCAAGCTGGAAAGGAAGGCAAACCAATCAAAGTTCCAAAGAACATCGCCTTCAAAGTTCAACAAGAAGAAATCTCCTCCTCCTCCTCATCTTCCTCTTCAAGCGGCGATTCCGAAATGGAGAACCTTGCCCGCAAAATGCACAACTTCATGAAGAAGCACAAAAAGAAGAAATCCCGCAAGGCTCGAAAGGAAAAACACGACAAAAAATCCGAGCCCGAGGTAACATGCTACGGGTGTGGCAAGAAAGGCCATTACAAGCCCGATTGTCCACTCAACAAGAAAAAGGCCAAGAAAAAGGAAAAGAAGAAGGCATTCAAGGCCACATGGAGTGATAGCTCCACATCCTCCTCCTCCTCCTCCTCAAGCGACAACGGTAAAAAATTCCTAATGGCATTCCATGAGGTAACTTCTTCTGACTCCTCATCCTCTTGTTCTTCAAATTATTTCAATCATTTATCCTACGAGGATCTCCAACATGCTAGTGATCAATTGGAGGAAGGTTTTCACGAACTCTCTTCCAAATTTGTTGCTGTAAAAAAGAATTTCAAAAAACTCTCTTCCGAAAAAGAACAACTCCTCAAAGAGAAGGAAGAGTTGACCCTCAAAATCCAAAACCTTCCCGATGTTGATTCTATGGAATTAACAATCAAAGATTTAAGGGAATCCCTTGCCAAGTTCACCCAAGGTGAACAAAATTTGAACAATCTCCTTGGTTCCCAACGTATATCTAGAACCACCCAAGGGCTTGGCTATTCCAAGAAAGCTTCCTCTTCCCATGCTCCAACTATTTTTGTAAGGGGGAGCTCCCAATTTAAATTTTGTAATTATTGCAAAAAACCCGGGCACTTAATCTATGAGTGCAATTGCAAAAATGCCCGGTATGGTAGGCCCAAAACCATTTTCTTTAATGATGAATTTCAAAGTAGAAGACCCGCCACTAGACAAGTGTGGATTGAAAAATCCCTCTTAGCGAGTCTCACCGGGCCAAAATTTGTTTCGGTTTCAAAAACCTCTCCCCGGTGATTTGTTGTTTTTATTTAGGGGGAGTTAGGTTCGTTTAAGCCCTTTTGATTTCAATTTCAAATTTTTCGATTCAAAAACTTTCAATTTCAACACTTGGTATAAAAATTTTCATTTTCAAAATATTCAATTCAAATTTTTCATTTCAATTTTTTCTTTCAAAACATTCAATTCAAACTGTTATTCAATTTTTTCATTCAAAACTGAAGTGCCCAGATCAGTGTGAATCACTGAGAGGGGGAGGGGGTGAATCAGTGATCCTTTAAAACTTTTTACTAATTGATTCTTAATCAATTAAACCTCTATGGCTGGTTAAAGCCTCGATCCACTCTTCTTGTATCTCTCACCTTTCCACGAATGATGCAGTAAATGTAAAGGCACTGGACACAAGGATTTACAAGGTTCGGCACCAAAGGCCTACATCCTTGCCATGCTCTCCAAGCATGGATTCTCCCATTATAATCTGTTAGTATTACAATGGTCGATACAGCTTCCCACCGTATCTCTCCTGAGTCCCACAGGAGGGTCTTTATACTGCGTCCCACAGTGTTACCAGAGTCCCACTGGCCTGCTCCAGAATCCCACTGAAGACTTCTTCTCCCTGAGTCCCACAGGGTCTTCTCCTGGCTCCTCGAGTCACACGAGTAGCTCTTCTTCACTTTAAGTTCTTCAAGTAACTTCAGCAGCCTGGGATAAAGGCTGCTGGCCTTGCTCTTCTCTTCTGATCACTTGTGGTGAACAGGTCTTCTCGTCTAGCTCAGGCTTTATCTCCTTATTCAGGAAGACCTGGCTTCTCTCTTCAACTACTGAATACTCAGACAAATAATATCTTTAACTTCAGTCTGGTCCAGTCTCAGTTTCACTTCAACTTCATGCACTGAATGCATGGCATCACAATATCTTCAAGATCTTCTGGTCTTGGACTCCTCAGATGCACACCACTGATTTAGCACTGTTCACGTGTGCACGTGCATGCATGCATGCATGCACTCCCCTTCTTTTCTTCCTGGTGCAGTAAACCCACAAAGGGTGTAGTCACTTTAAGCACACACCTTCTCCACAATCTTCACACACTTTATTCAATTTTCTTACACACTTAGAGTGTGTTCTACTTTAGTGTGGATGTCCTCCTTTCAACTTCTTCTAAGTGTGTTCACTTTTAGTGCACACTTAGGTTCGACCACTTCTTTAGTTTGCACACACAAATTCTTCACTTAGCATCCACTTGTAGTGACCTTCCTCTTCTTGTTGCACACACACACTTTAGTGTTCTTTTAGTTGTTCTTCAATAGTGTGCACACACAAGGATACGGCCTCTTCCACTTGCACACACTTCTTCTCGGCCTTTTCCACTTCACACACAATGTGTGGTATTCCACTTCACTTGGCACACAACTTCACTAAGGCCTCGGGTCTTCTTTGGTGCACACCCACTGCCACCTTCTTGTAATTGCACACACAACACCCGTATGTTCTTCTTCTTCACTTTGCACTCAAAGGGTGCAAGGGCTCGGGTCCTGCTTGTTTAGCACATAAGCACTAAGGCCCTCGGGCTCTTCTCCAATTTGCACATACACGAGGCAAAGCCTCGGCCTTCACTTGAATTGCACACACACAAATATATGTCTCGGCCAAGGGGTGTTCAACCCGAACTCCTACTCAAGTTAGGCGCGCAAGGGGTGCGGCCCTCCTTCTCTTCACAGCCGCGCTGATTCCACTGGCCGTGGATCGCGCAAGCCAAAAGGCACGCAAGTGCAAGGCACAAGCCGCGGGTGTGCAAGCCTTCGGGCGCGCAGGGTGTCAAGCACCTCAGCCACTCAAGCTCCTCCTGCCGCGCAAGTTTGCGGGCAGTGAGGACTCTTTCTGCCGCGCGAGTACGCGGGCAGGGACTTCCTTCAGAGCCTCGGGTGGCTCTGGAACTTCAGCCGCGCAAGGGTGTTGCGCGGTGCTTCGGCTTCGCGAGGCACAAGGTGCACTCACGGGACTTCTCTCTTCAGAGGATCAGCAACTTCAATGAGGTCTCGGCCTCTCCTTTTATAGGCAGAGATGCCTCAGATTATCCGCGTGCAATAAATCTTGAATCACCGAAGAATTCGGTTCTTTAAAAATCTTTACGAATCTTGCTTTTACTCTCTGTTTCACCGCGGACTCTTTCATTTTTATTCCTCCTCGTGCATGCGATTTATAACGCATGCACGGCCTCTGTTTTGGCTCATGCATGCAAAGCACGAACACCCCAATGGCCTGGCAACTTCGTTTGCCTCGGCCTCGACCGAAATTCTTCATACACTACATGCAAGCCCATTTTAAGGCATGGTTGTGTTCGTTATGCTCAGACGATCACAATGGAGGTCTTAGATCCTTCAGAGGTGGCCGGGAACTCGAAAACCGGCTTCAGGTTGCCTCTGGTTCGAGCGGAGCTCGCGGGAATGCTCGGGGAGGCCTCAGCCGAGCTCGGGGAAGAGGACGAGGCGGGAGCCGTCGGATCGGGCATTTGAGATGTATCGGACGGCCGGATTAAATCGGGGGCGCGGCGGATGAATCGTGCGGCGGAAATAAGACGCGCGATGAGATGTGCGGCTCAGATTCAATCCCGGGAAATTTTCCGCGTCCCACATCGAAACGGGGCGCGGTTTTCTCGCGCTTTATTACCCTGGAGCTGCCCTCAACACGCCAGTTGAAACTCCTCCCCTCCCGGTGCCGCCCCGCACCGGGTTCTCTCTGCGGGCGCGCTCTGCGCCCACCTTGCTCCCTGCGGGCGCGCTCTAGCGCCCACCATGCACACACACGGGCGCGCTCTAGCGCCCACTATGCACTCCTCCGGGCGTGCCCCAACGCCTCTGTGGTGTCTGCGGGTGCGCCCCTGCCGCCCTGAGCTCGCCCCACGGGTTCCCCCTTGGGCGTGGCGCCTTAGGCCCACATGAGCCTTGGGGTTGAACCCACAAGGTGCTCACGGGCTGGCCATATTTTTGGCTAAGTCTTCAAATAAGACTTTGTAAAAACAAAGTCCTCCTCTATGTAAAACATGCCAAGTGCCACTTGCCCTTCAAGGCTTTCTTTTCCTTCATCTTCTTCTTGAGAATTCAAACAATAATATTCTTGATTAAAAACAACTCCTCAATTTATAATTCTTCTTCACCATCTCATTTTCAACTTATGAGAGAATTCTCAAGGATCTTCATCAACCGAGCTACTTGATCAATTATTTCTTCTTCATTAGAATTACTCCATTCTTCTTCCACATTTATTCATCACTTTGTAATGGAATTCACGAAGGGTCTTTATCTTCAACTGAGCTCCTAAATCACTTAAATTCTTCAATGTGCTTCATTGATCTAATCAGAGATCAATTGGATCAACTTCAAATTCACATGCACTAAGAGTTAGTACATGGACTTCATTAAACCACTTCACCCACTTAGAAGTTGTGGATGGATCTTCTTTCATCTCCTCATGCATTGTCAATACAATGCATGGTCTTCTAATCATTGGTGTGACATTGTATCATCAGGATACAAGTTCTTTGAACTTAATGATCAGTTCAGCAATCGTCAGATTTCCATAGAGAATGTTTCAACCACTACATCCTATGTCACTTAGTGAATCTCCTAAGTGACATGCATCTTAGTACTATGGCCATTCTCTCTTCATCACCAACACCATCACATCCTTTGACATTCACATCTTGACTCCTTGACATCCATTCATTCTTAGGACAACTTCATGTCTCATTGACAACCTCATTGACAACAAATGCAACACAATGCACTTCAAAAACTTTCAATTCAAACTGTTATTCAATTTTTCATTCAAAACCTTCAATTCAAACTGTTATTCAATTTTTCATTCAAAAATTTCATTTCAAATTTTTGATTCAAAACTTTCAATTCAATTTTCAAAAATTTCAATTGGTTTAAAATATCTATCTTGTTTTTCAAACTTTTCCCTCAATCAAGTTTTATGCCCCGTGCTATTTTGATAATCACAAAGGGGGAGAAATTCTTGGTTGATTGGGGGATAAATCTTTCTTTCATGCTTTACTTTACTTTGCTTTATCCTTTAAATCATGCCTCTAATTTCAGTATTTTACATTGCTTATTTTGGTGATTGTGATCATCAAAATAGGGGGAGATTGTTGTACCTCTCGTACCCCTCGTGGTTTGATTTTCATGATCACAATCACCCTCTTATTTATCTAATCTTATTTTAAGTGTTTTTGGATGATAGGCATGATTTTAGATGGCCAAGGAATTGGGCCAAGAAATCAAGAAGCAGAAGTGGACTGAAAATCAGTCCACCGGCCAACCGGTGGCTTCACCACCGGCCGGCCGATGGACCCTGGGAAGAAGGCTGAGCCACTGCCTCCACACCGGCCAACCGGTGGCCTCAGCACCGGCCAGCCGGTGGCACCCAGCCAGCACAGTGTTTGCTACTGCCTCAGCACCGGCCAACCGGTGGCCTCCTCACCGGCCAGCCGGTGGTGCCTGAGCCCGAGCCTTCTCCCTTTTTCAAAGTAGCGGCCAACCGGTGGCTCTGCACCGGTCAGCCGGTGGAGCCAGTCAAACTAGCCGTTGGGCTTTTGACCAGCCTGTCCACTTGGCCTCCAACGGCTTCGAAAGCCTCTCCAACGGCTCCAAAGGCCTCCAACAGCCATATGAGGGTTCCCCTCTATAAATAAAGGACTAGGAACCCCCGGAAGCCTAAGGAACATAACCGGAACCATAACCAAGCCAACGGACACATTTTTCATCATTTGGCGAACCTCCGGCGGATTGCTCCAAGGGAACCCCACTTGCTCCAACACACCTCCACATCCAAGGAGCATCACCATAGAAGCTTGGGAGTGCACGTCTTCAACTCCAATCATCCATTGGTGCCCAAGGCTTCTCTCCAATTACAATTTTTATTGTTTTATTCATTTTGAGCATCAAATTGGGTTTGTGCCTACAAACCCCATCTCTTTCTCTCATCCTCTATTTTGGGTTTTCACACCACCTTCAAGGTGTGAAGAGGTTAGTCAAGCCTTTCCTTTTAAAAGGCTTGAATCAAAGGTGAGCTAGCCTTCACCTGTAAGAAGGCTAGTGGGTTCTTGCTCAACCATTGAAAGCAAGTGGGTTCTTGCATAACCATTAAAAGCAAGCTGTAATAGGTTCTAGACTAACCTTAAAGTCTAGTGGGTTTCTTGCTAAAACCATTAAAAAGCAAGCGGTAGTAAATCTCTCAACGGTTGAGTTGGGAGCGGAGACGTAGGCCGGGTTTTAGGCCAAACTCCGTTATCAATTCTTGTGTCTTGCCTCTTTATTTCCACTGCACTTTTACTTTGTTTTTAAATTGTTTATTAATTTTTAAAAGGCAATTCACCCCCCCTCTTGCCATCACTTCCTTTCTTTCTCCGCCCAACAATGTTTAGGAGAAAATATCAATCAATGGATGAAAACACATATAAAAAACATGAATGGGTAAAGACTACCTATATCGATACATTGGAATCCCACTCATTGAATATTACATGATTATTTAGATTTAATCAAAACTCTCCCCAAAATTCAACAAATTTTTTAATTTTGTTCATAACTAGTAGAAATTGTGGAAATAAAGAAATAAATAGTGGAATAAAGTAGGATGAGTGATATAATCTCCTATGGTTACACTATGGGACAAATGAAATGTCAATCCAACAACATATTAGGGTGACCTGGAATTATAGATAAAGAACAGAGGGGGAGGATAAGGGGAGCTTCAGTGGGCTACTAGGGTAGGATAAATGAGAAATTAACATTTTATAAACATTTTTCTTTAACTAATTAATTAATAAAGAATATTAAAAAATTTATTAGGCCTCCATAAAAACTACATTGAGCATCACGAGAACTTCGATAGGCTACCAGGGTTTTAGTTCAGGCTCATCAGGCCTTCCTTTGTATAAGAACTATACTTTTCCCTAGTCATTGGGATTTTAATGGACTACAATCAGACTTTTAGTGAGATATTTTCTCATGGGAAGATTTCCACCACTCATCAAATTTCCTTAAAATGTGATCCCAAGCCTCCTTTGACCCCATATACAGAAAAAATAAGTCAAAATACACATGGTTTGAGAAAAAATAAATTTAATACAAACCTTAGATTCACATAGGGTGTTATAACCTCCCAACCATAGATCTTATCATCCATAAGATGTGTCACTAAGCATCACTAGAAAAATAAGCTAGCCCCTAAACCTACATATCAACCTCCACTTCTAACCCTCTTCCGAGATATCCCCCATTGCTTCCACTACATTTATACTAAGAAATATTATTCCCTTTTTTGATATTATCACTAAATTCCACTATATGATCGATTCATTCCTTAAAAAATTTTATTATCCTCTTAATTAACATCATCTATACTGATCACATGTGAAGGATTATGATGGTATATGTAGAGCTGAGATACATGGAAAATATTACATATAATATGAAATCTATAATAAATCATTAATTAGTAATGCATGGTACCAATCCAATTAAAAACCTTAAATTAACCCACATAACTAGGAACTAGACTTCCTTACCTATGAAAATGATGGTTTCCCAAATGAGTTGACACCCTCAAGAAAACCTGATCACCCACCTCAAAATCATGAAGACGATGTCGTTGAACTATATATGAATGATGCCTACACTACAAAGACATTAAATAATTCTTTAATAATTTGATATTCTCTAATTTCTCATAAACTAGATGAAATACAACAATAGAATACACCCTTTACTCTTATTAGGATATATATGGACATAATTAATTTCCATATATGGCCTTAAAAGATTTTATTTTAATATATTTCTAATACTTTTTACTATAGATGAACAAAATTAAGGCCATATGACTCTCCTATGATCCACCTAAATCTAAGAAACATGCTCAAATAATTTCCTCTAATATTAAAATAATATTCTCAACCTTTATATTGGTCTTATGATGTTGTTCTATTCTAAAATTCAGTTGAGCATCGTGTATAATCTACGATCCCTTTTAGAACAATGCTATGAAATAGTCACCCTAATCCAAAAAAATATCCTTTGCACATTTTGAAGATATAAAAACTTACAGAAATAAATCCTACATAATTTTTCAAAAAATTATGTCTCCTTGATCAATAGGAAATTTGTAACCATCATCAATCCGTCAATTATATCCTATAATGAATCACTACCTTGAGGTAAATAAGAAAACACCATAAAAAACCATCATCAAATCAGTCCATTTCCATTTTGGGATGGGTAATGGGTGAATAGGTCCTATAGGTATCTGATGCTCAAACATTACATGTTTAAAGGTGAGACATCAAAAAATGATTCCTGAATTTTTTTTCATTATCTCATGCCAAAAATACTTTTTACGAATTTCTTGGTATATTTTTTATGTCATATATGGATAACTTATCCTAAGCAATATGTGTCCCACAAAATCTTTTTACACATTCTCATTGGAACCATAGATCAACCTCATACATATATAATAAAACCTTCATCCTATGACCAATTTTTTTTGTATACTTTCCACCATATATACTATCCCTCATAACTAAACAATTTGAGTCTAATAACTTAATCTCTATCACACTCTCTTAGAGTGATGAAGTAACAACTAAGGATGTCAAATTCTAACATCGACATCACTCCTAAAAATTGAGGTGCATCATAGTGGAGAGGATCATTAAACATCTCTTATTGCTATCCTCCCACACTACACACACCCAGGTCTTCCTACTTAGAACATTAGCTATAATATTCTTCTTCCTTGGGTTATATGCTATCCCAAATTAAAAAGGATGCTGAAATTTAACCAACATTCTATGATAAAGATTTCAGTCATTCTGTGATAATATATAACCATGGATCTTTCATTCAATATACATCAAGAACCTCTTTCCCAGAAGGAATCGATGCCAAAAATTTTGTATGTACATCACCACCACTAAATATAAATTAAGAGTAATATAGTTCCACTCATATTACCTTAACTTCCTAGATTCATAAGAGACTACTTTCATGTATTGTATCACAATATCTCCAAAAATTACCTATGTTTTATCATAATATAGGATATACTTCTTACATTATTTAATTAAGTTAAATGTCAATGTATAAATCATCCCTCCCTTTAGTTTCTAGAAGGATCTATATCATGGATTAGAACACACAAACATATCCCTATTTGCGGTTAGGGACTTCATCATACCACTAATTGGTATATATCCTAAATGAATATCTTATAGTATCCTCCCAGTCCCCATAATATATAGATCTAAAAATATTCCTTAGGATACTCCCAATTAACCATGACCATAACCTTCCTAAGGTCCACTAATATTCCATTTAAATTCCCTAAAAAGAAAACATAGATGATCAAATTTTGACACTTCAATAGAATTATATAATTTAAATGATCTATAAGTGTTCTCAAAAGGTAATCTTGATGTTGACAATGATCCTCCCTTTATTGAAAGCATACAAAAATATCTTCAATGAATATGACCAAAAAATAAAATAAAATATTCCTGAAAGACTTGGTAAATTAGGGCCCTAAACACTAACAATTCATTAATAAAAAGAATGAAATTATAAGATACTCATATAGGTCATACATACTCCTAAAATCAATATGATGTGTATTAGAAGGCTTCACTAAAAAATAGTGACAACCCAACCCCATTTCAATCTTGGAGAACCACTTGATACCACTCAACATATCAAATAGTTCATCTATAAAATTAAGAGGATATCGTGTCTTGACCATCCCCTAGTTTAATCTACGATAATACAAACATAATCATAATTAGATATCTTTTTTATTAGGGTATAAAATAGCATCACTATAATGGGATATGGTTTGGAGAAAAATCCCTTCACTATAAGATCCTCTAGTTGAACCTTCTACTCAATAAGCTCTACAAGATGCATCTTGAAAGGAGAAATGGATATGGGATATATTCAAAAAATAGATCAATAATAAAATTAACCTATATCTTAGTTTAAAAACCCAATAAATTCCCAATAAAGATGTCTTAGAATTGGTAAAAAACAAGAGGAAATACTAGTTGCAATGTCTTTTCATATCTATGAGAAGCACACAAAAACTAGGATGAAATTATCCCAAGATTCATGTGGCCAGGTCTCAGATAAACCTCCTATAGATCCTACTATCTGATAAGGGAGTAACAATATCCATCAAAAATAAATAAATATACCCATCGAGGATAAAATTTTACGTGCACTTGACATAGAGTCAAACAATCGATCTTAAGGATCACATCAAAAATAAGGATCACTAACATGAAGAAATATCATAAAATCATATAACCACTAATAATTGTGGAACAATCAAGAAATATCTAGATAAAAATTGATATCATTCCAAAGGAAATATCAATAGACATAAAATCTTAATGATACTTTATCACGAGCCATGTTACTTAACTAATTTGTTGGATATGAGTGAGTAAAAACCACCTATATCAAACAAATAATATTCATGGGTAGATTATAGTATGGTCATATATCAAATAGTTGAAGGCCCCCACTATGATTAGTATGTTCTACCCTGATAACATGAATCCAACCTGACCTTGATCCTCTTCACTATCCTCTAAATCCTTATCTACCGTGAGGAGAACCAATCATTATCTCTACTGAAAATGAGTACAAAAACCTCTTCCATGCCTTTACTGGTCAAAATAACTCCAATTACTTCCCTATTATTAATCAAATTATAAAAAACATATTCTCGAGTGAGTCTATCACCATGACCACTAGTAGGTTAAGAAAATCTATAAAAAAAATTTATGTGTCCTATATTCCCATAAGATCTACACTCCACAACCAGTTGTTGGCACTATGGTCATGTGAACACCACTCAACCACACCGATGAGAAGTAAGTGGAGTCCCCCAAAACATAGAAAAAGATGATCCCCAAACCCTACTACCCTACCTATCACTACTCTGGTTAGTGCCATCATATCACTACTTCTAATAACCAGAAGATCCACTACCATAACAAACATAAGAATCCAACTAACCATAAAGTCTATCCTCGACTATGATCCTTATAATAATAAGATCTTGTTTCTCGAACATTGAAAAAATACATATTACAAAAGATATTCACCCATTAAAAATTCAAATTTATCAACCCATTCTTAAAAATAAGAATCCTAGTGTCCACATCACTTACTAGAGAGGGTGAAAACCAAAGAAACTTAGTAAAATGGGATGTATATTCAATCAATAACATGTTTCCTTAATTTATTTTTATAATGTTTTCCCTATCCATTAACTGTGTCTCAGGAAAAAATTTATCAAACAATAGAGATTTAATACCCTTTTTGGATATCCTTATATATTGATATTCCTAGACTATGGCATCGCACCAGTACTTCAATGGATATAAAATCATATATAGAGCAATGTTCACCCATCTCTTTAGGGGGGGTGTCTTGTTATGGTTAAAGATAGTACACATAGACTTAATCTAGATATTGGAAGAAGCACACCCTCTCTAGAGAAAATTGATGGATGATGTTATTGGATCTCCCTAGACAAATCTGAAATGGAAGGCACCACTCTTAGATCTCTAGGTCCCATATATTGAATAACCTATCATAAACTCTCTTCAATATATTGATTAATTTGAGGAATATGTGAAACTCGGGTTCTAACTCAATAAATAGTGGTGTATGATCATCCCATTTCTCTTAGAGTACAACATATGTTCGTTACTGTGAGATTTGACTACAATTATAAACACAGAACTCAGAACACATCTATCAATTTTCTTAATATCACAAATATGATAAAAAATAACTGGAAATGCATCCTACTATATTATAGTTAAACCATACATATAAGGTTTTCAAAAAATTAAGGGAATATCTCTAGCCCTAACCACCTACTCTCAAGGTAAAAATTAAGATACATATATCATTCACACAATTAATTATTAAATAAAAATTTCATCATCTAATACAAGTCCTATTAAGTATAATTCCACAATAAATATATATAGAATAACTCTATATAAGTTTCTGATGACACTTTAGACATCTAAGGACAATATCCTAATCAAGGTTCTAAAATCCAAGAAAGCGGACAAATGTCATGTGAATCCTACATGTTTAATATTATGAATGGGAACAAACCCATCACAAATTTAGTCCAAGTGTAAAACCATACATCAATGTATCACTTAGAATATTCCTGAAAAACACAAGATCATAAAATCAAAAACTGTGATCAACAATCTTGTCCCTAGTAATTTATATTTTACTAATACATAGGTTAGATACTCCAAGTCATATGGCGCATTTTAGATCCCGAACCCCTCCCATATGTTATCAACCATACACCTATTAAAAATAAAAAGGATAAAAACTCTTTGATACTGATTTTAGCATCCTTAGTTCGATTTTCCTTAAGAAAAACCAAAATATGTTCAAAATACCTCAAGATCACATCCCCATTAAATAGATGTTGCTAAAAATTGATGAGTTTTGATTCATATCATGGGGAGACTATACCCACTCCAATATAGATAACTATAAAACATAACAGAAAAAATATAAACTATCACCATAATATAAAAGTAGAGTAAAATTGGAAATCATAGTTAAAATCAAACTCTAAGTAAAAAAACTCATATATTATATTAATATGATCCAATATTATTTTATACAAGGAATACATATATAAAAAGTACCTCCCCTAGGATTTTTATATAAAATATGTTCTAAATTAAACAAATGACTGCATGTATCAACAAACTAGACCAAATTCCTCATCCATTCCCACCTCTTAGATCCAAATCAAGATCCAAAACTCAAATATCACAATCTATACAACTCTTTTACTTAGCTATATCATATACCATGATGTCTGATAAGGTACCAAGGTTATTGATTAGGGTGTGTATACAACTTATCAATACACCACCAATAGTGTACCTAAAAAAATCCAATATTTCATAGTACATCCATGGAGTGATATGATGAAATAATAAACAAAAAACCCATAAATAAAGTCATTCCATTTAGTTATCAACTAGAAACCTTGAGGGTGACCATACCTTATTTGGCGTGTGTTAAGGAGTCTATGAATATATCACATTAAACCATAGTTCCAGTGAGATAATAGTTTCCCTTTTCTGTAAGTATATCAACCCATTGGACATCTCAACTACTATGTATAATGATATAAAACAATGGGAAAGGTGGGACACTATGTGTATCAATCTCAATCCTCATATATATCAATAACAAATCAAAACAATTTAATGAAAATATGATAGGTGATCCCATATTTGTATCAGTCTCAACTCATAATCACCTTGATCATAACATAGTGATATAAGGTCAAAAGTAAAGGAAACAAATTGTCAATGTGGTCTTAGATATCTTCATTCTTAACCCAAGATCAACATAATTTTATTCCAATGGGAAAGTGAACCATGGATATAATGATCTCAACCCATGGTATCTTGAACATTGAATATCAATATGAAGACAAAGGTGGAAGGATTCCACTATCTATATTTTCTCACCCCTGGTCATTTTTAGCCCTACATATCAATATAAAGACTAGAGAGAAGAGAGGACTGCTATCTATATTCCAATCATGCATTTTATGTCATTTCAATATATTTATTTCAATATTTAAATAATTATTCTTTCCAATTTATGAACAATTTAATTCATTTTATGTTTTATGGAAGGATACAACAGATAATTGAAAAAGGATAAAAAGGCACTTTGCACTGCAGGATTCGCTCATGGCTCGACATAGGATTTTTGAGGATGATCATAGATAAATTTCAAGGCACATAACTAATGAATCAAGTAAAAACAAGACTTCTGAAGGAGAAAATTGACTTTATATGTCATGTACCATTGAAATTTGAGAAAAAACTATAGGGCGTGAACTGAAGAAAGTCAACATGAAGTGAAGTGGTCATGTTTCATGGGATAAAAAATATTTTTTACACCATAAAACTTTTTAAGTATTCCTAGAAAGCCTTTAGGACATGATTTTGAGACATGTGGTGTAATATTTACATGTCATGTAATCACTACATGGCATATAAAGTTCATGATGGATGAAAATCGACCAGACGTGACATATCTTGAAGATTTTACTGGGTTTAAGACTTGGTACCCACATATGAAGAGTTTTTGACCCATCCTTAATTTCATTCAACATTTCATGAGACCATGTATATATTATAAATATAGGGAAAACCTACTACTATGAGGGATATCATGGAGACCAAAGATCGGACCGAGAAGCTATGTTGTGAAAGGTCCTCCCAAACTTCACCTCTATTTTTATTATTATTTATTTTATTTTTATACTTACATATTATTATATCATAACTAGGATTAGAGGGTAAACCCACCTATTCTAGCGTTATATAGCCAAATGGGAAAGGTGTCATTGGATTTATACATTTATATTTATTCATGTGTTTTTTATTTTCTCAGTTTATTGAATCAATTTCTAATATATTTCTTTTAATTTTATCATGACTGATATCTAAATCTGAAAGAAACATTATAAATTGTGAAATTGGTTACCCTAAATGATGGAATGACCATTGTCTCATTTTGGGGAATGAGGTTTAAAAATGGTATAAAGACAAAATCAATTCAGAAAAAACCCTAAATTGTTGGTTTGAAGGAAAAAATGGATTATCAAGTCAAAGAGAGGATACCAAAACAATTGGATCTCCGTCATCTCAACTCCGACACCAAACATGAATTAATCAATTGTTTTTTTAAAATAAAACTACACCTAAACCTTGAAACTAAAAAACCCTATCATTATTTTCAAATCTGATTTCAAACCATATAATCAAAATGATTCTATTTAAATTATTTACCTTTTAAATTTTTTTAAAACCCTAAATATGATTCTCCAACAATTTCTTAAATTTAATCAAATAATTTTTTTTGAAAACATAAATAAACTATTTTACTGTCTCTATGGTTTTTAACTAAAACTTACCAAAAATAAATTTTAATTAAATGAGTAAAATGGTATAAGTTTTTATAAATTTTTTATTTTGATGATACCCGTCAAGAATAATGACATCCCATAGGTGATTGAAAATTGGCACCATTTTTAGTAATAGTTAGAAGCTAGTTTTTCAGTTTATTTAAATTTTTTATTTTATTTTTTTATTTATTTCAATTTCTCAATTTATAGTGGGTATGTTCATGCTATGGATTTCATATTTTTAATTTTTTTAAATGCACAAACACAACCCATGAGAAAAAGGGAAATGGGTTGTTGAATTCAATCTTGAACTCAAGAAAAGGCTAAGGTAGAATAAGTAAGACAAAATCATGGATGGCACATAGGCAAAGAAATCTATTGGAGGAGTTTTGGAAATATATCAAGGGTCACAAAATCTCATAAACTATAGGCATCCATCAAAAACATGATTTCAACCGATCATCCTAGCACCACCTTTTGTTGTGAACCACTTTGAGACCAAGCCAACAATTATTTCAATGATCTCAAATAGAATTCAATTAACTAGAATACAACACGAACATCTGAATACACATATAGGAAACATAATCGAGCTTTTCTATACATTCCAATTACTAAATGTTTCAAGTGATGTGGTAAGACTCCATATTTTCCAATTTTTAATATGTGAGTGATTTTGGGATTGGATCCAAAGCCTGACTACACATTCCATCACTACATGGGATGATATATCCAGTATCATTCTTACTCAATTCTATCCACCTTCCATGTTAATGGACATTTGGGTAAATATTCTAAACCTGACAATTTGAAGATGAATCTTTATATTCCTCCATGGAATATTTTAAAGGCATGACTCATAAATTCTCCCATAATACTATAGAGTTATGAATATAATTATAAACTTTTTATAAGGTGTTGTTATAGGAAAAAATGTCAATTTTATATGATTCATAGGGAGGATCATTAATGAGGAAGTATCTTGAAGAAAAATACAACTTGTTAGAAGAAATGGTGAGAAATAGTTTATAGTGGAAAGGAGAAGGGATGAAATGGAAAGGAATTCATGCATTCAACACTAATGTCTGGATGGAGGCACAAATGGATTCATTAAAAAAGAAGATTTAAATCATGATGGGCCAACATAAAAACCCTCAAGGTGCATTTATAGAAGATGGAAATTTTTCTGATTACATTTATGGTAATCAACTTCCAGGTTAGAGGACTCAACAATGACAAGGACAAGGATATAAATAAATAACAAAATGGTATCAACAATAAGAATTCCAAGGCCCCACATTGATGAGCCAAGTATATATGTTAGAAGAGACTATGTCTACATTTATAACCAAAATTGGGGTTGCACTCAAGGAAATAACAGAAGAATCAACGAACCAAGATGATGCATTGTTGAATATGGAGTGTCAAGTTGGCCAAATTTATAACCATATTACAAAGAGACCTAGAGGATTACTACATGTATTCCCTAAAGTATTCCCACATGAATATTTAAAAGATTTAAATCTTAGAAGTGGGAAGTAAACACATGGAAGTAATATATAATTTAAAGGAAAATAACTGGTGGGAGCAGAGGAAAAATAAGTTGAATGTACTAAGGAACAAGTAGTTGAAGAATCTGAAGAAGAACCACCATAGTACAATCCAAGAATTCCCTTTACCAAATAAATGGTGAAAGTAAAGAACAACACACATAAAGATAATTTTTTAGAATAATTTAAAAAATTTCATATCAATATTCCTTTTTCAGAGGAAATCATGAACATAACGATATATGAGAAATTTATGAAATAGATGATAACCAATAAGAGGAAGCAGGAAGAAATTGGAACGTTTCCACTCACACGATACTTTTTAGCAGTTGTAACTAAGGAAATACCTAAGAAGAAACATGATCAAGGTTTCTATTTAAATCTTATATTTATCAGAGCTAAAAAATGTGGAAAATATTTGTGTGACAAGGGAGAGAGTGTCAATATCATATTGTACATGACTTTCAAGAGTTTGGGACTTGAAAAACCGAATCCCATAAAAGTACTTATTTAATTAGAATAATTTGTATTAAAACCACCAAGAGGACTGATCAAAGATATCCTAATCATAGTCAGAAACTTCTACTTCCCCATAAACATCCTAGTGCTGGATATAGAAGAGGTGGAAAATCCTCTCATTCTAGGGAGATCATTTTTAGCCACTGGGTATGAAATGATCAACATAGAAAGTGGAGGCCTTTGTATAAGTGTTGTAAGTGAAAATGTAAGGTTCAATATACATAGGTTAATGAAAAACAACAATGTGAGATATAACACTAAGTTTGGAGAAGTAAAAACATATGAAGTTGCGAGTATCAGTGAAGGTAAAGAGGTATACGAGATATCTGTTATTGTAAAAAATGATGATCAATTGAATAATAAAGATAAGATAATGAACAATATTTATAAATATATAGGATAAACTGACTCCACCACATTTGAAAAATGGAAACAGGTATGGAAGGTACATGATATTCAATTAATTCATCAAGATTAAAGAAGAAATGGTGGATTTGTCCAATGGAGATCAAGTGAGTACTTATATAAGGAGCAATTAAACTATTTAGATAGGAAGATAATGAACCGAACTACACAGAAAAGATACAACTGATCCCATTAATAAACCTTGAGTAGTTAAAAACATTTCAACCACTAGTCTCATGAGCTAAAGATGAAAGAGGAAAGTTTGAGCCAAGCTTGGTAAAGAAAGAGCTTCTAGGAGGAAAATTGATTTTATTGTTGTAATTTTATTTATTTTATTTTTAATCCTACATTATCTTGCTCCAAATATTTCAAAATTCATTTTTAATGTATGATACTTTCACCTATTTTTTTTAAATTGAAAAACCATCAAGACCCAAGCCAACATCAAGGAGTAATAAACACAAAAAGTGGTTGTTGAACAATTATAAGTCATGAAAGAAGTAGAAGTTGTGAATCTAGGGCATAAAGAACCTACACAACCATTTTTGATTCACGAAATAAAAGGGGAGTAAGTGTTTAATATTTTTATACTGTATTGTCCACATTTTAATTGTTTAGAAATTTAATTTCTAATTGAATTCCAACACTTGATTCTTTATTTACTCAAATTAACTAGGAGACATAAAATTATTTGTATAATTATGATGGAATGAATTTAAATTTCATTGTCAATAAATTTAAATGAGAAAAAGTGAGGAAATAATTAGAAGAGATAATCATATATTACAAATCTTGATTTAGGGGAGCATGTTGATAATTGTAAATAATTTTTTTCTAAGATTTTACCTACCTTGATTTTATAATACTTGAATTAATTTATTTAATTACTCCTATTAAATTCCATGAGTGATTTTACCAACCATTCATCTTATCTCCGAGACACCCTCTAGGAAATTTTTTCCCATTTTTTCTATAGTATATTTCTTTTGAAACTTTGACATGTTATCCTCTAGAAATTTCTTTTCATCTTATTAAAGTTATGACTGAACAGAATCACATTTTATATGATTAAGGAATATTCTATTAGAACTTATAATAACCACATTACATTAATCAATTTTAAATCCCATAGATTCCATGAATATCCTTGTTAGGAGACAAGCCGTATTAAATCCTATCATATCCTTTCCTTACATTCTCTAAATATTTTCCATGATTATTAGAAATAATAGTAGGTGATATGGATACTGGTGGAAGGTATGAATGTTTTCAATGAATAAAGTGTGGGTAAAATTTTCATGAGATTTTGGGAAAGAATATTCATTATATTTATTACACACCCTCAAGAGAAAAAGAAAAAATGGTTCTATCTAGGAAAATTAAAAAATCATCATGGTTTGACAGGTGATCTTGTTATAACTATTAAAAATATTTTTGTGAGGATATCATTTGGGGTTGGGTAGTAAATTTTGAATTTTCCATAGAAATTTTCTTCTAAAAATAAAATAAAAAAT
This sequence comes from Viscum album, assembly GCA_963277665.1. Lineage (NCBI taxonomy): Eukaryota > Viridiplantae > Streptophyta > Magnoliopsida > Santalales > Viscaceae > Viscum > Viscum album. Next base: position 1,698,739,639 of record OY728158.1, on the reverse strand, counting down.
AAAAATAAAAATAAAATAGGGTATTTCATTTATTGAATTTCATCTCATTATGAAATTTCATTGAGATACTGAGGGAAGAGGAGACTTTCATTAAACTATTTTTGATTATCATGAAAAGTTATTTAGAGATGAAAATAATTTTTTACCCTTACTTGATTTACATCATTTACCTACCATCACCAAACCTTAGACTCTGTTGATCAGGAACTGTGAATACCTTATGATTATCTATGATTTTTTTCTTCACATGGTGGAGATTCTATAAGCCTTGTAAACTTATGGTAAGTGACATATTATTTAGGTATATTCCTCAATCTATTCATTCATACCTTTATGATGAGTGAAAAATTAATGTGACATAAATTAAATAGGGTATAAATATAAATAATGAATTAAAAAATTAAAATGGATAAATAAAAAGGCTTAGATATTTTGAAAGAGGGAAATCAAAATACATGGTGGATTTATATTATTTAAAAAATTAGGCATTGATACATTTTTTATGTGTGATACTAAAACATTTAATATTCCATTTGATCAATTATTTTTTTTGACATTGAATTTAATGCATGGTAGAGTGAGTATCCCTTGTAGAATTTCAAGATTCCATGCTTTAGGAAAAGCATGAATTCAGCTGTGGGGGTATTTAATATATGTATTTTATACATGCATTTTATGGTGTTTTATTATATTGATTTCTATTCTTAAAATAATTATCCTTTCCAATTTCTGAATGGTTTAACTCATTTTGAGTTTTGTGATAACATACAACAGATAATTGAAAAAGGATGAAATAGACACTTTATGTCACGAGATTTACTCGTGGCGTGAGACTAGATTTTGAAGGATGATCATTGAGAAATTAAAAGGAACATAAATGAAGAATCAAGAGAAAAAAGGATTCTAGAGAATAAAATTGACATTACACATTTTTTAATCACTACATGTTGTGTACTAGTGAAAGTAGTGAAAGAATTATAGGGCGTGAAGTGGAGAAAATCAACCTGAATTGAAGTAAAAATGTGTCATGGGGTGACTCATATGTGTCATGGGGTGACACATATGTTTCATGGGGTGAAACATATGTGTCATGACATGAAAATTTTTAAGTATTCCCAAAAATCATCCTATCAATGAGCTTGATACACATGGTTTAAGATTTACACATTATGTAATCACTACATGACGTGTAATGTTCGTGACTCACCAAAATCATCCATATTTGACGTATCTTGATGATTTTAAAAGTTTTAAGAAATAGAACCAATACATGACCAAATTTTGACACAAACATAGTTCCATTAAATACATCTTGAGCCCATATGGAGATTATAAATAGAGTTCCATCCTGATATTGAGAGGGAGATCTTGGTGACCAAATCATGGAGCGAGAAGCTATGTTGTGCAGGTTCCTCCCTAGTTTCATATCTATTTTCATTATAAATTATTTTATTTTTATTATTCCCCCTTATTATCTCATAACTAGGATAATGGGTAATCCCTCCTTGTGTTAGTGTTACATAGACAAAGGGGGAAGGTTCTGTTGGATTTATTCTTTTTTATTTATTCATGTATTATGGATTACTACAGTTTATTGAATCAATTTTCAATCTATTTATTTTAATTTTATCACTACCAATGGTATATTAATATTAATGAAACATTATAAATTGTGAAATATTTTACCCCAAATCAAGTAATGACCATTTTCACATTCTGGTAAAATAGGTTTAAAAATGGCATTGAGATAAACTCAATTTGGAAAAAACCCTGAATTCCCAATGTGAAGGGAAAAAGGGGATTTTTAAATCAAGGAGGGGATAATATAACCAGTGGATATCCCTCAAATCGAATCCAAAACCGAACATGAATTAATCAATTTGTTTTTTAAAATATAATTAATCCCAAACCATGAAACTAGAAAACCCTATCACGCTTTTCAAATATGATTTCAAACTAAACAATAAATATTCTCCACTTCCAATTCTTTATTTCTTTAAAATATTTCCAAAAATGAAATATAATTATTTACCCCTTTTAATATAACTAAATGTTTTAAAAACCCTAAATAAACTAACTCACCATATCTGTGGGTTCTACCTAAAACTTATCAAAAATACACCTTAATTAATTGAGTAGCATAATTTGAGTCTTTGACTTGCCTGTGGGGCGTAATTATTTCTTGAAGGGTCTAATCAAAGTAAAAAATTTATAAATAATCAAACTATGCAACTTAAATAATTTAGTATTGGTATGTTCAAGGTAAATCCCATATAGATGGTGAATTTTTTTATTTAAGTTGAAGAAAGAGGTGAATAATCAGATTGGTTTGATTATGTTGAAGAAAATATATTGAAGAAAAAGAAGATTAATTGATTGGTTTAAAATCATATTTGAAAATCATGCCAAGGTTTTTTAGTTTTACGGTTCGAGTGAAATTATATTTTTATAAAACAAATTTATTAATACATTTTTGGTGTTGGATTTGATATGAGTTAGATTATATGGTCATTATATCCCCTCCATGATGCGGTAATCCCATGTTTTTCTTAACACTAAAAATTTAGGGTTTTTTTTGAAATCTAGTTTGTCTCAATACAATTTTTAATCCCGACCTCCCTAAATATGAAAATAGTCATGCCTTGATTCAGGGTAACCAATTACGTAATTTGTAATGTTTCATTCATATTTAAATACCAATGGTTGGGATAAAAGTAAAATCAAGAAATTGGAAATTTACTAAATATGCTCGTGACAATCCAAAATAAATGAATAATGAAAAATTAATAAATCCAACAACACCTTCCCCCTTTGGATATATAACCCTTGAATAAGAAATGTTTATTCCCTCATCCTAAGGGTGAAAAAATAAGTGGGAAGGAATAATGAAAAAGGAAACATAATGAAAACAGAGATGAAACTAGGGAAGACCCTACACAACACATCATCTCGCTCTAATATTTGGTCTCTAGGATCACATCCATAACAGCAGGCTAACACTAAATTTATAGGCTTCATATGGGATTATATAGAATTTAATGACATTATAGAGGGTTATAAATTTATCATAGGTGGGTATTGGGTCATAAAATATGTATTATGTTCAAGATACATCAAATGTGGATTAATTTGGTCCATCATGAACATTACAAACCATCTAGTAATTACACCACGTGTAAATCTTGCACCACATGTACATACCTCAAGGCCTGTATTGTATCAGGGCCCACTTCACTTGTGTCATGGTGTGAAAATATATTTCATTCTATGTCACATATCATTTTCCCTTCATGTTAATTTTCTCCACTTCACACCATGTATCTCTTTCACGACTTACACTGGTACATGACATGTAATGATAATACGATGTGTAATGTCATTTTTTTCTTCAGAAGCCTCATTTTCCTTGGATCATAGTTATATACCCCGGAAGTGCTCCCTGACCATCCTAAAAATTAGGGTGTCACACAAACATCACTCGTGGTGTGAAGTGTATTTTTCTCCATTTTCAATTTTCTATTGTGTCATACCATAAAACTCAAAAAGAGTTAAAAAATTTACAAATTATAAAGAATAATCATTTAAATATAGAAATCAATATATTAAAAACCTATATACTTGAAATAAAGATATCAAATACCCTACACTTGAATTCATACATGTCAACTTGGATAGAATATCAACATACTACAATGGATTCTTACTCTTCCATGATTTAATCTAAATGTCAACAAAAACAATTGATCGAATGGAAAATTAAATGTTTGAGCATCACAGGTAGAAAACTTATCAATGCCTCATTTGTCAAGGAATACTAATCAACCATATAGTTTACTTTTCCAATGTTGAAATAGCTAAATATTTTCATTTATCCATTTTAATTTTTCAGTTCATTATTAATATTTATACCATTTCAAATTTACCTCACTTGAATTTTTCCACTAAACATTAGGGTATAATTGTAAATATAATTCAACACATACCTCAAAAAATACGTCTCTTTCCATAGGAATGCACGACATCTAGAGTCTCTACTGAAAAAAAATCATAAAAAACCATGAGGGATTAACCATTTAGGATCAAATTACCCTAAGGATTAGGGAAGGTAGATAAATGATGTAAATAATGTAAGGCTCAAGAAATATATTTGTATATAAATTAATTTTCTTGATAATAAAAAACAAATAAATTAAGGTCTCATCTTTTCTCATTATTGTAGAGTAGGATAATAAATAAATTAAATGAAATAAATTAAACCCCCTCTATTATTATTATTATTATTATTATTTACTTTTATTTTGTGAATGTTTGTGCTATGTAAAATTCTCACATCCACCACAAAACCCCAAATGATATTTTCATGAAACTATTTGTAATTATTATAACAAGATCATTGATAAAAAAAGAGTGATTTTTGAATTTATCTAGCCACAACCCATTTTTTTATTTTTTTTCAAGAGGATGTACAATAAATAAAATGAATATGCCTTCTCCAAATCTAAGTAAATTTACCCCACATTTATTCATTAAAAAATGTATATCCCTTACACCAGTCATCATTCCCCAACTCTTACGTTTGATAATAATGAAAAATATTTAGAAGATGGTAGGAAAGGATAATATGGGCTTGTAATATGAATTATTTTCAAACAAGGCAGTCCATGGATTCTATGCGATTTAAAATGGATTAATGTAAGGTGGGTCTCAGGATAAGGGCTAATAAAAAATTCCTCAACCATATTATATGTGATAATGTTTAGTCATAGCTTTTGTAAGATGAAAATAAAGTTCTAGAAGAAACCATGACCATTCTTTTTAAGAAATATACAACAAAAAAATGGAACAAATTTCCTCATAGGATGTATCAGGAAAGAGATTAATTTTTGGGGTAATCACTTATAGAAATGTATTTAAAAAATTAAATCAATTAATACAAATATATGAATTCAAATCATTTAAAAATATTATAAATTTTCATTTACAAAGATTAATGTGCTTTTAAATTCATGATTTGTCATATCATAATCCACAATATTATCCATAATAATCTTTCCCTATTTTCTCATTTAAATTTATTGATAAAGAAATCTAAAATTCATGGCATGGTAATTATCCCATGTAGTTTTAGGACTCATATTTTTGTTGATTAAATAAATAATAAAATTAAAGTCATGAATTTCATAGTAAAAAACATTAATTTAATGGGGGGGAATATAGTAAAAAAACTCTAAATTGAAACACTTACTACCTTTTGTTGTGTTTATTTAAATTTGGTGGCATAGGTTCTACCTATACCTAATTCACAACGGGTTCTTATCTCACGATATATAATTGTCCACAAGCATATTATTGTGTTTCATAATGCTTCATTCCTGATTGGGTCTTGATAGTCCTAAGAATTAAAAATAAACCGGTGAAATCATATGCCATTATCAAGGAATTTTAAAATATTTGAAGCAAGAGTATGCCCGCGTAAAAACCAAATGAAAAAAATACAATGAGAAACCAAGGTTGCCTTTTGGAAATGTTTTTGTTTACCATTATTAGATCAACCTTTAAAAATTTATATTTATATTATGGGATAGATGATTGGAAAATTTGTACCTGATAAGGGTCTATAAATTGTCTTAGTAGATCAGAGTGCAACAAATGCAATGACAGATCCAAAGTCCAAGTAGGCTTTTTATTTTGGATTCTACACTCCCTGATTAAAGTTTTGATTGTCAAAATTTTTCTAAAATCATTTTCTCTATGTCGAAACCCTTTTTCGATGGCCATAATAACACAACCATTGACCAATTCATTTTTCGAACCCTCATTCTTCGTGTTCTTTTTCTGTTCTTCATGTTCTTCATTGATAAAATTTTCGGCATGCTGAAATGACATTCGATCGTCGAGTGAAGCATATATATGTTAAGGTCATTATCCAAGGATTAATGATCTACAACAATTTTTAATTTCAGGAACCAGAGTAGGTGCAGTGGAGAGTGGAAGAGGACACCTACTTTTTATCACATCAAAATAGTGACGGATTGCTGAGAGAAGCATGTGTTTGTGATGATCTCGTCATGACGAGCCCATATCTAGTCTCATTTCATGTTTTGGACCACCTGAAAGGTCCCATTGGTCTCAAAATGACACCATCATTGTGTGGCATTCCATGAGGCTAGCGGTGGTGCACAGAGGATCCTACGGTGGCCGCGGCGGGCTGTGGTAGGGAAAACTGGGCCCCAGCTACTAGGCCAGGCCGAGGTAGCTGAACCGGGCTAGGGCATCTTCAAACCCCGATATCTCTTAAACCGTGTGTTAGTTTTATGTGTCGTCTATGAAAATGTGACCTTTACATTTAGGAGGACCTTTTGAGGGTAGTTTTAGAAATTTATGTTTTTGTCTTGAGGATTGGTGGAATGAAATTTCCACTACTAATAATAATAATATATTTATTATTATTTAGAGATTCTTGTGTCAGATGTATCTCTTGCATTCAATGTCTGATTGATGTGCTGTCAGAAATGTTGAAACACTAGAATTGAGAAAGATATTTCAAGACTTATTTTGAGTTCTTAAATGAAAATCTATGTTTGGGACCCACGAGACCCATTTTTGGGTGTTTTTGGTGAAAAGTGACTTTTTCATTGGGTGACCTTTTTGGATGAATGAATAGCCGATCCTATGAGTTTCTTCCATGAGGATCAAAATAGTGTGACATGTATAATGTTTTTCAGGATTAAGGTGCATGCCCTATGATGCGTTGTTCATGTATGGTGATTATAGATGCAATTTCTTTAGTAGGTGTCTGATTCGACTGAATGAATAGTCAACACTGTAAATTTTCTCACAAGGATCGCAATGGTGTGATCCGTTTTATTTTTCAGGGCTGTTAAAGGAGACATTTTGGTAGAATTACATTTTCCCTTTGGAAAAAACAATGATCATTGTGTGCTTATTATCTTTTAGGTCCAAATGTGATAGGTACTCTAGGAGTACACTATCACATCTTGTGGGTACTTGTTCAATGTTTAGTACCCGAGTAGGGATAGGTACACGACTAGGTGACAAGGTGGGGTTACACATCATGTGGCCCCAAATACATTTTGTACCACATTATGAATCTTTTACCCCTTGTATCTTCTTCTAAACTTGGAATTTGTCCTGCGAGTAGCCCATATGGAGTGTTTTTCTACGTAGAATGTGATGGTTCCCTCCATAGTGGATTTTGAGATAGAATGCAAGATGTTCTAAGCATGAAATCTATTTGAGGTGATGCATGATAACGATTGTGATCTAGAAAAATCACCACGGGAAATTTAAATCTTTCCCTCTTACTGGAATGGGAAGTGGCGTACCCGATGACCATTTTGAAACATACCATCCAATAGGGATGGCTAGTGTAGTTCCTCGATGTCTTTTGAGTGGAATCCCCCTACCAGGTATTATGTGGGTCCTCGATGACTTAGAGTAAAATCCCCAGGACACACAAGGGCACAAGTCCTCAATAAGGACTATCAGAGTGGAATCCCCCATAAGCATCGGTATGAGTACTCTGTAGTTACATATGAGTGGAATCCCCATGAAACACTAGGGAATAGGTCCTAGATGACTTAGGGTGGAATCCCCCTGACATAATAGGGCATGGGTACCCATATGGCTACTACTAGATTGGAATACCCATAACACAATAGGGAAAAGTACTTTACTTCAATATGTACCATTTTTCTATGAATCAGTGACGAGACATACTTTGACGTAACTTTGGAATCACAGGTAAGAGGGGTGATTTCCCCATTGAGGCACATCCTTGTGACGTGAATTAAAATATTACTGATGAGACAAAGCCACCCAAAGTGGATAATATGAAGGTGTGGTGATTGAGCTTATTTGAATTTCATGTTCAAGGATAATGTGTGGGATGCTGGGCATTGTTGGTGGTTACTTCTGTAACTATTGGTGACTCTTTTCCTAGACCGAGCTATGATATGGAGATCCCCTTACTCTCTTATTTTAGTTTCTTTGACCGAGCACATATATATATATATAGTGTTTTATTACCCACTCCTTGGGTTTTGGTTACTTTCCTTCTAGGAGAGGCGAAGGCACACATGATATGCCACGTGCTTTCCATGTCTAGATTCTCATGGTTTGAAAATTCTACTCTCTAACTATAGGTAGAAAAGAGTCAATGAGAAGTTCATTTCTCACCATGTCGAGATCCTTGTGTTTGGTTTAGTTTTCTTTCACTATCTTCTTGGGTTGAGATATAATCTTTTATCGCACCTTGTTCTATCTACTTATTTCATCTTCATTTCTTTCTCTTACTACTCACACTTCAGTTTTTTCGAGGCATCCTACCGAGTAGTTTTATAATCACCCCTACATGGGATTTTCTAGCATGTATAATACCATATGAAAATGACAAAAATGTTTATTGTGACTTCATACGAGCTTAGGGATACAATTTCATTGACTGCGTATGGTGGTTGTAGGTTGAGATCTAGGAGTGGGGTTCTCTCAACTATTTTATTTTTTAGTTACTACCTTGTTTTGGTACCTTTTTGTTTAGGTTTTTATTTTTACACTTTCTCTTTCTATTTACAATTTTGTAGTTATACTGTTTAGAGGACAATGAATTTTTGGTTTCCTTATATAATAGTGTTTTATATTATTTTACTTTTCCTCTACACTTTTTCATTGAGTTATCTATATGTGCGTGTACTGGTTCTTGGGAAAAGGGCTCACCGAGTATGTTGTGCCCTCAGTTTCTGTTGCCACCCCCTAGACTATGGAGGCGGGCTTGGGGTATTTGTGGCTCGAACCCCATCAAGGGTCGGGTTGTGACACCTCAAGACCATTGAAATTACATAATCTAAAATTTAACCTTGATATTACATAAAAATATATCTTCGTAGCTCTAAAAATCCCAAATTTAAAGTGATTTTTCATAGAAATGATTTTTGGAAACTAAAAATTCATTCGAAATTTTTTCAAAGTTGAATAAAAAATCCAAATTGTTACTTTGAATGTTTTATGAAATTTAATTCAGAAGGATTAATTGATTCAACCCCATTTTTCTTGAGTTCAACTAATCCTCTCTCTATTTTACGGTGGAGTGTGTGGTAAATATATTTATAGAAAAATATTTTCTTGAATTGTCCCCAATTTGTAAAGGTAACTTTATCCTTCATATTTTTGTTCCTAATTAGTGTCCATCACTGATGATTTTATCCTTATTGGTGATAGTTGACCAAAATAACTTTCTCTTCCCTATATTATTAAGGTATAAAAATATTTTCTCTATGGAGTTTATTCATTTATCTAAAATTATTATGACATAATATGTACTAATGAATAGTGGTCATTAATATAAAATGAAATCAATTATATGATTCTAATTCATTGAGGACTCTTTTCACTCAAAATGATTCAATTTGTTGTTCATAACTTCTGTAAGTTGTGTTATAACTTCCATAAGTTTTTTAAATCCAACACTCGTAATATTAGGAATTTTATTTGTAATTAATTAAAGAAACCCTCACTACAACTATTACCTTAGTTCCTCCCATTTACTTCCATTTTTGAAAACAATGGTTAGTGAGGAAAACAAGATGAATAATTTAATTCAATATGAAAGTATAAATAAACTTATTCACTCCAAATATTTGGTCTTAAATTACTAATACATCCCATCTTATGACACTAGTGGTTCAACTCATCCTATTTTTATTGTATTTCCTAATGTATTCCCTAAAATAATACAAAAAAATAAAAAAACTATATTGATATTACAACTATAAAAACCCAAAACTCATAAGCATAATTTATAACATTTTCTTATAAAAAACAAAAAAAATTATACAATATGCATACCCCAAAACCTAAAGGTTTAGTGTCATTAAAGATTAGATACCCATTACATATCATTTAACGTAACATCATAAAAATTTATCTCTATATTTATAGTTATATTATTAGGATCACATAATAGCTGTATGATGATTTGTTATTGTTTGGGGGCGTATATAAAAATAATGGCTGAAATAATAGCACAACAGGGAAATAATCTGAAGTAAACATGAATAACACAATCAATATGAGATGTTATGAGATCATTAAATACATTATGAAACATTAACATAGGATAAAAACGAACAATATCATATTAATAATTCATTGGAATTCAAAAAAAAAATAGAACATGTTGTCATTAATATATGTGAAGGATCATTGTGAATATGTCATAACATAGTGTGATAGATTCACTTTCCCATGTTCCATACAATACATTTAATTATATTAGAAAATATGAGCATAATTTTGGTCCCACCCAAAATATTTCAACATGAACATGAATATGTGATCCAAACATAAAAAAATAATGTCAAAATATTAATCATCAATCCTAAAATTATAACATAATAAACCCATGAAAAGAAATCAAGTTACATAATAATATCTATGGGTGTGATATGACCATCAATAAAAATTAAATAGAAATAATAATTAATGTATACTAAAATAAGAATGAATAAAATAAAAAAATAATTTATGATAATAAATGATTCTGAATAAAATAAAATTACTATAAAAAAAGGGTGAACTAGAATCAAAATAGAGGAGATAGAGAGACAATCCCCTTACCATATTTCTCAATTTTCTTTAGATTCATCTATGATTTATTGTATAATAATTTTTTTAAATTTAATACTTAGAATCATGTTATTCTAAATTATTATTATTTATTTTCATTCATTTTCTTAATTAATTAATTAATTAACTGTACATAATAGTACTTGCATGGTGTTTATTATCAAGATTCCCAAATTTCATTGATACATAATTTACTATATTTTTATTTTTAAAAGGCTCCATAAATTTAATAATTGATAAGGTACAATGTATATAAAATTTTATAATTATATAATTTTTATGGTTATTTGATCAAAGAAAAATAATTTTGGTTCATGAAATAAGTGTTATCTTGTATGATTTTTTTGGAAGTTTTACCATTTATGTAGGGTAAACTTAATGTGAATATTTCCATATTAATTTTACTTTTTAGAAATATTGATTATGAAATAAATTAATCATTAATATTTTATTTAAAATCAAATAACATAATTAGAACCACTCATGATGGTTGTGAAAAATATTGAATAAAATCATCTATGTCATTGAACTAACCATGAAATAAATGATATTGAAGTTGGTATAAAATAAGAAAGAGTTAATATACAGACTTTATATTAATTTTACATATTTTAAATAATTTTTTTTGTAATTTTTATTTTTTAATAAGAGTAAAAAAAAGTAAATGAAGGTGTTTCGATACTTGTATATTATCTCTTTCTTGGGATGAATCCTTTTCTTGGTGACTATTTCCTCAATGGATTGAGTTTTTATGAGACTAAAACCTCCCAAAATGAATAGGTATAATTTAAAAAAAATGCAATTTTATATGTTAGGTAGAATTGGAGGTGGATGGGGGTTATTTATAATAAAAATTGAATAAATTATTACTTTTTCACAATACTATTAATAGAATTTCTTATTGTGACAAGTAATAGTAAAGAAATCATGTGAGGAAGACCTATAACTTTAAAACATGGTATATGAAATAATACTATATTAATCAATATACCATATTTTACTGAATTTTATGTAATTCAAAATACACCTAAATATTTCATTATTCATAAAATTAATTAAAATTGATCATCAATTGTTTTTAAATTTCAGGAATTTAAATGTGAATTATATCTTTTGAAAATAAATTCAAAAATATGACAAAATTAATTTTTAAATAAGCCTTTAATTAAGATAAATCTATATTCCTTTTTTGAATAAATAATTTCTTGTAATGTTTTAACATATTATTCCATTATTTTTTTAGATTAAAATTATTATTTACATATAAAAAATAAATTATTTATAATATTAATCAAGTATTTATAATAGTTAAATTATAGTTATTCCTAATGGTCAAATAATATTTAGGTAATAGTTAAATAATGATCATCTTAACATGTAAATATCTATCTTCTACTTAATTACTTTTCTTCGTCTGACTCCTATAACTTTAGCCAACATAGTTCTAAAAAACCAAAATAATCAATCTCTATAAATTTATATTCAAATTATAATATGTTTATTCATTATATCAGTTGTGATTCTTCCAGAAATTAAAATATTTATATACTATTATCCAACGAATTTATATTTCATGATAAAAAATTTTATTTCTATTTATTACAAACTTTTATTTTTATCAGTTGTTGTGAATGTATTTATTTTATTTTTAATGTTCTTACCATAATTGTTTTTTTATTTTTCAATGGTGGTTTAATGTCACTACATGAAATCTAGTTTCAAATCATCATTTTTTTAATATTACATTAAGAAACCCTTGGGTTTTTATTGGGGAATAAAACTACCCAGACATGTTTTCATGAGAACTAAAACATGCCTAGTTGAATATCATGTTCATGTAGTGAATAATGTAAGCGAAATACATGTAAAAAATTCGCACATGAATTTATGGTATAATACCTATATTTATTTGATCTATCCCTATAAGTAAAAAAAATATAAGACTCCAAATTATCACAAAAAAAAATCACACACACAAACAATAAAAAAAGATCGAAAATTCCACAACCTATAATGAGTGTATTTTTTTATGTTGTATTTCATAATTTATTTTTACTTTTATATATGTTATCATGTGTATTATAACGACTGTAAGGGAGTTTGGAAGAGACATGAGAAAATTTATGGAACACTAGGTGGGAGTTAGTGTGGGTGTTATGAAGTAGAGAACACTGAGTACCAAGTAAGATGCCACCAGGAACTCGATGACTGATACAAAGTCTATGTGGTTTTTTATCAAACAAACGGTTATTTAAGGGTTACCATCTATTATTATCTTGTGTTATAGAAGATGTAGCATCCATGATCTGGTTCACCTCTAAAATAACTGAACTGGGTGCCACATGCCTCCAACATCCCAACCTTTATTCTAAAGGATACTGACCAGTGGAAAGGGTTGATGAATATCATGGGGTTATTATATACTATGTAGTAAAAATAATTATAAATAATAGAGGTATCAATAATAATTAGTCACTACAATATAAAGAAAATTATAAGAGGACATCATAGCTAAATGAATACTTTAAGTAAACAAAGAAACACTTGATATAAAAATTTATTAACTATGGTATCATACAAGGAATATAGATATTGTTGGTCAGAGTGGATACTCAAAAGGGGGGTGAATTGTGTTCCAATAAAAATTTCCGTTAAAAATATTTCCCTTAAAATCCCCCAATTTAGAAACAAAGTGAAACTTTAGTGAATTTATATTGATTTTAAATGTTCAATTAGTTTCTCAAAGATTGATTAGGACTTAGTTAATTTAATCTGAAGATTAAATTGACTTTTGAAACTAACTTACTGGTTTTCAATAAGTATAAAAACTTGTTAATTTAACTATCAAAGTAACTTTAAAACAAATTATATTTCAAAGTAGTTAGCAGCAGAATATGAAATATATAGTATACTTATAAATTAAACTAAAATACACAAAATATGTAACCAAGATGTTCAGTCTCAAGCCGATACTTATTCCTCTCAAAAAATTTATATAAATTGATCCACTCCCTGGATTGGGGTAAAAAATAGTGCAAAGTCTGTCCAAGTTCAAAGACCTCTACCACAGTTCTATGTGGGAAAAAAAACAACAGCTCACAGCTGTCCAGGTCTTACTCGACCTCTACCACTATCCACACTGGGTTACAAGGGAGTTATAGAGTTTGAATAAGGATTTAAGAATCCTCCAGCTTAGCTCAGGAGACAGTATGTGTGTAAAATAAACAGGGTACACACACTGCTCTAAATGTAAATAATAGAATCACTAGAGTAAGTATGAAAGAGTTTAGAAAATCTTTAGTGATTGGTAGTGCAGCTCTGGACTCATTTTATTGGTCAGATGAGCTTCTAAGTCATTCTCTGGTTTTTTTTCTTCCTGAAAACTGAGTATCGTTTCCTTCCTTGGTTTTCAGGTTCATCTTATCATCCTGAGTGCATGAAGTGTTTGTTGAAGTTCTTCACTCAGGATGCATCTTGAGTTCTCCTATAGAAATGAATTGCTTCATGTATGTCTAGTTCTCTCCAGATATGGAAGTAGCCTTTTCATTTTTGTGAATGCACCACATTTCAATACTGTTAAGCCCTTGTCTTTTTCACCCTTCATGTGCCTTCTTAGTTCCTTGATTCTCTCTTGTATTCTCTCTTTTACAGCTAGATCTTTATATTCCCTTTTATAGATTTCAGCATCGACAAAAAAGAATGATTACTTTTTGCATGGGTACTAGGTACGGTTCCCTAACATGCAAAAATATATCATTAAATAACATTAACAGTATTAAAAACATTAAATGTAATCGTTAACTTAATAATTAAATAATATTGAGAGTATAGGGTTTGACTGGTTGGTCAATCATTAGTAGCCTTCTGTTGGTAGATGTGTATGGTGGACTTTGTGTAGTAGTGACCTTCCATCGGTAGATCTTTGAACTTGTATCGGTAGTTCCTGATGTCGGTAGCTCTTACTCTGTGTATTGGTAACTTTATATACCGGTGACTTCATTCTATCGGTAGCTCTTGATCTATCGGTAGCTCTGATTTGTATCAGTATCTTCATTCTGTATCGGTGACTCTGTATATCGGTAGCTCTGGTCTATTGGTAGCTCTTGTCTATCGGTGACTGTCTGTATCAGTAGCTCGCTTAGTTCAAATGATTATGTGTAACAATAGACTTATGCATATCGATAGCTTCTTTCTGTACTATCAGAAGACTTGTTCTATGCTTACCGGTGGAATTGTACATATCGGTAGCTCTAGTCTATCAGTGACCTTAGCTTATCGGTGACTCTGTCGATAGACTAAGTACCTGTAGCTCTGTATCAGTAGCTATACGCAGATCAGTGACTTAACAATTATCTGTTTTATGGAAAACATATTCGATTGGGTTAGAGTTACTTCATAATTCATATAAATATGGATAAACATTGATTAACTTATTTCAAGGATTATTTTAATATTATTATTAGATATAATGTCATAGATTGAGTGAATTAGAATATAGATAAACATTAATTGGGATTTTCAAGGTATGTGAAAGCATAATTGGGATTATGAAAACAGGTAAGGTCAAAAATCTCCCCCTTTTTGATAATCATAACTTATGATATTATAGTTAAAAAAAGGTAATTGTATCATAGGATATATCATTAAATTCAATTTTCTCAGAGAAAACAGTATATTATAAAACATAATGTATCAGAGGTAGAATTAAAGTATGGATATCAAAGGGGAAAATCATGGTAGCTCTTCCTTAGATAAATTTCTCCCCCTTTGAGAATATTTCTCCCTCTTTGATACTTTGATAATATTTCTCCCCCTTTGTGATAATCAAAAAGTGGAAAAGAACAAAAAGAAGAGGAACAAAATGAGAAAGAAAAGAAAGACAATTGTATTATATTTTGAAAAAAGGTACATAGAAAGAAAAAAATACAAGGGATTCCTATCAAACATCTTAGCCACTTATTCCATCTACATCCTCAATGTGTGATTTGATCTTTGGATCAGAAGAGGATTCAGACTGTGTGGATACATGTGAAGGCTTAGGAACACCAGAGATGATCACAGTAGGGTGAGCGACTGAAACTGTTCCTGGTCTGTACTGAGTAGCCCTCTGAGTAATCATAGGTGTAAGGCTTTGAATGTCTTAATCAGGAGTCATCTGAACATGAGAATCAGTAGAGGCAGAGGCAAGAAAAGCTAGAGGTACAATCACTGGCCTAGCATCGACATGCAGAAAAGGCATCAAAAGATTTCTAAAATCCATAATTATTCCTCCTCCTATTTCCATAGTAGATATGAGATCATCCTTCTTCTCCATGAATTTTTCCAAGGATGGATTCAATTCCCTTAGTTTGTTGACTTGCTCTCTAAAGGCTTGATTGATAGGAGGTAACTTCAGGTTTTCCAATAGAAGTTTGAAGTGATTGTTGAGTTGATTCTTGGTGTAAAACTTTTATAAATAGGAGTCTACCTTGTCTTTAACTTCTTTCTTAGAGGCATAAGCTTCTCTCATATAGTCTTTAAATATCTTCATTATTTCTCAAGCTTAATCTCTAGTATAAAGCACAACTTTCCTCAGGTCGGATGAGTCCACATAGCCACTGGTTGAAGCTGAACCAAACTCATCCTTCATCACAGCTCGAATTAGATCCAAATCCACTGAAGGTCTAGAAGAAACAAAACCAATAGATAAAGTTTCTCTTTCCTTGAAGTTTTTTGTCAAACCACTAATAAGATTTTGGACTTGGGAGTCCTGGGTTTTAACATGATATTTAATGGAGGTTTTAAAACATTCGAACACTGAAACCATCTGGCTCACAACACTTTTAACATAGGCTAAGTCCTTGTCTACTTGAGAATTTGAACTCAGGTATGATTCTGAAGAGATAACAGATTTCTTTAGATCTTCAACATCCACTTCCAGTCTAGATATTTGAGTCTGGCAGGCTGTAACCTCTTCCACTATTTCTGCTATAAAGGTTTACATATTACAACCGAGAGATAGTTCAAAAGACTTTTATAAATTGCTCATTTCTTCAACAAATAAGTTCTTCAACTCAGCAACAGAAGCACTAAAGGACTATTTCAGATCATCCTTTAAGTATTCAAGGTTAGCCCTAGTGATCATATCAGCAGGAGAAATTACAACAGGTGCTCTTTCAGATGCTATGTTGTCCACTGAGTCAGTCATAATCGATTGGATTGATGACACCAGTGAAGCTTCCATCTTCCTTGTCTCTTCCACAAAACTAACTTTAAGATTTTTCTTCAAATTATCCAGGTCATGCATTCTGACCACATATTCAGGTAACAACTCAGTCTCTACATCATAAAAGATCTTTGATCTATTGAGGGATGCCTCATTATCAGAATCAGGATAGTCTAATCCACAAACAAAAAAACCTAGGTCTTCTGCCCAGTCCTCAATCTCAACAGCCACTGAAACACTTCCAAACTTGGTTTGATTCTCCCCCTCAATGGGTGAATTCCCATGTACAACAACAAAATTCTCAGCAGGTCTTCCTTCCTCAGAAGAATCTTCTACTATCAATTCTATCTCTACAATAGCTGGAGGGTCCTCTAGATTAGGTACAACTTCTTCCATTTCTCCTACTACTTCCTTAGTATGCACAACTGAACTTCCAATTAATGGACTCAGACTTATATAGATAGAATCAGAGGATTAAGATTCATTCTCCTTTTATTCTTCATTCTCAGGGGATAACTGGTCTTCCGCATCAGCAGGTGTCTCTTATTCTACAAAGGCTTCATTTTCTGAAGATACAATTTCAGCAACAGGACTTGGAGGTAAGTCTAGATCTCTTCCATCATCCATAGAAGTTTCTTCTTCTTCAGTTTCATCACTGTATTCAGGTTCTTCTTCATCAGGTCCTAGACCTGGATCCCTCACATAATTAGGTCTTTAAGGACGATCCACATGATTGAATTTATCATAAACCTTCTTCTCATCATTAACTCACTCTCCTCTCCATGGTTTCTAATTTATCTTAATGTATTTGCACACTGTTCTTGTGATAAAAAAATTATTCTTTACTACCACTATCTCATCTTGAGACTCAGCTACCCCTTTCACTTTGATCATTACTGAGATCAACTTGGAAAAGAATAGGGAATTAGTCTTTGATTTTGGCCTTGTCATGTCTTCCATTTGAATCATCAACAATCTGCACAGATTCACTTTTACACAATGTCTTAAGAGATGCAGGAGATAGATATCCTGATATCTTAAATTCGCAAAATCCCCTCTCCTTGGTATTAAGAAATGCTAAAAACATTTGAACAACAATCTGTTCTCTCCATCCATTTCAGCAGCAACTACCTGTCTTTGATTTCCATCACTGGTGAGCTCCTACAAGGAAGTCTCATAATCAAATATATCACTTGTATGTGGTATAGCTTTCGAGACATATCCAGATACACCTTCGTGTGGAACATTCACGAATTCAACCCACTCAATAGATGAAAAAGAAATATCTTTTCCATTCACAAAATAAATCACTCGGTTCTCATCTTATGACTTCTCAAAACTCACAAACTCATAAAATTGTTTCACTAGCTTTGGATAGTAGGGGCCATTGTTTGTTCGAAAAGCAATCTACCCACTTTTGATCTTCCAGAACTTCGAGCACTAATGATTTTCTATGTAACAACCATTCCACGCACAATTATTTTTCAATCACAATAACTCTATTCTACAAATGAGCGTTCACTGGTCGCTTATCCGACCTAGTTCTACCAACACTACCACTTGCTTTTGGCTCATTCTTTTTCTTCTTTTCACTCGGCTTATCAGTGTCATCTCTGATGGTAGGAAGTTTGGTTTTTTCCATCTCTGGTTTGAGGGATTTAGGGTTTTCGATAGATTCGAGAGTAAGGATTGAGGGTAAAGGATTTGAGGCTCTGTGGATTAAGAAGTAGCTATGACTTTGTTTTTATCATTTAGGAATCACAAAATAAATAAATAAAATTAAATAAAGTAAAAACGATTCAGATTCTGGTGGCAGACAGAAGTTTAAAACAGCGCACTCATCGGTAGGGTTTATCGGTGAGAATTCCTATCTGTGAGGTACATCAGTAAGGTTTTTTCAATAGTGAGGTTACATAGGTGAGGTTACATCATTGAGGTTGAATCGGTGAGGTTACATCGTTGAGGTTGCATCGGTGTGGTATCATCAGTGAGGTTGCATCAGTGAGGTTACATCGGTGAGGTATCATTGGTGAGGTTGCATCGGTGAGGTTACATCGGTGAGGTATCATCAGTGAGGTTGCATCAGTGAGGTTACATCGATGAGGTATCATCGATCAAGGTTAAACATTCCCAACTCATTCCTAATGTAACTTAACCTATCCGAACTTAAAGGTTTGGTGAAAATGTCAGCTAACTAATGTTCAGTACCTATAAATTCAAGAGTAATATCACCCTTTTGGTAATGATCTCTCAAGAAATGGTGCCTTAAATCAATGTGTTTGGTCCTAGGGTGAGATACTGAGTTCTTTGAAATATTAATTGCACTAGTGTTATCATAGTTGATTGAAACATGCTTAAATCCATATCCATAGTCCAAAAGAGTGTGTTTCATCCACAAAATTTGTGCACAGCAACTACAAGCAGCTATATACTCTTCTTTGGCAGTAGACAAAGCAACAAAATTCTGCTTTTTACTACAACAAGATACTAAGGATTTTCCTAATAAATTACATCTTCCATATGTGATTTTTCTATCCAACTTGCAACCATAAAATTCAACATCTGAATAACTCATTAATTAAAAATATTGTCCTTTCGGGTAAAACAAACCTAAGTTTACAGTGTGTTTAAGATACTTAAAAATTATTTTAACAACAAGTAAATGAGATTCTTTTAGATTATCTTGAAATCTTGCACACATACACATGCTAAACATAATATCTGGTTGACTAGCAGTAAGGTAAAGTAAGCTTCCAATCATGCCTCGGTAATTGGTTTGATCCACTGGTTTCCCAATTTCATCTGCATCCAATTTACAGACTGTACTCATAGGAGTATCACTTTCCTTAATAATATACAAACCAAAAAATTTTAAAATATCCTTTGTATATTTAATTTGATTCAAGATAATAACATTTTCATTTTGAAAAACATGAAATCCAAGAAAATATTTGAGTTCTCCCATTAAAATCATTTCAAATTCATTTTGCATACTCTTTGAAAAATTAGTGCATAAAGAATGTTTAGAAGGTCCAAAGATAGTATCATCAACATATATTTATACTATCAAAACATCTTTATAAATTATTTTAATAAAAATAGTTGGATCATAATTCCCTTTAGTAAAAATATTTAAAATAAGAAAACTACTAAGTCTATCGTACCAAGCTCTCAGAGCTTGTTTTAAACCATATAAAGCTTTAGAAAGTTTAAAAAGTCAATTTGGGAAATTAGGATTAGTAAATCCAGGTGGGTTTTCAACAAAAAACATCTTCAATAATAAAATCATTTAGAAAAGCACTTTTAACATCCACTTGATATAACTTGAAATTCAGATGAGAAACATAAGAAAGTAAGATCCTAATAGCTTCTAAACTAGATACAGGTGCAAAGGTTTCCTCATATTATATACCTTCTTCTTGACTATATCCTTGTCCAACTAACCTAGCTTTGTTTCTAACTATATTTTTAGATTCATCAATTTTGTTTTTAAAAACCCATTTAGTGCCTATTGTCAAAGTGTCCTTGGGTCAGTCAAATAATTCCCAGACTTTGTTTCTTTCAAATTTATTTAACTCTTCTTACATAGACATTACCCAAAATTCATCATTGATTGCATCATTGACATTTTTAGGTTCTGACTATGAAAGAAATGCTTGATTTTTAACCTTATTTCTTAGAGAAGCTCTAGTCTATGTCTGTTTATCAAGATTACCAACAACATCATACAAAGGACGATTATTTAGAATCCTAGTTGATCTTGTAAAGGTAGGACTAGAAATTTCAGGTTCGTCTATAGGTTCGGGTTCAACAGAAGCAGATTCTGGAATATGTCCAGAACTGGATATTTTTACAGAAAGTTCTTTAGTTTGGTCATTAAGGTCCAGAACAGACAAATCTTCTTCAAGATTTTCAAGAGAAGTTTTAGGCTCATGTGGATCAGTTTCATCAAACTTGATGTGAACCGATTCTTCCACACATTTGGTTCTTTTGTTAAGGACTCTATAGGCTTTTCTAAATAAATAGTAACCAATAAAATTTCCCTCGTCACTTTTAGAATCAAACTTGTCTAGATTATCCTTTGTATTGAGGATAAATACTTTGCATCCAAAGACTCTAAAGTAACTAACTTTGGGTTTTCTATTATTCCATAGTTCATATGGGGTCTTCTTGAGAACAGGTCTAATAAAGACTCTATTAATAATATAACAAGCTATATTCATAGCCTCAGCCCAAAAATAAATAGGGAGATCCTACTCATTAAGCATAGTTCTTGCAATTTCTTGAAGGGTTCTATTTATTCTTTCTACTACACCATTCTGCTGAGGTGTCCTAGGGGCAGAAAAGTTATGACTATATCCATTTTGTGAGTAATAAGATTCAAATTCATGATATTCAAACTCACGTCCATGATCACTTCTCTGGGTTTTATTCTTAAGTCCACTAAGGTTTTCTACAGGATTGGAGTATTTAATAAAGTAAGAACAAGCATCACTTTTGTGAGCCAAAAAGTATACCCATGTATATCTAGAAAATTCATCTACTAAGACATAGATATAGTTCTTCCCATTTAAACTAGAAACTCTATAAGGTCCAAACAAGTTCATGTGAACCAACACGAGAGGTTGAGAAGTTGAAACTTCTTTCTTTGATTTAAAAGAAACTTTATGTTGCTTTCCCTTTTGACAGGGATTACAAACTTTGTGATTTGGGAATTCAAGTTTGGGTAGGTTTCTAACTAAGTTCTTCCTAGTCAATTTTCTAAGTGAATGGATGTTGTAGTGTCCTAATATTCTGTTCCAAATCCAAGACTCTTTATGAAAATCATTTAAACAAGTAACATTTTGTTTGGACAAAGAATTTAAATCAACAGCATAAATATTTTCATTTCTCAAAGTAGAAAATACGAAAAAAAATTAGAGTTAAAAACATTACAAGAATCATTTTCAAACTTAACATTAAATACATCATCACATAATTGAGAAATAATCAACAGATTATATTTAAGTCCATCAACAAATAAAACTTTATAAATCAAAACTGAATCAGTGTTACCAATCTAGCCTAGCCGATGATTTTTCCTTTAGAATTATCACCAAAGGTGACATGGCCTCCATAAACTTTGATTAAACTCTTGAAGCATGAGTAATATCCAGACATATGTCTTAAAAATCCACTGTCCAAGTACCATATCTTCTTGTGAGAACTCTTTAGACAGGTTTCCTACAAAACATATTTAGATGGAGAATTATTTTGGTACCCATATCTTATTGGGTTCATAAAGGTTAGAAATCAAAGATTTAGGTACCCAAATTTGTCTAATGGGTTTCATATAATTTACAGAATCCATAGATTTTTAAAGATAAACTTTATTTGATCTATAACTATATGAATAACTAGTTGAATAATATAAATTTCCAGAACTAGAACTAGTAGAATTTTGTCCAAATTTAGAGATAAATCTAGTTTTAGTAAACTATCTCTTTCTAGGTGGGTATCCCAAACCAGTAGTATATTTTGGTGAAACTTTGTTTCCTAAATTTTGAGTTATATTATACTTTCCATTTTTGAATTTTTATAATTCCTTTCTATGTTTCTCATTAGACATTTTCAGTTCTGTATTTTCCTTTAACAGTTGAGAATTCTTTTCCTTTTCTACATCAAGGGTGGATTTAACATTGGCAGTGAGAGCATGCTGTTTTTAATGACTTACATTTTTCCTTAAGTTCATTACAGGTCTCTTATAGAATATTACAATATTAAAATAATTCTTCACTATATATATTTTCATATTCAGAATCAGAATCATCTCCAGAATAGTATGAATTTAAAGCAGGAGTGTCCAGTGTTACCTCAGATGTGTTTGTCATAAAACCCATGTTAGATCTATGAGAATCTCCATCCTTAGTATAATTAGAATAACTTGAAGTGGCTTCTGAAGCACTCCAAGTTTCTTTCATTGATTTCTTGTACTTAATGTCCATATAATCATATTTCTTTTTGAATTTTAGCTTCGGACAGTCAGCCTTGATGTGTCCTTTCTTCTTGCATTAATAACCGACTATATTATATTCCTTATAATATTTCTTCCAATCCTTCATCCAGTGACCCTTGTTTTCATACTTTCCTTTGCAATTTTATTTTATAAAGAATCTCTTCTTCCTATAGAACTTTTTAAATCTTCTGGCTATTTGATCCATCTCAGCATCACTGTCTGAATCCGAATCTTCACTGGTTGAACTTTTAGTAGGTACATGTATTTTATCCTTGTCTTTGCTCTTTAAAGTAGTCGACTTGAAAGCCACAGATTTTATCTTGAGTTCACCATCTTCTTCTTTTTTCACTTTAAGTTCTTCCTCCCACATCATACGATTACCTATTAATTCCTTAACAGGGAGTGTGCTGATGTCGCATGATTCTCTAATTGAAATAGAAGTGCCTCTCCATCTTTCTGGTAGACATCTTAATATCCTCATAATTTGTTCCTTGGCTGGAACAACCTTTCCAAGAGAGCTCATAGTATTGACAATCTCATTGAACTTGAGATACATGTCAGAAATAGGTTCATCAGATTTCATTTTAAAGTTATCATATTTAATATTATATGTATTCAACCTCATTTCTTTATCATTGGTTGTTCCTTCATGGGAAATAAAAAAAGTGTCCCATATTTCATAAGCAGTTTTACAAGTAGATATTCTATTAAACTCTTCATCTCCAAAATCACAATACAGGGCATTCATATATTTACAATTATTATTGTAGGCAGTCTTTGTAGGTTCATCCCAAGTTGTTATTTCTGTTGCTGGAATCTTATATTGTGACTCTATAGCAGTCCAAATATCAAAACCCATACTTTCCAAATGAATTTTCATTTTCAGTTTCCACTGGGCATAATTTGTACCATTAAAGAAAGGATTCCTGTTAGTAGCATCACCTTCTAGTCTATTATCCATAACTAGAGTTTAACAAATAAATTTAAAGAGATAAAATTTATAACTAATAGAAATTTAAGATCTTTAAAATATAACTAAAATCACAGTTGCAAAACAGAGCATTTGAAAACTTTGATAAACAAAACAAATCCTTCGATACCAAATGTTGGTTGGAGTGGATACTCAAGAGGGGTGAATTGAGTTCCAATAAAAATTTCTGTTAAAAATATTTCTCTAAAAATCACCCAATTTAAAAACAATGTTAAACTATAGTGAATTTATACAGATTTTAAATGTTCAATTAGTTTCTCAATGATTGATTAGGTCTCAGTTAATTTAATCTGAAGATTAAATTTACATTTAAAACTAACTTAATGGTTTTCAATAAGTATAAACACTTGCTAATTTAACTATCAAAGTAAATATAAAACAAATTATATTTCAAATTAGTTAGCAGCAGAATATGAAATATATATTATACTTATGACTTAAACTAAAATGGACAGTAGATATAACCAAGAGTTTTAGTCTCAAGCCAAGACTTAGTCCACTCAAACAATTTATATAAATTGATCCACACCCTGGATCAGGGTAAACAACAATGAAAAGATTGTCCAGGTTCAAAGACCTCTACCACAGTTCAATGTGGGAAAACAAACAATAGCTCACAACTGTCCAGGTCTGACTCGACCTCTACCACTATCCACAGTGGGATACAAGGGAGTTATAGAGTTTGAATGAGGATTTAATAATCCTACAGCTTAGATAAGGAGATAATGTGTGTGTAAAATAAACAGGGTACACACACTTCTCGAAATGTAAATAATAGAATCACTAGAGTAAGTATGAAAGAGTTTATAAAATCATTAGTGATTGGTAGTGCAGCTCTAGACTCATTTAATTGGTCAGAAAATATTCTAAGTCCTTGTCTGGTTTTTGTTCTGAAAACAAAGTATCGTTTCCTTCCTTGGTTTTTAGGTTCAACTTATCAGCCTGAGTGCATGAAGTTTTTGTTGAAGTTCTTCACTGAGAATGCATCTTGTGTTCTCCTCTAGAAATAAATTTCTTTGTGTATGTCCAGTTCTCTCCAGGTATGGAATTAGCCTTTTCGTTTTTGTGAATGCACAACGTTTCAATACTGTTAAGCCCTTGTCTTTTTCACCCTTCGTGTACCTTCTTAGTTCCTTGATTCTCTATTGTATTCGTGCTTTTCCAGCTAGATCATTATCTTCCCTTTTATAGCTTTCAAATTTGGTAAAAAATAATGATTACTTTTTTCATGGGTACTAGGTACAGTTCCCTAACATGCCAACATATATCATTAAATAACATTAACTGCTTTAAAAACATTAAATGTAACCGTTAGCTTAATAAATAAATAATATTGAGAGTATAAGGTTCGACTGGTTGGTCAATCATTAGTAGCCTTTTGTGGGTAGATGTGTATGATGGACTTTGTGTAGTAGTGACCTTCCATCAGTAGCTCATTGAACTTATATCTGTAGCTCCTGATATCGGTAGCTCTTACTCTATGTATTAGTAACTTTATATACCGGTGACTTCATTCTATTGGTAGCTCTTGATCTATTGGTAGCTTTGCTTTGTATCGGTAGCTTCATTCTGTATCGGTGACTCTGTATATCGGTAGCTCTGGTCTATCAGTAGCTCTGGTCTATCAGTAGCTCTGGTATATTGGTGATTGTCTGTATCAGTATCTCTCTTAGTTCTAAGGATTATGTGTATCAGTAGACTTATGCATATTGGTAGCTTCTTTATGTACTATCGGAAGACTTGTTCTATGATTACCGGTGGACTTGTACATATCGGTAGCTCTGGTCTATTAGTGACCTTAGCTTATTGGTGACTCTGTCGGTAGACTAAGTACCGGTAGCTCTGTATCAGTAGCTATACGCAGATCAGTGACTTAACACTTATCTGTTTTATGCAAAACATATCCGATTGGGTTAGAGTTACTTCAGAACTCATATAAATATGGATAAACATTGATTAACATATTTCAAGTATTATTTTAATATTATTATTAGATAGAATGTCATATATTGAGCGAATTAGAATATAGATAAACATTAATTGGGATTTTCATGGTATGTGAAAGCATAGTTGGGATTATCAAAACAGGTGAGGTCAACAGATATAAATAGGACCACCTATGGGTTTATCATATACAACATTCTCTTAAAGTAATAAAATAATATAGGTATCCATAAACTAGATTGGATACATTTCATTATCTTACCTCGTAGATTCAACCCATGCCCCACATCTCAACCATCATTATCTACAAGGATCTTGCCTTACCAAGATCATGTATAACAAACTATTCTTAGGTATTTGTGTAGTTGAGTATGGTGTGAGTTAAACTAAATAGTTTAACACTAATGGTTCTAATAATAAAAGAAAATATATATATAGGTGAATGAATGAAGTGATATGATATAATAATAAACAAAATCAATAAACATAAATATAGTCATTCACTCTGCTACCCAACTAACCACCTAGGGTGTTACCATATCTATGTTGTCTAGTGATGGGGTGTCTATACACATATCAAAATAATACATATGGACAATAGAGAAACAAGTTACCAAGCCTAAAATGATATCATTTAATAGGGCACCTTAATTGTCATGTATACTGATATAAGAAAATGGGATAGGTAGACTCATGCCTTTATCAGTGTTAGTCCTATGAAATCTCAACCGCAACTCATAACAATATTAGGAAGATGGTATTACTGGCCCCATATCTATATCAGTCTAACCACATAAGCATCTTGACCAAAACATAGTGATATAAGGTCAAGGGGAAAGGTGGACCCTGTATATGTGGTCTCATCTCTTTGGATTCTTGAACCAATCTTAACACAATATAAGACCGATGAGAATATGTACCATGGCTATAATGATCTAAACATATGGAATCATGAATAAAATATATCAATATCAAGACAAAGGGGAAAGTAATCACCTATCTATATGGTCCCACCCCATGACCATCTTACTCCCTTTATATTGATATCAAAACTAAGTGGAAGAGTGACCCATATCAATATGGTATTATAACAAGAGAATATTGAACCTTGATCATAAAAAAACTAGGAACGATCATAAAGTAATTCTAAGTCTATAAGGATTTTATCTCTTAGGCATCTTGATCCCAGCTCACACAATTACAGGGATAATATATGAGGCAACCTTGATTTTATAATGATATCATCATAAAAGCATCTCGATCTATCTCATAATGACACAAGTACTGTGGTAAAGGTAACCTGGGTCTATATTGGTCTCAACCCCTTGCTTACATTATCCCTTATATCAACCCATTAAGGGTTACGACATTAAAATTTTAATTAAACATTTATGTATGGGAATAATGTCCAAAACTTTATAATATGAACTAGGACAATATTCTCATACCAAACCTATCTTTATAATGAAAACCCAAGGCCTAAACCCCTCAGAACCAATCAATCATGGAGGGAGGCACTTTTTATTTATACATATAAAATAATCAAGTTCCTTAAACATCTCACAATCCTTCATGAATCATTTTTAGGCTAACTAATTTGGTAAAAAAATAACCCCTTATTTAAGGAGGATAATTATCACTTAATATAATTTATTCCATCACAACACAACTTAAAGTGATACCCCGTTTGGGTCTCATGTATAAATTAAACAAAATTAAATTCAAACCCATGCCATTGGAGAATATAAATTACACACATAACCATTAGAGGGTCTATTATGGACATATAAATCCTTTCCCTATGTAAACAGTACAAGGGAAAACAGTTTAGATTAATTTTTGGTCAATAACACACATGTTTTATGAATAAATATCAATCAATTCTTGAAGACACATATAAAAATTCACAAATGTTTAAATACTATCTAATTTGATACACTAGAATCCCACTTGTTGAATATTACATGATTATTTATATTCAATCAAAGGTCTCCTGAAAAATCAACAAAATTTGTAATTTTGTTCATAACTAGTAGAAATTGTTGAAATAAAGAAATAAGTAGTGGAATAAATGAGGATGAGTGATATAATCACCTATAGTTACACTATGGGATGAATGAAAATTTAATCCACCAACATATGAGGGTGCACTGAGATCAGATATAATTATTAGAGGGAGAGGATAGGGGGAGTTTGAGTGGGCTACTAGGGGAGGTGAAATGAGAAAGAAACATTTTATAAAAAAAATTATTTCATTAATTAATTAAATAAAAATATAAAAAAATTTCTTATGCCTCTATCAAAACTCCACAGAGCATCACCAGAACTCTGATGGGATTCCAGGGTATCGGCTTAGGCTCATTAGACCCTCCATGGTATAGGAAGTAGACTTTTCCCTCGTCATTGGGATTTTAGTGGACTATAATCAGACTTCAAGTGGGAGATTTTCTCATGGGAATATTTCCACCACTCATCAAATTTCCTTGAAATGTAATCCCAAGCCTCCTCTGACCCCATATAAAAACAAAATAAGTCAAAATACACATGGTTTGTGAAACATTAAACTGAATACAAACCTCAGAAACGCATAGAGTGTTACAACCTCCCCACCATAGATCTTATCATCCCTAAGACGTGTCACTGAGCATCACTACAAAACAAATCTAGCCACTACACCTACATATCAAACTCCACTTCTATGGCCCTTCCAAGATATCCCCCACTACATCCAGTACATTTATACTAGGACCAAATTCTTTCCTTTTTTTATATTTTTACTCTATTCTACTGTTTGAGCAAGTGATTCCTTAAAAACTTTATTATCCTAATAATTAACATCATCTATACTGATCACATGTGAAGGATTTGGATGGTATCTATAGTGCCGAGACACATGGAATATATTACACATAGTATGAAATCTATGAGAAATCATTAATTATTAATCCATGGTACCAATCCCATTTAAAATCTAAAATTAACCAACAAAACTAGGAACTGTACTTGTTTACCTATGAAAATTATGGTGTCCCAAATGAGGTGAAACCCTCAAGAAAACCTGATCACCCACCAAAAAATCTTGAAGATGATGTCATTGAACTAAATATGAATGATTTCTGAACTACATAGCCATTAAATTATCCTTTAATAATTGGATATGCTCTAATTTCTCATGAATGAGACATGTTCAAATAATGGAATACTCCCTTTCCTCTAACTAGTATAGAGGTGGACACAATGACATTCCATATAAGGCCTCAAAAGATTCTATCTGAATATATTTATTATAATTTTTACTACAGCTGAACCTAATTAAGTCCATATAACTCTCCCATGATCCAACTAAATCTACAAAACATGTTCAAATAATTTCCTCTAATTATAAAATTGTATTATCAACCTTTCTATTGGTATAAGGATGTTGTTCTATGCTCAAATTCACTTGAGTATAAATGATAATCTACAACCCCTTTTAGAATAATTATGTGAAGTAGGCACCCCGATCCATAAAAATTATCCTTGTCACTTTTTGAAGATATAAAACCTAATATAAATACATCTTACATAATTTTTCAAAAAATTATGTATCCTTGATCAGTTGGAAATTTTTAAACATCATCAATCCATTAATAATATCCTATAATGAATCACTTCCTTGAGGTAAATAAGAAAAGCCCATAAAAGTCCATCATCAAATTAGTCGATTTCCATTTTATGATGGGTAATGGGTGAATAGGTCCTATATGTCTTTGATTCACAAGAATTATTATTTAAAGGTGATACATCAATAAATGAACCCTAAAATATTTTTCATTATCTCATGCCAAAAATACTTCATACACATTTCTTGGTATATTTTTGTAAGTCATAGATGGACAAATTATCCTGAGGAATATGTGTCCTACATCATCTCCTTACACATTATCATTGGAACCATAGCTCAACATCATAAATATATAATCCCATCATCATCCTAAGACCAATTTTGTGGATACTTTCCACCATATATACTATCCCTCATAACTAATCAATTTTATTCTAACAACTTAATCAATTTCACCCTCTCTCAGAGCGATGAAGTAACAACTAAGGATATCAAATTCTACTTTTGACACCACTCATAAACATTGAGGTGCATATCCATAGAGAGGCTCATTATACATCACTCGCTGCTATCATCCCACACTATACACACTAAGGTCTTACTAATTAAGACATTATCCATAATATTCCTTTTCCTAGGGTTATATGCTATCTCAAATTAAAAAGGATGTTGAAACTTAACCAAAATTCTATGATAAAGATCTAGGCCATTCTATGAAAATATAAAACCATGGGTATTTCATTCAATATACTTCAAGAACCTCTTTCCCAGAAGGTATCGTTACCAATATTTTAGCACGTACATCACCACTACTAAATATAAATTAAGAGTAATATAATTCCAACCATATGGCCTCAAATTCATAGATCCATAAGAGACTACATTCATGTACTATATCAAAATAGCTCCAAAAATAACCTATGTTGTATCATAATATAGGGTATATTTATTACATGATTCAATTAAGTTAATAGTCAATGTAGAAATCAATCCTCCCTTTAGTAGCTAGAAGGATATATATCATGGA
This sequence comes from Viscum album, assembly GCA_963277665.1. Taxonomy (NCBI): domain Eukaryota; kingdom Viridiplantae; phylum Streptophyta; class Magnoliopsida; order Santalales; family Viscaceae; genus Viscum; species Viscum album. The sequence continues at coordinate 1,698,709,229 of OY728158.1, read as the reverse complement.
TCAGACCACACAAAATTATCCCCATTTTTGATCAAGGAATTAATTATATCACTAATTTGTAGATATCCCAAATGAATCGCTTATAGTAGCCTTCAAATCCTCAGAATCTATAGATCTCAAAAAATTCTAGAGGCTAATCCCAAGAAACCATGACCCTAACTTTCCTATGGTCCACTGATATTCCATTCACATTCCCTAATAAGAGATCCTATATGATCAAATGTTGACAATTCAAGAGAATGATATAATTTAAATGATCTATAAGTGTTCTCAAAATGTTATCTAGATGTTCAAAATGATCCTCCCTTTACTAGAAACATACCAAAATATCATCAATGAAGATGACCATAAAAGAATAAAAATATTCATCGAAGACTTGATGAATCAGGGCTATTAACACTGAAAACACATTCATTAAAAAGAATGAAATTATAAGATACTCATATAGGTCACACATACTCCTAAAATCAATATGATTTATATTATAAGGCTTCCCTCAAAAATTGTGATAACCCAAACTCATGTCAATCTTGGAGAACCACTTGGTACCACTTAACTTACCAAATAGTTCATCTATTAAAGGAATAGGATACCATTTCATGGAAATCCCTAGTTTAAACTATAATAATATAGAAATAATCACAATTATATATATCATTCTCAGGGAATAATAAATGATCACTATATTGGGATACAGTTGTGAGAAAAATCCATTCACCTTAAGGTCCTCTAGCCGGACCTTCATCTCACTAAGCTCTACAAGCTGAATCTTGTAAATATTAATAGATATGGGATCTATTCCCAAAATAGATCAATAATAAACTTTACATATCACTTAGTCTGAAACCCTAATAAATCCTCATGAATGATGTATTAGAACAGGTAAAAAAAGAGGAAATACCAGCTGTAGTGTCTCCTCATATCTATGAGAAGCACTAGAAAAATAGGATGAAATTATTCCAAGATTCACGTGGTCCGGTCTCAAATAAACCTCCTGTAGATCATACTATCTGAGAAGTGTATAAAAATATACCTTAGAAAGAAATAAAGATAACCATCGATGATAATAGTCTATGTGCACTCGATATCAATTCAACCAATCCATATTAAGGATCACATCAAAACTAATCATAACCAACTTGAAGAAATCTTAGAGAATCATATAACCACTAATAATGGTGTAACACTCCCGAAATATCAAGATAAAATTTGATATCACCCCCAAGGAAATATCAATAGACATCAACTCTTAATGATACTTTATTATGATCCATGTTACTCAACAAATTGGTTGGATATGAGTGAATAAAAACCACTTGTATCGAACAAATAAGATTCATGGGTAGATTCTAGTATGATCATACATCAAATATTTAAAGGCCCCTCTCTATGATTAGTAGTTTATATCATGATAACATGAATCCAACCTAACCTTGATCCTCTTATCTACCCTCTAAATCCTTAACTACCTTGAGGCGCACCACTCATTATCTCTATTGAAAATGAGTACCACAACCTCTTCTATGACTTGAATGGTTAAAATAACTCGAATTACTACCTTGTTATAAACCAGATTATAAAACAACATATTCCTATATGAGTATATCACCATGACCACTGGTAGGTTGAGAAAATCTATAAAAAGGAATTTTATATTTCCCATCTTCCCATAATATCAACACTACATAGACAATTGTTGGCACTATGGCCATGTGTACACCACTCTACCACACTAATAACAAGTATGTAGAGTCCCCTAAAACATGAAAAAAGATGATGCCCAAACCCAACTACCCTACCTATTACTACTATTGTGAGTTTCATTAAATCACAACTTCTAATAAAAAGAAGATCCACGCCCATAACCAACATAAGAACCCAATTGACCATAAATCCTATCCCCAACTAGGTTCCTTTTAGTAATGAGATATTGGTTCATGAACATAGAAAAAGGACATATTAAAAAAGATATTCATCCATTATAAAATCAAATTTATCAACCCATTCTTAAAAATAAAAATCCTTGTGTCCATATATCATACTATAGAGGGTGAAAACCAAAGAAACTTAGTAAAATGGGATGTATATTCAATCACTAACATGCTCCCTTAATTTAGTTTCATAAATTTTTTATCCATATCCATTAACTTTATATCATGAATGAACTTATCAAATAATAGAGATTGAATATCCTTATAGGATATCCATATATATTGATTTTCCTTGACTATGATATCACACTAGTACTTTGATGGTCATCGAATCCTATAAAGAGGAAGGTTCACCGATCTCTTTGGGGTGTCTTGATATGATTAAAGATTGTAAACATAGAATTAATCTAAATATTGGTAGAATTACACCCTCTCTTGAGAAAATAGGTGGATGCTACAACTGGATCTCCCTAGCCAAATCCGATGTGGAAGGAACCATTCTCAGATATCCAGGTCCCATCGACTGAATTACTTGTCATAAACTCTTTTCAAGCTATTGATTAATTTGAGGAAAATGTTAAACTCAGGTTCTATCTCAATAAATAGTGGTGAATGATCATCTCATCCCTGTTAAAGTACAGAATACAATCATTACGGTGACATTTGACTACAATTATAAACATAAAACTTAGAACATATCTATCAATATTATTAATATAAAAAATTTAATTAAAAGTAACTTGTAGAACATCCTATTATATAATACATACACCATTCGTATAAGGTTCTAAAATAATTAGGGAAATATCTATAGACCTAACCACCCACTATCAGGGTAAACATCAAGATACATATATGATTCACATAATTAATTATTAAATAAAAATTCATAATCAAAATACATGTCTGATTATATATAATTCCACCATAAATATGTATAGAATAACTCTATATAAGTTGTTGATGACACATTAGACATCTAAGGATAATATCCTAATAAAGGTTCTCAACTACATGAAAGCACACAAATGTCATGTGAATCGTACATGTTTAAGATTATGAATGGGAACACACCTTTCACAACTTTAGGCCAAGAGTAAAACCATACATCAATGTATCACTCAGAATACACTTGGAAACATATGATTAGAAAATAAAAACTACAATCAATAATCTTGTCCCTAGTAAAGTTGATTTTCCTAATGCATAGGTTTGATACTCCAAGTCATATGGCCCATTTTATATTCTTTAACCCTACTATATGTTATCAACCATAAACCTATTAACAATAAAAAGGAAAAAAAATCTTTGATACCAATTTGTAGCATCTTTAGTTTGATTTTCCTTTAAAACAACCAAAATAGGTTCCAAATACCTCAAGATCACCTCCACATATACCAGAGGTTGCTAGAAATTGATGAGGGTTGATTTATATCATGGGTATACTATACCAACTCTAATATAGATAACTGTAAAACATAACAAAGAAAATATAAAATATCACCATAATATAAAAGTAGAGTAAAATTGGAAATCATAGTATAAATAAAACTCTATGTAAAAAAAAACTAATATAAAAGATTAAAATGATCCACTATAATTTCATAAAAGGAAAATATATATAAAAATTACCCGCCGTGGAAAGGGCATATAAAACATGTTCTAAAAGAAACATATAACTTCATGTATCAACAAACTAGACCCAATTCCTCACCCAGTCCCACCTCCTAGATCGAAATCATGATCTAGAACTCAACAATCACAATCTATATGACTCTTTTTATTACCTATATCATATATCATTATGTTTGATCAGGTACCAAGGTGCTTGAGTAAGGTGTGTATACAACTTATCAAGCCACCAAAAATAGATTACCTAAAAAAATCTAATATTTAGTGGTGCATTAATGGAGTGATATAATGAAATAATAAACAAAAAAACCATAAATAAAGTCATTCCATTGAGTTTTCAACTAGCCACCCAGGGGGTGACCATACCTGCTTTGGCATGTGTTGAGGTGTCTCTAAATATATCACAATAAACCATAGTTCTAATGAGGTAATAGTTTCCCTTTTCTATAAGTATATCAACCCATAGGGCATCTCAACCATTATGTATAATGATACAATACAATGGGAAAGGTGTGACCATGCACATATAAATATCAATCCTCATACATATCAATCACAAATAAAAACATTTTCAAGAAAATGGGAGAGGTAACCCCATATTTGTATCTCTCTCAGCTCACAATCACATTGATTATAACATAGTGATATAAGGTCAATATGAAAGGAAAAAAATCCTATGTGGTCTCATATATCTTGATTCTTAACCCAATATCAACATAATGTAGTACCAATGGGAAATTGAACCATGGATATAATGATCTAAAACCATGGTATCTTGAACAATAAATATCAATATCAAGACAAAGTACGAAGGCTCCCACTATCTATATTGTCTCACCCCATGGTCATTTCGACCCCTGCGTATCAATATAAAGACTAAGGAGAAGAGTGGACTGATTTCTACATTTCATTTATGTATTTTATTCCATTTAATATATTTATTTTAATATTAAAAAAATTACTCTTTCCAATTTGTGAACAATTTAACTCATTTTAAGCTCTATGGTAGGATACAATAGATAATTGAAGAAGGAGAAAAATAAATGTTGCACCGTAAGCTTCTCTCGTGGCTCAACACCAGATTTTTGAGGATGATCCTGGAAAAATTACAACACACATATCTAAAGAATCATGGGAAAACAAGTCCTTTGAAGAAAAAAATTACTTTACATGTCATGTACCATTAAAAGTCATGAAAAAACTATAGGGTGTGAAGTGAATAAAGTCAACATGAAGTGAAGTGGTCATATTTCAAGGGACGACACATATGTGTCAAATCATGAAATTTTTTAAGTATGCCTATAAAGCCTATAGGAAATGATTTTGATACATTTGGTGTAAGATATACATATCATGTAATCACTACATGGCGTGTAGTATTTGTGATGGATGCAAATCACCCAGATTTGACATATCTCAATGATTTTATATGTTTTAGGACCTCGTACCCACATATGACCATTATTTTATCCATATTTAATACCATTTAATACCAAACAAAAATATCTATAGCTTATAAATAGAGGGAAAACCTACTATTGTGAGGGAGATCCTGGAGACCAAATATTGGAGCGAGAAGCTACGCTGTGCAGGTTCCTCCCAAGATTCACCTCTATTTTAATTATTATTTATCTTCTTTTTATACTTCCCTCTTATTCTCACATAAATAGGATTAGGGGTAAAACCGCCTGTGTAGGGTTACGTAGCCAAGGGGGGAAGCTGTCATTGGATTTATACATTTTTATTTATCCATCTATTTTTTATTTTTCAATTTATTAAATAAATTTATAATATATTTGTTTTATTTTTATCATGACCATTAATATCTAAATTTTATAGAAACATTAAAGATTATATAATTGGTTACCCTAAATCAAGGAATGACCATTGTTGAATTCAGGGAAATCGGGTTTAAAAATGATATAGAGACAAAATCAATTCAGCAAAAACCCTAAATTGCCGATGTGATGGAAAAAAGGGATTGCCGAGTCAAAGAGGGGATACCGGGACCATTGGATATCCCTCATCTCGACTCCAACCCCAAACATGAATTAATCACTATTTTTCTATAATCAAACTACACCCAAACCCTAAAACTAGAAAACCTATCATTATTTTCAAATATGATTTCAAACAAAACAATCAATATTCTTCAATTTAAATTATTTGTTTCTTTAAAATGTTTCAAAACCCCAAATCTAATTCTTCAACAATTTATTAAATTTAATAAAATAAAATATTTTGAAAACATAAATAAACTATTTTACTCTCTCTATGGTTTTGAACTCAAACTTACCAAAACTAAATTTTAATTAATTGATTAGCATAGTATGAGTTTTTATAAAATTTATATTTTGATTAGACCCATCGGGAATAACGATTCCCCACAGGTGATTCAAAATTGGCATCATTTTCGGTGATTGTTATAAGATGGTTTATAGGTTTATTTAAATTTTTTATTTTATTTTGTTTCTTAATATCAATTCATCTATTTAAAATGGCTGTTCTAATGCAATGGATTTCATATTTTTATTTTTTTAATTACACGACCACAATACACGAGAAAAAGGGAAAGTGGTTGTTTAATTAAATCCTGAAATTGAGAAAAGCCTAATGTAGAATAAGGAAGACATAATAATGGATGGAATAGAGGAAAATAAAAATATTGAAGGAGTTTTGGAATGATATAAAGGGTCATAGACTTTCATAAACTACAGGCATCCATCAAACATAGTATTGCAACCGAGCATCCTAGTACCCCCTTTTGCTGCGAAACACTTTGAGATCATGAAAAACATTATTTCAAAGATATTAAATAGAATTAAATTCAATATACTACCACATAAAGATATGAATACACATATGGGAAACATACTCGAGCTCTGATAGACATTATGATTACTGAATGTTTCAAGCGAGGTGGTAAGACTACATCTTTTCCAATTTTTAATATTGTAGTTATTTCGGGATTGGATCCAAAGCCTGCCTACACATTCCATCAGTACATGGGATGGGATATCCAGGAAAATTATTACCTGATTTTTTCCACCTTCCATGTTAATGGATATAAAGGTAAATATTCTACACTTTTGACATTTTGAAGATGAATCTCTATATTTTGCCTTGTAATATTTTAATGTCATGACTGATAAATTCCCCCATAATTAGTTAGATCTATAAATATAATTATAAAATTTATATAAGGTGTTTTCAAAGGGGAAAATTTCAATTTTATATGATTTACCCAGAGGATTCGTAATGAGGACGTATCTTGAAGAAAAATAAAAAAATTTAGATGAAATGGTGAGAAATAGTTTACAATGGAAAAGAGAAGGGATGCAATGGAAATGAATTCATGCAATCAACAATAATGTCAGGATGGAGGCACAAATGTATTCATTAACAAAGACTAAGTACATCATGATTGACCAACATAAAAACCCCCAAGGTTCATTTATAGAAGATGAATGTTTTTTAATTACAATCATGGTAATCAATTTCAGTGTTAGAGGACTCAACAACAAGGACAAGGATATAAAAAAAATTCCAAAATGGTATCAACAATAAGAACCCCCAGTTCCCACATTTATGAGCCAAGTCTATATGTTTTAAGAGACCTTGTCTACATTCATAACCATAATTGGGGTTGCACTCAAGGAAATAAAAGAAGAATCAATTAACCAAAAAGATGCATTATAGAATTTGGAGTTTCAAGTTAGCCAAATTGATGACCATCTTAGAGAGAGACCCAGAGGATTACTGATAGGATTCCCTAAAGTATTCCCACATGAATATTTAAATGATTTACATTTTACAAGTGGGAAGTCAACACATGGAATTGATATATAATTTACAGGACAATAACCAGTGGGAGCAAGTGAAATAGAAGTTGAATGTACTAAGGAACGAGTAGCAGAAGAAACATAAGAAGAACCACCATAGTACAAGACAAGAATTACATTTACAAAAAAAATGGTGAACTAAAATAACAATGCACATAAATATAATTTTTTGGAATAATTTAAAAAATTTCATATCAATGTTCCTTTTGAATAGGATCTCATGAACATTCCGATATATAAAAAATTCATGAAATAGATGGTAAACAATAAGAGGTTATTGGAAGAAATTGGCACATTTACACTCACACGAGACTGTTTAGTGGTGGTATCTAAGGTCCTACTTAAGAATCAACATAATCAAGGTTGATTTATGATTCCTATCTTTATCTAAGATAATAAATGTGTATAAGATTTCTGTGACATTAGTGAGAGTGTCAATATCATTTTGTAACTGACTTTCAAGAGTTTGAGACTGGATGAACTGAATCCCATAAAAGTACTTATTTAATTAGCATACTCCATAATAAAACTACCAAAAGAAATGATCAAGGATATCTGGATCATATTTGACAAATCATACTTCCCCATTGACTTCCTCGTGTTAGATATTGATGAGGAGGGAAATACCCTCATTATAGGGAGATCATTTTTAGCCAATGGTTGTGCACTAATCAAAATCCAAAATTGAGAATTTTCTCTAAGTGTTGGAAGTAATCAATTAAGGTTAAACATACATGTTTCATTGAAGAATGATGATGTGAGATATGAAAATGAGTTTGGGGAAGAAAAAATACCTGAATTTAAGGGTATCACTGAAAGTAAAGTGGTACATGAGATATCTATTATTGGAAAAAATGTTGATCTACTAATGAAGAAAGAGAAGATAAGGACCAATATTTCTGACACTTGAGGAGAAATTGACACCATCATATTTGAAAAATGGCATCAGTATGGATAGTAAACGACCTTCCATTTCTTTCATCATGATTAAAGAAGAAATGGTGGATCAGTCCAATAGAGATCAAGAAAGTACTTATATAAGGAATAATTAAACTATTTAGATAAGTAGAGAATGAAACAAACTACATAGACAAGATACAACTGATACCATTAATGAACCCCAGAGTAGGTAAAAAAACTCCAATCATCAGTCATGTGAGCTAAAGCTGAAAAAGGTGAGGTCAAACCAATAATGGTAAAAAATTGATTCTAGGAGAAAAATTGATTTTATTTTTGTATTTTTATTTATTTGATTTTTAATAATGCATTATCTTTCTCAAAATATAACAAAATTCATTGTTAATGGATTATGGTTTCCCCTATACATTTTTAAATTGCAGAACCATCAAGACTCAAGCCATCATCAAGGATTAGGAAGCATAATAAGAGGCTGGAGAACAATTATAAGCCACAAGATAAGTACAAGTTGTGAATATAGTGTAGGAATAACCAACACAACCATGCTTGAATCACCAAATAAAAGGGGAGTAAGTGTTTAATATTTTTATACTGTATTCTCCACATTTTAATTGTTTAGAGATTTAATTTCCAATTGCATACCTACAATTGATTGTTTCTTTACTCAAATAAAAAGGAGACATATAATTCTTGGTATAATTATGATGACATCAATATAAATTTCATTGTTAATAAATTTGGCTAAGAAAAATATGGAAAATAATTAGTAGAGATAATCATGAGGAATGAGATCTGACAAATCATGATTTAGGGGAGCATATGGGTATTTATAAATGATTTTTTCTAAGATTTGACCTACCTTGAATTTATAATATTTTCATTAATTTATTTAATTATTCTTATGAAATTCCATGAATTATTGTAAAAAATATTCATCTCATCACTAAGATATCCTTTGAGACAATGTTTTCCATTATGTATATAGTATATTTCTTATGAAAGTCATACATGTTATCCTCTAGAACATTGTATGAATATTATTAAAGATATGACTGAAAATAATCACATTTAATATGATAAATGAATCTTATGTTAGATCTTATCCTAAAACCCACCTTGTATTAATCAATTTTAAATATTATAAAATCCATGAATTTCCTTGTTAGGAGAAAAGTTGTGTTACAAAATAATCTTATCCTTTATTTCCTTTATCTAAATATTTTTCATGATTATAAAAAATAAGAGTAGGTTACATGGAGAATGGTAAAAGGTATGGATGTTTTTTAATGAATTCATTTTGGGGGGAAATTTAATGAGATTTGGGGAAGGACCATTTATTGTATTTATTGCACACCCTATTGAAAAAAAGAAAAAAGGTCTCTATCAAGGGAAATTTAAAAATCATCATGGTTTGACTGATGATCTTGTTATAACTATTAAAAATATTTTTGTGAGGATATAAATTGGGTTTGTTTGGTGACTTTTTGAATTGTTCATAGAAAAAAATTTCTAAAAAGAAAATAAAAAAGAAAAAGAAAAATAATACATGAGGTTTCATTTATTTCATTTCATATATTTATGAGCTTTATATAAGATAGTTAGGGAAGATGAAACTTACATTAATATTTTTTTGATTATAATGAAAAGTTATTTAGAGAAGAAAATAAATTTTGAGCTTTACTTGATTTACATCAATTACCTACAATCCCTAAACCTTATAATCGGTTGATCGTAAACAGTGAATCCCTCATGATTATCTATGATTTTTTCTTCACATGGTGGAGATTCTAGATGCCTTGTAAACCTATGGTAAGTGACATGTTCTTGAGGTATTTTCATCAATCTTTTCATTTATACCTTTATTATGAGAAAAAAATAATGTGGCGTAACTTAAAAAGGGTATGAATATATATAATGAATTGAAACATGAAAATGGATAAATAAAAAGGCTTGGATATTTTGAAAGAGGAAAAGTAAAATACATGGTTGATTTGTATTATTTTAAAAATGAGGCATTGATACATTTTATTTGTGTGATTCTTGAAAATTTTATATTCCATCTGATCAATTATTTTTTTCGACACTGAATTTAATGCATGGTAGAGTGAACTTCCTTTTTAGTATGTCTAGATTCCATGATTTGCGAAAAGTATGAATTCAAGTGTGGGAGTATTTAATATTAATATTTTATGAATATATTTTATGGTGTTTTAATTAATTTATTTCTGTATTTAAATAATTATTCTTTCCAATTTCTGAATGGTTTTACTCATTTTGAGTTTTATGATAGTATACAATAGATAATTGAAAAAGGATGAAATAGAGACATTATGTTATGATATTTAATCGTGGTGTGAGATGAGATTTTGAAGGATTATCAAAGAGAAAATACAAGGAACATAAATGAATAACTAAGGAAAAAAGTCTTCCAGAGTATACAATTGACATTACACATTGTTTAATCACTACATGTTGTGTACTGGTGACTGTTTTGAACAAACTATAGGGTGTGAAGTAGAGAAAATAAATATGAAGTGAATTGATCATGTGTCATGGTGTGAAAAATTTGTGTCATGACATGAAACTTTTGAAGTATGCCTAGAAATCCTCTAGTCCATGAGTTTGATACACATGGTGTAATATCTACACATCATGTAATCACGACATGACGTGTAATGTTCGTGATTGACCAAAATCATCTATATTTGACGTATCTTGATGATTTTACTAGTTCTAAGAAATGGGACCCAACTATTACCAAATTTTTATGCATACTTAATTACATTCAATACCTCTTGATCCCATATAGAGATTATAAATAGAATTCCATTCTTCTGTAGTGAGGGAGATCTTGGAGACCAAATCTTGGAGCGAGAAGCTATGCTGTGTAGTTTCCTCCCTAGTTTCATCTCCATGTTCATTATACTTTATTTTATTTTTATTCTTCCATCTTATTCTGTCATCAGTTGGATGAGGGGGTAAGATCCCCTTGTCATTGCGTTTCATAGCTTAAGGTGTAAGGTGCCATTGGATTTATTATTTTTTCTTTATTCATGAATTTAGGATTACGGTAATTTTTTGAATCTATATTAAATCAACTTATTTTACTTTAATCATTACCATTGGTAGCTTGATATTAATTAAAAATTATAATTTTTTCAATTGGTTACCCGAAATCAATTAATGACCATTTTCACATTAAGGGAAACTAGGTTTAAAAATGGCATCGCGATAAAATCGATTCAGAAAAAACCCTAAATTCTTAACGTGAAAGAAAACAGGATTTCTGAATAAAGGAGGGGATACCATAACCAATGGAGACCCATCATATCTAATCCAAAACCAAACATGAATTAATCAATTTTTTTTCCAAAATCCAATTAATCCCAAACCCTGAAACCAGAGAACCTTGTCATGCCTTTCAAGTTTGATTTCGAACCAAACAATCAATATGCTTCACTTTAAATTATTTATTTCTTTAAACTATTTACAAAAAATAAATCTAATTAATTACCTCTTTCTTCAATTTAATCAAACCAAATATTTTAAAAATCTATATAAACTAATTCACCATATCTATGGGATCAACCTGAAACTTACCAAAACTACACTTTAATTAATTGAGTATCATAGTTTGAGTCTTTGACTCGCCCGTGAGGCATCATTATTTCTCAAAGGGTCTAATGAAAGTAAAAAATTTAATATGACTCAAACTATGCCACTAAAATAATGTAGTATTGGTAAGTTCAAGGTTAATCCCACATAGATGGTGAATTTTTTTATTTATGTTGAAGAAAGAGGTGAAGAATCAGATTGGTTTTATTATGTTGAAGAAGATAGATTGAAGATGAAACAGATTGATTGATTGGTTTGAAAACAGATTTGAAAAGCACGCCAAGGTTTTGTAGTTTTAGTGTTCAAGTGAAATTGTATTTTTACAAAACAAATTGATTAATAAATTTTTGGTGTTGGATTTTAGATGAGGGAGATTCTATGGTTATGGTATCCCCTCTATGATGCATTAATCCTCATTTTTTTCTTCACGCTAAAAATTTAGGGTTTTTTCCAAATCAAGTTTTTTTCAATACCATTTTTAAACCTGGTCACCCTGAATATGAAAATGGTCATTCCTTTATTTAGGGTAACCAATTGTGTAATTTTTAAGGTTTCTTTCATATTCAAATACCAATTTTTGGGATAAAAGTTAATGAAATAAATTGGAAATTTATTTAATAAGGTCACGACAATCCAAAATGAATGAATAATGTAAAAGGAATAAATCCAATGACCCCTTCCACCTTTGGATACATAACCCTTGAACAAGGTGGGTTTATTCACTCATCCTAGTGATAAGAGAATAAGATAGAAGGAATAATGAAAAAAACATAATGAAAATAGAGATGAAACTAGGGAGGACCCTACACAACAAAGATTCTCGCTCCCACATTTGGTCTCTAGGATCTCAGACATAGAAGTAGGCTAAAACTCAATTTATAGGCTTCATATGGGATCATCTATCATTAAATGACATTATGGAGGGTTATAAAGTTATCATAGGTGGGTCTTGGGTCATAAAACATTTTTAATATTCAAGATACCTCAAATGTGGCTTAATTTTTTCCATCACGAACATTACACACTGCAAATCCGTTTCTTTTTCCATTTTCTGAATAAACGAATTTATGGATCAGTGGGAACCTCACTGTACCGGATACCACATTTCAAAAACAAAAAACATAAACATCATGAGGGATTCAAAATTAACCCCCCTAAACATCAAAATTAAAATTCAAAATTAAAATTCAAGAAACATGACACATCGTCATTACCTCAGGCCACGATCCACCTTGAGCCATTCCAACTGAATATTACAAACCATCTAGTGATTACACCACATTTAAATCTTTCACTACATGTACATAATTAAAGGATCACATGATTTGTTGGCCCAATTCACTTATGTAATGGCGTGACACATATATGTCATGGCGTGACACATATATTTCCTTCCATGACACATATCATTTTCCCTTCATGTTGATTTTCTCCACATCACACCCTGCATCTCTTTCACAACTTACACTAGTACATGACATGTAATGATAACATGATGTATAATGTCATTTATTTTTCAAAAGAATAATTTTCCTTGGTTCATAGTTCTATGCCTCAAAAGCGATCCATGACCATCTTAAAAAATCCAGTGTCACACTGCTTCACTTCACTCGTGGTGCGAAGTTTATGTTTATACTTTTTCAATTATATACTGTGTCCCACCATAAAACTCAAAATGAGTTAAACCATTTACAAATTCGAAATAATAATCATTTAAATATAGAAATAAATATATTAAAACCCCATAAAATATATTTTTGTAATTCATATATCAAATACCCCCACACTTGAATTCATACTTGTCACCAAAGATGGAATCTTGACATACTACAATAGATTCTTACTCTTCCATGATTAAATTTAAATGTAAAAAAAACAATTTATCTAATGTAAAATTAAATGTTTGAGTATCACATGTAGAAAATTTATCAACACATCATTTTTTAAGGAATACTAATCAATCCTGTAGTTTACTTTTTATATTTTGAAATAGCCATGAATTTTCATTCATCCATTTTAATTTATCAATTCATTACTAATATGTATACCATTTTTGATTTACCTCGTGTGAATTTTTCCACTCAATATCATGGTATAATTGTAAATACAGTTCATCAAAAACCTCAAAACGTGTCTCTTTCTATAGGAAAGTAAGGAATCTAGAATCTCCACTGCAGAAAGAAAAAATCATAAAACATCACGAGGGATTAACCATTTAGGATCAAATGACCTTGAGGATTAGGGAAGGTAGACAAATGATGTCAATCATGTAAGGATCAAGAAGGATGTTTGTATCTAAGGAAATTTTCTTTATAATTGAAAAAAAATCAATTAAGGTCCCCTCTTCCCTCAATATCGTAGAGTAGGATATGAAATAAATGAAATGAAATAAATGAAACACCCTCTTTTATTATTATTATTATTATTATTTTATTTTCTTTTTTGAATGTTTGTGCTATGGGAAATTATCACATCTACCAAACTACCCCAAATGATATTTTCATGGCATTTTTTGTAACTGTTATAACATGATCATCGATCAACCAATGGTGATTTTTGAATTTATCTACACATAACCCATTTTTTATTTTTATTTTTTTAGACGGTGTATAATAAATAAAATGAATGTGCCTTCCCCAAATATTAGTAAATTTACCCCACAATTATTCATTAAAAAATGTATAATACAACAACCCATACTTTACATACATTGTTAATACTTCAAAATTGAAGCACACTTATTACAACATATAACAAAACCACGAATGGACCGTATAGGTATAGTGTCTTTAGAAACTGGGAAACATAAACAACTGGTTCATAAATCTTCTACAATGTCTCCCATTTATTTCATCATATCGAGGGTCCCTTTTAGCATATTCTACTTAATATCCAACTTCATGACCTGGGGAAAAGAAAACATACAAAAAAGGGTGAGCTCAAATGCACAGCAAGGGAAAATAAAGAAAATAAAAATCATATCATATCTTTTTGAAAATCATAACCTGCAAAACAGATCATAATATCTTAACATGGAATAAATCATAGAAGTGAAAATGAGATCCCCATAATCATAAAATAAAACTTGAAACTTTGTGGCATGCACACATAATCATGGAAAATCATTTCTTGTTAGTCATGACTCATTGCCAAGACTATCTTAGCTGACAAAGTCCATTTCTGAACCGAGTTCACTCCTCGTTTCAGTCCTGTATCACTGAACCGAAATAACCTTCCGTTCCGGACATGTCTATATAATGAGATATAAAATCTTTACCCAATGCATTGGAGGGAGATATAGGTCCCACAAATCTTATAATGAATCCTTTCTTATGTGTGCCACATAATCATAAATCATACATCATCGCATAACACATGTAACAAAAATGGGATGACATCATAAAACAAATCATATAAGGTAAATGACTTCATAAAAATAATTTCCTCAAAACAAAATCAAATCAATGTAATAATAGGGATAAAAACATAACCCTATATTATCTTAGATGGAAAATAATTTTGATAAAACATTTGAACTCCATTCTTGAGGAAAATATCCTTTCTACTTCAAAAACACTTTTCTTTTCTTAACATGTCATACAATTATAAACTAAAAGAAGTTTATTAAAAATAAACTTGAAAACTTATAAGGGAAGATTCTTGGAAATAATGTTTTAAAAATCCATTCATGCCGTATAAGTTAAAAAAACATTCTTTGTACTTTTGTCGGAAAAGTCAAAAAGTACCTCGTACGAAAAACGAAAAAAGATTCCTTTCATATATTTTACTAAAAACTCACCAAAGGGTAAAATTGGATATAAAATATTGTAGAAGGATGGAAATAATATTACATATTAAGGGAACATGGATGTGGATGATAAAATACACCCCAGTAATTACCAAAGTAAAAACAATCTCGGATAAAAGTGAGATTGTGATATTTCCCTTACCTTAGGTCCAATTTGCTTTGTACGTGTCCGAAGATCCTGTATAATGGTTTAAATAATGTTATTGACTTATTCCAGAATCATAAATATTGATATTATATCATATATGGTCATATTCTTAGCTTCTTATTAGTAATATTTCATTGTTACTTGTTACTCGGGTCTTTATTGCCTTTGGTTCTTATGCGTGTTTTGCCGAATAAATTCTTATTCTTCTTTTAAGGTTATAGATAACTTATATCCATAATGGTATTAGTGTAACATATATCATATTTATTCATTAAATTCATTTATATAATTACTATGTAATGATGATCATGTAGAACGAGTCGCATCACATCGTGGAGACGGTATTCCGTACGTACGCACGAGCGATGATATTGTTCCCATGATCGTGGAATTGTATTTAAGTGTATTTATACTATTTAAGTATCAATATCACTTTATAATAATCATATATAGTTACTCATTACACCATTATACCCATCCTTTTAAGGTGATGGTGGAAAATAGATTACACCACGGCGTGGAGACGGTATTCCGTACGTACGCACGCACGGTGATTTCATTTTTCCGTAGGATGGATAGAAGGTGAATTAGGGTTGTTTCATATTTATAATAACATATCAGTATGTAAGTAATACTGATGTTATTACTTTATCATGAAACAACTAAAGAAGAAGAAGTTGAAGAAGAAAGAAATTGAAAAGATCGGTAATGGATATTACCTCTTCTTTGAAACGCCTCTTTGAATCCTCCACTTAGGGAACTAAGATTGGTCTTTGAAGAAGACCAGGACCTATAGGATTATTCTAGGGAAGTGGAGAAGGGATTTTGGCAGGGGTTGGCCGATCTTGAGTGCTCAAATTGGTGTGAGGAGGAGGGGGAGGAGGTGCCCTTTTATAAGGGAGGAGAGGGGCACCTTAGGAATATCTCAAAATATTATTTTATATTAAAGTAAAAAATCGATTTATAATGGTTCCAAAGGGTCTTATTTCGAAGTTAAAGTGGGGATGGGTCTAAATCCTATCAACCAATAGGATTTAGACAAGTTTAGGTTATTATTTTAACCTTATCAATTAGATTTAACTCTAAGTTAAATAATTTAACTTTTACCGTGTCTTTTTTTTCTTACACTATATGGTTAATACACTTACTATAACATGCCAAACGAACCCCAAGTTGTTTATTATTAATATATATATCCTTATCTAAGTCATTTGGCCAAACCTTATATTTTTATGAATAAAATAACAATTAATAATATAATTTTTGATTTAAAAACTATTTTGTGTCAATTTTTTCACTATTTGATATATGATTTTTGTGAAAGTCATAACAGAATTATATGTTCGAACCAAGTTGATTAAATCAACACTAATATATTATAGTAACCTAGAAAATTATTGGAATTCATAAAAAGTCTCAAATTACATTTATTTGGGAATTTATAACATCAATTATGTTAACATTTCCTTAAAAGGGTAATTACTGCATCATCGTTGTGTCATAAATAAATTAATTTATTTAAAGTCTAAAAATAATAAAATATTATTATGTAGGAAATATTTTTAGATTTCTAATGAATATTTATAATCAAATTTATCTTATGTATAAACCCATATTAAAAATGTTTTAGTTATTAAACTTTGATTTTAACTATTTTAACTATTCATTAAATAAAATAATATTAAATGTCATAATCTAATCCAAGTGGACCTAAATGGTCATATTATAGTCATAAGGTTCTTTTTGGTCGAATTACACTTATCCAATAGAATTAGGACATGTGTTAGGGTAATAGTAATATCATATTTACCCTTAGTTACCCTATTTACTATTAACCGCGGTAAAAAAAGTAAAAAGTTACTATTCACCAAAAAATTATTTTTATCTCATTGAACCACATTTTACTTACTGATATCAACTGTGTCTGTCGGATTTTCGAAATTCCATTCACAGAAGTGGTAAAATTAAGTTTTATGCAAAATTCAGTTTTTTAACCTACCACTTAGTGGTTTCACTATTCATCAAAAATTGAAAGTTTTCAGAAAAATACCAAAATTTCACCCTAGGCTAATTTCGGTATTCCGAATCCAAAAATGAGGTCCATTTTGAAAGATAAAATTTCAAAAAGTGGTTATTACTATTCATAACGGCTAGTTTTAATAATATTTTAATAGCATATCGTTGTTTAGTGAAACTCGGTATTGCGTACAACGCAAGCTATCGAGGAAGGTCACGATTGCGTGTAAAGTAAGCCAAGAAAGTGTTGTGTAGAAAAAGATTCCTTTGATGATATATATATAACATAAAAACAAAATATTACTCATAAAAATCTCGGGTGTTACATTCTACCCCCCTTAAAAAGAATTTCGCCCTCGAAATTCGTCACTTTGTAACAAACAGATGAGGATACTTCTCCCTCATCATATCCTCAAGCACCCATGTAGCTTCTTCAAGTTGGTGGTTCCTCCATAAAACTTTCACCAATCGAGTGGTCTTGTTTCGTAGGACTTTTTCGCTACGATCCAGAATCTCTATCGGTTGTTCTTCATAAGAAAGATCTTGCTCCAGCGGTACAACTTCTGAGCTGAGTACATGTGAAGGATCAGGTATGTACTTTCTCAGGATAGATACATGGAACACATCGTGAACTTGAGAGAGATTCGATGGAAGCGCCAATCGGTAAGCTACCTTCCCAACACGATCCAGTATTTCAGAAGGACCGATATATCTAGGGCTCAACTTCCCCTTCTTTCCAAATCTCATAACCCTCTTCCAGGGAGATATTCGTAAGAACACTTTATCACCCACTTCAAACTCTAGGTCTTTTATTCAGTTATCGGCATAACTTTTCTGTCGACTCTGAGCTGCTCTTATGTGTTGTTGAATAGATCTGACCTTTTCTGCCATTTCATCAACGAGATCAGATCCCTGCAAGTTGGAGTCCTGCATTTCTTTCCATAGAGAGCTTCATAAGGAGCCATCTGAATACTGGAGTGAAAGCTATTATTATAAGAAAATTCCACCAAAGGTAGGTGTTGATCCCAACCTCCTTTGAAATCCATAGAGCAAGCTCTCAACATATCTTCTAGGGTTTGAATTGTTCTCTCAGACTGACCGTCTGTCTGAGGATGATAAGCAGTGCTGAAACTCAACTCTGTATCCAGAGTATGCTGAAGACTTCGCCAGAACTTTGAGGTAAATCTCGGATCCCGATCAGATATAATAGAAAATGGTACTCCATGCAATCTTACCACTTCCTTTACATATATCCTGGCAAGCTGATCTAGAGAGAAATCCGCTCTAATAGCAATGAAGTGTGCAGACTTTGTAAGACGATCAACTATGACCCAGATAGCATTATTGCCTTTGGATGTTTTAGGAAGTCCTGTGACAAAGTCCATAGTGATGTTTTCCCACTTCCATTCGGGTATGGGTAACGGTTGTAACATCCCCTTAGACTCTTGTCTCTCAGCTTTAACTTGTTGACAAACCAAGCATCGAGAGACATATTCAGCAACATCTCTTTTCATGCCATCCCACCAGAAGTACTCTTTCAGGTCCCTATACATCTTCGTGCTTCCAGGATGAATAGAGAATGAAGAACTATGAGCTTCATCCAGAAGTTACTTCTTTAATTCGGGGATGGGAGGAACACAAACCCGATTCCTGAACTTTATTATCCCATCACAATCAAGGTTGAATTCAGGAACATTTCTCACCTTCTTTTGTAACTCGACATCTTCTTTCTGTGCCTCTTTAATCTTCATATGTATAGATGGTTGAACATTCATTTGAGAAAGATAAGATTTTCCCCTTCCATTATAATTCCAAGATCCATCCTTTGTAAATCCATAAATATTGGATCTTTTATGATCCTCATCATGGATAAACTAGCATGGTCTTGTCGACTTAATGCATCTGCCACCTTGTTTGGTTTCCCAGGGTGGTAATGGATTGAGCAGTCATAATCCTTAATCAGCTCCAACCATATTATTTGATGCATATTCAGCTCCTTTTGTGTGAAAATATACTTTAAACTTTTATGATCAGTATAAATATCACACCTTTCACCGTAAAGGTAATGCCTCCAAATCTTTAATGCAAAGATTACCGCAGCTAACTCCAAATCATGTGTTGGGTAATTTTGCTCATGGATTTTCAACTGTCGTGAGGCATAAGCTATTACCATATCATTTTTCATAAGAACACACCCCAATCCCTTCTTGGATGCATCACTGTAGATCACAAACCTTTCTCCACTACAAGGTAGTGTGAGCACAGGTGCACTGGATAACCTTCTTTTCAACTCCTTGAAATTCTCTTCACATTCCTCTATCCAAAAAAACTTAACTCCTTTTCGAGTCAACTTGGTGAGTGGATTAGATAATCGTGAAAAATCTTTTACAAAACGTCGATAATATCCAGCCAAACCAATAAAACTTCGGATCTCAGTTACTTTTGTTGGTCTCGACCATCTTTCGATAACCTCTGTTTTTGCTGGATCCACAGATATCCCCTCTTTTGAGATTATGTGACCCAAAAATGCAACTTTTTGAAGCCAAAATTCACACTTGGTAAATTTGGCATAAAGCTTCTCCTTTCTCAGGGTCTTCAATATAATTCTCAAGTGATCTTCATTCTCTTCCTTTCTCTTTGAATAGACAATAATATCGTCTATAAAGACTACCAAAAATTGATCAAGATAGTCTCTAAAGACTCTATTCATTAGATCCATGAAGATAACAGGGGCATTAGTAAGACCAAATGGCATCACTATAAATTCATAGTGTCCATACCTTGTACGGAAAGCCGTCTTTGGTATATCCTCCCTTTTGACCCTTAATTGATGATACCCTGAACGAAGATCAATCTTGGAAAAGTATTGAGCTCCGCGTAGTTGGTCAAATAAGTCATCAATGCGTGGGAGATGATATTTGTTCTTGATAGTGATCTTGTTAAGTTCTCGATAATCAATGCAGAGTCTCATTGATCCATCTTTCTTCTTAACAAATAGAACAGGTGCTCCCCAAGGTGACGCACTAGGGCGTATGAATCCCTTATCAAGATTCTCTTGGAGTTTCTTCTTCAATTCCTGCAACTCAATTGGGGCCATTCTATAAGGTGTCTTTGAAATAGGCAAAGCACCCGGTACGAGTTCTATTGAAAACTCAACTTCACGATTTGGTGGAAGACCCGGTAATTCCTACGGAAAGACATCATCAAACTCCCGTACGATGTGCATATTCTTAATCGCGAGTTTCTCACCAACCATTTGAGATAAATAACCTTCATTTAGTGGAATCAATACCCATAAAATGGAAGAAATTTCCACTGGAAGGTTATGTTCATCCTTGCATTGATATACGATCATAGATTGATCTGGAATATGAAATGTGACTTCCCTTCTTTGGCAATTGATATGAGCTCCATATAAAGAAAGACAATCCATGCCATGAATCACATCAAATTCTACTGAAGGAAGGATCACAAGATTTGCAGGAAGCACTTTCCCACAAACGTCAATTGGAGAAGAATTATAAACTTTTGATGTGATTGATGTGCCATTAGGTGTTGTCACAGCTAACTCAACATCTAATTGTTGAGGTAATATGGTGATACCCTTAGAAAATTCTTCAAAAATAAAAGAGTGGGTGGATCCATAATCAAATAAAACATTTTCTAATTTAGAGTGGATGGTAAGTGTACCTTTCACCACTTCGTTATCGTACTCCACGTCGCTGATAGAAATTGCATGTGACTTTCCTTTGTCTTTAGCCTTAAGAGTTTGTTGACGTCGACCATCATCATCAACCCTTGGATTTGGGCATTGATTGGCATAATGCCCCATCTCCTTGCACTTGAAACATTGAAGTGTAGTAGGTTCATTCTGTGTATACCTTCCTTTTTTTGCATCATTAGACATCTTCTTCCCATTATCGCGGCATTAAAATTCCCGATGACCTTCCTTTCCACATTTGAAACATTTACTTGTCCCTTTAAGACAACTCCCTCCATGTTTCTTTCCACACTTTGAGCATAAGGGAAAGCTCATCTTCTTTTCAGTGTGCTCTTTAGATTTTCCATTGAATTCCATTTTCCTCTTCTTATCAAACCCATATAACTGATGGGTTACTCCAATATCCATCTCGACTTTGAGAGCACATCGAACGATTTCCTCGTAGCTATTGAAGTCCCTTATGGCTAACGCCCTTCGAAGACTTGGTTTTAAGCCACTAAAGAATCGATCGATCTTACTCTCAGGTTGGATAATAATACCAGAAGCGTACCTTGCAAGTCTTGTAAAATTTGCTTCATAGGTACCAACAGATTCATCATCCCTTTGCTTTAGTTCAAGAAACTCTTTCTCCATCTTTGTTCGGAGAATACGAGGGAAGTACTTATTGAAAAATAAGTTCTTGAACTCATCCCATTCCATTGACTCAATTTCATCCCTTTGCCTCGTATTCTTAAAAAGATTCCACCATTGATCAGCATCTCCTTCCAAACGATACACTGCTAGGATGAATTTATCATGTTTAGAACATTGAAGAACTGAAAATATCTTTTCAGTAGTACTAATCCATTGTTCAGAAACTAATGGATCAGTAGACCCGCTGAAAGAAGGTGGACGCTGCCTCATGAAGGATTCAACAGAATGTTTCTCCTTACTTTTCTTGTTTGGAAGTCTTGCATGATTCATAGCTTGAGAAAGTCGTGTGAGCATGGCTACAAGATTTTTCATTCCAGCTCCCATATCGTTTGGTTTCTCAGGGGGACAATCATTGCATTGCCCATCGCATTCCGCATTAACACAGTTCCTTCGGGTTCCAGCCATTGACTAAAACCAAGAAGAATAGTGTGAGCAACACTAATTATAATTTTCATGCTTAAGGTCTTATCCTAGGTTATTCATGGCCATTTCTAAAACACTAAGATTGTGTTCTATGCTTAGACTTATCCTTAGGGTTCTTACTAAGGCTTTCACATCCTAGTTTCCAATGGTTGACTATACCTTTCCTCTGATACCAACTATAACGACCCATACTTTACATACATTGTTAATACTTCAAAATTGAAGCACACTTATTACAACATATAACAAAACCACGAAAGGACCGTATAGGTATAATGTCTTTAGAAACTTGGAAACATAAACAACCGGTTCATAAATCTTCTACAATGTCTCCCATTTATTTCATCATATCTAGGGTCCCTTTTAGCATATTCTACTTAATATCCATCTTCCCGACCTGGGGAAACAAAAACATACAAAAAAGGGTGAGCTCAAATGCTCAGAAAGGGAAAATAAAGGAAATAAAAATCATATCATATCTTTTTGAAAATCATAACCTGCAAAAGAGATCATAATATCTTAACATGGAATAAATCATAGAAGTGAAAATGAGATCCCCATAATAATAACATAAAACTTGAAACTTTTTGGCATGCACACATAATCATGGAAAATCATTTCTTGTTAGTCATGACTCATTGCCAAGACTATCTTAGCGGACAAAGTCCATTTCTGAACCGAGTTCACTCCTCGTTTCAGTCCTGTATCACTGAACGTAAATAACCTTCCGTTCCAGCCATGTCTATCTCATGAGATATAAAATCTTTACCCAATGCATTGAAGGGAGATATAGGTCCCACCCATCTTATAATGAATCCTTTCTTATGTGTGCCACATAATCATAAATCATACATCATCGCATAACACATGTAACAAAAATGGGATGACATCATAAAACAAATCATATAAGGTAAATGACTTCATAAAAATAATTTCCTCAAAACATAATCAAATCAATGTAATAATAGGGATAAAAACAGAACCCTATATTATCTTAGATGGGAAATAATTTTGATAAAACATTTGAACTCCATTCTTGAGGAAAATATCCTTTCTACTTCAAAATCACTTTTCTTTTCTTAACATGTCATACAATTATAAACTAAAAGAATTTGATTAAAAATAAACTTGAAAACTTATAAAGGAATATTCTTGGAAATAATGTCTTAAAAATCCATTCATTCCGTATAAGTTAAAAAAAACATTCTTCGTACTTTTGTCGGAAAAGTCAAAAAGTACCTCGTACGAAAAACAAAAAAAGATTCCTTTCATATCTTTTACTAAAAACTCACCGAAGGGTAAAATTGGATATAAAATATTGTAGAAGGATGGAAATAATATTACATATTGAGGGAACATGGACGTGGATGATAAAATACACCCCAGTAATTACCAAAGTAAAAACAATCTCGGATAAAAGTGAGATTGTGATATTTCCCTTACCTTAGGTCCGATTTGCTTTGTACGTGTCCGAATATCCTGTATAATGGTTTAAATAATGTTATTTACTTATTCCAGAATCATACATATTGATATGAAATCATATATGGTCATATTCTTAGCTTCTTATTAGTAATATTTTATTGTTACTTGTTACTCGGGTCTTTATTGCCTTTTGTTCTTATGCGTGTTTTGCCGAATAAATTCTTATTCTTATTTTAAGGTTATAGAAACCTTATATCCAGAATGGTATTAGTGTAACATATATAATATTTATTCATTCAATTCATTTATATAATTACTATGTAATGATGATCATGTAGAACGAGTCGCATCACATCGTGGAGACGGTATTCCGTACGTATGCACGAGCGATGATATTGTTCCCATGATCGTGGAATTGTATTTAAGTGTATTTATACTATTTCAGTATCAATATCACTTTATAATAATCATATATAGTTACTCATTACACCATTATACCCATCCTTTTAAGGTGATGGTGGAAAATAGATTACACCACGGCGTTGAGACGGTATTCCGTAAGTACGCACGCGCAGTGATTTCATTTTTCTGTATGATGGATAGAAGGTCAATTAGGGTTGTTTCATATTTATAATAACATATCAGTATGTAAGTAATACTGATGTTATTACTTTATCATGAAACAACTAAAGAATAAGAAGTTGAAGAAGAAAGAAATTGAAAAGATCGGTAATGGATATTACCTCTTCTTTGAAACGCCTCTTTGAATCCTCCACTTAGGGAACTAAGATTGGTCTTTGAAGAAGACCAGGACCTCTAGGATTATTCTAGGGAAGTGGAGAAGGGATTTGGGCAGGGGTTGGCCGAGCTTGAGTGCTCAAATTGGTTTGAGGAGGCGGGGGAGGAGGTGCCCTTTTATAAGGGAGGAGAGGGGCACCTTAGGAATATCTCAAAATATTATTTTATATTAAAGTCAAAATCGGTTTATAATGGTTCCAAAGGGTCTTATTTCGAAGGTAAAGTGGGGATGGGCAGAAATCCTATCAACCAATAGGATTTAGAAAAGTTTAGGTTATTATTTTAACCTTATCAATTAGATTTAACTCTAAGTTAAATAATTTAACTTTTACCCTGTCTTTTGGTTTTCTTACACTATATGGTTAATACACTTACTATAACATGCCAAACGAACCCCAAGTTGTTTATTATTAATATATATATCCTTATCAAAGTCATTTGGCCGAACCTTAGATTTTTAGGAATAAAATAACAATTAATAATATAATATTTGATTTAAAAACTATTTTGTGTCAATTTTGTCACTATTTGATATATGATTTTTGTGAAAGTCATAACAGAATTATATGTTCGAACCAAGTTGATTAAATAAACACTAATATATCATAGTAACCTATAAAATTATTGGAATTCATAAAAAGTCTCAAATTACATTTATTTGGGCATTTATAACATCAATTATGTTAACATTTCCTTAAAAGGGTAATTACTGCATCATCGTTATGTCATAAATAAATTAATTTATTTAAAGTCTAAAAATTATAAAATATAATTATGTAGGAAATCTTTTTATCTTTCTAATGAATATTTATAATCGAATTTATCTTATGTATAAACCCATATTAAAAATGTTTTAGTTATTAAACTTTGATTTTAACTATTTTAACTATTCATTAAATAAAATAATATTAAATGTCGTAATCTAATCCAAGTGGACCTAAATGGTCATATTATATTCATAAGGTTGTTTTTGGTCGAATTACACTTATCCAATAGAATTAGGACATGTGTTAGGGTAATAGTAATATCATATTTACCCTTAGTTACCCTATTTACTATTAACCGCGGTAAAAAAAGTAAAAAGTTACTATTCACCAAAAAATTATTTTTATCTCATTGAACAACATTTTACTTACTGATATTAACTGTGTCTGTCAGATTTTCGAAATTCCATTCACAGAAGCAGTAAAATTATGTTTTATGCAAAATTCAGTTTTTTAACCTACCACTTAGTGGTTTCACTATTCATCAAAAATTTAAAGTTTTCAGAAAAATACCAAAATTTTACCCTAGGCTAATTTTGGTATTCCAAATCCAAAAATGAGGTCCATTTTGAAAGATAAAATTTCAAAAAGTGGTTATTACTATTCATAACATCTAGTTTTAATAATATTTTAATAGCATATCGTTGTTTAGTGAAACTCGGTATTGCGTACAACGCAAGCTATCGAGGAAGGTCGCGATTGCGTGTAAAGTAAGACAAGCAAGTGTTGTGTAGAAAAATATTCCTTTGATGATATATATATAACATAAAAACAAAATATTACTCATAAAAATCTCGGGTGTTACATATAACCCTTCCACCAGTTGTTGTTCCCCCACTCTTATGTTTATTAATCATGCACAATATTTAGAAAAAGGTAGGAAATGATAATATGGTCTTTTAACATGGATTATTTTCTAACAAGGTTATCCATAGATTCTA
Source organism: Viscum album (assembly GCA_963277665.1). Classification (NCBI taxonomy): domain Eukaryota; kingdom Viridiplantae; phylum Streptophyta; class Magnoliopsida; order Santalales; family Viscaceae; genus Viscum; species Viscum album. Next base: position 1,698,682,554 of record OY728158.1, on the reverse strand, counting down.
TGGGATTTAAAATGAGTTAATTTATGGTGGGTATCAGGATAAGGGATAACAAAAAATGCCTCAATAATATAAAACATGATAATGTTTATTCATAGATTTTATAAGATAAAAACCAAGTTCTAGATGAAATCATGACCATGATTCTTAGGAAATATACTATATAAATAATGGAAAAAAGTTTCTCATATAATGTATCATTAATGATACAAATGTTTGTTATAATAATTTATAGAAATATATATTAAAAAATAAATCAATTAATTTAAATATTTGAAATTCAAAGCATGGTAAAATCTAAGAAATATTTCATTTAAAATGATTAATGTGATCCCTAATAAAAATAATGGAATGGTAATTGTCCCATGTAGTTTTATGACTCATATTTTTGGTTGATTAAAGAAATCTTTAAATATAGGGCATGATGTTGGTAGTTAAAAACTCTAATTTAATATGGGGAATATAGTAAAAAAATTATAAATTGTAACACTTACTACTCTTTTGAGTGTTTCTTTAAATTCGATAGTGCATGTTCTTCCTTTACCTAATTCATCACATGTGCTTATCTCACGATGTATAATTGTCCTCAATCCTCTTCTTGTGTTTCCTTTTACTTCCTTCCAGATTGGGTCTTGATGGTCCAAAGAAGTAAAATTTAACAATTTAAAGCATCAAACATTATAAATAAATTTTGAAATATTTGAATTAAGATTATGCACACCTAAAAACCAAGTGAAAAAATTCAAAAAAAAAAGTTTCCTACACAAAACATTTTTGTTTACCTTAATTGGATCGACCTTACCACTTTTAGATTTAGTTTATGGGATGGATGATTGGAAATTTTGTACCTAGTCAGGGTCCATAAATTGTCTTAGTTTTGTTCTATCCATATATGTTGGTCCCTACTATTCCTCTCTAAACAACTAAATTCTTCCTGATGGATGTACTTTCATAATTTCTATGGGACCAATCCACCATTTCTTCGTCAATCCTAATGAAATAAATAGAATGTCTTATAAAATCCATACTTTATGTTGACTATCAAATGTAGTGGATTCATTTACTCCTCTAATTTTAGTGGTGTGTCCCTTTAACTTCTATAAGGCCCTAACCTTAAACATTACATAATCTTTAATTAAGTAAATACTTCACATTGATGATCTTTTCAGGTTTATATTTTTAGAGAATTAGGCCATAACTATCACATTAAATTTCAAAACTTACAAAGTAGAAACTTATACTCTATCCAATTTGTTTTCACAAATTATATAACTCTTTAAATAAAAAAAGAATTATTTTCTTGATATAAATCTTCTTGAATTATTCCTTTCTCTTAACCATCCTTATACCCTATGAAAAACATTTCAAAAACATGGGATGAACATAAAAAAGCTTAGTAAGGGTTATAAAACAAGGAAAGAAAATATTAGTCCATCAATACAGATAAATCAATGAAATCGAACATTTCAATCATTAACATACCACACAAAATCATAAGATTTATGAATAACACATGGAAGTCATCAATCATAATGGTAACTTGTGGCATCCATAATATACTTACGTTGTAGCTTTAACAGTTATGTAGGGAGTTAAATTTTGAATACCCATCACAGTATATTCCCTAATCTTTTTGGAGAAACATTAAAGTTTACCTTCTTCATGTTACCCAATTCATTTTAGAGCTATCTCAAGCTCACCCACCCTAAGTTTATCATGGAACCACCAATATACGTAAACCATGCCCAAGAACCATAACATATTCATAACACATAAAACAAACATAATGGAAAGATAACATTTCCATATTTCAATAATAATATATTATTTAATTATATTGACATAACCAATCCATTTTTAAAACCATTTTTAATTCCAAAATACATAAAAGAGTATATGGTATTTATTTTCCTTTTAAAAACATTACGGTTTGTTAAGGAAGCCAAATATAAAATAATACTTGCGGCGGCAGAAAGTTTGTTGTAACCACGTACATTCAAAAGAAACATTACATTTTTCATTTAACAAAAAGATAAGTAGAAAAATATTCCCTTGAAATGAAATGAAAAGTCAAAATGGTTTATACACCGTATAAAATAAAGTCGTGTATAAATCAAAATATGCCTCAATTAAAGGAGATTGAGATGATGTCCCTCACCTCATGTCTGACTTGACTCATTCGTTCTTTAATCTACTTCATAATAAACTAAATTTAATTTCTACTTTATTAAGAACCTTCTTCAAGTTTATTATTCCACTTATATTACTTATTTCCACATTATAAAATTTACATAATCATTTAAGTTAATAATGGTCATTTTATCAATATTTGGTACTTGAGTAAAAAATGAACTTCTTATAATTACAAGCTGTCCATATAGTCAAAATTACATTATCTAAAAAATTATATTCATGATTTATCTATCATATATGTCATATATATCTAGTATATATATATATGTATTTATAATAGTACATAACATTTGGATATAAGAAATGAAATGCACCGTTCATAGAGACGGTAAGCCGTACGTACGCATGAAAACTAATTTAATTTATATTTCATATTTAATGAAATGAAAACTTAATGATACATAAGTATATTATAGTTATACTATAATATCATATATAATTTCATTAAATCCATCCTTTATACGTTCCACGTATGGCATGAATGAGTCATACCACTTTGTGGGGGTGGTAGTCCGCACTTTCTCAAATGAAATTATTGTATTTACCCATTATGGAAACCATAAAGGAATGATATAACAAAATATATAATCATAAAGACAATATAAATAATATATATGTCACATATAAATACAGTTCCATCTTAATAGCTATCATAAGAGGCGGTATGAGATAATTTAACAATTATTGTTTCGTGAGGCAGTAGTTTTCTGTCCAAAAAAACAGTATGTTTGCATCCATTATATGGACGTATGTGGAAGTTTAGTTATAATAATTCTAATAAAACATCCTAGTATTTTTATTATACTGGTGTTTTTATAAAATAATGGAATAAAGAGTGTTTTGGGGGTTAGGGAAGGAAAATAAAAGAAAAGAACTTGAGAGAAGACATTACCTTAAAATTGGGTAACTCCCTATGGTTTGAACCAAAATGATTTCTTGATGTGCCTTATTTATATGTTAAGGCTTATATGTTGACGATATGTATGTTGAGATCTTATTTGTGCAGATTCTAGATAATAAAATGGGGCTTGAGAGGTGTGATTAAAGGTCAGAGGTGAGGGATTTTTCTAAAGGGGGAGGAGGGGCTCTTTAGGAAAGTTTGAAAATATTATTTTATTGTCTACTGAATTTCGATTTAAAAAGGTCCCAAACTCATTTAATTAAAATATAATGTTATTAATATTCAAAATACTCTCTTAAAATTGGTTTTATACTAGTTTGGATCATAAAATTAACATTATGTTTTATCTTTAACCTTTAGTTAACTAATTTAACTTTTACCATGTCCTCTTGTATATTCATACTATATTGTTAATATATTTACTAAAAAATGATATGAGACCCAAAAATGGAGCATTAATAACATTAGTAACATCATATATGTTATTTGTATTAATCTTAGATTTTTAGGACAATTTTATCATTTAATAAAATATTGATTGTTTAAATGTTCATTTATGTCAATTTATAAACTATTCATATAAAGTCTTTAAAAAATTTATAAAAACTTTATTATTTCAAAAAAACTACATTACTTATAATATAACACATTATAATCATCCATAAAATCTGTGTATGGTATAAAAAGTTTAAAAATAATTTATTTTAATATTTATAATCCCATATATTTAAAACATTCATTAATAAGGTAATTGTTAATCATCATTGTGTTATAAATAAATTAATTTATATTATATATAAAAATTATAAATAAAATAACATGATTTATGAAATTGTTTTATATTTCTGATTAATATTTATAGTCGAAAATACCACTTATATTACCCATTATAAAAATTGTTTTACTAAGAGATATATGTTTATGTTTCATTTCCCTTAACTTTAAATTAATTTTTATAAAGTGTCATTTTCACTTACAAGTGGCTCAATGGGGTCCCAAAATAGACCCAAGGATTATTATGGTCAGAAATGTATGATCCAATAGGATTAGGTCACTTTTTAGGGTAATTTAATATTATTACAATGTTATTTGTTACCCTTATTTACCAGATTTACCCTTTAACAATGGTAAATATAATATTTACTGAAGTAACTATTCATAATGTCTAAAAATAAAAGTTACCTATTTAAACAATTTGGAACACATGATTCAAAATATGGAATCCATTTTTCCAAATTCAAAACCCAGATATTGCAAAAATTAATTCTCGTTGTCAAAACCGAAGTGTGTTTAAAGAAAATAATAACTATCAAAAGATTGAAGCTTGTTTATGTTCAATTTCAAAGTGAAATTACTTACAATGAACAATATTGGAACAAATTCTAAAAATATAATCTAATTACATGTTAAAACAAATCTAAAAGTTAATGTAACCATATTAAAAAATTAGATTAAAATGCAGTATTTTTCACTATTCATTAAAAAAATGTACTTTATCAAAAAAATACCAAATATTAACCCAAATTAAATTTTTATTTCCCTCTACTAAATAAGAAGTTTATTTTTTCAAATGAAACATATAAAAGTTACGAAAAATATAATTAAAAGGGGTTTTCCATCAAAAGGTGGTAAAATGACCTTTTAAAAATATTAGAGCTTTAATGCTTAAAATTGGATTAATTTTCATTTTAAGCCTCTAAATTTGATTGGATAAATGTAAAAACTTTTAAAAAACATGTATAATAATATTTTAGTTAGTTTTTTTCATCCCTCCAATACAACGACTAGGCGTTAACTACCATTTAAAATAATATTATATTATTATTTTTTAGTATTACTCAGCCTTTTGTGCAACCTGAGATTTTAGAGAAACCCATTTTTGTGTGTTGGGTACGCCATCAAAAATAGCATCAACTTTAAAGTAAAATCAATATTTAATTAAAAAATATTAATAAATATGTAAATTTCATATTATTTATTTACCTAGGATGTTTCATCCTTCCCCCCATTTTGGGAATTGCGTCTTTACAATTTTAAAATTGGGCTAGGAAACTTCATTAAAAGTACCACATCAGAAAAAGAGTCAATAACAAAATCACTTTAAAAGAAATAAAGAGAAGTGAAAAGGTCACACGAGATAACCCATACTAAGATTCCCTGAAAACATGGATATAGAGGAGAAACTATGTGTCATGTTTTGATTAAGAGTGATAGAAAACATGATTAGGAGAAAGTTTACCACCAGAAAACCACAAACTTGGGATAGGTTAAATGGTCTTTGGTTTCCCAGTAGAAAAATTAAACGAACAACGTTTTTGTTTTGAGTTTCATTTAATAAAGTTGGAGAATTTATTTATGAGATTGACTAAGGATATAAGGAAATATACTTACTTTTCAAATAGAGTTTCATCCTTTAATAAGTTTCTACCAAAAAATCACCTTTTATCCAAATAACGAGTATTCAAGATGACTTGGTCACACCTAAAGTGCAAGAATCAACTTATAGAGAATTACATGATCCAAAAAATATGAACTATATATTTCCCTTGTCTTTAGTCATTAACCAAAACCAAAATGGTTTGTACAAGATCAGATAATCCCCAAAAAAGGATAATACTTTTTAAAAAGAAATACGACTCTTAATCCCCAAAATTCGATAAACAATACCCAAAGTTCAGCAAAGACCATTCAATAAAAAAATATCCTTAAAATTTTTCAAATTAACCCAAACTAAAGTTGAAACACAAAACTCAAAAAAATTTAATCACATAGTCTTCGACAGTAAATCTTAAATTTTATTTTAAAAAAACATCGACTACTCTTAAAGTCTCATACTAAAAAGTAATTGACCTAATAAAATATTCTCTATGAAAGATTAGTCATTTCTATAAATAACCCAAATTTATATATGTTCACAATAAAAACATAGAATCTCCCAAAATAAAATTTCAACCATCACTCCACAAATGAGATCACATAATATTCTATTTTTATTAGGAATATAGTGTTTCCCCAAAATAGATAATGTCTAACAAAGTAACCTTTATCACTTCATCACCAAATCATTTTACTATACCAAGGATTTCCATTTAATAAAACATAATTTCCCAAAATAAACTTATTCTTCACCCACAAAATAATTTTACCAAAAATAATTTGTTATACTAACTAGGGACTTCACGTAATCCAGTGGTAGGTGATAAATTCAAATCACAATTCGGTTGTGGGTTCGATTCCCATATCTTTGTCCGACACGATGGGTTGTCACATAGGATACATGTTTTCCTTTTTAAAAAATTATATAATTTTATAAAATTTCCAAAAATGAGACAAATTCCTCAAAAATAAACATAACATATTTTAACCACAAATGTTTTCTCAAACCTATAATTTTCTTGCCAAAAAGTAATAACCCATAATTACCTCAAAAAAAATATCACATGAAACCCTAAGGTTATCCATTATGTCCACACAAGAAAAGATAATTCTTCTTGATTAACATTTTTGCATATCCAACTTCAGGGTTACACATACTAGAACAATTATTCCAAAGTAATGCCATCATCCATTGATCCTTAATACTTTTAAGCATTTCATCATCCTAAACTGTACCATAACTCTTGAATCCCTTATATATAGACATCTTACTCATTCAATGTTCTTTATGATCCATTAACCATTATTTTACAACTTATTCCATAAAACTTCATTCCTACAAACAAAATCATGAATCATATCATAAGATTCAACAATGTAAAAACATAATCTAAGAAATAATCCATACCTTTCATTGGTCATTGTCGATTTCCTCATCCTCGATTGGAATGGAATTAGGTATTGGTAAACATATATTTTTATGGTCCTATTGATCCCATTCCCGAACCTTCTTCATAGAAAATCTATTTGTATAATGACCATGCACAAAAAATTTAAAACATTCAATTGATCCCTCAAAAAGTAATTCTTTCCCTTTCCTAGAGTCAACTGGATGCTTCCTTTTTCCATGGAATGTTCTTGTTTTATGACCTTCATTACCACATCTATAGAATCTTCCCGTCCCTTTGAAGAAATTTCCAAGGTGTTTATTTTAAAATACTTGACACAAAGGTTTTTGAATATACTTACCTTTATGATTATTACATGAACTTCCATAGGGATTTGCGTCTCACATATAAGATGCCTTATAAAAATCACAATGGTTCAGGTGGAAAATAATGACTGTAGATAGTTGGATAATAATAACCACACGAGTTCTTATTAAAGATCCGATTTCATTTGTTTCTTATTCAGAAAACCGTTATAGTTTTCTTAAAATCCATTATTACTTTGGTGCCTGCTAGATCTAGCCATTTACTAAACCCAAAAAGGTCAGTGTGATTATGTCAGTAAAATCATCATATAATATTTTATGCGGCAGGTAAACACTGAGATATACTTATTCATGTTATCTTAAACCCATTCAATTTATCTAAAATAACTATGAATCTTTATAATATTCTAACCATTATGGTCGTGTCACTTAAGCATAATTAACACCCAAACCTCTAAAATTATCTAAACCGACCTCTGATACCAACTATAAGGCCCTGGCATTAAACATTACATAATATTTAATTAAGTTAATATTTCACATTGTGGATCTTTTTAGGTTTAGAGTCTTAGAGAATTAGGTCATAAATATTACATTACATTTCAAAAATTAAAAATTAGACACTTCTACAAAATCCATTTTTTCACAAATAATAAAACTCCTTAAATAAAATAAGAGTTCTTTTCTTAATATAAATCTTTTTGAATTCTTCCTTTCTCTTACCCTTACTTATACCCTGTTAAAAACATTTCAAAAATTTGGGATGAACATAAAAAGCTTAGTAAGGGTTATAAAACAAGGAAAGAAAACATCAGTCCCTCAATACATACAAATCAATGAAATAAAACATCTAAAACATTAACATACCACACAAAATCATAAGATTTATGAATAACACATGGAAATCATAAATCATAAAGGTAACTTGTGTCATCCATAACATACTTATGTTGTATATTTCACAGCTACACAGGGAGTTACATTTGTAATACCCATCAAAGTATATTCCCTAAATCTCTTTGGAGAAACATTAACATTTACCTTTGTCACATTTCCTAATGAATTGGAGAGCTATTTCAGGCTCACCCACCCTAGGTTTATCATGTAACCACACATATACATAAATAATTTCCAAGAACCATAACATATTCATAACACAAAAAACTAACATAAAGGAATGATAACATTTCCACATTTCAATCACAATATATCATTTAAATATATTTACATAACCAATCCATAATCAAAACCATTTCAATTCCAAAATTCATAAAAGAGTATATTGTATTTATTTTCCTTTTAAAAACATTACAGCTTGTTAAGGAAGCCAAATATCAAATAATGATCATGGCAGCGGAAAGGTCGTTGTCACTGTGTACGTTAAAAAGAAACATTCCCTTTGCCATGTAGTAAAAAGCTACATAGACAAATATTCCATTTTAATGAAATGAAAAGTCAAAGGGGTTTATACTCTGTATAAAATAATGTCATGTATAAATCAAAATATTCCTCAATGAAAGAAGATTGAGATGAAGTCCCTTACCTCGTGTCCGACTCGACTCATTCGTTCATTATTCTATTGAATTATAAACTAAAGTTAATTTATAATTTCTTAAGAACCTTTTTCAAGTTTATTATTCCTTTTATATTACTTATTACCATGATATAAACATTACATATTCATTTATGTTAGTAACGATCATTTTATCGATATTTGGTACTTGAGTAAAAAATAAGCTTCTTATAATTACAAGTTGTCAATGTGGTCAAAATTTGATTATCTACAGAATGATATTCATGATTTAGATATCATATATATAATATGTATCTAGTATATATATGTATTTATAATAGTAAAAAACATTTGGAGATAAGAAATGAAATGCATCATACATAGAGATGGTAAGCCGTACGTACGCATGAATGCTACTTTCATTTCCATTTAATATTTAATGGAATTAAAACTTAATGATACATAGGTATAATATAATTACATTATAATATCATATATAATTTCATTAAATCCATCCTTTATACGTTCCATATATGGCATAAACGAGTCATATCACTCTGAGGGGGTCGTAGTCCGCACTTCCTCAAATGAAATTATTGTATTTATCCATTACGGAAACCATAAAGGTATTCTATAAATGAATAATAAAGAATATTAGAGAGAATATAAATATAATATATATCACATATAAATAAAGTGCCATATTTTTGGCCACCATAAGAGGCGGTAGAAGATAATTGAACAATCATCGTTTCGTGAGGCAGTAGTTCGCCATCCGTAGAAACATTATGTCTGTATCCATTAGATGGAGGTGTGTGGACGTGTAGTTTGAATACTTCTCATAAAAACATAATAGTATATTTGGGATACTATTTTTTATAAAATAATGGAATAAATAGAGTCTTGGGGGTTAGAGAAGAAAAATAAAAGAAAATAACTTGAGAGAAGGCATTGCCTTTAAAAGGGGTAACTCCCTTTGATTTGAACCAAAAGGCTTTATTGAAGTGCATCATTCACAAATTTTATTTTATTTTTAAACTCCTCATCATCAATATGAGACATTTTTATCCTTTCTAGTAAATATGGTTTTGCAACCATTTTAAAAAGTATTGATGTTTCACCTTCCATGATTATTCGTATACCCATCTTTTCTAGATCCATGAACGTAGGATCCCTTTCAACTTTCATATTGTTCAAAAATCCATTATCATTTCTACTGAAAGAATCTTACACCTTATTTTCCTTCCCCGAGAGGTTGTTTATAGTGAAATAATAATCCTTGAGTAGTTGAAACGATCATCTTTGCCTCGTGTTGAGTTCTTTCGGTGAGAAAATATACTTCAAAATATTATGATTGGTATATATCTCATATTTTTCACCATAGATATAGTGTCTCCATATCTTCAAATCAAATATTACAGCTGCTAACTCATGATCATGAGTGGGATAGTTTTGTTCATGAATTTTTAGCTGTCATGATTCATAGGAAATAACTCTATCATTCTGTATAAGTACATAACCAAGTCCTTTCTTTGAAGCATCACTATAAATAACAAACCCATCATTCCTCGGTGGTAGAGTCAATATAGAAGCATTGACTAGTCTTCTCTTCAGTTATTAGAAGCATTCTTCACACTCTTTTTTCTAAAAAAATTTAACCCCTTTACATGTGAGCTTGGTTAATGGGTTTTCCAATCTGGAAAGATTATAGACAAAACGCCGATAATAACATGTTAAACCAACAAAACTGCATACCTCAGTTATACTCGTTGGTGCTGGCCATTCTTATATTTCCTTGGTCTTTGAAGGATCAAAAAAGATTCTATCCATAGAGACAATATGGCCAAGAAAAGAAATATCTTAAAGCCAAAATTCACACTTGCTAAACTTTCCATATAATTCATTTCTTCTGAGGGTTTTTAGAAAAGTGTGAAAGTGATTTTCATGTTATTCATAGATTTTTGAGTATACCAAGATATTATCAATCAATACCACTAAAAATTCATCTATATATTCCTTAAAACTCTATTAATTTGATCCATGGAGATAGAGGGTGCATTAGTCAAACCAAAACGCATTACTTTAAACTCACAATGCCCGTACCTAGTTCGAAATGCTGTTTTCTGAATGTCTTCCTTCTTCACACACAACTGATGATATCCCGATCGAAGGTCAATCTTTGAAAAATATTGAGCTCCATGAAGTTGGTTGGATAAATCATCAATGAGAGGTATGGGATACTTGTTCTTTATTGTTATAACATTGATCTCCCTGTAGCCAATGTACAATCACATAGATATGTCTTTCTTCTTAACAAAAAGGATATGGGCTCCCCAAGGAGAAACACTAGGGTGAATAAATACCTTATTACTCAATTCACATTATTTTTTATTTAGTTCCAGTAATTCCACATTGGCCATTCTATAAGGGGTCTTCGATATGGGCCTTGAACTAGGAATTAAATCAATGGAAAACTCAATTTCTCATTCTGTAGGATGTCCATGTAGATCCTCTGAAAACACATCAACATATTATTTCATGATAGGTACATCTTCTATTCAAAAATTCTTTTCCTCACCCATAATTAATTAATTATATTTCTCCCTAATAATTGAGTTTAGTAGAGCTACAATGGGTAGATCAAGATAAGAATCAGGTGGTGACGTTTATGCTCTAAAGATAAGGTACTCCTTATCATCATCGAAAATTGTAACCTCCTTCTTCTTACAATAAATTTTCTCATCACGGTCCGAAATCCAATCCATTCCAAGGATTATATCAAATTCAATATTGGGTTTGATGATGAGATCAGCAGATAAATAACATTTATATGATCTAATGGGAACTGACTCAAAAAACTTTGTTGTGATGATACTTCCCGTAGGTGTTTTGATTGAAAACTACCTTTTAAGTCAAGTTGGAAATATCTAATTTTCTTAGAAAACTGGGAAGATATGAAATAATTAGATGATACAGAATCAATTAAAGCATTGTCTAAATTTGAGGAAACAATTAATGTACCTGCCACCATGTTATTCAAAGCTTCAACCTCAGCTTTATCGATCACATAATCTTGTCCTTGCTCTCTTGGAATTTTCTGAGGTATGTTTCCCTAAATATTAGGAAATTCATTTGAATAATGCCCCATTTCTCTACAATTATAGCATTCAATATTGACAGCCTCTTTCATTCCCATAAAATTATGAGATTGGTGGCCCTTTTCACTATACTTGTAACAGACTCCCATTCTATTCCGGCAAGTAACATGGTTTTTCTTTACCACATTTACTATAGGATGGAAATTCAAATTTTCCCTTCTCCCACTTAGTTACATTTCTAGAGTGCTTAGAAGATCTCTTATTCTCTTCCTTTTCTTTAAAGTCGCAAGACTTAGGGAATTCCATTTCTGTATTGATAGCACATGAGACACTATCTTCGTATGATTAGAAGGAATGTGAGACTAATGATCAATAGAGAAATGGTTTTAAACCATAAAATAATCAATCAGTATTACTACTTGGGTTACATATATAATTTTCTACATGCCTTGCTATCCTTGTAATGTTATCCTCATACTTTGTGACATTCTTATCCTCCTTTTTCCTCAGACTCAGAAATTGTCTTTCCATATCCGCTCGATGGTCATAAGGAAATTATTTTTCAAAGAAAATCTATTAAAACTCCCTCTATTACATATTTTATACTTCTTCACCCTCCTATGTATTTTGAATTAATGAGCACCATTGATCTGCATCTCCCTTGAGGTGAGAAACTACCATAAAAACTTTTTCCCTTTCACTACTCCCCAAAGCATGAAATATTTTCTCTAAGAAACTTATCCATTGCTTAGCTAAAAATGGATTTGTAGTCCCATTAAATGTTAGTGGTCGTTACCTCATGAATTTCTATAACATTGAACTTATGTGTTGTGGATCAGGGTGCTCTATACGGGTAAGGTTATTATTCATAACATGAGTGAGTTGTCCCAGTATGGTTATAAGCTGTTCAGCACTGGTTGCATCACTATATCCACTATAATTATCCTGAGTAGGAGGGGAATCCCAACATGGATTACGTTCATTGATTCATTTTCCATTCTTTCCACTAGGCGCCATTTCTAAACAATGTAATACACTAGATTAGTTTATGAATCGCAATATATAATTCCAAACTAGTAAAATACCTAACATAAATTGAACAGTTTATGAATATAATCCATAATCATAAAAAAATGGGTTCTTTGATTAAGTATTTACTCATAAATCTTTAATAATGGGTTGTAATGAAAATATGAATTATCCTAATCATATCCCTTAGGAGTGTCATAACCAAGAGTTCATCAAGGCCCGTTGTCATGTACCAGAATACCTAGGGTCATGCCCGAAACTCTTTGTCAGAGTTTTCACTCCTAGACACATCTGTGCCAAAGTCGGCTCTACCTGATCATATCTAGACAAGGTTGTATTGCTTGGAAAATATACAAAATATCAATATTTCCCAAATTCTAGGAAGTTTTCTATACTAATACTCAAAGTCTATCTTATGGTAATGTTCTCACATCAGATTTTTTCTAAATCTAGCTTCCAAGATTTGTACTAAAATTCCTATGATACCAATTGTAATGTCCAGACCCTAGTTACCTAGAGTGAGTGAATTACTACATAACATTCACATGATGAAAAGAGATCAAATCTCAAAAGACCGATTAGTTTAGTAGCCTAGGAAGTAATAGATAAATATATAAGTTTTAGATTACATTATGAAATAAAAAAAACATTGTGTCTCTTTTAAACACACTCATATACCATAGCCTATCCCCGTAGGTCAATCATAATATACTTCTTCACATCATGGGAAAGAAACATAACAAAATGCGTGAGCTCAGATGCTCCATAAGGATAACAATATGGAAGAAACTTTAATAAATAAGCATAAACATTGAAGGAAATGTATAGGACTAAAACACAAGCCTTTAAAAATTAAACTTCAACATAATATGGAAAAGATAAATCAAATAATTACATTTAATTATTCACATGGATATTCTAATAGTCTAATAATCACATGTAATATCAATATCTAATTTCATAATGATGGAATGAATAATGTCGGTCATCATAACCACATAGTCCAGGCCTTATGACAAGACTAAAAATAATATTTTGTCAAGGCCTTGTTCCATGACACTAGTTTCTATCATGAGACCTACCGATGCATTAAGGAGCTATAACAGGCTATACCCTTCACTTATTAAGTCCAATTCATTCCTCATATGAAAATTTTGAAACATAACATAAACATTCATATTAAATCTTGCATAAGAAATGTCAACACTTTAACCATAAACCATTAATGGTATAAAAAGAAAACATCCATAGTCAAACATATCATAAAACCTTAAATACAATATGGAATATTTTATCATAATAAATCAACTTTAAAAAAGTTTAAAATCCATCAAAGTATGTTGACATATATTAAATCAAAAATATTTTAGATAAATATCTATTTCAATTTTGAAATCATTTTAAACTCACATAATTATAAAAAAAATTAATTTGAAAATATTCTTATAAGAATGTAAGGGAAACTTCAAAGTTTTTATAACGGTAGAAAATAGTTTCACCCTCTGTATATGTTAAAAAAATATTCTTACCTTAATTTGTCAAAAAGTTCATAAAGTACCTTGTTTAAAAAATGGCAGAAATATTTCTTTCAAAACATTTTATAAAATGTAAAAAAAGGGTATAAATGACTTTAAAAAATATTCTAGGAAATAATAAAAATGTTTTGAAATATATTTATAAGAAACATAGATGTGGATGATAAGAGGTCCCAATAGATAATTACATATAAACAACCTCGTATAATAAAGAAATTGTAAAATTAACCCTTACCTTATACTTTTCCTTGGTCGAGGGTATTTTAACCTCCTATATAATAGTTAAATCATTGTTATTAAATTATACAAGAACCATATACATAAATATGATATTATATATGACATTCTAATATTGTTTTGTTAATAATATTTTAGTAGTATCATTGTTTCGGGTGTTAGCTAATTTGTTTTCCTTTATATGTTTTGATACATAAGCCTTGTTTCTTATGGATAGGATGTATTTGATTCATATACATAATGGTAATATGTTCTTAAAAATTATTTTTATTCATAAAATGAAAATTATTCTTGAATGATTACAATGGGGAATGAATCTCATCACGTTCGTAGAGACGGAAATCCGTACGTACGCATGAGTGACAATACCATTCTATTTATTGTAAAATAGTATGTAATTGGATGATATATAATATATAGATAATCATTAAAATTTTATATTTATTATTTATATCAATTATACTCAATATTATTCCCATCCAAAAAATGAACTGTTGAATAACAAACTACACCATGACGTGGAGATGGTAAACCGTACGTACACACATATTGTGACTTTGTCATTCATAGGATGGATAGAATAATGAATATGGTTATACTGTATTTATAACAACATCAAAGTATATAGAAGGTACTAGGGTTATTATTTTGGTACATAAACAACAAAGAAATAGAAAGTGGAAGAAGAAAAAAACATTGAAATAAGTGATGAAATTATTACCTCTTCTTTGGGTGCTTCCTTTTGATTTGCTCAAAAGGGAACCATAGGTCAGCTTTATGACCAAATTAAGGCATCTACGTTGACGTGAGGGTAGTTGGGAAGATATTTGATCATGGTTTGTCTTAGCCAAAGGGCTTTGGAGTTGTGATTTTGAGAGAAGGGGATGTACCCTTTTATAAGAAAGGTGAGGGTCACTTTAGGATAAGCTTTAAATATTAATTTATTATACAATCATATTAAGTTTATAATGGTTCCAAAAGGATTTATTTCAAGTATAAGGTGGGTATGGGTCTAAAACCTCTCATCCAATAGATTTTAGATAGGTTTAGGTCATCATATTAACCTTATATATTAGATTTAACTCTTAGTTAAATAGTTTAACTTTTACCATGTATTCTTGTATTATTATAATAAATGGTTGATAAACTTACTATAAAAAGACAAAAGAACCCCAAGTGGTTAATTATTGACATATATAACTATATATATGTACTTTCTCCAAAAATTATATTTTTTGGAATATTATATCAATTAATAATGTAGTATTTGTTTTAAAAACCCATTTATGTCAATTTTAACACTATTTAGTATTTGGTTTTTCAGAAAGTCAACAGAAATTGATTACTTTGAAGAAAATAAAATAAATCAATAAAAAAATGTCATATTAACCTAGAAAATTAGTGTAATGCATCAAAAGTCTCAATTTAAATTTATTTTGATATTTATCATGTCAATTATTTTAATCATTCATTAATAACGTAATTACTGCGTCATAATTGTGTCATAAATAAATTTAATTATTTAATGTATAAAAATTATAAATAAAATTAAATTATGTAGAAAATATTATTATATTTATAATTAATATTTATAGTCGAATTTATCTTATGTATAAACCCATATTAGAAATGTTTTAGTTATGTAAATTTGAATTTAACACTTTTATCTCTTTTTTTTAAATAAAATAATAATAAATGTACTAATCTAATCCAAGTTGATCAAAGAGGATCATATGTTATTCCTAAGGTTTACTTTTGTCTATAAACACTTATACAATAGAATTAGGAATTGTTTTAGGGTAATTATAATATCATTTTTACCATTAATTACCCTACCTACTTTTAACCGTGGTAAATAAAATTCAAAAGTTACTATTCACTAAAAATTATTTGCATCATATTGAATCACATTTTACTTACTGATGTCAACCATGTATCTTGGATTTTTTGAATTCAACTCATAGAAGCGGTAAGATTTTGTTTTATGCAAATTTTCAAATGTGCCTAAATGGTGGGTAAAAGATGTTAAAATGTTCAATAAAATTTTATACATCTAATTTTATTATAAAATGACTCCAATGAATTACATTGAGATTATATAGGTATTATGTATCTATTTTTACCTAAAATAAATTTAAATAAAACAAATAATTATTTAAATAAAAAATAGGTTTTAAACAATAACTCAATGTTTCTCACTATTCATCAAAATTGAATGTTTTCACTAAAGTACCAGAAATTCACCCTAAGCTAATTTTTATATTACGAATCCAAAATTGATGTCCATTTTGAAAAATAAAATTTAAAAAATTTCAAAAGTGGTTATTACTATATATAACGGTTAGTTTGATTGGTCGTGGTGTTCTAGAACTCGAAGTAGCATACATAGAAAGCTATTGCATTATTCCAAGAGAAACATAACATGGAAGGTTGGGGTGTTACATTCCAAGGGAGATTTAATCACTAGGATTTTAACTTTACTAACCCCAAACTGAAATTCAACAACTGAATCATGATAAAAATCATTTATGGGATAAGTTAAAGCTTATTGAGATCACGATCCAAACCATGTTTTCTAAACTACCCTAAGAAAGTGTCACAATCACACACCTTAGCCTTAGGGAATACAGTGGTGTAATAAAGTATTGTCTATCTAGACCCTAATATTATGTATTTGCATATTTTTTATTTTTAATAAATTATTGATTATATTTATCCGTTATTTATTTTGAATTTATAAATGATTAAATATTGAGTTTGATAAAAATTTCATTTTGATATGACGAAATAAAAATGTTATTTTGTGAAATTAATAATTTCAATCAAGAAACAATTTTGAATGAATTCAACAATTTATGGGAAAAAAGTTATTTTAATGAAATATTATTATAAAATAATTTTTATTTAAATATAAATTATAATATAATTTAATTAATTGAAATATAATTTTATAAGGTTCAATAACTTTTATCATCGCAAACCCCAATATTATTTTAATAAATAGGGATTTTTGATTTAAAAGTTTAAATTTACATATTTAGAGAATTGTTTTGATAAAATAAATATTATTTTTGAAATAAATAGGTTCTAATTTTCCAATAGAAAATTTTTCATAATTTATTGAGATGATAATTTTAAAAAAAAAATTAAATATGGTATAAATTTAAAATATGTATTATGACTTCATCAAAGCCCAAAAGTGACGTAATAAATATTATAAAATGTATCAATGGATAAAATTACGTTTTACCTTAACTCAAATCCCTTTTAGCTTAAGTTTACCCTATAATTCCCTATCTAAATCCCATATAAGGTGTTACCAAGCTCTTAAAAAGCTCCTCCCATGCTTTTAGATGTACCCACTCATGGTAAGGGATCCTCTATTTCTATTTATTAAGAATTTTATTTATATTATTCCATTTATATTTCTTATTTTTCATGTTAGTATATGTTTTCACACATCCCTCTTACCATCATTATGTTTTATAAGTGACAAGGTACCCCATTTTAGTATTATTAAACCCTTCCATGATACTTTATATACCCTCCTTATGTAGTTAAAATTATCCTATGATTTTCCATACCAAAAATCTGTGTAGTGAATAACCATACCCATTTCCACTCAAGGGTATTCACCTAGATGGACCTATCCTTCATTGATTAGCTACTTCCTTATATGTTACCCACATTCCTTAATTATGGTTTTAAAATTGATGGATGGTGTTCTTATGTTGTATGATCTATGTGGCACCCAGATACAAGTACTAGATATGAATGTGAGGGGTGGGACCATGATTATATCACACTCCAATCCATTGATTAATGTATTTATCTAATGAGATACCATGTATAGTTCATAGAAGGTTATCCCGAGAACACTATGTTATGATTTCATGGTGGTTAGCATTAACTTCTGTTTAAAATGTCATGTTTTATGTTGTTGTCACATTCCCATGTTTCCTTTAAATTATCATCTTATATCATGATTTTATGTTCAAGTTTAGGATTCTCAACACTATTATTTTACCATGATATTCCTCTTGACTCACATGTACAGATTTACCTTATGCTATGTTTTGATTTTTCCCGTACAAGGCTTCATAGCTTGCACATTTCTTTTTTTAAATCCTCAATTTATACCATCTAGTTTTAGAGGAGAAACCTAATTTTAAGGGCATGTTGTGGAGTTTTTAAGTAATGTTATTGTACCCATGTTTCATGTTGTTCTTCTATGTATGTAATTTTCCCAAATATAGTAGGACTCATGATCTTCTAGAATTGTATTATTTGTTCCCTTTGGTAATAAATCATGAATTAAGGTGAATTAAAATAAGGTATATTATATTTGGTATCAGTATAAGGTATGTTAATTTTTTGGGATTAATGTTAGGAAAACCTAGTGAAATCCTTAAGGATAAGATTAAATAAGGGAAAACATCCCTAAATTTTATTAAAATATATATTAAGTGGGATCAATGAAAATATATCCCTATCTGGATACTAAAAGTGGATGTGGATCTATAATAGTTGTACATAGGAGTAATAATCCAAAAAAGGGTGAATTAGGCTTGACTTGATCATCAACTAGTGAAAAATAAAGCGCCCTTACTGCACACCTGGTTTGAAACACCTAGGGAATATGCTTTGTTAAAATCACAACCTCCTTACGAACCATTATTAATAGAACAAAAATGACCATAATATTTTATGTTAGGAATGAGATCATGTATAACTTATATTGAAAAATATATATTTACAGGTTATGGAATATATTTCATTTATTATTTATCCCTTCAATGTTCATAGTTTCCCTTTTATGTGTTTAATAGTTTAAAAATTTTCATCCCTAAGTTTATTATGGATGAAATAAATGATTAGAACTAGAATAAAATAGTGAACGGTATGATTATCTTCCAGTTATGAAAATCAAATATCGTATATGATTATTTTTCTACGCATTCTATCATATCTTTAATGTTTATTAAAACTTTTCAAAAACCAAATCAAAACATGGAATTTGATCTATCCATGAAAATAGAAAATGGGGAAATTATCACATCCTAAGTATATAACTTCTCCCCTACCCATATTTAAGGGATAAATTTCCCAAAAAAATATTATGATACTTACTGATGTGGAATTTGAGGATATTATTGTTATTAATTGGAATTCCTTGTATAAATCCAATATAAATTTACTGGAGAAAAAAATCACCCTCCAAATCAAAAATCACCCTCTAATTATATATAAGAGTAAAAGGGAGGATGAATCTCTTGTACAATCGTTGTATCAAGAATGGATATTATTTCCTTGTGAGAATGTGTATCCAAATCAAATGATTGATACTAAGGAAAAGATAATCATTGTTGAAATTCCCATTGTAAAGGAATTTTTTAATGTGTTTCCTAAATATTTTCCTGGTCTCCCTCCTAGCCAAGAGTTTGAACTATCAATCAAACTTAGAACTGAAGATTTGGAAATATCCAAGTCTCCAAAAAGATTGGCCACCGTTGAACCTCAATAATTGAAGAAGAAACTATAGGAGAATATGATAAAAGGTTTATATACCCAATTGCTTCATTGTGGAGTGCATTGGAGTTTTTTGTTAAGGAGAAGGATGAGTGAACTTACCTCTACATTGATTATCTTGAACTTAACAGGATCACAATAAAGAAATAGTATCCTTTTTTATAGATTGATTAATTTTTTAATCATCTACATGAAGATATGTATTTCTCTAAGTTGGATCTTCAATCGAGATATTATTAATTATAGGTGAAGAAGGGGAAAATCCCCAAAAATTATTTTTGTACAAGGTACAAGCACTATGAGTTTATTGTGATTTCATTTGTGCTCACTATTGTTCTAGAAATATTCACAGACATAATGAAAAGAGTCTTTAGGGATTACCTTGAAAATTTTTCAGTAGAATTGATATATGATATCCTTATATACTCTAAAGGTAAAGTGAAAAAAGAGGAGTATTTTAATGATGAAATTAAGAACTTTTTGAAAGAAAAGTTAATGATATTTATAATAATTGTATATTTTTTATGGATCAAGTAACATTACCTTGGCATGTTATCTCTAAAAAATGGTAAACTATGGATAATTAAAAAATAGTGTCAATTGAAGGATGGAACAAAACAAAATAAGTGGAATAAATCCATAGTTTATTTAGATGATAGGTACTATAATTGATTTATGAGAAACTTCGCAGGAATGAAATCCCCACTAACCACGCTAACTTAGAAGAGAGTCATGTTTTTTAAACTTATTAATGAGAAGATATTTTTAAATAGTTAAATAAGAGGTTAGTTGTTACAACTATACTCCCAATACCCACTATTGGGGAAGTATTTGTTATCTAAATTTGAGTGTCTAAAAATGGATTGGGTTGTATACTCATGCAGGATGAAAAAGTGACAGCAAATGCAACCCAAAAATTAAAAATTAGTGAATAGAACTACCCAAACCATGATCTATAATTGGATATAGTGATCTTTAAACTAAATATTTCTCATCATTATCTCTATGGGGAAAAGTGTGAAATATATTTGGATCATAAAAGACTCAAGTATATATTCACACAAAAGGGGTTCAATATACGCTAATGAATGTGGTTAGGGATGATAAAGGAATATGATTTTTCAAGACAACCATCTTGGGAAGGTGAAAAAAGTGGTATATTCTTTGAGTATAAAGGATCCCACAACCCTATCCATGATGAGGATTGTCTAGGATCCCAAATTATTAGACATTAAATGTATGGACATGGGAATAATAAAAGGAAATCCATCTTACCTTTCTCAAATAGATTTTCAATGATTCATTATTGAGAGGATCAAGGAGGCCTCATAAGATGATAGAGTGATTAAAAAAAAGGTAACTAATATTTCAGAGTTTAAATTTTCTAAATATAACGATATAAGATTTGGAACTAAGATATGGGTCCCATAAAAACCAAAACTGAAGAGGGAACTTCTAGATTAGGCATATAACTAATTCTTCTCTATTCATATAGGAAGCACTATGATGTATAGATATCTAAAGAAAATACTAGTATGTAAATGGGAAAACATAACTATAGATTTCATCATAAGACTCCCTATAACATCGAAAGGTAATAATTCCATCTAGATGGTAGTTGATCACCTCACAATGTTAGTGCATTTCATTTCAATCAAGGAATATTTATCTCTTAACCAACTCACCACGATATACATAATAGAATTATTAAGAATGAATGTATTTCCACTCTTCACTGTATTTGATTGATCTCTGAGGTTTACCTTTATGTTTTGGAAAATCCTTCAAAATTGTTAGATATAGATCTGAGTTTCAGTACTGATTATGACCATTCGTTGGATAGTCATTCTAAAGGAACCATCCAAACTCAAGTATATATGCTAAAATCTTGTTCAATGGATTTCCAAGGAGGTTGGGATCAATTATTTCCCTGAGTAGAGTTATTATATAATAATAAACTCTATTTTATAATTCAAATGGAACCTTATGAGGCTGTGTATGGGAAGAGGTATCGGTCTTCAACATGCTGGGATGAAGTTGGACAACAGAAGGTGATGAGAAATGATCTTATCTAAGAGATTATAGATAATGTTCTAACCATTCAACATCATATGAAATATGTTCAATGTTAAGATAAAGGAAATGAAGATAATCATCGATGAGACCTAGAGTTTGATATTGTAGATAAATTTTTCCTTTTTTATATCTCTTTGGAAAAATTCCCAAGGTTTGATAAGAAGGAAAATATTATTCTATGTTGCATTATCCTC
Source organism: Viscum album (assembly GCA_963277665.1). Taxonomy (NCBI): domain Eukaryota; kingdom Viridiplantae; phylum Streptophyta; class Magnoliopsida; order Santalales; family Viscaceae; genus Viscum; species Viscum album. The sequence goes on along the minus strand of OY728158.1, from coordinate 1,698,660,162 downwards.
TTTTGAATCCATAATTTCATCATAGTTGTGGAATATCAATTAGTACTCCCATATAACCTAGAATAAGTACATGATGTGTTACATAAATTCCTCATGGGGAAGTAAATAAATTACCCATAAAAAGTAAAAAATCTAGATGTGATACCATTTTAGAATGATATTTCATTGTAGGAGCATCTGATGAATATCTTAGATCATAGAGACAAAGTTCTTCGAAATAAAGAAACTACATAGTAAAAGTAATATGGAAAAACCAAAAGTTTGAGTAAGAAACATATGTATTATAAGAGGTAATGAAAAATAAGTACCCTCATCTATTTTATAGTATAAAATGAAATTTCTATGGAAAAATTTATAAAGGGGGGAAGAATTTAATTACCTGTTGTTTTATAAATGAAATCATATTTTCAAATGAGTAATTTATTTATTATGAAATGTAGTTATATTAAATACATGCAATGTTTTTCTATTTTGGATCATTATAAATATATATTAGTTTATTTAAAATATCATTAAGAATCATTACCATTGATAATATAGATATTATATAGTGATTGTTAACATTAGTATATATTAAGGGTAATGATAAAGTACAATTGATAAAGATGGAAGAAGTGGTGAACACAGATAATAGAATCATGCCTTTTGAATCCCATTTATCAAGGCTTCCTAGGGAGGTGGACTCAATAAGATTTCACCTCAACCTATTTAAAACTAAAATTCAACAAATGAACCATGAGTGGAACTTTTTATGAGAGAAGTTCATGCTTATCAAGATCAAGATCCAAATAATGTTTGTTGAAACACCCTAAGTATAATGACTCATACTTTACATACATTGTTATTACTTCAGAATTGAATCATACTTATTACAACATATAACAAAACCATTAAAGGACCGTATACGTATAGTGTCTTTAGAAACTGGGAAACATAAACAACTGGTTCATAAATCATCTATGTTTTCTCCCATTTATTTCATTACATCTAGAGTCACTTTTGGAATATTCTACTTAATACCCTTCTTCCAGACCTGGGGAAAAGAAAACATACAAAAGGGTGAGCTCAAATGCTCAGTAAGGGTAAACAAAAGAAATATCAATCATATCATATTCTTAAGAACATAACATTTTGAAAATCTTATCCAACAAAAGAGATCATAATATCATGACATGGGATCAATCATAATAGTGAAATGTAATCCAAATAATCATCACTTAAAACATGAAACTTTGTGGGATACACACATAATCATAGAGAATCATTTCTTATTAGTCAAGACTCATTGCCAAGACTATCTTAGCAGACAAAGTCCATTTCTGAACCGAGTTCACTCCTCGTTTCAGTCCTGTTTCACTAAACCAGATTAACCTGCCGTTCCATCCATGTATATCACATGAGATATAAATCTTTACCCAATGCATTGGAGGGAGATATAGGTCCCACCCATCTCATAATGATACCATTATTATGTGTGCCACAAGATCATATATCATACATCATAGCATAACCCATGTAATACAAATGGGATTCTTATACATCATGCCATCATAACAAAAATCATATAATATAAAAGGAATTCATAAAAATAATTCCATCATAACATAATCAAATCAATGTAAAAATAGGGATAGAAATATAAACCTATATTATCTTAGATGGAAAATAATTTTGATAAAATGCTTGATCTCCATTCTTGAGGAAAATATCCTTTCTACTTCAAATTTTTTTTCCTTTCGTAAAATATCATATAATTTTAAACTAAAAGAAGTTGATTAAAAATAAACTTAAAAACTTGTAAAGTAATATTCATGTAAATAATGTTCTAAAAGTCAATTCAGGCCGTATAAGTTAAAAAAACATTCTTCTCATACTTTGGCCGGAAAAGTCAAAAAGTACCTCATACTAAAAACGACAAAAGATTCCTTTCATATCTTTTAATAAAAACTCACCAATGGGTAAAATTGTATTTAAACAATTGTTGGAGGATAGAAATAATATTACATATTGAGGATACATGGATGTGGATGATAAATATGCCCCAGTAAATACCAAAGTATAAACAATCTCAGATAAAAATGAGATTGTGAGATTTTCCCTTAGCTTAGGTTCGATTTGCTTCGTATGTGTCTGAACCTCCTGTATAATGATTCAAATAATGTCATTGACTTATTCCAGAATCATACTAATTGTTATGATATCATATATGGTCATATTCTTAGCTTCTTATTAGTAATATTTCATTGCTACTTGTTATTCGGGTGTTTATTGCTTTTTGTCCTTATGCGTGTTTTGTAGAATAAATTCTTATTATTCTTTTTAGGGTATAGATACCTCATTTAAAGAATGATATTAGTGTAATATATATCATATTTATTCCCTAAATTCATTTATATAATCATTATGCATTGAAGATCATGTAGAATGAGTCACATCACATCGTGGAGACGGTATTCCGTACGTACGCACGAGCGATGATATCGTTCCGATGATCGTGGAATTGTATTGAAGTGTATGAATACTATTTCAGAATCAATATCAATTTACAATAATCATATATAGTTATTATTTACACCATTATACCCATCCAAGTAAGTTGGTGGTGGAAAACAGATTACACCACGGCGTGGAGACGGTATTCCGTACGTATGCACACGCGGTGATTTCATTTTCCGTATGATGGATAGATGGTGAAATAGGGTTGTTTCATATTTATAATAACATATAAGTATATGAGTGATACTGATGTTATTACTTAATAATGAAACAACTAAAGAAGAAGGAGTATAAGAAGAAATAAAGTTGAAAGAATTGGTAACAGACATTACCTCTTCTATGAATCACCTTTTCTTAACCACCTCTTAGGGAACTAAAGATGGTCTTTGAAGAAGACCAGGACCTCTAGGATATTTCTAGGGAAGTGGAGAAGAGATCTTGGCAGGGTTTGTCCGAGCTTGAAGGCTCAAAGTGGTGTGAGGAGGAGAGGTAGGAGGTTCCCTTTTATAAGGGAGGAGAGGGGCACTTTAGGAAAAACATAAAATATTATTTTATTATAAAGTCATATTCGGGTTTTAATAGCTCTAAATTGATTTATTTAGAATCTAAGGTGGATATGGGTCGAAATAATCTCAACCAATATATTTTAGAAAAGTTTAGGTTACTATTTTAAACATATCATTTAGATTTAACTTTAAGTTAAATAATTTTACTTTTACTGTGTCTTCATGTTTTCTTACACTATATGGTTAATAAACTTATTATAACAAGCCAAATGAACCCCAAGTGATTCATAATTAATATAAAAAAACTTATCTATGTCATTTCTCCGATCCTTCAATTTTTAGGAATAAAATAACAATTAATAATATAATATTTGTTTTAAAAACTATTTTTTGTCAATTTTGACACTATTTGCTAATTGATTTTTTGAAAATCATAACAGCATGATTAGTTCGAAAATAGTTAATTAAATCAATACTAATATGTCATATTAACCTATAAAATTAGTTTAATTCATAAAAAGTATCAAATTACATTTATTTAGGTATTTATAATATCAATTATGTTAATATTTCCATAATAAGATAATTACTACATCATCATTATGTCATAAATAAATTAAATTATTTAAAGTCTAAAAATTATAAATAAAATACCATTATTTAGGAAAAAATTTTATCTTTATAATGAATATTTATAGTCGAATTTATCTTATGTATAACCATATATTAAAAATTGTTTAGTTATTAAACTTTGATTTTAACTATTTTAACTATTCTTTAAATAAAATAATAATAAATGTCCTAATCTAATCCAAGTGGACCTAAATGGTCATATTTTATTCCTAAGGTTGTTTTTGGTCGAATTAAACTTATTCAATAGAATTAGGACATGTGTTAGGGTAATAATAATACCATTTTTACCCTTAATTACCCTATTTACTTTTAACTGTGGTAAATAAAAGAAAAAATTTACTATTCACAAAAAATTATTTTATCTTATTGAACCAAATTTTAATCCTTGATGTTAACAGTGTCTCTCGGATTTTCGAAATTCCACTCACAGAAGCGGTAAAATTATGTTTTATGTAAATTTTCAAATTCTCCTAGGAGGTGGGTAAAAGACGGTGAAAGGTTCAATAAAATTTATATATATATAAAATTATTATAAAATGACTCCAATTAATTACTTTGAACTTATATAGGTATTATGTATCAATTTTTTGACCTAAAATAAATTTAAATAAAATAAATAATTATTTAAATAAAATGTCGGTTTTTAAATAGTAACCCAGTGTTTTCACCATTCATCAAAAATTGAAAGTTTTCATAAAAATACCTAAAATTCAACCTATGCTAATTTTGATAGTCTGAATCAGAAAATGAAGTCCATTTTGAAAGATAAAATTTTAAACATTTCAAAAAGTGAGTATTACTATTCATAACGGCTAGTTTTAATAATATTTTAATAGAATATCGTTGTTTAGTGAAACTCGGTATTGCGTACAACAAAAGATATCGAGGAAGGTCACGATTGCATGTAAATAAAGCCAAGATAGTGTTGTGTGCAGTGAAATATTCCTTTGATGATGTATATAACATAAAAACAAAATATTTCTCATAAAAAATCTCGGTTGTTACACTATGAAAGTGTCAATATCACAAAACATACCCTTAAGGAATATAATGTTGTAATAATATGTTATTTATATAAAACCTAAGAGTTTTAATTTTTATATTTTTTAATTTTAATAAAATAATTATTATATTTACCTTTTTTTATAATTACTTTATAAATGATTAAATAATGATTTTAATAAAAATTGTATTTTAACGAGGAAGAAAATGTATTTTGGGAAACATATTGTTTCAATACAAAATCTCTTTGATGAATTAAAGAATATTTATAATAAATATTATTTAAAAAAATCATATTAAATAATATTTATTTAAATTTAAATGATAATATAATTTTATGAAGTCAAATTTAATTTATATAATGGCAAAAATTGTTATCTTCATAAAAAACCATATTTTTGAATAAATTAGGAATTTTTTTTAAAAGTGTAAATTATCATATTTAGAGAATTATTTTTATAAAATAAATATTATTTTTTGAAATCAGTAAGTTGAAATTACCCAACAGTTAATTTTTCCTAATTTGTTAAGATAATCAATTTTTTTGTTAAAAATCAAACATGTTATAAATATACGGTACGTATTATGACATAAAAAATATAAAAAGTGATGTAATATATAATATAAAGATTATAATTGACAAAAAATATTTTCCTCCTTCAATATAATGTGTTTTTGATCTATTTAATTAATTTTATAAACCCTGAATGAATCCTCAAAATCCTATGTTATATTTTAAGGTTTTAAAATTAATTATTTTTGAAAATGAGCCACTTTAACATCACCAAGGGTATTATTTTAATGAGTTAGGTTCTTAGACTTATAAAATATTGAAACCCACTCTTATTTTTAAGAAACCATGGGGAAAACCATGATATAGTGTGTGTTTTTTATTATCTTATCATATAGATATCAAAATCTAAGTTTAGAAATTAATAAATAATTCCCTTCTCTATCGCTATAAAAACCCACACAACCTACCTTTACTCTTCACTAAAAACACTTTAAGAATGAATTTAATCTACCTTTCCCTCTTTATATCCCACCTATGTTTCCCCAAGTTCTTAAGAGGCTCCTCCTAAGCTTTTATAAGTGACCTCTCAAGTTAAGGGATCCTCTCTTCATCCTCTTTATTCAAGAAACTTCTTCATATTATACCTTTTGGTTTCTAATTTTTCATGTTTTTATTTTCTTTTAAACACAACTATTACAATTATTATGATTTCCATGTGATTATAGACCCCTTTCGCTCCCATTAAACCCTTCAATGAATCTTTATGCACTCTCATTGTTCTGTTGAAATTATCATGTGGTTTTCAATTTCAAACATTTGTGTAGTGAATACCCATCCCCATTTTCACGCAAGTATATTCTCTTGGATATACCTATCCTTTATTTATTTGTTTTGGCCTATAGGATATTGGTTTCCCCTCTCTGGTTTTAATGGTTTTAATAATCCCAAATGATGCCAAATCATGTCAAATAATGTGAAATCATGTACGATCATTTTATTCATGTTTATTTAAGTTTAAATATGTTTAATTATGATTAAGTTTGATCAACTTGGTATTTAACAAAATCTGTGTATATTCATGTTTTAATATAGTTAAAACATAAAAATTTTCTATGCGTGAGTTATTGACGTGGACATAAAAATTGAGACACTGACAGAGTAAATGTATCACCGACATAACAACTGAGACACTGATAGTGTAACTATCTCACCAACAGTTCAAATGAGACACTAATAGAAGGAATCTACCTTCGATAGAAGAAATGTCTCACTGAAAGAAGGAATGTATCACTGATAGTACAAATTGAATCACTGATAGATGACTCACTGACAGTACAAATAAGACACCGATAGAACAAAATGAGTCACCGATGCAAAAAGATACTGATAGAATGAATTGATGATAGAATGAGTCACCGATACCAATAGAAGGACTCAACAATAGAAGGAGTCACTGATAGAATGAATCACCGACAGAGGAGTCACTGAAAAACCATGTAATTTTCTTTTAATTAAAATTATCTATAACGATCATATATGAGTGTTTTATTTCTTTTTATTAAGTTAATGATTTTTACAGACACCAGTAATGTCTATGTTAGTGGATAGTATGAGGAACGAGGTACCTCCATTTTCTTCTTACTGGAAAATTCGAGACACCTGAAATAAAATAAAATCTTGATGTAAGAGCTATATAGAAGAAGAGAACAACATGAAAGAACATACGATAAAAGATACTAGACCAACCAGAAGAACACACGAAGAACTCTCATTCATACTAACTATGATTTAAAAGAGGATTGATGTGCATGAAAGATTCAATCATCCTTGTAACAAAAAAACACTAAGGAGGAGAATCCCATATTCCTAGAAAACAAGAACACAAAGCTTCACGAGACTCTGTTTTCAGTGTCTATTTTAAAAAGAGGACTCAATATTCACATTTTCAACATCGAAGGAGTACAAAGCTACATTTCACAGCACACTGAGCCTTCTAAACTCTATCACTTCATTGCTTACTCTATTTTGTTCATGTTTACTACATCTTGTGCAGTGTGTGCATCTTTCAATTAAATACACATTGTCTCATGTACTGAACTGAAGGATACAAGATATCGTCACAAAAACATCTGTTTACACCTATTATATCCCACATAGAACTGTGGTAGAGGTCTTGTGTGACCTGGCTATTTTAGTTCCCACAAAGAACTGTGGTAGTGGTCTTGTGACCTAGACAGTTTGTATACTATTCTATAAAATCGGATCTAGGGTGTTGATCAAAGCTTTAAATATATTTCCTATTGGTAGGTGATCAACATGTGGAGTGGAATAAGTCTTATGTTGTGACTAAACCTCTTATTTTAATCCTATGTGTTTTTAAATTTAGTTTACTTTATTTTTACTCATATTTTATAAAACTAATTTTCACTTTGATAGTTAGTATTAGATAATATTTATAACTATTTTGGTTTTGTAAATTAGTTTCAAAAGTTATATGAATATATCATATTGTTTTAACTGACAAATAATCAATCTTTTAAGAAATTAATTGAATAGTTACACTATTATAAATTTATTACTTTGTTTAACTGAGTTGTCTTGTTTTTTAAATTGGGGGATTATTTCAAATAATTTTTTTAAGAAAAATATTTATAAGAACTCAACTGACCCCCTCTTGAGTGTCCTACTCTGAACAACATTTGATATCAAAGGTTTTTTAAAATCTTTGTTAAATATTTTCAATGGTTATTTTAGTTGTGTTTGAAAGATCTCTAAATTTTGATAGTTCTAATTTTTTAGCTATTTTAAAAATTATTCTTTATTATTTGTTATGGATAACAGACAAGAAGTTTCTACTATGAATATACCTCCCTTTTTCATTGGAAAAAATTATTCTTAGTAGAAAATTACTATGAAAATACATTTATAAAGTATGGGTTTTAAAATTTGGTCTTCCATTGTAGATGAATATATGATTCCTACAACTACCTGAAATACTTGGGTTGACCCAACCAAGAATTCTTATAATAACATATTAAAAGAAATGTATTCCTTATATAGTTCTTTTGGAGATGAAAAATTTAATATAATTTCTGTATGTAAAACATGCTACAGGATTTGGGATACCTTAGTTGTTTCACATGAAGGAATCACTAATGTTAAAGAAATGAGACTTGATAACTATACTATTAAATATGATAACTTTAAGATGAATCCTGATGAACCCATTTCTAATATATATATCAGGTTCAATGGGATAGTCAATACAACGAGCTCTCTTTCATAGATAGTGGATACCAAAGAAAAAATCATGAAGCTACTTAGATGTCTACATGAAAGATGGAGAGGAAACTCAGTATCAATTAGAGATTCTTGGGATATTAGTAAGTTTCCTGTTAAGGAAATAATAGGAAAGCTGATGATGTATGAGGAAGAATTAAGAGTCAACAATGAATACAAGGATGAACCCAAGAGAACTTCAATTTCTTTAAAAACCACCACTTCAACAAATAATGAAAATTAAATGATTAAAAATCATTTTGATAGTACTAGTGATAAATATTCACCATCATAAAGTGATGAGGAAATGGATCAGTTAGATAGAAAGTTAAAGACGTTTTATAGAAATAAGAAGTTTTTCCTAAAGCCTAGCTACAAAGGTAAATATGATAATAAGTGAAATGGGAAAATTGATTGGAAAAGGAATAATAAATCAAATGAAATAATACGTTATGAATGTAATAAAATAGGATATGTAAAGGTTGTCTGTCCAGAGTTAAAATATAAGAAGAAATATGGAGACAAAGATAAAAGATACATGAAGGAAATGAAGTCCACTTTGATTCATTTCAAGGATATCTCCAATGAGTTAGAATCATCGCATGATGATAAAGGTGACTAGGAAAACATATATTTCATGAAAACACATATGATGAATCCCTTGAGTCTCCTATACAAAATTATTATTATTATGGAGATGAAATTGATTCTGAAAATATAAATAATGAGGAAATGGTTGAATATTTCCAAATGCATGATGATACATGAAATGATATAAAGGATAAAAATAATGCTTTAAAGAAATAACATGTTCTTACCTCTACTGTTAAATCAGAGCTTACTATAGGAAAGGCAAAGAATTATCAATTACCTAATGAAAACAATGAGATTAATTTGTCCAATAAGAAGTTGAAAAAGGATTTATAAACTTTTACCAGTGGAAATGATATCTTGGATCAGATTCTTGGTAAACAATTTGCACCCAAATACACTAGTGGTATTGAATATCAACATGGTAAAAGGATTCTTTTAAGAATTTTTTTATCTAAATCTATAAAATCCAATTTTATTATAGTTTTGGAATTTTTTTTGCAAGTTCCAACAATTAAACATATTCTACTATTTCATGTTTTTCTAGACCAAATAAAGTCTATTTTTCCAATACTTTGAAAATTTTGTATAGGAAACCCGTAAAACAAATGTGGGTTCCCAAAGCACTTATTATTAATGTTATTAGACCCAAAAAAATCTGGGTACCAAAATATTTTCTTATGTAATCATTTTTCTGTAGGAAAGCTGCTTGAAGAGATCCGGTAGAAGTAAATTGTACTTGGAAAATGGATATTTAAGAAACATTTCAAGATATTATTCATGCCTAAATAATATTATGATGATTGATGGGGGGTATATCACTTTCGGTGACAATTCTAAAGGAAAAATTATTGACCTTTTCCAAATTTGTAACTTTAATTCAGTTTTAAATCTGAATGTTCTTTTGTTGATGTATTAATGTACAATATTCTTAGTATCTCTCAATGTGTGATGATGGTTTTAATGTTAAAATTAAAAATTATGCAGGCAATGACTTTAATTCTTAAAATGAGTTAGTATTTACTGCCCTTAAAAATGAAAACATTAATGTTGTAAAAATAAATTCCTTAGTGTCTCAAAATGTTTCTTACTTAAGTGCCTTTCACAAAGAGTCTTGGTTCTGGCATGAGATGTTGGGACATTGTAATACTCATTATATTATAAATATAACAAGAAAATTACTAGTTAAGGATCTACCCAAACATGAGTTTCCAAATGAAAAAGTCTATAATCCTTTTCAAAATGGAGAAGAACATAAAATATATTTCAAACTAAAGAAAGAACATTCAAATTATCAACCTTTTGAGTTGGTTCACTTGGATTCATTTGGATTATCTAGAGTTTCAATTCTAAAAGGGATGTACTATATCTATGTTCTAGTAGATTACTATTCTAGATATACTTGGACATTTTTCTTAGCTAAAAAAGTGATTCTTACTATCATTTTACCAAGTATACTAGAAAATAAGAAAACCTAAGTGGTCATAAAAATAAATCCCAAAGAAAAGACCATGGATGTGATTTTGAAAACCAAGAGTTTAAATCTTTTTTCTCACAAAATAGCTACATTCATAACTTTTCTGCTGCAATGACACCCAAACTGAATTGTGTTGTAGAAATAAGAAATAGAAACTTACTACTGATAGCCCAGAATATAATTAATGAATATAACATTCCTATCTATTTTTGGGAAGAAGCTGTCAATATAGCATGTTATATAATTAATAAATTCTTAATGAGACCAATTATTAAGAGAAACCCCTATGATCTATGGAACAATAGAAAAACCAAAGTTATTTAATTCAATGTTTTTGATTGAAAAGTAAATATTGTTAATAAAATGGAATATCATGAAAATTTTTCATCCAAAAGTGATGAAGGAATCTTCCTAAGATATTAAATCTATAGTAAAGCTAATAGAGTCTTTAAAAAAACTAAATAAGTGTGTGGAATAATATTTACATATCAAATTTGATGCAATAGATCCACATGAACTAAATACCTCCCAAGAAAATATTGAGGATGCTCTATCCTATATGGTCATAAATGAAAAATCATCTAACCCAACTGTTAAAAAACTTGTTAAATCATCCTGTTCTATAAATTTTCTAGAATCCAGTGATGATGAACTCGAACCTACTAAAAAAACTAAAATAACTATACGTTCTTTTTCTAGATTTTTTTGAAACCCTTAAGAACCATCATTTAGATACTTTAGTTGGAGACCTAGATAAAGGGAAATAGTCTAAAGGTCCTCTAAGAAACCAAGTTGAACATCAATACTTTTTTTCATAGCTTGAACCTAAGAGAATTAATGTTTCAATCAATATTGAATTTTGGGTAATGGATATGAAAGAAGAGATAAATTAGGTTGAAATAAATAAATTCTAGATACTTGTAGACAGACCTAAAGACACCTTGACAATAGGCACTAAATGGGTCTTTAGGAATAAAGAATATGAAGCTGGTAATATTGTAAGAAATAAATATAGATCGGTTTTACAATGTTATAGTAAAGAATAAGGGATTGACTATGAAGAAAATTTTGCATTAGTTTCTAGACTTGAGGCCGTTAGAATCTTGCCTTCATATGCCACACATCTTAATTACAAATATTATCAAATGGATGTTAAGAGTGAATTACTAAATGGGTAAGTAGTTGAGGATGTTTTTGTGGAACAACCCCCAGGTTTTACCAACCCTCACTTTCCAAAGCATGTTTTTAAATTAAAAAAAGATTTATTTGGTTTAAAGAAATCACTAATAGCTTGATATGATAGACTAAGTCGTTTTATTATATCGGATTTTTTTTAATAAATGTTATTGTAGATCCTACTCTTTTTATAAAAATAAATTTTCAAGATGTTTTAGTTGTTCAAATTTATATAGATGATATTATTTTTGGATCTTCAAAAAATTATTTATGTGTTGTTTTTTCAAAAAATTATGCAGAGTGAATTTGAAATGAGTTTAATGGGGGAACTCAAATTATTTCTTGGATTTCAAATATTTCAAAACAAATAAGGTATTTTTTTAAATAAAAGTAAATATAATAAAGATATTTTAAAATAGTTTAGATTTGATAGTATAAAAAGAAGTGATACTCAAATGAGTACCATCTGTAAGTTCGATTTTGATGAAAATGGAAAATTAGTTAATCAAATCACTTATAAAGGAATGATTTGGAGCCTAGATCTACTTAATCACAAGAAGGCCTGGTATTATCTTTAGTGCGTGTATGTGTGCTAGTTTTTAATCTAACCCAAAACAATCCCATCTAAATGCTATTAAAAGAATTTTCAAATACCTAAAACATACTACAAACTTAATATTGTTCTATCCTAAAGGACAACCATTTGATTTATTGGGTGATTCTGATTAAGATTTTGGTGTTTTTAAGTTATATAGAAATAGAACCTCTGGAACATATCACTTTTTGGGAAAGTCTCTTGTTTCATGGTGTTGTAAGAAGAAACATTCTATTGCATTATCTACTGCCGAAGCTGAATACATAGTTGCTGGTAGTTGTTGTGCTCAGATTTTGTAGATGAAAACACTTTACATGGCTATGGATATCAATTTAGATATGTACCTATAAAATGTGATATTAAAAGTGCTATTAACATCTCTAATAATCCTATTTCCAATTCTAGAACAAATCATATTGGTGTAGGGAATCCCTTTTTGAGAGATCGTTGTCAAAAAGGTGATATAACACTAGAGTTTATTGGCACTAGACATCAGCTTGCTGAAATATTAAAAAATCCATTAAACCCTGAAAGATTAAATTACATCAAACATGAATTAGGAATGATTAAATAATAAGGAACTTATATTGATAACTATTGGTGAAAAATAAGTGTAGATTTCGTGCTGAAACTGAGAATATCATGTAGACAATGTAATATTAACACTGACACATCTGTCATGCTAACATCGATAGTGTCATGCCGATACATTCTTGCCGACACCGATAGTGTCATACCAATACAATCATGCCAACACTGATAGTTTCATGCATAAATTTTCATACAAACACTGATATAACCCACTGTTTTATCTGTTTTATGTTTTAACCAAAATGATGTTGTTTCATTTATTTCATTGAACCCGATTTACGAATTTATGATCTCTAATGCCCTAAATGATATAAATTTAAGTTGATCCACTCTACTATTCACCCTTGACTTTAACAATTACAATATTTTTCCATTTCTCTTAATCCTCTACCTTTCACCTTCCAAACTTTAACCTAACCATCATAAATAGAAAGGATGAAGCACACACTCGAAGGATGATCTGGAGACAAGTCAAGACCTACTAAGAAGAAAAAGGTAAAATCTACTAAGTCTAATCCTCTCAATCCTGGACTTGAGAACTATGTGGTAACACTAGGGAAGTAATTTTTTGTAGAATGGATGTTAGAGAGTAAGTCTCTCTTATTAAAGGTACTATAAATTCATGGTTGGCTAGATTGGTTTTCAGATAATGAAAGGCCTTATTACCTAAAGTATTCCCATGAGTTCTACATAAATTATGAATGTATTTTGGAATATTGTGAGGTATGTTGAATCAAATCTAAAGTTAAAATAATGAGAACTTATTTTTATTCTAGGAATTGGGAAGAATGCCACAAGGTTCCACATGAAGGAATATTTGATGAATATCAGGGAAGTAGTCCACCTGTAAGTGATATATTTTGATATGAGACAACTATGAAAGAGATAATTTTGAATGAGGAGTGTAGGATGCCTATTGATACTTAGCTAGATAGGGATATTAGACTTTTGTTCAAGTTTATTCTGCACTAGCTTTTCCATAGGAAAGGGGACTTTTCATCTTTGATGTACCAAGATCTGTACCTACTATACTTGCTAAAGAAAGGAATAAAAGTGGATTTGTGCTGATACCTTATAGTTCATATCAATTAAATGGTTATGCCCTTATATAATACCAATTCCCTATTCTAACCAAGGATTATCTTAGCCACGCTTCAAGTTAAAGGATGTGTGGATGGAGGTGAAGAAACAATTTCATCTTGTTGTGGAATTTTCTTGTGTAAGGATATATGGAATAAGATGAAAATACATTGGAACTCATGAATGAAGTAATGGGTTGGTAATGGGGATCATTTTTGTGAAAAGTTCAACCTAGTGGACCATCCTGTTAGGCCGAGAGATTTAGTGGATCCTGGTCAAGGACTAGAATATGTTGATCTTGTTTATTCTAATGAGGAAGAGGTTTCTACTCCTGATAGAGATCATGGGTATCTTTTTGATGATAGATGATACCCTAACACCACTTAATCTCAGAAAGGTATATCATATGGACCTCCTAGTCCACCTCTGTACCTACCTTATGATGAACATACTCTTAATGACAATGGTGATGAGGAGACTAAATTGTTTGTAAGTGTAGAGTATAAGATAAAATATAGTGGTTCTAAAGATCATTCAGAAGAAGAATAAGAAAGAGACAATGAAGAAGAAGAAGCAGTAGGAGAAAGTTTCTTAGAAAGTGAAGAAGAAGAAAAAGTATGTGGATCTGGAAGTGTGGAAGAGGAAGATGATGGAAATGATGGAAATGATAGAGAGGATAAAATAAGTGGAAGTGATAATGGATCTGATCATCCTGGTGATGATCAAGATGATACTATTGATCTCTATGATACTTTGGATCTATATCCCATTATAGACCCTATAGGTTCTTTAGTAGTTGATATTGCAAAAGATGTAGTTGTTGAAGTTCATAGAGATGTGCAAGCTAAAATAATCAAAGTTCCTTAGTTGGTTTATGCTATAAGAAGATCTAAAACTGAGGGGGAGTAGTCAATAATTACTGATCCTATTGAGGGGGAGCTTCAATATAGAAGAGATCAAGTTGATTGGGGAACATCAAGCTGTAAGAGTGAGACTTGACCCTCTCACCCCTTTTTATGATGATGTTATGTCTGAATTGGAAAAGAATATTGGATATGTAGATCTTGGTTTGGAATATGAAGATTTAGATGATGAGGTGTTTGTGCATGTTCTAAGAGAATCAGTGGATCAGATCCCTTCAAGTGACTACGTCACTAAGGTAGATTTTGAGATTTTTAAAGAAGAAGTATGATCGACGGTCAGGGAATCAATCAAAACTCAAGTTGTGTCCATTCCTACATTAAATGATGAGGTAAAATATTTAATGGATTTTATTGAAGAGATGTGATAGTCTATGCATGATACTCTTGATCCAGATCAGGCAGTTAGTGTGAGTGTGACTGATGCAACCAAGGTTTCTGAGAAGGTTATAGATGAGTTTCAACCAAACATAATTTCAATGGTTGAATGGATTATTGAGAATAGTACCAAGCTTGGGAATGAGATGAGAAAACTGGTTTCTACTAGAAATGGGTTACCCTAGGAGTATGAAAGAATTTTAGAGACAGTTCTTAAATCTCTTAAGGAACACACCTCCACTTTTGTTGTCCCTTTTACCTCTACCCGGGATTCTCAATCATTGGACATTGAAATGGTCATATCTATAGTTCGAGAAGAGATTCAATCTTTGTTTGGTTCTTATGGTCTGGAAATCTTTTTAAAAATTGAGAAAAATACTGATCACATACATTATATGGTAATATTTTATACCAAGGAAGCATCTGATACTCAGAAAGAACTGAGAAAGTAGATTAATTACTATTTTAGAAACATTTACACCAAGAATCAGCTGACCAACCAGTTTAAATATTTGGTATATAATCTAAAGTTTTCTTTAGTTACTTGATATTTTAAGGATCAACTAAAAAAATTGAAGGACTTCACAACTATTATTTACAAGTTTATGGAAAAGAAGGATGATTATGAGAAGGTCATGAAATATGGTGTGAAGATAATAATTTTTTTATAAATCTGTTGAAGCCTTATCTCGATGTTCAAAGTGAATACATAGTTGTTCCAACTACTGCACCTCTCAGACCATCTCTAAACTCTCTATACTATCCTGGTAATTCTTTTCCACCTCATCTTTAGTCTATGACATGTTCTTAGGCTTGGATATATATTATATCTATCATCATAGAGAAGATTCCGCCTTGTGGTTCAACCAAACCTACCCTTTCCACTTCTGTTCTTGAAGCCATAATACTTCCTCCCTTTAGAATTCACTAAGACCCTCTAGTATCTCAGCCTCCATCAACTAAACCAACTATTTATCCTTCTGAAAAAGGAAAGGACCCAATCGATCACAAGGATTAGTTTGGATCACTTTTTGATAGGTATGATTTACTGTATTTTTTTTGTATTCGACAACATTGTACTTTACATTATTTTTGAAATTCACTGATCTTGAAATTCTATCTGTGTATTTTTCCTTTTTTCTTTCATGATTATTATTCTTTCCCATTTTTAAGCTTTTTGATAATCGCAAAAGGGGGAGAAAAATCAAGGCATTATTATTATAATTTTTTTACATCTCATTAATTAAAGGGGGAGAAATGATAAAGGGGGAGAAAATAAGGCATTATTTATTTTACATTTGAACCATATCTCTTTTTTGAGAAATTTCATTTCTTTTATTAAAATTAGTAATGGGAGATAGTAAGTTGAATGATTATATTAATCATAAACATATTGAAATTTATAATTCCATGCCTTTTGATCATAAAAAAGGGTGAGATTGTGGCCCATAGAGTATTGTTGGACCCTCTCTAGTTTTAATGATTTTAATATTAAAATATCATGTCAAATAAATTCAAATCATATATAATCATTTCAATCATGTTTATTTAAGTTTAAATATTTCTAATTATTATTTTCTATGATCAAGTATCTCTTTAATACAATATGTATATATTCATGTTGTAAGACTGTTTAAAGAGAAAAAATGGGTATGTATGAGTCACTGACATCGACTGAAAAACTATGATACTGAGAGAGTAAATGTTTCAACGATAGAATAACTAAGACACCGATAGAGTAAATGTATCACTGAAAGTTCAACTAAGACACTGACAGAAGGAATATCTCACTGATAGAAGAAATGTATCAATGATAGAAGAAATGTCTCACCGAGAGAAGGAATTTCTCACCGACAGTACAAACCAACTCACCGATAGATGACTCACCGATAATACAAATGATACACCGATAGAGAAAAATGATTCACCAATGCATTGAGTCACCGAAACATGGAGATACATTCATAATGACTAACTGATTGAATGAGTCACTGATACTAATAGAAGGACTCACCGATAGAAGGATTCACAAATAGAATGACTCACTGACAGAGGAGTCACCGATAGACTATTTAAATTTTCTTTTATTTAAAATTATCTCAAATAGTAATATTTGAATGTTTTAATGAAACTGATTAAGTTAATGCCTTTTTTGTTGACAAAATTAATGACTATGTTAGTGGACAGTATAAGGTATGAGGTACCTCCACCTGCTCCTTGCCAGCAAATTCAATACATAAAAATAAAAGGAAATCTTAGATTAAGTGATTTATAGAATGAGAGAACTACAATAAAGAACATACGAGCAGAGATACTATACCAAGAATATGAATAAACAAAAAAATATCATTCTTGATAACTGTGACCTAAAGGAATATTGATGTGCATCAAAGCTTTAATCATCCTTGTAGTAAAGAAACACTAAGGAGGAGAATTCCATCTTCCTGGAAAACCAAAACACAAAGTTTCATGACACTCTATTTTCAGAATTTGTTTCCAAAATAGGACTCAATATTCATATTTGACACATCTAATGAGTCCAAAGCATCATTTCAGAACTCACATAACCTTATAAAACCTAACTCTTCATGCCTTGATATATTGTGAGCATTTTTACAACATTTTGGGAAGTGTGTGTATCTATATGTTAAACACACACTGTCTCCTACACTAAACTAAAGAATACAAGATATCTTTACACAAACATCTATTTAAACCTATTATATCATATGTATAACTTTTTTAGAGGTCCTTTGTGACCAGGATATTTTAGTTCCCACGAATAACTATGGTAGTGGTCTTATGATTGAGACAGTTTTTATTCTGTTTTGTAAACCCAGATCTAGGTTGTGGATCAAGGATTTATATATATATTATTTTGGTGGAATGTGATCACCAAGTAGAGAGGTCTAGGTCTCGTCATGATACTGAACCTCTTGTTTTAATCAGATGCATTTTCAAATTTAGTTTACTCTATTTTAACTCATATTTTATAAAACTATGTTTCACTTTGAAAGTTAGTCTTGGATAGTATTTATAATTATTTTGGTTTAGTAAATTAGTTTTAAAATTTATATCAATGTCTTATATTGTTATAATTGAGAAATACTCAATATTTTGAGAAATTAATTGAACAGTCAGACTATTATAAATTTACTACTTAGATTAACGGGGCTATTTAGTTTCTTAAATTAGGGGATTCTTTCAAATGATGTTTTTAATATAAAATTTTATTGGAACTCAATTCAACCACTCTTTATTATCCTACTTTAACCAACAATTAGGTAATTACTTGATTATATCCCACATTCCTTAATCATGGGACTAGAAGTTATGAATGTTTTTCTTATGTTTTGTGATCTATGTGGTATAAAAATGCATGTACATAATATGAATTTGATAGGTGGGACCAAAATTATGTAGCCGACCAATGCTTTAGGTAAATTTTTTATCTCATTAGATTAACATGTTTGGTGATTTATAGATTAACCTAAGAACTCTATTTTACGATTTCTTAGTAGTTTTCCTTAACTTATGTTAATGATTTCTTCTTTTATATTGTTTCCACATTCCCATGTTGAATTTATGTTATCATCTTATGTCATACTTTTATGTCCATGTTTGTTATTCTAACCCCTCTTATGTTACCTTGATATGATTCTTGACTCAAATTTATTGATTTAATTTATTTTATGATTTTATTATTACCTTTCTAGGCTTTATAGCTCACCCATTTTTGATGTACATCCCCAAGTTATCCCAAATAGTTTTAGAAGAGAAAAAGAATTTTAAGTGAATGTTATGGAGCTTTTGAATAATGATTTATACCCTTGTTTCATGTTATTGTACTATTTTACTAATTTATCAAAGGAAATACGCCTCAAGGTCATATGGGATTGTATTATGCATATATTTATATAATAAATCATGAATTACAGTGCATTAAAATATGGGTTATCATTAGATTAGTGATGGATCCGTGCCATTGAGAAAATATTTTCTGTTATCCAGTGCTTAGAACATGAAAATACTGTCTTTAGTCATTAATAATTTTTAAGGAAATGTATATCAATAGCTGAATCTTACTAAAAATATATATAAAGAAGACGAAATATACTCCATGGAATGGTATGAGTTTAAGAGGATATTTTTGAGTAAGTACATACCCTATATTATACCTACAAAAATAGAGATTCAACTACTTGAGATTTATTAAAGGGATGATGAATCCATTGTTACCTATGTGGAAAAGTTTATAAGACATGGAAGGTATTGTTATAATTTAACCATCAGACCTAAATGAAAAATTCATCAATTCTTTAGTGGCTTAAAACCATGTCTCCAAAAGGCGTTAGCTATAAGAGACTTTAGTACATATATAGAAATAATTCAATGTGGCCTTAGTTTGGAAATAGAAACGAGAGATTCCCACCATTCCCATTGTTTGAAAAATAAAAGTAAGATCGTGTCTCATGAAAACTAGAATAAATCACATGGTTTAAAGAAATTCCTAGCACAAACATGCCAGGAATGTAGAAAGAAACATAAATTGAATTGTTTGAATTAAACTGTGAGGTTCTTTAAATTTTGAAAGTCATTTCATAAATCATAGGAATATTAAAAGGTAAAGGAGAGTTCAATTGATACTATAGATTAATGGAAGATGTGAAGTAATGAACAACTCATGCTCCAATTATTCATATGTATGGTGTATCATCATTACACCAACTGGTGCTTGAATCCAAAAGTATATGATGATAACAAATATCAATAACCTATTAATCCAAGAAATAAAGGGAAATATATTGTTATCATGAATTAAGAATTGGTTTATGAGAATGATGTGGGGAAACTTATATTTATCATCTTCTCTAGAACAACTAATTTCTTATTTGATTATGGATCTACCCAATCTTTTATATCTAAATAATTTATAAGTGGATTAAATTTCTACCTCAATGATTAGATGTTTATTTATTGGTGAAAGTAATAATGGTATGATGGTCACATATGAATTCTATAGTTCCTCTATGATTGAAGTTTGTGGGAACATGCTGTTGTCAGAGACTAACTGTATTACGAATCAATAGGGGGAACTGAGTTCTTTTATATTTTATTCCCATAGAAAAACTACCATCTCTTATTTATGACCAATTTATGATATTTTCATTGACAAATCATGTATTAGAAATAAAATAATAAATAATATAAATAGTCACAAAGAGATTTATTCTGTTTTGGGGAATAAAATTCTCCTATTCCACTCCACCACCACTATTCTCCCCATGTATGATAATTTTAACTCAACCTATCATTTTCCTAAGGATTTCTAATCATTTTTTCCATATAATGGACAACTAAGTGCCAGAAGTCAACAATTGGTACAAGTAAATGATATTTTAACTAGTCTTCAGAAAAGATTTAAACCAATAGCATCTGAAGGTTATTTTACTAGAAACCTTGAAATGTGTAATAATAAATAGAATGGTTTTACATATAATATCTCATAGATGTAAGATATAAATAGCCATAAAATAAATTCCTCCCAGATAGATGATATTACGAATAATTATCTTAATGAGAGTCTTTTGAAATAACAAAAGGATAGGCAACAAGCAGAACTGATCAAACAAAACATCTTCTTCCTTATTTTCATAGAAAAATAGAGTAAAATTTTAGAGATATTTGAGAATGGGTTTTCTATATTTTTTCTATTCACTTCACTTCACTTTTCATGAAATAGGTCCCTGCATCTCTATATATTTTTAATTCAATAACTACTTCTTATTTACATTCACAAGTCAATATCCATAAAATCAAGGATTTTTGACATGTCCTTCTTCCTTGAAAATACCACACAAAAAGTAGAGAAAAATAAAATATCATTATCCTTGCCTCATGTCTTGGTTGATAGATCTTATTATAAACAAATTTTTTCTTAAATTAGTAATTGATATTTTAATAATTTAAAAATAACATTAAAATATCAATTGAGTGATTCAATAGTAATAAATACAAACTTGAATAATGATGTAACTGATTTATATAATTGATTCTTTTATGTATCCGATTGATTGACACAGTTATTTTCCCTATGTATCCAAAAATTCATGTAGCCAATTTTCCAGACGTAGGATAATTTCCTAAAAAATAATCCAAAATACATATTTAAATAGATTAACTAATATACATATAAGAGTAATATAAAACCTAATGAACACACATGAAAAACAAGATCTTTCAAAATGTATGAATTGTTTTTGATATCATAAAAACCTAAAGTACATGGGATATGTTGGATCAACATTAGTAGTCCAATAATATCAACCTTTTTTATGATAAATAAACTCATAAAACACATGAGATATTATAGTATATAGTAAATATGAAATTTAATGTTTTTAACATAAATTAGATGGAGATGATATATAGAGTTTTAAATGTAGTTTCTCTCCCCTAGTAAGTTACTTTTTTCATTTTTGAAATTTAGAAAATTATCCCCTTTTTATAAGGTAAATTTAAATGTATTCTCCGCTTTTTGTGTCATTAAAAAGGAAGGGTAAGAGAGGTAAAAACATATTAATGTATAAATTTATTGTTATGAACTATTTAAATGCAGTGTGAAAACTAAATATGGAATTATATAAATATTGAGTTTCATTAAATAAAACAAATTAAAAAATAACATCAAATGAAAGAAAACACTATGAAACAAATTAGAAACAATAAACCAATGAATTATTTCATTAATTACATTGAAATAAAAATTAATCCACTGAATAATGTTACAAAATATCAGTTAATGAACTCATTCTGGTTTTGGTTAAAGAGGTTATAAAGTTGTAGTGGTTCTGGAGGTAGATGGATTTGGAATTGATGGTACTAAAGGATCATAAACACGTTATATTCTCTTCCTTGTTTACTAAGAAGTACTTACAGGATTAGGGCCCAGAGGTCTTCTTATTCTCATTCGAAACAAGGCATTATAAAACAAGTTGATCCTTAGAATAACATCATAATTTTAAAATGGAATGATCAAAAGTGATGCTTACTTATGAATTTTTACAATTGATGCTATTTAATTATTGATAAATATCTTAAGATGTTCTATTTTCCATGAATAGAAACTTGTAGATTCACTAATAGTAGGAGGTAAAAGAAGTGGGGAAATTTCTACAGTTGATATACTAGAAGAAATATCTATAATAACCTTCTATATAATTAGGTTAATAGCTATCTACATGTCAATTATATTACAAGTTAGTGAGTGCACCATCCAATCAGTTTTATTCACTTGTAATATCAATCTCTGCGAAACATCCTTAACATTATTGAGAGAATATTTAAAAGCATGAACACTAACAAAATGTTCGGTTTCAACTGAACATGAAACTCTAGGAGGTTTGTAAACAAATTAATCCCTTCCTATAACTTGTAATAACTCTTTTGAAGCTTACTCTAAATATTATTCTAATGAAATTGATTCTATTAAGTTATACAGAACCAAACCCATTGAATACATTTCCTTCTTTTTTTTGAAAAAGAGTTGAAATTTTTTATCATTATTTTTAATGTAGCCTTTAATTATATCTCTTTCTTCCTTTGAAACAACAAAATTTTCTTCTACCATATCTCTAAGATATTTCTCAAAATGGCCGACATGCCCATTCATGAACATATCAAACCCAAAATAAGATTACTAATAGCTTCATGGGTATCATGAAATTGGACAAAAAGATCATTTTAAATATAATGAAACATCATTGGAGAAATCATATCATCTTGGAGACATTGAATCTAAGAGGATACCAAAACCAAATATGACAAAATTTGACTAACTCCATTCCAAAAATCTGGTATAACTGACAATTATAAGGTAGAAACATCATAGGTTTGAAATTTATTTAGAAATTAAAAATTAATCAATACATCAATTTTAAATGTGTAAGGATTCTTATTCACTTCATCTTGAAAAGATTTTACTTCATCAATATCTTCTTGAGATAAATGTGATTTCATTGATAAAGGATTCTAGGACAAATCCTTTTGAGATGAAAATAAGGAACTAATCTCACTAAACTCATCCTTTGTAGTTAAAATATATTTCAAACTACTTACAAAGGCTTTAATTTCCTAAAGTAACTTTGAACTTACATTAGTACTAGATTGATGCACATGTGAATATGTTTGAATACTACTAATGATTTTGAATTCACAAACCCAAATAACTTATTAAAACAAGACTTAAGGATATAGTAATCTTTGAGTTCTCTAATATTATCTTTATAAGTAGTAAGATCTACTTTTAAATCAAAATAATATACTCTCAAATTTTCAAGATCCATCATTACTTTATTAGAAAATACTTCTTTTTCCTATATTTCAAAACTCTTTCCTAATTAAAGAGTTACTTCATTAGAATATAATTGTGAATATGGTACCAATGGAAAATGGGTATGATTTTTAGATTCCTTAACCACATTAGTATAACTTTTACTCTTATTAGGTGATCCCATAATAATTGGATCATCTTATTCATGTAGTTACACTATGTTTGGACTTCTCTAAAAATAAGAATTTGTAGGCCCTAACTTAGCCAGACTAAATTCAGAAAAATAATCAATTATTGCAAAAACTATTTCCTTATGATGATATTCCTCAGCAGACATAATAAAATAATTATCTTCATAGTTTTGAGAATATGCAGCCTCTTAAATACAGACAGGTTCACTAATTTCACAACAAATGATTGGAAAGAAGACTTAGTTATTAAAAATGTTGTCTCATCTACTCCCATATAAGACATCATTATGAAAGGTGTTGCATCAATATGTAGTGAGTTCTAAGATGATTATCCATGAGTTTCACTTTCCTGACCAACTAACTTTAAATAAAATGAAACAAAATCTTAGGAAGATCCAGTCGACTTTAAGAGAACTGATGATATGGTATTACTTTTATGACAACTCACTATATCACTTTCATTTAAATTGACTATTTTTCTTCAAAAATAAATAAATAAATATAGCATAATAATATTTTTTTAACTTCCATTTATCTTCAAAGTAATGATGTATAAACCTCATAACTTTATATTATTGATCAATATGTTTATCAAATACACATATTAAAAAAGGAAAATTTTCCATCTCTTCCACTCTTTCCTTTATACATCTCCGCACAAAATTACATAAAAATTTACATTATTCAGGGAACTATTTTATTAGTTTCATTTCAAAAATGAAGGTTCCATATTTTTTAACACTTTTTTTAGACCTACTAATCTTTTACCAACAAGAACCAGTCAAAAAGAAAACTCCCCCTCAAGGGAAAAATGGAAGGTACCCTCCATTTAAATAGAATGAACTAAAACTCTTTTTCCTTTAACATTTAACAAGATTACATCATCTATTTAATTAAACTATAACTCTCTATTCATCAAAAAACCATTTACTTATTACTAAAAATGCCCATATTCGTATCATCAAATAAAATATCACAACCTTAAAGATCAAGATATTTATTTAATATATTTTTTTCTTCAACCACACCATATCTATGGCATTTCCTGTAATAACTCATCTTGTACATCCTTTGGATGTCATAAATGAACTTGATCTTCCATCATCATTGTTATACGACTTCCACATTTTGAACAGACTAGTTTAAGGTTTAATAGGGATCGTGAGTCTATAGATGATAGTTTGGTTTCATTGGGAGGTTAGGTATGAGAATGGAAAAAGAGTTGGGAGATGATTATATATTTATTCATGAACTTGAGTCCCAATTTTTATAGGTGCCCAGTTTCAGTTTAGGGTTACTTATAAATGATAAATAGATAAAAACTAAAACAAGAGAGAAATCACTATTTTCTAAATTTACCTTATTGAAATAAACACACAACACAAACAAGAGTAATTTACATAAAGCGTTAAAATAAATAATATAATAGAACACTCAATAATAAATAAAATAAATTCATTTATCTCAAAATAAATAAAATACATTGAATTTATTTGAAAATAAATAAACCGAGGTCACTTTTAATCAAATAAAAAAAATTATCATAGACAAAGGGTTTAGTAAAAATATCTTCTCACAAATTCTCTATAGAGATAAAATCAAGATTAATAACACATTTTGAGTGTGATCTATTAAGAAATTATGTCTCAATTCTGTATGGTTTATTTTTTAATGATTTATAGAATTTTTGAAAATTTAATACCACTAGTTTTATTACATTTAATTGAGGATTGATTATAATTTATTTAAAAGACCAATAAGGTGTGTTTCATTAATAAAATTTGTTCACAAAAAATACATTTAGTAATATATTCTTCATTTTTAATAGATAATTTAATATATTTTTGCCTATTAATTGACTAGGAAACCAGTGATTTACCTCGAAAATGGGAAGTTCTTTATGTACTTTTCCTATATTGTCTACAAAAACCAAATTCAGCATCTATGTATGATATAAAACTAAATCACATGTTTTTAGAAAAAATAGTGAAAGAAAAATTATTCCTTTTAAATATCTCAAAATCCTTTTGGCCTCTTTTAAATGTGATTATTTAGGATTATCTTTCATTTGAGCATAGATACATTCTACAAACATAGTATCTAGTTAAATAAAAGTTAAATACATTAAACATTTAATTATTATAATGTAAGGATTATTTCCAACAAGTTTTCCTTATTTATCTAGGTAATGTTTTTAATTTTAACTCAAAGAGTTAGTATGTACTTTATTACTTTCAAGTCCAAAACTTTTAAGTAAGGATAGTATTTATTTGATTTGATTTAGCTCATTCATAAATTGATTTTGATAAATTGGAGAACCTATAATATTATTTAACTCACCCATCATTCTTATTTCAATTTTTTATGAGTTTTCAAAATTAATTACATAATTTTTTATTTGTAGAACCAAAATTTTCATCATCAACATATATTTTCATTTACATGATATATGAAGTTTACATTTTCTTAAATAATATAGGATCTTCTTTACCTACTAAAATATTTATTGATAAAATAAAAGAACCTAAATGCGCATACCGTGATCTAGGTTCTTATTTAAGACCATAATGTTATTTGGTAAGTTTAAAAACTGAATTTGGAAAATAGGGATATTCAAAACTAGGAGGTTGTTAAACATAAAATTTCTCTATTAAAAAACCATTTATAAAAGTAGATTTTATATTTGTATAATTTATTTTAAAATTAATACATATGATTTCTAGGATAAAATAATCCTAATGGATTCAAATCTAGATAATGGGGAAAACGTCTCCTCATATTCTTTGCCTTCTTATTGATTAAACCCTTTAGTTAAAAGTCTAGAATTATTCCTAGTTATCACACCATGATCATCCTAATTATTATTAAAAAACCATTTTTCCAATAATACTATTGTCAGTTGGTTTATCAACTAATTATCATACCCTTTTCCTCTTTAACTATTTTAATTCCTCTTGTATAACTACAAATCAACATTCATCTAGTATGGATTCTTCTATAGACTTAGGTTCTAATTGAGATAAAAAGGAATAAAAATATATAGGGTTTAATAAACTCATTATAGTTAAAATCACTTCTCATAAACTTCCTAAAAAAGTTTCTAAAGGATTTTTCTTAAGGATTCTCTGCTATCTAGAAAGCACACTCTCAGATTCACTAGAATCAAACCTTTCAGGATTTTGTTCTGGAAAGTCCTATTCCAATTCTCTATCCCTTTTCCATAAAAAAGAGGGCCAGATATCATGTTTCCAAAATAATCACTTAGTTCATTAATTTCAGTCTAATTGGGATTGAAAGGATCAATTTTATTAAAATTAACATTAGTTTATTCTTCAAAAATCATTATTTGTTTGTTGAAATCTCTATAAACTATTGAATTAGTAGAATTTTGTGGGAATATTCCTTCATCAACATTTGTATCAAACATACCAATAGTATCCTAGGCGTTTATAATATATAATTTTGATAAAAAACATTAATGTATCCAACTTTTTTCTTTGCCATATCTCATGGGGTGTTTTCTTCAAAATAGGTATAATTAAAACTTTGTTTATGACATAACATGTTGTATTCTTATATTTATTCGTAAAATGAGTAACCATGTTATATTCAAATTAGATTGTTATAGAAATATCATTTAAATTCATATTCCTCCTTTCAAAAGAACCATTCCATTGAGGTGTCCTGGGGGTAGAAATGGTATGTTTGATACATTGTTTTGAACAATAGGAATTGAACTCATGGTTTCTAAATTCTCCTCCAAGGTTACTTCTTAAAGTAATATTTTTTTCATCTTTATCCTTTTGAACCAGTTTGAAAAAAATTATAAAAATAGAACAAGAATTACTTTTAACATTAAAAATAAAACCTTGGTAAATATATAATAATCATTGAATAATACATAAAAAATATTTTTCTCTCAGTTTTGTACCTCTAGATGGCGCAAAACAATCCACATGAATTAGTTCAATATGTTTAGAAGTATAAAACTGTTTAATTAGTTTAAAATATGACATGTATTTCTTGACCATTTTGAAGGTATTATATGCCTAATATTATTTCAATATAATATGGAAGAAGTCTAAAACTAAATTCTTTTTAGAAAATTTTCTCAAAGAGTACACATTATAATGTACCAGTATTTTATAACATAACCATGACTAATTATTTATAATTATACAGATATCCTTTTTCATACTCTAATAATTATGATCTAAAGTATAAAAATTTTCTATTCACGGTGCCATAAATTTTGGAATGTTAACATTCAAAAAAGAACATGAATTATTTGAAAAATCAACCAAATAACCTGCACCAAAAAGTTGATAGATACTTATCATATTGTGAATTAATCCTTCAAAATAGAGAACATTGTTCATAATGACATTGTTAAAATTTCTAACAGATCCAACTTCCATAATTTTTCAAATATCATTTTCACTAAAGGTGGCATATCGTCCATATATATTTGATAAAGAGTGATGATTGGAATCATAAACACTCATATGCCTTTAGGATCCATAGTTCATTTACTATCATTCATTGTTGATTTGGGAACTTTGTACCAACAAAGAAAAACCAAACCAAATTTTTTTTTGGTACCCTACTTTTCTTGGTTCCAACAAGGTTAGAAACTTGTGATTTTAGAACCCAAATATGTTTGAACTATCCAAAATTTTTAGCAGAGAAAATCAAGAAACATTTTTAAAAAAATGAATTTTTATTCAAAATAACAATGATTTTATCAAACATCCATTATTTACATAGTTTCCTACCTCCCCACAATGAAAAAATTATATTTTAATTTTTTTTTGGAATTGGGTAAAAAATAGTTTTTGTAAAACATTGGTTTTCCCCTTGACTTCCTGCTCCATTTTCATTTTAATGGGTTTTATTATTTCCAAGGTTTTTATTTAAATAATTTTCACAATTTTTAAATGTTGGCATAGAATTTTAATTACAGAAATTCTTTTTGTAAATTTTTAATTTATTTTCATCTCTCATACATGATGTTTTTTCAATTTAGATATTTAAATATAGAGTTTGTTTTCTTAAGTCCTAATTCTCTTTAACCTAGTCATTGTTTGAAATTTTATGAGATTTTATTTTATTTTTAAAGGATTTATACATAGCTTATAACATTGAACAATATTCATTTAGTTACTAAAATGATAAAATACCATTTTTTGATTTAGTTTCATGCACAAAAGCATAAATAGAATGTATAACATTATTAAGTTCCATAAAAGACATATTGGATTTTTGATATGAATGCTAAACTTTTGATTCTAAAGATGAAACATAACTAGAATCCTCCAAAGAACTCAATTTTTTTCCTTCATGGATTTATTATCTTTATTTTTTTTATAAAATTATTAAAATTATTTCTTTTTTTTACTTTGTTTTCATATTTAAGATGCAGACAATCTAGATTGATGTGTCTAAGCTTCTTGCACTCATAATATCTAACATCTTTAAAATTTCAATGAAATTTATTATATTTCTAGAAATTTTTATTAAAAAATATTCTCTATTTATAGAACTTATTGAATTTTTAGGAATAGAGAGCAAGATCACTAAATGAATAACTAATTAAAGGATTTTATTCAGATGACTTGACTATTTGAATTTATTTACACCTATTTTCATCCTCTGAAGTTGGTAATTTAAATGAATAATTCTATTTCTTAAAAATCATAAATTCTCCACCTTTATATTAGATATAAACCTCATACATTATAGTTCTAATAAGATATTTTGTTTTGAATTTTTTGACCTTTTTTATAGTGTTATAGTATTCGAAATACCACCCCACGATGGTGGTAGTATTCTAATATCTTTCAGAGATTGATCTGGCTCAGTAATATGCATTCCTAAAGTAGAAAAATTATTTACAGTTTCTATAAGTTTTCTATTATACTTTATGATACTCTCACAATTTATCATTTTTGAAGTGTTGAACATTATATAATATTTTACCTCACAATCAAATGAAATTATAGGAAACATTTAATTGGATATTTCACATTGAAAAACTCTATTGAAATCATGTGGATAAAATCCAAATATTATAGAATTCATAGATTTGGAATTCAGTTTATAGTTTGCTTCAATTTTATTATCCCAAGTTTATAGTTATATCTTTAAAATTCTATAAGGATTCATGGCTTTGAGATTGACATTAAGACCAAGGATCTTTTAATATATGATAATTCATTTCTTACAAGAGACATAATTCTCAACATTAAAATAAGGTGATATGAAAATGGACATCCCCTCTATATTTTCATTCATAGTGAACATTGTTGAAGAGATTATTAGATTTCAACCTTTAATGATGATAAACCAATAATCACTAGATATATTAAAATATTTTTTCAAAGAATAACCAAATTAAGACTCGATAGGGGGTGAATTTAGTTATTTAAATTTCTATTCACTTAGAAAAACCACCCTTCCTTGTTTATGACTAATTTACGATCTACCCTTTAACAAATCACATAAAGGAAATAAAAACATAAATAAGGGAAAAAAACACAAATAGATTTTTAGTGGTCATATGAATAGAATTACCCAGTCAATTCCACCACTAATCTTCTTCACAAGTGTAATGATTTTCACTAGTAAATTCCATTTTCCAGTGACTACCAGTCATTTGTCTAGTTAATTTACAACTGAGTGCAAGTATCCACAACTATGTACTTGTATAGGATCTTTGAACCCAGATCTAGAAAGATTTTAGAATCAATATTTGCCAAAGGTTATTTTAATAGGAACCTTTGAAATGAGAGACAATAAACATAATGGTTTTAGAAATTTCATCTCACAATGAAAGATATAACTGAAAAAATATAGATCTCTAATAGAGATGTTTTGAAGAATAATTAGGTCAAAGATAGTCTTCGAAACTCATCAAGGATAAGATATAAGAAAAGGTAATGAAATAAAACTACTTATTCCTTATTTTGATTGTGAAATAGAGTTTCATTTAAAAGATCTTTTTGAAAGAGGTCTCAATATTTTTCTTTTACACTTCACTTCATATTTTTTTAAATATGTCTACACATCTCAATATACTTGATATTAATGAGATACTTATCATTTGAATTCATAGATTTGGATCCATAAAATTAGGGATCACTGATGCATCATTTTATTTGAAAATATCTTGACAATATTATAAAAAAATAAAATCTTCCTATCCATCTCTTCTATCATCGTTCTTGAATTTTATTATAATCATTTTTTCCATAAAGTGGTACTTAAGCATTTAAGAATTATAGAACAACCTCAAAATTTTACTGGAGTGCTTAAAAGGTAATAAGCACCTACTTGTAGCATTATATATCCAATTTTTAGAATTGAATACGCCTAACTAATTGCATAATCAGATCGACATATTCGATTCTTTTTCAAACATCCAAAATGATTCACGTAGGATTTTTATTCACATAGCCAAATCTAATATACCCAATTGAAATAATGTTGCCAATTTCTAGAATTAAATCAATCTAGCCAATTTTAAACTCAAATCTATGTAGCTAATTTTAATTCATCTATCTAAAATGAATCACATAGTTCTTTTATTCACATATCAGAATATGATGTAGTTGATTGAAATAGATTAGCCATTATCTTAATGTAGGCGATTCACCAAAACTGATATAGTTGATTGAAGCAACGTAGTAAATTTCATCATGTAACCGATTTATTTAATCTATTGATCATGTAGAATATTCACATAACCTATTACTCCATGTAACTATTTACTTAGATGAATTATCACATAGGTGATTCCTCATATACGTGATCTTGTCAAAATAAGCAATTTTCACATAAGTTGTTTTGCAATGTAGGTAATTGACATATCCATTTTATTTACATTTGTTAATGACGTATCCATTTTCACCATGTTTCCAAAAAATTCCACATATCCTATTTTCTATACTTTTGAATATTTCAAACAAAATCATCTCGAATCCATATTTAAAGAGATTAAATACCGAACATATAATAATAAGATAAAACCTGATGAACATAATTAGAAAAATGGATTATTATCAAAGTATGAAGGGTTTTTGAGATGATAAAAAATAAAAGTACGTGGGATATGCGGGATAAATATTAGTAGTCTAACATATGCTTTCTAAAAATCTTGTGATTATCCTTTTAGTAAAATTTAATGTGATTCTAGGCATGGATGAACTTTCTTTATATAGATCCCATATCAATTTCAATGAAATGAAAGTCATATTTCATATTAACAAATAACCTATTATAATTTATCTATGTGAGGAAAAATAAAAACTTCTAATAAAAATCATTTCAATCTTATTGGTATGAATTTATATCCATGAAGGGTATCTCTCTCAGATGGTTGGGGAGAAGCTATATGAAATATTTACCTAGTGTGACTTTGGATTTATAATGTTTCATTATCGGGTTATATCATCTCATGTGAGGGTATTTTGGTGGATCATTTAAAGACGAAAGTTATTATGAAATGGGCTAGACCAACCATGGTTACTAATATCCATAGTTTTCTCAGGTTTTATAGATATTAATAATGATTTTTGAGATATTTATCACTGATTTCAAATCAAATTACTAAGTTGACTCATAATGGGGATAAGTTCTTGTGGATAGGTGAATGTGAAGAGAATTTCATGGAACTGAAGAAATAAATGGTCAGTGAGCAGGGGATCATACTAACCTATAGTGGATAATGGTTTGTGATTTATAGTGATTCATCAATGAAGGGAATGATATTTTTATCATCAATAATTATATCGTCATAGTACATGCCTCACGTAACATTAATATAAATAGGAAAAATTATTCGACTCATGATTTATAGCTGGAAGTGGTAAATTTTTTCTTTTAATACATGGAAACATTATCTTTATGGTGAAATATGTGACATATATATATAATTAAATTTTTAGGTATATATTCACACATAAAGAGTCGAATATACACCAGATAAGAAGGTTGAAATTGATTAAAGATCACTACTTCTCTATACATGACTAACCTAACATAGTGAAAAAGGTGGTTGATGCTTTGAGTTCGAAGGAACATGCCATCTTAGACAAGGTGAGTATTAATAGAGATCCAATAATTAGGGATTTTCAAAATATTTAACTTGAAAACATGAGGAAATGGGACATATCTTATCCTTTTTATATAAATGTTCAACAATCCATCCATGCAAGGGTTAAAGAGGCACAAAAGGAAGATATTTAATTACATAAGAAGGTCAGAAATATTCCTGAGATTAATTATAATAGTAATCGAATGATAAGGCTCAATAATAGATTGTATTTCCCATAAATACCAAAATTAAAGAAGGAAATATAAGATTAAACTCATATTTTTTCATTATATATCAATCCTCAAAGTATAGATATGTATAAAGATTAATATTTCTTGTGGGAAAACATGAAAATGGATATTGAAGAGTATGTATATCTATTCCGAGTTTGTTAGTAAGTTAATGTTGAGAGACAAAAGTCTTAGGGGATGTCAAAAAAATTAACTATACCTAAATATAAATGGGAAATATATATTTTGGATTTCATATTTGGAATCCCTAAAACATCTAAAGGGAATAATACTATTTGCATTGAGGCCTATCATGTTACAAATTCAACACACTTAATTTCCATTGTATAAGACTTATCTCTTGATCATATCTATGTTTTATACATTATGGATGTATTAATATTTCATGGAGTACCATATTTTATTATCTTTGATCAAGATCCAAGGTTTACCTAGAAGTTCTGGAGAATTC
The DNA here is from genome assembly GCA_963277665.1 of Viscum album. Taxonomy (NCBI): domain Eukaryota; kingdom Viridiplantae; phylum Streptophyta; class Magnoliopsida; order Santalales; family Viscaceae; genus Viscum; species Viscum album. Next base: position 1,698,626,605 of record OY728158.1, on the reverse strand, counting down.
TTAAGAAGGCCTTAGATATAGAGTTGAGTTTAGTACTACATATCATACTGATATATATAGTTAGTATGAGGGGAACATTAAAACAATAAAAGACATATTGATATAATTTTATATTGATTTTAAAGTTGGTTGTTATCAATACCCTCCTCTATTTAAATTTTCATTGATTTTTCAAATAAAAACATATTTCACTCAAGTATTCATGTGGATCCTTAGTAATCCCTCTCTTGTAGGAAGTGAAAACATCATACATGATGGGGTGAAGTTAGAGAAAGAAAATTATTGGGACCTTATATATTTTAAGAAATAATAGAGAAGTTTATATATATTGATCAGCTCATAAGGGAAGCTCCATGTTTATTGAAAAATTATGCTTACAACTATTAATAAAATCTGGATGTTCAATATTGGTGAAAAAGTATTCGAATGAAAATATTCTTGGAAAAAGGATATAAGATTTGGAAATAAGGTAAAGACGAGATAAATATATACTAGTCTCTTTTAAATTATTGATCTTATTGGGATGATATCTTATCTATTGACACTTGCAAATAATCCCTCTCAAGTTCATGATGTGTTCCACGTATCTTTACCAAGGAAGTACATACCTGATCCTTTAAGTATTCTAAAATTTGAGGTCATACCACTAGATGAAGATATATCTTATGAGTAAAAATTATTGAGGATTTGGGTTCATAGAGAAAAATTTCTATGAAACAAGACCAGTCACGTAGTCAATGTTTTGTGGTGAAACCATAAATTAGAGGTAGATACTTAGGAACCCAACGATGTGATGAAACATAAATATACTCAATTATTTGTATTAGAGGGATAAATTTTTTAGAGATAAATACATTTTAATGGGGATAAAATATAACTACACAACATTTTATGATATTTTTATCTATAAATAAATTTTATTTCTTTGATAGTTTGTTTTACAGACAACAACAAGTTTAAAAAAACGTATTATATAATTTAAAATTTATTTTTTTAATGTGATCGTTATATCTTATCCATTTCATTTATGGATTTAAATAGTATTAACCACATTATGAAATAAAAATAAAGTTACTTTTCAATAAAAATGTATTAATTAATTATGAATAAATAATCACTCATTTTTTAATAGTCATTTTATTTTTCAAATATACTTTTTATTACATTTTTAAGAAAATATGATAATTAATTTCCATAAATTTTTGAAATTGAATTCAATAAAAATAATATCATTATTATAAACAGTATTTCAAAATTACTTTAGGGTGATGTTTTGGGATTATTTCAGAAAATATTGATTTTTTGTGGAATATTGATAAATACTTTTTTTATTAAACATTGTGTTTTTTTCAAACATTCATAAAGTTCCATTTTAAAATGGTTTTAAATTAAATATATTTCTCTTATATTATTAATAATCCAATTATTCTCATTATAATCAATTTTATAGTTGAATTTAGTGTAAAAATATTATTATACCTAAAAAGGAATTTTTCTGATAGAATTCTTTTTCTTTTCATTTTGAGTTTTTATCATCAAATAATTTATGTTACATATAGAAATTTAATCACAAAAAATTATCCTATATTGGGAATCATGTGGACTAAATTTTCTCAATATTTTCATTTTATTTTGGGTCAATATGAAATGTAACCATAATAATGTTTTGTTACCACGGTAAAGGTAAAAGGGTTAATTAGTGTTAAAACTAATGTGATATGTCTTAAAATTAATTAAAAAACGTGTTTTTATTTAATTTTATGTGTAGAATAATTCCAAAATCATCCAAAATTTTATGATATGACATTTTTCCATTTAAAATTTTATATGACCTTTATATTATATAAGTAAAATATAAATTAAAAAATGTCACTTTCGTACTTTTAATATGTATAATATTTTTTCATAGGGATAGAAACAAAATATTATTAGTTATAAATGGTTATTTAAAATTGAAATTAATTTTTTTATCTTGTTAATTTATTTTTAATATTTAGTTATAAAATAATTTTCTCAAATTCCTATGCAACATTGACACATTGATTTTGCAAGCAGTACAAAAATCAAGAATATGATTCTAAAAATAGTAAATTTATATTTTTGAGTAAGTTATAGGGTCCCAAAAATTTTATACAGAAATATAAAATATTTATAATTATTTAATGTGTTATACTCTAATTCATTTTTTATAACATTGTTTTGGAAGTCTAATGAAATTAATAGTTCTGAAAATTATCTAAATGATATTTTATATTAACTAATATTTTATTAAGTGTTTTTTAATTCATAAAACATATATATTAATCCATGTGAATGGTATGTGGTTTAAGATATAAACCACGGTCCATTTATGAGTCACTTTTAATTTTATGGTAACATTCTTAAACCTTAAAGAGTAGAAAACATAAATAGTGCATTAATTGTCGAAAGGGTTAATTGGGGGTCAAAACTAACAGATAAGTGTAAAAACATAAAAAAACATGTTAAAATTTTATTTTATGAGATTATTTAGATTCATAATCATCCTATATGTTAAATATATAAATTTTTATCCATTTTTCTCTTAAAATATATTTATATTAATTTAATACTTTATGTAATTTATAGAGTGACCCTCCCTTCACTTATAAAAGAGAACCCCATATCCTTCATTTTTAACAATTTTAAAGACATATTGATCATGAAATATATTATATAATATCATCCTATAATACAACACTATATCCTAGATATATGGGTATTTTTAGAAGACAATCATTGCAAGACTTAATCTATAAGCTGACGAATCTTTCTCAACGAAGATAAATAACTCTTAACCGAGCATTTTCCATTTTATTTCTTATTATACCTCCTATAAATCTATGGTATAAATTATAAAATAGTGGCTAAATTATCTTATATATAATTAATTTTTATTACTATGGAGAAATAACTATTATAAATCATCTTCAAATACAATAAAATATGATAACGTCACTCATACCTAAGTGTGGACTAGCACCTCCATGAAGCGACATGATTCATTTTTTCAATTCAATTTTACATGGATTGTATTAAATATATTTTAATGAATATATATATTATATATAGATATTATATAAAAACTATTTTCTAAAGGTGAATTATTATTTACCATTATTTCTTTCTATCCATAAAAAATGGAAACATCACTCATGTGTACGTGTAAACTACAATCTCCATAAAGTGATGTAATTGTTTTCATCACCAATTTAAATGAATAGATATAAAATTATATATAATGAAAACACATTATAATCATGGTATTATTAACATTATTAATATGATGGAACCACAAACAAAGTAGAAGGATGAGTATTTCCAAACCAAAACATTCATGAAAAATGAAGTAGTTATCACCAAGAACAATGATTTTAATAGAAAATTATTATTATACGGGTGATAAGATTTTATAAGTAAATAAAATGTTGTATTGAAATTATAATTATGGTTATGAAATAAATTTATAATAAATATATATTTATTATACAGTATGTTTTAATGTTTATAAATAATGATGAGACTTGATTTAAGGGATTTATATCTTAATCACATTTGTCCGAGATTGTTTCTGCTTGAATTTACATTGAGGAAATTATATAATCCTTATCTAGTAAATCAATTTCATTTTTAATATCAATTTTTTATTTATAAGGTATAATGTTTTTACTTTAATTTTTCTTAGTTTATGTGCTCTAGATACTAGAATAATGTCTTTATAGAAAATCGACTAAGTTTTACTATTCAACAGATAATTATTTTCTAACATGTCTATGTATTTTAAAATTAATTTCAAGAATGATTTTGAATAATCTTCAATGATTGTTAAAATTAATTTTTACCCATGTTTTACATTCTATATAAATATTTTAATGGGATATTCTTGTGTATTTTTGAATGAGGTTTTTCCCTTTTTACAGAAAATGTGAAAGGAATATTTGTTTTAATATACAAAGCATACAAATATTTCGAGCCATTATTATTGGTCAAATTTTTTAAAGTTCAACTACAATTTTACATGGTTCTTTACAAATAATTATTTTCCTTATTATTTTAGAAATATTTTTATTTTAAATATGTCATTTAAAAATGAAAATTGTATTTTTTTCCCAACAAATATCCCAATATATTTTGTAACTCCCCGACCCCAGTTACCCATAGTCGGTGCATTATTACATATCATTGGAATGATCACAAAAGATCAAGTCTTGAAAGACCGATTAGCTTAGTAGCCTTGGAAACACTAGATATATTCATAAAGTGAAAACTACAAAAACAACATCTTGTCTTCATATCCCCTCATACTATCCCTGCAGGTCATTCATAAATTACTTCTTCACATCCTGGAAAAAATAAAACATTGAAATGGGTGAGCTCAGATGCTGAGTAAGGATAACAATATAGCGGAAACTGTCATAAACAAGCATAAACATTTAAGGCAATGTATAACTAAAATAAAAGCCTTTTAAACTTGAATTTCAAAATAATATGGAAAAATTAAAGTGAAATAATTCCATTTAAAAATTCACATGGATATTCTACTAGTCAAATAATCACATGCAATATCAATAACCACTTTCATAATGATGGAATGCATAATGCCAGACAATCATAACCACGTAGCCAAGGCCTCGTGCCAGGACTACAAATATGATTTTTTCAAAGCATCGTTCCAGGATACTAGTTTGTCTCATGAGACCTACCGATGCATCGAGGAGCTATAGCGGGCTCCACCCATCACATATTAAGTCCAATGCATTCCTCATACGAACAGGTTTAAACATAACATAAACATTCGTATTAAAACTAGCATATGAAATGTCAATACTATCCCCCTAAACCATGAATGGTATAAAAATAACACATCTATAGACAAACATATCACAAAACCTTCAATACAATATGGAAGTTTTGTATCATAATAAATAAACTTCAAATAATCTTAAAATCCATCAAAGGATGTTGACATAGATGAAATCAAAACTATTTGAGAGAAATATCTCTTTTTTTGAAATCATTTAAAAGTAAAATAATTATAAAATAAAATATTTACTTTGAAAATATTCTTATAAGCTTGTAAGGGATTCTTTAATGATTTTATAACGGTGAAAAATAGACGCACCTGCTGTATAAGTTAAAAAAAGACATTCTTACCTTAATCCTATCAAAAAGGATAAAAAGGAAATTGTTTGGAAAACGATAGAAAGATTCCTTTATAAACGTTTTATGGAAAGTAAAAAAGGGTATAAATGACTTTAACTCATAGACTGTAAATTAGTAATAATGATTTTAAATACATTTTTAAGAAACATGGATGTGGATGATAAATAGGTCCCAGTAGATATTTATGTATAAACAACCTCGGATAATGAAGAGATTGTGAAATAAACCCTTACCTTGTACTTTTCCTTGGTTGAGGGTAGGTTAACCTCCTTTATAATGGTTAAATAATAGATATTAAGTTATACAAGAATAATATACAATAATATGATATCATATATGATCTTTTAATACTGCTTTGTTAATAATATCGTTGTATTATCGTCGTTTCGGGTGTTAACTTACTCGTTTTCTTTTATATTTTTTGTTATATAAGCCATGTTTGTTACAAAGATGTTGTATATTATTCATATATAGAATTATATAAAGTCCTTAAAATCAAATGAGAATTATACTTGAATGGATACAATGGTGAATGAATTGCATCGCGTTCCTGGAGACGGTAATCCATTCGTACGCACGAGTGACAATATCATTCTTTTGTTATTAAAATAATATATAATTGGATAGTATATCATATATATAGAATCAATATCATGTTATATTTATTATTTACATGAATTAAACATCATTATTATACACATCCAAATAATAATATTTTGAATAACAATTACACCACAACGTGGAGACGGTAAGCCGTACGTACGCACGTATGGTGACATGTCATTCAAAGGATGGATATAATAATGAATATGGTTGTAAAATATTTATAATAACATCACAGTATATAGAAGATACTGGAGTTATTATTTTATAATGGGAATAACAGATAAAGAAGAAGTTGAAGAAGAAAGGAACTTGAAAGAGGGTGGTGAAAACATTACCTCTTCTTTGGGATCTTCCTTTTGATTTGATCAAAAGGGATCCTTAGGTTGGATTTTTGACTAAAGGAAGGACTATAGGATGAAGGGAGGATATTTTAGAGGGTATTTGGGTCAAGGTTGGCCGATCCCAAGGCTTTAAAGTTATTAATTAGAGAGAAGGGGGAGTTCCCTTTTATAAGAGGGGTGAGGGGCACCTTTGGAAAAGCTAGAAATATTATTTTATAATAAATTTATATTCGGTTTATAATGGATCCAAAGTGTAATATTTAAATTTTATGGTGGTGATAGGTCTAAAAAAATTGAAACAATAGTTTTTAGACAGGTTTGGGTCACTATATTAAACTTATCTTTTAGTTTTAACTCTTAGTTAATTAGTTTGACATTTACCACGTCACTTTGTTTTTTTATATTATATAGTTAATAAACTTACTATATTCATCCAAGAGACCCCCAAGGGGTCAATTAATGATACAAATATCATAATATATGTCCTTTGGCAGAACCTTAGATTTTTAGTAATTGAATATCAATTAATAATATAATATTTGTTTTAAAAACTCCTTTATGTCAATTTTGACACTATTCAATAACTGATCCTTTTAAAGTCTTAAATACTTTATTAATACAAAAAAAAATCATTTACGCAATCCTATAATGTCATATTAACCAATAAAATGCATGGATGTCATCAAAACTTTTAAATTATATTTATTTTAACATTTATAATACAAATTAGTTGATTCTTTCATTAATAAGGAAAATACTACATCATTATTGTGTCATAAATAATATTAATTATTAAATGTCTAAAAATTATAAATAAAATATTATTATGTATTAAATATTATTATCTTTCTAATGAATATTTATTATCGAAAATATAATATATATAACCCTATGTAAATTTTTTTTTCTAAAAGATATATGCTTATGTCATTTTTGTATTTACTTTAACTTAATTAATATAAAGTGTCATTATCACTTACAAGTGGATCCATGGGGTCCCAAAATCGACCCAAAGATGCCCATGTTCGTAAATTTATCAACCAATAGGGTTAGGAAACGTTTTAGGGTAGATTAATATTGTTATAATATTATTTGTTACCCTTATTTACCGGATTTACCCTTTAACCATGGTAAATAAAATATTTACCGAAGTAATTATTCAAAATGTATAAAAATAAAAGTTACCTATTTACAAAATTTATAACTCCTAATTACAAATATGGAATCCATATTTATAAATTCAAAACACATAAGTGGCATAAATTAATTTAAAATTAATTCCCGTTGTTAAAACAAAAGCGTGTTTTTAAGAGATAATAACTATCAAAAGATTGACAGTTGTTTATGTCCGGTTTAAATGTGAAATTATGTCCAATGACCAAAATTGTATTAAATGGTAAAAATATATTCTAAATATAATTTTAAAGCACTCAAATTCATAATTTATCAATGTTAATTATTTTTATTAAATAATTTGTTTTTAATTAAAATTTAGTAATTTTCACTATTCATCAAAATATAAAAGTTATCTGAAAAGTTCCAAAACTTTACCCTAGGCTAAATTCGATATTCCGAATCCAAAAATAAATTCTATTTTGAAATATTAAGTTTATAAAATTTTAAAATGTGGGTATTACCATTCATAACGGCTACATTGATTGGTCGCGGTGTGTTAGAATCTCGAAGTTGTGTACACCACACGCTATTGTATTATTCAAAGAGAACCGTACCGTGGAAGCTTGAGGTGTTACATATTTTATAGGAATTTTCATCTAAGATGATTTACTTTGTTATTAATTATGCTTTACTAGGGATATGAACTATTAAGACAATCCGTATTATTTATATGGATGGTTTATTATTATGATATTTAATTGTTTATGAAACTCATTTATTTTACATGGGTTATGATATGATGAATTTGTGAAAATTTTATGAAACCCATTTACTTTTCATCAGTTATGATATGATTATAAAATGAATTTTTATGATATTATGGAACTTATATATATAGTTTTATTATGTAATGGGTGAGCCTCGAATTATATAGCCCTATAATGTATGGGGTAAAGTATTATATCTCATGAGAGAATTATGTGATACTAGTTGATGTGGTTAATCTATTATTGGAAATAGGTTGATATTATTGATCCAAAATGGTGTAAAGCAATGATTCCTAATTTGTTATGTTATAGGAAAAACTGTTGATTCTTTATCCAATATTATTTGATGGTCTTAATATTTAACCTTCAAATATGAACTAGTTTCTATAGTTATGATGGTTCTAAAATTTTATAAAATTATTCTATTATTATTATTTAAAATTGTTGTTCATTTTTGATTTGTGATGATTTATCACCCTTATGATTCATGTATTTCAAATTATAAATTTTTTAATGATTAATTTTTATGATTAATGATAAATTGGGTGTGAAATTTGTATTGTATGATCAAAATCCTATTCCCTTTTTCCTATCCTATGCTTGATTATGTTCATCTATTGATATTTACCATGTTTACCCTTACTGATCATCTGAGCTCATCATTTATTATGTTTCCTTTTCTTAGGTTATGAAGAAAGGTTTTACATAGGGTATGTTAAGAAGGGTACAAATTGAGAATAAATTTATGATATATGATGAATAGTGCGCCTAAAGAATATGTTTGTGTATGTAGTCTCCAAAGACACTAAATCATTATGGTTTTATCACGGATCATAATGTTATGTATTGAATACCCATAAAAAATTATGTAATATTTATTCATTAAAATCTAGGGTTTCTATACACAATGAACCACCATTAATATAATACCCTATCCCTTGAGCACCATTCTAATCCTTACTCTAATCCATGATATAAAAGTCAAATATTTCCCCATGGAATCCATATAAGGGAAAAATAACACCATCAATATCCAAAGCATGATATATAGAGCTTAATGATCAACTGATCATACTAGGTATTTTTTTTAATACTACATCAATATAATTTTAATTATCTCATAATATCAAATAATGGATAACTATATTTCCAAGAAACTATCCCAAGGTTTATAAAACTATTTCCAATTAATTCATGCTAGTCTATAAGTCATTTAAAAAAAAAATAATCATTATCAAGGTTGTTTATTTCGTATACTACAAGTGCCTCCAAACATTATATCTTAACTAAAAAAATTAATCTTATATATTTTTTCAATAAAATCCTTCTCACTCTGAACACAAATTAATGACTAATTGAGAGCCAATATAAGTCATAATTGATCCCTTTCCCATGTTTGGGTCACTCACCGATTTTATAGTTCTCATGTATTCCCAATGAAATGATCATATTCTCAAACGACATTAAAAGTAAGTTTGACAGCCCCCCATAAGTCAAAATAAAAAATTTAAAAAATTATTATTAAACCTACACAAAGTAAGATGAAATTAGTATAAATTCCTAAAATTATGATCCAAAGAAATCAAATGATCCAAAAAAGATGAAACAATATAATTATATGTTAAATTGGGGTTAAACATGATCAATGAGTTATAAAATTAATATTTTGTTGATAGTGACCAAACATTGTCAATTACAATTAATTGAATAAAATCATCAACAGAAGAATCCAAACGTGAATATAAATAATAATTATTTCTTAAATTATTTTATATATGCCTTAAAACATCTTTCAACATTATATTATAATTTATTAAAACTCAATAGCATAAACAAATGTTACTTCATTAACAAATGATTCCTTAATATAAAATTACAATAATATTTCAAAAGGATCTCAATTATATTTTAGAATATATCCATGATAATATAAAAGAAAATTGAGTTATATTAACTATTCATATCAAATTGAATATTTATGAGTCTGAATAGAAAAATTAATGTTTGAGAGAATAGTTCCATATAGTGTGGCAGGGGACTACTATATATCTTATATATAAGTGATTCAAGTGGGAGAAAAGGTCTGGTGATTCCCCTATAAAAATATTATTCCGCATTTTTTTTTCCTCATCATCTACACACACATACACAATAAAATTGATAGGAGGACTACTAACCAATATTGATGGTGTCTTTATGCACAATTTATCATTAAAACCAGTGCCACCACCACTTATTAATGTGTCAAAGGACACCTTTACTTTTTATAGTACAATGCCTTGTGAAAAAATTTAACAGCCTAAGATTTTAAAAGAGTAATATCTAATTTTATAGAATATATTACCTACAACACTAATATTACAAGAGAATGTAACACCCAAATTATTTTTGACATGTATATTTTTAAATAAATTCAATCTTATCAATATATTTCAATGCACGCAACACCAGGATTGAATGAAACACGATACACTGTTAAAATATTATTATTTAAACATGACCATTATAACATATCCATTAAGTTGGTGGGTATGAATAGTAGTAACTAAATTATGAAATCTATATATTTTAAACCTGTATAAAATAAATTCAATGGTTATATATTTTATATAAATAACGTAAGAATCATTTGAAAGAAAATTAAATATTTTATAAAAACACTGTATTTTTTCAAAATGGTTGTCTATTCATGATTTTCCCACATAATTTAAAATAATGTTTTTCCAATTTTAGAAAATTTATTTGAAAAAATAATGTTTTGAAATGTACAAGTCAAAATTAACTTGGGGTGAATCATTGTGAATTTTAGGAAATGAATATTTGTTTTGATGAATAGTTAAAAATAATAAATTTTCTTTGAAAAATGCTATTTTTTTTAAAATTATTTATAAAGTTAAAATAAATTTTAAATTATTTTTAATGTGTGATGTCCCAACCTGAATTCCACTAAATGGTACCCTAAACTAGTGGGCTATATGGCCTCAAGAACACCTTCATGTACGCTAGAGGCCGCCGATTAGTTGTGAGGGTCCAAAGTGGTACAGTGGGGAGACTATACCCTCATGATCAGGGAAGAATAGTGGTGGATTATAAATAACTCACAATGGAATGTAAACATATTGATGCAATAAATAATAAACATCAACAATATCCAACATACTATACAAAATTATGTGATAACATGTATCTATAAAAAGTAATAAGATAGACATGACAACATGTATTAAATTTATTATAAGTATAAATGAAAAAGTCCAAAAATTCATTCCCCAATATCATCAAAATCCACAGATCGTTCATGTGACTCCACGCTTCCATGCTATAATAAAATCAAGTATCAACCACTAGGCACTTTCCCCTGGCCCTCCTGGCATCCACATAATCTTTCCGGCTACTATTGTTGACCCAGAAAGGGTGTCAAATAAACTTAGTAGGTCACCACCAACAGTGTCTATAAGTATATAGCCAATGAATATAATATGAGCAGTTTGCAAATATAACAAATGATAAGGTGCAATAAAAACTGTAAAGATGTTATCTCTAGTTCATGAAAGATACCAGGCTGATACTACCTGCTTCAGCCCATGCCATATAATATGTGAATAAGTAACCATGTGTATACAAAGTTATGGTTTGTATACATAGTGATGTATACAATGATATATGTTGATTATATTGGTAGACTGTACTCGAGCTATAACTTAGGAATCTATGATTAGTAACATAAGTATCACAAGTGTAATGGGACCCCATGATAGGTATCACAAGAATATGGGATTCCATTACCAGAATCATATCAATAGGGCCACCATACCTAGTATAATATCAATAATTTCACCATGAACGAATCATAACCATAGGGTTGCCATGCCCAAATCATAATATTAGGGTTTCCATGCCTGAATCATAATAGTAAGAGTCTTCATGCCCATATATCATATCATAAGGTTTTCCATGACCAATATCATATCAAGAGGGTCTCTATGACCAAATCATGTTATTAGGGTCTCCTTGCTAATATCATATTAGCAGGGTCACTAAGCCCTTACTATAGCTGAAGTGTCACCATTCCCACATATCATAATTATTGAGGATAACCATGCCTATATATAATAATAGTGTATGGGATGATTTGACTGTATATAAAAATAGTAGAAGGGACTTTGTTCCCATATATAACAAAGCATATGGGTCACCTTTCCCATTTATCATAACACTAATATGTAGTAAAAGGATTTAATAAGAACTGATAGGTAGTGCATAATTCATTAGCATTATTCTTTAACAAGGGAATAACCATTATTGTATTTTTAATAGGTGACATGGTCATACCGCTCACCTTCAATTCAATTCATGACTATTCTCTCAATTAAGTGACATTCCAAAACCATATAAAATATTGTTTGATCAATTTTACATTTATAACAACATTGTAAATTAATTAGAACACCTCTTGGGGTGGAAACAATGGAAGGGTGTTATTCCAATATGTAACAAGGAATTCTAGGTTAATTTAATCAAGGATATTTAGTTAAAAATGGTTTTCACATTTTAAGGATATGCATGGAGAATCTGGAAGGCATAATCACAAAACATAATAAAATACAACAATACTTGAGGGATAAATATCTGACCAACTACCTTATGCCCGTAGAAGAGAAATAGTCTAGTATAGGCCATTGGTTTGGTCTAGATTGGAAGAAAATAGAAAAAAAAAATGAATTCCCTAGAAATAGGATATGTGAGGTCGCACCAAAGTGACTCTTTCTAGAATAATAAAAATTAAGTAAGGCTCATGAAGAAAAGATAACTCACTTGTTCACATCCAATGTGATTACTGGAATTCGAATTAGAATCTGGATAGAAAATTTAACCATGATCATTAATAGGAGAATCTTGGTATTTTTATTGGATGAAAAAGGATCCACATATCACTGGAAATAGAAAATAGGTAGTAGGGGTAATATTTATAAGAAAATAATGGAAAATAGTAATTTTCCCCAAAAATAAGTGGTCGAACGGTTTACCACACGATTGACAAAACCGTGTACAGAAAAAACTAGCTTTACTATCCAAACAGAGGACCCACATGGTTCATACACATGGTTTGAGAAAATATGTGAAAAACATGTGATTTTTCTCTACTAAAAATTACAAATATTTTACATGATCATGCATCATGGGTCACATAGTTAGGGAAAATAGTATGGCCCACTGATGCCCAATAGAATTCCCCACATAGTTAGGAAAAACTATTCAGATTGGGATGAAAAGTTTCCACTAATAGTGTGACCCAGTGTTCTCTTCCACAGGTTGGGGTTCTGGGATCGAAAAAATACATGAACACTCTCATTTCCCCAATTTCATTACTAGGCATCTATATTAAGTAAAAAAATAATCATACTAAAATTTAAAGGATCCATACATCATAGAAAACATCAGTTCTTATAGTCTTCACCCTTAAGGGAACTCATCCCCAAGTTACCCTTCTAAGGGTAGTATAACATCATCTGAGAATAAATTTGGCCACTGAGCATGTACATTATCCTCCCTCTCCCAAGTCTCATCCTCTACCCAATCATACTTCCATAACACATGTACTAAAGGAAGATACCAGACTCAGAGATCCTTTTTTCTCCAATCAGTGATGAGTATGGGATACTCCTTTGAATAAGTATCAGCATCCATCTCAATATCCTTAAGATCAAAAGTATTAGATGGGTCGGTATTATAATAGTGAATCTATGAAACATGGAAGACATAAATCATTACCTGATACATTTGAGTTAATAAATATTGATTGGCTACCATCATGACTCTCTAATGGATCTCAAACATCCCAACACATTGAGTTGACAACTTCCCTTTCCACTATATCCATCTACGCCTAAGTCTGGGTGATACCTGTAAGATAACATGATCCATGACCTCAAAATCTAAAGGTCATCGATGATATGTGATGTAATACTTATATCTAGCCTAAGCAGTAGACATAAATTTTGTTATTAACTAATATTTCTCCAATGTATGTTACATGAGATGAGGACCAAGTAGCACTTCCTCTCCTATCTCTAACCATCATAAGGCTTAACAACAATTCCTACCATATAAATCCTCATATAGATCTATCTAAATTTTTTCCCTAAAAATATTATTTTTGGAAACCATTATGAGAGAGATATTCTATTCCCATGATCCATCGAAATCGACAACACATTCATATATAATTTCCTCTAAAACTTATACAATCCATTCCATCTATCCATCGACTTGAGGGTGAAAATATGCACTTAGATGTATCAGAGCACCCAAATCACTTTGTAATCCCTAGCCAAATTTAGATGTTAAATGAGAATCCCTATTTAAAATGATAGTATGAGGGACCCCATGTAAGTGTATATTCTCATGGATATACATTCTTCCTGACTCATCAATTGAGAAAATCTCTCAAATAGGAAGGAAACAGGATACTTTCATCAATGGATCCATGACCTCCCAAACAGTGTCGCTACCTCATATTGACCTCTGTAATTAAAAAAAATCCATTAATATATCTTTCAATTTCCATTTTGGGACTGATAAAAACTATAAAAAGACGTATCTCCACTAGTGTTCTACCTTCACCTACTGAAATACGAAATACCTAGTGATAAAATCTATTATCTAATGTTTCAAACCAAGCCACAAATATTTTCGTTGAAAATTATGATACAACTTAGAGATACCTGGGTTCACTTTTCACTAAGAGGCATGAGACTCTCAAATATACTCCTCTATCATGTATGTAGGGACCACTATACTCCCATGTATGCATACGATGTTTTCTTCATTGACATACCAATTTAGGGGTGATTCATCACCTAAAATAATCTCTCATATGACCAAAACCTCATAATATAACAACTACCTCATCTTAACTCTCTCCAAAAGTGAAGAGGTCACTGATAACGAGAAAAGTATAGACATTCCATGATATTATTGACCCTATATGTTCATCTAAGGAAATATCTCCATAAGTTTCAACTCATTATTAGCCTCTTAAAATATCACCATATGAGTCATCATGTTTAAATCATTGGAAACAAAATTTTCCTTCCTAGGCATATAGGCTTTCTTGTAGTCAAATTATTTTAGGTATTCAGCCTACCTTCACTACTTAAGGTTTAAGTAATATTGTGTGATGATTTACCTGAGGATTTTTAGGTCTGTAAACACTAAAAAATGATCTCCCGACAAGAAATTCCTCCAACAATGAAAGGTGTAAACAATAGATACCAACTCAAGATAGTGCTTAGGGTAATTATAATCATGAGGCCTCAACTTTTTTGAACTATAAAAAATGACTTGATCTTACTATTTTAGAAATTATTCAAGCCTGATACCAGATGCATCACAATATGCCTTATTGATTCTACTTGAATCTGGAATAATCTTGACTGAAACTGATGTTAATCTCCCATTCAATGCCTAAAAGACTATTTTTTTGGCTTCTGACTATATAATCTTTCGACACTTATTAGTCAATCCCATAATAAGAACTTATATTAAAGATGAGTCTTTTATAAAACTCTTGTAATACCCATTTAGACCTAATAAAATTCATATGTCAATAATGTTCTTGGGCTGCTCCCAGGAAACTAAATTCCTAACCTTCTCTGAGTCAACTAATACTCCTTCCTTTGAAATAATATGACCCAAGAAGAAAACCTTGTCAATCTGGAAGTTGAATTTACTGATATTTGAATATAGTTGGAACTCCCTCAATGTATTTAGAACAATATCATGTTGATTGGAATGGTTTCCTAGAGTATGAGAATAATCCAATATTTCATCCATGAAAACCATGACAATGGAATCTATATAGGGGTGGAAAACCATATTCATCAAATAAATAAAATCATATGACACATTCATGAGAAAAAATGGTATAACCATACAATCATATAAATCATACTGACTATGAAAAGTTGTATGTGGTATGTTTGAAGTTCTAACATGCACCTAGTGACACTCTGATCTCAAATCGATCTTCAAGAGTAACCTTGATCCTATAAGCTGGTCGAAGAGATCATATATCTGAGGCAAGTGATACTAGTTATTCATAGTAGGCTAATTCAATTTCTGATAATCTACACAAATCATGAGGTTTTGATCCACCATCTTTGAGAAAAGGACTTGTTAACCCTATGGAAAAGTACTGGGCTATAAAAAACCCTTGGCCTCTAAATCCACTAACTGCCTCTTGAGATCTTATAACTAAATAGTATACATATATTGAAACTATAAAGACATCCATTTAATTCACTAAATTATTTCATAAATTATCTAAGAGCATAACTCATTTCTCGGGCTTCGATTTGACTGGTCCTGGAGCCCTAACGGACTTACAGGTCAGAAGTTATGGCCGTTTGAAGGCAGACAACAAGAAATGGCCTTCTAGGACGATTTTGGGGAAAAGTATGGATTTGCGTGCAAAAATGGAATCTTTCACACAAAATATATTTTCATACAAAACTGTAATGAAATTTTACATGCACCAAAATTCAAGGATTCTTTTATAAATACAAGTTCACCCCCTTCTTCCAGGAAACCCTCCAGAGGTCGGTCGCTGTGCTAATGCACATAAGTCCGCATCTTCTGCAACTGCTTGCAAAACCCCGCATATTGCGCAAAAAATATCACTTTTGAGCGCAAATGTGCTAATATGCCCAATTTTTTGCGCAAAACATCATTTTTCAAGCAATAGTTCCACTGTGCCTAATTTTGTGCGCACCAGTGCTGCACCTATCCAATTGCGTGTACACCTTACCTATTGCGTGAAAATGTACCCTATTGTGCTCAAATCTCCCCTATTGTGTGAAGTTCCTTCATTATTATGTTCATATCTACCATTTTTCACACACATATCCCATATTGTGTGCACAACTTCCCTATTGCGCGCAAGACTTCCCTATTGTGTGCAATCCTTCGTTCTTGTGTGCAACCTATCCTATGCATAACACATCCTATGTGCAACAATATCCGAGCCTATACCTGTTGGTCCATTTTGAAGGGGATGCGCCCCCACACCCCCACTCGGGATTAGTGTCGGGCTACGTTCTCGACTGTTCGGGCTGGTACCTTTTCTACCATCACTAACCCCCATAAAAATGGAGAGTAGCACCGCAAAATTTTTGGGATGGGACGTTAGCATTTTCCATTATGACCTTATGGAAACCCACCTTCCACCTATAGAATACCATGATTTGAGATACTCCTCCACACTCCATGAAACTCCTTGAGTCTACATATTTCTCTTGATCTGTTTCCCATGTCGTGAGTTGAGATTATCATCATCAATTCACCGAGTACCTTGAGTCGAACCATTCCTCATGCAACTCACCCAAACCCTATCACCTTACTTTTACACCAGGTTGAGCTAGAAAGGGCCTCTCTTGTGAAAGTCCCAACACCAACCATTTCTAGGCGCCTTATGCCTAATAGTCATATCTATATGACTTTAAACTTTAGTGCACCGTATATGGCACTTATTGGATTCTTCTTGCTCCAAACAAGAGAATCCTTATGCGCCAAACATATGATTCCAATAGTCATATCTGTATGACTTTAAACTATTGTTCAACCTATATGATAAATATAGGATGCCTCTTTATCTAAACAGATAATTCCTTAGGAAACAAGCATAAGATTCTAATATTACTATCTACATGACTATAAATTATAGTACACCCTATACAAAAAATATAGGATGCCTCTAGATCTAAACAAGAGTTATCTTATGTGCCAAGCATGAAATAATAATAGTATTATCTACATGAATTTAAAATATAGTATTCCCTATCACTAAATATAGGATGCCACTTGATCCAAACAAGAGATTCCTTATGGACCAAGCATAAGATGCCAACAGTCCTCACTACATGACTTTAAATAGTAGCATTCCCTATCATTCAAATATACGATGCCTATTGTTCAAAATAAGATATACCTTATGCGCGAAGAATAAGATTCTAATAGTTCTCTCTACATGACTATAAACTATAGTATTCCTTATCATTCAATAATAGGATTCCTCTTGTTCGAAATAAGAAATGACTTATGTGATAAGAATAATATGCCTCATTCCATGATTATAGTGATGTAATTTCAAGATCATTGGAATCTATTTGAGAATTCCACCACTCCACCTCATGCTTCGTGTGTCCTTCATTTGGATCTTCATCCTATTTCATGTCTGAATGGAACCCCTAATGGCCTATTCCCATGCCACATCGGCTCACATACCATTCTGTTCCAATATTCTGGAAGACATTGGACGACACTTCGAGTCAGGTCATGTGTTTCTAACATGGTTAATAATCGACTCTCATTTGTTTTTCCCCATTTCATGCTAATGTGATATAATGATGTGTTTCAAACATAGCCAACCGTTATCCTCCATCATCAGACCACCCTCACCGTATTCCGATTGTTAGGTATGTGATTCACACTTTTCATCTCCCTTTGTTTGGACTTATTCCAACACCCGTGGCATTATCCCACTTGTTCACAATTATATGTAGGATCCAATTATATGCCTGAGCCCAGTAGTGAGTTGTGATTCCCTCATTTCCAGGCATGAGGGATACATCTTGGCTGCTTCCATGTGTAATCCCCATCCACCGTTTCCACTCTTTAGTAGCACCTGGGAAGATTCTATGCATAATCCACATCCATCAATTCCACTCCTTAGTGGAACTCATGCACACTAATTGATATTGCTTCTTCACATAGACACACTAACATGGACCCCTTAATAGATTACTCCACAACACCCCCTCTCCACAGCATTGATGGTGCCTCCCTTCACCAAGGGTAAAAGTGTTCCAATTATGTAATTCCTAGGAGTGTAGAGTAAACCCGCTTCATCCCAGCTATAGGATGTTAAATTTCCAAGCACCATCATCCCTAGCACATGATGTTAAACTGTGCCCTCACCCCAGGCATCATACGCGGGGTGCTCCATCCCGGACATTCTCTACGCCCTCTCGTCTCCATAGGAGTGAGGTCTTCCTCACATGGAATGAGATCCTCTCTACTAGTGTGGTACCTATCCTCGCAGAATGGAAACCATATTGGTGTAAGCCCCTATCCTTTCTTACAAGAGGCATTATACCTACTCCTACTTTATTCTTTAGTGCCAATGTCTAGAGGTAAGAGGGACACAAGGAAATTCATTATCCCTTTCCTCTCCCTCTGAGATTTTTCTCCATCAGGACTCCATCATGGAGTAAGTCTCAATATCTATCTCCCTTGGCTCCAACCATGCATAAGCCCCTATTTCCTCTTTGGGACACTAACCACATGTAATCCCCACACCACTTCCCATGGACGCACATTACATGACGTGATCTCCAGGTCTTTACTGCCTCTTGTTTATCACACTGAGCATGAATCACATGGTCTTAGAGTAAGAATTGACCATGGAATCCTTCCGAGGACACCCTAGAGTTTAATCTCTAATTCACTTCTAAACTACGTGTAATTTGATCCTTTCCAAGTCAAGGTATGTAGAAAGCCTCCTTGAAGTTCCAGCCCAACACCTACTTGTCCTGACTCCTTCATGACGGTTCACCTTCATCCCACATGATGTTAAACTATATCCACCATTCCAAACTATGTGGAATTTGATCTTTTCCAAGGTAAGGTACGTAGTAAGAATCCCTAAGGTTCACATCCAAAACCCATCAGCCCTAACCGATTCACATCGGTCAACCCTAGTACTTTACAACATTAAATGATATGCCTATTTTCATCCCACAAGACGTTAAACTATACCCATTACTACTACGCGTACTTTGATCCTTGTCTCCCATAAAAGGTATGTAAGAAGCCTCCCAAAGGCCCAATGGAAATCGACGGTAAGATGTTGTGTTCCCCTAATCGATGGTAAGCCGTTGTGTTCCCCAATCGATGATAATCCCTTGTGTCCCCAATCAACGGTAAGCTGTTGTGTTCCGCAATCAACAGTAAGCTGTTGTGTTCCCCAAATTGACGGTAAGCCATTGTGTTCCCTAATCGATGGTAAAACATTGAGTTCCCCATCCAGTGGTAACCCATTGTATTCCACCCAATGTTAATCTGTTTCCAACCCCACATGATGGTAAGCCATTGTAAGATGAACTACATGGGTTTGGTCCCTGTCTCCTAGACATGGTACGTAGGAATCCTCCCTGAGGTTCAAACCTAAACACTGCTAAACTTTGGTGCCCCCCTATTTGGACCCAAATCTATGGTTTTCCCCTTGAGAATCAAACCAACCCTGGTCTGATAACCACGCGTAAGCCCCAACATTCCTTTCGGTCGCTGTCAACTGCACACATCCTAATTCCATACCCCACCCTGAACTACATGGACTTTGATTCCCTGCCATGGGGATATATAGGAACTCTCTTTGAGGCTCAATCCCAATATCACCATTGCAATCACATCAGTCCCATCACATTATCCATTCACTTCACTCAACCATCCATATCTATCCTGATTCTTATCTGGGCCGCCACATCTCAGTGATATCATGTCAACCAGTTTCTCACTTCTCCTAGTAGTAATCGGGAAACTAACCACATGTTCTCCCTAGTGTCGTTGATCTATCCTGGGGTTGCACCCATATGATCCAGTCCTCTTAATGTTCTGATCAGTTAAATCCATCTCTTCTTGAGGTTAAACTTATAGCATACCCTATGTTAAACATTGCAAGATAAGAAAAACCTCAGAGACATGCATATGGCGTAAAATTCCCCACATTCAATGTGGGATGCCTCAGTCTTTTTCGCCCTAGAGAAGCCCTATCATAAGGGGAATAAACCCAGGCACATCATTGTTCTAGAGTCTAGACATGCCAGCGATGTCCAACGTGACTAATCCCCCGACCGATGGTTGCTGCCCGGACATGACCCCATGGAATTTCTTGACTGAAGCAGCATAATTAACCAATATCCATAAAGACATGGCCATAAGAAGAGTTTTAGGAAAAACATCTTAAGGATATGAGGGAGACTCAGACTAGGAAACGATTTTTGAGGAGGAATCCATGGAAGGAGGAACCGACATCCCATCATCCCATTTCGATCAAGGAGAAAACATCATTGAAAAAGCGATGGATGTCACCCGCCTTTGGAAAGTGGGAATGAAAGGAAATAACTACATGTCCTCCTCTGAAAGAGACAGATGCACACCCAGACCAAAGAATCAGAAAAAACATCCTTTAAGGAGGAATTGATACCAGTGTAGATTCAGGCACTATCTAGATAGTAAATTTTACCCCTCTATCGGGTGGTAGTCCAAAAAAGACATCGAGGAAAACATCCCTACAAAAATAAACTATATGAGGGAATTTAGTCTAATGTAACCCATGACTATCTATATAAAGGAATGAAATATGGGTAGTCACTCTACTTATCCCAAGATTCTCTAGTCTATCTCTTTTTTCCTAGACATCCCATTCACCCATTTCAAAATAACTACTAATATCTGGTGATGTAAACAACACACTTCACCGATAACAATCCACATAGTTGTAATAGGGGACTAAAAATTACATCACAAGAATGAAATCAAATCCCTTCATCTCAATGATGAAGATAAACCTTACGAAATGATGGTTTTCCACCCTAAGGGGTAATTCCTTTCATAGGTGTACAATCTTTAAATGCATACCCAAAGGAGTATGAAGTGTCATCACACCACAAGAGTACTCAAAATACAGCCGAAGGATTTCCATAATATCTACATAGAAAAAGGAGTGATATTAACTTTTATAAAATAAGGAAGACACTATAGATGAGGTTAATAGAATATAAACTCAAAAAATAGATGACCCAACACCCCACTTCTCTGGTAATGACTATATGTAATAAATCTAGCCTGATCGAGGGTCTTGTGCTATAACCTAACTACCCGGAGTAGTTCCCCTCTACTGGGGTCATATATATGAATCTGGACTACCTCAACCATAAACTCATCCTTTTCCAATATGACTAGTAGTACTCTAGTTACCTACCTAGATAAGCGCTCATAATCCTACTTATAAAGGTGGAGTAGTAATAGATCCTCTCCCTCTAAGAACATATGGGAATGTCCTACAAAAATATTGAATATTACCAAATATTTTGTATCATGAGCGCTCAACAAGTTCTCTAGGACACTGGGTCTTCTTATTCACATGCATTCCACATTGGTGAAAAACTATGTAACTGTATATTGGTTTATCTTAGCTTCCAATACTCACATGTGAAGTCTTATGGGGTTGCTTCTCACTGCTAGTTGAACCACCACATTGTTTCAGTTCTGAACTGCCCTAGCCCACACCGTCAGATTCCCTCAGGGTCAGCTTAGTGTTGATGGTATGGTTTCATATATCATAAATGATTGTCAACTATAAAACATTTACCTGAGAAAAAATAGGATGCCTAATCCAATCCTAAAATAAAATGGATTTCGTTATCTCATCAACAATATAGATAGTCACCAAGAACCAAATATCTATTAAACAAGCTGAGTAGTCCATAACAGATATAAAAATTAATAAAATTTTGATGATCTCCCTAGTATGATCAGCCTCAATGTCTCATGGTAGAAATATTCATAGAATCATGTTTATAAATCCATCAAAATTACTTCCTGATACTGACCAATCCGGTTTATAATATCCCACCAATGGTTGGTGGATCTGTGAATCATATAAGTAGTGAGATACAATCTCCTTTCTAGAGGTGTGTCATGGTGCTAGAAGATATATATGACCATATAGATCCATAACTTTGCAGCCTGGAGGCCACCATCCCCTGAAAAATAGGTTTATGCTACTAATGAAACTCTTATGTCAACATTCCCATAGAAAGGGAAGGTTGTGGAGGTAATGTCCCTGACCCCAGTATACTAGAGTTAGTGGTTACTTTATTACATTGGCATAAGATACAAGGAATCACATCCCAAAAGATTGAAGAGTTTAGTAGTCTGGGTAAACTCGATATATATTTGAGTTTAAAATTTCATTTTAAATATAAAATATAGAATGTATTTTCCTCAAGAACACCATTATTATCCTTAGTGAAATTCTATATAATAATCGTAATAAAATTCTTGTAGACCTTGGTAAAATAAAACACCAGAAAGGGGTGAGATAAAATTATCAGTAAGGGCTATGTATAATGAATGCTAAAAGTAAATAAGGTATAAAAATATGGCATGGTAAATAACTAAAAAAAATCTGATTTAATTATTAAAGCGAGGCTAATATAATAGGAATAAATGATGATCAAATAATTCCATATAAATAATCACATAAAATTGAAACTTAACCATTGATATTCTAACTAATAAAATAATAACAAGGAATATAAATAATTGAATTTATAATGATGGCATACATAATGATGAACAT
Organism: Viscum album; assembly: GCA_963277665.1. Lineage (NCBI taxonomy): Eukaryota > Viridiplantae > Streptophyta > Magnoliopsida > Santalales > Viscaceae > Viscum > Viscum album. The sequence continues at coordinate 1,698,603,170 of OY728158.1, read as the reverse complement.
CAAAAACATACATTCGAGGATTTCTACCATGAATCTAATATTGTCAAGGCTTTGTTCCATGAATGTATCATTGTCAACATTTCATACTAAAAATCTAGTAAATGGGTAGGGACTTGGCCAAAACTCAGTCTAGATTGTCTCATGAGACCTATTGATGCATCAAAGGGAAGTATAGGGCCCCACTCATCACTTACTATGTCAAATTCATTCCTTGTATGAAAGAAGTGAATCTTAAAGAACATGAACATTCATATTAAAATCTATCATATGAAATTTAAATACTTTAATAATAATCCAAGAATTGTATCAAAATAGCACAACCATATTCAAAATAATTGTAAAAAGTTAAATAAAATTTGGTAGATGATATCATTATAGATAAAACTAAACTAATCATAATATTTCAACAAAGAGTGTGGAAATAGATGAAACCAATATAATAAAATCATTGAATTTTTTTTGAAAGAAATAAACCATTATTTTATTTTGAAATAATTTCTTTAAAATGACACACAATTATAAAATAAAAAATTTCCTTTAAAAATAACATTGTAAAATTTCATAGGAATCCTTAATAAATTAATGCATTGTAATGGTATCAAAGTATTCTCATGATGAATAAGTTAAAAAAACATTCCTTCAGTATGTTTTTGGAGAATTCATAAACTAACACATCTGTAAAATGAAAAAAGGAATCCTATTAATCTTTATTATAAAAAGTAAAAAATGTGTGAAAATTCATTAAACATTAATAGGATAATATTAAAATAATTTTTTTAAACCATTTTATAAAACAAATACATTGATGAAAAATATTCCATAGTGTAGAATTAAACAAAAACCATCACGAATAATAACAAGATTGTGAAATAACCATAAAAAGATCACATAGTTAATCAAATTAATCGATTTTCTGATTCCTTTTTAAATCCAAATAAAAAATTGATTATAAAACATAATAAAATTCAAATTCAAATTACACATAACCTGATAAATGGCATAGAAGTTTAACCCAATGAATGAAAATTCAGTTAATAAATCCCTTACCCCACACTTCCTTTTGGTTTTACATGATTTAACCTTCTATTTAATGGTTTAAATAATGTTATTAATATATAAAAAAACCATTTTAATATTTATTATATATAATATGATCCACTTATATCATTTTATCACTATCTTGTTAATAAAATTTCATTATTACCCTTGTTTCAGGTGTTAACTGCTTCATTTTCCTGTACATGTTTTGTCATGTAAGTCCCGATTCATGTGTTTGGATATAATTCCATAATCTCAGGAATGATATTAAGGTCATAATTATCATATATTCATTATAAATTTTTTTATAATCATTCTTGAATGGGGAACATGGATAATTATTCAAATCAAGTTGTAGAGATGGTAGGTCGTATATACGCACGGGCGATGGTATTATGCCCTAATTTGTGAAAGGATAATGAAGTGGATGGTATATTAATTTTTATAGAATTAATATCATATATTAATTATAATATATATATATATATATTATTTCCACCATTATACCCATCCAAATAATGTGGTGGTGAAAAACAGATTACACCATGGTGTGGAGACGATAAGATGTACATACGCATGCATGATGCTTTCATTTTTCATAAGTTGGATAAATGGTAGAATATTGTTTAAAAATAATCATAATAAAATCACATAAATTATATAATATTTTATCTATTACTTGATCATGTAAAAATCCCAGGAAGAGTAAGTAGAAGAATAAATGTACTTGGATGAGTTGGTAAAAACAGCTACCTCTTCTTTGACAAACATCTTTTAGAACTATTATTAAGGGAATTACAGTTGTTTTTTTAGAATAATATAAACTACATAAATAAAGATGTAAATAAGTGAAATGGGAAGGGTTTGGTCGTGATATAAGGCTTAAAGTTGTGTGAATAAGTGAGGGTGGAGGTTCCCTTTTATAATTGATGCGAGGGGAACTTTTTAAAACTCTCAAAATATTAAATTAATATACATTGATTTTCAATTACAAATGTCTATAAAGTGGTTTATTTAAAATATTATATTAATATGGGTCTAAATGATCAAATAAAGTAAATTTTATATAGGTTTAGGTCACATTATTACCCTTATCGTCTAGTTTTAACCCTTATTTAAACCATTTAACTCTTACCGTGAGATCTTAGATGTTTACTCTTTAAGGGTTAACATATTTACTAAAAAATGACATACGGATCAAAAATGATTCATGGGTGAAATTTTAAACATAATACCAATATTCTAGAATTATTGTATATTTTTATTAATCTTATATAATTTAATAAAATATTATTTATTTTAAAATATTATTAAAGTCAATTTTAACTCTATTCATTACTTGAGTTTTTAGAAATATCATAACAACATGATATATTTAACAAAAATATTTTAAATCCTCAATAACATTTCAAATTCATCTATAAAATTCGTTTATGACATCAATTATGTAAAATTTTATTTATTTTAATATTTTAATAACATTTATTTTATATTTCCATTAATTAAAAAATTACTACATCATCATTGACCTAGCCTTTAATTTAATTATAATTTTTTCACTAAAATTTTAAAAAAATCATAATTATGAAGGAAAATATTTTATCCTTAAAAATATTATTTATAGTCTAGAATATCTCCTTTATGACCCCATATTGACATATTTCACTTGTAAGAAACATATGTATGATAAGGTTGACTTTTCATTGAATAAAATACAGTAAATTGATTAAATTCATCTAGGTGGATCAATGGGATTATAAAATCTATAAAAAGGATTATTTTGGTAAAAAATATCTCATCCTATAAAATTATGACAAGTTTTAGGATACTTTTCTAATATTTATAAACTATTTTACCCTTAATTACATTATTTACCTTAATTATGCCCAAGCATGGTAATAAAAATTATTAATGTTACTATTCATATTGTAAAAAAATACAAGGGACCTATTTACTAAATCTTTTTCTTATAATTAAAAATATGGAATCCATTTTTAATAATCTAATTCAAATAACTTTTAGAATCTAATTTAGAATTAATCATGTAAACGGGGTGAAACAACATGTTTTTAAAAGAAAAATGTTTAAAAGATTGAAATGTTTTAATATCCAAATAAAATGTAAAATTGATTAAAATGAACGTAATTAGATTAAATGATATAAACTTTATCTAATTATTCTTTAAAACCAATAAAAAATATAATCTAACACTATAAATTATATATATGAAAATGATATTTTCAATTAAAATCTAGTATTTTACAATATTCATGAAAACATGAAACTATCAGAACAATATTGAGAATTACACCAAATTAAATTTTGATATTTATTTTTCAAATAAGTAATTTATTTTTTCAAATATAATTAACAAAAGTGTCTAAATTTAGTTTTAAAATAATCCTTCCATTAAAAAGTAGTAAAACTGCCTTTAAAACAATATTCAATGTTTTATGTTGAAAAATGGATTTATTCATATCTAAATCCTATAAAAAATATTGGATAAATTAATTTTTTTAAATTAATTAAAAATAAAATTCATTAATATCTTTCACTAATAGTGATTAATTTTGATAAAATTCCATTCTTGTAAAAAAAATGTTTTTCAAAAAAAATCCTTTTTATTTAATAAGTTTTTTTATTTTAATGTATAATTAATTTTTAATAAATTAATTCATTCTATAAACATGTTTAAACCATATTTCCATAATTTGGTTAATCATTTTGTAACCTCCACTCAAATGGATAGGTTATAATGGCAACATTAAAAAGATAATATTCATTAGTTCGTTTAAGATTAATGTGATGTATCATGTACGCTATCAAACATAGGGTTTACTTTTAAAAAATTAGGATGTTACATTCCAACATCCTTCAATAAATTTTATCATCTCAATTTTAAATTGAAATTAAAAATTAGAAGGTTTATACTGGAGAATTCATTTATGGGAAACCCACATTAGAAATATGGTTAATAAAATATCCTCTTAATAAGAGGGAAAGGGAAATGAGAAGGTCACTATACAATTTGGTTTTCTAATAGGATAAAATTAATGGGAAGTGAAAACCAATACATTAAAGAGAAATATAATTATCACGTTATTATGGAGAGTTACAAATAATATGGTCATTCGAAATTTAACCATCAAAAAACCATAAATTTGTGATTGATTAAAAGACCTTTGATTTCTCAGAAATAAAAGTAAACATATAATGTACCTCTTCCAAAATATTTTTCTTATAGTGGAGAGTTCCTTTACTATTTAGATAATCACTTGATAAAATAAAATTGATTAAATTACATGTCATAAACATAATCTGTTCCCTTGGTTATGCTTCAGTCTATTTTCACTTTATCTTTTACACCATGAAATTGATGTTCAAGATCAATTTTTTATGCCTAATCACTTTAATCAATGATAATATCCACAAGTCAATAAATCGACCATTAAATGTTTACTGAAACAAAATTTTTTAGCCCATGATATCCAATTTGATAAATAAAATTTTAACCTGAAATAATAATATCCAATTTTTAAATTAATCTATTCCACAAGTAGTTAATTTTAAGAATTTCCCATAATATGTCTGACCAAATTCAAAAATAAAAAATTTATAAGGTAGGTCACTAAATTTCCAAAATCTACTTAACATTAGATTACCCAAAACAATATAATATATCTCATATTGTCACATACCAAATATTTTATAACCTTAAAAACCTTAATTAAAATGTCCATTCTTCCAAATCCTAAAAGAATAAGTACAATGGTACAATCCATATATATAAAAAGCATCATTGATAAAATAATTATAAAATCCAAAATATAAAAAAAATTTAATCATTCCACTTCACTCTTAAAACACTAACTACACATCATAATCTGATTCCTTAATACCTCATTCATTCCATATATCATTTTTTGTCTCTTCATCACCAGTAATATAACCATTCTAGTCATCCTCCTGAGATTTCCTCTTAGGAAATAAATTTACATAACATCCAGTCATCGATAATATATGAGTCCATTAATCTCATCCACTTTATAAACCAATATTTTAATTTTTCCAAAGTAATTACTTAATTTGTGTCCTCCCCTCACATACCCAAAACATCTTATCATTACTCTATGATATTCACTTGGGTGTTTCTTCTCACATTATCAATATATAAGAAACTGAATCATCTTAACTATATGGTTTCCACTAAATGAGCTCTCAGCAAACTCTATCCTTCACATATTTAGTGAGTTCAAGAGTTGGTTAAGGTGTATATTGTTAATCATATATCATGATAGTTAGTTAATAATAATCACAATATTCTTCACTACAGTCATTATCCCAATTTATTTCTCATTAACACAGAATCTATCACATTCATTATCATCGGAGTTCCTTTTGGTTCTATCCATTGACTAAAACTAAAAAAACATAGTGTGAAAAATACTAATCTTAGTTATATAGTCATGAAAAATAATTTATAGGATGTCTAAGTCATGAAATCGTCTCCTCAATTTATAATTCCATAGGTTTATCATAGGTTATCCACGGTATTACCAAATCTATAGGATGTTATCCTATACTTATACATATCTTAAAATTCAGTCATAAGGTTATGTTTTCTAATATATTATTTCCTAAATTTAGTTCACAAGGTTTTTAAAAAAACATCATATGATACCAACTGCAAGACCCTGACCCCAATAGCCCAAAATCAGTGGATAATATTTTACATTAGTCTAAGATATAAGGAATCACATCCCAAAGGACCAAATAGTTTATTAGTCTTGGCAAACCTGATACATATTTGAAATTCTAATTACACTTTAAATATAAAATACAGAAATTGTTTTCTCTAAGAACAACATTATTCCCCTAAACATAACCCATCATATCAATCATAATAAACGTCTGGGAAACTTCGGGAATATAAAAAATAAGAAAGGGGGGAGCTCAAATGTTCAGTAAGGGTTATTTACAGTGGGATCTATGAGTAAATAATGAATAAATAATATATAACAGTATATAACTGAGACACATTCCATTTAATCAATAACATGAGCATAATATAGGAAGAATAAAAGATGATCAAATAATTCCCTATAAATAATCACGTGAAAATGAATCTTAACCATGGATATTATAAGTAATCAAATAGTCACATGGAATATCAATAACAAAATTCATAATGATAGAATTTATAATGCCGAACATCTGAAAAATACCATTTAAGCTTCATGCCAAGAATCTAATAGTATCGAGGCTTAGTGCTAAGAATTAAACATTATTAAGGCTTCATACCAATAATTTAATAAATGGGTAGGTCCTTGGGAATAACCTAGTCTAGGTTCTCTCATGATACCTACCTTTGAATTAGGGGATATAGAAGGCCCTAATTATTAATTACTAATTCCAATTAATTCCTCTAATGAAATGAGTGAAACATAAACAATATAAACTTTCGTATTAAAAACTAACAAAAAAAATGTGAATAAATTAAACATAAACCAATAATGGTATAAAAATAGCACACCCATAGTCAAAATCATCATAAAAAATTCAATAAATTATGGTAGATGATATAATAATATATCAACCCCAATTAATCATAGTATTTCAACGAAGGGTGTTGACATAGATGGAAATAATCTAATGAAATCATTGAAAATTCATTGAGAGAAATACCCCACTTTTTATTTTGAAATAATTTATTTAAAAGGAAAAGAAATTATAAAAGAAAGAAAATTATTTTATAATAATCTTGAAAACATTTAAATTAATCTTCAATACATTAATGTTCTATAATGATGGATGAAGCCACTCATGACCCATAAGTTAAAAAACACTCATTTTGTATTTTTTTCCGGAAAAGTCCTAAAATACATCATTAGGAAAATAATAAAAGAACACTTTAAAACAATATTATAGAAATTATAACATGGTTAAAAATAATTTAAATATTCATAGGATAACAGTGAAAACATTTTTGAAAACATTTTTAGAAAACATGGACATGGAAAAAAATATTCCCCGGTCGAGACATAAATACAAACAATCCCAAATAATAATGAGACTATGAAATAACTCTTACAAGGATCATATTTTTAATAAAATTAATTTAATAGGTGTTTCCATTATAAATACACATTAAACAAGTTGAAATATAATATATGGAAATTGAAATTCATTTCACACATAACCTAACCAAATTCAGTTAAAAAATCCATTACCTCACACTTCATTTTGATTTTATGTTATTTAACATACTGTACAATAGTTTAAATAATGTTATTAATTTTTAAAAAACCATTTTAATATTTTTTATATATTATATTATACTCTTATATAATTATATCACCCACTTTTCAAGTGTATTTCATTATTAAACTTGTTTTAGGTGTTAACTCCTTCATTTTACTATGCATGTTTTGTTGCCTAAGTCGTGATTATTGTGCATAGGATATAATTAAATCATAGAAAAAATGATATTAAAATGATATTTAACATTTTTATTCAATATATAATTTTTTATTATGATTCTTGAAAGGTGAACATGGAAAATGAATCACATCGCATCTTAGAGACAGTATACTATACGTACGCACAAACGATGGTATCATGCCCTCATTGGTGAATGGGTAAGGAATTGAATGGTATATTTATTTTTATGTAATGAATGTAATTTTCTAATTATCATATATATCTATTATTACCACCACTATTCTTATAAAAATAAAGTGGGGATGAAAATCATATTACACCACAATGTGGAGATGATAAGTAGTTTGTATGCACATGCCTTGATTAAATTTTTTATATGATGGATAAAAGATGGAATATGGTTGTACTATAATAAAAATAAAATATATTATTATATATGATATTGGAGTTATTAATTCATCATGGAAACACCACATGAAGAGTATGTATGAAATGAACATGGACGAGTTGGTAAAAACAACGACCTATTATTTGGAAGACATCCTTTAGAACACTTCTTAAATAATATAGGGTTGGTATTTTTGAAAGACAAGAACCTCCATAAATTGCAAAAGGATGTTAATAAGAGAAATTTGAAGGTTTTGGTCGAGATATAAGGCTCATAGTTGTGTAAATAAGTGAGGGAGTATGTTTCATTTTATAATTGAGGTGAGTGGAACTTTTGAAATCCCACAAAACATTAAATTAATATAAATAAATTTCAATTAAAAGTGGATCCAAAGTGATGTATTTATAATATAATATGATTATGGTTTGAAATAATATCATCCAAATTTTTTTAGATAATTTTAGGTTTCATTCTAAGACATATCATTTTGTTTTAATCCTTGTTAAAACTATTTAACTATTTCCATAACAACGTGGATTTTTACTTTTTAAGGGTTAATATAGTAACAATAAAATCTCAAAAGGATTATAAATGAATAATGGATGATATATTAAAAATAATGAATTTTTTTTTTCAAATTTTATATGTTAATGAATTTTATATCATTGACTATAATATTATTTATTTTAAAATATCAGTAATGTCAATATTTACAGTATTCATTACATGACTTTTTAAAAATATCATAAAGACATGATATATTCGAACCAAAAATTTTTATTCACCACTAACATGTCAATGTAATATATAATTTATTTTATTAAATTAATTAAATTAATTATATTTATTTTTATATTTTTAATAACATTTATTTGATATGTCTATTAATTAAAAAATTATTTTATCATCATTGTGAAAGTATTTAACTTAATTTTTTATTCACTAAAATTAAAAAAAATTATAATGATGAATTTCAAAATTTTATCTTTAAAATTACTATTCATTGTCTAAAATATCCCCTATAGAGCCCCTTATTAATATATTTCACATGTCAAAAACAAAAGTCTGATAAGGTTGACTTTTCATTGAATAATTTTTTTTAAATATCTTAATGTCATAACTGTGGCTCCAAGGTCTTATAAAATTGGCCGAAGGATGACTTTTTTCAATAATAAATAGTCCAATAAAATTAGGACACAGTTTGTAGTAATTTTTTAATATTTATAATTTAATTTTTACCCTTAATTACCTGAATTATCCTTAAGCATGGTAATAAAAATTAAAAAAGTTACTACTCATGTTGTCAAAAAATAAAAGGGAAATATTTAATAAATTCAGACCTTATCATTAAATTTATGGAATACATTTATCATTATTCAATTTATATATGTTTTAGAAATTAATTTAAAATTAATCATAACGATAGGATGAAACAACCAGTTTTTAAAGTAAAAATGTTCATTAGATTGAAATGTTTTTATATCCAAATTCAATGTGAAATAGATTACAATGACCTAAATTGGATTAATTGATATAAAATGGATCTAATTATAAATTAAAAACAATAAAAAATTTAATTTAACACTATAAATTATATATAAGAAAATGTTATTTTCAATTAAAATATAGTACTTTTTAAGATTCATCAAAACATGAAACTTATCATAAAAATAAAAAAAGTAAAACCAAAGTAAATATTTATATTTTTTCATCAAATAAGAATTTTATTTTGTGAAATATAAATAATAAAATTGTCAAAAGTTATTTTTAAAACAAGTATTCCATTAAAAGGCGGTAAAATTGCCTTTTAAAAAATATACAACTTTTTATGATTAAAATTGGATTTTTTAGGTTATGAATATAAAACCTTTTGGATGAATTTAAAATCATTTTATTAAATTAATAACATACAGATTTCATGAACATATCTAACTGATATGGATTAATTATGATAAAATACCATTCTAGTGAAAAACAAATTTCATAAAAAAAGCCTTTATATTTGATTAGTTTTTTATTTTCATTTATAATTAATTGGTAATCAATGAATTAATTCTATAAACATGTGGAAAAATTATTTTTATAATTTTTTTAATCCCGTTCATAACTTCCATTCAAATGGATAGGTTATAACAACAATATTTAAATAATAATATTTTGTTGTTCATTTAAACTTGATGTGGTGTATCATGTATGCTATTGAATATAGGGTTTCATTTTAAAAACACTGGATGTGATAGTAGAGCAAACTGTATAGTCTATATAATCCATATGAAATCCGATTGAAACAAGACATCATTTCCCAAATTTGGGATAACATGTGGTCTCATAGGTGGTAGTATTAGAGGTATCACTAATAGCTCAAGGCCTAGAACCTCTGAGGCATGGTCATCACCACCCTATTGACGCACAACTAGAGGACATTGTGATGGAATAGTTCTAGAAATGTCAAGAACAAGACTCAAATAAATTTTTTAATAGTAATGATCACATATACTTGAACTGGATATGGACAAGAATTCCTACGTAATAGTCACAACCCTATACTTTTTTAGAGAGATATTCCATGGTGAGTGGAACAATTATATAGAACATAGGAGATAATACCTAATTCCCACTACTAAGTCTGGGTTTAGGTAAATCTATGTGTTATTCTACAAGAGTTCCAGAATACAAAGTTTCAATTTAAATCTATAGAAAAAAAACAACCTTTAAATTGAAATTTTCATCCCTATGTAATAGTGACGAGTTCATTTTAATATTCATGTTCATTCAATTTATTTTTCATTTATATAACAATTTTATTTAAAAGTTTTTACTGTATAGATTAATAACTCTAATTTATGAGGGCCCATACACCTTATAAATTGAAGTGTGTCATCTATTTAATCACCGACCGCTGACTTCTTAAACCCCTATATGAAATGTTACAACAATTCATGGGTATATAAATAAGGACCCAAACATGATGAAAGTAATACACATAATAATATAAATATGGCATGGAATAATACATGACATATAATCCTTTAATGTTCCAAAAATGATTCATGATCAATCTTCATTTCCATATCAAGCCAAAGATAAAATATAATCCTCAATAAAAACATTAATTATCACACATCATGAGCATCACCCAATGGTGGTAACAAATCAACTATAATAAGAAAAATATATAAAAACATGTCTCATACTAGGTAATTTATCCTTTGTCAGTAAATGAGTTAGTTAACCCCAAGAACAGATCACTACCAAATTCCGAGACATTCATAATCTCATGTCCAATATTTTCCAAAAGATAACGCAAAAGAATAGAAAAACTATAATACCAATCTGTGATATTCTGACCTAGATGAAACTAAAGGGAGCTCTGAGCTAGTGCGATATATGGACTCATGAACACCTCCTCATATAATAGAGGCTACCGACTAGCAGTGAGGGTCCAAGGTGGTACAGTGGGGAGACTATACCCTCATGATCAGAGTATCAAAATAGTGAAATGAATAGATAAATAGAAGAATCATAATAAATAGTTGACAATGGAAGTAAAAATCATGATTTAATAAATAAAAATTATCAATAATAAATAGTATTATATAAAAAATTATGTGACGTCATATATCTATAAAAAGTAAATAGACATGCATGGAATAAGGAATTCAATACAGTACACGTATCAACCACCAAGAACTTTCCCATATCCCTGCCAACAACCACAAAATCTACTCATGCACCATTAGTGGTTCAGATAGAGTATTAGATAAACAAAGTATCCCATGATCAATGATGCCTTTAATAATCATATCAGTTCATATAATATGAGCAATGTGAATATATTAAAATGATACGTAGTAATGAAATCTGTGAAGGGGACATTTGTGATTTGTGAATGATACCAGGATGAAACTACCTACTTTGTACCATGCCATAAAATCATTGAATACGTAACTATGTGTATACATATGTATGGTATGTATACGTAGTAATTTTTTCAACCATATATGTGGATACTGCTACTAGAATGGACATGAGGGATAAATCCAGTGTCCTTGAGTAGTAGCATAAGTCTCAGAAGTGTAATGGAATTCCATGCCTGATATAATAAGAATAAGGGACTCCGAGAATAGTATTATATCAGTAGGTTCTCCATGCCAATTATAATATAAATAGAGTCTCCATACCCGAATCATAACCATTTGGATTCCATGCCCAAATCATAACAATTGGGTCGCCATGCCTGAATATTAACTGTAAGTGTCTTCATGGCCATATATCATATTGTAAGGGATTAAATTCCAAATATAATTTCAATACAGTCTTCATTATCGAATCATATTAGTAGGGTCACTGTTCTTGTAATGTATCAGTAGGGTCTCTATCCCTATACGGTAACAGTAAGGTCTCCATGTCGATGTATCATAATTAATGATGGCCACTAAGCCCATATATCACAATGGTTTATAGGATTCTATGACCATATATAACATCATTTGTAGGGACTCCATTACCATATATTAAAAATCTTATGGGTCTCCATTCCCATTTATCATAATAGTGATTTTTTCAGAGTATTTAATAAGAGACGATAAGTAGTTCATAATTCATCAGAATTATTCCTTAACATGTACATAACCAATGTTTAATTTCAAAAAATTTATGTCATTATCCAACTCACTGTTAATTCAATTCATGATAATTCTCTCACTTAGGTGACAATATAATACTATATGAAATATGGTTTGGTCAATTACAAATTTATAATAAAATTGGTAATTCCTTGACAGAACTCAAGGGGTGGAAAAATAGAAGGTGGCATATTCCAATGTGTATCAAGGGATTATAGGTTAATTATATCAATTATATTTAATTACAAATGACTTACATATGTATGGTAACTCATGGAGATTCCATAATGTGATGTCACAATGGATAATAAAATTCAACAATACTTGATTTATAAATACGAGATCACCTACCTAATTCCTATAGAGGAGCACTTGTCCAGTATCAAACCTTGATTTGGTATAGATTAAAATAAAATTGAAAAATAGATGAATTCCATGGAAACAGGCCATATGATTATGCACTTAAGTAAATCCCTCCATAGGAAGAGAAATGATTAATGGTTGAAGATAAATGAAGAAATCATCAGCGCACATCTAATGAGACAATCAGAAGTCGAATCAGAGTCTGGATGGAATATTTATCCATGATCTAAGGTGGCTGGATCAGGAGATATTATAGGGGGGAAAAGGGGCCTCCTATCACTATAAATAAAAAAATGAGGTAGGGGTAAGAGTTATAATAATATAAGGGGAAAATAGTAATTTCACCCAAAAATAAGGGGTTGAATGGCTTGGCCATAGAGTTTCCCAAACTATGATACAACCATGATTTTACCACTGTAAAAAAGCGAGGAACTACATGGCTCATGTGAATGGTTTGGGAAACCATTTGAAAATCATTTTATTTTCCTCTGCTAAAAATTTTAGAGCCTCCACATGGGCATGTGCTCTGGTTCATACAGTTTGGGAAACTATGCGGCCCACTACTAGCCACTAAAATGAACCACATGATTAGGAGGAACCCTGAAGTCTGGGATTAATGGTTTATACTAACCATGCAGCCGATTTTTATCTTCCACTATATGGGGTTCCAAACTCCAAAAAATCCATAAACACCCACATTCCCCCCATTGTCTCACAAGGGATCCATATTAGGTAAAAACAAAAGAATTATATCAAAATTTATAAGATCCATAATTCATAGAAAATTTGGGTTCATACATAAAGTAAAATTAGATTAATTATATATCTTTTAAACATATTTAAGTCATTGGAATCATTTTAACATTGAATTTTGATATAAAAAATTCGTTAACTTTTGAATATTTTCTCATTAAAAACTCACCTTCCCTTCAAATTTGCGGGATTAATTTTAAATTAAATTTTTTCAATTTTATGAATGGTGTTTTTAAAAATGGAATCCATATTTGGAATTAGAATTATTTATATTATCTAATAAGTTCAAATTAAATTTTCACCCTAATGAATAGTTAAAACCAGAACAAATTATTTACAATGGTTAAGGTAAAAATGGTATTATTGGGGGTTAAACTAAAAAGATAAGGGTTAAAAATGACCCAAACATTTTCCAATCCCAATTACATGGACATATATAGACCTTATGTCTTCTATTTTATATAATGGACAATTTTTGAGCATTTTGGAATGTGAAAAATTTGGGTATACGTTTTTATTTTTAAAAAATTACAAGTGTGCCACTCAACTCACTTAAAAGTCCACCCCTCTGTTTTCATCTTTAAACTTAAAAAACCCATTATTTTGACTAATAAATCCCCAAATAAATTTTTTAATTCTATTATATCATCTTATAACCTTTATTTTGGCCACAAATCCAAACTATAAGGCCTATGGTGTAAACTAAAAGATGTTTTCTGAAGAAGAGGTAGCATTCCTAACTAAGTGCTTTATTTTATTTCTTCCCATTCCTACTTGAATTAATATTAGACCATGATGATATGATAACCTAATTATTTTATGTATAATGAGATGTTTTTTGTTAATTCCATGATCAATATACATCTCTTTTTTTATCAAATGGGTTATGAAATCATCATTCATGTGTACGAAGGACTGCTACCTAGTGAACTGATTTTATTCATTTTACATCTGCATCTTTCAAGGATGGATGTAATTATGGATTTAAAAAACTATAATATACTTATGATATTATTATACTTTTTTAAAAATTATATCACATATACCATCTTAATTTTCATTCTGTGAGGGACACAATAATGTCGCTCCTGTGCATGACAGACTACCACCTCGTGAATTGATGTGATTCATTTTTCAGTTAATATTTACATGAAAGGTATTAAATATAAATGTTAATGAATATATGTGATATTTATGATATAATAATAATTCTGTAAATATAATATAACTTCCAGCTTCTTACCTTCCAATCCAATGGAAAATAATGTCGTCTCTCATGCGTAAGTGTGGATTACCACCTACATGGAATGTTGTGAAATGTTTTTTATTTTATTTTTACATGGATGGTAATAAGTATGTATTTTTTAAATATAAATGATATATGTAAAATAATAATAATTATTTAAATCTTAATTAATGTTTATTTTCCTTTCATTCCATCTTTCGATAGAAATGGAAACAATGTTCATGCATACGTACGACCAACAGTCTCCATGAAATGTGAAATCCATTTTCTATATCTAACATCTATATACTACTATAAATACATATATAATTAATATATATTATATTTATATCATTTTTAAAATTATTTATAATATGTAAACGTGATCAAATTCATGGGACCAAAATTGTAAAACCAAAACATACCGTATAGATGACTGACAGGACATCAAATTTAATTTAATAATAAATAATTGAAACCCATGGAATAAATTAAGTATAATAAAATACAACACATACACTAGTCTTGGTGTTTCTCATAAATGGTTATGCATGTAAATTATATGCAAAAAAATGTTTAACTTTAATTTCTATATACATTCATGATTATTAAAATAAATGTTCATGAATTAATTAATTAATTCCCTTTCTTCTTAATGACCATTTGAATCCTCTTTGAGATAACCATCATAAATTTATTAATGAAAAATAAATTACAGAACCAATAGTTTAAAATTTATTACAATAAATTAACTAAGTATAAAAAATTATTTAGAAGCCTTATTAGATTTTCAAACACATAAATTTCCAATCCAATCAAAAATTATTTAATGATGAAAATTTTAATTAAATATAAATTAAATCTTCCCAAAATTTAGAGACAACATGACATTTATTATCCCGTTATATGTCGTGTATCTCTATTTTTGTGTATATAAGTAACATGCCTGGGGCTATGACATGTTGACTCGGCAAGACTATATGGCATGTACATGTAGCTATAGGCCATGTATCAACTTATCATGTTCCTAAGATACTCACCTAGGACATTTCCATGTATCTCAATAGAGTACATGACATGTACAGGCTAGCTTCATGTCGTATGGTCGAAATTCTATATGTTCGTGCAACCTGATGACATACATGGCATGTTTTTGGTTGAGAGACTAGATGATGTGTGATAGAAATTAAAAACTACATATCACAAATATTGTTTTTCCAGATAACTTAATGTGTATCTTGGACATGGAAATCGATGAACTATATTCTGAGTACATCGCATACAAGTTCTGTATACCATAAAATCTTCAGGTTGTTAGTGTCATGTTGTTTGTCCATGCATATTGACCACATTGATTGCAAGATTTACACTACTAACCTGTGTATACAACTTGGTTTGTATTCCTTATACATGTTGTGTAATCCTAAAATCATATTCTAGGTTAGTTGGTCAACACACAGTGCACACAACATGTAATAACTTCATTGAATGTCATGTATCTCATGATATTCCTAGGTGTATCATAATTGGGTACATGGTGGGTACTCTGAATACATGTAAAGTAACCTTGTCTTACTGGCCAAAAATGGAGAGTTCTCGATGGCATCTATTCCTCAATTCTTATACCATTAAGAAAATGAAACCCTAAACGAACAAGATTAATATGTGGATACCATGTTAAAATAAATAAAATTAAATAAATAATAATATAAGATTAAAATTCAACAATGATTACGTATGAATATACAATCAAATAAATAATTATAAATTTAAACATGAACCTTTTGATACAACATGTTAGTTTTGAGCACAATGGAAGCATGCAGTCGTGAGTGATATATTAAAATTGATTTTAATATTTCAATGACCATAACACCGAGCAAAGATCATTCATGTCAAATTTTAAATTAATTTATTTAAAATTTGAAGAAATGAATACCTGTATAATGCCCCATCCTTAAACCTTACTTAATCTTGATATATTTCAAGAATACACATTGAGAATCTTTTTAGGTTTAGAGTTTTAGAGAATTATATCATAAAACATGCATTACATTCAACATTTAAACAAAGTGGTTACATAAAAGATATTACTCATTTTTCCCATCAATGGAAACATATTTAAAATAAAACATGGATTCGTTCTTGAAAATTCCTTGACACTATCATCATATCATGTACCATTCTCTTGACCTGTGAAAAACATTTCAAAAACATGGGATGAGCACAAAAAGCTCAGTAAGGGTTATAAAAATATGGAAAGGAAACATGAGTACATATATACATAAGAATGAAATCATACTTTACCCATAAAACATAAGCACTTTAACATACCTCATCAAATCATGAATAAATCATAGAAATCATAAGACATAAAGGTAACTTGAGGCATTCATAACATTGTTACGTAGGGAGTAACCCTCTTGGTTAGGTTTGGAATACCCATCACAGTATATTCCCTAAATATCTTCGGAGAAACCTTAACGTTTAACTCCTTCGCGTTACCCAATGCATTGGAGAGCTATATCGGGCTCACCCACCCTTAGTTTATCACGGAACCACCCATCTTCATAACAATGACCAAGAACCATAACATAATCGTATCACATAAAACATGCATAAAGGAAACATAACATTTCCACTTTTAAATCACAAGATATGAATATAACACATTGATATAAAAAAATTATGAAAACCATTTTCAATACCAAAATAAAAGAAAAGTAAAACATGGTATTTATTTTTCTTTTAAAAAAAAGGTATGGCTTGTAGAGGAAGTCGAAACTCAAATAATAGTCACGACGGCGGAGAAGTCGTTGTCACCGCATACGAACGACAAAAACATTCCCTTTTGTCGTTTAGTAAAACACTTCATATAAAAATATTCCTTTTGGATAAACATAAAAGACAAAGGGGGTTATACACTGTATAAAAGAAGGCTGTGTATAAGATAAAATATGCCTCAATGAATGGAGATTGAGACGAAGTCCCTTACCCCGGGTCTGACTTGACTCGATCGTTCTTTAATCTCTTGAATAATAAACATGAGTTAACTTATAATTTCTTAAGAACCTTTTTCAAGTTCATTATTCCTTTTATATCACATATTACCATGTCATGAACACTATGTTATTATTTAAGTTAATAACAGTCGTTTTAACGATCATTGGTACTTGAGTCAAAAATAAACTCTTTATAATTACATGTTGTTCATGTGGTAAAATATCCATTATATCCAAAATTGTATTCATGATTTAGATATCATAAATATCATATATATCCAGTATTTTCATGCATTTATAATATTACATAACATTTAGAGGTAAGAAATGAAATGCACACTACTGGAAATTCGGGCTATAGCCACGGTTCTAAACCGTGGCTATAGGACCTCCAACCGTGGCTATAGGTAATAGCCACGGTTTGAGGAACCGTGGCTAAGTTTGGCGTGGCTATAGGTCTAGACCTATAGCCACGGTTCCAAACCGTGGCTTTAACTCTAAAGCCACGGTCCAAACCGTGGCTATAGGTTTAGAGCAACGGTTTAAACCGTGGCTGTATACCTAATGCCACGGTTTCAACCGTGGCTATACTAAAGGCCGGACAAAATCTATAGCCACGGTTTTAAACCGTGGCATTATGTCTATGACCACGGTTTAAAACCGTGGCTATAGGGTGTCCAAATCCATAAAAAAAAAATACCCCCTGCCACCCCCGGCCAGTCCCCCCCGGCCAGTACCCCCTGCCCCCTGCCTGGACACCCCTCCCCCCCTGCTTGTCCCCCTTGCCACCCCCCTGCCAGTCCCCCTGCCCCCTGACACCCCCCCTGCTAGTCCCCCACTGCCCCCTGCTAGTCCCCACCCCCCCGCCACCCCCCTGCTTGTCCCCTTGCCAGCCCCCCCCACTGGTTGTCCCCCTGCCACCCCCTTGCTTGTCCCCCTGCCAGCCAGCCCGCCCCCCCCCTGCCCCCTGCTTGCCCCCTTGCCAGCCCCCCCCCCTTCCCCCTGCTTGTCCCCCTGCTTGTCCCCCTGCCAGCTCCCCCCCCCTGCCACCCCCCCTGCTTGTCCCCCTGCCAGCCCCCCCCCCCCTTGCCCCCTGCTTGCCCCCCTGCCAGCCCCCCCCTCCCCCTGCCAGCCTCCCCCTGCCCCCGCCAGCCCCCCCTTGCCCCCTGCTTGCCCCCCTGCCAGCCCCCCCCCCCCTCCCCCTGCCAGCCTCCCCCTGCCCCTGCCAGCCCCCCCTGCCCCCTGCTTGCCCCCCTGCCAGCCCCCCCCCCCCTCCCCCTGCTTGTCCCCCTGCCAGCCCCCCCCTGCCTGCCCCCCCTGCCCCCTGCTTGTCCCCCTGCCAGCCCCCCCCCCCTTGCCCCCTGCTTGCCCCCCTGCCAGCCCCCCCCTCCCCCTGCCCCCTGCTTGCCCCCCTGCCAGCCCCCCCCCCTCCCCCTGCCCCTGCCAGCCCCCCCTGCCCCCTGCCCCCTGCTTGCCCCCTGCAAGCCCCCCCCCCCTCCCCCTGCTAGTCCCCCACTGCCAGCTCCCACCCTGCCCCCGCTTGCCCCCCTGCCAGCCCCCCCTTCCCCCTGCCAGCCTCCCCCTGCCCCTGCCAGCCCCCCCTGCCCCCTGCTTGCCCCCCTGCCCCCTGCTAGTCCCCCACTGCCAGCTCCCCCCCTGCCCCCGCTTGCCCCCCTGCCAGCCCCCCCCCCCCTGCCAGCCTGCCCCTGCCCCTGCCAGCCCCCCCTGCCCCCTGCTTGCCCCCCTGCCAGCCCCCCCTGCTTGTCCCCTTGCCAGCCCCCCCTGCCCCCTGCCAGCCCCCCCCCCCCTTCCCCCTGCCAGCCTCCCCCTGCCCCTGCCAGCCCCCCCTGCCCCCTGCTTGCCCCCCTGCCAGCCCCCCCCTTCCCCCTGCTTGTCCCCCTGCCAGCCCCCCTGCCCCCCGCTTGCCCCCCTGCCACCCCCCACCTTCCCCCTGCCAGCCCCCCCTGCCCCTGCCAGCCCCCCCTGCCCCCACCCCCAGCCCCCCCCCCCTGCCCCCTGCCAGCCCCCCCCCCCCCCTGCCCCCTGCTTGTCCCCCTGCCCCCTGCCCCCTGCTAGGCCCCCTGTCAGTCCCCTGCTAGTCCCCCTGCCCCCTGATCTGATAACCAAGTTTATCTGATCTGATAACCACAACATCTTCAGCACTGCCAGATTCAGGTTTAACAGGTACCAATTCACCAATTCTGACATGTTTAGCAGCATGAGATAAGACAGGAACAGACTGAACTACATCAGATTTACAGACCATGTTTAGCACCCCTCCCCCCTGCTGGACACCCTCCTACTGGACACCCCCTCCCTCTGCTGGACAACCCCCCCTGCTGGACACCCCCCTGTCGGTCAACATTGCTACAGTAGTCAGCATTGCTACAGTTGCGGGCCACAAGCATTCGGCCCAACCAGATCAGGCAACACCAATCCAACAAAATCCTCATCCGCGACAGTTGCAGGCTACAAGCATTCAGTAGGGATTAATGGAAGAAATCAACATGAATACAACGACAAATATGTTCCTTTGAGTAGGGGTGTCCATGGGTTGGGTCGGGTCATGGGTGTTCTAGGGCCCGACCCAAAACCGGCGGGACGGGTCGGGTCAGGTCGGGTCTCATACTTTGCGGGTAGGCGACCCGACCCAACCCAAACCATTGGGGGTCGGATTACCCAACTCATGGTCGAACGACCTGACCCAACCCAACCCTCTTCGGGTCGGGTCAGTTTGGGTCGGGTTACTTGGGTGAACCCGACCCAACCCAAACCATTGGGGGTCGGGTTACCCGACTCATGGTCGAACGACCCGACCCAACCCAACCCTCTGCGGGTCGGGTCAGTTTGGGTCGGGTTACTTGGGTGAACCCGACCCAACCCGAGCCAGCCCGAGCCAGCCCCCCAGACCCAGCCCCTCCCTCCCCCCTGTGTGCAGCTAGACCCCCCTGTGCAGCGATACCCCCCCTGTGCAGCCAGCCCCCCACCAGACCCAGCCAGCCCCCCTGTGCAGCCAGCCCCCCACCAGACCCAGCCAGCCCCCCCATGCACCCAGCCCCCCCCCCCCCCCAGACCCAGACCCAGCCCCTCCCCCCCAGACCCCTGTCCAGCCCCCCGGACCCAGCCCCCCCAGACCCCGGTCCAGCCCCAGCCCCCCAGAGCAGACCCACCCAGCCACTCCCCCTCCCTAGACCCCTGTCCAGCCCCCCCCTGTGCAGCCAGCCCCCCACCAGACCCAGCCAGCCCCCCCATGCACCCAGACCCAGCCAGCCCCCCCATGCACCCAGACCCAGCCCCTCCCCCCCAGACCCCTGTCCAGCCCCCCGGACCCAGCCCCCCCAGACCCCGGTCCAGCCCCAGCCCCCCAGAGCAGACCCACCCAGCCACTCCCCCTCCCTAGACCCCTGTCCAGCCCCCCCCCCTGTGCAGCCAGCCCCCCACCAGACCCAGCCAGCCCCCCCATGCACCCAGACCCAGCCAGCCCCCCCATGCACCCAGACCCAGCCCCTCCCCCCCAGACCCCTGTCCAGCCCCCCGGACCCAGCCCCCCCAGACCCCGGTCCAGCCCCAGCCCCCCAGAGCAGACCCACCCAGCCACTCCCCCTCCCTAGACCCCTGTCCAGCCCCCCCCCCCTGTGCAGCCAGCCCCCCAGACCCAGCCCCCTCCCCCTGGGCGGCTAGCCCCCCAGACCCAGCCCCCAGCCCCTGTGCACCCACCCACCCAGCCCCCCAGCCCCCTAGCCCCCCACCCCCTGTGCACCCAACCCCTGTGCACCCAGCCCCCCAGACCCAGCCCATGTGCACCCAACCCCTGTAGTGGTGTGTGCTTGAGTGAGAAAATTTTCAAGAAAATGAAGATAATCTGGAATCCCTAGATGATGGAGTGGGTTGGAGATGATATTAAATTATATGAGAATATATGAGCAGATCCAATGGTTCAAAAGAGGAATCTGGAGAAGAGGATAAAGCAGACAAAGAAGAAGAAGAAAGTGGCAGTGGATCTAGTAGTGAGGAAGAAGGAAATGAAAAATATGGTGATAAAAGTGGAGAAAGTGATAGTATAAGTGAAAGATATGAATTTGAGAATGAAGATGATGGGAATAATGAAAGTATTTGAAGTGACAATGGTTCTGATCATTTTAGTGATGATCAATATGCCATTATAGAACCTGCTGGTAATGTGAACCAAGAACAGATTATTGAAACTCCTAGTCTTGCAGAAGCTGGTGACGAGGCAAAAGAAGTAATTGAAGTTGGTATGTATATAGAGAAAAATTAGTCCCAGTACCCCAGTTGGTATATGTTATAAGTATACCTCAAGTTTAGGGGGAGTAACAGATGAGTAGAGATCCAGTTGAGGGGGAGCAACATGTGAGGAGAGATCCAGTTGGGGGGGGGGGAGCCTCAACCTGAAAGAGTGAGAGTTGATACACTCATTACTCTAGATGCATTTATCAAGTCTAAATGGGAAAGGAATCCTGGATATATTGCTATTGGTTTGGATTATTCAGACTCAGATGATGAGGAGAGTGTAGCAGTTTCATAATTTAGTCTTTTTCTAACAGTTGGTAGTTTTCGGCTACTTGTGCTTGGTTCATAGGATTGGTTTTATTGCATTTTTTATTCCCCTCATATTCAGTCATGCTATAATGTTCTGATTGTTGCAGTTTGAACATCGATCAATGGTCGACATTCAAATTTTTTTGGTCGACATTCTAATTTTATGCTCTTACGACCATGTTAGTTCAATTTCTTAGGGGTTGCTACCCATTTCTGGGGTTGATATGACCTAAAATTTGATCAAGAAAGTACCATTCCTCTGATGTTTTTGTTTGTGTTGGCACTTCATGTTTTTCTATTAGTTTCCTGCTTTGTTTTTTAGAGTTGCTGCTGGTGGATGTGCACATGGGTGATTTTAAAATAATGAAACCTTCTGATTTATGTTATGTTATTTTATTTTATTTTTGGTAGCAAAATTATATTATTTTTATTGCCACTTAAGTATTAGGAACATATCACTGGGAACAACATCTGGTGGCTGCTCTGACAAAATGATGGTTTATAAAGTTCTGGTCAGACAAATTTAGTGGTGTAAAACTGGGCTGGGCTCGGGGCCAAATTATCCAGTCTCTTTGGGCCAGACCCAGCCCACTCCCCCTGCTGGACACCCCTCCCCCCTGCCTGGAAGTGGACCTTAATTCCACCCTCATTGATCGGGTTGTGTTATCCACAAATGAAGATGACTTGTTTTTGAAAATTGAGTATGAACAACTACCTGCATTTTGTTCCAAGTGTCTGTCTATAGGGCAATCTAAAGAGAGATGCAGAATGAAACTTGTCTGCTCTTTTTTCTCGCAGAAGGGACATGATTTTCAGACTTTCCGTAAGAAGAGAAAGAATGGTCCTGGAGCTGGGAATGGCTTTGGTCAGGCTGTTGCAGGAAATGGAAGTGTGGAACTTGGGCAGGGTCTTGCAGGAACAGGTTGTGATCAACCAGGGACTGGAGTCAGCAATATGAAGGGGAATGCTTCTGATATTTCAGGTGAAGGTTTTCAAGAGGAGGTGAATTTTGATGATCCAGATTTGCAACCTGGACTGGGGCTGGTGAGGTTCAGGGGCAGGGAAAACTAACTGTAGCAGGGGCTGTTAGTGGCCGGATTGAGGATGAAAATCAGAGGCCAGGAGCAGATAAGTCAAGGTCAGAGTTTGATGCTGCCTCTCAGCAGCGGGGTCAAGGTCTGATCTCATCAGGTGTACAGGTGCAGGTAAATGTTGATGATCCAGGCTTGGAGCAACCTGGAATTGGGTCTGGAGAGGTTAAATCTGTTCAAGGGCAGAAGAAACTCTCGATAGCACGGGCTGATTGTGTCCAGTTTGTGGATGAAAATCAGCGGCCTGTTGACTTCTCGGAGATCTCGATCAAACGCTTGTGAAAACTTCGACAAGCCGGAAGGACTGGTATTGAGAGAGGTCCTACTAAGTGTCGGGTGATTCCCATGATTTGTGGATACCTCTGAAGGAGTCTTTCAGCGACTTCTAAGTGATCACAATCAAACACTTGTGAAAAGCTTCGAAAGACTGGATCGAATGGTGTAAGGTACACCATTCTTCTTCTTTGTTTAGATTGATTACAAACGTATAGATATATTTCGGCGTGACTGCGGCGTGACCGCGGACACCCCTCCCCCCGCTGGACACCCCTCCCCCCTGCTGGATGTGGCTGGAGCAGGGCCACATCACGGCGTGACCGCGGTGTGACCGCGGCGTGACCGCGGCGTGACCGCGGCGTGACCGCGGCGTGACCGCGGCGTGACCGCGGCGTGACCGCGGCGTGACCGCGGCGTGACCGCGGCGTGACCGCGGCGTGACCGCGGCGTGACCGCAGCGTGACCGCAGCGTGTTGGCCCGATCCAGCGACATCCGCGGGGCAGCATCTTCCGACCAGGAGCGAAGGGAGCGGGAGGAGGCTGGAATGCGGGTGAAAGGGGGGTCCTACTAAGTGTCGGGTGATTCCCATGATTTGTGGATACCTCTGAAGGAGTCTTTCAGCGACTTCTAAGTGATCACAATCAAACACTTGTGAAAAGCTTCGAAAGACTGGATCGAATGGTGTAAGGTACACAATTCTTATTCTTTGTTTAGATTGATTACAAACGTATAGATATATTTCGGCGTGACTGCGGCGTGACCGCGGACACCCCTCCCCCCCGCTGGACACCCCTCCCCCCTGCTGGATGTGGCTGGAGCAGGGCCACATCACAGCGTGACCGCGGCGTGACCGCGGCGTGACCGCGGCGTGACCGCGGCGTGACCGCGGCGTGACCGCGGCGTGCCCGCGGCGTGACCGCAGCGTGACCGCAGCGTGTTGGCCCAATCCAGCGACATCCGCGGGGCAGCATCTTCCGACCAGGAGCGAAGGGAGCGGGAGGAGGCTGGAATGCGGGTGAAAGGGGGGTCCTACTAAGTGTCGGGTGATTCCCATGATTTGTGGATACCTCTGAAGGAGTCTTTCAGCGACTTCTAAGTGATCACAATCAAACACTTGTGAAAAGCTTCGAAAGACTGGATCGAATGGTGTAAGGTACACCATTCTTCTTCTTTGTTTAGATTGATTACAAACGTATAGATATATTTCGGCGTGACTGCGGCGTGACCGCGGACACCCCTCCCCCCCGCTGGACACCCCTCCCCCCTGCTGGATGTGGCTGGAGCAGGGCCACATCACGGCGTGACCGCGGCGTGACCGCGGCGTGACCGCAGCGTGTTGGCCCGATCCAGCGACATCCGCGGGGCAGCATCTTCCGACCAGGAGCGAAGGGAGCGGGAGGAGGCTGGAATGCGGGTGAAAGGGGGGTCCTACTAAGTGTCGGGTGATTCCCATGATTTGTGGATACCTCTGAAGGAGTCTTTCAGCGACTTCTAAGTGATCACAATCAAACACTTGTGAAAAGCTTCGAAAGACTGGATCGAATGGTGTAAGGTACACCATTCTTATTCTTTGTTTAGATTGATTACAAACGTATAGATATATTTCGGCGTGACTGCGGCGTGACCGCGGACACCCCTCCCCCCCGCTGGACACCCCTCCCCCCTGCTGGATGTGGCTGGAGCAGGGCCACATCACAGCGTGACCGCGGCGTGACCGCGGCGTGACCGCGGCGTGACCGCGGCGTGACCGCGGCGTGACCGCGGCGTGACCGCGGCGTGACCGCGGCGTGACCGCGGCGTGACCGCAGCGTGACCGCAGCGTGACCGCAGCGTGTTGGCCCAATCCAGCGACATCCGCGGGGCAGCATCTTCCGACCAGGAGCG
This sequence comes from Viscum album, assembly GCA_963277665.1. Lineage (NCBI taxonomy): Eukaryota > Viridiplantae > Streptophyta > Magnoliopsida > Santalales > Viscaceae > Viscum > Viscum album. The sequence continues at coordinate 1,698,577,523 of OY728158.1, read as the reverse complement.
AAGGGAGCGGGAGGAGGCTGGAATGCGGGTGAAAGGGGGGTCCTACTAAGTGTCGGGTGATTCCCATGATTTGTGGATACCTCTGAAGGAGTCTTTCAGCGACTTCTAAGTGATCACAATCAAACACTTGTGAAAAGCTTCGAAAGACTGGATCGAATGGTGTAAGGTACACCATTCTTATTCTTTGTTTAGATTGATTACAAACGTATAGATATATTTCGGCGTGACTGCGGCGTGACCGCGGACACCCCTCCCCCCCGCTGGACACCCCTCCCCCCCGCTGGATGTGGCTGGAGCAGGGCCACATCACGGCGTGACCGCGGCGTGACCGCGGCGTGACCGCGGCGTGACCGCGGCGTGACCGCGGCGTGACCGCGGCGTGACCGCGGCGTGACCGCGGCGTGACCGCGGCGTGACCGCGGCGTGACCGCGGCGTGACCGCGGCGTGACTGCGGCGTGACCGCGGCGTGACCGCGGCGTGACCGCGGCGTGACCGCAGCGTGTTGGCCCGATCCAGCGACATCCGCGGGGCAGCATCTTCCGACCAGGAGCGAAGGGAGCGGGAGGAGGCTGGAATGCGGGTGAAAGGGGGGTCCTACTAAGTGTCGGGTGATTCCCATGATTTGTGGATACCTCTGAAGGAGTCTTTCAGCGACTTCTAAGTGATCACAATCAAACACTTGTGAAAAGCTTCGAAAGACTGGATCGAATGGTGTAAGGTACACCATTCTTATTCTTTGTTTAGATTGATTACAAACGTATAGATATATTTCGGCGTGACTGCGGCGTGACCGCGGACACCCCTCCCCCCCGCTGGACACCCCTCCCCCCCGCTGGATGTGGCTGGAGCAGGGCCACATCACGGCGTGACCGCGGCGTGACCGCGGCGTGACCGCGGCGTGACCGCGGCGTGACCGCGGCGTGACCGCGGCGTGACCGCAGCGTGTTGGCCCGATCCAGCGACATCCGCGGGGCAGCATTTTCCGACCAGGAGCGAAGGGAGCGGGAGGAGGCTGGAATGCGGGTGAAAGGGGGGTCCTACTAAGTGTCGGGTGATTCCCATGATTTGTGGATACCTCTGAAGGAGTCTTTCAGCGACTTCTAAGTTATCACAATCAAACACTTGTGAAAAGCAAGGTGGTATCACACAAGAGAAAAATATGTAGGATGGGCATGGAATTTTTGGGAAAACCAAGGTGGTATCACACAAGAGAAAAATATGTAGGATGTGGGACTTTTTGTGGATATCAATACTTCATAGTACTCTATCTACTATTATCTAGATCTTGTCCTTAAGTAGGTTATTTTATACCATTTTGAGAAAAAAAATTTACATTTACAACATTGGGATATTGGAATTATCCGTTAGGATGTATATAAAACTGAGGGAACCCCCATCATGGGGGTTATATATATTCAGATTTACTTATGTCTCATAGAGCTAGGAAATATTTCAAGAGAACTCTTATGTAGAAGAGGGAATTATTAACATTGGTTTAAAGGGATTTAATGAAAAAACTTTTTCCCTACCTTGAGGTTCCTTTTAGTACTTTGTTCATAATTTTACTTCTCCCGTATAGATTGAGGCGTAGAGTGAAACATTGAAGGAACTTCACAAACCAATAATGTTAGTAGTTCTCAGAATACATACTGGTCTATCCTCAATTATGGTTAGTATATGAATTGGAGTTATCAAATCTGGAAAGATTTGAGCTTGTATCCTTAACTGGAAAGATTGTGAGCCATGTTTATTAATTGGTGGATATGAATTTCTCAAGATGCACATGTTGGTGTAAGGGAACCCCATTTAATAATGGAATTTCAACTAGGATATGAAATACCAGTGAGTCTTTTTGTTCCATGTTTTATGAGGCTTTATCAACTTTTAGGTCAAGTTCGGTTGGGTGAATCTCTTCATAGAACAGATAGTCCAATCCAACTCTTGAAGGGATATATAATACTAAATCTTAATGGTTATCAACCAATACACACAAAAAACAGATCCTTTAGTTTCTAATAGGCCTTAAATACTAGATATTTCAGTCGTATGGCCCATAAGAATGGATGAGAAAGCTCTGGATTGGATCTTGGGATACTATTCCTTGTTTTCCTTAACTCCTTATTGGACTCCCATCAGCACATTTTTGGCTCTTAACAATGACTCAAAAATCACCCAATCATAACCGATTGCACTAAAAGATGGTTTTCTCTGGGTGAGGAATGTTGGTTTCCAAATTTGGAAACCCTATATGAAATCCAAGATTGGGTTCCAGTTTTGATGTGTTCAAGAGATGAATATATCTACTTTCTGTGAGACCTATGGTGAGAAACACCCAATGTCGCTACCCAAAAAACTGCATGTTCCAGTGCTTATAGTGACATAATAAAAAGTCTGAAATTTAAAACCTTGCACCATCACAGTTGAATGGTTCACCAATTTGCTACTGTTGAATAAAAAGTGAAACTTTAATATAACTGCACAAATAATGGTGACATAATAAAAGTCTGAAATTTATATTGTACCTGTTTTTTGTTCCATATGGGCTGTGTTGTTTGGCTCATTCGGTTCTGGAAGGTTTATGAAGTTGCCACCTTGGAAATCCGGGAGCGTTTTGTTCCTTCACTCCTGGCCATGATTACAAACCAATACCATTGAAACATGGAGTTCAAATAAAAATGAATAATCTGGCATTTCTATAATACATTCCATGATGGTGTGTATGTACAGTATGCAAACAGAAAACTGTAATGATAGGAGGCAACAAACATGTCGTATTTGTGCAGTATAATAATTCAGGCATTGAGAATTGAACACAATGAAAACAGGATAATGAAATGACTAATTGCTTTCAATGGAACAACATAAATTTCAAATAACGTTTCAGTACTGTAGATAATGTAATAATTATTTCACATCAAATAGGAATTTGAAAAATAGTACTGAAAACAAATTAAATAGTAAACATGTATGTTTACCATTGGTGTGCGGCATCACATTTTAGTCTGCTTTTTCTATTTTCCTATTTACATTTCCCTTCATTCAGGTGTGTAGTTCAGTAGAATGTGTGATTGTAGCCTTGTTGTCTCAAAAAATGTGGACAGTAGCATGAAGTTCATCCTCATTATCACAATCACAGACATCCTGACGACAAATTCCATCACCCTGGATCACAACCAATCTATAGTAAATATATTTAATTGAAATAAGAGCATTGAAATGATACATATAAAATTATCCTTAAGTAGTAGAGTTCACCTAGGTAAGTGCAGTATCAAAGCCGCAATCACAGACATCCTGATGACAAATTCCATCACCCTGGAGCACAACCACACTATAGTAAATATCTTTGATGAAGATTATCCTGGAGGTGAGAAGTACATGTAGAAGAATATCCTGGAGGTGAGAAGTACATGTAGAAGATACAACTGAAACATCACCTTCTAATCAGCAACGGTCGGCACTAAAGGAAAATTGGAAGTCGTTATGCCCCGATGTTTGGATCATAGGCCGTCTTATGAGATAAGCATGTCCAATCTCTATAATACATTATACCCTGCTCTAAAATACATGATCCACTACTATAAAATATGACCCACTACAAAAATCATGATTTACTACCCAAAAAACTGCATGTTCCAGTGCTTATAGTGACATAATAAAAAGTCTGAAATTTAAAACCTTGCACCATCACAGTTGAATGGTTCACCAATTTGCTACTGTTGAATAAAAAGTGAAACTTTAATATAACTGCACAAATAATGGTGACATAATAAAAGTCTGAAATTTATATTGTACCTGTTTTTTGTTCCATATGGGCTGTGTTGTTTGGCTCATTCGGTTCTGGAAGGTTTATGAAGTTGCCACCTTGGAAATCCGGGAGCGTTTTGTTCCTTCACTCCTGGCCATGATTACAAACCAATACCATTGAAACATGGAGTTCAAATAAAAATGAATAATCTGGCATTTCTATAATACATTCCATGATGGTGTGTATGTACAGTATGCAAACAGAAAACTGTAATGATAGGAGGCAACAAACATGTCGTATTTGTGCAGTATAATAATTCAGGCATTGAAAATTGAACACAATGAAAACAGGATAATGAAATGACTAATTGCTTTCAATGGAGCAACATAAACAAGAATCTACACAGACTGATTCCCCTAAAACGAGGGTCAAAAACTTGAGAATACAATTCCAAAACATAGGCATTTACCAAGTTAATAAGAAATATAAACCAATAAAGGTAAAATAATTTGGAAATAGATTCCTAAATTCCAAGAATTCAAAATGATTATAATGACACCAACGAAAAAATTAGAAAACAATGGAAAATACAAGTAGTAAATGCTTGCATAATTCTCATATAAATAGAAATAAGAATCCTTACAGATTAATTTATCTAAATCTTGGATAAAAAAACAGAATAATATTCTAAAACATTGAAATTAACACATAATATTTACCCCTGTCATTTCCAGAACCAATAAGCATGTTCTTGACACAAAGAATCATCTACAACAATAAACAAAATGAGGGCTGCAGCAAGCAGGGATTAAATGAGTCATAACAGAATTTATTTATAATAGTAAATAGAAAATGTGTTTTAGAATATATTTTTTTGAGATATTCAACATGGTTAGAGGTTTGAAGGTGATTCCCAAACATCTAACATTATCTTTGAACACCTGGTGTGTAGGGTAAATAGGTTTATCATCCATGCTCCATGGAAGTAAAGATTCTTTGACTCTAAACCTATTAACATAAACTAATTCCAATATGGATTCCTAAATTCTAGGAATTCAAAATGATGGTACAAACCAGTGGAAAATTCATGTATGGAATACATGGATAGTTCTCATAGAAAAAAAATAAGAATCTGCATAGACAGATTCACATAAAATCTGGGTAAAAAACATGAGAATGCAATTCCAAAACATGGATAGTTCTCATAGTGTTGCTGTTTGGAAAACAACTCCTCTAGATGTTGTAAAATTGATATGCAAATCATCATGGTTCATACTAATCACAAAAAAAATCATCATTAATTCATGATATAATGACACCATTTATCAAATAATTGTGATACCCTCACCTGGAATGATAAGAACCCTAGAACACCTGACGGAAATCGCAAACAGGAGGAGGAGGAGGGGGTTCGAAGAGGTGGATGAACTGTAGAAAAAAAAACAAGTTACCGAGGAAGACAGCTGCAGATGAGGAAAATGTGTCGGGAGGGAGATGGGGGTGTCGACCTCGGCGTCGGAAGAGAGCCGTCGGGGAGGAGCCATCGGGGAGGAGCCGTCGAGGAGGAGGGCGCGGCGAGGAGGGCGCGGCGAGGAGGAGGCGTCGGGGAGGAGGGCGCGGCGAGGAGGAGGGCGCGGCGAGGAGGGCGCGGCGAGGAGGGCGCGGCGAGGAGGAGGGCGCGGCGAGGAGGAGGCGTCGGGGAGGAGGAGGGCGCGGCGAGGAGGAATTGCGAGGGCTGAGGAGGAGACGTGGTCGGGAGGAGGGTGGTGTGCGAATCGGGGGAGGAGGGCTGCGGGAGGAGGAGCCCGATAAAAGATAGGGAAAAAAAAGGATGAAACGGATTTAGCCACGGAAGAAAATTTTAAGCGTGGCAATATAATGGCTATAGCCACGGACCTACAAAACCGTGGCTATAGCCTAAATTTCTAGTAGTGGCACCGTTCATGGAGATGGTAAGTCGTCCGTATGCATGAACGCTACTTCCATTTCTATTTCATATTTAATGGAATTAAAACATAATGATACATAATAGTATTTTAATTCCAGTATCGTATCATATATAATATCATTAAATATATCCTTTATACGTACCACATATGGTATTAACGAATCAAATCACTTTGAGGGGGCGGTAGTCCGCACTTCCTAAAATGAAGATATCACGTTTACCCATAATGGTAACAATAAAGGTATACCATAAATGAAAAATACATAATCTTAAGTAAAACATAAAAATATTATATATCATATATAAATTAGGGTCATCTTAATGGCCACCTTTGAAGGTGTTAAAAGAATATTGAACAATCATCGTTTCATGAGGCAGAAATTCACCATCCACGGAAACACTATGTTCATTAACCATTAGATGTAGGTATGTGTAAGTTTAGATAGAATAATTCTTATAAAAACATCCTAGTATATGGAAGATAATGTTTTTGTTACAAAAGAAATGAATAAAAAGAGTTTAGGGGGTTAGAGAAGAAAAATAAAACATAAGAACACAAGAGAAGACACTACCTTTAAATCGGGTAACTCTTTTTGATTTGAGCTCAAAGGCTTACTTGGGAAGACTTATGCCCAAATTGAGGCTTCTAAGAGTTATAGAGGGATTTGGAGAGACAAAATTGGTAGGGTTTGGCCGAGCCAAAGGCTTTGGAAGTGTGGTTAAGGTGGTAGAGGTGGGGGCCATTTATAAGAGGAGTGGAGGGGCACTCTTGGAAAGTTATAAAAGGATACTTTATCATAAAATGATTTTCGGATTTAAAAGGTCCCAAAATTATATATTTCTAGGATAAGGTGATAGGAGTTCGAAATATACTCATCCAATAGGTTATTGACATGTGTAGGTCTTAAATGTTACATTATATTTGCATTTTATTTAAATCATTAAATAATGATGTAATCGCTGCATCATCATGATGTAATAAAAAATTTAATTTATTTAATGTCTAAAAATTATGAAACAAAATACTATGATGTAGGAAATATTTTTACCTTTACAATGAATATTTATATTCCAAAATATTATCTATGTAGACAAAATGAAAAATGTTTTACTCAGGTGATACATTCTTTGTTATATTTACTTTCTTTAAAAATAAAAAGATAAAAAGCCACTTTCCCACAAAAGTGATTCCATGGGGTCCCCAAGATTGGAACAAGGCATACCATGGCCAGACATGAGACAAATAGTAGCATTAGGACACATGTTGGTGTCATTGTGTATTATTATTATATTATTTTATTATCCTTAACTACCTGATTACTCATTAATCAAGATAATTAAAGATAATTACCGTCATTACTATTCATAATGTGCAAAAACAAAAGAGTCTTGATTACATAATTTGGACCTTCGGATTCCAAATATGTAATCCATTTTACCAAATTACAAACACAAAAATTTCAATAATTAATTTAAAAATAATTCCCGTTGTCAAAACAAATAGCGGGTTTTTTTGAAACAATATCTATGAAAAGATTGGCATTAGTTTATGCCCAATTCCAAAGTGAAATTGATCCTAATGACCACAATTGGATTAAATGGTAAACATATATTATAATTACACTTTAATACCAATTAAAAAGATAATCTAACCATATAATTAAATTATATGAAAAAACATTTTTGATGTAAAATGCATTATTTTTCACTATTCATAAAAAAAATGAACATTGTCATAAAAATACCAAAATTTATCCAATGTAAATTTCAATGTCCCAATAATATATAATATGTTTATTTTGACAAATAGGGCTTATAAAATTGTCAAAAGTTTGATTTAAAAATGGGTTTCCATCAAAACGTAGTAAAATAATCTTTTAAAAATATTAGTGTATTCCATGCTTAAGATTGGATTTATTCTCATTTTAAGCCTCTAAACACTATATAATTCATAAATAGACATAGATAAAAATATCTATTATTCATTACTTACATGAGATATTACATCCTTCCCCCCTTTAGAAAATTGTGTCCCCGCAATTTATTTACTTATCGAATAAGTGGGGGTATTTAGCCCTCATTGCATTTTCAGATTCCCATGTTGCCTCTTCAATCATGTGGGTTTTCCACAAAACCTTTACCTGATGAATCACTTTATTCCATAACACCTGCTACCTGTGGTCAAGAATCTGGACAGGTTGTTCCTTATAAGATAGGTTCTCTTCCAGATGAACTACCTCTGGACTCAAAACATGAGATGGATCTGGCATGTACTTCCTTAACATTGAAACATGAAAAACATTGTGTACCTGAGATAAACTCGGAGGTAAAACCACTCGGTAAGCAACTGATCCAACTCTTTCCAGAATTTCATATGGTTCAATAAACCTTGGACTCAGCTTTCCTTTCTTACCAAATCACATCACACTTTTCCATGGTGATACTTTGAGAAAAACATGATCACCTACCTCAAAAGAGAGATCCTTCATCCTATTGTCCGCATAACTCTTGTGCCTACTCTGAGCTGTTCCCATGTGTTTCTGTATCAACTGAACTTTTTCTGCCAACTCTTCTACCAATTCTGGTCCCATCAGCTTCCTTTCACCCACTTCATCCCAGAAATCTGGAGTTCGACACCACTTCCCATATAACCCCTCAAATGGTGTCATCTGTATACTAGAATGAAAACTGTTATTATAAGAAAACTCAACCAATGAAAGATGTTGGTCCCAACTTCCCTGATAATCCATCGAACAAGCATGTAGCATATCCTCCAAAGTCTGGATCATTCGTTCTGACTTCCTATCTGATTGAGGATGAAAAGCAGTAATAAAATTTAATTCAGTACCCAACGACTTCTGGAGGCCTTTCCGAATGTTAGAAGTAAACCTGGGATCACGATCAGATACAATGGATATGGGAACTCCATTAATCCTGACTACCTCTTTAATATACAATCGATAAAGTTGATCTAGGGAAAAATTATCTCGTATAGTAAGGAAATGAGCAGATTTAGTCAAGCGATCAATAATACCCCAGATTGCATTATTACCTCGAGGTGTCTTTGGAAATCCCACAACGAAGTCCATGGATATATTTTCCCATTTCCATTATGGTACTGGTAAAGGCTGAAGCATCCCTTTTGGTAACTGCCGCTCTGCTTTAACTTGTTCACAAGTCAAACACTTCACTGTAAAATCAGTAATATATCTTTTCATTCCATCCCACCAGTAATACTCCCGCAGATCTCTGTACATCTTAGTATTGCCAGGATGAACTGAAAACGGAGAACTATGAGCTTCATATAACAACTCTATCTTCAACTATGAATCACAAGTCACACACAATCTCTTCCCAAATCTCAAAACACAATCATTATCAATGCTGAATTCAGGAAAATTACCCTTCTAAACTAGCTCTACCTTTTTCTACAACTCACTGTCTTGATTCTGTGCTTGCTTGATTCTGTCTGATATAGAAGATTTCACCGATACCTGAAACAAAACAGAAGAACATCCTGCACAAAAAACTTCTATTCCAAAGCTCATCAAATCCTTAACCAAAGTATCACATTCCAAACACAAAATTTTTAATGAAGCATTACTTTTTCGACTCAAAGCATCAGCCAATTTATTTTCTTTTCCCAGATGGTAATGAATTGTACAATCATAATCCTTGATTAATTCTATCCATCTAATCTGTCTCATGTTCAATTCTTTCTGAGTGAATATATACTTTAAACTTTTGTGATCGGTATATATTTCACACTTTACTCCATACAAATGATGCCTCTAAATTTTTAAAGTGAAAACAACAACCGCTAATTCCAAATCATGTGTAGGGTAATTTACCTCATGAGTTTTCAACTGTCGTGAAGCATAAGCAATTACCTGATCATTCTATATTAGGACACAACCAATTCATTTCAATGAAGCATCACTGTAGATAGCAAACTCACCATTCCTAGAAGGTAGTGCCAAAACTGGAGCATTCACCAATCTTCATTTCAACTCCTGAAAACAATCATCACATTCTTTTGTCTAGATAAACTTAACACCCTTCCAAGTTAGCTTAGTCATTGGACTAGATAACCGTGAAAAATTTCTAACAAACCTTCGGTAATAGCCTTCCAAACCAAGGAAACTACGAATCTCAGTTATATTTATGGGTTTTGGCCATTCTTCAACAACCTCTGTTTTTACAGGATCAACAGTTATCCCATCTTTAGAAACAATATGACCCAGGAAAGAAATTTGTTGCAACAAAAACTCACACTTGCTGAATTTCCCATATAATTTATTTTCTTTTAAGGTTTGAAAAATAACCCTTAAATGTCTTTAATGCTCCTCTTTACTTTTATAAAACACCAAAATATCATCAATGAAAACCACCACAAACTTATCCAAGAACTCATGGAAAATTTTGTTCATTAAGTCCATGAATACAACAGGTTCATTGGTTAGCCCAAAAGGAATTAATACAAATTCATAATGGTCATTTCTTGTACGAAACGTAGTCTTCGGAACATCTGCTTCCTTTACCTTCAGCTGATGGTACCCCGATCTAAGGTCAATCTTTGAAAAATACTGAGCTCCTTGGATCTGATCAAACAAATAATAGATATGAGGAAAATGATATTTGTTCTTAACAATGATGTTATTCAAGGCTCTATAATCAATGAAAAGTATCATTGAACCATCTTTCTTTTTAACAAATAAAACAGGAGCACCCCATGGTGATGTGCTAGGTTGAATGAAACCTTTCTCTAATAAATCTTGCAATTACTCCTTCAACTCTAAAAGTTCAATTTGATCCATTCGATAAGGGGGTTTTGAAATTGGCTTAGTATCAGGAACTAAGTCAACAGTAAATTAAACAACCCGGTCTAGTATTATTCCAGGAAACTCATCAGGAAAAACATCAGGATACTCATTTACCGCTGGCACATCATTAATCTGAACAATTCCTTTATTTTCAACGATGTGTGCAAGGTAACATTCATTTCCATCTTTTACATGTTTCTCGGCCTCTTGATAAGTTATCAACAGTAATAGTTCATTCTTGTACAAAAACTGAAAGTATTTCTGAAAAGAAACTTCGTTAGCTCTACAGTCAATCTTAGCATGGTAAATAGAGATCCAATTCATACCCAGGATAACATCAAACTCTACTAGAGGTAAAACAATAAGGTTCGCAAGTAGGTTCTTTCCACGGATAAGGATAGGAAGATTCTTATAAATTATTTTTTCCTTAACATTTCCCCCAGATGTTTTTACCACATGTTCAGGAGTTATTTCTTGAGATGGTATTCCCATTTTACTAGAAAAGTTTTCAGAGATGAAAGAATGTGTAGACCCCAAATCAAACAACACACTGGCATAATCTGAAAAAACAAACAATGTACCTGATACAACTTCATTTGATGGCCTGACATCTGCTGAAGTAGTTGCAAAGGATTTCACCACCCCTTTCTGCTTGTAGTCTAACTACTTCCCATCACTCGAGCTCTTTGTTGGACACACATTTGCATAGTGACCCATCTCATTGCACTTAAAACATTTCACTAACTGTAAATCAAATTTGGTCTTACCATCACCTTGATATTTTTCAGTGAAATCACGAGCCTTATGTCCCATATTACCGCATCGATAGCACTTTCCATAATTCAAAAGGCATTCCCCAGCATGCCTTTTACCACATTTATCACAAACTGGAAACTTAGTTTTCTTACCGTCAGACCTTTTTGAAGAATTCTTTCCTTTCTCCTGCCACCTCTGTCTCTTCTTCTGCTGGTTGTTATAGAACACTTGATCATCAGAAAACTCCATTTCCACTTTATCAGCACATCGAACAAGCTTTTCATAACTTTTGAACTCACAAGAAGCTAAATCCCTTCGATATTTTGGTTTTAATCCTGAGTAAAAATGATTGATTTTACTATCAAGGTCTCGGATAAAATTTGGAGCATACCTTTCCAATCGAGTGAACCTTTCTTCATAGGCATCCACTGAGTCCTCCTCTTGCCTCAATTTCAGGAATTGTTTTTCCATTCTAAGTCGAATAGCCTTAGGAAAATACTTCTCAAGAAACATACCTTTGAATTCATACCAGTCGAGAGCATCAATATCATCAGTGTCCCTGATATTTTTAACCATCGACCACCACTGATCTGCTTCACCCTCCAAACGGTAAATAACAAGACTAACCTTTTGATTGTCTGAACACCCCATGACATCGAAAATATTCTCCATGGCTTTAATCCACCCTTCAGCTAGCACAGGGCCAGATGATCCTCTGAATGATGGGGGATGTTGCCTCATGAAATGTTCCACCACTGACATGTTCCTCTGCGGTTGATCTGGATGATCTCGTGCATGGATACCACCACCATTTATCTCTTGAGTCAACTGTGCCATTACTGCAATAAACTATTCAGTTCCAATTCCGACCATCTTAGGATGCTGATTCGGAAGGTTATTTCCTTCTGTATGCCTTCCTAGCACTTCTTCCCTATTTCCTCTACGGAAAACCATTCTGAACAAACATGTCTTAGATGAAGCAAGATGGTAATCTTAAAATGCTATATCATTTCAATTTGACCATAAAAAAAATATTTTTAGATAATCATTTAAAAAAAATTCTAACTCCTAAAGTTATCTAAACCGACCTCTGATACCAACTATAAGGCCCCGGCCTTAAACCTTAATTAATCTTGAGATATTTCAAGAATACACCTTGAGGATATTTTCAAGTTTATAGTTTTAGAGAATTAGATCATAAAACATGCATTACATTCCACATTTAAACAAAGTGGTTACATAAAATATTGTACACATTTTTCCCATCAACGAAAACATATTTAAAATAAAACATGGATTCTTTCTTGACACTTCCTTGACACTGTCATCATATCATGTACCATTCCCTTGACCTGTGAAAAACATTTCAAAAACTTGGGATGAGCATAAAAGGCTCAGTAAGAGTTATAAAAATATGGAAAGGAAACATGAGTACATATATACATAAGAATGAAATCATACTTTACCCATAAAACATAATCACTTTAACATACCTCATCAAATCATGAATAAATCATAGAAATCATAAGACATAAAGGTAACTTGAGGCATTCATAACATTCTTACGTAGGGAGTAACCCTCTTGGTTACGTTTGGAATACCCATCACAGTAAATTACCTAAATCTCTTCGGAGAAACCTTAACGTTTAACACCATCACGTTACCCAATGCATTGGAGAGCTATATCAGGCTCACATGCCCTTAGTTTATCATGGAACCACCCGTCTTCATAACAATTCCCAAGAACCATAACATAATCGTATCACATAAAACATGCATAAAGAAAACATAACATTTCCAATTTTCAATCACAAGATATCAATATAACACATTGATATAAAAACATTATGAAAACAATTTTCAATACCAAAATAAAATAAAAGTAAAAAATGGTATTTATTTTTCTTTTAAGAAAAAGGAATAACTTGTAAAGGAAGCCGAAACTCAAATAATGGTCACAGCGGCAGAGAAGTCGTTGTCGCCGCATACGTATGACAAAAACATTCCCTTTTTTCATTTAGTAAAACTCTTCGTATAAAAAAATTCCTTTTGGATAAACGTAAAAGTAAAAGAGGTTTATACACCATATAAAATAAGGTTGTGTATAAAACAAAATATGCCTCATTGAATGGAGATTGAGACGAAGTCCCTTACCTTGGGTCCGACTTGACTCGATCGTTCTTTAATCTCCTGAATAATAAACTTGAGTTAGTTTCTACCTGCTTAAGAACCTTTTCATGTTCATTATTTCATTTATATCACTTATTACCATGTCCTGAACTCTATTTTATTATTTAAGTTAATAACAGTCGTGTTAACGATCATTGGTACTTAAGTAAAAAATAAACTCTTTATAATTACAATTTGTTAATGTGGTAAAATATCCATGATATCCAGAATTGTATTCATGATGTAGATATCATATATATCATATATATCCAGTATATGCATGCATTTATAATATTACATAATATTTATAGGTAATAAATTAAATGCACCGTTCATGGAAATGGTAAGTCGTACGTACGCATGAACGCTACTTCCATTTCTATTTCATATTTAATGGAATTAAAACATAATGATACATAATAGTATTTTAATTCAAGTATGGTATCATTTATAATATCATTAAATATATCCTTTATACGTACCACATATGGTATTAACGAATCAAATCACTTTGAGGGGGCGGTAGTCCGCACTTCCTAAAATGAAGATATCGCGTTTACCTATAATGGTAACCATAAAGGTATGCCATAAATGAAAAATACAGAAGATTAAGTAAAAAATAAACATATTATATGTCATATATAAATATAGTTTCATCTTAATGGCCACCTTTGTAGGTGTTAAAAGAATATTGAACAATCATCGTTCCGTGAGGCAAAAATTCGCCATCCACGGAAACAATATGTTCTTTAATCATTAGATGTAGGTGTGTGTCAGTGTAGCTAGAATACTTCTTATAAAAACATCCTAGTATATGGAAGATACTGTTTTTGTTACAAAATAAATGAATAAAAATATTTTAGGGGGTTGGAGAAGCAAAATAAAACATAATAATACAAGATAAAACACTACCTTTAAATCGGGTAACTCTTTTTGATTGGAGCTCAAAGGCTTCCTTGGAAAGACTTCTGCCCAAAGTGATGCTTCTAAGAGATAGAGAGGGATTTGGAGAGAAAAAATGGGCAGGGGTTGGCCGAGCCAAAGTCTTTGGAAGTGTGGGTAAGGTGGTAGAGGTGGGGGCCTTTTATAAGAGGAGAGAAGGTGCACTGTTGGAAAGTTATAAAAGGATACTTTATCATAAAATGATTTTAGGATTTAAAAGGTACCAAAATTATATATTTCAAGGATAAGGTGATAGGAGTTCGAAATATACTCATCCAATAGGTTTGTTACATGTGTAGGTCTTAGAGTTTACATTATTTTTTCATTTTATTTAAATCGTTAAATAATGAGGTAATCGCTGCATCATCATGATGTCATAAATAATTTAATTTATTTAATGTATAAAAATTATGAAAAAAATAATATGATATAGGAAATCGTTTTAACTTTGCAATTAATATTTATAGTCCAAAATATCATCTATGTAGACAAACTTAAAAATGTTTTACTCAGGTGATACATTCTTTGTTATATTTACTTTCTTTAAAAATAAAAAGATAAAAAGTCACTTTCCCAAAAAAGTGATTCCATAGGGTCCCCAAGATTGGCACAAAGCATCCCATGGTTGGCCATGAGACAACCAGTAGCATTAGGACACATGTTGGTGTCATTTTGTTTATTATGAAATTATTTTATTATCCTTAACTACCCGATTACTCATTAATCAAGATAATTAAAGATAACTACCGTCGTTACTATTCATAATGTCAAAAAAAAAAGAGTCTTGATTACATAATTTGGACCTTCTGATTCCAAATATGTAATCCATTTTACCAAATTCCAAACACAGAAATTGCAATAATTAATTTAAAAATAATTCTCGTTGTCAAAACAAATAGCGGGTTTTTTTTGAAACAATATCTATGAAAAGTTTGGCATTAGTTTATTCCCAATTCCAAAGTGAAATTAATACTAATGACCACCATTGGATTAAATGGTAAAAATATATTATAATTACACTTTAAGACCAATTAAAAATATAATCTAACCATATAATTTAATTATATGAAAACACATTTTTGATGTAAAATGCAGTATTTTTCACTATTCATAAAAAATGAACATTGTCAGAAAAATACCAAAATTTTATCCAATGTAAATTTCAATGTCCCAATAATAAAGAATATGTTTATTTTGACAAATAGGGCTTATAAAATTGTCAAAAGTTTGATTTAAAAATGGTTTTCCATCAAAAGGCAGTAAAACAATCTTTTAAAAATATTAGTGTATTACATGCTTAAGATTGGATTGATTCTCATTTTAAGCCTCTAAACACTATCTAATTCATAAATAGATATAGATAAAAATATCTATTATTCATTACTTACTTGGGATGTTACAACCTAGGATTATGATTCTCTTACATGAAGATGATAATCACATGAAAAGACATTTTGGATTTCCTTAATTGAACTATAGGGATCCAAGGATATAGTCCCTCTATTTATGATCCACACATTCTACTTTGATATCTAAGAAACACCAATTTATCTCCCGGTGATAGTATGAAAAATTGATTATCTTGAACTGTTTGTATTGGTCTTTGAACCTTCAGTCTTAAAGGAATCTCTCTTGAATTTCCCTTTCTTGGGAGTGAGAGAGAAAGAGGAGTCTAGATAGAATTAATTAAGTGCACCAATTATCAGGTTTCAATTTTTTAGATGCAATACACAATATAAATAATCCTCTATTTATATTTCTATGGTTTAAGATAAAATTATAATTTAATTGATTTTAGTCCCTTAATTAATATTTTTCACTATACATTGTCTTGGCCCATTTGAACTCCTCTAGTATTTATTTAACACCACAATAAATATTTAATATAAAATTTCATTCATAAATAAATATTTTTGATTGATTAAATGTGAATAAAATTATCCCTTGATCTTGAAAATAATATTTATTCAATTAATTAAATTCAAATTGAATTTAATTGAGATCATTATAAACACATAGTATGTGACCCTCTAGGATTATTTATCGTTGGAATTAGGTAGGATTTACTTATGTTTAAGAAAACTATCTAGAAATGAGTTATGAAACCCAATATAAAGAACATAATGTTGCAATAATGAAAACCATATATGAACACTCACTATGCAATATATCCCTTTGTCATAATATCTCATCAATTAGGTTTCACATCTATGTCACCAAACTATATACTCAATACTTCATTCTTTGAATATTTTAAAGAAATAAATTTTTACACCATGGATATGGGATTTAGGTAAACAGTTCTATTCCAATCAAAGGCACGAGATATCAACTTCCATAAAGATAGAAGGGAAAATCCTTACCTGAAATATCCATTAATTACATGTCAATCATGACACACCCAATGTGATGCACCTTGATGTGAAAAAATAGAATGACTCTTTTAATTATAAATTATAATTTCTTGAGTCATGAAATGTATTAATGATAATATTAAAGTCTAAATACATTTGAAAATTATCAATGATGGGAATATCCGATGAAAAGAAAATAGGTGGAATTCCTACAGGCACGTCTATCCTCACAATCTACCGTAATGGAGATTACCAAGTGTGAAATTATTGAGAAAAATCATTCTCCTATTACGAGTACTAACAGTTGAAAATATTTGTACTATATGTCCCATCATAGTATGTTATCTAACCATAGATAATTATTTAAGAATATCATCATATCACTTCAAGGTTCTCAACATATCAGAGAACTACTATGACCATATCTTTGCAATGTACACATTAGGATATTATTACATTAGATTGATGAATAAAAAATGAACAATATGTAATAATAAGTATTATATTATTCAATACATCAAATACACATGTAATAAAAGCACAAACAATTGTTCCTATAACATAGACTCCAAATAAGTTGACCAACAATAAATAACAAAGTTGGCATGATGCATGATTGGTGTGGGAAACAAGGGATAAATAAAAGATTGATCATTTATATGAGAGTTCTAGAAAATGACCTAACACTCGATGTATCAATAATTTTTTGACCATCAGGAGTGTCCTAACCATGAAATATTTGGTCGGAGAGAGAGGTCCTCTGCACAACTGACTTTCACTCTTGATTTGCGCTAATGCACAAATGGGGTATCTATAGGGGCATTGAATTATAACTAAAAAAAGAGTTTTATGAAAAGAATGAATCAATATTAACAATATCTAGAACACAAATGGGGTGATACAGATATGGAGGACGACTACTGACCATGTTTGAAGCATAGGTTCCACCATCTCTCTATCTGGGATGGTGATGGTCAAATGAGGGTAAAACATTGACCATGTTCAAAGAACGAGACCAGTTAAAATGCCTCTAGGAGTATTTTGAAATGTGTGATTAGGATGGTAGGTGTTCCAATAGGTCCAAAGACCATTATTTTTAGGGGGACCATTCTGAAATGAAAGATCATGGTGATCCAAATCCAAGAAGACGTGACGCATGGAGATGAACTGATGGAATGTCGAAATAGAGCTCAATACTGATGAAAATATGCTATTTGACTAATTTCTCATCATCTAGTCATAACTCCGGGGAACCGTAGCATGCCTCATCTCCTTTGGTGACAATGGAGGCAGCTGCGCCGGTTCCTCCCCCATCTGTGGGGGAGGGATCTATCTTAAGGAATGTGGGGTCCCCATTTTGTCCCTTCTCCAACCCTGACCACCTTTCTCCATTCCTGAAAGACGAGTTAGGACCAAAGGTGCCGAAGCTTATCGATGGTTGACCAAACCTCTAGATTTAAACCTCGAACTTCACTGAATCCTCCGTGCTTATGAAGTTCACCCAGATTGCAAGATTCAAGCACCGAAGGCCATCAGTCGACTCCTGTGATATATTCATCTCCAACACCTGGGATCACCACGAAAGAGCAACGGTGGAGTTTCTTGATAATCACTATTTTTTGATCCATTTCTCTTCAGAGGAGGACCACATATGCACCTGGTCGAAGGCTCCCCGACGTTGCAATGGATGCCACTTTTTCTTGTTTCAGTGTTCGTTCGATTTCAACATGAATCGCGAGTCACCGTCCGCAATGATTTGGGTTAGTTTCCCTAATCTTCGGTTTCCATTTCAAAACCCCTCAATTTTCGAAATGCTTGGAAATCTCCTCAGTAGGTATCTTTGTTCGGATAGTATAATGGCAACAGTCTATCCCCTGGTTTTTCTGAGGATCCGCGTGGAGATGGATGCGTCTAGGGTCCGTTTTGATTATGTTTGGACTACGATTGGAGAAGAATACCTGTGCAGGCAGAGAGTTATCTATGAAAGTTGGACGGATTTCTGTTTTTCATGTAAGCGATTGGGGCACGCTGCTGAGCTCTATCGATGGAGACCTGCATCGTTTGTGGGTATGGGCTTTGGCTCACAATTGACAGATGATTGTATGAGGGACGGGCAGGATATGGTTCGGATGATGGAAAATGGAAACAAAAAAGTTCCACTGGTTTGTAAAACAACAAGCATGAGTCGGGATGCTATGGGATAAGAGGCTAGAGCTAGGGGAAACTTGTTGTGACCAGTGGAGGAGGTGTGAACAGTTAGGGAGGAAAAGGAAAAAATAGCAGCGGGTACTAGTGTGGCAACACACCAGGTAAACCCGATGGTGGCGGATGTGTTTAGCAGGCTGAAAGGTGATCTGGCCATTTCATCCAGTCATGGTGCACATGATGAAGGGGGAAACAACCAGCTAGAGAAGATTCATGTGGAAGTATAGAGGGAGGGGGGTAAAAAAATTCTGGACCGGATTCCAGAGGAAGGGAAGGTGGACATCTCTGGCTCGGTGGCTGAGAGGCCATGGGTTGGCAGTGTGGATATGGGAAAGGGGAGGCATAGGTCTGAAAGGGATGAGGCTACTCCAAACAGAGATGGGAAGGAAGAGGGCCTGAGTTTAATTACCTTGAGCAACATTTTTGAAGGCCTTTTAGAGGAGAGTTCTGATCTGGCTATTCCAGAAGAGGGGGATGGAGTCCGTGTGATGGCTTCCAAAGGGAATGTACACCGGCTTTCTACTGATGAGGCTCCAAGCCCAAAGAGCACTATGGGTTCAAGGAGAAGGAAGGGGACGAAGGACTATTATTCCCTGCTGCCTCCCTTGAAGACTTGATCAGCAAAGGGGATGAGTGACGAGAGAACTACTTTGGAATCTTTGGACCATTTGAGGGCAGGGGAGCAAGATTGTCAACCCTTGGTTCTGCTCTTAAGCTCCGAAGAAGAAGTGATAGAACAGGTCCTATTACTCAATGTTTCCGAGGAGGAGGCTTCCAAAACGATGTGGAGATCTTTGGAGGTGCCCCTTAATGAGGAGAAATATTCATTCATTGAAAAACAGGACTCGATCTTGGTAGGGGGCTTCAACCATGGAAAGATCAGTGTAGAGGAGTATATTCAAACATAGGACCAACTAGTGTCTATTTTTGAGAAGGGGATATTGGTAGAACCCGACCTTAAAATATCATCCATAGAATGTGAACTTTTTAGGGAAACAGACTTAGGTAATATTAAATTTCTTTTTAACAACGTTGTTTAAGCTGGTGGTGTGGTTGGCTGGTGTGACTGAATGGGTTGTGTGGGCTATGGTTGCGTCAAGTCATCTTTTACTTTTCTTTGCAGTTCAGTCTTTACTTGTTTTCAGCATGCTCTTTGACCAACTCTAGAATGGGATTAGATCATTAAGTCTTTATTGATGCAGGCCTCTTGGAATTGGATGGTTGAGAGGGTATGGCTTCGCCATCGGTTTCGTGCCCGTGCTTCTGCATGAGACTGTTTTCTGAGGGGTTCTGTGTGGGTGAAGGCTTGTTGATTGGCACACTTGCTGGGATGGGGCAGTCCGTTTGTTTTCTTTGGTTGTATGTGGTTTCTCACTTTTTCCTTAAAAAGTGTTTTATAATAAAAAATTAATCTTCAGTCAGAACAATGCTACTATGTGTCTGAGTACATCATGTTGGTTTATCAGTCTAAATGAAGGCCATACATATCTTCTATGTGGAGAATCATATCAAATACCATGTGATAGTAAAATTACTCAAAGGGTGTGATATATGACTAGAACCAAAGGTGGATGATGTCTTCTCAGGCAAGGGCATTAGATGTTTTGCAGTATTATGTCATTACATGTAGAAGAATGGAATTCAGTTGAACATCTTAAGGTAAGGACATTGAATGAATCGTTTAATGTTATATAGTGAGGAATATAAATCATTAAATTTAATGGAGTGCGATTTGGACTTTTGTAGAACATTTTAACATCTTATCATTAGGCCATGTTCACTGATGTGAATAAATCCTGTTCATTCATGGTAGTGGGATGCATAAATAGGAAACAATGGGTGGAACCTCATAGAGGATATCATGTGGAAAAGGGAGGTAAACTTTTTCTCTATGGTTATCATGAATTGATGCGTTCAATAATAATAAATTTTTTTTGGGGCCTACACTGGGCCCTTTTTGTTTTTTAATTTTTTATTCATGACCTCATTTTTTCCCAAGTCATGAGAGAAACCTGTTGGGTGGTCATTTCACTTTTTCTCAGGTTTTACCCCATGTGTTTTGACTTGATAGAAATATGTTCCTATTTTATAGGGAAGCATAAGGTCATATGAGGAAGTATAAAATATTTTAGGGTTATAATACTTAAACCAGGAGTTTCAAATAGTCTATGTTCTTAATGCTTCATCTATAAGGGGTATTTCATAAAGTAGTGTGTATTGCATGGAATAGAGGTAACCCAATGTAAATTTAGGGCCGTAAGGGCCACCCAATCCCACAATAAATATCTCTAAGAAACCTTTCACGTAGTTTAATGTCATAATTATTTGACCCAGGCTCCTAGATTTGGGACATAGAGTTCAGATCAAAGATTTGTTGCTCTATTTAAGGAGGTCATGTGCATCCTAACCTTACGTAGGGAAATTCCATATGAATCCTAAGATCAAGTGATCTATACTCAATGTGATAAACAAGGAGGGTGTATAATGTTCCTATTATTTTTAGGGTTGAATGCAATAAGGGAAAAAAGTGACCGAAAGGGTTATCTCCCAAAAGGTTCATCTTATTTAGTCACCATACGTATGTGTATGGGAAAATGATGTACAAGGTTTTGGAATTCCTTCCAAAGAAAAGGGAAGTTAAATTATGAATTCCAAGACTAGGATGATGAAAATGGGATGATTTATGGGTCGATACATCTACTGACCATGATCAAAACAAAGGTTACACAACTTCACCAGTCAAGGATGTGTCGAACAAAATGTGGTATAAACCGTTGATTTTTTTTAAAACATGGGAACCACCATATGTTACAATAATACTTTTAGGAATGTGACATTTATGGTTAGTGATATAGTTTGGTCTAGAAACATAGATATTGAGTGGTGGTGTGGTCAGATTGTGGGGATGATGAGGATCCAAATTTATGGAAGCACAAAGTGAGAAAATGGATGTGGGGAATGTCCCAGAGGATGTTTCCATGAGATCAGTCATGCCTTGTGCTTAAACATTTTAGATGATTATGTTAGTATTAAAGGATAAAGATTTACCTATAGGGTAAAGACATAAAATGATTTAGAAGTGGGGTTCATACCCAGATATAAGATCCAAGCATCGCTAGGTATCCCATGGGAATGGGAATGAATCCATATGTATTTCTAGAACATGTCTTGGTAGAAGACTGATGCCAAAGGGGTCACATCAGCTCTAGTGAGGACATCGATTCATCTCATATTTTTCATATGAGACATACTATGTTAATCTAAAAGGGTAAGGTTATAGTTTAATGTCACGTTCTAAGGACATTGATGTTTTTCATCTGATATTTTTCATATGAGGTATCCAGGGTTTATGTAGGGTAAGGCTATTAGTTTAACATATTATCCAAAGGATGTTGATTGATCTTCATCCTATATATATTATATGATGTATCCCATGTTCTTCACATAGTGTATATATATAGTAAAATTTATTATACCATGGCTGTTTATTTTTATTCATTTTACATTTATTATATGATTCATCCTATGTTCATCAGATAGGGATAGGATATAGTTTACCATCATGTATTGAGGATGTTGATGTTGATCGTCTTATATATTTTATATGTGGAATCATGTGTTTATATGGGTTAAGGATATAGTTTTAGGTCTTGTTTTTTGAACAATGATGTTGCTCATCCCATACTTTTTTATATGATGTATTCCAGGTTTATACGGGGTAAGGCTATAGTTTAACATACTGTGTTGAGGATATTGGTTCTTGTAAATCCCATACTTATTATATGATTTATCCTATGTTTATCACATATGGTAATACTGTAGTTTAATTTTGGGTTACGAGGAAATTGATTTTTGTTCATCTCACATTTTTTATAGGAGGCACCCTTTGTTCATCACATATGGTAAGGGTATAGTTTAACATCATGTGTTGAGGATGTTTTTTTGATGATCCAATATTTTTCATATAAGGCATCCCATGTTTATATAATGTAATGCTATATTTTAACATCTTGTGTTGAGGAAAGTGGTTCTTTTTCATCCCATAATTCTTATATGTGGCATCTTATGTTCATCACATTAGGTATCGCTAAATTTTAATGTAATGTGTTGAGGATACTGATATTGGTTCATCTCACATTTATTGTGTGTGCAATCCTATGTTCATACCATAGTGTAAGGCTATAGTTTAATGTTGTGTGCTGAGAAAATTAATATTCCTAGTTTAGATTAGTACGGATCAAACTAAATAAACTACTATTTTAATGTCCTGGAGCTTGGACTGAAGGGTGCAGGTTTCCTAAAGTGGCTTGTGTGGCATGAAAGAGTGGTAACGCGATGTGAAGAAAGAAGGCCAAACAACCCTTTTCCATACAGACATCCAATAAAATTGAAAATAAGTTGATTTCCTGATGATATGGAAGGAACGACCCTGTAATGAGTTAATTATAGGGCTAGACCCAAGATATTACATCTACGAATCACTACATATCCCATGCGAATTAGAATCAATCCATAAGTAGTTCTGTAAAAAATAATGGGAGATGAATTATGGTTGAGGGTTGACTTAATCCCTAGAGAGGACATCAAATCATCTCATATTTTTCATATGATGCATCCTATGGTCATCACATAGAGTAAGGCTATAATTTAACATCATTTTTCAGGAAATTGGTTTTGGTTCAACTCACATTTTTCATGTTTCTAATATCATATTTATCACACGGTGTAAGGATATAGTATAACATTGTGTACTAAGGAATTTAGACTTTTTTATCTCATAATTATTTTATGAGGCATACTTTGGTCATTACATAGTTTAATGATATAGTTCAACATCATGTGATGAGGATGTTGGTTTTGGTTTATCTAACATTTTTTAAATGAGGCATCCTATGTCATCTCATAGGGTAGGGATACTATTTGACATCATGTGGTGAGAATGTTGGGAATAATAGTTTAGATTCATATAGAAAAGACTAAAGTTTCTACTAGTTTAAGGTCATAGTGCTTAAACCATGGTTGCAAATAGTTTAAGTTTATAATTATTAATCCTGGTTTACTATAGTTTAAGGTCACATAGATTCAACTAGGAATTAACATGAAGTAATTATTGAGAATCTTTTCATTGGTCAGAGGTGTGATATATTTCCCATCCTTTGTAATTAAAGAAAATTCTATGTTTGAATTGACATTAGGTCCTTTCCACTTGGGTTCTAGCATCGATATTTTTTTCATGTATCATCAGCACCCCGAGATCCCATACCATGTGATCCTGAAGGAAGGAGAAGAGGCAAACTATTTTTTTTAATTCACACACTACTCTATTCTGGTTCCTCTCTAATTTTTATAATTCCTAAACTGTATTTTACCCTCGATCTTCCAAATCATCTAGAAAGATTTACTCTATTATTTCCTATCATACTCTTGGAATATACATCCATTCACAGTGATAAAAATTGAACCTCAATTGGGAAAACTACACTTGTTCCATACCCCATGGAATATTGGGTCTCTTGGGAGGAATTTTGAGTTTTCATCTGATAGGATTAGAGGGTATTATGGATTTTATAAGGAAAAATAATTTTTTAGTTGACCATATTCTGCAAGATGTTATAAAGGGTTTTTTGAATGCCTCGATCTATCCATTCACCTATGAATTATAGTGGAAACTATTGTTGGAACAAATTTCGTAACTGGATTAAAATTTCTTCATTTAGGTATCCCAGAAATTAGTTTATATATTCCTGAGAATTGAATAAGGAAAAAAAATAGATAAATGATGTGAGAGTTTATTAACTGGATCATGGAATAGGTTTTAACACCCTTAAGGGGGATTGCTTCTACCCACATTGAGAAGAAATTAGTTACGATCAAAATAATACTACATTATTGAGCCATCATCATAGGGTAGGGACCCACAATGTCGATTCACCAAATTGAAAAGGGTCAAGAGTATTTAGTTCCATATAGATGCTCTGGTGGATTATGCATAATATTGGAATGGATCTGAAATTCATGACTTCTCTTACATAGATCAATATAGTTGTGAATAGGAAAACACGTGTAACGATTTGGGAGGGTGGGAATTGGAATATCAGTTAATTAGTACATTCTAATATGGGGACAAGATCTTACTTTCTAATGATGTAGTCACCCTTGATATTCTTAATGACCATCTTGAAGTCTCCCCTTCACATGTTTGTAGGGTAAATTAATCTCGATGGGCAACTGAAGACCAGTAATAAGAGACCATTACTCTACCTCATGGTAACTATAGCCTTTTTATAATAGGAATGATTATGAAATAATAGTCTTTGATGATGTGATGATGAAAATACCTTGTCCTACCATATTGAGTTTAGGGGTTTTAAACCTTCTATCAGTCAGACTCTAGGAGGCACCATCAAAATGCATTTTCCAATGTGAAAAACCAAATACTCAAAGTGGATGGATTCATCTGAGAAATATAATTCCAAGGTATGTTACTTATGGGTTATATTCTTGAATAATAATTCTTCTAGTTCTTGGAACTTGAAGGATTTCTATTGCATAGACCTAATGTCGAACAACTGGAGGATTATCACACAGTGCACCAAATTCCCTGTATGTATGGGGAAGTTGGGGATGTACTTTAGAAGGTTCACTCATGACACCAGTTGTATCTCATAGTGCTAAAAATCTTGTCTGACCATATATACTAAAAGTACACATGTGAGGAAACTCTTCTTGGTAGGGTAGTGTTTGGCCTCTATGTTGAAGAGCATTTAAATGAGAAAATATATGATATTTTCTCTACCATGATTATTATTCAAGGATAATAGGGCACTGAGGGATCATTAAAGGAAAGCCACATAAAAAAATAGAGTCATTCTTGAGATGGGTTGAATCAGAATGAGAGGCTATAGTAGATATGTATTAATATCTACAAAGGTAGTCTGGAAGTCCTCATCCCACTGGTAAATGATACCTTTTTTATAATCCCTCAGAAGGAATTACACTTCCTAAAAAGAATTGTAAAAAATTAAAGAATATAGGCTATGAAGTCTTGGAGGCCTCAAAATTCTTGGAGGTTATGTGGGTAATGAATTTAGTTGAATGAATTGATTTTCTCAAAGTTGATCTCAACTCCTTTATATCGGAAAATGAAGCCAGGAAATTTTCTATAGGTTCCCCAAATTCACACATCAAAGGTTCATCTTTAAATGGTGGGAACATAGGAAGTCAATGAATTTATCAACATCTCTAATAGAATACTAGTGTTGGAAGGATTTTAACACCAAATCATCCATGTAACACTCCACCAATGATTGAGGAGCGGTTTGAAAATGTGGTGTATGATATGCAGTTAAGTGTCTCTAGAAGTTTTCAAGGTGAATGTAATCCCTTGGAAGAAAAAAGTACCTTGGGTTTCAATAAAGGTAGTATAATCCTCATTATCTAGAGAAATTTGGATTTGATTGTACCTAAAATATACTTAAATAAAGGGGAGGTCCTAGAATCCTACCAAAATAGAAATAAACAACTCTTTAACTTGAACGAGAAATTCATCATTTGAAAAATGGTGGGTGAGGTCTCAGAAGTTGATGAAAACTCTGATATTCTCATTATTATTCTGCAATAGGATGATTTTGGCTATCCACCTTGGGTACTATACCTCTATGATGATGTTTTTATTAATAAAATTTTCATATTTTTCTTGGACTATGGCACTATGGGAGGGGTTCATTTTTCTGGGATACTTCTTGAACCCCCAATGAACCACCATGAGGCAAAGGTGATTAAAATCAATATTGGGATTGAGACCCGATATCTCATCATATCTTTTGGATTTTTTTTTCGTACTTTAGGATGTCTACATACTACTATTTCTCCATTGGTGATATGGATTTGATGATCAATGTCGACCTTGAATCTTACTTAGTCTGAAGGTTCACTCGAGTTAGCTCATCAATAGTGCTGGAGACACCCTCATTCCTTTCTACACGGTAATGTTCGAGATCTTATTCATTGATTGAGATATTAGTGTTTGAGGAAATAAGAAAGTCTCCCAAAATTCATATTCTAGGATGAAATAAAAACCCAATATGATGTGGAAAGATTCTTATACAAGGGAATCATTATCTGTAGATACTGAAGTGAAAAAGGATGAAGATACAATTACCCAAAGTTTCTAACTTTGAGGTCCACTCTGAATAGTAATGAAATAACAACTGGTCAACTTTCATTGAGCCACACCTACCTTGTAGAACATGTGGAGGTACTACAGATTAGAGTCTATTGGGAAAAATTCATGATTCTTTATAGGTGTAGGGTCTTCTAGTGTTGGTTGGGCCTATCCAATGTAGGAGTATGGGGTAATATATGGGAACTATTTCTTGGGAAATACAAAACAACTTCCTAGGCTTTATGCCATGGGTTTGAAATGAATAATTGGGAGAACAAATATATCCTTCATGTCTACCGAAGTATCTTCTACATTGGATTTTAGATCATTGTGGGGGGGGGGGGGGTTGATATGCTCAACCTCCCTAAAATGGGTTATTTTTACATCCCTTTTTTAGTAACTGGAATCTGGGTAATGAGGCTAATAATATTTGAATGAAGAATCCTTGCCTTGGAGTACCTCTACTCGACCATCAATGGAGAATTTGAGGCATTAGTAGTATGAAGAGGGGACCACTGCATGCAGATGGAGCCAAAGGCCTTCCCAATAGTGATTTATTGGATATGTCCAGTGAGTATTCCAAAAATTTAGGTCCTGCAACTTTTACACCAAATTGAGTCTTCATCTGAATCTTTACATGCATCTTCTAATCACCCTTATCATATCCCTAAATTATTAGGTTTGGGGGGATTTAAACCTCTTATATAAACCCTAACATCTAGGGAATTTGGGATGAGATGTTATTGATACCAAATATATTATCTACTAAGTAGCAGGGGATTTCAATTCCATTGAACTGGCCAGTGATATACAATAGGTGTATGTTCCCCTGAATGGTAAAACCCTCATCTTCTTTAAAAATGAAATGATATACTGAAATTCTTATCATTTAGCCTCTTCTGTGTAATAGGCCTCATTAGTAGCTACCTCAGTCTCAAACTAAAGGGGGGTCCTGAAATATTCAATGAGGGATTTAAAAATTTTCTTTCACAAGTGTATAACCTTGATGATTGAGAGCCTCATGGGTATCCAAGAGAGTTGCTTCAAGGAATCATAAATCTGGGTGAGGGGAATGATTTTTTCCTATATAAGTTCATTCTTTAGTATGGGGCATAGAAGGGGTCATTGGACGAGGAACTAAGTCCTGGATAGTGATAGCTATAGTCTACTATTGGGTAGCAAATTTTATCTGAATGCTTGATAGCTGGGCACTAGATAGCTAAGGTCAGTACCTAGCTAGATGTGGCTGATCGTGGTGTGGTCACATCAGAATCAAATGGAAAACTAATATAATTGGTTTTAGAGACACACCCTATGTAGTATATTAGGAGGGATATTTTTTGATACCTACGCGAGGTGTCATTTCTAGTTTCAGAAGCCCGAACATCTTGGTTTGAAGTTCTAGAACACACATTCTTCAAGAATGATAAAATGGCCTGAAAATTCTTCCAATTGGAGTGTCCTCTACCATCTGACAATGTTGATAGATAGCAGTGCCTAAGGGATTTTCATACCATTAATTATTGATGAGAATTATGTAGTGATCCACCAGTTTAAAACCATTCATAGAGGTTCATTCTTTGTCCTCATAAGTTGAATAGTTTAGGGATTGATGTTCCTTTGTTTCATATAACAATTAGAGAGGTATAAACTTATCAAGGGTGTATAATAGTATTGGAATAATTGGGGGAATCATATATTTATGTCATTATACTAATGTTTTCTCTTTCAATACATTGAATTTTGTGACACAGAAATGGATGCAGTAGCTGGAGGAGCAATGGTGACTACCAGAGGCTCTGATTTTTTCAAATGAGCACGAATTATGCCATAGACACAAGAGACTATCATTCGAGCCAACACATTGTTTTAATTCAACATTCCCCAACTGGGAACCTTTTCCCACTCACCAGATCCTTTGTTTTCACTAAAATGGTCTTCTAAGACATGCACTACATATGCTGGGATGTCACCCAATTTGAATAATCCGTGGTCCGCTTGGTCATGGAGCTAATATTTTAAGAAAAAACATTCTTTTATTGTGAATCCAAGTATCCTATAGTATGGGAAATGATTGGTCCTATAAGCAAGCTTGGTCTCTTAGGGTCTCTTTCATTATGATATCTTCAATATCCCCTTTTCCAAGGCATAGATGAAATAAATTAGTACTTGTTTATCCTTCAAGTAATATGTCTTGTTTCTTTCTTTATATTAATATAACCTTGGGTTCCTAGACATGATGAGGGTATGGGGAGAAATTCTCTCTATAAGGTTGTATCTATGTATTAAGAGCCTATATTGAGTGAGGGTTTTCCTAGTGGGTTGACACTAGGTGTGGATCATCTGGTAAAGGGGCATGTAGGTATACCAGATCGGAATCCTCTACAAGCATAACAATAGTTGAGTATTATTTCACAATCCTTTTCATTGGAGTTTAAAGGGTTAATGGGAATGATTGTTTCATGGTTCACTAAATGGATTCTTCTAGACACTGAACCTTTTTGGATATCTCCTTAAATATATAGGGATAGTTTAGGTAAATGACTATTGAGACAATCTCATCCCTAATATTTTACAAAAACATCATGAGAATTTGTTCATAGGACATTTACATGTCAAAAAAGTACATCAGTACTTAAAATCACACAATAATGTTATTGAATCACTTATGGAGCCTCTATTTTCATTTGGAGAGGTAAAAAAAGCTAGTTTTTTATGAGGTGGAGATGGACTGATAGGGAAATTTTAGAAGGAGATCCACCCAATCCATAATGGATCCAGAGGATAAGGTGGTGAGAGTAGCTATCACATCATCCTGTTGAGTATTTGTGTTCCACAATTCTATAACCTACTCATTTTCCTAGGAGACTATGAGGCCTTGATCTCTATGAAGATAAGAGTACTTCTTAGATGGAGTGGATAACTCATATCATAGTCATTTACCCTATCCCCAGACTATTTCCTTGATAGGATACGTGGGGATGTTTGGTTAAAATTTGGGCACCTTGACAAAGAGCATTGGATTCCCATCTAAAGGAGAGAAATGGTCCCATTTTTCATTATCATGCCTGCAGTGCTACTCAGACATAATCTGTACATTACGTCTACAATATCCTTCAAGATCAAGGATAAAAGTAGCTATTTTGGAGTCCGACTCAGTTTCAAGCACAGTCTCATAGGGATCAATAAGCTCTATGTGCCACTTCTCTCTATATATATCATTGGGTTGCTAAAAATGTTGTATTTGGAGGACTTTAATGGCCCAGTGCTAGTGCATAGGAAAGAGTGAAAGCACGCGATGAATAATATTCTTGGAATTATTCCACCCCTTGTGGTGGATTCTCCCTTTAATTCCTTGTTTTGGCGGCATAGTCTTTCTGATCCTAATGATGATCAATAGTTACTACATTCACTTTGGTGTTGGTCAGAATAATAACCTTTAATTTCGTAGGGTGGGATGGATTGATTGTCCCATTGATTTCATGGGATAATTCTGAAATGGAAGGTATCATATGACCCCTAGTCTCTAATCTTGATGTTTTATGTTGAATCTACCTTGACTCACTATATAACTATATGGATACTAAAATAGGTTCACTAGAGTGTCTAATAATACCCATATGATTCAAGGCACTAAGGTTCCAGGAGAATTTCAATCTCAACCCTATTGCATCGTTAGTGAATGGAATTGAGGTGGTTATGGACTCTTGGGTAAGTCAGCTAATGGTCCTAGAGGTGGTTGAATGTTTCCCAAAAATTCTAGTGGAAACAAACCTCATAGTTCACAACATAGTTCTCCAAGATGACAAATTTTATAGTTGCAGGTAGCTAAAACAATGCTGGTAGATATTCAGTGGAAAAGATTCGCCACATGTATCCTTGTTCATTACCAGAAGGGTTATTATTCTCATTTTCATCCCAATCCCAAATTAGTGGAGTCTGAGAAACTAGTGGTGGAATTTATATAGATATTATTTTATGCTAATTTCATAGGAGAGTGGGTGTTGTTCCAACTAAATGTCTACTTCATATTGGAATGTCTCTCAGAGGTAGAGTCAACATGAAGTTCGTTTCAGTATAATATGGGTTGTTTATTATCTCCTCATGTGTGAGATCGGTAGCATCCCATTGGGGATCAGTGGATTTCCCACCATTATCTAAGGGTGTCAAAACTAACCTTGATGTCTCTCCAACTTCTAGTGTAGAGGTACAATGGAGGGAATCTCATGGTGCTGGAGATGGTTGCACTATGAATCCATGGAAGGAGGCCATAACTTCCTCCACTTATAGTTATCTTCAAAATGATTTAGAGATATTTTGGACCTTCAATTCAAGGATTATAAGCCGTGGTTGGCGATCTTATTCCATAATATCTATTAGTAGGGGTAGAGGCTCCATCATTGATTCATCCATCTTCTCGGATTCTGAGAGGTAGACAATTATGTGATGATTACCCCGATTCTTCCTTTGATTACGTGGAACATCTCTATGATCAAGTCACTGAGAGTATCTTAAGTTCCATCTATGATTTTTTTGACTTATTCTATAGGAATGAACCCCATGGTGGTTGTTTGAACTCCTTGCATGGGATTGAAATTTAGTTTAGGGAATTTAATTGGTTTGGGGAGGCCCTCCTCACTGGTTGGTGGTAGCACAGGGAGTACCATCGCATTGGTTGGTGGTGGGGTGGGGATCACCACCATAGTGAAGTTACTCATTATAGGACAACTCATAATGGAAACTAGTAGTGATAAAGACAAAGAGATTCAACCCATCTAACATAAGACGTGGCTGGGTTCTTGATCCCAATTAGGTGAAAATGGATCCCTTCTTTGTAGTATCAAGAGAGTGATGGTATATGTCGATGGTTGAGAGGGTCACAAGAGATATAAAAGATGCCTCTTATCAGACAGTGTTCTGGGACTTCTCCTAGCATAAGTGTTGGATGATATAGACTGGGGTTAGTTGATAAGGGATACAGTTTATCTTCACATTGTTTAATGGGATCAGTCAGTGCTGGTTATCACACATCTAGGTGGGTGCCCTTTTGGGAAGCTCCTGAGTAGTGGCCTCAATGGGTACACCTCAAACATCCCCAAACTACTCACATTAGGGGAGAAATCTATCTGAACACTTTGGGGATATGTTTTCAAAGAAGGTTTCTATTTAAATCAGGGACGCTTTCCCACAAGTGTGACACTCAAAGGTGTGGTTTATCTGGGGTGTCAAAGGATTAAGAGCCTATTGGTCTATGTCCCTAATGTGAATCAGCCCTTCTTATTCCCGTAGATGAACAAGCATGTGGATCATCCTCATATAGATGATCTTGAAGGGTAATATGGGGATTAAGAACCCAATATATTAATATGTGGTGGTTTTATTTGAGTGAATGTTGTTAGTTGGGAGTAACACACCAACATTCCTCCTAACCCTACACATGTTGGTGTTAGATATTTGATATCCTGTTGCATGAGCCAAGTAAAATATCTGGAATCATCTATCAGTATAGATTTTATGAAGGTGATTCCCAATTCCCCAACATCATCCATTCCTTGAGAAGTAGAGAAAGAATCCACATTGGTGATTTCATAGTGGGAGTATTTCCAACATTATCTATCCCAAAATGAAGAATAGTTTCATGGTGGTCCCACCACTCATTAGGTGGGACCTGGAGCTGAATATCTTGATCAGGTGATATAAAAATATGATGGTTTACAAACAATAATAGTTCTCATAGTCTAAGGAGAGTATCTTCACATCAAGTTCACCTTTTTTTTCTTCTGATGATTTTGGTCACAGCTACATGTCACATGTCTTCCTCCACCCCCTCAGTCTTTATTTCCAATTATTAGTAGATTCCATCACTACAATCAAAAAAATTGGCTCCTTGATCAAAATAGGATTTTAGAGACCCGAAGCTTGACGTACATGGACATTACATTACTTTTGAAGAATACATAATACATAAAAAACACAGACACACAAGGACCGTAATAGTTTAGTGTCTTTGGAAACTCGGAAGATAATCTTCTAATCATGTTGAAAGATCTTCAACATCTCCCATAAGAACTTACCCTTTTTGTTTTCTTACATAAAACATTTCTTTAAATCCTGGAGAAAAGAAAACATATAAAGGGTGAGCTCAAATCCTTAGTAAGGGTAAGCATGGATAAAATAAAAAAAATCATATACATTTGAACTTCAAAACATGAACATAATATTTAAACATCAAAATCTTGAGAAATAACATAAATCATGGCAGTACGTAAGGCATAGATCATAAAGAAACATTAATCATGATAAAATATCATGGGAATAAAACATGTAATTGTAGAAAACTATTAAGCACATGTTATGATTTCTATAGTAGCCAAGGCATTGCTGCCAATACCATCTTAGTGGACAAAGTCCCTTTCTAAATCGAGTTCACTCCTCGTTCCAGTCCTGTATTACTGAACCGGTTTAACTTGTCGTTCCAACCATGTTTATCTCATGAGATATAAATCTTTACCCAATGAATTGGAGGGAGATATTGGTCCCACCCATCTCATAATGAAATCATTCTTACTTGTGCCACAAAATCATAAATCATACATCATAGCATAACCCATGTAATAAATTGGGATTCTTAAACATCATGCCATCATAACATAATCCATATAAAACAAATGGATATCATTTAATCATAAGAATAATTATACCATGTAAATAATAGAGACATTACACTTGAAACATACACATATGAAATAATTTCATCTTAGATGGAAAATAGTTTTGAGAAAACACTTGAAATGAATTCTTGAGGAAAATACCCTTTCTTCCGAAAAATAATTTTCTTTTCTGAAATTGTCATTCAATTTTAAAATAAAATGATTTTGTTGAAAATAATCATGAAATCTTGTATAGGAAGCTTCCTAAAAATAAGGCATTATGAAAATTTCAAAATCCGTTCTTGCCGTATAAGTTAAAAAAATATTCTCCTCGTACTTTTGTCGGAAAAGTCAAAAAGTACCATGTATGGTAAACAAAAGAAAGATTCCTTCCATAACACAAAGTAAAATTCAAAGAGGGGTAAACATGCCATTAAAAATAAATGGAATAATATTAAACACTTTATGAAAAACATTTTATGATCATGGATTACAAATATAACCCCATTAAATACTTACGTATAAGCGATCTCGGATAAAAATGAGATTGCCAAATTATCCCTTACCTTATGTCCGATATGATTCATATGTATTTGAACCTCTTGTATAATGATTTAAATAATGTCATTGACTTATTACAGAATCATATTCACTGTTATTATATCATATGTGGTTCACTTAGGTATTTATATTACCCGTTCATTTGTCAATTCCATGTTAAAGTAGTGTTTTGGGTATAATTGTTTCATTTATCGTACATGTTTGGACTTGTTGTTCTTGATATTATTATTACTTATATTATGATTTACTTACTTCCAGAATGTAAAACATGATTTATATATTATATATATTTAGTATATATATATATATAATAGATAGATAAATGAAATGAAACACACCGTTCATGGATACGGTAGGCCGTACGTACGCATGAACGCTGTTTTATTTTCCTTATTGAATTCAATGGAATTAAGTATATGACATACATATAAATAAATTCATTAGCATTATTATGTCATATATTTCATGATTACTTATTATATAAACTTTATAATCATTCGTTAATGGTTAACATGGTGAATGAATCTCATCGAGTCTTGGAGACGGTAGTCCGTACGTACGCACGAGCGATGATATCATTCCCATATTTATTGAATAGAATTGGAGTGAATGATCTAATATATTAGAAAAATTATGATGTTATAATAATCATATGTATTTATTATTTACACCATTATACCCATCCAAGTAAGGTGGTGGTGGAAAAACAGCTTACACCACAGCGTGGAGACGGTATTCCGTACGTAGGCACGCGCGGTGATTTCATTTTCCGTAGGATGGATAGAAGGTGAAATGGGGTTGTTTCATATTTATAATAACATATCAGTATATGATTAATACTGATGTTATTACTTTATAGTGAAACAACTAAAGAAGAATAAGTTTAAGAAGAAATAAATTGGAAAAGATCGGTAATGGATATTACCTCTTCTTTGATGCGCCTCTTCTTAACCTCCTCTTAGGGCACTAGGGTTGGTCTTTGAAGAAGAAAAGGACCTCTAGGATGTTTCTAGGGAAGTGGATAAGAGAACGTTTCAGGTTTTGGCTGAGCTTGATGGCTCAAAGTGGTGTGAGGAAGAGGGGGAGGAGGTGCCCTTTTATAAGGGAGGAGAGGGGCACCTTTGGAAAAACTCAAAATATTATTTTATTATAAAGTCATATTCGATTTTTAATAGCTCCAAATTGATTTATTTTTAAGCTAAGGTGTGTATGGGTATAAATCCTCTCATCCCATATAATTTGGACAAGTTTAGGTAATTATTTTAACCTTATTGTTTTGATTTAAATTTAAGTTAAATAATTTCACTTTTACCGCGTCTTCTTGTTTTCTTATACTATAAGATTAATAAACCTACTATAACAATCCAAACGAACCCCAAGTTGTTTATTATTAATATATATAACCTTATCTAAGTCATTTGGATTATCCTTATATTTTTAGGAATAAAATAACAATTAATAATATAATATTTGTTTTAAAAACTATTTTATGTCAATTTTGACACTATTTGGTAATTGATTTTTTTGAAACTCATAACATAATGATTAGTTCGAAAACATTTAATTAAATCAATAATATCATGTCATATTAACCTATAAAATTAGTTTAATTCATAAAAAGTATTAAATTACATTTAATTGGGTATTTATAACATCAATTATGTCAATATTTCATTAATAATATAATTATTGCATCATCATTGTGTCATAAATAAATAAAATTATTTAATGTATAAAAATTATAAATAAAATACCATTATTTAGGAAATCATTTTATATTTCTAGTGAATAATTATAGTCGAACTTATCTTATGTATAACTCTATATAAAAAATGTTTTAGTTATTAAACATTGATTTTAACTATTTTAACTATTCTTTAAATAAAATAATAATAAATGTCCTAATATAATCCATGTGGGCCTAAATGGTCATATTGTATTTCTAAGGTTGTTTTTGGTCGAATTACCCTTATCTAATAGAATTAGGACATGTTTTAGGGTAATAATAATATCAATTTTACCCTTAATTACCCTATTTACTTTTAACCATGGTAAAAAAAAGTAAAAAGTTACTATTCAACAAAACATATTTTCATGTCATTGAACCACATTTTACTTACTAACATCAACCGTGTCTCTCGGATTTTTTAAATTCCATTCACAGAAGTGGTAAAATTATGTTTTGTGTAAATTTGCAAATTCTCCTAGGAGGTGGGTAAAAGACGGTGAAAAGTTCAGTAAAATTTTTATATATCTAAAATTATTTATTAATTACTCCAATTAATTACATTGAACATATATTGGTATTATGTATCAATTTTTACCTAAAATAAATTTAAATAAAATAAATAATTATTTAAATAAAACGTCTGTTTTTAAATGGAAACCCAGTGTTTTCACTATTAATAAAAATTTGATAGTTTTCAGAAATATACCAAAATTTCACCCTAAGCTAATTTCGATATTCTGAATCCAAAAATGAAGTCCATTTTGAAAGATAAAATTCCAAAAAGTGGGTATTACTATTCATAACAGCTTGTTCATAATAATATTATAACAATATATCATCGTTTAGTGAAACCTGGTTTTGCATACAACCCACGCTATCGAGGAAGGTCGCGATTGCGTGTAATGCAATCCAAGTCAGGGTTGCGTATTGTGAAAGACTCCTTTGTTGTTTCATTATAACAGAATCCAACCATTTTTCATTTATACATTGAATATATATATATATATATACACACTCAATGTTCTGTAGAATGACTATTATCCAACGAACTTGAAATTGTGTGTAACCCAATCTAAGAATAGTGTTGCGTATACTGAAAGCTAATATAGTGTTGGGTATAGCACAAGATAGTCTTGTTGTATCACAAAATACATGACATCAAATAAATTAAAAAGAATACTTATCATAAAATATCAGGTTGTTACATTTTACCCCCCTTAAAATGAATTTTTCCCTCGAAATTCGTTGGGGTTGTAAATGGTTTACTACTTGAAAGTTTTTTTCATAAAAACCCACATTGTAAAAAGGAATACTAAAACTTCATTTTAAAAAGGAATTTTAGAAATGTAACGGTTACCCAGATTAACTCATCACTGTGTTTCTACATAGGAGAACATAGGTGAAAATATGGACATGGAAGAGAAATCTAACCATCCTGTTCTGATGGAGAGTGGTAGAGAACATGGCCATGAAAAATTCAACAATCACAAATCCATAAATTTGTGATGATTTAAGGTACCATCTGATTCATCGGATATAAGGACACTAGGACAACATTTTTTTGTATTCAAGATCATTTCGCTAATTTTGAATAATTGTTGAAGTAAAAGAAATACTTACTTGATTTTGGTACAATCTTACTGTTGTTTGTGCCTTGAACAATTTCCACATCATCTCGTAAAGAAATGAAGTTGAATTTGTCTTCCGTGAAGTGTTAGCAGACTATGCGATAAAATGATAGGTCATTCCATCTGTCTCAAACAAAAGGATAGTAAAAGTTATTAAATATACATAAGTCCATATATAGTGAGATTAATCATATATAGTTCCCAAAATGGAATTATACTTCATATATAATACCGCTTAATATAATACAAATAGCTTCTATTAACCAGGGACTTTCTGTAGGCCAGTGGTAGGCGATAAAGGCCAGTCGCACTTCGATTGAGGGTTCGATTCCCACAGCCTTGTCCGATGTGATGGGCTATCGCCCATCCTGCAGGTTTTCCTTTTAATAAAACTATATTACTATAACATCCCATCAATAATATCAAAAAAAAGTTAAAGCCTTAAACAATACTAAATTATATCAATCAAAAAAACCATTTCAAATCTTTAGGGTTATCCAAAATACTTCTATCCAAGCTTATAGTATAAAGAAAACAATTACTAGAAATGTCATCTACCGATCATGTGAATTCCTTCATTAGTCCCCGATATATCTTGTTGATCACATTCCAATCATGTGAATAACTTAATCATGTATTCTCTTTAAACATGAATTACCATAGAACCATAGCAAAACAATGAATTCTGTCAAAAGTTAACTCTTTCCACATACAAAAATCCCCAATAAAATCTATATACTCAAATCATGATATCACTTTTTCCTTTTATCAGCCATGAGCTCATGAATACAATAAAACATCTCATTATCTTCTTATCCCTTCATTATGCGCATATCATCTAATTTCTAAAAATATCTAAATAACCTTTCATGGTTACCGGTACCATTCAACATATAATTTAAAATAATTTATGAAAAACAATAGTGTAACAATCTGTAGATGATTATTTATTCCATAGTACCATTAACTATACAACATAACTTTTGATAAACATACAATCATTCCACTACCTTCTTAAACAACCGAATGAGCTTCAACACTTCTTTCATCTCATATATCATTTATAGTCTCCTCATCATCATCCACATAAATACTACCCATATGACCATGATGATTCTCTTCATGAGATTTTCCCTTAGGACATTGGTTTGCATAATGCCCGAACAATCCACATTTAAAACATCTAATCATTGTTGATGTCATAGAAATACCATTATCCTTGTCCATGGTGTTAACTGAACCTTTTCCTTTGCACTTAATGGCTTTGTGTCCTTCTTTTCCACACCCAAAGCATCTTCTAGTTCCTTTGAAACATCCCCCTTGACGCCTCTTCCCACATGACTTACATGAGGGAAATTGAACTTTCTTTCCTTTATGATCATCATGAAACTCCATCTTTCTCTTATTATGTAAGTCGGGAAACTTACCAAAGTTTAGATTACTGATCATATTATGAGATTGCAGATTAGGAATAATAACGATGTTTGGAATTCCAAATACCGTTTCATTTGGTTTCTCATGATGAATATCATTCCATTGTCGATCATATCCTCCATTATCGCGAATCTTCCTGTTTCCATCCATTTTCTAAAACCCAAAAAGAATAATGTGAGAGGAAAAAATCATGCTAGGGAAAACAACATAGTAAAGGGGGAGTACCCTCAATACCTAACATCTTTGGTTAAATTCTAAGATCGTTAGCGTAATTCTAGGACTATAACCTATACGTATACTTAACTTTAGGGACATCCCTAGACATACCTTATGAATATCTCTGGGGATCTCACTAAAGTTTTCGCATCCTAGTTTCTAAAGGTTAACTAAACCTTTCCTCTGATACCAACTGTAGATACCCGAAGCTTGATGTACGTGGACATTAAATTACTTTTGCGGAATACTTAATACATAACAAAAATAGACACACAAGGACCATAATAGTTTAGTGTCTTTGGAAACTCGGAAAATAATCTTCTAATGATGTTGAAAGATCTTCAACATCTCTCATAAGATCATCCCCTTTTTGTTTTCTTACCTAAAACCTTTCTTTAAATCATGGGGAAAATAAAACATATAAAGGGTGAGCTCAAATGCTCAGTAAGGGTAATCATGGATAAAATTAAACAAATCATATACATTTTAACTTCAAAACATGAACATAATATTTAAACATCATAATCTTGAGCAATGACATAAATCATGGCAGTACGTAAGGCATAGATCATAATGAAAAATTAATCATGATAAAATAGCATGGGAATAAAACATGTAATTTTGGAAAACCATTAATCACATGTTATGATTTCCATAGTAGCCAAGACATGGATGCCAAGATCATCTTAGTGGACAGAGTCCCTTTCTGAATCGAGTTCACTCCTCGTTCCAGTCCTGTATTACTGAACCGGTTTAACTTTCCATTCCAGCCATGTTTATCTCATGAGATATAAATCTTTACCCAATGCATTGGAGGGAGATATAGGTCCCAACCATCTCATAATTAAATCATTCTTACCTGTGCCACAAAATCATAAATCATACATCACAGCATAACCCATGTAATAAATTGGGATTCTTAAACATCATGCCATCATAACATAATCTATATAAAAAAATGGATATTATTTCATCATAAGAAGAATCATACCATGTAAATAATAAAGACATTACACTTGAAACATACACATATGAAATAATGTCATCTTTGATGGAAAATATTTTTGATAAAACACTTGAAATGAATTCTTGAGGAAAATATCCTTTCTTCCGCAAAATAATTTTCTTTTATGAAATTTTCATTCAATTTTAAAAGAAAATGATTTTTTTGAAAATAATAATGAAATCTTTTAGAGGAAGATTCATGAAAATAAGGCGTTATGAAATCATAAAAATCCGTTCATGCTGTATAAGTTAAAAAAAACATTCTCCTCGTATTTTTGTCAGAAAAGTCAAAAAGTACCACGTATGGTAAACAAAAGAATGATTCCTTCCATAACACAAAGTAAAAGTAAAAGAGGGGTAAAAATTCCATTAAAAATACATGGAAGAATATTAAACACTTTATAAAAAAACATTTTATGATCATGGATGACAAATATAACCCCATTAAATACTTACGTATAAGCGATCTCGGATAAAAATGAGATTCCAAAATTATCCCTTACCGTATGTCCGATGTGCTTCATATGTATCTGAACCTCCTATATAATGATTTAAATAATGTAATTTACTTATTAAAAAATCATATTCATTGTTATTATATCATATATGGTTCACTTAGGTATTTATATTACCCATTCATTTGTCAATTCCATGTTAAAGTAGCATTTTGGGTAAAATTGTTTCATTTATCGTACATGTTTGGACTTGTTGTTCTTGATATTATTATTGCTTATATTATGATTTACATACTTCACGAATGTAAAACATGATTTATATATAATATATATTCAGTATATATATATCATAGATAGATAAATGAAATGAAACACACCGTTCATGGAGACGGTAGGCCGTACGTACGCATGAACGCTGTTTTCGTTTCCTTATTGAATTGAATGGAATTAAGTATATGACATAAATATAAATAAATAAACTAGAATTATTAT
The DNA here is from genome assembly GCA_963277665.1 of Viscum album. NCBI lineage: Eukaryota > Viridiplantae > Streptophyta > Magnoliopsida > Santalales > Viscaceae > Viscum > Viscum album. The sequence continues at coordinate 1,698,536,243 of OY728158.1, read as the reverse complement.
GTCATATATTTCATTATTACTTATTATATAAACTTTATAATCATTCCTGAATGGTTAACATGGAGAACGAATCTCATCGCGTCGTGGAGACGGTAGTCCGTACGTACGCACGAGCGATGATATCATTCCCATATTTACTGAATCAAATTGGAGTGAATGATCTAATATCTTAGAATCATTATGATTTTATAATAATCATATGTATTTATTCTTTACACCATTATACCCATCCAAGTAAGGTGGTGGTGGAAAAACAGATTACACCACAGTGTGGAGACGGTATTCCGTACGTACGCACACGCGGTGATTTCGTTTTCCGTAGGATGGATAGAAGGTGAAATGCGGTTTTTTAATATTTATAATAACGTATATTTATATTAGTAATAATTATGTTATTAATTTAAAATGAAACAACTAAAGAAGAAGAAGTTTAAGAAGAAAGAAATTGGAAAAGATCGGTAATGGATATTACCTCTTCTTTGACGCGCCTTTTCTTAACCTCATCTTAGGGCACTAGGGTTGGTCTTTGAAGAATACCAGGACCTCTAGGATGTTTCTACGGAAGTGGAGAAGAGAAATTGTCAGGGGTTGGCCGAACTTTATGGCTCAATGTGGTGTGAGGAAGAGGGGGAGGAGGTGCCCTTTTATAAGGGAGGAGAGGGGCACCTTTTGGAAAAACTCAAAATATAATTTTATTATAAAGACATATTTGGTTTTTAATAGCTCTAAATTAATTTATTTCAAATATAAGGTGGGTATGGGTCTATATAATCTCATCCAAGAGAATTTGGACAAGTTTAGGTCATTATTTTAACCTTATTTGTTTATTTAACTTTAAGTTAAATAATTTCACTTTTACCGTGTCTTCTTATTTTCTTACACTATAAGGTTAAGAGACTTACTATAACAAGCCAAAAGAACCCCAAGTTGTTTATTATTAATATATATAACCATATATAAGTCATTTTTCATAACCTTATATTTTTAGGAATAAAATAATAATTAATAATAAAATATATGTTTTAAAAACTATTTTATGTCAATTTTGACACTATTTGGTAATTAATTTTTGTGAAAATCATAACAGAATGATTAGTTCAAAAACATTTAATTAAATAAATAATAACATGTAATATTAACCTATAAAATTTGGTAAATTCATAAAAAGTCTCAAATTACATTTATTTGGTTATTTATAATATCAATTATGTCAATATTTTATTAATAAGATAATTACTGCATCATCATTGTGTCATAAATAAATTAACTTATTTAATGTCTAAAAATTATAAATAAAATACCATTATTTAGGAAATCTTCTTATCTTTCTAATAAATATTTATAGTTGAAATTATAATTTGTATAACCCTATATTAAAAATGTTTTAGTTATTAAACTTTGATTTTAACTATTTTACTATTTTTAAATAAAATAATAATAAATGTCCTAATCTAATCCAAGTGGGCCTAAATGGTCATATTGTATTCATAAGGTGGTTTTTGGTCGAATTACACTTATCCAATAGAATTAGGATATGTGTTAGGGTAATAATAATATCATTTTTACCCTTAATTACCCTTTTTACTTTTAACCATGGTAAAAAAATGTAAAAAGTTACTATTCACCAAAAATTATTTTCATCTCATTAAACCACATTTTACTTACTAACATCACCCGTGTCTCTCTGATTTTTGAAATTCCATTCTTAGAAGTGGTAAAATTATGTTTTGTGTAAATTTGCAAATTCTCCTAGTAGGTGGGTAAAAGACGGTGAAAAGTTCAATAAAATTTTTATATATCTAAAATTATTATAAAATGACTCCAATGAATTACATTGAAATTATATTGGTAATATGTATCAATTTTTACATAAAATTAATTTAAATAAAATAATTAAATTATTTAAATAAAAAGTCTGTTTTTAAATGGTAACCCAGTGTTTTCACTATTCATCAAAAATTGAAAGTTTTCAGAAAAATACCAAAATTTCACCCTAATCTAATTTCTATATTGTGAATCCAAAAATAAAGTCCATTTTGAAAGATAAAATTTAAAAAAATGGGTATTACTATTTATAACGGTTAGTTCATAATAATATTATAACAATATATCATCATTTAGTGAAACCTATCATTGCGTACAACACACGCTATTGAGGAAAGTCGCGATTGCGTGTAATGCAAGCCAAGTCAGGGTTGCGTGTTGTGAAATACTCCTTTGTTGTTTCGTTAAAACAGAATCCAACCATTTTTCATTTATACATTGAATATATATATATATATATACACTCAATGTTGCGTAGATTGACTATTATCCAACGAACTTGAAATTGTGTGTAACACAATCTAAGAATAGTGTTACGTATACTGCAAGCTAATACAGTGCTGCGTATAGCACAAGATAGTATTGTTGTAGCATAAAACACATGACATCAAATAAATTAAAAAGAATACTTATCATAAAATATCAGGTTGTTACAAGGATGATGAGATTGCAGTTCATCCTTACTTAGATTCCTCATTGGAGTACATTTCCTAGTCTGGACATCCCTTATAGATTTGAGTCATGTTTGTGAAACTCCTTCCCGATGCCATCTCGATGTGGATACTAGTTAATTACACTCCTAATCTCTCTACATGAAAAAACTTTAGTTAGAGTAGATAGTAAGGTTCTTCTATTCTAGTTATCTCTAGATGTTGGGATTTTTGGGAATCCATAATCTCTTCCCATATTGGAGGGAACCTCATTTGTAAGGGATGTAGGGAATAGAACCCAAGGCATACCTGGTTATCCACTGGGTAGTTGACTCAAGGGGAGTAAGTCACATGAGGATGTTTACCTTAGGAATCCCATGTTTATTGTATAGGGGAGGTATTCTGAGTAGTACATAGGTTTAACATCTTATGGATATAGATAGGTCAAAGTTTTAATGTCTTTTAGGGATATTTAGGCCATATTTTTAACATATTGTGGTGATAGTTAGGTCATAGGATTGACATTTTTTGGGGACATGTAAGTCCTATGTTTAATGTATTATAGGGGTAGTTAGGTCATAGGTTTAATATTTTATGGGAACAGGTAGGTGGTTAAGTGTGTCCCAAATGGGGAAGATTCCAAACATGGGATTTGGTTAAGTTTTTCCCTAGGGAGAGGATTTCAGTCTAGGTATTTGGTTAAGTGTGTCCTAAATGGGGAATATTTTACACTTGGTATTTGGTGGTCGTGAGATAAATTGTTCCCCAATGGGGAAAAAATTTCACTATTTGGATTTAATGGTGATGTTGGGGTGTTGGGATTGAACATCCAGGTGGTACGCTAGATGTGTTGGTATGTCAGGATTGAACCTCATGGATTCATATTATGTACATTGTTTAAGATAATGGGATAAATACACACATAGTTCAATTCTATTGTTTATGTTAATGTGTTAGGACCTTTACATTCAGTTTAATGTCATCTAGTATGAATTATCATATCATTGAAGGAACGTCAATGAGGTATGGTGTGTGGCTTATTCATGGAGGATACCCAAAGAGAGAGGAACATCACATGCTGGGGTAGAAGGTGTTATCCCATGATGATCATACATGTGGAATCTTATGTCAATTATAAAGGGTAATGATATAGTTTAACATCATGTACTGATGAAATTGTCCAAAAATTTAATGTTGTATGACTAATATATTGAGGTAGATAGTTTTTGGTCATGTATCATAGATGTTGGATGGACATACATCTAGGGAGATGATTCCCATGTAGGAGAGGAATATTAGTCCAAAGGTATATCTACTAGGAAAGGTTGGTTGTTTCCCTTGTTGATGCCAAGTTTGGGGATTACATGTTTATTTATCTTGCACCATTGGGTGGGGAATGGCATAAATAATACTATAGAGGAGTATAAATCAGGGGCCCCGATGATAGTATTCTTATGATAAGGAGAAATTGGAACTACGATACTTATGCTTAGGATAAAAGGTAAGGTAATGATCCAGACCATGTACGAAGCAATGGGGGATACCTAAGGGTTGAAGATACTTTTTTTCACAGGAGATTGGGGTGTGGATGGATGGGTTGGAATATGAAAAAAAACCCAGGAACTTGAATTGTAAGCAACTGTGTTTTGAAAAATGAGGATGGATCCAATGTTATAGAGTTTTTTATGTACAACTATACTGTTATGTATTCAAATGGGTTTGAACGAGCTAGGGGCTCCAGCCCAAGGCCACTAAATAGATCCTTGAGGCATATGCATTCATAACATCAGATGTTTCACATGGATTAGGGTTATGTAAAGGCATATTCTATTGTGTGAACCCAAATGGCCTTAAGGGATGTTATGTGAGGAAATATCAATCATGTGCTAATACACATTTGGGCCCATGGGAGGTTAGTCTCACAAGTTCCCAACATTTGGGAACCAATCAAATTGTGGAGTTGATTTATGTCTTGGATTATAGGTTTGTGAAAATGAGATCTGACACTTTATCATCAAGAGATATTTCCTCAAGGTTGGGGGGGGGAGAGGTTCAATTTATATATGAAATGGTTGGTAATATCCTTGTAATCCCAGATGTGTTGTACAACTTAGTTGCGCACTTCCAATGCCTTTATCACTGGGGTGAGACCATGAAAATAGATGGTTTTATCATCAATTTTTTTGAATAAATGGATTTATGTGACATTGATGGAATTACACAAAACAAAATTATTTTTCACAAAAATACCATTCTCAATGGTTCATGGATCTTGGAGTATTGAGAAACTATGATCTTTATGGTCACATTTCATGTACAAGTTCGTTGTGCATTGGATATGATAATTTCACACCAGTAACTATAGTTGTGTGAACCTACTCCCTTTGTTTTAGAATGGCTCTTTAGTATGGGATCCAACTTTGTATTAAAAAAAATGGAATTCTCTAGGAATGAGATATTTTTTTTGATTCTAACAATGTGCTCTACAGAACCTTCTTCAACAATAGGTTGTCCCAGCAGTCATCCATAAAGAAACACAATGTGGAAAAAAGTCATTAGGATAGATTACAATCAATCTATGGGATCACACAAAGGTTTCCCTAAGAGTCTACAAACACCCTAAATAGTAACCCTCATAGCACTAACCAAAGGTATTGTTCCTAATCATTGGTCATAATGATCATATGTATACAAAAAACAAAAAAAAAATGCACAATTAAACTACTTAATGCTAAGAAAGATATATTATAATAGTAGGAAAAAAGATATTTTAAAAGAGAGAATATATCCTGAATAGATATCCAAAATGAAAGAATTAAATTAAATAACTAATTGGTAGCACCAAAAAGTGTATGTATATAGAATTTGGACCTAACTGCCTAATCATGATGCATGAACGCACATGAAATCTCCTAAAAATGATAACAAAAATCCCCTTAATGTTAACGTGGACGTATGTTACACATGCACTAGTCCTGCTCATGGAAACTTCCCATCCCAGGTCCCACATTAATTTAACCATAATACCATATCCATTGGTAGTAAAAAATAAAATAATAAAACTACCTTTGATCCCATTTTGTAACATCCCAACCTAAACCACCATGTTTAGCAGAGTGCCACAAAAGAGGCTGCTGACTTAAATAAAGGGTCTAATTCTATTAGTGGAGAGACTATACTGTTAGTATTATGTCAAAAAGAATTTTTTAATAATAAAAAAGTTAATAAATAACCACATTATTCCTATAGAAATAATTGATGACATATAAGTCACACAAGGAAATAAATGGGCTCCCAAAGTGGAAAGACAAACCAAGAAATTGAAGCAGTAGATAAATAAACAATCAAACAATGTGTCCCTCTAGAGACCTTCCTGGTATTCTATTAGCTATGTACTCTTTTAAACCATGTACAATAGGAAACTTTCCATTTTCTGGATCTCTACTCAAGAAGTATAAAAGTGAACCAAAATTCCTGAGTTGGGTGTGAGTATAAGACTCAGTAGGACACCACCAATGAATCCTTAAATAAGTCCACATAATAATTAATATTATTTTCAAAGACACAAGTTAATTATAAAATAATCATACAATAATACATGAGTAGATTTATCATGTGTTGAACATGAATCCATGAACCCTAACCCCATCCACTTTAGCACATTTCTAGTAAGTATATCTGATAATTCAAACCATGTTCCACCTTTAAGGTAACATTGGACACCACATGATGAATGTGAGCTTCATAAATAATGTTGTATGATAAGTTAAAATCTTCCTGCTTGTATTTTATTCACATATATCTATAGGGATATCCACACCCACTATTAATGATGTTTGGACTGCGTCAACTATCATTGTCCTGCCAACCACATATACACATCCCTCTACAAGGATATCCATTCCCACCTTTAAGGATGTTTGGACAACATTAGGTTGGTTAACCGATCTTATATACATATCTCTCTAAATGGATATCCATTCCCTCTTTTAAGGACGTTTAGACCATGTCTAATCAACCTCAAGGTTCCAACTGATCATCTTAATGCCAAAATCAATGTTCAATAGTTAATGAAAAAAATAATAAATACATGTCGTGTTAAGAAAAAATAATGAATAATAAGACCAAACACCAGTACCTACGTAGAATCACATGGTCTTAATCAACAAAAAATCATGGTCACTCACACACCCACATAAAACACACAAAAATCATGGTCTAATCAAGAATAAAAATTATATAAAGTCAATAAAATATACTTTTCCTAAAAATGATAAGGAACTTTATACCTCAAATTCATTGACATAGACAATAATGATAAACCACCTAGTTTGGTTCAAAAAAATGAGTGGAAACCTCTATAGTGAAGGAAACAAACCCTAGATCTTATTATCATATTTGTTGACACATAAAAGTTTTAGTTTCATCTAGTGTTCATAGAAACAATCCAAAAATTTCTTTTTTAAAATAAATAAATATCACATGTAGTGATACTTTTTCCATCTCTAATAATTTCCAAATTATCATTTTGGATAATGCATGTTCTATAAGTATTCTCCTCAAGAATAAAAATAAAACAAAATTCGAAAATATATATTTCTCTCTATATTAATCTGGTATAACAAATTATTAATCTTTATTATTATTCTTTGATTAAACTATATAATTATCCTCATTCATTTTTATCACTATCCTTTGATAATTTGTTTATAATTTTTCCTATGATAATTTAATATCTTTATATATTGATAATCAATTTTAATTATCCATTGATAATTCAACATAATTTGTTTTTATAATTTTATATAATTATCTTATGTTAATTCTTTATTATTATTCAATAATTTCATATAATTATCTAATGATAATTTGTTTAAGATTTAACCATTGAAAAATCTTAGTTTTATGATTTAATATTAAATTAATTTTTTCATAATTTATTAATATGATGAAATTGAAAAAATATATAAAAATAAAAGAAAAATCTAAACACTTAGGGGAATCACATATGGGAGGAAAGATAGTTTTCTGTTATTCTAGAAACTGGAAAAAGGTATTGGAATCAGTTCTACAGAGGCTTCCATATCATAGGCAAGGAGATCCAGTGTCCCTTCGACTTTGTAGGATTAACCAAAATTGAAATCTAAAGGGTTTGGATATTTAGAACACATAATTTCAATATGTTACACATTTCTAAAACCGAAAATTGAAAACACCCATTTAGTTTATGATTCAGCTGAAAATTGACTGTAGAGTGTTTAATTTCCCCCCAATAAGTATTTTAAAACATTAAAAAGTAAAAATGAGTGATTTAATTTTTTTTGGATTGAATGGAATGATAAATGGTGATTGTAGAAGTGTGTGAAGGAAGGAGAAAAAATAAAATAAAATAAAATAAAATAAAATAAAATAAAAACAATGATTAAAGAAGAATTATAAAATGTTACCCTTAGACACACACATGAACTCAAACACCTAACACACCAAAAGGTTATGTAATTCCTAGGTTAAAAACCACATTAAAAATCTAAGGGTGGTCTCATATTTACCATATGAAACTCCATTCAAGAGATATTTTATTATTATATAAAAACATTGCATACATGATATGGTATATTTAAAATTTTCATTATATCAACAATGAGGCTCTATAGGCCTCAAAATCCCATGCTGATCCCACAACTAAATCTAATTATATTCCTTAAAATATTCTAAAGTTTTATAAATTAGAATATAGAGTGTTTACTTTAAAAATGCTTTTACCCTTATGTAGATCCTCAAAACAAAAGTATGGGTGGATTTTATGGAAAAAATATTTTTCACATAAAAATTCTTGAAATATAATAAAAAATGAGGATTAAAGGTTTAGATAATGTTGAGAATGTTACCACTCTAATTCTTACTAATATTATATAATAATCCTCCAATAATCACAAAATATTCTATAAATAATGGTTGGTAAAAAATACAATAAAAAATAATGGGTTTAATAACGCCCATTTATATTTTGTTTTAAAGCATAGTAATATATATAAATTTGATATAAATATCAAAAGTATTATTTGATTTAAAAATAGACACACAAAAAAAAATATTAGTTCTCTATAATTAACAGTATATTTATACGATTCATGTATTATTTTATGAAATAAGTGTAGTGAATTTAAATAGAATTTATTTTACTTACATTCATTCATTATAATGATGTTACAACTGTATAGAAACCAAACTAACCATTGATCAAAACTTTTTTAATAACTAAACCTAACTTGATGCGGTAATTCAACCTTATATGCACATTAGTCCTTAACTAAATAGGATTTTACTTCACATCTAAAATATAACATTAGGTTAATATATTTTAAAAAATAATAACAGTTTTGATAATATTTATATAGAAAAAAGTTATACGAATATCTTGAGTTGTACACAATTTTTGGTTATATTATACACACTTTAACAAATAAATATCAATATTCCAAATTATTATCCTCACAATGATATCTTCATACAAATATGAAATCATCACTATGGAGAGAAAGGGGTTACTTCCCTTTCCTCCTCAATTTAAAATATGTGGTCAAATTATATAACCCAATATGTTCGTCATATTTTTTTTCAATCTACATTTCTATTGAACAGCCTCTTTTAAATAATAATTCATAATTTCAGATCACTTTGATACAATTCATTATTATTTGTCTACTGTTTCACATATTCAACTTTTTTCTTTCCATGATAGTTGGCTGATTTATTTTTATCCCATATTTTTTATAAATTTAATAATGATTCATCTCTTTTTATACAATATTTTCTAAGTTAAATCATCATCTCTTGATCTCACATGTTAATATTTTTTCAAACTCAATTTCATGAATTATTCATAAACATTCTTGTTGTACACTTTTATTGTTTTTTCAAAAGTTTATTCCTTGAACACATAAAACATGTCAACTATTTTAATTTAATTACCTTATTTAACCAATTCGATTCTCTTATAAAAATAATATGAAGTCATACATGGTGATTTATTTTTAAAATATCTCTTGAAATTTACAATTTTAACAAAAATATAACAAATTCTATAAAATTGATACTTTTTATCATTAGGATTTAATTAGTTCGAACTATAACTTTTCTTCTAGATTCTTGCGTGTCAAAAAATCCAGATCTACTATAAAATGGCCCTTTATATATCTTGAGTAGACACATAAATGAAATACTTAAAAAATTAATATTTTTAATCCTTTAGCATATTTTATATACACACATTTCATGACATGTAATACCAATTTATTATTTAACCACATGATATTTATTGAAACATTTCATTCAATTCCTATTGTTAATTCCTCTCATAAATATATTCCAAACTTTCTTAAACAATATAGTCATTGAGTTATAAATAAATCTTCTATGCTTATTGAAAATTTAGAATACATAAATTGTGTTTTTTTACTTATTTACTCTATTTTTTTAATTTAAGATTCAAAATTTTCATGTTCCATATGACCTTTTCATTTATAAATTTTCTTAAATGCACTTAAAATCATTTCTTGAGTTTAGTGAGATTATCTTAAAGATAAAATTGTATTATGGTCTTTCTTATAGATTTATAAAAAACTTTTTTCTCCCCATATTAGTTCATATCCTTTTAGTTTTTATTTGTTCAACATCCTTGTATAGGGCTTGACACCTATCCTCCATCTCTTCAAACAATTATCACATTCATTTTTCATTTTTTATAGTTATTTAATAAAGTATATTATATATATATATATATATCTAATATATGAATATATTAATTGTGTATATTGTAATTTCCTGGCATGGATTAGCTAAAACAATACCTAAGTCAGAATTACAAAATTTCTCACACATGCATCCATATGTGCTATAGGTTACTAACTACTGGAAATGGCCTAGTATAAACATAGGGATACTATGATATCATGGATTATAGACCCAAATAATTCGTAAATGAATAATATATTTATTATGAGCCATCCGAACATCAAACATACCCTACATGTAAATAGATAAATAGGGAGCCACAATTGCATCGAATAGTGAAGAATATAAAATAAAGTAGTATACATGATACATACATAAATTTTCATTTCCTTAGAACAATATAAAACACAACAAGTGAATAATATTACTAGCAGTCAAGACCCATAACTGATACAGATAGAGTGTAATAACTATAATTAGATATAATAACGCCAACAAATCATTGTCATTATCACCTGCTGGCTCCTTGACCTCCATAAAATTTCTTCTTATGACCAGTAAATATTATTCACAAATTTTTCCTAATCCTATAATAAAAAATAATGTAACACCCAGATATTTTAAAATATGGCTATTTTTGAGAGCGTATACAACATGTAACACCGAGCTTAAATAAACCACAAAATATTAATTCTTTGTAACCGTTATAAGATAGTCATTGAATTAATGTGTATAAAAATAATTAACTGAGATATTATAAATATATATATATATATATAAGTCATAATAAATGAAAATATTTCCAAAAACTCTTATTAAATAAAAAAATAAATTTTAATAAAGTCATTTTATTATTCGCAATATGTTTTCATCATAAATGGTTTTTGAGTGAAAATTATAATTAATTTTCAGAACCTTTAAAAATTTTATCTTATAAATATAATATAATTTTTAAAATAACCATATCAAAATTTTATTCGGGTTATTTTTTGGTATTTTTATGAAAAGATTGATTTTGTAGTGAATAGTAAAAAATATCGATTTTTATTGAAAATTGTATGATTATTTCAAGAATTTAAAAAGTCAAATTTTGTTTTAAAATTGTTTCAAAGATAAATTAGTTCTATTATATTTTTATTAATCAAATTGTGTTCATTTTAAAAAATATTATGGTTTAAATTGGTATAAAAAATGTTCTATACATACAAGGATTTTTTATGAAAAAAAGTTTTCATTTTGTTTTGTGTTTTTATATTAAATTAATTTCTTCCAACTATAGAAATTGAATATTGAAAATTGGATTCATTAATTTTAAATATAAAGAATTTTTTTTTGGTATATTATTTTTATTGTTTTTTCATTATGAATACTGACCAGAATTTTTTTATTATAATAGAAAAGTTAAAAAATGTAAATTGGGATAAAAATTAATATGATAAGGATTCAAATTCCTTAAAAAAATTATTTCATTGGATGAATGTACTTATTATTTAATCATCCAAAATTATAAAATATGACAAATTTTCAATTTAAATTTTAGTTTTTCCATTATAATAATTAAGTAGAAGTTAAAGTCAAAAAATCAACTTTCTTGCTTTTAATAACTATACTATTTTGTGATTGGAGTAAAAAAAGTTATGTTTGGTTATAAATAGTTATTTTAAATATTAATTAGTTGTTATCATTAAAATTTATTTTTAATTTTCAGTGATGAAACTCTTCTAAGTCACAAATATCCAGAGCTACTATAAAATGAACCGTCATGTGTCTTGAGTATACACATAAATGAAATACTTTAAAAATTATTATTTTTCCTTTAGCAAATTATTTATACACAGATTACATGACATGTAGTTCCAATTTATGATTTTCATACATGATATTAATCGAAAAATTTATTTTAATTCCTATTGTTATTCCCTCTCATCGATCTATTCCAAATTTTCGTACACAATATATCGATTGATTTGTTAAGAATTATTAAATGTTTCATAAAAATTTAGAAAACATAAATTGTGGTTGTTTATCTATTTCCTCAAATTGTTTTTATTTTTTATTTTCTATTTTATTTGTGATCTAAAATTTTCATGTTCCATATGACTTTTTCATTTATAAATGTTCTTATATGCATTTAAAACCATATCTTGAATTTTTTTGAGATTATCTTAAAGATTGTTTGGTACTATGATATTTCTTATAGTTTTATAGAAATATTTTTCCTCCCCATATTCATTGACATCCTTTTATTATTTATCTGTTCAACTTCATTTAATATATCTTTACACCTATCCTCCATCTCTTGAAAAACAAGTTACATTCATTTTTTTTATTTTTGATAGTTATTTACTATAGTATCAAATATATATATAATATAAATATAAAAATTTTATATATTTTAATTTATTATCCAAGATTACCTAAATCAGTACCTGAGTCATAACTAAAAAACACCTCACTCATATCTCCATATATGATATAGGTTACTAACTAGTCGAAAGGGCCTAGTATAAACATGGGGATACTATGATCTTATGGATATTAGACACATATAATTCCTAAATATATAATGTATTCATTATGAGCTATTTGAGCATCGAACAAACCCAACCTGTTGATAGATAAGTAGGGACCACAATGGTGTCCAATAGTGATGAATATAAAATAAATTATTACACATGATACACACATAGATTTTGATTTCCTTAAACCAGTATATAGAAGAACAAGTGAATAATATTACTAGTAGACTAGATTCATAGTTGATACAAATGCAGTTCAATAACTGAAATTAGATATAATAACCCCAACCCAACATTGGCACTATCACCTACTGGATCCTTGACCTCTGTAAAACTTATTCTTATAATAAATAAATATTAGTCAAAATTGGGTCCTAAAACTATAATAAAGAATAAAATATAATACCCTATTATTTTAAAATAACATTATGTTTGATATCGTATACACAATGCAACACCCAACTGAAATAAACCACAAAATATTACAATTTCATAACCGTTATAACATAGTCATTAAATTAATGGGTATGAATATAAATAACTAAATAATTATATATATATATAGAAAATTCATCATCAATGAAAATATATTCATAAATTCTTATGAAATTAATCCATAATTTTTAGTAAAGTATTTATATTATTTAAAATATGTATTCTTTAAAAATGGTTTTGTGAGTGAATATTATAATTATTTTTTGAAACCTTCAAAATTTTTATTTTATATAAATAATATTATTTTTTAACTAAATATATCAAAATTTTATTAGGGTTATGTTTTGTGATTTCTATGAAAATATTGATTTTGTAGTGAATAGTAAAAAAATATAAATTTTTATTGAAAAATGTGTATTTATTTGATGAATTTAGAAATTAAAAGTTTGATTTAAAATTTTTTCAATGGGAAATTAGTTCTATTATAATATGAATAATAAAATTATGTTATTTTTAGTCCATATTATGGTTAAAATTTTTATAAAAATATTTTAAAACATAAAAGGATTTTTCTAAAAAATGGTTTTCATTGCATTTTGTGTTTTTTATTAAATTAATTTCTTCCAATTATAGAAATTGAACATTGAAAATTTTATTCATCATATTTAATTATTAGGAAGAAATATTTTACATATGTTATTTTTATTTTTCAGTCATTATGAATACTAACCGTAATAATTTTTTTATTACAACAAAAAAGGTTAAACAAGCTAATTGGGATCAAAACTAATGTAATAAGGATTCAAATTCATTAAATTTAAAAAATTTATTTTTGGTAAGAGTCTATTTATTATTTAATCATACTAACTTCTAAAATATGACATAGTTTTTCAATTTAAATTTTTATTTTTATAATAATTAAGTAAAAGATGAAGTCAAAATAAGGCATTTTATTACTATTAATAACTATACGATTTTGTGATATGAGTAAAAACGAATTATATTTGGTTATAAATGGTTATTTTAAATAATAATTAGTTTTTTTCCAATATGCTTTATTTTTAATTTTTATGGATGATATTAGAACAATATATTATTACAAAATGATAAAACAATACTTATGCAAGAAAAATAAAAATCATGTAATTTTTTTTAAAAGATCTAAAGTTAATTTTTTTGGGTTTTTATAGTATACCAAGAATATAATATATAAATTAAATATATTAGGGATGCTTTAAAAGTCTATAACAATTTTTTTTGTTGTCATGTTTTTTTCGAATTCAAATGAAATAAGTTGTTATAAAAATGACATTAATGATATTTTATAATAAATAATATTATATTAAATGATTTTAAATTCATAAAGATACAATATTAAACCAAGTAAAAGGGATATGGTTAAAAATATAAATTGTTGACCTTTTATTGGTCACTTTTCCATTTATATAATCTTTCATGACCCCGAAAGAGTAAAATACACTATTACCACACTAATTGAAAAAATGGGTAACATGAGTTAAATCTAGGAGATAAGTGTAAAGAAATAACAAAAAATAATTAAATTTTATTTTTAAGGGTATTTAGACTCATAATCATATAATATAATAATTCTTTCAATTTGGATACATTTTTCAATGAAAATTAATTTATATTAATTTAATCTTTTATGTAATTCCAAGAGTTACCCTCCCCTTACTTATAAAAAAGAACCCCTATTTTATCTTCTTTACACCATTTTGAGACATATTTCTCAACCATACACTAATAAATTATATTTTAAACTCCTTATACACAAATCATATTCTTTTTCTTCTTCTTAAAAGATCATTCCAATAGTCCTTAAAAAATCATCTAATGGTGGCCTAAACAAGAAGAGGTAATCATCACACCCGACCTCTTTATATTTCTTCATATACCTCATAATAATCATTTTTAGTTTTCATAAATTAATAAATAAAATATAATAAATACACTTAAATGTTATTATGATTATTTAACAATAATTATTCAACCTAGTTTTCATCAAATAGGAAGGTTACGTATCACTCTTTCGTACGTGTGTACTACCACCTTCATGTAGCGATACAATTCATTATCCATAATCATATTTAATTTTTTGTTATTTACAAGGGTTTAATGTTTATAATTTTATTTTATTACATAATTATTATTATATAATTATAATATCATGTCTACCATCTTACGTTCCAATCATGGAAAACAATAACGTCACCCATGCGTATGTGCGAACTACCACCTATATGAAGGGATGTGATTATTTTTTCATTTACTCTTTAAATTTTTGGTAATAAGGATTTTATAAATGAATATATATTTATATAATATTAAATGATAATTATTCTATATAGTTAAATTATTATTTAACATTATTTTGTTACATACATTGAAAAGTAAAAACAACGTTCATGCATATGTATAACCTACCATCATGATGAACACTATAATTCATTTTTTATTTATATTTTTTTTATATTATTATAAATATTTAAAAATAATTTATATGTTATTTAAATAATTGTTAAAATTATTTATTTGATTGAACCATAAAAAAAACTAAAAGTATAGAAACTACCAAACCAAAATTCTCAAAAAAATGAAATTGTTGACACCCAAAAAATAATGATTATAATGATGAATATTAATAAATGGGTGTTAAAATTATTTAAGTGGATAATATATTATATTATAATTATTTATATTAATATGGAATATATTTTAAAATTTTTAAATTTATTATACTAGAGGTTAGAAGACTTTTCATGTAGTTCAATCTTGATGTAAAGGATTTTTTTGACAAAATAATTATTTATCTTGATTGTTTATGATTAAGTTTACAATGAGTAAATTTCACGATGTAACACTAAATAATGTCATAAATTAAATTATACTATTTTTATTTATATATATTGCATTCTCTCATTTCATTTTCCACTCTTTATGTACTCAAGAGAAAGAAATATTTTTTAAGGAAATCAAGCATTACTTCTCTCTTCTGCTGAAAATTATATTTCTTATATGTCTATGATTTATAAAAATGTTTTCAAGAATGATTTAATATTATATTATTATTTTTTAAATTCAATTTAATCCTTGTATTAATTATTATAAATGGTTTAAAAGGTATATTATTTTCATTTTCTAAATGCGGTACTTTGTAATTTTTACCTAAAATGTGATTGGAACATTTATTTTAATGTACATGACATTAATAGAAATTTCCACCCCAATAAGCAATAAATTATTTCAAAAATTTCCAAGGTTATTTTCAAATAATTGTTTTCTTGAATACTTGGAAAATTTAACGATTTTATATAAGTGAATTCAAAAAATGAGAAGTGTCTTTTCCATAAGATATATTCTAGAGTGACATTAAAGAAATATTTCATTCATGAAAAACATAATTTTATGTTACTTATGATTTATTGGGTATATTATCCTAATATACCATCTTTATTCAATCTCATTATGACTTATTATTATTATTATTAGATGTTTATGGAACCTGTTTATTTTCCATGGGTTATTTATGATAAATGGTTCAATTTATTTTCAAAACTATTTATGTTCCCCATGGTATGATATAGGATTAATATTTTATGATCTTCTAGAACATATATAAATGTATTAAGATTTTTTATTTGTGATAAATGAATTATATATCCCCCAAATTGATTTGTCAAATATAGATATCTCATGAGATAATAAGGACTAGAATGGAGAGTAAACCTATTTTAGTAAGGGACTTTTTCCACTATGATAGTATTGGGAGTGAACCTTGAATATGAGTATGGTTGAATTTAGAGTGATCCAAATCCACTATGATATTATTAGTTGTGATTAGTGATTAATGAAATAGTTTTTTATGATTATGTGTATGCCAAAAACTTATGTCTTAGAAAATGTTATGCCCTCACAGCTAATGTTCTTTGATTTATTTGTTATTTATATCTTATGTACTACCAATATTTAGTCCATATTTAAATATTATTATATATGATATGATGGTTATGAATTTTCAAATGGTAAACTCATATTCAAATGCCTTTATGTTCAGTTTATGTTTATGTGGTTATTAATATCTTTATTATATACCCTTTGTGAGCATATGAGATCACCCTTTCTCATGTCTCATTTTCCCAGGGTACGATGAAAGTTTTTTAAGTAGGGTATGTAAAGAAGGGTATAAATTGAGAATAATATTATGAGATATTATAACAAATTTTATTTAATAATATGTTTATGAATTTAGTCTCCCAATAAACTAAACAGTTATGATTCTAGAATGGATTGTAACATTTTGTAATGAATATTTATCTATTAAGATGTAGTATCTATGTATGAAATGTGTTAGTCAATATAATTTGTATCATTGTAGGGTTAGTAAATATTTAGTGATTAGGAATTGATAACTTTGGTGAAAACCCTAGTGCTACGTCTATTTATTAGATAAAACCCTAATTTTTTAGTAAGGTATTTTTTTTTTTCATTTTCTGAGAAATAAATACGTATTTGGATAACATAAGTGGGTTTTGTTTGGGGATTTATGTATTAAGGGGTAATAAATCTAATTTTTTTTGGATTAGTATATCTTGAATTCCATTTTGGTGCATGGTGAGTATTCCCTTACCACACACCTGGTTTGACACTCTCAAGTGATATTCTTCAGTTAACTCACATTCTCCTTATACACCATTATAATGGATATGAATAAATGGAAACCAATGATAGCCTAGGTTAAACATAATGTTCTATATATTTAAAATAATCTTTCATGATTTAGACATCCTATGAAATATTTTTCATAGTTATAATATTCCTCACTATAAAAATTATTTCTCACATTATACATTTTTATTTTAGTCAATGGATGGAACTAGGAGGAATCGTGTTAAGAAAAAATGAAACAAACAATTGAATTATTTTCCTGATGGGAAAATAATGAAATAGGACATGTAAGGAGAAAAAATATTATTATACATAATCATATATATCCTTACATGATTAACAATATCAACATGGGTTTGTTTTCAAATAAAACTAATAAAAGAGAAATTGAGTTTTAGGAAATCATGAAGGGAATAATATTCAGCTTCCAACATGTCAAGTATATGGGAAGATGTACTCAGTGAATTATTTTAGAAGGATGAGAAATTGTTTTTTGTGTGGAATAGAAATTAATAAATCTAGTAATTTTTGTGAAAAAAATGAAGAGTTAGATGGATGGATTGGAAGTTCAACCTAAGGTACTATTTCTTATTCAATTTATTATGTGCGAAGAATATGTAAATTATTTGAACCAATGCCCAAATCCATGGGTTAACTCATAAACCAAGGAATGAAATATGTTATTTCAATCATTGAAGTGAATGGATTGAAGTGCATATTTACTGGGAATTTAGAATTATGTTGTTGAAGTGTTATATCAGTGATATTTTTATAATAATAACCATGAAATATCTAATGATTGTTCCATAATAGTTTTAATTTAAGGATATAAAAACATATTTTTTGATAAGGGGAATTTTTTGGAGACACATTATTGAGGGACACACAAGTCTTAATAAATGATTCATATAGAGATAATAATTACTAGTTTTGATACAGTGATGAAAAAGTAAATTGGAGAATATTGATCAACATGGATTTTTTTGCGATTTACTAAAAAATTGATTTATGCGATATTTAGTAATGTTTCTAAAATTTTAGGATTTATGGAGTATATTAGATAGTTTGTATGAATTCATTAATTCATTTAGGTTTTATGTGATGGTACTTTTAGGTGACTTGAATCATTCACTGGGTTTTAGGAAGAATACTATATTGAGGTTTAAATAACACTTTGGGTTAATATATATCTTTAAGTCAAGTTAATTATAGACTATTGGATAGTGGTATACATATAATTTTAATGGTTGAAAATATATTCATCTAAAGGGAAATATTTTATGAAATATTTATCGTAATTATAAGGATTACTACTCAAGTTCGAATCTAAATTTCATTCATGACATTTTTGTGAAGTTCACTACATTGTAATATTATATAGTTATTATTATGGTGATTAATGAGGTCTTGAGAGATTTTTAATTAGGTTGAGGTATATTTAAACCTTAAGATTAACATTTGATTTAACAAGAATGATTATTTGGGAGTAATATAATTAAATGTTTTTGGTTTTAAGATGATAGGTATGAGATCACATTTGATTTTTTTAATTTTGCGTTTATTGAAGTAATTTGAGATATATGGTTACTTATTTATGGAATGATTTAAGTTGAAACCCTCATGTTAATGTGGACATTTTTGAGTAAAATATATTATTTCCTCATATAAACATTTAAAATTTTTGGTTGTTTTCTTAAATTGTTCGAATCATTTTGGATTTTTAATGTTTAGAGACAAGATAAATAACCTATTATAATTGTTTGGATTATTAGATCAATTAGAAGTTGATGTTAGTGATTCAAGAATAATAAAATTCATCTTGAATACTCATTTATTAGAGAAAAATATTAGATTATAGTTTAAATTATGAAATTATGAAATTATACTATGCAAGTAAGTATATTTCCTTATGTTCTGATTCAATATGGTAAAAGAATTACTCAACTCTAGTAAAATGGTCTTTAAAAAATTTTCATCCTGTTACATTTATTTCTGATAAATTGATGGAATTTTACCCAGTAATTGATTTATTGTTTTTTGGTCATTAAAATTTTCATGATCATTCAATTTGTTGTGATCAACGTTCTTTTCCATTCTACATCATTATTTTGACAATAATTATTTACTCCATTTTAATAATTTAATTTCCCACAAATTTTCTTCTATTTGGAAACCTAGTTATGTTTTATTTTACATGACCATCATATTTTCATTTCCTTATTTCCAATTGGTAGTTTTATTATTCCATTTTAGAATATATGTTTTTAATAATGGAATTTCAAAGAAAAATATGTTCGATAATACATAAAACATGCAAGATCAAGCACAAATGAACTATGAAATGTTATTATTTTTTGAATATTATAACATAATCATTAAATTATTAGTTATTGATAGAAGTAACCAGATTAATATATATATATATATATATATATATATAAAGTTCATAACCAATAAAAATTTATTGATAAATTCTTTGGAAATAACCACTCAATTTTAGTGAATCTATTTTATTCTATAAAATACCGTTTATTCAAAAAATGTTTTTATTAATTTTTGTGAGTGAATATTATAATATTTTTCTCATCATTATGAATAGTAACCATAGTAATTTTTTTTAACACAATAAGGTTGAAATGGGTTAATAAGTTTTAAAATAAAATTATACGACTTTAATTCATCAAAAATAATTCCTTTATTTCATTTTATGAGCCTATTTCATATATAATCATCCAAAAATTGAACATATGACCCTTTGTTTCCATTTAATAGTTGGCGTTGGTGACCAAGAACTAAATTTATTCATACAAGATTACATGTTTAATGATGTTTCTTATCACATAATCATTATTCCTTTTCATTAATCTTATATGTTACAATTTACTAAGAATATATGTCATAATAAAAGGTCATAACATTTTCCCATTATTACTATAACCTAGAGGTTACATGACATCATTGTTGAATATATGTTTTTATAGTCGGATGATATTTTATGGTGGGAAACAGACAAAACAGTCTATATGGGGTAGGAGGCTCATAAGGCACTGATAAAACCTCTCATGGTGTTCTCTCTTGTTAATATCTAATATATAAGGTTATAAGAATAAAACTTTTTATCGAAAATTGACATTTCCTTGTGTCATTGGATGTCCCTATTTGTGGATGTGTGTATTGATCCTTAGACTTTATGTTTGTCATTAATGAATTTTATGAATCTGATACCATGGTGTATTGATGAAAACCATGATGAAATATGTTCACGATGAGGTAGGATATGATTGGTATGTCACAATTAATATTGTATTAATGGATAATATGAGAAAGGATTTATCCCTTTCGTCCCTTGATGGAAATTGATATCTCAATCCCTTTGATGGGAATGAAGCTAACTAGAAAATACATGGCATCATGATTAGTGGGTGAGTTCATTAGTATAAAATGGAAGAAAGAGAGATTGAGTGTATTGGTTTATGGCATCGAGATGCAACCCTCTTGATTTGGGAAATCTGAGTAAGCCATTATATTACATGGTACACATTTATAAGAGGTTTAATGTCATTGAGACATTAAATTATTTCTTAATGGGTTCCTTGAAATGTTTCTATATTTTAACATTGGAAAATAGGTGATTATTCTTAATTTCACTTATAAAGAGGCACAGAGGGTCACAAACAATGTGTATCCCCAATCTCAATAACATTTATGTGTTGAATTTAATAAGTTATATTTATTTAAATTTATTCTCGTTTGGTTTAATTCTATAATTTAATCATAAGTTATGAAAAATAACAATTGAATTAAATAATAATAATAAATATTTATTTTTATGTTTTTAGAATATAATATTTGTTATATTTATCATACAATAATTCATTTACATTTAATTATTAATTAAATGGTCATTATTCAATGAACAGTAAATATCAGTGAAGTTAGGTGGGACATTCTCTATGGTATGATAAAAAATTATATAAATGATATTTATTTATATTCTTAATATGTTTGACATGTAAATTGAGTAACAAAAAAAATAATAATAACATTGTACACGAGGTTAACTTAGAATATTAAATATGGTATGGGGCTTATGTGTAATTTTCCAACCCCAAACCTATGATAATAAATATGTAATTATAAATCTTAATCAAATCACTTATGGTTTGAAGAATAGATAAATAGAGACTATATAATTCCCTAGAGAAAGATATAGATATCTATAGATCACTCTCACTTTCTCCTCTATCAATATTTTGAGATAACACTAAGAGTTCTTCCTCATTTAGAATAATACTTATACAATCAACCATGAACAACAAAAGTGATTCGTATCAGTTGTGTTAGCACCCCACAATTATAAGACAATATTTAGGGACTGTGTTGCATATTTATATCACCATTAGTAAAATTATACACTTGTATCCTACATGTAAATAATTCTACAATGAGATATAGTTATCCAAATCATCAATAAAAGAAGAATTACAAGTTGAGTCGGTTCGGTATATTCGCATAAATTACTTATAAATTACATGTCAATATCCTTATCTTCTAGTTAAGGTGTTTTAATCTAGTAAATTAATATAATATTTTCATTATAAATTAAATTCTAATCATGTTCGACAACAATTAGAGATAAATTGAGACTAAAATTCGAGTTAGTCATACCATCAAAGGACTCTTCCATTGTGTCGAAAAGCTATTAGTGGTATCATTGTGGTCACATATTTAATTTATATTTTTTTATCATTCATTTATTATTATCATGATTTTTTTCTTTAAATTATAATGACTAATTTTAATATCTATCTTTTTCTTCTCTCAGATTTCATAGTTCTCTCTAATCTAACTTGTAAATGGTTAAGAATAAAAAAATGAAGAATCATATGATGAACACCATCAGGGGGTTCCAAATTCTCTACCTAGAAAAAACCAATGTTCAAGGTGTGTACTTACTACATACATTCCATGTAAATTTATTTTCATATTTTTATCCTAGGATAAATTTAGATAGATCTTATGAAATTTAATCTATGATCTAATAAAAGAAATCAACATATAGAACTTGAAAAACTGGTACAAAACTTGAAGAACTACATGTATTGTAACTACTATAGATGACATGTAGTCCTTATTTTCTCACATATGGGAACACAATGTATCTCAATGATCCATGTATCAGATACATGTTTGGGGTATGTATGATCCATGAAACTCTAAGGCCACATGATGTGTACATTACATGTACCTCGAATATGTCCATTATAACAAACATGTCCATTCACTATGTGTATAATAATGACAACCTATATCATAAATACACTTTTTTCATGATTTATTGAATAAGGAAACACATATTAAAAACCATAAGATCATGAATCCAAGTTTATTTATGAAATTAGGTACATAGAACATCAATTTGATACATGGATACAACAACATTATTGAAAACTTCCATAACATGCTCTAAAATTCCATTTATCTTAAAACTTCAAGAGGTAATCTGGGGACATCCATAAGAAAGGGCTGATCTATAAAGCCTTGTAAGGGTATAAAGAAATCATAACATGATGTACGTATGAAATGTTAGTAAATATTAATTAAAATTGGACCTAAAATAGGTGAGAGTCATGAACTTTAACAATGATACATGATACAACATGACAACATAAAGAAAACATGGAAATGTGAAAACAACAATAAATATGAAATCATAAAAACTGGGTAGGATAACCACCAAGAAATCATAAAATATTGTCAAATTCCCATAATTGATTAGGTTTAATCCATAATCCCATACATGACATCTCATGAGATTAAAAGATTACCCAATTCATGGAAGCACTATATAATTTTGGGTGGACCCGTTGGTTTCAAATCATGTACATGCATTAATGTTCCGTAAAGATCATTATAAAATTATTATATTTAATAAAATTTAAAACCTAGATTAATGAGGGTGGAATAAAAACATTGAATATCAAAATTAAATAATGATAGGTATATCTAGATGAATACCCTTGAATGGAAATGAGAATGGTATTCAAAATACCGAGGTTTTGCATTGAAAAACCACTGGTAAATTTTTCAGAATAACAAGGGTAAATAATTAATCATTTGATGGATTAATGAGAGTGAAATTGTTCTATAATACCTTGTAAATAATAATTTAATTAATAGTGATATGTGAGAACATAATCAAACATGAAAAATTTGGAACCAAAAGTCGTAATACAAAATGGTGCTTGAATAAAAGTTTGGAATGTAAAAAAATGGGATAAATTAATCAGTATAATGATTGAAAATAATCAATTATGTGTGGGATTATTGATATTGAATGGTGTTTCTATGCACTTAGACCTCATAAGGATGGTACGAGGGATGTTCTTGAATAAAGAGTATAAGGATAAGATCCCTTACCTTGAGAGGGTGTTTCTAAATTATTGGGAGGTTCTTCTTGAGAAATTGGGGGAACCTTGGGAGTGATTTAGGGAGAAAAAGGAAGATTATAGTTGTGATCCAAAATTTTTTAGTAATTAGTAATGGGATCCTAGGTGGGATTCTCTAGTAAAAGGTAGTGGGGGTTCTATATAATTTTCTAAACTCATGTTTTGGACTCTATACATTAAAGTAATGAGAACTAAAAACTGAAAACCTTTATATGGATTTTCCCATTTTTTCTACCAAATAGAAGTGGTTTTAATTATTTTATAAATATGTGAACCAATAAATGAAAAATAACACCCTTGGTGATGTGGAAGTTAGTCATGTTTACAAAAAATTGATTTCAAAACTCTGAAATATAATATACGTTTTGGGGGATTCATAATAGTTTAATAAAATTAAAAAAATAACATAAAGAAAAAATAATTTTAAAGTTTAAACATATATTTTATCCTTTATACCTTTTATAGAATATATTACATCACTTTTGGGTTATTATGATGTCTTTATACATAAGGTATATTTATACCATATTTAATTTTTACCCAAAAATTGATAAAAGATTCACCATTGTATAATTTCAATTATCTGATTCCAAGAAAAATATTTATATTATCATAATAATTATCTAAATTTTATAAATTAAAATTTTAAATTAAAACCTCATTTATTGAAAAACAAATTTTTTTTGACAATAACATTTTTCGAACGCTTATACAAATTATATTTTCCCTTAAAAAATTATATTATTATTTACATTTAATATATAAAATATAATAATAATATTTTATTAAAATATAATGTAATTATTGAAATTCAAAAAATGAATTTCTTAAAATGAATTTTATATTAGGCAAAAATATAATTTGAGTGTTGTATTATTAAAATATAATTTTTATCAAACTCATTACTTAATCATTTATAAAGTAAAAAATAAGAAATTAATATAATTAATATTTTATTGAAAATAAAATATGCATATTCATAATGTTAGGGTTGAGATACGCAAACCATTATTACACCAGTGAATATTCGAATGGTGATATTCGTGATGATGTTATTTTCAAGGGATTGTTTAACAAACTTGGTTTGGGATGTGATCCTAATGTTCTCGAATATCTCCCTCAAACAGTTTCGCTCATAACTTAGTTTTTCAATATTGGATAGGGATTGATCAAGGAAAATCCTAGAGATGCTATCTCCTTTGAAATATCTGATAAATTGGCTTCATTTGGTATGATCCAACAAGTCATGACCATCATTTATTTGGATTATGTTTATAGGATTTTATCATAAACCATAATATATACTAATCATACGATCATAGTTCAATAGGTATATTATCAATAGGTATGAGGCTTAATAGTATTTTTCAATTTGATAGGATATAACTTATAATGGTCAAATATAACCAAAATAGTACATTCATTTTCTATATGGAAATGAGCCTGGATCCAAGTGGTACAAGCTTTTATATGGAATCCAAAAGAACTAGGATCAATTCTAGGAAGGGATGAATTTATAGGGTACTATAGCAGCACTGTAGTAGGGGAATTATAAAAGTACTATAGTAGTGATAGAACTGTAGTAGCAGTGATACCGTAGCATCAGAGGCACTGTAACAGGAACTATAGTAGCGGTGGTAGTGTAGCATTCTGGGTATTTGTAGTAGTATTGTTCAATAAAGGGCCCTTTGGGCCATAAAATGCTCTTTAAAGCCTTATATTCAGGACACTTGGACTTGGGAATTTGGTCTATGTAATGGGTGGCCCTCTATATGGTCAAAAAATTTATTTTCTTGGAAAAAGAAAATGAGGCTTTGACCCCAACCTTAAAAAGGGCATGAATTCTCTATATTTACATTACACAAACAAGGAAGACATTCATTTAAAAATGGAATTTAAATTATAAAAGTTTGGGTCTTTACATTATTACCCCTTCAAAAATTCCATCCTTGAAATTTTCATTTCATACAGTAAAATAGATGAGTGTACTTGTGTTTTATTTCCTCTTATAATTATCATGTTTTTTCCTCATACTTACGGTTTCACCAAAAAATTTGACTAGATTTTTTTTTGAAAAATACATATAACATTAATGACAAAGATCAACAGAAGTACATGTGTAAATCCATGAAGGGAAATTGTCCAACCAGAACTGGTTGGAATCGAAAGGGCCTGAGGCCGCAAGCTGATGGGCCGTGTTTTTTCCTTCCCTTTTTGTGAAGGAGAAATAAAAAAATGAGAAGCATTGGCGAAGTGAGAGAATTCTTCTGATGATGATGCCAAAAGACTGGAGGCCACCATCATTGTGATTAATTGCATCGATCATGGATAGACAATCAGTCACAATGATGATATCATCCCATCCACATTCCAAAGTGAGCATCAAACCAGCAAGGATGGTTGTGGCCTCAGCAACTGCCGGTTCCTAGAATGACTAATGTGGTTCATATTTACCAGCAAGGATCTGCCCCATATAATTTCGGGCAAGGAGGCCGAGGGAAACATGCCCATCCTTCAGAAGAGACGTGTCCACATTAATCTTGAGGATCCCTTCTGTTGGGGGGATTCTAGTGAGCGGTATGGGAGGGGGGGACACCTGGCATAGAATGCCCATTGTGGCATTTCCAATCCCCAGTCCAAGAAGTGGCCCGATCAATCCAGAATTTGGTGGGTCTGTGAGCTTGATTAAAAATAGCATCGTTACACTGAACCTAAATAATCCAATCCAAGGTGAAAAGTGAGCCTACATCTACCGAAGAGAGAGTGGAGAACCAACACATCAGAAGATAGGGAAGGTCAGAGGCCAATGCTAGCGAAGCAACTGGAACTGGGCCACATTGATTCCAAATAACCTGTGCTCCCAGGAAGTAAACAATAGCGTGCAGAGGAGTTTCTAGAGTGTTTGGGTAGAAAGGGAAAGAGACGGTACTGGCCATATGTCGGTAAACCAGAAGGATCATTGTTGGGAGAATGCTCGTGAAAATATGCCACCAAAATTGATGAATTGTTGGGGGGACGTTGAGCTTCCATATTGATTTCCAGGGTCCCCCATCCCGGCCGATTGAGTGGATTCCAAGAGAAAGTATGTAATCAAATCTCACTGTGTATTCGCTCAAGATTTCATTGATCTAGAAGAGATGATCAAGGCCTGCATCTGGTACGCATGGGATGCTAAGGATAATTATTTGATCTCTTTTGTTGAACCAATAAAGTATCTATTCCAACTCCCACCCCTGTCCCGGGTCGGAAAGGAGGCAGCTGACAGTGGCATCTTCAAGACCTGGTTGGGCGGGGGATGTAGCCCGTAGACTATCCTTATCAATGAGCCAGGGATCAGACTAGATTTTGACAGATGATCCATTCCCAATACTCCATCCCAATCCTTTATCCATGAGCTTTTTATCCCCCCAAATGCTTCTCCAGAGGAAGCTAGGGCGGGGACCAAGAGAGGAGGCATGAAAGTCCTTGTGGGGAAAGTACTTAGCTCGTAGAACTCACACACATAGAGATGATGGGCGGTTAATAAGGCACCATCCTTGCCTGGCCAAAAGCACATCGCTGAAGATATGAAGATTCTGAAACCCCATTCCACCCTCTGATTTGGGTTTGCAGAAGTTCTCTGAGGCCATCCAGTGAGGTCTATTCCTACCATCATTCTTCCCCCACAAGAAATTAGTTGTACATGTGTGGATCTAGTCGACGATGGATGCCGGGATTTTTAAAAAGGGACATAAATTAGCTTGGGACAGATTGGATGACAGCTTTGATGAGGGTCTCTTTGATAGCTTTAGAAGTTCTTTTTGGGGTACAACCATGAATTTTTGCCTCAATATTGTCCACAATGGATGCGGAGATTTTATTTTTGGATCGGCCAATCACCAAGGAGAGCCCAAGATACTTCTGATGATTATCAACAATATGGATGCCAGCTTATGCTCAAAGATCATCCCTCGTAACAAGAGGTACCCCTGCGCTGAAGGAAATTTCTGATTTTGCATGATTGATTGTTTGGCCAGACACCCTCTTGTACTGATGAATCGCTTGACAAATCACCCAACATTCATTAACTGTTTCTCTGGAGAAAAGGAGGCAGTCTTCAGCGAAGAAGAGATGCAACACTGGAGGGCTAGCTCGGCAGACTGTTTCCCCATGAATAAACTTAGAAGAAACCACCCTGGAAATAAGATTAGAAAAAACATTAGCCACCAGAATGAAGAGAAAGGGGGAGAGGGGGTCTCCCAGAAAAAGGCCTTGGGATGGGGAAGATTCTCTTGTAAGCTCCCCATTGACCTTAATTTTGAAAGATATGGTCGAGACAGAGTGCATGACCATATCTGTCCATTTAGCGTAGAAACCCATTTTCTGCAAAATGACTATTAAAAAGTGTCATTCCACTCTATCATAGGCCTTGGTCATATCCAATTTCTAGGCCATGGTTCCTATTTTCATAGTGGAGCATGATTTCATTGAATGAAACACTTCATGGAGCACAATCGCATTATCAGTGATTAGTCACTTCATCATGAAGGCGCTCTAATTTTCAGAGATAATATGAGGTAGCCAAGGTCGCAGCCGATTGACAAGAATCTTAGAAAAGATCTTGTAAGAGACATTGTAGAGGATGATAGGTTGAAAGTCAGGGATCTACAGAGGTTTCTTAATTTTGGGGATGTGGATGAGGATAGTTTCATTGATTTCCACAATGCTGGTATTACCGGCCCAAAAATTTTTAATCATGTTGCAGATGTTAGGACCAATTATGTGCCAATAATGCTTGAAAAAAAGGGCGTGGAACCCATCTGGTCCTGGAGCCTTGGTGGGATGAAGATGTCCTAGAGCTAGGAGAATCTCATCATATGTCACATATTTGGTGAGCTTCCAGTTAATCTCTTCAGTGATCACCAGTCTTATGCAATCTTCCACCTCATCAGACATGAAAGGGGTTCCTATAGAGAATATATTCTGGAAAGAACCTGTCAAGGCCTTGTGGATACCATTGGTGTCAGAAAATTTCTTCTGTCAGGTTGTGAGATGCAAGTAATAGAGTTTTTCGGACGCCTGGCTGAAGATTTCTGGTGAAAATACCGGGTGTTAGCGTCCCCTTCTTTAATATGGTTGTCCCACGCACAAATATCCCAAAACATTTCCTTGATACACAGAGCCATGTCCATCTCTCATTGTGTGGATCCAATCTTAGAGATATTGTAATTAGATGTGGGTTGTTTAAGGAGATTGATCAGTCTCTTTTCAAGGACTCTACAATGCCATTTGGGGTGTCAGAATGTTTTATTGCTCCAAGACCTCAGATCGGATGCGACCTATTGGAGGTTGAGGAAAACATCCTCGTGAGTAATCTTCCAGCTTGACCGGACCACCTCTTCGTATTCATGATCTTTTGACCAGAAGCTCTCAAATCTGAAGGGTCTGCTGAACTATCTATTACATTCGCCTTGAGTATAGTAAATGGGAATTGGACAGTTGTCCGAGCAGTTGAGGGCCACGTGGTCGATATGATACATGATAAATATATTAATCTAATCGGTAGAGCCCATAAATCTTTCCAGACGCTCAGAAAAACGGGTGCCTTCTGAATTACCGCGGAACCATGTAAACAGATTACCAGAGTACCCCAGATCGACCAGGTCTTCTTTAGAGACTGCTTCCCTAAAGTATGATATCGAAGCTGAAGGTCGGATGGTTCCACCCCTCTTTTCCTTATGGAACATAATCTCATTGAAGTCTCCTCGAAAAAAATAGGGCTCGGTATGTCTTGTCGTAGCTTTCATAGAAGATCCCATGACTTCACCTTATCAATATGGGATGTCCAGCCATAGAAACCCACAAAAGTCCAGGGTGGGTGAATGTCTATTTGAATAGTCGCTGCCACATGATGCGAGGAAAATGATAGAATTTTAACGTCGATATTTTCCTTCCAAAGGAGACAGAGTCCCCCAGAATGGCCATGTCTAGGCACCGGAAAGCAGCCTTGGATGCCGCACTTCAGAGAAATACCATTGCTGTCCTTGTTTTCCAAGATGGTTTCAGACAGGAAAACCATATCGGGGCGACATTGAGCGCAATTGCACTGAAGCATGAGAACTGTCTTAGGGTTTCCAAGCCCTCGACAGTTCCAAAATAAGGCAATCATTGCTCTAGGCGGGGCTGGGTCTCACCTGCCTCTGCCTTTGGTTCCTCCTAACATGCTTCTCCATTAGTTGTTTTCCCTCTTTGGGTGAGGTTCCTTCCTGATGGACATGTTTCATTTTGCCTCTTCCAAACCCCATGTTTTTTTCCTTCTTTGTACCCATAACTCTCTCCTCGATGCACCCTTTTCCACGTGTAGTGGTTGGTTGGCCCCAGTATTGGAGATCCCGACATTCCAAGGTCCTCCATTGTTAGACTGCTTGCTGTGGTTGATTATGGGTCAGGATCTGAATCTGGTGGTTCGACGTGCATCGGTATTGGCTTTATGAAAATTGATGGTGATTCTTGATGCATCATCACCACTTTTACCGATATTGGAGTAATGTCCTTTAGGGGTGTAGGGTGAGCTCGAGCATCGTTTTGAGTGCCTGCTTCTCTCTGAGTGGGAGGGCCAGCCTTTGGGAAATCTGTTGGTCTAAGTATTAAGGCCTTTTTAGGTCCGGGTTTTGTTGGATTGGAATGTACCAACATGAGCCGGTCCTTGTCCTTTTGTTTTCCCTTCTCTGGGATAAAAGCATTTTTATTAGTTTTAGAACAAATCCAAGGGCTATAATGAAGGGTAATGTTACCCGCAACACTCTTTTGTTTAGTGGTGCACGTTATTTCTAGGTGGCCTAGGCGACCATAGTAAAAGCAGAAGAGTGGGAGTTTTTCAAACTCAAATGATATCCAAGTGTTGGTATCACCAATATCTAGGAACATTCCCCTCATCAGTGGCTCTGACACTTCAATTTCCGCCTTGATTCGGACCTTGGGGCCCCATTGTATTGGGTCTGAACTGTCCGAGTCCAGAAAGTGACCTAAACTGTACCCAATTCCCTTTATAGTACGTTTAGTTCATGCAAGAAATGGGATTCCTTTAATTTGTATCCAAAAGGGGGAACGAGTTAAATTCACTTGCTGGAAATCATCCCCCTATTGAATTCCTCCATGGGGAGGAGTTGATTTTCGAATGACCACGGTCTACCACACAAGATTTTGTATCTATATTTCTCATTAAAGAACTCAAAGATGAAGCGATTGGTCCTTGCTTCCCGAATATCCAATCCTGCATCAAGTTTCCAGATGTGCTGTAGAGTGTTTCTGAAGCCCCCCTGATTTACCAAGATGTTTTCCACAAACTGTCCCACCACGAGTAGAGACAAGCGCTTTTCCAATATTACGTCATTGTTTATTTGGGCCTCAATCATCGTATTTTCTTTATCCGTCAGGGATAACCTCTTCCATTGATTAACCAAATCCACATCCATAGTGCAAAAAAGATTTCACAGTCCTGCAAGGCCTTCACAGTCAAACGTGCCCCTTAAGTGGTGGCGCCCAAGAACCCACACCACGACGCACACTAGTCTTCATGTAGCACCACCCCTGGTAGGCCAACACGACTTCACAACACCACAAAATATTCACGGAATCACAATGTCAAATAGGTCCGCACCAAGACACTATGAAACTGAGCTTTGTGGAATTTAGGAGAAGCCTCCGACCCACAGGTCACCTTCAACACAACGCACACCCCGGCATCGCAGAACCACACTCTGCGGCTGAAACTACGCAGGAGCCGTTTCGCGATCTCGCAATGCAATGATACCGTGCGGAAGGTGCTTCGTGGGTCTAGACACTCAGCATTGGCCACTTCGCGATCCCTCAGCGTGGTGATACATCACAGAAGGAGCTTCGCGAGTCAACCACATCGCGACAGAAACTTCGCAAAATAGGGAGATGAAACACCACAGAAGGAGCTTCGCAAGTCAACCACTACATGACAGAAACTTTGAAAAATATGGAAAAAAGACTTCCTCCAACAGACCACCGCCAGATTTCTCAGAATCAAGGGAAACCAAAATAGGAAAAGGGATCCTATGACTCAAGTGTGCTTCGAGCCATTGAGGACTCAAATCTGAAGGGAATATGATGAGCCGAAGAAGAAGATAAAATGGAGAACGCAGGCCTGGCGCTGCGTTCCTTCACCTAGATCTGACGAAGACGGGGGCTGGCGATGCTGAAAGGACCTTTAAGACCCCAGAGGATCAAGGAACAACGCCTATTCCTATAAATAATTTATAATGATTTATTGTGGATTTAATATGATGGTGAATAATTTGAACCTTTTCTTTAATTTCATGGAAAGGATTAGGTCTCATCAGTTTCTTCTCTCCAACATCATCCGAACATGTTAAATTATGACACCTCTTCCCATATAGATCCTCATATGGATCCACTTAAATGCTATAATGGAAAATGTTGTTATTTGGGAACTCCAATATGGGGTGGTATTGATAAAAAAATCCTTAGAAATCCATTGAACCTGATATTAGAAAATCCTCTATAGTTGAGTGGTCCTTTAAGTCATACCGTCCATTTGAGAGTGATAAGAAGTGAAAAAGCTAAATTCTATATTCAATTCTTCGTGAAGTATTCTCCATAACCTCAAGGTAAACCTCATATATCTATCAAATATAATGGATAATATCACTCCTTACTGTCTTGACAATTCCCTTATATTTATCTTATCATGTTGGTGAAGAGACTAATCTTCCTTGATAGCAATGAAATGACCTGACTTGGTAAGGTGATCAACTACCACCCAATTTTCCTTATTACTATTAGGTGTCATGGGGATTCTTGGGATGAAATACATGGTTATGTTTTCCCATTTCCATACTATTATGGGAAATGGTAGTATCATACACTTAGACTTCTATTTTTTCAACCTTAAGATACAAACTCCACAATCTCTATCTCCATATTATCCAAACACAAAGTCTACATCAAATATCCATACATATTATTTATTATCATCATTTATTGTTTTGATGGGACACATATCTAGGTTACAAACCTTATAAATCCCTATTCAAAAAATCTTAACTTTGGAATATTCCCTACCTTCTTCTTTAGCAACACAACTTCTTTCTGAGCCTCCTTGATCTGCTCAGGAATGGATGGTTGACCTGCTATTTAAGGATGGTAGGATGCATATCCTTTTATTAATAGAATTTCCATGCTTTAATGTCCATGAATATTAGGTCCCTTATAATCCTCATCATGGATAGAGTTGTAGGATCCTTCTAATCAAAGCATCTACACTTTTTTCACCTTCCCAGTATGATAATGGATTGAACAATCATAATACTTGATAAGATCTAACCACATCCATTGGAAAATATTAATATCCATTTGAGTGAATATATAATTTAGGTTTTTATGGTCTGTATATATATCATACTTATCCCTATAGAGATAATATCACCAAATCATTAATGTTAAGATCAATGTAGCTAATTCCAGATCATGAGATGGGCAGTTATACTCATATATTGTAGCAACCCTGAATCCAGTTTCATTGATTCAGAGGTTTATTTATTACATTGGAATTAGATACAAGTAATCAAATCCCAAATTAATGAATAGTTTTATAGTATTGATAAACTAGAAACATAATAGAAATTTTTATTACAAATGAATACATAAAATTCAAAAATTACAATAGCATTATTATGCATAGTGTATCCTTGTATATCAATAAAAAACAGTTTCTAGTATCCTAGTGAAAATAAAACATCAGAAATGGGTGATCTTATATCATTAGTAAGGATAAAAATATAGTATACTCTATAAATAAATAAGGCACAATCAACATGACAAGATAAATAACAAATACAGATTCCATTTAATCAATTACTTGAGAATAATATGACATGAATAAATGATGATCAAACAATTCCATATAAATAATCACATGAGCTTGAAACTTTTACCATGGACATTATAAAAAATAATATAATAACAAGGAACATCCATTACTAACATAATAATGGAATTCATAATTCCAAACATCTAAAACAAACTATCAAAACCTTATTTCAAGACATTTAAATTAATGGGTAATACTTCAACAAAAACAAAATATAGTTTTTCTCATGAGTCCTTCCAATGAATCAAGGGGATATAGAGTTCCCTCTCATAATTTAATATGTCTTATTATTTCCTTATCTAAAATGGGTGAATCATATTCAACATAAACATTCATATTTAAAAACTAACATATGAAATGTTAATACTTAACCCTTCTAATAAAAAAATTCATAAACCATCCAATGTAATATGGTGAATGGTAATAAAATTATAAATTCTCAATAAAATTGATCATAAAACATCCAAATAAATAATAAGGATGATTTCAAAAAAATATACATAATGAATCATACGTACAATTATGTTTTTATATCATTCATGAATAGAAATTCCATAAATATTTCCCTATTTTTTTGGAAAAAACAATCTTTTCACTTTTAAAATAACCATTTAAAACAAAAAGTTCAATTGTATTTAAATAATTTTATTTCAAAATAACTTTTTAATTTTCTATATTAAAAATTAAAGTGGTCATAAAAATGGAAAATTCTATTCATGTCATACCAGTAAAAACAAACAACCCTCTCAGACTTTTGGTAAAATCCAATAATGCCTTATTTTGAAAATGACATGAAGATTCTTTTAATTTTTTTTTATAATTAGAAAAATGGTTAAAAATTAATTCAATAAATAATTCAGAAAAGGAGAAAAAAAATTGGAAATATTTTTAGAAAACCTGGATTTGGATGAAAAAATATTTTCGACTGTAGAGAGAAATAATGTCAAATTTTCGTTAAAACATTTTCTTAATTATTTTTAATAAAAAAGTGAGGGATCATGGATATATTACATGAAAAGGTTCCTTATTAAACATAAGAGAATAAAATATATTGATTTTAATATATTAATTTCAAATAATTCTCCCGAGTGATACTTAAAAAATATATATTGAATAATGGTTATATTGTGAAATAAACCATTACAACTTTGGTAACTTTTGAATAATAGACCCCAATAAAATAAGTGACATATAATGAAACTTTAAATAATATTAAGACAAATATATTAATGATATAAAATATCAAAAGGGGTTCTATATACACCACACATGGGAAATAAGTGGTGAATATGACATATGTTTTTAGAAGTAAAAGTGAGATGAGAAACCCTTACATATTTTTTAAATTCCTTAATATGTGTCAAAAACTCGTATTTCAAAATAATAAGTTTATTAAATGTATATTAAATAACCATAATCATATATAATACCATATATAATTAACTTATAGTATTATATCTCTTATTAATTAACAATTCTTTGTTAATATTACTGTTTGAGATCATAATTGCTTCGCCTTTCATCTATGTTTTGGTTTGATAATTTTGGAAAATTTAATTTAGAGATGGTAAAATCATATAAATAATGTTCAAAATGATATAAGTATAATATAAATTCATTATATATTTTTTCTTAGTAATCAATAAATGTTTGATATAGAAAATGGATAACACTTTCATAGAGACCGTATGTCATACATATGCATAAACAATATTTCCATTTTTATCGAAAAATTGAATGAAAAGAAAATAAATATTGATTCACATTTATAGAATAATTATTATATTATATATATATGATTTATATAAATATAATCCATAATTAATACTATCCATGTAAAATTTAATGGATGAAAATTTCACATCGCTACGTGGAGGCGGTAGTCTACACATACGCATGCGTGTTGATATTTTTTTCTAATGGTTTGGAAGGTAAGAAGTTATACGTAATATTATATTTTATGAAATATTTTTTATAATAAATATAAAATATATTCATTAACTTTTATCCTCACTACCTTCATGTAAATCATAAGTAAAAAAAACAAATCACATCGCATCGTGAGGCAGTAGTCCGTCGTACACACTAGCTATATTATCGTATCCTTCACGGAATGAAAATAAAGAAGTTATATGTGTTATTATGATTAAATATGTATTAAAATAACATAATATCATATAAATATATTAAATCCACCATTACATCCAGCCTTGAATGGTGGTGATGAGAAATGAATGACATTGGTTCGTGAGGCGGTAGTCCGTCGTACACACAAAAGATGATTTCATAACCCATTTGATGGAAGAGGAAAATGATTTTTGTTAGTACCATAAAATCATAACATATTAGTATATTAATAATACTGAGGTTATTATATAATCATGGGATAAAAATAATTGAATTACGTGGAGGAAGAAATAAGAAAACAATTTGTTAGGGACGTTACCACTTATTCAGAAAACTTATCTAGTTCACACCAAAAGAATTATTAGTTTGGATTCATGAAAATAATAAGGATTATAGTATGGGATTATAAAATAATGAATTCTATTTGGGTATGTAGTTTTGTAACCAATGGGTTTTTTAAGCATGAAGAAAAGAGGAGAGGGGGTTTCCTTTTAAAAGTGCGGTGAGTGGCACATTTGTTATATTTGAAAAGAAAAATGTGTACCTATGTTTTTCAATAAAGAAAAGATAAAAAATGTATCATTATAGAACCTATAATATAAAAGGTCTAAATATTTCAATAAAATGGGGTTTGTAAATGTTTTGGGTCATTTTTAACACTTATCTTCTATGTTTAACCCCTGAAAAAGTAGTTTTTACCTTTACCACAGTAAATAATTTTTCTTTTTTTTTACTATTTAGTAGTTTAAAAATTAATTTTATCTTATTTGATAATATAAATTATGATGATTCAATATATTGAATATTTTTTAATATTAAAATTCACATAATTTGGAAAAATTTATTTAAAACTAATATCACAGACTCGATGAGTAACCAGGTTTTCAAAGAGAAAATGTTCCTAGGTTTATAGTGATTTTATTTCAAATTTCTACATGAAAATAATTCAAATTACTTAGATTGTATTAATATATATAATTTAACCAATTTTATTTTGATAAAAATTTAAAATATAATTTAACTTTGCAAATAATTTAAATGAAAATGCATTTTTCAATAAATATTCAATATTTTTCACTATTCATCAAAAAATTAATATATTCATAAAATTATCAATCATTCACCCAAAGATAATTTTTAACTGTAGATATAAAAACGAAGTTTTTTTATGTAAAATAAGTTTTCAAAAAGTGAAAAATTAATTTTAAATTATGTTCGCAATGCATGACTTGGCCACTTTTTGTAAAAATATAAATTTTCAGAATTTTTTATTCTTTCTAATGTTTTTTATTTTATTTATAATCAATATGTAACCATTTAATTTATTTTTTACATGTGTAAAATATTTAATTTTCATAATTTATTTTGTATTTTCTTTACTCACCAACTTAATTGTTATGTTTTAATGAACATGTTTAAATAATAATATTTTTATAGTATCGTGTTTCATTCAAAATCTGTGTTTCCTGCATTACAAGCTCTCAAAGGGATTGAATTTATTTTAAAAAATAAATATATCATAGTGTCTTAGGATTTTATATTCTCTTATAATCTTGGTGTTGTGTGTATACACTCTATCGAACATGATGTTCCTATTTTAAAAATCTCAAGGTGTTACATTCTCCCCCCTTAAATAAAATGGGTCCTAGTAATTTAATCTTGATCATGATAATCAATGTTTTGAAATTTTAAAATTACATCATTGAAAACCAAATCCTAAAGAGGGTTAATAATAAAATCAATTTATAAGAGTGAAAGGGAATTACAATGGTCATTTCAAATAATTACATAACTAGGTTTTCAAGTAGGAGAACAACAGGTGGGGACCGAAAATCTAGACAAAGAAGAAAATAATAAATAATTATATAGATTGTTTGTGATAATTTATCATATGAAAGTGGGTGTAAAGTCCCGGAAATTTCAAGGAATTTTTTTTTAAAAATTCTTTATAATTTTACGAGTCCGTAGTTTCTGACGGCGCCTGATTCTGTGCCCCGGTGTGCTCAAAGTCAATTTTTGTAGTTTTGTTTGGGTACGTTCAGTAAACGTACGTGTGAGTTTTTCTATCGTTCGAACCGATTCTCGGAATTGGAATACGAGGACACCGATGAACTCGTAGCGCCGACATTCGCTTAAGGAGACCTTTACCGTAGTAGGGTTTATTTCAGGATAGAAGTTATAAATTAGGGTAACCAATTAAAATTAGAAATTAAATAAAAATGTCTGTGCAACACATTTTTATATTGAAAGGTGGTTAAATTTTGTAGGTGGAGGATAGGGGTGGGTCCCACCACACCCTAACCTCCCTTGGGAGGATATAACTAGGGGTGGGGCCCACATGAACACAAACCCTTTAAACTCCCCTTTTGAACCCTTTGAGCTCCCCATTAATAGGGGAAACTCTTGGGATTCTCCTTTATGGTGACAATACATTGAATTAATGTTTTAATTAATTGGTTTGTGTGTTTGATTTATTTTGAATTCTTTTTGCCAACATAATAATATGAGTTAAATTATTATGGTTGAGCAGAGCTTAATCTTCTTTCTTGGGTTGGGAGAATTGGGAGGACATCACCCTCTCCAGCAAAGAACACGAAGAACGACGTCCTCTTTGACGGAGAATGCCAATTCCACTGAAGAATGAAGACATGTTTTCCTTCTTTCCAACCAGATCAGGAAAGGAGGCACCCTCACCCATGAAGTACACCGAAGGCGTCGTCTTGACACAACATTTCGAGCTCTACTTCCTCCAACATTGACAGAATGATGCCCGTCTTCTGCGACGCCTGTCTTCAGTGACTCGTCAATGTTCAATTCCGATTATGATCTAGGGAGTTTGTATAATTTTTAATTGAATAAAATTATACCCTCATACTTTGGCGAATATATGTTAGATAATTGATTAAGCCTCTAACGCAGAGGTCACAGGCTAACAAACAAGTCCGGAACCTTCGCCATTTGATTCTCGATGTGCGGTTTGTTGGGTGATGGATGACCATAAGGGAAATCTTGATTTGAGGCCGTCGCAGTGAAGAGCAGGACCCAAGGAGGCCATAGGCGTAGACATGACACAAAACGGACCACTGGAATGACGCCGATGACCCGTGGAAGAGTGCGATTTTGCCGACCGCCAGGGGGCGGTGGCGCCCCTCACGCGCCGCGGCTCCGGCCGTGGCGGTGGTTCCAAACCCACAACAGTGGGTTCTGGGAAGGCCGGGCGGCACCAGCTGGTGCCACTGTTACCGTAAACTGGGGGGTCGTGCCCCCCGCTCCGTACTCGGCCAGCTGGCCGAGCCGTGGCCGGCCCTTGAGCTGGGCCGCCTGTTGCGGAGGCTGGTACGCCCTTGCATGGGCGGGCTGCCTGCCATGTGGGCTGGGCCACCCTTGCGTGGGATGGGCCACAGATGCCGGGCTGGGTTGATGTCTACCGGGCCAGACTCGTATCCGGGTCAGGTTGACCCGGTTCGGGCCAACCAAGGGAGGGTTGGGTCGGGTCGGACCGGACCCAGACCCCCCTCTTCGAGGCACTTTTGGTTTTTCGCCCATAACATGAGCTACGGACCTCCGATTGACTCACCATTAGTTGCAAAGGATTCCTTGGATTGAGGCGGTCCTTTCGGTATATCACACTCATGGTTGTGGCAAAATTTGAATACGACCGGGTTGGTTCGAACCCAAAACCAACCAGGCCCTCGGAGCGGAAACACTTCTAACTTAAGGAATGAATGTCCAATTAACCTGTCGTAAACTGCATTGGATTCTTTATGATGAGACATAACTATTGGATAAATCAACTCAGGACTTCGTGATAGTTGATGTATCGACCCCTTGGCTTGAGGAGAGGACCCTCTCGGAATCGAGCGTGCTGTATGCGGGAACCCTAGGGCTGACTGTGACTGTACCGGAATCCTTTGTGGGTTCGATAGTGATGACTTCTGTACCAGGATCCCCTGTGGGTTAGAAATTAGTGACTTCTGTACCAATATCCTCCATGGGATCGATAGTAGTGACTTTTGTACCAGGATCCTACGTGGGTTCGACAGCGATAACCACTGTTGCAGAATCCTACTTGGGTTCGATAGCGACAACTTCTGTACCAGGATCCTTCATGGGTTTGATAGTAGTGACTTTTTTCTATGATCCTACGTGGATTCGATAGCAATAACAACTATACCAGAATCCTATGTGTGTTCGACAGTGACGACTTCTGTACCAGGATCCTCCGTGGGTTCGACAACAGTGACTTCTATACCAGGATCCTACATGGTTTCGACAGCGATAACTACTATAGTAGAATCCTACATGGGTTCGACAGTGATCACCTCTTTTCAGAATCCTGTGTAGTTTTGATATCCCTAATACTATTCCAGGATCCTACATGGGTTTGACAGAGGATATGATTCAGAGGGTACATCTAATCATCTCTACCCCTCTTCGTGAGTGGTATACCTGTGTGAGCTGAGTCTTGTCTTTCAATCATTATCATTGATGCGATTGAATTTACTTCCTTTGTGGAATGGTTTGTGCTTGGGATCGAGAGTTTGAGCCAGACTGTGATTGGTAACTTAGGTGTATGTATGGGCACATACCTAAGTAGGGTTGGTGGATACTTCCTGATTATATCTTTCTTCTTTTGTTTATCCTTAGTGGATATTGTGAGACCTTGCGGGTCTCGAGGTCCTTACTAAGTATCGTTATACTCACCCCTGCATGGGCTATGCATACACCTCATTGTGTTGGATGCAGTTGAAAGACAACACTGACGGAGGCCGAGAGCAGCACGATTGGACGGTACCCAGAGGTGGACATTGTGACGAGTCAGTACATAGAGGAGACTGACAGACGTGAGTGCTGAGGTGGTCATCTGTACCTACCCTTTAGGTAGGAATCCCCAGAGGAAGATCCAAGAGCTTCTCTTTACTTTCAGTTGTTTGTCCCTTTTTACTTGTACTTGTTGTTCAGTTGGGTTTGTATACTGGCCCATTTTCCTTCCAACACACACTTTTGTATTCAGTTTTCCTTAGTTTTTACTTTCTGTTACATACTCTGTTGTGTTTCTTTACTTTTATAATGGAAACACCTTCCTAGTTTAGGGATTTACACTGTTGGTGCTGGTCCCCAGCCCCTGGCCTATGGAAGGCAGGCTTCGGGTAGTCACATCATAGGCCCTGAGGATGGGTCATGACAAATTGGTATCAGAGGTAGTCGGTTCTAGCACATAACATTGACTCTGATTCTTTTAACGACAATAGTGTTTAGTGTTTTGGGTGTGGTTATCAGTTTAGGGAAACTGGTGTTAGTGCAGTGGCAGACATATCCATACACTAGGACATTGACTTCTGATCTCCGACTCAGTGCACAAAAACACTGATTGCATGTGTGTTTTCTTCAAAAAAGTTTCTTTGTGAATACTTTGTGTCAGCTCACTAGGTAGACTATTTTAACCATGGAGAACCTGTTTTTTTGGAAGGCCCCATGAATGTATCCAGCTAGGGTTCCAAGTAATGTACGAGATGGTAGCCCACCGAGCAACGAGGCTTTGGTGCAGAGCCCCATCACAACGGAGGTACCAGCGGAACCACTACCCGCTAGGCCACCAATACCACCAGCTCCAGTAGCAGAGAGTGGACGCCCTCTGAGTGTGTTGCATGAGTTCCAGTGCCAGAGACCGCCCAGGTTCCGTGGAGAGATGGACCCACAGGCAGCTAAGGATTGGATGGAGTCTATTGTGACAGTTTTCATATTGGTAGGGACACCAGCCGACCACATGGTGATCCTTACTGCGAGTCTCCTGCAGGAAGTTTCAGGAAGATGTTGGAGCCTGATGCTCTAGGTGCATGATGAGACATCAATACTCGGGACAGACTTTGAGAGCCTATTTCGGACAGAGTTTGTACCAGCCACCCTTCGTGCGGTGTGAATTCAGGAGGTATTTCATCTGCAGCTGGGTGGCATGATAGTAGCTCAGTAATCAGCGAGGTTCACCGACCTCTTGCGCTGCTCTACAGATATGGTACGAGACCCATTCGTCAGGGCCTAGACCTTTGAGTAGGGACTTTGGCATGAGCTCAGGGATTTGATGATCTCCCTCAACATTCTGACGCTGGTGGGGGTATTGGAGCGAGCCCTCATAGTGGAGAGTTTTCTTGCTAAGCAGTCTCCAGCATTGAGACCCACCACTAGTCGACACGTACCAGAATATTCTATAGATGGTAGTAGACAGATGATGTAGGGGTCCAAGAGGACTAGACCCACAGGTGGTTTATTGTACGACTCATTTTCGGTTGTGTGGGGCACATGATACATAGCTAGCCATACGAGGAGAATGCAGTGCTATGCATGCGGAAGGCAGGGTGACATGCCCCGAGACTACTTGAAATGCCCAGAAAATGAGCAGAATATAGTAGAAGGACCTCCCAGGAAGAGACATAGGTTCGACTTTGGTGGTACACTGGGAGCAGGTGGACGTGGTAGAGGAGCTGGCCAAGCAGTAGGTGGTGGACGCCATTTCAAGGCCCTACCACCACCACCACAATGAGGTCCACCCAGACTGTAGGAAACGAGTGGATATGGGAGATCTCAGCTTCAGATAGAAGAGGCCTATGATCATAGTGCTCCGGAAGTAGTTGGACAGGAGCAGGACTAGTTTCAGGTATAGAGTCCTTTGTTCATGAAGCTTCTAGCTTCATTGATGTCGTTGTTTGTGGTTTCATTGTGTCTATGTACTTTAAGATGTAGTAATAAAAGACACTTGTCCTTGTGACTTTTGATTTTCTACCTTTTGTGTGGATTATAATAACATATTCTGGATAAAAACATTGACTTGACCCTCACATATGAGATTACTACTAGAGGAGACCCAGCGACCACACACTGACGCTGACAGTGTGACTCAACCCTTGGAGGCAAGAGTAATAGTTGGATCTCTTGGTAGTAGCATCGAGGCCTTACAATGTCGTCCATGACATGAATTAGTACTGTTCATTTCAGGATAGAATGTATTAGGCAATGTGTGTGGTTCATCTAGGGGTTGAGACCATATTTCTCTTTTTGACAGAGGATAAATCTTAGCAGCTCTTGTAAGACGTAGGTGAAGAAGGGTGTATACGAGTTCTTTTAAATTGGATAGTCTCACCCATAGTTCGTTGGGTGAATGTTTTATGGCCTACTCTGACCACCAGAGTCTCAGGTAAATCTTTTCGTAGAAGGACATGAAGCTGATATAGTGGCGATGGGTCGAGTGCCTCTAGGACTATGACTTTCAGATAGTCTTTACTCCTGGAAAGAGGAACGTTGTAGCTGATTACCTC
The DNA here is from genome assembly GCA_963277665.1 of Viscum album. NCBI lineage: Eukaryota > Viridiplantae > Streptophyta > Magnoliopsida > Santalales > Viscaceae > Viscum > Viscum album. The sequence goes on along the minus strand of OY728158.1, from coordinate 1,698,492,611 downwards.
AGTAGGAGAACAGACGTTCAGCTGCTAAGAGAGGCGACATAGCAGCTGGCCGCATTGCAGATATCCTTTTTGGATCGGGATGGAGAAGCCTTTCTATAGTCTCTCACAGTTACTTCCCCACTTCTTCAGCAAGTAAGGCAGGCACAACATGGGGACACTGACTGCGAGACTCGACGTGCTCAGATATCCTCAGGGCAGGCACCCGAAAGATTTTCTGAGTTGGGGAGTACGTCATTTCTTATAGAGGACGTACCATGGTACCAGATGCACTTCATAAGGAAGTGTTGAAGGCGTTAGACACTTTCCCATTAGCGGTACATCCAGGAGTGGTAAAGATGTACTAGGACTTTCAATGACAACACTGGTGGCCAGGTATAAAGAAGGTAGTAGCAAAGTTTGTCTCTCGATGCCTCACTTGTCAGCAAGTGAAGGTGGAGCATCAGGTACCAGCAGGCTTGGTTTATCCTTTAGAGGTCCCAAAGTAGAAGAGGGATGAGATATCCATGGACTTCGTGATGTGTCTTCCATGTAGACAGAGACATCTGGAGTTCAATGATAGAGACCACGTCTTTCTATGGGTCTCACCTTGACGTGGTCTACGGAGATTTAGCCGAGGCGGCAAGTTATCACTGCAATTCTTTAGACCATTTTAGGTCCTCAACAGGGTAGGCGAGGTGGCTTACCACTTGGCCCTTCCATCTCAGTTGTACTGGGTGCAAGACATCTTCCATGTATCTCAGCTAAGAAGATGCGTGCACGATTCACCCCACATCATTGACCACGGGGAGCTGGACGTCGATGACGGGGAACCTTTAACAGAGGTCCTAGTGGAGATCAAGGATCGACAGGAGAAAGTCCTACGTGGATGGTCGTTACCTCTGGTGCACATTGACTGGCAGTACGAGAACCTCCAACAGAGCACATGGGAGCGGGAGGCTCAGATGCATGCTCAGTAACCCCATTTGTTTCCCTAGTGTGTGTTGTAGCTTTATGGGAACGTAAAGCCCTGAGGTGGGGGTAATTTAAAGACCCTGAAAGTTCAAGTAATTTTTTTATTAAATTCTTTGGAATTTTACGAGTCCGTAGTTTCTGACGACACCTGATTCCGAGGCCCGGTGTGCCCGAAATCACATTCTAATGTTATGTTTGGGTACGTTCAGTAAACGTACATGTGGGTTCTTCTATCTTTCAAACCAATGCTCGGAATTGAAATCCGAGGACACCGATGAACTCAAAGCGCCTGTATTAACTTAAGGAGACCATTACCGCAGTTGCGTTTTTTACAGGATGGAAGTTATAAATTGTGGTTACCAATTAAAATTAGAAATTAAATAAAAATCTGTGTGCAACATATTTTTATTTTGAAATGTGGTTAAAGTATCTTGGTGGAGGTTAGGGGTGGGGCCCACCACACCCTAACCTCCATTGGGAGAATATAATTAGGGGTGGGGCCCACACTAACACAAACCCTTTAAACTCCCCTTTTGAACCCCTTGAGCTCCCAATAAATAGGGGAAACACTTGTGCTTCTCCTTTATGGTGACAACACATTGAATTAATGTTTTAATTAATTCGTTTGTGTGTTTGATTTATTTTGAATTCTTTTTGCCAAAATAATATTATGAGTTATATTATTATGGTTTGGGGGAGCTTAATCTTCTTTCTTAGGTTGGGAGAATTGGGACGACATCACCCTATCCAGCGAAGAACACGAAGAACGACGTCCTCTTCGACGAAGAACGCCAATTCCACCGAAAAATGATGACGTGTTTTCCTTACATCCAACTAGGGAATGAAAGGAGGCACCCTCACCCATGAACTACACCAAAGGCGTCATCTTGACACGATGTTTTGAGCTCTACTTCCTCCGATGTTGACAGAACAACGCCCGTCTTCCGTGATGCCCGTCTTCCACGACTTGTCAACGTTCAACGCCGATTACAAGGTAGGGAGTTTTGTATAATTTTTAATTGAATAAAATTATATCCTAATAATTTGGTGAATATATGTTGGATAATTTTTTGAGCCTCTAACGTGGAGGGCATGGGCTAACTAACAAGTCCGGACCCTCCCCCATTTCGTTCTTGATGCGCGGTTTTTTGGGCGATGGATGAACAGAAGGGAAATCTTGATTTGAGTCCGTCGCAGTGAATAGCATGACCCGAGGAGGCCGTTGGTGCAGACGGGAGGCAAAACAGACCACCATAACGACTCTAGTGGCCCGCAGAAGAGCGCGGTGGCACCGACGACTAGAGGCGGCGGCCGGCAAGGGGCGGCCTCCTGGGGGCGGTGGCGCCCCTTGCTCTCCACCGGCGGAAGGCCGCTGCGGCACCAGCCATGATAGTGGAGAGAAACCCACAACCATGGGTTCCAAGAAGGCCGAGTGGTGCTAGTTGGTGCTGTCATTATGAAAAAACTGGGGGGTTGTGCCCCCTGCTCCTCGCTCAGCAAGCTAGCCGAGCCGTGACCGGCCAGTGAGCCGGGCCGCCTGCCGCGCAGGCTGGGCCTCTTGCCTTGCGGGCCAGGCCACCCTTGAGTGGGCCAGGCCCCATGCGCCGATCCGGGCCACACGCTACCATGCCAGACTCGGATCCGGGTCGGGTCGACCCAGTTCGGGCCGACCCAGGGTGGGTTGGGCCGGGTTGGACCAGACCCAGACCCCCCCCTCTTCGGGTAACTTTTGATTTTTTGCCCATAACACGAGCTAAAGACCTTAGATCGATGCACCGTTGGTTTCATAGGATTCTTTAGATCGAGGGGGTCATTTAAATATATCACACCCAAGGTTTTGGAAAAGTTTGAGTATGGCCAGGTTGGATCGAACCCGAAACCAAGAGGGCCCTCAGAGCGGAAACACTTATAACATAAAGACCGGATGTCCGATTGATGTGCCGTCAACTACGTTGGATTCCTTATTATGAGATAGAACTATTGGATATATCAAATCATGACTTCGGTATTAGTGATGTATCGAACCCTTGGATTGAGGAGTGGTCCCTCACGGAATCGAGCGTGTTGTATGCAGGAACCCTAGGGTTGACTGCAACTGTACCAGAATCCTACATGGGTTCAACAGTGATGACTTCTATAGCAGGATCCTCCGTCGGTTCGAAAATAGTGACTTATGTACCGGGATCCTCTGTGGATTTGACAGCAGTGACTTCTGTACCACGATCCTATGTGGGTTCGACAACGATAACCACTGTACCGGAATCCTACGCGGGTTCGTCAGTGATGACTTCTGTACCAGAATCATCTGTGGGTTCTACACTAGTGACTTTTGTACCATGATCCTTGATGGGTTAGACAACGATATCCACTGTACCGAAATCCTACGTGGGTTTGACAGTGAAAACTTCTGTACCAGGATCCTCCGTGGGTTCGACAGCAGTGACTTCTATACCAGGATCCTACGTGGGTTCGACAACGATAACTATTATACCAGAATCCTACGTGGGTTCGACAGTGACTACCTCTATTCCAGGATCCTATGTTGTCTCTACAGTGCTGATATTGTTCCATGATCCTACATGGGTTCGACAGAGGAGATGATTCAGAGGCTACATCTAATCATCTCAACCCCTCTTAGTGGGTTGTATACCTATATGAGGTGAGTATTGTCTTTCAATAACTATCATCGATGTGATTGACTTTACATCCTTTTTGGAATGGTTTTTGATTGGGCTCGAGAGTTGGAGCCAGATTGTGATTGGTAACTTAGTTATATGTATGAGCATATAACTAAGTAATGTTGGTTGATACATTATGAGTGTATATTTCTTATTTTGTTTATCCTTAGCTGATATTGTGAGACCTTGTGGGTTTCGAGGTCCCTATTGAGTATTGTTATTCTGACCCCTACATGGGCTATGCCCACACCTCATTGTGTTGGATGCAAATGATGGACCGCTCTAACGGAGGTCGAGAGTGCCACGAATAGATGGTACCCAGAGGTGGACATTGCGACGAGCCAGCACATAGAGGAGACTGACGAACGTGAGTGCTGAGGTGGTAATTTGTACCTAACCTTCAGGTAGGAATCCTCAGAGGACGATCCAGGAGCTGCACTTTACTTTCAGCTGTTTTTCCCTTTTTACATGTACTTCTTGTTCAGTTGGGTTTGTATACTGGCCCATTTACCTTCCAACACACACTTTTGTATTCAATTTTACTTAGTGTTTACTTCCTGTTGCGTACTCTGTTGTGTTTTTTTACTTTTATAAAGGAAATGCCTTCCCAGTTTAGGGATTTACGCCTTTGGTGCTAGTCTCCAGCCCCTGGCCTATGGAAGGAACACTTGGGGTAGTCATGGCACAGGCCCCAAGGATGGGTCATGACAGTGGGTGATCTAGAGTAGTCAAAAACCACAAAACCTTAAATATTTAAAGAGTGAAAATACCACTAATTAATAAAAAATGATAGTATTAGGATAATATTTTTGTTTCAAGATCATTTTAATAGAGTTGAGATATTCTTTTACTGTCTATAAATAAAAAGAAATATACTTTCATGATATATTACTATTTCATAAGAAAAATTTCATCCTTTGGCTATTATTCAATCAATTTCCACTTTATCTATTACTAAAAAAAGAATATTCAAAAATGAATTTTTATACATGAATAGTTAAATTAACTTTTAATGGATCATAAGATTCATGAAATATTAAAAATATATTCCACATCTCTTTATAAAAACCTATATTATTAGAAAATGTTATCCAATAACACCCAAAGTTCAAATTAATCCACACCACAAATATTTAACATTAATTCTCATCAAAAATACATCTTACCAAATTTAGAGAGAAGGTATCTAAATCAAAATTATATTCCCCAGATAATATAAAGTAGTTATTAATGTCAAATTCAAAATATGTGACTACCTAGATCACTATAAAACCTTAATTTAAACACGAATTCTTCAAAATAGAGAATCATTGTTTTTCTAATATATTCCATAAATGAATACCTACATTAAACTCAAGAAAATATGACATAAACCATCAAAACTATAAGCAATTTCATGGTCACCAAAATTATCCCAAAAAAAATATTTATCATTATTATATAAAAATAGAGAATATATTAATGGTTATCTTCCCTCAACAATCTATTTTTCAAGACGTTCAAATTAACACTAAATCACTTTTCTTGGTCATTGGTATCATTAAAAATATTCCCTCAAATACTTAATGAAATAGTACTACTGTACAATCTTTTTTACATTTCAAAATTGTTATACCTAGAATTCCATTGACGAAACTAATCCTGTATAAACATTATTCAACCCAAATACAAGATAATTAATCATTCCAGTTCATATATAGTAATATTATAAGATTAACCATGATCCCTTAGATTATTTTGAGGTATATTCCCTTAATTATTGAGGAATTCATTTTTGTAGTACCCCATATCTTTACTATTGAAACATTGAACAATGAAAATTTATTTCATTCCCTTGAAATTGTGATCATGGTGGACCTTATCTCCACACATGTTAGATACTATCACTCCCGTCAAAAAAGTTCCATATCTTTTATTTCCACAATTATCACATGTAGGAAAATAATTATTCCCCGTATTCTCCTTAACTGTATTTTTCCCCACTTTCATTTTCATCAAATCATTGCATGAGACACCATAAAACTTATAGAATTATTTATCATAATTTATAGCATATGACTCTATGTCCTCACATGATGATAACGTTTTGGAGACTAGGTCCCTTTGAAATATTATCTTAATACTATCACATAAAAGAACATTCATACTCTTTGGATTATGTACCTTGATAATATTCACATTCCATTAACTAGGAACCAATTCTAAATGATGAAATAAAATATATAAAATCATAAAATTATGAAACATAGCGCATAATCTCAAAACTATTGAGCCAATTAAAATAAATTGAAAACATTACAACTTTATTATCTCATAATCATAATCATGGTTTCTTTTAGGTTATCATTATTTTCAAATCCTTTATAATGGTTGGGAATTAAAATGTGAATCATTTTAAGAATATCCCCATGTATTTTTAAACCAAGAGTATAGTAAGGCCTGTTTTCATGCACTAGGAAACAATCAGGTCAAGCCCGATGCTCCCTTTTGTGGTTTTTCATGTAGGTACATATGTTCTTGAAATGAGTACACTTGTAGTATCCATATAAGGATGCATTCATAGGAAACAAATATAATATATTACTTAACAAAACCTTAGGATGTTCTTATATACTATCCTTAAATTTTATCATATATTTATCTTTCGTAATATCTGCCTTTTAAATCTAGTTCCCAAGGTTTCTACTAAAAATCCTCTGATATTGACTATATAGAACCCAAACCTTGTAGTCTAGTGCTGACGGTGGCTTTAGTACATTTGAATAAGATATAGCGAATCACATACCAAGGTAATGAATAGTTCAGTAGTCTTAGTAAATATATATATATACTTGAAATTATTAGTATAATTGAACACCAAAAAGAAGCTATGTGTTTTCATTGAGAATTAAATTATTCATCATAGAGTGTCCTTTCATTTAAATGACAAAATACATCCTAGAATCATAAGGAAAATAAAACATAATAATATTGTGAGCTCAGATTATTCATATGATATGAGTATAGAAAACGCTATAATAAATATGGAACAAAAAATATGGAAAGGTATATAACCAAAACAAATTCCATTAAATCAATAACTTGAGTATAATATGGAAAGAGTAAATGGTGAAAAAATAATTCCATATAAATAATCAAATTATCTTTAGAACCATAACATAGATATTCTAACTAATAAAATGATCACATGGAATATAAATAAATGTATTCATAATTGTGTAATACATAATTCAAAATATGTAAAACACATCAGCAGGATATTTTTCTTAGATATCTAAATAAATGGGTAAGGCCTCATCCAAAAACCAATCTAGTTGGTCTCAAGAGTCATATTGATGAATTTAGGGGATATAGAGAGCCCCTTATTGTGAGATAACCCCAAAAGTCCAAAGATAGTGTCTTATATCAATTATATTAACATGATTATAAGGAATAAAATCTCAAAGGACCAATCAGTTTAATAGACTTGGTAAACAAGATACATACATGAGTCTTTAATAAAAATTAATACACCAATTAAAAAATATTTTTTTTCTAAAATAACTTGATTATAACATTATTCAATGTAATATTTCCCTATATATCTTTCGTAGTATGATACTTGGATTATAGGGGAAAGGAAACACAATAAGGGTGAGCTGAAATGCTTTGTAAGGGTAAAGTATAGTCTTAGAAATAATGCATCGAGTAACTATATAAGGTATGGGATCCACCCATCATTTCCAGTCTAAATAATTCCTCATATTGATTAATGAAAATAAATAATATACATTATCAAAAGTATGTTTTGAATAAAGAATAATGAATTATAAATATTTACCCAAATAATTAAATAAATATCAAAGTAGAAACCAAATGTAAAATGGTATATTGTTTAGGTAATGGTAATATCCATGATAACCAAAATAGACAATTTAGGGGAAATTCATTGTTCAATGATCATTAGAGATAGAATATATCTAGGGGACTAACAAATGAATTCATGAAGTTAATGTGAATACTATCTTTTGTAAAATCAATCATAAACCATTCAGATGAAGAATATAAAAGGTGTCAATACAACATATCACATATGGAAAAAATAAAGGGTTTTTCTCGTTGATGAATAAAAATAAAATGATCTCTTAAAAACAATCTTGAAGAAAATATCTATTGTTTGGATTTTTTTTTGAAAACCTCATCTTTGAATATAACTTTTGAAAACATTTTATTAAAAATGTGCCCTTTTAAAAATGTAAAAGAAAGTACAATGAAATAAAGGTGGGTAAATATGTACTTTTTATAAGTGTAGAAACTACATTCCTTTTATAATATAAAATGGTGAGAAAAATGTATGTTTTTGAAAAGAAACAAAAATATTTCTTTGAAAAAATTGGTAAAAGGAAAAAGGGTAACAATTTCATTACTAAATCATTTTTAAACCATTTTTAAAACATTTTTATAAAATGGGATTTTACAAGAAAGTAGGTTGTCTGACTAAAGTGTGAAATTAAGTCAACTCATCTTAAAAACATTTCCTTTGGGTACCAAAGAGTGTAAAATGGTACTATTACATAAAAATGTCCACGAATAACCAGAGGATAGAAAAAATTAATTTTTTATGGAACAATGGTACATCATTTTCATTGAAATGAAATACCATTGAAAGGTCTTTAAAATAATTGTATAGGACAATAATCCTTAAACATTCCAAAGTGTATCATACCTCCTTGAAACATTTGAACCATATACCTTATTAAAGAATAAAATTAAATGAATGTTTTAAATACCATGAATGTAAAATTATTAATTATATAATATATCAAAAGAGTAATAATGTACACCCCAAAAAATAAGTAAGTTGTGAATAGGTAATTTATCTCACAGATTTTAAAAAGTTAGACAAGAATCCTTTACTAATTGAGTAACATTTGAATGATGAGATCCGTAAAAGAATAACATAAATAAAATATTTGAATATAATTTTATAAAATAAATTCATGATATAAATTTCATAGAAGATGTATATATACCATGTAAAATAAACTAGGTGCAAAACAATATAATTTGCCTTCATGAAATGAAATTGAGATGAAATCCATTACATTGAGTCTGGTTTGTCTCATGTGTCTTTATATTACCGAATAACAAACTTATGTTAATTATATACTTTCTTGAGAAATTTTTTAATTTTTATCATAACTTTTATTTCACTTATTACTATGTTTTATAAAACTACTTAAATAATTATGTTTATGTCATTTTTTTCGACCAAATATTTTTATGTGTCAAAAATTACTTTGGTAGGTCAACAATGGTCAAAGGGTCAATATATAACATATCCAAAATAATAATAATTACATAATTTTCATATTAATACATAATTTAAACTTTTAAAAACATTAAATAAATATTTTTATAAAAAATTAATCAATGTTACAGTCAAGGAGACGGTAGACTATACATACACAAGAGTAACATTTCTGTTTTTCAATGACCATTTTGGAAAGAAGGTAAGTAATGCCATATCATTTTAGAATAATAATATTATCATAAATACCATGTTATTTAATAATAATTATATATATATATATATATTTATTATGATGAAAACAGAATCACATCATGTTGAGGAGGTAGTATTCCACAAGTCCAGGATTGAGATGATAACTTTTTAGTGTGTGAAAGGGAAATAAAAAAATATTATGTATATATATATATATTATTTCCATAAATTTAATTATGTTTTGAATATCATATATATGTTTTTTATGTCTCATATTCTTAATTATAATCATCCTGTATATATTCCTTGTATCGTATGATCAAATCACATCGCTTTTTAGGAGGCAGTAGTCTACACTTCCACAAATAGTGTAATCGTATTTACACAAAATGGAATGTATAAGGGTATGTGTTATAAAATAATTAACGATTCATATTTACATAATAATTATCATATATAACATACATAATCTAATTTTATATCATAATTATCACCATGAGAGGCAGTAAAGGAAGAATGAACAATCGTTATTTCGCGAGGTTATAATTTGCTGTTAAAAAAAAGTATGTTCATTTCCCATTAGATGGGAGTGCGTCCAAGTGCAGATATAACTTTTAACATTAAAACAAAAAATTATATTTAATATAATATTATCTTTTTATTCTAATTAAATAATAATATTTTTGTGGGTATATAATCTAAATAAAACTAAAGATCTTAAGGAAATATGTTACCTCTTAATCGGGTAACTCCTTTTAGTTTGCACCAAAGGGCTTCCTTGGGTGGGTTTTTGAGGAAGGATGGATTCATGTATTAGGGAAGGGATATTGGGGAGATATTTTGGAATATCTTGGTTGAGATGTTGTGTCTTGATAGGTGTGAATAAAAAGGAGATGAGGAGGCCCTTTACAGTGGAGGAGGAGTGGAACTATTGCAATATTTTGACAAAGGAATTACATACACATATTTCACATTGAATGTTGCTCCAATAATGATCCAATTGTGATCCAAGTGGGGATAAGGTCAAAATATGTCCATCCAATGGATTTTGGAAAAAAACATCTAGGTCATTTTGTCAATTAAGTTTAAGGTTTAGTTCAATGTTATTCGTAATTTCACCTTAATTATTATAAATAATTTTAATTTCTTTCACAAATATTTTTTGTAAAAAACTACGATGACCTTATTAGACATTATAAATTACGATGATTTAAAATATTGAGTCCATGGATTCAAATTCAAATTGAAAAAGTGTCATAAATTAATTTTAATTTAATCCCATAGATGCGACGACAATACTTGTTGTCAAAGGAAAAACATCTATAGGTTTTATATGTTTTTATATTCAATTTCAAAATTAAATTTATTCCAATGAACTAAAATGGATTAATTGATAATATTTAATCTAATTAAACTCTAAAAAAAATGAAAACAGCATTTAAACTTATAAATAAATTTTTTGAAAATGTAGTTTTGAATTTAAATTTAATATATTACATTATTCATTAAAAAAAGAAACTTTACAGAAAAATACAAAAAATTCACCCTAACCTAATTTTTTAGTTTTTATTTAAACTATTAACTTAATTTTGAAATATTAAATCAAAAAAATTAAAAAATTTAATTGAAAATAGGTTCTCTATTAAAATAAGGTAAAATAACTTAATAAAAATAAAGGTTTTTATGTGTAAAATTGGGTTTTTTCTTATCTTATGATTATCAAATTTATTTGTTAAATATAAAAAATATTTGATTTAATAATAATATATATATATTAAATTAATATCACTCACTAATTTTAATTAATTTATTTTTTAGGATAAAACATCACTGTGAGCATAAAAATAACTTTCTATAAAATATTCCCTTTATTTTCAATTGGTCATTATATTAATTTCTAATTAATTTTTTGAAAAATGAATTCATATTATATTTGAATAAGCCATATATTTTCATAAGTTAGTTAATAATATTAATAATTGTTTATGTCTTATTATATTAAATAATAATATTTTAATACTATATAATTATCCAGTAAAACTCTGTCTTGCATGTAACACAAGCCATTGAAGTAACTCATTGTTGCATATGTCGCATGATAAGTAAGTATCACATGCATTGAAAGCTATGAATTATATATAAGTTTTTTAAAATAGTAAATATATTATAATGTATTACAATATTATATTATCTTACATGCTTGGTGTTGTGTGTTATACACACTATCAAATAAAATGTTCCTACTTTAGATTCTCTGGGCATTACATTCCCCCCACCTTAACTAAATTGTGTCCTCACAATTTAAAATCGATCTTGGTAATTTTTTTTTGATATTTACTATGTTTATAATCACACATCCTGACAAGGGTTAGTAAAACCTCCTATAGAAAAGAGAGAATGGGAATTACAAAGGTCATATGGACTAACATGTTATTAGGTCTCTGTATAGGAGAACATTAGTGCAAAGTAGAAATATATACATGGAGCAAAAGAATAAATATTTATAGGGAGTGATATAGGTCATAAATCACAATCAAGTGAATTATCAATTAAAATTTTAGATCCTCAAATCCATAAATATGTAATGATTTATAAGGCCATTAGTTCAAAAAAAGTAAGGCATTAGGACAACATTTTATTTTGATTATACTTTTTCAAATATTGAGGAATTATTTTAATGCCTATGTATACTTACCTGATATATTTGAATTAATATAATTTCAATATTTGGTTGTGCTTTAATTAATTTTAATGTTTATTCAAAAATTAATTTTTATTATTGAAGCACTAAAATGCATTTCTTAAGGATCTTAAGGCCCATAAAGGAATGAAGAGTCCAAATATTTGTCACTAAATATTCTCCAAAACTAATAAGGTGATGTTATTAATCTCTAAAACTAAAAAGTAACACTACTGTCTTTTCATTAGTATCTATTTATCATAATTTTCAATTAAAAAATGAAATATTACCCCGGGCATTATATAGGTAAGTTTTTGGCGTTAAAGCCTTATCATCCTTTGGTCAGGGGTTTAAGTCCTACGACCTTCCCAGATTCAATGGGCTGTCACCTGGCATACTGGTTGTCTATTTCTAATTTTTTTAATATAATTTCCATAGATAAAAATGATGTCCATCCTTGAAATACATTTAATCAATGAATATAATTTTAATTAAGGTTTTTAGTATATCACTAATACATAAATACATCATCCACTTATTTTCACATAGATCCTTCCACAGTATAGAGTTTATCCTCTAGATGGGGGAATTGACTCTTGTAATTTCTAGTTTCCCCACATTTATGATAATGTACTCTAAACCAATCCTCATGTTGTGTTTCATTTCCTTATATCACACTCTTAATTTTTTTGTTCGAAATTATTTGCCTTATGTCCTTCTTCCCACACATAATGGATATCCCTATTCCATTAAGTCACTTTCCTAAGTTTCTCATTCCTCATTTTGTGAATGAGTGAAATTGAACCTTCATCTCTCAATGGTCTCCTTCACTTGACCTCTTATCAACATATATCCTTATTTTATTTGGTGAGTTCAAAATTTGGTAAAGTTATATGTTGTTAATCTGATTTTGGAAAAACATATTAGTAAAAAACCCAATATATTTCACTCTTATCAACACCTCATTTGGTAACTCATTATCACCACATCGTCCTTCATGTTTAATGTTAACTTGACTCATTCCAGTGCCAACCATTTACTAAAATTAGAAAGCATAGTGTGCGTAACATTAGTCATAGAAAAACATATAATAATTTATATGATATCTAAATCATGACATGTTATCTTCAATATAAAAAACCATATGTTTAACTTTGGTTATTCACTATCAAAATAATTCATAATGAGTTGTAAATAAAATGTGAATCACCCTAAGAATATCCCCTTGGAGTGTCACACTAGGTGTACAATAAGGCCGGTTATCATGTACCAAGTTACACTAAGTCAGACCCGACACACCTTATTATAGTTGTTACTCCATGGTACATATGTGCTATAACGACATCCACTTGTAGTATCTAGACATTGAAGTATTTCTAGGAAGACCCATATAATCTATAAATTACCAAAATTCTTTGCTGGTCTTCTATACATATAATTAAATTATACCTTAGGGTTATGTTATCTAATCTATTTTTCCTAAATCTAGTCTTTAAGGTTGCTACTAAACTTCCTTTGATACCAATTGTAGTGAACTGTCCCCAGAATCCCCAGATCCAGTGTGTGATATCAATTACATTGGCATGATTACATGGAATCAAATCCTGAAGGATTGATCAGGTTAGTAGTCTTGGTAAACCAGATACATAAATGATTCTTGTATTAAAAATCAATACACTAATTAAAAAAATATTATTTTTTCTATATAAATTGTAGGATAACATTATTCCATCTAGTTTATCTCGTTATATCTTTCAATGTGTTCTTCTTGGATTCATAGGTAAAGGAAGCCTAACAACGGTGATATCAAATTATCAATAAGGGTAATGTATAATAGAAGAAATAATGTATCAATAGGTATAAATAAACATGTAAAGGTAAATAAAATAACATACATGCCTTGTAATCTATAGGCTGAAACGTAAGTGACTAAGAAATATGTAAAATAAAATGAAAACACATTCCATTGAAATAACTAGAAAAGGAAAAATAAATATATCAAGGTAATAAGTTGGAACACATTCCAAGAAATAAATGAAATGAAAATAAAATTACTCCATAGATATGGAGATGAAAACTCTCATGGATAAATTGTAAATGAATATAAATGAGGAAAAAGAATAATTGTTGAACGCCATGTCTAAGGCACCTAAAAAATTACACCTTCAAGACCTTTCACAAGAAAATTTAAAAGTACAAATAAAAACCCATTAAATTTGTGAAACTGATTTGCCTCATTAGAACTTACTAATAAAAAATATTTCTCTTTTTTCAGTGGGGACATATATGTTGGAAAAAGTGTGTTTTCTGTTGGTAAAACATTTTACCAACACATATGTGCCTGTTAAATTTTTTTTGTTAGAAACTATATTTCTAAATGTTATTTCGATATATAAAATAATTTTTTAGCAATTATAATTATACTAATAGATATTATATATTCTAAATAAAGTGTATATTAATAGTTTATGGTGAAAAATTCCTCCAATGGTAATAATATTAACAACATATAATATATATTTTTTATAAATTACTTTTGAATAAAAATTATAATTTTTTTTCTAGTAAAATTTCATATTATATTTATTATTTTATCATATATAATACATAAATTACGATTTTAACAAATGGACAAACATAGAAAATAATTATTTATATTAGTAAATTAAAATTTTATACAAAAATTTGCATCCCCTAATCCCCCACTACATCTCCCAATAGGGTCCACCCCTTCCAAGAAACCCATCCAAGCCAGGTGACCCATCCATGCCATCTAGTCTGCTCCTGCTCTAGCACCCCAACTATACCAATGAAATATCCATGCCATCTAGTTAGCTCCAACTCCAGTTCCCCAACAATACTAGTGCCCCATGCATACCATCTAGTCACCTCCAACTCCAGCATCTAGCTCCAGCGACCCGCTCCAGAGGTTTTTATATCATCTCACACACATTCTGATCCACCACCATGTTGGAAGGACCAAACTGCTTATCATACTCCTCTAAAATCCATACATGGTCTTCAAATATAAACTCAATTTAGTAATAATTATGTAGAAAATAAGGAAAAAAATATAACTCAAGCAGTAAATCAAGATGTAAATTTGATACAGAAACTTAACCTATTAAAAAAAGAAACTTAAGCTTCATCTCATACTCCTCTAGCATCCATCCATGATCTTCCAACATCAGCTGTCATTGTAGTGATTCACATGGGAAATATATTTCTCTCATAATCCCAGCAATGTTACATTCACACTTTCCCACTATAGATATTAATATACCAATGGGATACCAACATTCTATAAAAATCAGATTTCATTTAATTTAAATTGTAGGTACTTGTGTGAATTAAGGCTTACATTTTTGTATCTGTTGTAACACCTGTAAGTGAAACTGAATATTTTAATAGAGAAACCATCTTTACAATTTTAGTTATTTTCAATAAGGAAAAATCTATTAAAAACCTGGTGAAAGATAACAGAAATAGGCCAAACGTAAAGAATAGAATGCTAACCATGTTGAGTGTGGGGACTTGAAGTTTGAATCATTCAAATTCAACTGTACCATAATATTGCAATAGAATAACTGAAACCCCACCACAAAGAACAACATATCACACCTCGAGTATATTCCTTCCATCCTTACCATCACAAGGCTATCAAACACTCCACCATCTCTCTACATAGATTTATATCACCAACAAATTAAAAAAACATCAAGAGAAACTATTAAAAAATAAAATCAACATTTTAGAAAACTCACCCCACACCTCTGTTAAAAAATGAAAACAATGACCAAAAACATCCAAGATGATAAAATGGTACTCAGAGTTGGGAATCTATAAGATAAGTCGATCAAAGAAACAAGATAAAATATAGATTAATCCAACAAAGCATACTGAATTTACCTAAGAAATGTAAAACACAACAAAATACCACAAGACTATGAAAATAATGAGTAAAATAGTGCGTCCAAATGATATTTTGACCCAGCAAAAGGCTCCCTTCACTCGACACCCAAATAATAGACAAATTTTATATCCACCTTAGGATTCTCTACTACAACAATGATCAGACATCCATAACCTTGAGGCCAAACATATTAATCTCCTCTTATATTCCGCTATCATCACATGGATTTAGAATCCAAGCCACTTCATTCCACACTGCACCATTTAAAGGAACCAAATGTTACTGAACACTAAAAACAACATTCGTACCCCTAGAACCACCCACCATTGAATAACGACTGTGAATATAGAGTAGGATACCCACCAAGAACACTATAACACAAAAATAAAAACCTTACACGAATGCCAAATTACACCTAAAAACATGGAAATGATACATCAACATCAAAGTAGAACATGAAAAGTAACACAAACACAACCCATCACAATACAAAACAAATAGACATATAAAAGGATCATTTTGTGATTTATCAAAGGGACTGCCCTCTATTGTTCTGAATAATTAGTAAATGAAAATGGAGACTAAGGAAAACCAATTTTACTCCAAACTACCAGTCTGAAAAATAAATATCATAAGGTAAGTGATCAATCCTTAAACCAAGAGATTATGAGTGACTATGAAGAACCCAAAAAATCAATGTGAACCAAGAAAACAAGATGAAAAATATTCAAGAATCTACCTGAAACCAAAAAATAATAAATAAAACAATCAACCTAATCAAACTTCCTTAATCTGGTTAAGTCATCCCTCAATGAATAAGAGAAAATGATTATAGTAATTATTTGATAAATCCCAAAAATATGGAATAAATAAATTATTTATTAATATCATTTAAAAAATTAAAAAATAAATTATTAGTAATCAAATTTGATAACATATTTAATTCCATATAAGATGAAAGATAACCAATAAATACAAGACCAAAATTTTAATTTAGTTGTAGTATCAAATAAAAAAGAATTCAAAATAGATTCACAGTTTCAAAACAAAAATTGAACAAATAATTTTTATCGAATGAAAATAGTCACAATAATATCAAAATAGTTATTATTCAATACAAAAAAATGAAATATATCTAAAAAATATTTTAGTGGTCAAAAAAAATTAATAGTGGCATAAAACAGAATCAAAATTATCACAATTCCATTTCTAAAACACTAATAGAGACATAAATAGTTTAATGAAAATGAAAAAACAATGATTATAATAAGTGACTAACCTATAAATCCATCAAATACAAATTTATTGACAAATAAGAGGCATATAGTTATCTAAATATTGATATATCAACATATACACCCTCCTTATACTAACTCACTCACATAGATATCAACATATACACCCACATATTTTTTTTTGATATTGAATTATCTAGTATTTGGAATGTAATAACAACCTCTGATAGGGAACTTAAACTCAATTTGAGACATCAACATACACACACACACCTTATACTAATTAACACCATATAATTTGGTATGTTTATATGTTCTTTATTTATAATTAATCTAATAATTTCATTAATTCATTTGGAAGGGAAATTATGCAAGTGGAGCCATCTAAGAGCCAAGATAGAAGGATAAAGAGGGTTAAAAATGCATCTTTTTAACATTTATGTAACCACAAATATAGAACAAAGTGATGTAGGGTTTATTTTGGTTGAGAGAAATTTAGTAACTTTATCTTTGTAGAGTGGATTGATGAACCTAATGTTTCCACATATTATGTTATGTAAAAAGGAGAACCCAAAATATCTAAAATCATTATCAAAATACCATGTAGATGAGATGTTTTCTGAGGGTTGTTTTAGAAAAGGTTAAAAATGGCTATTTTTTAAAAATCTATAATCATTTACCACAACTGTTTTTTATTAAAAATTAGATTTCCAAATATATAAATAAATTCTGAATCATACCGACTATTTGCCACTGTACTTGGAAAAAGATATAGAGCACACCCAAAGAGTTAAAGCTACTTCCACATCCTAAGGATTTAAAGTACCCTATTGAAAATTGAGTAAAAATGATGTTGTTTATGAGCGAGAATGAGTGTTACCCTCCATGTAAGTCATCCCGAACACATATCTAGGGAAAAAAAATCAATCCTTACATTTGGTCTTTATAAATTTTCACATAAATGACACGAGAAAATTTGCAATTTGAGTAGAAAATAATTAGCGAGAAAGAGTTCATTGATTCTCAAAAATTAATAAAAAGCCATAAGTGTAAATTAAAAAAGAAACTAAGGCAAGATTAATAAAATCTTATGTTGTTTTTTGGTGAGAATGAGTGTAACATTTCTCAAAAATTAATAAAAATTCATAATTGAATATTAACAAAGAAGTTAACATTCAAATAACACAGTTGATTATTCATTTTAAATACTAAAATAAAGTATGATTCATTTACATGAAGCACCACTATTTTATAATTACGTAAAAATATCATTGTGATTTTCAAAATATAAATGAAATTTAATATATATAAACTATTATGCATATTTTAAAAAATTTAATATATGAACAAATGGAAAATATTTTAAACACTCAAAGAAGAATAATCTCTCAATATCAAAATCAATGGTACACAAAATGATTAATGTAAAAAAAATGAATATAATTCATTTACTCATCACGAAAAATGGGAATCATACATTTATCAGTAAAAAACACAACATTGAGGCACTACACACAGAAAATCAAAAAATGAATTGTAACAAAAAAATGGATAAAAATTATTCACAAAATGTAATAATGAATCCTCGTATAATAAAATGATTGGGGGAGAATTCATATATTTAACATTCAATCTCTATAGAATTCACCAAGGATTAGGTTCTTCTTCATTTTACGTTGGTTGATCACTTTAAGAAACAGTGCCCTTCAGTGGAGGCCTTTGATCGATTGATCTTCAGGGTATGGGGTTTGCAGGACCGAGATACGGTCGGTCTTCTTCATTTGATAAATCTGATTATTCAGTTTGATTTTGAGGATAACCTGATTAGGGCATGGTCTGGTGCCCCCCTCCACTGCAACCACATTCGCTTCTATCTCTTCTGGTGTTCTTTCAAAATTCACTTGAAATGGGACTCCCCATCTGCGGTGATCTGGGTAAGTTTCCATGAACTTCCCTTACCATTTCAAAACCCTACTATCTTGTATATGTTAGGGAATCTTGTGGGAAGGTACTTGTGCTCAGACATTAGAACACATTTAGTTTCTAATCCATTGGATCCTCGAATATGCGTGGAAGTTGATGTGTCAAAATTTCCAACCGAGTATGTGTGGATTTGCGTTGGGGAAGAGTCTCGTTGGAAACAGTTCATGGAGTTTGAGACATGGTTGGAGTTCTGTACTGCTTGTATGAAAATCAGTCATACATTAGAGTCCTATAGATGTGAATCCAGGAAACGTGATGTCCAGGCGGTGGTGGGTTATGAAGATAGAGGCAAGGGACAAGTGCCTATAGAAGGTCTGACTAGGAAGTGCCATTTGGATGCTGGTTCTAACTCATATTTGAAAAGGTTTGTTTAATGACATTCTCTAGAGAGTAATCCCTTGGTTTTTGATGTTTTCAACCACTTGAGAAGCGACTTGGGTACTCCCACACCTGTATTGCAAGGTCCTTTGGGACAAGTGAAATCTGGTATGGAAAATATTGCTACTGTAGATGTTCTGGCCCCTGGTAATGGTACTAATTGGGCTATGGAAACTAGAATGGCTGCGGAGGAAGGTTCAAAGGACCTCAAGGCTTCTTCTTATGTGAAAGCTATGCTTTTAGTGCTTGATAACACTGGATGTAATGGGGATGAGCCAATGATTAGGTCGAGCCTGAGAAGAGAGTTTCCAGCTATTAAACTGAGTAACTGCTTCGAGAGATTGGAGAATGAAGGGCCTTCCTAGGAGGCATACTGACAAGAAATCCTCAATGAGGAGAAGGGTATTCTTAGGGAGGAGTCTGGTGATGATTCATCTAATCAGTTTTCAGAAGACAATGCTCAATATTTTCCTAGTAGTGATGTCTATAGTCCGAGGAGGAGGAAGGGCCATCGAGGTGGTAAGAAAGGCCAAAAAGACTATTCATATCTGCCTTCACCAATGGAGACACGATCTACCAGGAAGTTGAAGGCCCAAGTGATGGAATGTGTTATTAAAATTAATGGAAATGATGTTCGAATAGAGGTTGTGGACTACGGGGCTGATCCCATTAGGAATGTCCCGCAGAAGAAAGGCATGAAGGTTGTGCAACCATTGGAACTACTACTGCATTCTGGAGAAGAAATGGAGGATGAATCCCTTGTGATTAATGCTTCAGCTGAAGATGGTGATAAAATGATGGAAATGACCATTCAGGTGGACACCAATAGAGAATAGAGTGATTGGACTTACAAGAAGAATCTTATCCTGGTAAGAGTTTTTAATGTGGGTAAAATCAACCAAGAGGAGTACATGCTAGCTTGGGACAGACTGGCGCATTGATTTGAAGACCTTATAAAGGTTGATCTAGAAACATCGGTAACTTCGTTATCCTAGGAACTTTTTAAGGATAAGCAGGTCAATAGGCTTAAGTTGTCTTTTAATAACTATATCTTCTTTTTGGGTTTATCACTTTTTCATTAAAAGTGTGTTTTATAGATAAAAAAATAATGGTGGCTCTATGATGAATAGAATGAAATTTTTTTAGTTCAATTAAATTTGAACTAGTACTTAGAATGAGTCTTAAAAATGATTCTGGTAATATAGAGATTTCAAACAACTACTTATTCATCATCATGGGTCTCAAACACCAGTTCAGAATCAAAGATAATGTGCAACATGTAATTTTAATGCGCAAAAAGGTGAATTTATGTTCAATGAAACCACTGTATAATCATTAGAAACATCAAAATTAGTCTTTAATAGATTCAACATATAAGGGGTTTAATAATTTTATGATAGAAGTCATATTTCTTTTATCTATGAGTGATAAAAAATAAAATATAGATTTTCACGCAAGATTCACCACCCAAAATTAGGAAATCATGAGAGAAATTCAACAAATTGATCACAAAAATAAATAATTACCTCCCACATGGGATGACCTTGTAGTTGATGAATGCAGATGAAGATGGATATGAATAGTGTGGCGATGAACTGAAGGGGGATGAATGGTTACTAGATTTGTGGGAGACAAATTCATTAATGGCTAGCCAATTTGGGGGATGAATAAAGGGGGGATGATCTGAATGGGGTAAACATGTGGTGAGAGAACGAACGGGGATTAATATTCTAGGGATGCTTTGATGGTGGGTAAATACGGTGGTGATGAGATGATGGACGATTTAGGGTTTTCAATGGTAACTAGTGAGGTGATCCATTCCCATTTTTGATTGGCTCATGTGCGACGAGATGTGAGGCGAGGCGGTGGTATGTGAGGGTGGTGGGATGTGAGGCTAGAATATGACATGGTGGTAGGATGTGAGGTGGGGTGGTGGGATGTGAGGTAGGAGCATGGAATGGCTTGATGTGAGGTGGGGCGATAATATGTGAGGTAGGATGGTGGGGGGTGAGGTCGAACACAGACAAGGGGTGGAGATGGAGTCCCAATTAGGGTTTTTCTGGTTTTTCCCATAAACAATTATTTAATTTTTTGTTAAATAAATAATATTAAAAAAATAAAAAAATAGTTAATATTTTATGAAAATTTAATAAAAGATATTAAAAATTATAAAAACATTTAACATTTTGAGAAAATTGATAATTTAAATCAATTATGTGATGTTTTTAATAAAACATCAGGATATATAAATTTTATTTTGTCATTAAAATAATATATATATATATATAATATGTTTCTATTAATTGGTTATTGGTAAAATCTTTTTTTATTGAATGGTTTATTGTAACATAATTTATTGATGTCAAAAGATTTGTTGGTAATAGCATTATTAATAATAGATTCATGTTTTAGTAAAAAAATGTTGGTATTAGTATGATAAAATAATTGTTTCAACTATTTGTAAATGATATTTGGGTATTTATTGATTAATATCAATATATATATATATATATACTGGTAAAAAAGAAGTGTTGGTATTAAAAATTAATACCAATAAAATATATTATCTGTTGGAATTGCTCATTTTTACCAATTGATATATTGTATGTTAATAAATTTCTTATTGTTAAAAGTCATTTTTGTAGTGTATCAACACATCAAGGAGCTATATAGAGTACAGGATCCACCCGTCATTACCAGTTTAAAGAATTACTTATATCAAATAACTAAAAGAAATTCCTTAAGAAATAAATGCACTGAATAAGAAAAAAATATCAGTATTTCCCTAAATAATGAAACAACAGTCAAACTAAACTCGGTACATAAAATGGTACATGGTTAGGAAATATGAATATAAATGATAACTGAAATGGATAATTTAGGGTAAATTTAGTGTTCAATTATCATAAGAGATTGAATATTTCAAGAAGACTAACAAATAAATAATATAATTGAATATGAATACTATCCTTGGTTAAATCAATCATAAGAATTATAGAGGAAGAATAGGGATGGTATCAATAAAATACATCCCAAGTGGATAAAAATAATGTGTAATTTTTGTCAATGAATAGAAATAAAAATATCTCTTAAAAACATTGTTGAGGAAAATATGCTTTTTTTTAAGAACATTTTGAAAACAATTTCATTGAATATAACTTTTTAAAGAAATTAATTTGAAAAATACCCTTTTAAACATTAAAAGGAAACTTCAAATAAACAAGGGATATTAAATCTTTACATTCTATATGATGTAAAACACATTCAATTTTCATTGTAAAAAGTTTAGAAAAATTCCTTGTTCAGAAAGAGACCAGAATATTCCTTAAAAAACATTGTTAAAAGAAAAAAATTATAAGAATGTATTTAATAAATAATGTTAAAATAGATTTTGAAAAAAGTTTAAAAAAACTTTGTTTTTAGAATAAAATACGTTCTTCGACTACATAGAGAAATGAAGTTGGGTTTTCATAAAAACATTTTCTAAATCATTTTGAGTACCAAATAGTGGAAAATGGAACTATAACTTTAAAATAGTCATGAATAACCAAATGATAGGAAATGTGAAATGATTTATTGAATAATGGTCATATAATTTCCTCGAATGGAAATACCATTAAAAGATTGTTAAAATTGAACTTGGGAAAATAATACTTTAACATTCCAAAGTGTACCATATCACCTTGAAAGAATTGAATCATATCAATTATGAAAGAATAAAATTAAAAAAAAGTTTGAAATACCATGAAGGTAAAAGTATAAATGATATAATCAATTAAAATTAGAATTAGATACACCACACAACATAATTAATTGGTGAATATGAAATTTTTATGTGAGATGAGAATCCCTTACTACTTGAGTAACATTTGAATTGTGAGTTTCGTGAAATAATAACATCTATAAAAATAACTAATACCATTAAATAAAATAAATTAATGATATTCATGTCATATGAATAGTATATACACTATTTAAAAGAAACTAGTACATACCAATATAGTATGCTTCAATGAACTTAAATTGAGACAAATTACCTTACATTGAGGGTAATTTTTCTTGTGTGTCTTTATATTACTGAATAAAAAACTTATGCTAATTATTTAATTGATTGTGAAAATTATTTACTTTTACCATAACATTTATTTCCCTTATTACTATCTTTTATAAAACTACTTAAAAAATTATGTTTATGTCGATTAGTTTGACCAAATTTAGTTTATGTGTCATAAACAACTTTGGTAGGTCAAATATGGTCAAAGGGGTCATTATATAACATATCCAGAATATTAATCACAAAAAATTATCATATTTATACATACATTATACTTTTTAAAACAATAATTTAATATTTCTATGATAAATTAACCAATATTACAATCATAGAGATAGTAGGTCGGACATACACATGTGTAATGTACCCACTTTTTCATGATCATTATAGAAAGAAGGTAAGTAACAACATAACGTTCCATAATGATACTTATATCATAAATAACATGTATCTAACATATATATACTTATATATATAATTACTATGATGTAAACGAAATCACATTGTGTTAAGGAGGCGGTAGTCCACACATCCACGATCGACATTATCACTTTTTAGTGTGTGAAATGGTAATAAAAAAAAGTAATATATACTTATATATATATATATATTATTACCAGAAAGGTAATTATTTAATTAATATAATATTATTTTTCTATTTATTATATGTTTAATTATAATCATCCTTTATACATTCAATGTATCATGTGATTGAATCACATCGCTTTTAGGAGGTGATTTTCCAAACATCCAGAAACAATGTAATAATCTTTACACAAAATGAAAAGTAAAAGGGAATGTGTCAAACAATATTTACTGATGAATAATTACATAATAGGTATAATATATAACATATATAATGAGTTTTTACATTGTAATTAACCACATGAGAGGTGGTAAAGGAAGAAAGAACAATCATCATTTCATGAGGTGGTAGTTCACTGTTCAAATAAATAGTATATTTGTTACCCATTAGATGAGAGTGTGTGTAAGTGTAGGTATAACAAATAAATATATATATATATATATATATATATATTTAGGATACATTTTTTTATATAAATATGAAATTATAAGAGTTTAGGGATGGATAATGGAAAAAAACTAAAGATCTTAAAGAAATATGTTACCCTATAGTCGGGTAACTCCTTTTGGTTTACACCAAAGGGCTTCCATAGATGGATTTATGTTAATGGGAAATATTATAGGATGAGTACATGTATTTTTAAGAGATATTTGGGAAGAACTTGGTTTATCCAATGTGTCTTTAGATGTGTGAAGAAGGGGGATAATAAGAGGCCTTTTATAGTTGATAAGGAGTGGAACTCATGTCATATTTTGACAACAGAATTCCATGCACATTTTTCACATTGAATGTGGATCCCATAATGGTATAATTTCGATCCATGTGGGTATAGTGTCGAAATATATACATTTAATGTATTTTGGATAAGTTTATAGATCATTTTGGACGTTAAGTTTAAGGCTTAGTCCCTAGTTATTTTTAATTTCAGCTTTATTATTGTAATTAATTTTAATTTATTTCACTAATAATTTTGGTAAAAAATCAAGTTTAACTTAATTGAAATTATAAATTATGATTATTCCGAATACTCAATCCCTTTTTTAAAATTAAAATCATATAATTGTTAGAAATTAATTTAAATTTAATCCCCAAGATGGGATGACAATGTAAGGTTTTAATGTCAAAACGTCTAAACATTTTCCATGTTTTTATATTCAATTTAAAAATGAAATTGATTCCAATAAACTAAATTATATTAATTGATAAAAAAATTATAATTGAACTTGAAAACCAATTTAAAATATAATTTAATTTCCTAAATAAGTTAGATGAAAAAGATGTTTTTAATTAATTTTCAGTATTTTTCATTATTCATTCTAAAATGAATCTCCACAAAAAATACTAAAAATTCACCATAACCTAATTTTTATATTTAAATTTCAAATATGTTGTATATTTCGACATATATATTCAAAAAATGTTCCAAAAAATGAATTAAAAATAGGTTCACCATTAAAAGGTTGTAGAAATTCCATAATAAAAATACAGCTTTTTATGTGTAAAATTAGGTTTCTTGTTATCGCATGCTTGTGAAATATATTGAATTAATAAAAAAATAATTTGTTGAATATATATATTTATATTAAATTAATATCTCTCACTAATTGTAATTAATTTATTTTTTTGGATAAAATAACTTTGGGAGAATAAAAATAGTTTTCTATAAAATGTTCCCTTTATTTTAATTTGGTTCTTATATTCATTTATAATTAATTTGTGAAAAATGAATTCATATTATATTTTTATAAGACATTAATTTTTATAATTTATTTAATAATATTAATAATGGATAGTTTTTTATTATTATATTAAATAATAATATTTTAATAATATATTATTGTTATGTAAAACTCGGTCCTGCATGTAACACAAGCCATTAAAATAACTTATTATCATGGGCATTGAAAGATATAAATTATATTAAATTTCTTTAAAATTGTAAATATATTTTAATGTATCAAGAAATTATATTCTCTTATGCACCTGGGGTTATGTTTCTTACATGCTATCAAATACAATGTTCCTACTTTGGATTTTAAGGACCTGACACCCCACCCATCAATTAGTAATTCCAATTAATTACTCATATAAAAGGGTTGAAACTTAATAAACATAAACATTAATACTGAAAAACTAATACATTAAATGTTAATACTTACCCCAATCAATAAAAATAATCACAAACCATCGAGAGTAATGGGTGAATAGTAATAAATTTGTACATCCTCATTAAAAATGAACATAAACAATAATAATAATGAATAATTATGATTTTAATAAAACATATCCCAAGTATAATATATGTACAGAAAATGGTAGATGTCATTGAGGAATATAAATACAATAAAAATTTCATTACATTTTTCTGAAAAAAATAAAATTTTCACTATGAAAGTTACCTTTTAAAGATAAAAAATCACAACATATTTTTAAAATAAATCTCTTTGAAAATATAATTCGAAAAAATCTAAAATAATCTTTAAATAATTTAGTAGTCATGATGGAAGGTAATTCAATTCATGAAGTACATATTAAAATAAATAATACCTTCACATTTGTTGTAAATGCCAAACTATCATTATTTTTAAAATGACATGAATTTTAATTTCATTTTTATTTAAAAATGAAATGGGACAAAAAATATTTATTAAATAATTTTATGAGGTACTGTTTTTTAGAAAACATGTATTTTAGTGACAAAGAATATTCGATCGAAGAGTGAAATAATATCGATTTTTTTTAAAAACATTTAATTAATAATTTTATCTACCAAAGTGAATAAAAATGAAAAATTAATTCAAAATATTCATTAATAACCATATGAGAAGAAAATAGATTTATTTTATGATATAAATACAAAATAATTCCTTTAAGGGAGTGTTAAGAAAAAATAATCCCGAATAATGATGAGATTATGAAGTAAACCCTTACCATTTTGGTAATTTATGAATCATAATCACCATAAAAGAAACGACATCAAATGAAACTTTAAATACCATGAATGTAAATATATTAATTATATGAAATATCTAAATTGTTATTATATACACAACACAATGTCAATAATTGTTGAATATGCTATATACTGCATGAAACTAAAAGTGAGACAAGAAACCCTTAATACTTGTTTGACTTGCATCATTTGCATCCAAAACCACTATATAATAAATATATGTTTATTAAAAATTTATTAAATTAACATAATCATGTATCTCATACCATATATTATTTACTTATAACAATTTATTTCCCATTTATTGACAATTATTTGTTAAAATCATTGTCTGAGGTGATAATTTCTCCATCTTTCATTATGTTTTGGTTCAGTAATTGTTAAAATTTTAAGTGGATCATGGTTAAATCATTTACTAAATGTAATCCATGATATAAATATAATATATATTCATATATATATTTATTTACAATAATCTATAAATGTTAAATATATATAATAGATTACGCTATTCATGAAGACCATATGTCGTATGCACAGCTGAATATTGTTTCAATTTTTATCAATGAATAGAAAAATATATATTAAAATTTAAAAAATAATTATATATATATAATTTAAATAACTAAAATCTATCCTTATTACCATATATGAAAAAATAAAATGAAAAAAATTACACATCACTACGTGGTGGTGGTAGTCCACACATACACACGGGCAACGTTATTATTTTATAATGGATTGGAAGGTAATAAGATAGATATTATATTAAAATTCCATAAGTTTGGTTTTAATAATAAATATAAAATATATTAATTAAATTTTATATTTACTACCAACTTTTTAAAGTGTAGGTAAAAAAACCGCGTTTCTTAATGAGGTGGTTGTCTTCCATACACACGAGTGACATTATCGTATCCATTAAAAAATAATAAGTAAGATGGTATATGTGGTATGATAATTTAAGAAGTATAATTATATCATAAATATGATGTAATTATTTTAAATATATTATTATATTCATCCTAGAAAGGTTGTGATGGAATATGATTGACATGGGTTCGTGATGCGGTAACCCACCGTACGAATGAATGATGATTTCGTAAGAAATTTTAAGGAAGAGCAGAAGCATTTAGGTTATGAAATTAACATAATAAAATATATTAATATATATGATAGTTTGGATATTATATCCTAATTTTCTATGAATAATTTATGTAGGTGGAGGGATAAATAAAATAAAGCAGTCGGTTCAGGACGTTACCCGTTCTACAGATGACTTTTTTGGTTTGCACCAAAAAGAATATTAGTTTTGATTTCTCAAAAAAAAATTCTTCTAGGATGATTTTATGGAATTAATTATTTAATATGGTTTTTAATTTGATGAACCAACTGTTTTCAGAAGTGTGGAGAGGGGAAGAGAGGGTGTGGCCTTTTAAAAGTGAGGTGATTGGCATACTTGTAATTTTTGAAAAGAAAATGTTATATCCTAATTTTTCACATGAAAAAGTATTAAAAATGATCCATTACAGAAGCTATAATATTTGAGGTTGAAATAGTTCCACTAAATGGTATTTTTAAATGTTTTTTTTCATTTTAAACCCCTTATCTTTTTAGTTTAACCAATGTTAAATTAGTTTTTACCTTAACTATAATAAATAATTTTTACAGTTTTTATTATTAATTAGGGTAAAAAATTTAGTTTAACATATTATATAATATAAATTATGATGATTAAAAATATAGAATTTATTTTTTCTAATAACATTACCATAAGGGTAAAATATTAATTTGAAATTAATTCAAAAAACACTATAAGAAAGCATGTTTTCCAAGAGAAAATGTTTAAAAGTTAAGAATGTTTTTATATAAAAATTAAATAAAAAAAGGTTACAATGCACTAAATTGGATTAATAAATATATAGTTGAAATAATTTTACTATAAAATGATTCTAAAATATAATATAACTTAATAAAAATTTAAAATTAAAAGGTTGTTAGAAATAAAAATTCAGATTTTTAGTATACATTAAAATAATAATATTTTCAAAAATTATAAAACTTTCAACAAAATATGATCTTGAAATATATATTTAAAAACATATGTTTATTAGTTAAAATATATTTTATAAAAATGATAAATCTTGATTTTAAATTATTTTCATAAATCACGACTAGACTGCCTTTTATAAAAATATAGTTTTTTCAAAAAATATTTCTTTTTCTTTCAAATGGTTTTATTTTACTTCTAATAAATAAATAACCATTAAATTTATTTTATAATTGTGTAGAGTATTTAATTTTCATAATTTAACAAGTGTTATCCATACGCACTAACTTGATTGCTAGGTTATTATGGTCATGGATAAATAATAATATCTTCATTGTATCAGGTTTCATTCAAACAAGGGGTCGTGTGAATTTCTAGATATCAAAAGGGTAAAATTTATTTTAAAAAATAAATAAGTATTTAAGATTTATGAGGTTATATTATCTTATAATTATGGTTCTGCATGTCATAAATGATTTCAAAACTGATGTCCATATTTTAAAAATCTTGGGGTTTTACATGTATCTTTAATTGGCTGGAGGCATATGCTATCAGGTTTTCATTTTGTGTGAGTACACAACCCAATCTATTTTTAGATGCATCAATATAGATAAAAAATACTTCCCCAATGATGGGTAATTTGTGTAGAGGTGAAGTTATTAAAATCTTCTTTATCACTTCAATATTTTCAATACATTCTTTATTCCATAAAAAAGTGAATCCATATCGAGTTAGCTTGGTTTGGGGGATTGAAAATCATGATAAGTTTCTCAAAAATTGATGAGAAAACCCATATAATTCAAGGAAACTATAAATTTTTCCCGAAAGTTTTCTCTATGACAGATTTAAATTGTATATAATTTGTAGGGATCCATATATATTTTATTTATGGTAATGAAATTCCCCAGAAATTCTACTTAGTCTCGTTATAATATTTATTGAGAAAAAATCTATTGGTTATGTAGAAGATCAGGAAATTATTTAGAGAAAACATAAGTGAATTATCTTAAATTTTTCATTTATAAAAGGTTGATATTTTCTTATATCTCAATCATTTTGGCTAGATATGATTTATGAAATGGAAATATTATTAATGACTTATATGTTGATAGTAAATAAGATTCATCCACCTTCTCACAATTATATAGAAATTAATGGTGATTCATGATATAGTGGGTGATTTCATTCCCAAGACAATTTATGTAGGATCTACGTCAGTAAATCCAATACATACCTATAACTACATCAAATTCCTATAAAGGGAGACCAAATTTTTTTTCAAGAATAATATTCATATAAACATTAACATGTGATACAACAATCACAGAAGTATTTTTTCAATTATATCAATTATTTTTAAGTGATAACATGATTTTATTATAAAACTTTCATGATATCATAATATGGCATGAATTTAAAAACAACATGACATACAAAAATCTAAAGTAGACGTTACATGTACATAATTCATCAGGATCCATATCAGAGAAGACATTACTTTTTCCCTCGTTCTTTTAGATTGCTGGTGTCCGTCATTCTTGTTAGCCCTTGTAATAGAGAATTAGTTTGGATAATTCACAACTTATCCACAATTAGAAAATATAACTATATATGGTAACATATATTGAAATTTATTCACATACCTCATGTTATTCATTTTCTATGGAAATTGTGTACTTTCTGCCCTATTTTTAGACCCATAAAACATCTCATCGTTTCATTGCGAAATTTCAATTGGTGCCTTTTCCCACATTTTTTATACAAATAAAATTTAGTCTTATTTCCTTGATCACCTTTATCAGATGATATTTTTTGAGATTCCATCCATATATTTTCTGATGTATTTGGAC
This sequence comes from Viscum album, assembly GCA_963277665.1. Taxonomy (NCBI): domain Eukaryota; kingdom Viridiplantae; phylum Streptophyta; class Magnoliopsida; order Santalales; family Viscaceae; genus Viscum; species Viscum album. Next base: position 1,698,461,815 of record OY728158.1, on the reverse strand, counting down.
ATTCAACTATGTGCCAGTTGTTAATCATGTTTTTTGATATCTGTTTTGGCATAATAAAAAAATGTCTTACATGAAATCCCAACATGTTAGGAATTTCATTTTCAAAATCATCACATTATCCATCACGTTGGTTGTTGGTCTGGTTTCTCCTTTTAAAATCCATTGAATAAAAAAAGAAAAATCAGGGATGGGTATTTTTAAACAATTAAAAACAAAAAGAAGAAACCCAGAACACTAAAGAGATAACTCATAAATAATATATATTCCTTAACCTATGAATTTATATTTTTTCATTATTAGTTATCAATGATATATTTCCTATCATAAATTATTATATAAATTTTTATTACATTAATAATGGTTCTTGATGAGATTGTGTATTTATGAAATCATATCCCCTAATAGTGTCAACCTGGGTGTCCAGAAAGGCTTGTTGTCAAGAACTAGGTGATGATCGAGATCACCTCAATGTGCCCTTTTTGGGATTATTATCCCTAGGTACCTCTATTTTAAAGCCATATTCAATTGTAGTGTCCAGATATAGATTTTTCTTTAATGAAAATAGTTAATATATAATTTACCAAAATTTAATGACGTTTTATTAGGCCTTGTATTATGCATATGGCATTCACTATTGTTTTATAATCCTAACCCCAAATATTACCAAACTTTTCTCTAATACCAATTATGAGAACCATTTTGTTTAATAAAATTTAAATATGGTTTTATTACATTAGAACAGAATTAGTAAAACCTCGATGTTTATGAATCCAAGTGTCTTTAGTAAATTAGGTACATAACACATGAACTTGATACACAAATACAACAACATTATGTAAAATTCCTTAAAATGACTTATAATTAAATTTATCTTAAAATTTCATGGGATATCCCGAGGTCATGTATAATTAATGGGTGAGATATATATATGAGTAGGGGAATAAAAAAATCATAAAAAGATAAAATTATTACATGTTATTCAATAGGCATTTCAATGGGAAATGAAAGGGGTGAAAATCATAATCTTGAACAAGGAAGCATGATACCACATGATAGTATAAAGATTCCACAGAAACGTGGAAGAAACGAAAAACATGACATCATAGACATTGGTCAATGAAAAAAATGAATACATCATAACTTGGTGTAAAATCCACATAATGGGTTTGGTTTACCCCCCAATCCCATATAGGATTTGGTAACGACCCACCTTTTGACCAATGAATGAATCATTTGTTTTTAATTTTTAATATTTCATTAAATAATAGTAATGGTATACTATGGCTTATAGATGGCACGAGGAGGTTATGTGGCTAGTTCAGAGTAAGGAGGTCTCGAATAATGGGATATAGGCTGGGCTTCATAGTTCAACTAAACCGTGTGGCTGGAGGTATGACCACCTTCAATTACGCATGATCTATCTTCATCTGTGCAGACCAAGAAACAAGGTTGTACGACCTACTAATATTTTGAATAGAGTCATCCCGCAAAGTTTATTTATGGTTTGTAAACCATGCCCATAAACAATACAACTGTAGTTTTGAGTAAAAATTGTTGTTTTCCCCTCTTTCAACTTAAATACTAATTTTTCTTTTCCCTCACATCCAAAGGATATAACTAGTGGGTTCCTCTTTATTTGAGTCCAAAACACACTAAAGCTTCAATCTCTAGATACTCTAATATCTGGTGACCAATATAAAATCTAAAGGAATAATCAGATAGCCTATAGTAAGGATAATATCCCACATCCTCTTCTATATGGTTAATCTCACCATTTCTTGTACTATTTATATGCAGTCTCATTCACCCTATTTTTAGGGAGTTGGACTAAAACAAAGATCTATTCTATCCTAATTTTCTTCAGAGGATGATACTAAGTGGGGATACATCTACAGTCTTAATGTTGGTGTTCACATAATTTTCTATTTTAGTTTTGGGCATTTTGTATTTATTCTGTCATTCCATAAGCCGACCTTTACCAAGATTCTATTTTGTGTTGACTCCTTCATATCTATATGACCCTAGTGTCTTGATAAATGCTAATTAGATCATTTAGGGGGTTTAGAAATCACATATTCTCTATAAGGAAACCCAAGGTCTGTTCTAACAAAATTTTCCATTTGTGACCAATTTCCCAAGATGATATAATATTTTTTTTACCTCTCAGATTGAGTTTAAATAAAATTGACCCATGTTTCAAGTGTATTTTAATGAACTAAAGACACCCCATGAGTATTCGGACATCTTATTCTTGGAATTACGAAATTGGTCATATGAATTTTTGATATGAACCTTTTCAAGAATTTTTCACTAGTATTTGAGGTTTCTATATTAGGAAAAGTTAATGAGGTGTCTTGATTAAAATATTTCACATTTAATTAATGGATTCCCTTGAAATGAAACAAATGAATTAACATATATAGGTTGGTTAAACCCATGCCTTATTCTTATGATTTTAATAAATTCCATATATCAATTGAAACGATATAAAGGGAAATGGGTATGGTTAATGGTAAATATAAGAGGGATTGCCTCATGCCTTGAATTGAACATGTGATCATGTCTTGACTAATGTTAAAATTGAAATGGTATAAGATGGTTTCATCTTTTTTTACATGATATAAATGGTTGTGCCACATGTATGATTAGATATATTTATATAAATGAATTAGTTAGTGGAATTATTAGCCCATGCTAGCTCTTTATATTCAAGAATTAATTGGAGGCATTCTTACCCCAAGTTGGCTATTTATATCTGTGAATGGGCAGGATGAATTCTTACCCCATGCTAGCTATTTATATCTATCAATGGGTGGGAGGAATTCTTACCCCATGCAATCTACTTATATCTGTGAATGGGTAGGAGGAATATTTACCGCAATCTAGATACAAACACACAAATATATATACATTTATGGGTGGGAGGAATTCTTACGCCACAACAATTATAATCCATATATATATACATATTTATTTATGGTAACTTGATCAGACACAACAGCCTTGGGCAGAAGCATGTAGACCCACCATGTATCCTTTAGGAACATGATTAGGAGGGTATTTATTTACACAACACTATTTTACTTACCCATATACTTTTGTAATCCATTTACTTATGAGGGACTACTCGGTTTACAAGTAGACACCATTGGTGGTTGCCTATTAAGATTTTATCTCACACCCCACTCGGGCCATCCTTGGTACCCGAGAAGACCATTTTTTGTAGGTACAAGAATGGTTAAAGGGCCTTCTGTAGGTTTCTGATATGTAATACATAAATTGATCTTAAAATAATATGATTGGGCTTAGGCTCGAGATTCCCATAGAGCCACTTTTGTAATTTTTTTTATTTTGGACTATTGTATAACAACCTTGTACCTTCTAGTTATTTTTTGTATTATCATCATTCCTTGAATCATAAATGTATTAGACACTAGACTCTAAGTATTTTAGTTATTTTATTCAGTTATAGGTTTCTTATGTTGCTTTATTATTCAGTTATTTGTCATGATTCCATTGTTTACTATTTTTTTCTATTTTATTGGTCTTCTGATAATATTTACTATTTTTCATATCCTCTACTTTACTCTGACATGGGGGTATATTCTCCATGGTGTACTACCTATACACCCCCATTTCTAGACCTAATCCCCTTGTATAAGGGGAGACACGCTAGGGGTCAGCCAGCCAACCAGGCTTAGGGAACGGGTTAAGTGGCATTCAGGTCTAGGACGTCACAAAGTGGTATCAGAGCGGTTACATTATTTGTTTACTATTTGAAGAAAATATTACAGATATTGGGAATTATATGTAATTAGTAATAAGACATTATTAGGCATCACAAACCCCAATACATGGTAAATACAATGTTTCTTGAATTATGGTTGTCATTGATTACTCAATTAACAGTTGATATGATTTCAGCGTTGGGTGATACACAAGATTTGAGATTTTGTTGATATTGATGTCATTTGAATTATTATTTCCTTACTATTTCTCAATAAAACAAGGGATATGTATTAGAAACATTTATCATGATAGGCACAATGTGAATAGGCCATGCATTTTTTGCATGCCATGTTTAAATTTCAGAGATAATTGCATATAGCATAGTCATTTTACCTTGTTGAATATTTTTAGATTTTTACTAAAACCATTTACATGATTTGGATTATACTATGGTGTGAGTTTAGTGGGTGACAATCCTTGATTAATAATGTGTATAGGCCCTTGTGGATCAAAAAATGGATATCTAGCTAGCTTAACCATTTAAAGGCATTATAATTGTATAAATAAGAATAGATTTAATGAAAATGACATACATTAGAATGACATATTTTAATTCACAAGGTGTATGGGACCTTATAGATCTAAAGATTTCAAATCATTGGATTCATCTTGTGGATGTTATATAAATGGTTAAATTTTACACTTTCAATTTGGGAATTTCATTTAACTTGAGAACAATGATCTATCACATTCCTAACACAAAAACATGAACCAAACCTGACCCTAGTAGTGGGTAGTTAGTGTTTCATCGTTATTATGACATGTTATGGTCTATTCCTTTGTCAAGACATACATTCTGAAGAAGGTAAAGAGGCGTGTTCATTATTTTTGGTATGATTTAGTACATACCCTAAATTATTAAATTCAATCTTCTAAATTTCTTAAATCCTTTTCTGAGAAGGTTTTTTAACATTTTTTGTATTATGCTACCATGACATCCTCGATTCACATACCCTGAAGGAATCTACGATCATGTTCCATGGGTGGTGGGCCAGGAGCCCCCATTTTTCCATTCTATTGAGACACCTATAGTTCCTATTCTTGTACCTGATATTGGAACTGATGCCTGGTTTTGAGAGGGATTGTTGCGTATGATGCAATTGATGCAAGGAATAGTGCTACCTGCCCCGAGTATGGTGAAGTTGACTCATGAGTTTCAGCAGAAACATTTTCCCACCATCTTGGGGGATGGTGGACCACTTTCTATAGAGTATTGGATTGAGGTGATCATGTATATATTTGAGAATTTAGATATTCTTCTAGAGAGGATTCTTAATCTAGCCACTTTCATTCTATGAGATTCATCTAAGAGGTTGTGGAATGTAATCACCTATGTTGGATATCATATAGAAATAGGTTAGGATGAATTTCATACCATATTCTATGACTACATCTTTCCCCAGAATTTAATAATCGATATATCTAGAGATTTTATGAAACTGCAGTATAGGTCTACATCAGTTATGGAATATTCATCCTGTTTCACTAGGATGTAGTGTTTTCCCCCTTCTCCAGCTACTCATGATCTAAAGGATTATTGGTGATTTGAGGATGAGATGTGTTACACCATCCGGTCATAAGTTAATGTGTTTAGGTTGACGAAAATATCTGAAATCATCAACCATGCCTTAATTACAAATTAGAATTTGATGGATGCTGATGGTGTGAGCTAGGGAAGTTTGGAACATAAGGCTTCAAGAAGATCTTCTTTTGATAGAAAATGATTCATTTAAGAATTTTACAGGGTTAGTATTGGACATAATCCTTTCCCATGTAGTTATCCTATCTCTCACTAGTGTGGAGCACCAGGGCACTTCAATAGACCATTTTCATAGAACCCAATTGAGTACAGAGGCTGTTGAAGAATAGGATATCTCCACTGTTTCTATAGGAATTCCCCCCAGTTCCTAGAGAGAGGAGATCTACACCAACTTTTCAAGAAGGAGAAAGATCGACATGATTACAACAGTAAGGTAGTTAGAATACCACTGGCTGATTAGGCTAAGGTGGTGATCAAGGGAGAGGTAATAAAGCATATGATTCTTAGTTTTGGAAAAGTGGGATGATCAGGGTAGTTAGGAAATGAGTTAGGGCCATGGTAAATTTTGGTTACATGTATTCTGGCCTACACCACATGAGAAGAGTGGTAGACCATATACTATATGAGATATTATTCTAGTGGCCTCCAATTTCGTGTCTATTTTGTTTGATATAGGAGAATCTCACTATTTTATATCTAAGGTAATCACTAAGAGTTTAGGCCTTGACATCGAATTCTATAATGGAGTCTTAACACTAGACACAACCAAGAGTATCTATTGAGAGGGCATTATCCACTGTCATAATTGACCCTTGGAGATAGGCTGTTACCTATCCATATGGAGCCTATGAGTTCTCGACATGACAGGCCTTGATGTGATCATGGGAATAGATTTTCCAATTCCCTACAAAGCCCATATTGACTTCTATCATCATATTTTTATGTTTGTATCACCCTAGGAAATTGCACAGTTACATAAGGGGGAATGGGATGTCAATGCGACATGTGTAGGACCTATGTAGTAGAGGCTATGTTGTGTTACAAAACATGTTTCTATTATTTATCTTGATGACCAAGGGTTACCACCCACAATCTAATGTCCAATTGTGGAAATATTGATATACATTTTTCTAATGACTTATTTTGTATACCTCCACTACGGGAGGTAGATTTCAATATCTAGCTCGTTATTAGAGAAACATATGTGACCATTCAACCTTATAGGATGCCACATAACGAGTTTCTATAGGTCAAGAATTATTTGGACGATATGGTGGAAAATGGGTTCATATGCCCAATAGTTCTCCTTGGGATCCACCAATCCTTTTTGCGATGAAGTAAGATGATACTCTTTGGATTTGTGTGTATTATTGTCAGTTGAACCAGTTGATGATCAAGAACTGGTATCCACTACCTAAAATAGACATCCTCTTTAACTAGCTGTGAGGAGAAAAGGTGTTTTTAATGATATATTTAAGGTTAGATATCATTAGGTGAATTTTATGATATTATGCATACCTCACATAGCCATCAGGAGTTGGTATGGTTTTTAATAATACTTGGTTATGCCGTTCAGGCTCTTGAACACACCTACTATCTTAATGGATCTTATGAGTTGAGTTTTCCACCCATATCTGGATTCAATTGGGGTAGTCTTCATCGATGATATCATGTTGTATTCATGATCTAGACATGACCATGAATCCTTTATTGAGATCATTCTAAATACACTGTGAGAGAATCATCTCTTAGCCAAGCTTTGTGAATTCCACCTCTAGATCGATAAAGATTACTTCATGGGTTATATCTTCTTGATGTTAGGGGTCTCAGTTGACCCAAATAATGTGAGAGATATGGTTTCTTGGGATTAGCCTTAAAATTTCTTTTATATTTAATGTTTCCAAGTGATTTTGAAATATTAAAGATGCTTCATTTAGGATTTCTCATGGATTGCAGTTCTACTTATGTACTTGACAAAGAAGGACTTGAAATTCAAATGGTGTGAATCTTATAAAGAAAAATTTCAAGAGTTAAAGGGAAGATTGATTTGAACATCAATACTAATCACATCTGATCTAGGAAGGTCTTATAATGTCCACTATGACATATTAGGTATCGATCTTAGAGATGTTATGATGCAAGATGAGTGAGTCATGTGTATAGTTGTCATCAGTTGAGGCCCCATGAGCGGAATTACCTGACACATGACCTAAAGATCAATTTTATTGTTCATTCCTTACACTGTTGGAGACACTATATACTAGGAGAGAGTTTTGTGTTATTAATAGACAAAAAATACTCAGATATATCTTTACATATATGGATATTAATATCAGGTAGCATCGGTGGGTCATGAACCTACAATCATTTGATTTCGAACATGACTACACATTAAAGAAAGGGAATTATATTACTGATGCACTGAGATGGAAAACCCAGACCCTAGAAGATCAGGAATCGAGTGTTGAACGGAATCTTATCACCTTAATCTCAGAGATGCACATTGGTGTTTAAGAGGATCATGGCCAAACTATTCTCTCAGCCATAGTGGTAACATCTACTCTTCCTGAATGAGTAAGTTCAAGATGACTATCTAATCCTGAAATCCTTTCCTTGTGAGAAGGTTTCTAAGAGGATGACACTACTTTTGGTTGGATAGTTGATAAGGATGATACTCTATTGATCTGTGGGTGGGTGTAGATCCTAGCATACATCATAGAGGAGCTGATAGAGGGTTTTTATTCCTTATCTAGGCCAATTCACCATGTTTTCACCAAGATGTATCAAGATCTACAGTGTCAATATTGGTGGCCTAGCTTGAAATGCGATATAGCTAGTTTCATCACTCGATGTTCCACTTGACTGTAGGTGATGGAGGAACATCAACATCTAAAAGTTCTTTTTTATCCATTGTCTATTCCTGATTGGAAATGGGACAATATTTTTATGGACTTTGTGACTGTTTTACCCAGATCACCCCATGGAAATGACATAGTGTGGGTTTCCTTTGATCCTTTTATTAAGGTCACACACATTTTACCTTTGAATGAGTCTTTATTAGTAGATGATATGGGAAGGTTGTACCTGAAGTAAGTTGTACATATTAAGGGAGATACTCATTATATCATTTCTCGTAGTGACTCTTGTTTGATATTGTAGTTCTGGAAGGGTCTATAAAAGTCATTGGGTTTGCAGGTACTTTTGATCACAACCTATCACTCATAGACTGATGGATAGACAGAGCATAAAATTTAATTACTAGATGATATGATTCGTGGGTGAGTTCTTGACATTGGGGGTTCCAGGGAGAATAAAAATCCCCTCACCCTGTTTTCCTATAAAAAATGATTTCAAGATACTATTTAGATGGATCCCTATGAAGCCTTGTATGGTAGTAATTTATGCTCACCTCTTTGATGGGTAGAGAAAGGGGAGGTAGTTGTTCTTGGAACTCATATCATACCTGAGACTTTAGAGTAGGTACAATTGATCATAAATCGTATGTTGACATCTCAGTCTAGAAAATAATGTCATGCCAAAAGATGTGGATAACCTCTTGATGTAGTTTTCCGAGATTATGTTTTCTTGAATGTCTTTATGATGTTGGGGATTTGAAGTATTTAGAAGGATGTTAAGCTATCACCGAGATTCGTTGGACCCTTCGAGGTTGTGAAGCAAATCATACCAGTGGATTACCAGCAAGAACATTTTAAGAGATACCAGTCTATGCATGATGTATTTCATGAATCTCAGCTTCACTGATACTATCTAGACCCATCACACATCTTTCAACCTAAAGAGGTTGAGCGGGAAATAGATGCTTCCTTTGAAGAGTATCTAGTTTCTATTGTCGATAAGATAATGTAGACACTCTGAGGCTGGTTTTTTCTTATTGTATCAGTTATATGGAAGCACAAACAGGTACATGATGAGAAATGTGAGTGGGAAGTTGATATACGATCTCAATGAATGGAAGCATTTTCTGATAGCACCTCTTTACCATTAAGAGGAAAACTTGTGGATGAGTTGCTATAAGAAGGGGAGGTTATAATTACTTGATTTTTTACAATGTTACGAATCATTAGTTTGAATTTTGAACATTTCCTTAAATCATTGTAAAGGTATAATATGATTGAGGAAAGGCCTGTGGAGAGTCCGAGGTCGGTTCAGAGAATGGAGTTTCTGAAGATGGGCTACAGGATGGCCCGCATGGTTTGTGAAAAATGTGGGATCCCTGCCACATGGTTTAACTAAACCATGTGACTAAATAATGGGGTACTTGAAATTCTTCATGGTTTTTCTATAACTATGCAGACCTAGGTGCACTATCGTGTGGCCTGCAACTATTTCGAATAGAGTAGACCCACATAGTTTTCGCATGGTTTTTAAATAGTGTTAATAAATTATGTGTGCCTTGTTTTTTCTGTGAAAATTACCCTTTACCCTCCATAAACATAATATCTAATTTTCCTTTTTCCTCCCCTATAGAAGAAATGTCTACTCGGTTCCTCCTTCTTTGAGTTCAAAACCCTTTAAATTTTTAATCTCTTGCTACTCCTCCCTCTGGTGGCTGAACTTTGATCTCAAGGAAGAATCGGATAACCAAAGGTACGAATAACCTTCAACATAATTTTTGTTCAGTTAATATATCTATAGTTTGTACTTTTTATATGCAGGCTCATTCAACTTATTTTTATGGTTTTGGACGGAAACTCATATGTCTTCCATCCTGATTTGAATCTGAGGTCAATATCAAAAAAGGCTTCATGTACGACCCTAAGGCAGGTGTTCAAATGGTTTTTCTATATGAGTTTTGCCCATTTTGTATTTATTATGTCATTCCATATGCCTCCCTATACTGAGCTTCTATTTTGTGTAGAATCCTTCATGTCTAAATGAACCTAGTGTCTTGATAAATGTTAATTGAATTTCATTAGGGGGTTTAGACATCACCTATTCTCTATAAGTTCACCCATGGGGTGTGCCAACCAAATTGGTAGTTTCATGCAAATTTCTAATGATAATAAAAATTTGGTTGTATCTCATAACATGATTTTAACTTGAATTAACCCTTGTATCATGTTTGTTTTCATGAACCCAATACACCCCATGGGTGTTTGGACCTCTTATTCTTTGAATTTCATATTTGGGAATGTGACTATTTGATATGACTATTTTCATGGATTGTGATCTGGTTTTTGGGTTTTCCATGCTAGAAAAAGTGAATGAGATGTCTTGATTAAAATGGTTCACATGTAATGAATGGTTCCCCTTGAAATGAATCAAATTAATTGGCATATGTTGGATGGTTGAACCCAATACTTATTCTAATTCTTTTAAAAAATTCCATATGTCAATTGAATTGATATAATGTGAAATTGGTATGGATAATTGTATACTTTAGAAGGATTTCCTCAAGACTTGAATTGGAAATGTGACCATGTCTTCACTAATGTTTGAATTGAAAAGTTATAAGATGGTTTTGCCTTATGTTATAAGAAATAAATGGTTATGCCACTACTATTCTTAAGAGATATTTATATTTGAGAATTGGAGGGATGAATTCTTACCCCATGCTAACAATTTATATCCACGAATGGGTGGGATGCATTCTTACCCTATGCCATCCTATTTATAGAAATGGGTGGGTTTCATTCTTACCCCATGCTAGCTATATATATATATACACATGTATATGGGTGGGAGGTATTCTTATCCCATGCCAGTTATAATCTATATATACATATTTATTTATGGTAACTTGACCAGACACACCGAACATGGGTTAAAGTATGCAGACCCACCAGGTCTCCCTTAAGAATCTGAGCAAGAGGTTATTTTTTTTATTTTGAAATGTTTTACTTACCGGTTTATTGTTGCATACTATTTACTTAAGAGTGACTAATTGGTTTACACATTGACACCATTGGTGGTGGACTACTGAGATTTAATCTCACACCCTACTAAGGATGCCCTTAGCACCCAAGCAGACTATGTTTTTATAGATATTAGAAAGGGTAAAGGCCCTTCTACAAGTTGTTGATATGTACTAATAATCTATATATTAGGACCACAGGATCAGAATTAGGCATGAGATTATAATAGAGATTCTTTTGTTATTTTAAACTACATTATATCATGCTTGTACCTTGTGGTTATTTTCAGTATTACTAGCATGCCATGCATCTTAAATGTACCAGACACTAGTCTCAGTGGATTTTTGTTATTTTATTCAGTTATCAGTTTCTTCCACTGCTTGGTTATTTAGTAATTTTTTATGCTTCCACTGTTTACTCTATCTGTTTTTTTATCATGCTTACTATATGGTTTATTATTTGTTTTATCGGTTGTGTTACTCAAACATTGGGGTATAGTCTCCCCGCTGTACTACCAACATACCCCCATTGCTAGCTGACAACCCATGGCATATGGGGGATGTTCCAAGGGTTATGTTACTAACCAGGCTCAGGGAATGGGTTTTGTGGAATCCCTAATATGGGATGTCATCGATTTCTCATGAGAGTAAAAAATTACCCAATGCCTTGGAGGGATAAATAATTCTGGGCGCACCCGTCTCTTTATTATCATGTAGATTCATGAGTATGATACATAGATAATTCAACATAGGATCATATTTAATCAAATTTAATCCCATAATTAAGGAGTGAAAAATAAATACATTTAATTAAAAAAGAAAATAAGTATTGGTATGTCTTGGTGAATTCCCTTATGTGGAAATGAAGATAGTATTCACAATACAAATGTTTTGATTCGAAAAATCTTATGATAATATTATCATCATAACAAGGGTACATAATGAATCACTACATGGATTAATGATAGTTAATGGGGTATGTAATCATTGGAAAATATTAATATAAGTAATATGGATGTGTAAGAACATAATCCAACTTCAAAAAGTTGGTAATTAAAATGTATAAGATGAAATGGGGTCTTGAATAAATGTTTGGCATTAAAACTTCACAGGATAATTTCGGCAGCATAAAATGGGTACATAATGAATCATGGGTGAGAATAAAGATAGTGAAAGGGTCCAATTAGGTAATAATAATGTTAGTAATAGGGATGTGTTATAACATACCCCAAAATTGATAAATGGAAAAGGAGCATAACAAAAAGGATGTTCTTGAATAAACACAAGAAGGGGTGGATCCATTACCTTGAGAGGGTTCTTCCAAAATATTGGCAGGATCTTATTGAGAGCATGGTGGAAACTTGGAAGGCATATAGAGAGGAAAGGGTAGAGTATAGTTGTTCTAAAATTATTTTTATCATATAGGAATGCGATATTTGGTGGGTTTATATAAGAAACATTATGGGTGTTCTTTATTATTTTCCAAACTTGGGGTTTTCAATCTATAAAATAAAGTAATAAAAATAAAAACCCTCTAATGGTTTATGCCCATAGTTTCTACAAAAGTGGAGTGGATTTAATTATTTTATAATTATATAAACAAATCACATTAAAATAACACTCGAAGTGACATGGAAGTGAGTTGTGTTTACAAAGAATTGATTTTAAAACCTTAAAATATAATTTCAGTTTTGGAGGATTCATAAAGGGTTTAGAAAATTATTAATATAAACTAAAAAAAATTTAAAAGTGAAACATAAATTTGTTCTTGTATACCTTTTATGTATCATATTACATCACTTTTGGGTCATTATGATGTCATAATACACACAATGTATTCATACAATATTTCACATTAACCCGACAATTCGAGTGTTTCAGAAAATTAAATAAAAGTTACCATAATATAATTTTGATGTTTTTATTACATTAATATAATTTATTTTATAAAAATAATTCTCCAAATATTATAAATTATAATTTTAAATTAAAATCCATCTTTATTAAAAAATACTATTTTCACCATATCATATTTCTAACCCTTATAAAAATGACATTTTAACTTCGTAAAATAATATTATCATTTAAATTTAATATATACTATTTAATAATAATATATTATTAAAATATAATTTTATTCCTGAATTCTTTAAAAGTAATTTCTTAATTGAAATTTCAAAATACACAAAAACACAATTCCAATTTTGTTGTATTAAAATATAATTTTTACCAAACTGATTTCATAATCATTTACAATGTAAAAATAGTATAGAATAAATATAAACATTATTTTATAATAATGAAAATATAAAAATTTACACTATTATGTCTGAGATATATAACATCTAATTACAATAGAGAATGACCTAAGGGTGAGGTGCATGATAGTGAGATACTCATGTGGTGGTTTGGGGAACATGGTTTCGGTCGTGTTCTTGTTGAGCATGAATGTAACAGAGAAAATATTTAGCTCCTGTTTTAATTTTTGGATGTAAAGTTGTATTTGATCAAGAGAAAATACCAGAGATACTATCTCTCTTTGAATCTCCGATAATTGAGCATCATAGGGTATAATCCCACTGGTCAAGGCCACTACTTCTTTTGTCTATATCAATAGGACTATATCATAAAACATAATATATAAAAAGTATATGATTAGTGTTCAATGGATATATTTTCATATGTTTTGATTCTTAATGGTCTATTGAATCTAATATGATATAACTTATAAGAGAAAAATATAAACAAATTAGTGAATGTGTTTTCTATATTTGAATTACATAAATAAGGAAGTAATTCAATTAAAAATGGAATTTAATTTACAGAAGTTAGGGTCGTTATAATATTATATACATTGGTAGAATATAATACAAGCCATTTAATTTAGTATGTGTAATGTAGTCTACTACAGATTGTGTTTCTATTTCTTCATGGAGAAAAATTAAATATATAATCAAATATATTCACGTGTGTTCCATGGGTAGTTTATTTTAAAAATTACATTCATTATCGTTGGAATGATAATTATATAATAAATCTATTATGTGTTAAATATTTTTATAATAAAGAGAATTTTCCTCCAAGTACATTTTCACAATTTTTTAATTTTAGTTGATTTTTTTTAAATTATAGAAGATTGTGGGTTAAGGATGAATGGATGTAATTAAGATAAATTTTATTAATTGTATTAATTTGTTTTTAATTTTAGTTATTAAAAAAATTATATATGTAATTTAAAACATAATTAGAAATATATGCACATTTCTTAATTTGTGGATGGTCATGAAAATAGATTATGTCCATGTATATGATTCGTTTCTTTAATTTTGGAAAGCCTATGTGTCATCCCCTTATTATTATTTAATGACCTATTTGATCATTGTTTTTATGAAAATAAATTTTATCTAATTCATTTAACCCCTCACCTATGTGTGAGTAAAATCATATATAAGGATGGAGCTCCCAGGTGAGAGGAGACTATCTGAGTCAAGGGGCTAAGGTGAAACTAATCGAGGCAATACATACGAGCCAAAGGTGGAATCCTTCAACACGAACCAAGATATCGTTGAAGCTATTTCCCCCTAGGGATGAGGGTCATTTAATAATCTACTACATAAACTAAAAATTTGATAATCTCATGATCATAAAACTCAAAAAAAATATTATATTCATTTTCAATTATTTATGTATGTTGATTTGAGCGGTCATCTAAAAATGAATTAGAAAGAATTAAAGATAGAAAGAAGTATTATTTGATTATTCACAATTTTTTTATCTAATATAGTCTATCACTTAAGTAAAATAGACTTAGTAATATAAAGTCTGGTGAAATGATAAATTGATATTTATGAATATGGATAAAAATTCTTCAAATAAAATATTTTTTCAGTGTGGACTTCCACTACTTAAGATAAAATCGACCTCACAGTTCAATGTTCTTTCCTAAACTAAGTTCAGATGCTTTCATTTATCATGTAAATTTTATCTTGATTATTTTTGTTTACTTAACATATTTTACATAAAGGGTTGACTTTACAAGTTGGACTTGGTGTAATTAAGAGACAAGTGTAGAAGAAATCATTAAAATAGAATTTTTGGATTATAGAGTCCACTGAACAGATCAAGGAATTGATTATTAATGTAGTTGTAACGTTACACATATTTAAACACATTCAAATAAATTTTTGAGGCCATTTATCAGATATGAAAAGTGGAATATGAATCCTTTCCAACAGAATATCTAAGTGAAACAATATTCAAAAATTTATAGTGAGGTATTTTGGGATTCAAAAAATAGTGGGAGAATAATGACATTTAATTAATTTTTAATTTATTAATCAATTTTTGTGAAAACGAGAATTACTAATTACCTTCC
Source organism: Viscum album (assembly GCA_963277665.1). Taxonomy (NCBI): domain Eukaryota; kingdom Viridiplantae; phylum Streptophyta; class Magnoliopsida; order Santalales; family Viscaceae; genus Viscum; species Viscum album. The sequence goes on along the minus strand of OY728158.1, from coordinate 1,698,446,236 downwards.
CTTAATCTGTAGAAAATGAAAATAAAATTACTTTATTAATATCATTATGATCAATAATAGAGAAGGATAACCTTATCATCAGTGAAAAGGGATATTAAGATAAAGTTTTTATCTATGTAAAACATATATATAAGGTAATAAATGTCCAATGTTTTATGCTAAGATCCATGTCCAATGATCTTCTAATGAAATTTTTATATATGGATGCCTATAAAATTGTTTATATCTTTCTGGATCTCTATCAAGAGAATGAAAGATCAAATAGATATAAGATATCCAATTCACCATTCATGTTAAACATTGGGGAGTCAGAGATTACTAGGGAACATGTAGTCTAGATTATTGGCTATATTTAGTGCATGAACACATTGGGTTTTCGGATCCCGGATGATTTATGCATAGATCACATTCTATCCTCACTACCTAAGAATCTTATAATGTTTTATTGTGAATTATAATATGAAAAATAGTTGTTGGACACTTTTTGTTCAACTTACAATGATTAACCTAGTTGATAAAGACAAGGGGAATAACAAAACCACAATAATATAGTGAATTTGAAGTGGATTAATAAAGAAAAGGTCTTGAAGAATCATTCTACGTCTAAGGCTACAGACAAACATCCCTCCATGAAGAATAAGATCCATAGGCAAGGAAAGGAATCAGATGTAGTATGTTTTTTCACAGTGTAATAAAGTCCATTGGAAGAGTAATTTCATCCAACCAAATAATTCAGGAAAATCCTCATGTGAATTCATTATTGAATGTAATTTTTCCATATCGATAATTTTGGTAGTAAATTCTACTTTTTGCGCACATATTTTTAACTAAAGACATGAAACAATTAGATTTCAAAAGATTTATAGAGATGAGGTGGATTTATGAGCTACTAATGGAGTGGGGCTGAAAACTATAGCCATTGGAGAATACCATATCCAATTTTTGATATGATTGATATTTATTTTAAATAATTTCTATAATTATCCTATTGTTACCAAGAACATTATTTAAATTTTTTTATACTTGGACAATTGTTTTTCAGATTTGGAAATAAAGGATGTTAATTTTATAAATATAGAATTTTTTATCATCTGTAACAGTTAAATAGTGGACTTTATGTATTAAATTGTGAAAACCAAATATCAGAAATTAATAATGAAACAAATACATGTGACTTATACAACACCATACTATGGAATCACATTCCGTGTAATGTAAATGAGAATCATTTAAAAAGTATCTATAAGGATTGATACTTATTCTCTCTCGATATTAAACCACTAAAAATGTGCCATGATATTTTACAAGGTAAAATTACCACACCATTATTTTATGATTAAGGTGAAATGGCCACCTTGATACTAGATTTGGTACACACTAATATGTAAAAAAATTTCATGTAAAGGCCAGATGTGGAATCTCATACTTTATTACTTTTTTTTAATGACATGAGTTTGAAGGGTTATATCCAATATATGAGGTACAATTTATAATCCACTGAGAAGTTCAATGTGTTAATGAATGAGGGTCAGATGTAGCTTAGTAAGAAGAATTGGAGAATTCAATAGGATCAAGGTGGTGAATATCTTAACCAAGTATTTATCATCTTTCAATGGGGTATGATAATTTATAATAACTGACTCCACCTTAGAGTCTGTAGTGGAATGGGGTTAATCAAAAGAGGAACCATACCTTGATGGACATGGTAAGGTCGATGAAGTTCCATACAATAATTACATTATTATTTTGGAGGAATTAATTATATAAATCATCATACTAACAATGTTGAGTACTAAAAAATTGGTAAATGATATTCTATTGGAGTTATGGAGTGAAATGAAACCTTTTTTCACATGTTCATACATGGGGTTCTATGGGATTTGTTAAGGCCAGATAAAGAAACAAACTAGAATCTCAAGGAGTGAAGTGTATATTTTCAGGGTATCCCAAGGAAAAAGTATACTATCTATGAAAACCTTCAAAAATAAAAGAAAATGTCGATGACTAACTTTATGTCATGATATGGATCACATCACCAAGGAGCAAAGTGGGTGAAATATTGAAGTATATGGAATTGGTGGTAACGATACACAAGGGTTGGTATAGGAGCTGATTCTATAGGACCCCATGGAGAAATTTATTCTAGAAACAAATGTTCATAAAAGTTATAAAGAGACAAGAGAACCAAGAGATATGGTTATCTATTCACTAATTATGTATACTCATTGTTAGTTGAAAATAATGACCATCTCTCCTATAAGGAGGCTGCAAAGAAATCATGAGAAATAAGATGGAAAAAATCCATGAGTTCTTGTGATGATTATAATGTATTAGAACCAAGTTTGGGTTTTGATCTATCGCCCATTTGATGTATTTCCTATTGGGTGTCCATGGTTATTGATGAAAATGCTGGGCATGGAAGGTAAATTGATTATATATAAATAATGATAAGTGGACAAAGGTTTTAGAAAACATTGATAGATTGACCGTGATAAAAAATTTTCTTCAATTTCCATATTTAAATCCGTAAGAATCATTCATTCCATACCATCTTAACGTGAATATGACATTTGGAAAATGAATGTCAAAACTGAATTCCTTAATGGGAACCTTCAAGAGGATTTTCATATGACACAACCAAATTTGTTTATGAACCCATTCAATTAAAAAAATGGTATAGAAGTTGTAGATGTGAAATTATATATTAAAACTAGAATCAAGGTTATAGAGAAACTGATTTAATGAATCCATAAATAAATTTTGTCTCCATAAAACTAAATGTGAGTAATGTTTTTACCATCATTTTAGTGGAAGTACACTAATTATCATTCTAGTATATGTTGATTACAAGTTACTAATTAAAAATGATACACTAAACTTATAAGTGGTTAATGCATGGTTGAGAAAGTGCTTATCCACCATGGACATAGGTGAAGTAGCCTACATTTTTGGGATCAAGATCATTTGTGATTGATAAAATAGAATTATTATCCTATCTTAGATTACATATATTGCCATATACTTAATAGGTTATGTATAAAACAATCCAAGAGGGTATTGGTTCCAGCGTCACATGGTATACATCTTTTGAAAAAAAGTGTCCTTAGACATAAGAGGAATGAAAGGGGAGTAATATATCATATGAATCTATAATAGGATCCATTATTTATGCCATTTTATTTACAAGGATTTATGTTGCATATAATTTGGATATGGTAGGTTGATATCATGAAGATCTTGGTGAACAAAAATTTTATTTCGTTTAAGGCTATCCTTATGTAACTGAGATGAACTAAGGATATGTTCATGGTATATGGAGGAGACGAAGAGACAATCATAAGGGGTTATAATGATTTTAGTATTTTATAGAGATTATAAGGATCAAAAGCATAGTTTTGATCTATCTTTTGTCCCAATGAAAAATTTCTGAGAAGGAAAAGTTCAAAGCATCAAGTTATTTCCAATTCTACAACATAGTCTTTGTATATTTCATCTTCTGATTCCACCAAGGAAGCAGTTTGGATTCATAATGTTTTCCAATTACATGATGTGTTACATATTAGTAAAGAAATTCTCATAGTTTACTGTGCTAACACTACAATAGTGTCTATCTCCAAAGAGTCTATGTCATACCAATGGAAAAATAAAATACATTGAATGTTTCATATCATGAGGGTTTTTTATCAATAAGGTGATTTTTTCTGTGTTTATGGTATCCACCAAGGAAAATGTGGTGGACCTCATTACCAAGGATTTATCTTAGTGGAGTTATGAGTATCATGTGTCAGCTAGTAGATTGAAAGTTGTTAGTTGGATCTAGTTTAAGATGGATTTAGTTAGAGTTGGGGACCAAGATTTGACTTCCATCGTAATCAATTACATATTTATTAAATTTTATTATAACATAATTAGTATTCAATTTAATATCTCTTGTATATAATAATATCCTAAGAATATATCTCACAATAAAAGGTATTATATGTTCCTATCTATAATGTGAACCTCGAGGTTTCAAAAACTTCATTCCAGAAAATATGTTATATAACCAGATGATATTTTCTGATGAGACATAGAAAAAATAGGATATTAGGGGTAAGAAGATCATAATACACCAATTCACCCTTTTATGGTGTTTTCCCTTGGTAATCTCCAAAATATGAAGTTATGAGAATATACCCATTAATGGGAAAAACATATTTCTATGTGTCATTAGATGTTCATATTTACAAACATTTTTATTAATCATAAAATTTAAGAATATAATTAATGAATATCATGACTCACTTACTTTGATGTATTAATGAAAATCAAGTTGAAACATTCTCATGGAGAGCTATGATATTTTGGGTGTGTCATGCGTGATATCACATTAATGGATAATTGGAGAAATAATTTATCCCTTATGTCCCTCTTTGTAAGTTGATATCTCAAGCCCCTTGACAGGAATTGAGATGCATATAAAAATCTGTGGCCATGATGATTACTGGGTGAGTTCATTTCTATAAAATAAAAAAAATAGATATTGAGCATATTGGTTGATGGAACTAGCATGAAACCCACTTGATTTGGGATATAACAATAAGGTATTACATTACACTAAAAGTGTTTCTTGGATTATTATGTCATTGTGACATTAATTTCATTCAATATGGGAGACAAACATGTTTTTATATACTAACCATTTAATTATTTAGTTTATCCTTAACTACATTGATAAATAGTCATAACGGGTTACACACTAAGTGTATCAACAATGTGAGCTAAATTCAAGTATTTAATTTAATTTGTTAGAGTAAATATATTTTATTTGGATTTAATTTACAGCCATAAACTAAATAAAAGTTATTAAAATGAGTAAGTGAGTTAAATAATAATAATAATAATATATATATTTTTATGTTTAATGAATATAATAATTATTAGATTTATCAAAGAATAATATGGTGAACTTTATTTTTTTGTTAAATAGCCATTATTCGAGGATCAGTAAATGTTGACGAAGGAATCTTGGCTGAGATAAATAGTCCGATTGGAAATTATATAAATGATATTTATTTATATTATTAAAATGTTGATAAATTCAATCAATTATTATTATTAATACTATTATTTGACATGGGATCACATAGGAATATTAAAGAAGGTTAGGGGATTATGAGTGATTTCCCAATCCTAAACCGTCCAAAATGAATATATAATTGTAACTCTTTCCTAAATCAATTTTGGTGTACACAATGGATAGATACAGAATCTATAAAGACCTATAGAGATACATAGAGATATATAAGAAACTATTTTTACTCTTATCTCAATACTTTGAGAGAACACCAATTTTTATTCCTCCCTGAGAGAAATACAAATGTGATCATCCACAAACAATGAAAACAACCCGAATATGCCGTTGTAGCACCCAATGATTCTATGAAAACATTCAAAATTTTAGTGAATATGTGGATAACTGCTATAGGGATTCTACAAATAGTTACTATAGTGAAAGGATGATACATTGATATATAGTCAACCACATCACCAATTAAATTGGAATTAATGTTGGGTTAGCTCTGTATCTATTCATAAATTAATTAAAAAGTACATGTGAAGTTACATCTCTTATTCTTTTGGAATTTTAATCTAGTCTTGTAATCTATTATTTTCATTGTAAAATTAATTTTAATCATGTGAAAAAATTATTATACATATATTAATACTAACATATGAGTTTTCCTTGCCATTCAAGTTCTCCTCCAATACCCCTGGAATCTACACCAATTTGATTTTGACCTTTATATTATTTATGTAAAAGATGAAAGATAAAATGTTTATTTCATATATTCAATATTTATAATAATTTATGTTGGGTGTAAAAAACTTATTTTTATTTATAAATAATTATTTGCAATTTGAATGAATTTTTTTATCATAGTAATTAATTTTTAGACTTTTATGATGAAATAATTACCTTTAATTCTTACAAAATGTTGACACAGTGGTTGTGTAAAGAGTAGAAAAATAAAGTAAATTATTTTATTAAGTATAAATGTAATAAATTTGGGTTATTTATAGTTTCATTTGAATTTCATAGATCAATATTACATATTAGGGATGTTTCAAAAGGTTTATAGTTGAATTCCTTTGTTTTCATGTTTTCTGAAAAGTGGAATTAAATTAATAGTTCCAAAAATGACATTAATGACATTATATAATAAATAATATATTATTAAATGATTTAAAATTCATAAAAAACATATCTTTAGCCAAGTGAAAATGTATGGTTGAAAAAATAGACCTGGTCAATTTATGAGTTGCTTGCCCATTTATATTAACTTTGTTAATCGTTAAAGATTAAAAAACATTAATATAAAGGCAATTGTCAAAAGTTATAACTGTGGGTTAAAATGAAGAGATATGGGTGAAAACATAACAAAAAAAATAATCTAATTTTTCTTTATGATAATATTTAGGCAAAAAATAATCTTATATTCAAATTGTATCAATTCAGAGTAATTTTTATTTGAAAAATTGATTTATATTAATTAAATTAATTAATAAATTACTAGAGTACCCTCCTCCTCAATTATAAAAAAGAAACCCATCATTTATCATATTTGAATTACATTAAGCCATATATATTGAACAAAGACTACCCATTTAACTTAAAAAATTCTATATCCATAAAACGTTGGTTCTTTTCTTTGTAAAATACCACTCCAAGGGTCCTTAAGAATTGATCTAAATGAGGCATACTGAAGAAAATTTACTCATCCTGCCTAACCTTTTTCAATTGATTTACTCATCTAAATCCTCTAAATATATGGTATTAATCAGAAAAATAATAACTTTAGTATCATAAATATATTCAATTGATATTATTTTTCTTTAAAAATAAATATTCAAATATATTTCAATTAAATGGAAAGAGAAAGTATCACTTGTATGTATGTGTGGACTACCACCTCAACATAGTGATACAATTCATTTTCTATCACCAAATTTCATGGATTTTTATTATGATGGGTTTAATATTTAAAATTTATATTTATAAAATAATAATTATCCTATAATTATAATATGAGTTTTTCCAACATTCCATATAATCTTCTGGAAAATGATAACAATGCTCATTCATACGTATGGACTAGCTCCTCCATGAAGTGATGTAATTACTTTTTCATTTCATATTTACATAGTTGGTAATGAGGATTCATTACCGAATATATATTAAATATATATATATAATAAGTATTCTATAGTGGTGTATTATTATTTATCTTTCCTTCATTCTATCTTTAAGAATGTGAAAACAACGTTCATGCATACATATGACCTACCGTTTTTAATGAACAATGTAATTCATTTTTATATCTCTATGTTTTTTGGACCAATATAAATAAAAAATATATATAATTAATATATATCATATTTATTTCATGAATTCGATTTTTTTGATTATGGATCCTTGATCAGAGTACAATTACCAGAACTACCAAACCAAAATTCTCATAAAATACAAAATACTTAAAATCTAGAAATGAATATTTTAGAAAATAATTATTAGTAAATGGGAGTTAAAATGTTATAAATAGAACTTATATGCTATTTTATGTATGAAAATGATTTTTTATATATTTATAATTAATGTAAATTTATTATAAAGGTGGTTATAGTGCTTTCAAATCAAGTTAATATTTTTGTAAGTGATTTGTATTACAATATCATTGTTTGTGATGATTGTTTATGATGATGAAATTTCATGATATAACTTTCAAGAATATAATTAATTTTAATCTGTTATGGTTATTTCTTGATATTAAATGTTTTCATTTCATTTTCCTTACCATAAGAACTCAATAGACTACAATAATAATTTTCTGAAAATCAGACATTATTTCTCACTGTAGTCAAAAATTATTCTTCTTCAATGTCCATGTTTTTAAAAAATGTATTACTATTCTCACCCGATATCACACAAAGGATACCCTAGAATCATACATAAAACCTAAGTAATATCCCTCATAGTACTACCCAAAGGTCTTCTCCCAGAATGTTAATCATAATCATTATATACATACAATAGCACAACATCAAACAAAGTTCATATACTTAATTCTAATAAAGATATAGAATAACAAGAGAAAAATAGATATATCATAGAAGATAAGTTACCCCAAATTGATCTCCCAAATAAAGTTATTAAATTAAATAACTAATAGTATGCACAAAAACAAGTATGTATTTATAATTTGGAACATAATGCATAATCTTGATGCATGAACGCACATGAAATCTCATAAAACCAGAAAAAAAAATCTCATCAATGATAACATGGAGGTCCATACAGATGTTCTAGATAGGAACATGGAAACAAACCAACATAAGTCCCACATAGTTTTCTCATTAATAACTTGTACCAGATTTTTCAAAAATATAAGATTAAGAACACCTCTAAAATCATTTTGAAACATCCCAACCCAAACCAATGAGTCTTAGCGAAGTTCCATATGAACTCGGGTGCACCACCCTATATGCATGAGGCTTTAAAATAAATTAAAGGTTATAATTCTATCATTGGGGAGACTAAACCTATATAATGATGTCATCGTGAAGAAAATAATAATAAACAAGATAATAAATAAGAAGAGTAATCCTATAGAAGCAATAGATGACATACAATAAAATAAAAGGGATCCCAAAATGGAAATCCAAGCCAAGTTAATGTAGTAGTAGATAAATAAACAAATGAATAGTGGATTCCCTTAGATTGTGTCCCAGTGTGATATCTTCTCTATACTCCTCTGTTAAAATTTCCACCATAGGGCCCTTAGCCTTTGTTGGATCTGTAGTCATGGATTTTATGAGTATAATAAAATTCCAAAGTAGGGTGTGATTACAGGACTTAGTAGGATACAAAAAATGGATACTTAATATAATTACACATAATATATAATAGTATATTCCAAGGAACAAGTTAATTCTCTTATAATCAAACAATCATAGATGATCTGAGTTATCATTTGTTGACTAAGCCACCATAAACTCCAGTACCAACTACTTCATCTCATTTCCAATAAGGTTGTCTGATAAGTCAAACCAAGTGTCACCTTTAAGGTAACACTGAACACCCACCCTGAAAATGGTCATCATTAGAAATATTTCACACCAACTGAAAATTAGTACTCTAGTCTCTTATGCACAAATGTATACATTTATATCCATGACCATATTTAAGGATGTTTATATTGTGTCATATTTCTGTTGGATAGACATCCATATATGCACATCCCTCTAAAGGGATGAACATGCCTTCCTTTAAGGAAATTTATACTATTTTAGGATGGTTAACCATCCATATATGCATATCCCTTTACAATGATATCCATTCCCACCTTTATGGACATTTAGACCATGTATAACCAACCTCAAGTTTCTAACTGATTATCTTAATACCTAAAGTATAGTTCTATTGGATATGAAACAAAATAATAAATACATGTTGTAGAAATAAACAATAATGAATATTAAGAAAAAAATTTAATAAACATATTATCAATTTTTCATAGTCAAGAAAACCTCATGTCCACTAACATTCCTACATGAAACGAATAACAATCTTGGGTGACTCAATTAGAAAAAATATATCAATTAAATGACATATACATGACCTAAAAAATGGATAGGAACATTATACCTCAATGCCATTGATGCAAAAAATTAAGCTAACCCATTCCTTATGGTTTGAAAGATGGTGTGGAAACCTCAATATCCAAGAACACCACCTCCTAGGTTTTATTATTGTAGTCTTCAATGCATAATGTTTTGAGGATCGTCTAGGGTTCCTAGAACTAATCCATCTATTTTATTTTTAAAATAAATAAATTTCACATGGGTTGGTACATTCTCTCAATTAGATAAGTTACAAATTATCATTTAGGCCAATGCGTGTGCAAGTGGTAATCTCATCAAGAATAAAAATAAAACAACATTTGATAATATATATCACTAGATTAATCGTATTTTACGCTTGGTTTTTCTTGGTAATTATTATTTAAGAAATCAATATAATTATCCTTGAATTTTTTTAGAAGTATTCTTTGATAATTTTTTATAAATTGTCTTATGATAATTTGATATCATTATCTTTTGATAATTCCATTTATTTATCCACTAAAAATTTCACATAATTATCTTTTGATAATCTAATATAATTATCATTTAAAATTTATTTATTATTATCATTTTAATATTTCCCATAATTATTGTTTAATAATTTATTTAAGAATTATCCATTGATAAATGATGGTTTTATAGTTTAATATTAATTCAAAAAAATATCAATAAATTGAGAAGAGGAAAAAGTGGATGAAAATAAATAAAAAACCCTTAACACATTCGAGTAGTATATAGGGGAATAAGGGGAGAAGGGCCTCAAGGTAGGGACTGGAAAAGGGAATGAGAATCAGTTCAATGGAGGCTTCCTGACAGTACGAAAGAAGATCCATTATTACTTGAACTCAACATGTTCAACCAAACCTAAAATCTAAAGGGTTTATCAAATTATAACCCAAAGAATATATATGTTCTAAATTTAGAAAACATCAAATAGAAAATAGATATTTAATTTATGATTCAACTGAAAATTGATTGGAGAGTGTTTAATTACATCACATTAATAGTTTACCAACTTTTAAAAGTCAAAACAAGTGATTTCCATTATTTTGGATATAATAGCATGAGAAAGGGGGTTTCAATGGCATATGGAGGGTGGAGGAAAAACAAAATCAAAAAAAAAAAAGAAAAAAAAAAGAAAAATTATAGAATACTACCCTTAAAAACTACCATGTACTCAAACACATAATGTATTAAAATGTTATATCATTCCTTGGGCCAAACTCAAATTATAATTCTAATGGAGGTATCAGATTTCCCATCTAAAGGATAGTTCATTAAATACTATATTATTATAGAAAAACTATACACACATGATACAACATTGTTAAAATTTTCTATATATCAACACAACATTATTGGGCCAAGAATCCTGTGTTGACTCTTCACCTAACTTTGAAAATATTGTTGGAATCTGTATGATTTCTTAGTTTTCACTACCACAAATATTGTCAATATACAGATTTTACTCTTTCATTCCATTTTAATATATCTAAGTAAATCAATTATGTCATACAGAAATATGTACTCAAATAGTTCAATAACATATATTCATAAATTATTATTTTTACAAGTGTGTGTACATGTATTTTTGGATAAAAATTAGTCTTTTAAAAATTTGTGTAAGACAGACACTTCGTAACCTTTTTAGATTCCCTAACACCAATGTTTGACACACAGATGATCGACACACTGATGATCAACACACTGATGTTTGACACACTGATGTTTGACACATCGATGTTCGACACACTGATGTTCGACACACCGATGTTTGGCACACCGATGTTCGACAAACTGATGTTCAACACACTGATGCTGACACAGTGAAGATGAAACACCAAAGATTGAAAGACTGATAGTCGACCCACTGATGTTCGACACACAGAAGTTGACACGACATAGATGACATTCCGATGTCGACACACCGAAGATGACACACCAAAGTCGACAAACTGAAGTTGAAAAACCGAAGTCGACACACTAAATATGACAAACCGAAGTAGATACACCGAAGATGATAGACCGATGTTACCAAACTGAAGATAAAAGACTGAAAATGACTCACCAATAGTCATAAATAAATGTTTTTATTTCATTTTTTCAAATTTATTTCTTACGATCATATTTAGATTAATTAATGTTTTTGACATTATTTAATGTTGTCTGTAGGACTATTCGTAGTAAATACAATGTACATTCACATGTGGAGATCTTTATGCCTAGAAGACTGTGAAGTATAAAAGGACATCAATTAGAGCTCAAAAGAGTGATGTAGACATAGAGATATACATATACACATAGAGCTTGGAGAACATGGTAAAATATAGACGGTGCGAACTCGGAATATTGAAAAAGGGAAAAACTCGAAGCTTGGGCTTACCTTGCAACTACCTACTGGAGATTATTGAACAACCTCATAAAGAAGAGTTGAACACTTTCACAAGAATCTGTGACACTCAGTTTTGAAGCCAAATTTTAGAAGAAAACAAGCATATCATTTCCTCAATATCCGTTTAATCCAGAGCATTACTGTACAACACATTAAGAATTATAAAACCTATTATTTTTCATAACTTTGTTGTGTTATTATCATTACTATTTTGAGCAGTGTGTATATCGGTTTGAAAATTACACACTGTATCCTAAACAAAACTGGAGGATAAAAAAATATCCTCACTCTCAATCTCTTTTTACACTTGTATCCCACATAGAACTGTCGAAGAGATCTTGTGAGATCTATTTATTTGTTTCTCCCACGAATAACTATGGTAGAGGTCATGTGTGACTTGGACAACCTGTGTGCTGTTGTGAACCCCGATCTTGGGTGTGGATCAAATGTTTTTTAATATTTACTACTTGGTGGAGGGTGATCACAAAGTGGCGAGGACTATGTCTCTGCTTGATACTGAACCTCTTGTTATATACACTGTGCTGTTTATCTTATATTTTTATCTATTTTGTAATTCTAGAATTAAGATAAACTAAACTTTGATAGTTTGTTTAGTAAGTGTTTATATCTGTTTTGAAACAGCAGGTTTGTTTCAATATATTTGCTAATATTTATATCAGGAAAGCTGATAACTAATCAATATTCAAAGAACCAAATTGAACCTTCAAGACTTTTATAAATTCACTACAAAATGGATTTGTGTTTATTTTTATAGGGGGATATTACATTTTAAAGAAGCTTTTTAATTTTTTTATAGATACTCAATTCACCCCCTTCTTGAGTCATCTACTCCGTCAAAAATTTGGTATTAGAGGTTTTGAATTTTACTGTTAGTTTTTCAAATCGTGTCAACTATTATTATAGTTGTGTTTCAATGATCTTAAAATTTTTGTTATTTCTAAATTTTTATCTCTTTGAAATTATTTTACAACCTTTATCATGGAAAATAGATTAGATGGGGCAGCTACTAATTTACCACATTTCTTTAATGGAACAAACTATTCTAAGTGGAAGATTAAAATGAAAATAAATCAATAATGTATGGGATTTGAAATTTGTAATGCTATTGAATGTAAATATACAATACCTGAAACAACTAGAAAAACTTGGGATGAACCTACCAAGACTTCCTGTAACAGTAATTGTAAATAAATTAATTTTATGTACTGTGTCCTAGGATATGAAGAGTTTAACCATATTTCTTCTTGTAAAACTGTACATGAAATTTGGGATAATATCTCTGTTTCTCATAAAGGAACATCTAATGTTAAAAAATGCGATTGAATGCTTATACTATAAAATATGATAACATTATAATGAAGCCTTCTGAGTCAATTTCTGATATGTATCTTAGGTTCAATGAAATTGTGGATACCATGATTTATTTAGGAAGAGAAGAAACTGCCAAAGAGGAGATCATGTAGATTCTGCAATGCTAACTAGAAAGATGGCGTGGAACATCTGTGTCTATCAGAAAATCATGTGATATTGATAAGATGTCAGTGCATGAATTGATTGGAAAATTAAAGATTTATGATTAATAATTAAAGGTAAATCAAGGGGAAGATGAACCAAAACCAAATTATGTAGCTTTCAAGACAACAACATCCAAAATTAAAGATAAAGAGATAATTTAAGTTGTTGTCGAAAGCTCAATCAGTGATGAAGTTGCTTCCAACAGTTATGAAGAAATGGCCCAATTGGCTAGATGATTCAAGAAATTCTATAGGAAAAAGAAGTTCTTCAAAAATCCCGACTACAATGTGAAGTACGATAATAAGGGAAAATATAAAAAGGATTGGAAGAAAAATGATGAATCAAAATAGATAATCTGATATGAATGTAAAAGAAAAGGACATGTCAAGGATGACTGCCCAAAGATGAAATACAAGAAAAAGTATAAAAATAAGGATAAAAGGTATAAGAAAGAAATCAAGGTCATATGGAGTGCCTCTGAGGATAGCTCAAGTGAATTCGACTCTTCTCAATATGAGAAAGATATGTCTACTATGTGTTTCATGACAAACACTACTGAGGTAACCTTAAACTCTCATGCACATAATTCTCATTATTCTGAAAGTGAGTCTGAAAATATGACAAACGGTGAACTATTCTAATATTGAAACATGTTATAAGAAACATGTAATGAGTTGAAAGATAAATATAAATCTTTTAAGAAACAAAATTCTCTTACTGTGACTGCTAAATCTAAACATACAACTGAAAAGGAGAAAAATGCTCAAATGCTCAAAGGGAACAAAGAGTTAAAAATTTCTAATGAACAATTTTAGAATGCATTAGAAAAGTTTAATAATTGAAAAAATACTCTTACTCAAATAATTCGTACAAATGTATCTCCTAAGTATACTTCTGGGATATGATATCAACCCGGTCAAAGGAATTTACCCAAATCACATTTTGTACCCAAATCTGGAAAATCTGCTACCTATTTCAAAAACCAGAGTTGTACTAAAAGTTCAAGTTGCACAAATTCATTTAATATTTCCAATTCTTCAGGACCAAACTGAGTTTATTTTTCAAACACTCTATATTCTGCATATAAAAAACCCATAAGACAATTGTGGGTTCCTAAGGCCTATATCACAAATGTATGTGAACCTAGACAATTATTGGTACCAAAGTCATTTATTGGTTAAACTGTTTGGTAGGTAAACTACCTAAAGAGTTCTTGTAAAAATATGTGGTACTTTAAAAGTGGGTGTTTAAGACATATGACATGGGAATTTTCAAGCTTTAAAAGTCTTATCAAGATTGATGGAGGACATGTGACATTTGGTGACAATTGTAAAGGAAAAATCATCAGCCTAGACCAGATTAGCAACCCTAACTCTATTTTAATTTCTAAAGTACAATATACTGATGGAATAAAGTATAACCTGCTCTGTTTATCATAATTTTGTGATTATGGATTTAATGTTAAATTGAAATATGATTTGTGTCATGTTTTTGATGCCCAAAATAATTTAGTATTTTCTGTTTTTAGAAATGAAAATGTATATTCTATAAATATGGACACACTAGCCCCATAGAATTTATATTTTCTAAATGCCTTTCACAAAGAGTCTTGGCTCAGGCATAGAAGACTAGGAAATTGTCATATACACTCTCTTAGGAAGTTAACTAAAAATGGATTAGTTAGAGACTTAACCAAATTATATTTTCCAGACATTAAAGTATGTAATCCTTGTCAAAAAGAAAAGAAACATAAAATTAATTTCAAACCATAGAAATAAGTAAAGACTTATCAAACTCTCGAGTTGGTTCGCATGGAATTATTTGGACCATCTAGAGTTTGGAGTCTCTATGTGAAGAACTATGTTTATGTTCTTGTTGACTATTTTTCTAGGTACACCTAGACCTTTTTCCTGGCATATAAAAGTGAAGCCTGTTCACACTTCACTAAGTATGCTAGGACTGTAGAAAATCTTAGTGGAAATAAGATTAAATCCCTAAGAAGTGATCATGGTCGTGAGTTTGAGAATCATGATTTTTGAAGATTTTTTTTCAAAGAATGGATATAATCCTAACTTCTCTGCACCTAGGACACCTCAACAGAATGGTGTGGTAAACATAAGAAATAGAACCTTACCAGAAATTTCTCAGACTATGCTCAATGAATATGATTTACCCATTTAGTTTTTGGGCTGCAGCTGTTAGTATAGCTAGCTACATAATAAACAATGTCTTAATTAGTCCCATTCTTAAGAAAACTCTTTACAAGTTATGGAATAATAGGAAACCCAAAGTAGGTTATTTTAAATTGTTTGTATGTAAAGTCTATATTCTGAACACTAAATATAATTTAGATAAATATTCCTCTAAAAGTGATGAAGGAATATTTCTTAGATATTCTACATCAAGAAAATCCTATAGAGTCATTAATAAGAAAACAAAATCTGTGGAGGAATGTATACACATAAATTTTGATGAAGCAGATCCACATGAGCCCAAGACCTCAATAGAAAATATTGAAGGGGATATTCCCAATCATGACATTAACGATACAACATCAAATCATCATGTGATGGAATCTATAAAAACTTCCAGTTCTGAAAATTATCCATATCCTAACCATAGTGAACCAGATCAACCAGATCAACCTGAAATATCATGTCCTAATTTCTCTAGACCAATAATAACCCTTAAGAATCATCCCTTAGATGATGTTATTAGAGATTTAGATAGAGGAATACAAACCATAGCTTCTTTGAGAAACCAGGTTGAACATCAAGCCTTCTTGTCACAACATAAAACAAAAAATATAAATGATTCAATTAATGATGAATTTTGGGTAATGTCTATGCAAGAAGAAATTAATCAATTTGAACGAAATAATTTTTGGAAACATGCAGATAGACCTAAGGATATATTGAAAATTGGAACCAAATGGGTGTTTAGAAATAAGGTAGATGAAGTTGGAAATATAGTTAGAAATAAAGATTGATTAGTTGCACAAGGATATAATCAAGAAGAGGGAATTGATTATGAAGATAATTTTTCACCAGTAGCTAGACATGATGCAATTAGGATCTTACTTTCCTATGCAGCACACACAAATTTTAAACTTTATCAAATGGTTGTCAAAAGTGCATTCTTAAATGGTTATATAATTAAGGATTTTTTTGTTGAACAACCCCCAGGTTTTACAAATTTACATTTCCCTAATCATGTGTTCAAATTATCTAAAGCTTTATAGGGTTTGAAACAACCTCCTAGAGCATGGTATGAAAGATTTAATAGATTTATTATTTCTAAATGTTTTACAAAAGGACTCACATATCCAAGTTTATTTATAAAATGAGTTTCAAAAGAATTTTTAATAGACCACATATATGTAGGTGATTTTATCATTAGATCTTCTAAAAATTATTTATGTAATGATTTTTCAAACATAATGCAAAGTGATTTTGAAATGAGTTTAATGGGGGAAATTAAATATTTTATTGGATTTCAAATATTTCAAAATAAAGAAGGTATTATCTTAAATAAAAGTAAGAACAGAAAAGATATTTTTAAAAGATATGGCTTTGATGGCATTAAGAGAAGTGAAATTCCTATGAGTTCTACATGCAAGTTAGATCTTGATGAAAATAGAAAATTAGTTGATCAAACTCTTTATAGAGGAATGATTGGGAGTTTGCTATAATTAACCACTATTAGGCCAGATATTATGTTTAGTGTGTGTATGTGTGCGAGATTTCATGAAAACCCAAAGGAGTAACACCTAAATAGTGTTAAAAGAATTTTCAAATACCTCACATATACAACTAACATAGGACTGTTCTATCCAAAAGGAAAACCTTTTGATTAAGTTAGCTATTCAGATGCTGATTTTTGTGGATGTATGTTAGATATAAAGAGTACCTCTGGAACATATCACTTTTTTGGGAAAGTCACTAATATCATGGTGTAGTAAAAAGTAAAATTTAGTTGCTGTATAAACTGCTGAAGTATAATATATTGTTGCAGGTAGTTGTTGTGCATAAATGTTGTGGAAAAAACACACCTTATTAGACTATGGGTTTCAATTCAGACATTTCCCCATAAACTGTGACAACACAAGTGATATTCACATTTCTAAAAATCCAAATTCTCATTCCATAAAAACAATATTGATGTAATACATCACTTTTTCAGAGATCATTATATAAAAGGTGATATAACTCTTGAGTTTTTTGGGACTGAACATCATCTTGCTGATATATTCACTAAAACCTTAAATTCTAAGTGAATGAATTACATTAGACATGAACTAATAATGATAAATTAGTAGACGATCCTTGAAACTGATCTTGTAAAACCAATCCATAAAACTCTTCTCATGAAACTAATCCTTGAAACCGATCCTTGAAACCGATCTCATGAAACCGATACTTGAAACAGATCCTTGAAACCGATCTTCTTGAAACCGATCTTCCTGAAACCATTCTTCTTGAAACTAATATCATGAACATGATCTCTTGAAACTGATATTCTAGAAATTGATCTTCTTGAAACTGATCTCATGAAACCGATCTTTTGTAACCGATCTTCTTGAAATTGATCTTCTTCAAACCGATCTTCATGAAACTGATCTCTTGAAACTGATCTCTTGAAACTGATCTTACTGAAACAGATCATCTTGAAACCAATATTCTTGAAACCAATCATCTTGAAACCGATCATCCTGAAACCGATCTCATGAAAATGATATCTAGAAACAAACCTCGTAAAATAGATCTTCTTGAAACCTATATTCTTGAATCTGATATCTTTGAAACCGATATTCTTGAAACCGATAACTTAAAACCAATCTCTTGAAACCAATTTTCTTGAAATCGATTTTATGAAACCGATCCCTGAAACCGATTCGTTGACACCGATGTATTTAAGGACTGTTTTGTAATTTATTCTTATTTTAAATTAAATGACGCTGTTTTTTATTCTTCTTTTTACCACATTTAAATTTTTAAGATTTCCGATTTACAATCCCTAAATGATATATTTAGTTCAATCCATCCTGACCATTCACTTATCCTCTATCGTAAAGCCTTCTATATTTTGTCACTATCCCTCTCGACTCCCGAACTCTCAATATTTTTGGAATCCAAAGCCTTGTCATGGAGTGGACCAAGCATGCAATGGAAGAACCTAGAAAATATTCTTCTGCTAAGCATCCGAATGGTGAGTCCAGTGGGATGGTGAAACTGAGCTTGGAGAGTCGAGTGGTCAAAGCGGAAAAAGAGGTGTCTGTTGAGTGGATTATGTCAAGAAAATATTTTTTTTGTTAAAAGTGATAGAATATCATGGAGGGATGAGTTGGTTCATCAACAATGAAAGCACCTATTATCCGCAACTAGTTCATGAGTTCTATCAACAATTGAAGATATCCCTAGATGAAGTTGAGGCAGCAAATACGAAGTCTATGGTAAAAGGAAAGGATATAGATTTCTCATATAAGGAATGAGATGAATGTTTAGAAATACCTCACAAAGGTGTGTTTGAGGAATATCTTAGTAATATTCCACATTCCTTTAATTTTTTCTCTTATGAAGATGCTCTGAAGAAGATGACTAGAAATGAACAATCTAGGAGGACTGCTGAAAATTAATTTGAAGGAGAAGTAAGACTGCTTTTTGAGTTCATATAACATCAAATCTACCCAAGGAAGGGAGTTTTCTCTACTGTGAAGTATCCTGATGTTTTCTTGATATTTTCATTGAAACATGGGATAAATGTAAACCTATGTAGGTATCTAATGGTATATATCTCTAATTTGATTAAGCCATCCAAGAAGGAAACCTGCTTGTACTATTTGAAGATGATTTCTTCTATGTTGAAAAAGATAGGTTGTGTGGAAGATGGAGATGAAGTAACAAGTACTTGTAGTGGTTTTTGTCTTCAAAAATGAATTTGTAAGAGGATGAAAATATTCTGGAACCCATGGAAGAGATGTTGGGTAGGAGAAGAGGAAAGTCTATATGAGGAATTCAATCCAGTTGATCACCCTTCTAGACCAAAAGACTATATTGATCCAGGTCACAAAACAGGAGAGGTTCTAGTTTATTCTGATGGGGAAGATGATCCTGAAGTGCCAAGGGAAGAAGGATCTCCTTTTGATGATAGGAGTGATCCTGATATTGCTGAAAGTCCCAAAGATATGTCTTATGGAAATGCCAGTCCACCTTTTGACTTAACCTCAATAGAATCTTTATTAGGAGATGAGGATGAGGAATAAACTGATGTCACTGGAGATGAAGGCTATGTTAGTAAATATGATGAGGAATCAAATGATGATGATGATGATGGTGATAATGGAGGAAATGACATGCATATGAGTGACTCTCTAAAAATGAGACAATAACTAGTTGATAGATCTTTTGAGGAATCTATACATGGAGCTGGTGAGGGTGATGAGCGTGTTGAACAACATGCTGTTGATCATGAAGATGATGATCCTGAGGAAATATCACCCCTTCCTAATACTGAAAACCAAGAGATCATTCATGAATTGAATGAAATTATGGCTTGTGATCATGAGAAATAATATGATATTCCAGTGACTCAAATTGAGGAAGTACCTGGAGTAGCTGAAGTAGCTAGAGCACAAGAAGAACCTGAGGATTGGTTTGTTCCTGTTCCTAGACAAGTTATTATGGCCTGAAACTCGAATGAAGAAGTTGATGCTCATGGTGTTGTTCCTAAGACTCAAAGAAGAAGGATCAGAATTAATAATGTTGAGCCAAGAGACTAGACCTATTCTAGAGAATGGAATAATGATCCAGGATACATTTTTTTCAGTTTAGTGTATGAATCAGATGAGGAGAGGGTACCTCCTCCTCCTACTCCACAAGTCTAAGCTGAACCAGAACATATTGCACCTGTTCCACCAATCCACCAGAAGAACTTGTAGCTCAGTCAGTGCCTAGTTACTATGTCACTATGGATGATTTGGAGAAATTCAAAAATGATATATCTGAGTCTGTGATAGCTTCAGTGGGATCCAAAAGTGCAACCTCCATCTCCATAGGTTTCTCAGATGCTGATGCAGAAAAGAATGAAAGAATAGTAATCTTTGAGATTCAACCAAATCTCATTACCATAGAAGAAACCATTATTAGACACAATAACTTGCTGAGAGAAGAAGTAAGAAATATGAGCAATGAGTTAAATTCTTTAACCTCTTACTTGAAGACCTCCTTTAGTGGTGTTTTGGAAATTCTTAAGAACTTGGTAACTCATATACTCAGTGTAGATATGAAGAAGTTAAAGGAAGATCTTGGAAAAAAGTTGATTGTCCCATCTAGTTCCAGGAGTGGGAAAAGTGCTGTTGATGATTTGGAGTCTCTCAAGGTTGTGATGCGAGAGTAACTTCAAAAGCTTCAGAGTGTTTTAGACAAAGAATCTCTTGAAAAAGTACATCGAAATATAGACATTTTCTACAATACGGTCATGCAGTGAACAAATTAAGCCTCTGTAGCTAAGAAAGAAATTCAGAAAAAGGTGGATAAGTATTTCACAAATATTTATACTAAGCATGATCTCATCATTAGCTTCAAGTTTCTAACAGAAAATATTAGAATTCCTCCTGTCATAGAATCACTCAAGAAGAAAGTCCTTCAATTGAAGGAGTTTACACCTTTTCTGAGTAAATTTATCGTAAATAAGGATAAATTTGAGAAGGCGACACAATATGGTGGTGAATTCATTAATGATTTCATCAATCCCCTTAAGCCTTATCTACATGTTCAGGCCGAGGCTATTGTGGTCCTTCTAACTGTTTCAATTGGTAATTCCTCTCATCCTCCTACTCCAATGTCTATCTCTCAGGATCTTTCCCAGATTCTACTAATCATCACAGAGAAATCTCCAAGTTGAGTGTTGTCAGAAATGTAGCCTACCCTTGAAGCTATTGTTCCTATAGGTGTTTCCCTACCAGGTGTTTTCTTTAGACAACCTCTTCCCTCTTCCAGTCCCAAACCTTCTCCTTCTCCCTCAAATCCTTCAGACAAAGGAAAATCACTTCAGCATCCAAACCCCTAGTAGTGAATTGTTTCTTTTTTATAGGTATTTTTTGTTCATCTTGTACGTTTAGGCCTAATAATGGAAATCATCATTGTGTCTTTATTTTATGTTATTTCTTCTTTTCTGCTTTTCTTTTTTGGTAATCCCAAAATGGAGAGAAAATAAGTCATAGATTATTTATCTAAGGGGGATATTTTCTAGTTTAGGACACAAGGAATGTACTCACCTTAATCCATTTATTGAGGGGTGCTTTGTTTTAAAAATTCAAACAAGGAAAGGCTTTAGTTATATTTGACATTTACATTCAGTGCAATATGTCATGCCAAGATATCTTTATTCTATATATATTTTTTCATGTATACCATAATTTGTGATTATCAAAAAGGGAGAGATTGTTGGACTCTCTATGATTTTTTATTTTTTATAATCAAAAATAATCTCATTACACCGATTCTACTCTTTCATGCCATTTTATTATCACTATGTAAATTAATTAGGTTATATAGAAAAATATACTCAAATAAGTCAATAACTTATTTTCATGAATAAATATGTTTACAAGTGTATTTACATGTATTTTTAGATAAGATTTGGTCTTGTAATGATTTGTGTAAGACAACCACTTTGTAACTATTTTATATTCCTTGACACCGATGTTCGACACACTGCTGTTCAACACACCAATGTTTGACACACCGATATTCGACACACCGATGTTCGACACACCGATATTCAACACACCGGTGTTAGACACACCAATGTTTGACACACTGATATTCGACACACTGAATTCAACACACTGAAGACGACACACCTAATATTGAGAGACTGATAATCGACACACCGATGTTCGACACACCGATGTTCGACACACCGAAGTCGACACACTGAAGATGAAACACTGAAGTCGACACAATGAAGATGACACACCATAGTTGACACACCGATGTTGACATACCAAATTTGACACATCAATGATGACACACCGATGTCAACACACCGAAGACGACAGAACGATGTTACCAAATCGATGACAACAGACTGTAGATGACTCACCGATAGTCATAAATAACTTTTTTTATTTCATTAATTTAAATTTATTTCTAACGGCCATATTTAGACAAATTAGTGTTTCTGACATTATTTAATGTTGTCTGTAGGACTATCAATAGACAATATGAGTTACATGCACGTGTGGAGATCTTTATTCCTAGTAGACCATAAAGTATAAAAGGACTTCAATCAGAGCACAAAAGAGTGACAAAGACACAAAGATATACATATAAACATAGAGCTTGGATAACACTCTAAAATATAGAACGTGCGAACACAGAATATTGAAAAAGAGAAAAACTCAAAGCTTGAGCTCACCTAGGAACTACCTACTGAAGCTTGTTGAAAAACCTCACAAATAAGGGATGAACACTTTCACGAGGAAGTGAGACACTCTGTTCTAAATCCAACTTTTAGAGGACAACTTGCATATCATTTCTTCAACATTTGTTGAATCCAGAGAATAACTGCACAACACACAATGAATTTTAAACCCTTTTCTCTTTCAAAACACTTTTGTGTTCTTATCATTAATATTTTGATCCGTTTGTATATCTGTTTGAATATCACCCACTATCTCTGGAAATAAACTGGAGGATAACAAAATATCCTCACTCGTAATATCTTGTTACACTTATATCACATTTAGAACTGTGGAAGAGATCCTGTGAGATATGTTTATTTGTTTTTCACATGAATAACTATGGTAGAGGTCAAGTGAGAACGAGACAACCTGTGTGATATTGTGAACCCTGATCCAGGGTGCCGATCAAAAGTTTATTAATATAGACTTAATGGTGGTGGGTGATCACTAAGTTGAGAGGACTAAGTCTCTGCTTGAGACTAAACCTCTTTTTTTATCTTCCATCCTATTTATCTTATATTTTTATCTATTTTTTTATTTCTGGAATTAAGATAAATTAACCTTTGATAGTTAGTTTTGAAAGTATTTATATCTATTTAGAAACAGTACGTTTGTTTGAAATGTTTTTCAAATATTTAGATTGGGAAAGCTGAGAACTAATCAATATTTCGAGAACCAAATTGAACCTTCAAGACTTTTATAAATTAACTACAAGCTGACTTTGTGTTTATTTTTATAGGGGGATATTATTTTGTAAAGAACCTTTTTAATAGAAATTTTTATAGATACTCAATTCACCTCCCTCTTGAGTCATCTTCTCCGACCAACAAATATTCCTTAAAATATTCTAAAGTGTTATAAGAAAAAAACATTCAAATTGGTTTATATTTTACCCTTATGAAAATACATCAATAGTTTATGGGTTATTTTTATTAAAAAAATTATCATAAAAATACATTCAATTTTATAAAAAGTGGCTTTGTGGATTAACTAAAATTAAGAATACTAAAACTCTAATACTTCAAAATATTATCAAATAATTTTCTAATAATCAAAAAAATATTATATTCTCAATGGTTGATAAAAATTACAATACAAAAAAATCTACTATGTGTAATAACAACATTTTATATTTTTTTTCAACCATAATACTTTATACCAATTTGATATAAATATCCAATGTATTTTTGATTTTAAAATACTCACATAACATTAATTATAAGTTTAGTATAATTAAATCTATATTTATGTGTTTCATTTATTTGAGTAGGAAATAACAGTAAGGATTTTAGATTGAATTTATTTCACTTACATTCATTCCTTGTGATGAAGTTACAACTATAAAGTATCCAAACTATTCATTGATTGAAACAATTAGAGTCACTCCACCCGAATTGATGCTTCAATTAAAATTTATATGCACATTATACCTTAAATAAATGGGGTGTTACTTACCCTTTAAAATATAATATCATATTAATCTATTTCAAAATATATTTTTAATCTTGATAAAAAAAATATTTGGAAATAAATTTTATAAATACGTTGAGGTATAAGAAATGTTATATTACATTATACACACTTTTAAAAAATAAATCATTATCATCCAAATTCTACTCCTCACCATGATATATTCTTATAAATAGAAATTAATCAATAAGGGTTTAAGGGGGTTACTTCATTTTACTCCTTATTTTGAAAGGGGTGGTCATGTTCTATAACTGAACTTTTTCTTCATATTTAAATATTTTTATCCATATTTGGATTATACATTATCTTATTAAAAATAATTCTGAATTGAATACCACTTTTATATAATTATTTACTTTTTTAATATCATTTTACATATTCACCATTACCATTCTCATAAAACTGGACTGATTTCTATTTATCACAATTTATTTTATTTTTTATACATTTAATCTTTCTCCGTCTAATTTTTATACAATATTTGAAATTTCAAGCATCCCCTATTAACCTAAACTGTTATTTTATTCTATTAACACCCATTATATAATTTTCAGTATATTATAAATGTATTCTCATTCCTTTTTTAATTCCAAAACCACTTTCAAAAACTATTCATAAACATTCCTTTTAGACTCTTTTATTATTATTTCAAAAGTTTATTTCTTAAACACATTAAATTTATCTATTATTTTAATATAATAACCATCTTACATCAACTAAATCCTCTTCTTAAAATAATATGACCTCCTCCTTGGTGATTTCATTGTATAATATCTTTCCAATGGTATAATGTTAAAAAATATAACAACTTCCATAAAATTGATATAATTTTCTCATTAGTATTTAATTAGTTTGAACTGTAAATTTCATTCAAGGATCTTCTGAGTTAAAAAATCCATATCTACTATACAATAACCCATTATATGTCCAAGTTAGCCAGCTAAATGAAATACTTTAATAATTATTCTTTTCTTACTTTCTTATATTTTATATATAAACATTTATTCACATGTAATGACAATTTATGATTCTACACGTGATATTTATTGAAAAATGTCCTTAAATTCCTATTATTATTCTTCTCACAAATCTATTAAAAAATTTCTAATCAATATAATCATTAAATTATTATGAATTCTTATATATTTATTTAAAATTTATAAAACATAAATGCTGTCTATTTATTTATTTCCATTAATTATTTGTTTTAAATTTAACATAATATCCAACATTTTCAAGTACTAAATGGTATTTTTATTTATAAATATTATTAGATTAAAATAAAACTATTTCTCTTCATTATCAATATTATTTTAAATATTATTATGTATTATGTTTTTTTATAGTTTTATAGAAATATTTTTCCTCTCAAACTTTATTCATATTCGTTTATTTTTTTATTTTTCAACAATCTTCTATTAGTATTGACACCTATAATACTTCTCTAGATTTTTTTTGGATTCATTTATATATGTTTGATAGTTATTTACTATATAATATTCTTATATATATATTTATATATTACTAATATGTATATTTTAAATATTTATTTTGTGATGTCCTAACCTGGATTACCTAAATAAGTTCCTCTATCAGAATTACAAAACACCTCACACACGCCTCCTTGTATGCTATAAGATACTAAATAGTAGAGAGGGCCTAGTATAAACATGGGGATACTATTCTATCATGGATAATAGATATTTATCTTACCTAAATCTATAACGAATTGACTACAACCCATCCGACATCGAACATACCCAACCTATAGATAGATAAATAGGGATCCACATTGACATATCGTAGTGAAGAATATAAAATAAAATAATCTACACGATACATATATATTTTTACAGACATAAAAAAATATTAAACACAATGAGTGAATAATATTACTAGCATTCTTGACCCATAACTGATACATATGAAATACAACAACTATAATAAGATGCAATTACCACCAACTCAACATTGGAACTATCAAATGAAAACTCCTTGTCCTCTATAATATAGATTTTTTATTAATAAATATCAATAAAAATTGATCCATAAACCAATAGTAAATAATAAAATGTAACCCTAGATATTTTAAAAGAAAATTTTATTTGACAGCTTATAAAACACAAAACACTTATGTTAAACGGATCATGAAATATTATTATTTTATGAACATTATAAAAGAGACATTGAATTAGTTGGTATAAAAATTAGTAAAAAAATTATGATATATATATGAATTTCATAATAAAAAATACTGATAAATTATTATGAAAATAGAACTTAATTTTTTAGTAAATTCATTTTATTATTCATAAAACATTTTCATCAAAAATGGGTTTAATTGTTTTCTATGAGGGAATATTATTATTAGTTTTTTAAAACATCAAAAAAATTAATTTATTTTTTAAAATTAGAAAATAAAAATTATCTTATGGTGATTTTTTTTGAATTTTCTAAAAAGATTGATTTCACGGAGAAAAGTAAATGTACTATTTTTTATTGAAAAAAGTTTTATATTTAACAAATTAAATGTCAAGTTTTTTGTTTAATATTGATTAAATGTAAAATTATTTCTCTTATAACATTAAAAATCTAATTATGTTTATTTGAATCAATTTTATGGGTAAATTTGGTATACAAATGTATTTATAATTAAAAGAAATCTTTTTTTTTAAAAATATTTTTTATTGATTTTGGTCTTTCTATCTTAAATTTATTTATAAAAATTATATAAATAATATCCTTAAAAATGGATTCCAATTTTTTTATTATATAGTCCAAATTTATTATATAGTTTATTTTAATTTTTTGGACATTATATATAGTATCCATAATTTTTTTTTATTGCAATAGAAAAGGTAAAATGGCTAATTAAGGACATAAATAATCTTATAATGCTTCAAATTCATTAATACACTTAAATATATTTTTTTGGACGAGTTTATTAATTCTATAATAATAAAATCCACTAAAATATGGCCTTTTATCCATTAAAATTTGATTTCTTAATTTATAAAAATTAATTAAAAGAAAATGTCAAAAAGAGACTGTCTTCCATTTAATTTTGTGAAAGGATTAAAAACTAATAATATTTAGTAAAAAATTGTTATTTAAAATATTAATTTATTTTTAATTTTTCGTAATTAAATTATTAGTCGAACTTCTTACGGAACGCTGACACAAATGGTTATTTAAAAGTTTCATTTATGACAATATAATCGGATGCTAATTATTCATTTCTTGGGATATGATCCCAGTATATCATTAATATTCTCTCTCTGGATGTATTTTGATTATTATGATGAATTTTTTTTATTAAACCTCTTTATTTTCCATGGGTTATTCTATGATAAATTTTTGAAATGTTTCTTAAAACGGTTTATTTTCAATGGGTTATGACATATGAAGATTATTTTATTATCTTGGGGAACACATGTGATTGTATTATGATATTTTTACTAGTGGGACAAGAATTATATATCCCTCCAATGAATTGGGTAAAGATGGATATCTCATGAGATATAAAGAACAATAATGAAGAGTGAACATATTTCAGTAGGGAGTTATCCACTATGATTGTCAAGGGAGTTAACCATGAATAAGAATATTATAGAATTAGGAGGAAAACCAATCCACTATGATAGTATTATAATTGAATCTTTACATTGGAAATTATTTTATATTATTATGTGTATTCTGTATACTTATTTCTTATGAAAATGTTATACTATAATGGATTATATTATTTTATTTACTTTTAATAAATGTTTTATGAATTGGAAATATTTAGGCTGTGTTTCAAGATTAAAATGTATGATATAATGGTTATGGATTTTTAGATGTTAAAATCATGATATCATAACCTTATTCACATGTTATGTTTATACGATCATTGAAGTATCCCTTTTTTTACCTTTAGTGAGCGTATGATATCACCATTTCTAATGTTTTGTTTCCCTACGTTATGAGGAATGGTTTTATATATTGTATGTCAAGAAGGCTAAAATGTGAGAAGAAAATTATATGAGAAGATAAAGAATGTACCTAAATAATACTTTTATGTATATTTTCTCCAAGGATACTAATTTTTTTATAAAATGGGTCGTAATGTTATGTAATAAATACTAATATAATAAGATTTAATATTTATGAATGAATAATATGTGTGACTATAGAAAAACTACTCAAATCATTTGAAAACCGTTTAATATACACCAATAAGAGGTGATAGTAATAAAACAATAGTGTCCCCACCTTACTAAACTCACCAGTTTTTTGTGAACACATTGATTTATGTGAATGTATATGGGGATTTCCACTGAACCAAATGAAAATATATATCATGAGCATGCACATTAAATATCATTATCATACCTTTGTTACATAAAAACATAGATACAAGATACACATTGGTACCATACTAGGAAAAACATATTTGAACCACCGAATGGTAGGTTATATATAAATTTCCTAATATCATGTATCCAAGAGGTGTTACCTTACAACCAAATCAAATGAATTACTCAAATAATCAATGTACTACATAAAAAAAGGTAATATCATGACAACACAACAAGCATATCCTATCTCAATGTCACTTTCTGGGTCAATCTATATAATGATTCCCTTAAAGTAGATCATGATATATCTCACTCACCACATATCACTCTAGAGAGTAGATCTAACAGTATGTAATGGGAGTATCACTACTCCAATATGTTCTTTAAGATCAATTAAAAGGGATATGACTTAGGCTCACAAAGTCAATAGTTATTCCTCCTAATAATTAGTTGTCACACACATATTATATTCTACGGAATAGTCCTTTGAAAAATGAATAATGATAGGTTAGGTTAAGGCCAAATAACATATGCCCATTAATTATTCAACAAACTTTCATCTGACCTTAATAAATGACCATCCTGATAATAGGAAATATACCCATATCCTACCCTGTATGTATTCGTTAAAATCATTAGTGACTTGAAAATAACTAAACATATTTAAATGGTTCTTTTTAAAAAAAGATAATATATATATCATTACTTAATAATATTCCTCAAAACAATGGGTTTCATAAACATATTTATCGCTCTGGAACTATCTTTGGAACAATGATTTATTATGAAGATATCTGACTCATTATATTTTACTTCTAATATTAGGTATTTAATCATGTATCCAACCCTTTGGGAATATTTATCCACTCCATCAGTAAAAATATTTATAAAAAAAGGAAATATGAATAAAATCACACAACCCATCACTGACCCATTATCACATAATGTATTATCCCTCACGACAAAAGAGGAAACCGACTAACCTTATAACTCTATATCCAACATGATTAATCAAAAAAAGGTGAAATATCCTCCACAGTAATCTCAAGTCTTTGACATGGCCCATAAAACATCACATAACTAGGACTATCACTTTTACTAAAATATCACCCATCAATTTAAAAATCCATAAGGTATTTGTTTGCCTAATGATCTATTAATAGAGATTTCCTACATAGTTATAAAGAGGCCAAAACTTTCCCATATATGAGTTGAGATTCTCACAATTGTTTTTCTAAAGATATTACAAGTTCAGTACCGAATGTCCTTAACATCATGTGTATCAGACCTACCTATGATCCATCAAACCACAAACACAACCCATGTGTTATCTGCTGTCAAAGTCTCAACAAAACCCCATGAACCAACTCTAAGTAGTTTGGGAAACCCCAGAATCCTAGACATGATAAAGATATCATATGAACATCTCCAGATCCTATGACCATATGGTATATAAGGGACCTGATGTGCAATGAATGGTAATTTTTGTAGTCCAACATACATCATAATGTATCATAAGGGAGCCATATGATAATAGAAAATCTAAAAAAGGAAATATACAATATATATAGTGTTCAATAATTTTAGGTATCAAAATAGGAAACCACATACAAGTGCTAAATTAGATAAAACCAATTATTAAAAGAAAAACAATCTATTTCTATAAAACATTCATAAAAACCCCTTTTACAAACTATCAAAAAGGATATGAAAACCCATTTTATTTTTAAAATATGAAATGAAATAATTTATTTAAAACTATGTCCCCTTAGAAGTCTCATTTCAAATACATCCACTTATAAACCATTTTCCTTTAATTTGAAATCACATTTCCAAATATCTATTTCCCTTAAAAACTTCCTTCTTAAAGGGAAACCATTTTATCCCATAATACTATGATAAAACATTAACTCAATCTACCCATGAAAGATTTTAAATGTTCCACCACCACTTGTTTAACTAGAGAACCACTAAAATTTCACTTAACCATGTTATGTGAACCTTAAATGGATATTATGTTTTCAAGAGGATATCTTATTTTCTAGTGTACAACCTCGTGTCGCACCTCCCTTCATCAAAATCCCCCCCTCGCATGATTCCTTAACGCTTTTTTTTTCATCCCTTACATCTGTTATTTCATGTCATTTATTATTCTATTCAAGGACGAACCTCATAGGTATGATTCCTCCTCCCTATCTTATCCATCTTTTTTTTCTTCTCCCCTTTCTCTACACAATTTAAATTAAAACTACGCTTCTATATTGACTTCGCTTTTTGTAATTCTATGTTTCTAAATCGTGAGATGTATTCTATGAGTTTAATTCACCACATATTTGATTTCTGGACCATCTTCCATCAATTATATGTATGTTTTCACCTATTTATAAAATATTATTTTTATTATAAATATATTTATTTTTAATTGATTCTTTATGTATTTTCAAATTTTAATATTTTTTATTGAAAATTTTAAGATGAAATTTGATTTTATCACAATATCTATATATAGTGGGGAATTAATAATTTTAATTATTTATTTATTATTAAACCATACACACAAAATGTTATTATGATGCCTGATTGGACCTTTAATATTTATTTTGAATTTATTGAAATCATTTTGGGATATAAAATTAATTTCCTTAAGATTATTACATAGAATTTCAATGGTACTCTAAATTCCAAGTACATGTATATTATTTACATATTTTTTTTAAATAAAAAAGGGTGTTAAAAATGATTTTGACTCATTTGGGTTGTGTTTTAAATAAAATAATAATTCTTATGTTTATAAAGAGTGATTTTATAACAAAAATTTGGTTTGGTTCTTTGATAATATTTTATAAGGATGTGATAATTTTTATAAAATCATTATCGACATGTTGATCTAAAAGGGTTATATAGAATGGAATTTCAAATGAATGAAAAATTCTTGTCATTATGATCTCATTTTAGTGAAGGCCTATTTTTCACTTTTAATAGATTTTTAAACCTGTGCATGTGTGTTATACCCTCTTGAACCCCATTTGAAATATATTTAAATAGACTGTATCCCATGCAGAATGTTTTATATTTTATATGGTGTGATGATTATATAATCAATGTTACATACTATGAGGTAGTTGGAGGGGTGAGATATTTATTTATACTTATTATTGGTTGGTATCTGTACTTGATTTCTCACTCTTAATTTATGTTTTTTTCATTTTAGCTCTGTTTTCAGGTTCTAAAAACTTATATGGGATGAGATCCCTTTCCACCATCTAGGCTGGTGAATTTTATTTGCTCATCATCCACTGAACAGAGATATGCTATAACAATTTTCACAATATTCTAGTGAAGTATGTTATAGGTTACATAGCCTTAGTTACCATAGGTTAGTTCCCATTAAACTATTTTCTTGATTAGAATATTAATATATGGGGATCCTCTTTCTTCATTGGATTCCTGAATCTTCTTGATATATATGGAATAGAGAATTTTCTAAATCAATATATTGGTTTTCATTGACATGGTAACTTTATTTTATTTATCTTTATATTCATACAGTGTGTGTTGTTTTTTAAAACATTTTAAGAAATTGTTAAAATGGTTTTCCAATATGGAACAATGGGTTATTTCATATGGAATTTCTATATAACAAATAAAGGTTTTAAATTGATTGTTTTTATTTAATAAAAATAAATAAAATGTTTATAAAACAACATGGATGTGTTATTGGTTTCAAATATAATTAAGGATGAGAATTCTATATTTTATTATTTTATTTAAAAACAACTTAAAATAGATGTTTAATTTGATGTTAGGCATGTGGAATGTTGGATAATGCACCACTGATAATTTTTATGGCCACATCTATATTCATTTTAGTTTTAAGAACATACCTAGTTCTTATTAGATCTTGGGGAACATTGTATATCATGGTTATTTAGTGACTAGTGAGGATTGAAGTTAGTTAAATTTTTATTTACCAGATTCTGTTAAGTGTGTCTTGTAGATGATTTTAATGACCCATCATTACTTTTAACGAATGTTTGTCTTGTGGCCCTTTAAAAATGTTCTTTTTTTTTATTTCAAATGTGGTTGTTAGTGGAATACATTATTTTTATTAATATATGATATTATGAAAAAACATTATTTAGGGGGAGGGTTAGGGGTGAGTGGAGGTATACTAAGTTTCCAAGGGAGTTTGGAGGTCACATGAGGGATTAGTTTAAATTTTTTTAAAATATTTTTCTTATTTATGTTTTGTCTATATATATATTATCTTATTTTAAGAATGGAAGTCTGACAAATGGATGGTAAAATCTATATTTTTGGTAGAATTGTGATTTTACTTTTACTATAATTTAGTATAGTTTTAGGGTGAAATAATACATATTATTTTCTTCTGATGCCTTTTATGCTTGTATTTAGCATGAGGGTATTGGGGATTCCCATCGGGTATGTCACATACCCTTTTGGGTATCTGATAAATGGATGAATTTTGATGGTCTGTGAAAAACCATAATAGAGGAGGTTCTCCAGAGTTCGTATGTATCATAATGAACTTTTTTTGTTTTGAATGAAAGGGTAGAATAGAGTCTGGTTATCAGAACATATGGGGTATATGAAAGAAATGGTGTTATGAACTCTGTTCCATTTGGAGCCTTGAATTTCTAAAATTGTACATGATGGAGTCTTGGAATTGTATTTTAACTTTGATCAATTTGATGTGTTTAATATGAAAATACTATTTTAATTCTCAGTGATTCTTAAGTGATTTGGGGATTTTCTTAAGACTTGGGTTATGGTGGACGAAGAACGAGAGCTACATGGCTAGACCCATCATTTGAAAAAAATGGGAAGCCAATGTGGATTGTTCTTGGGACCCCACTAAACACACAAGGAGTTTATTATTTCATTCTAGGACAGTATTTGTTATATTTTGATTCCTAAATAAATTCCAATGTAAAACATCACTTTTTGGGGGAAGAATCAAAGAGTAATCTAGTTATTATAATATTAGTTGGAATGATTGTGATTTGGTGTTATGTGATATGTTTTAAATGTAATTGGAAATTTTAATTTTTTATTTTTTATTAAAAATTTAATTTAATTTTTATTTTTTAAATGTGGGTATAAAAAATTATTTTATTGGGTTATTTTAAATTGGATTCCTTCTAACATAAAATAATTTTTTTAAATTTATTGATTTCATTATGAATTATGATTAATTTGGTTGGGAAATATAGTGTGTTTTTATGGAAATGTTTTAAAATAAACTTTTTTTATTTCAATAATTGAGTTTAAATATTAAAAAACACTAAAATTGGTTCTAGTTTGTTTTGAATATATTTCAATGATTTAATAAACTTTTTTGAATATTTGTTTTTGTAATATAAGATGTCTTTTAATGTGTTAATAACATGTGTTATTTTGGTAATTTATGTTATTTGGTTTGTCCTGTCCAAATGGGACAATTGGGTGTGTGTTTTGAGACATGAAATGAGTGATTTTCTATCTCATGTTATTAATTATGCCTCCAATAATGGTTAAATAAAATAAAAGGATTTCCCTTAGTATTTTCCTCTCAGGGAGTATATTTTTTTATAGCGTATTTAATCTCTTTCGGCCTCTATCTAGACTCTAAATGGAGTGGTGGACCCCAAACCATTTTTCTCTCAAACCCTACAATTGGATTCTTTTTAGTGGATGTGGAATTGTTTATGATTTAAGAATATAGAGGATGGTTCTTTTTTATATGGTGATAGATACTATTTTACTTTGTGTGCCTCATTATTTAGGTATACCATTCTAGAGTAGTGTGGTTGTGTGGAGGGTGGTGAGGTTACTTTTGAGTGGGATTCTTCCTTTGGGGGTTTTCTGATATGTTCTTATGGAATGGTGAGTTTTAATGTGGTATGTGGATTTAGGTTTCTTCTTTTTGGGGTTGGTGTGTTTTTAGTCTCCGAAAGGTGGTTGTGATTCACGCTTGTCTTATATCATTGTTAAGGTTTCTTAAAATAAATATTTAACATAGAAAAAATTTGGGAAGCTATTCTTGGGTAGTTAGGACCAGTATCGTAATCGATAAGCACATGGTGGTGCTAGATATTTTGTGATTTTCCATGGTATGGCACTCATGTGGTTGATGTTGTAGTCTAACTTGTTGGAGCATGGAAACCCATATGAAAGGCCCATGATTTTTTATGAGTATTCTTATTTTTTCAGTTCTATATTGAAATCATTTCCTTATTCCTTGGTGGATACTGAGTTTTTTTGGAATTAAGGATTTTTATTGGTGTTTTTCTCGAGGTGTGATCTTTGATTAGTTTTCATCATTTTAGAATAGTTTTAAATTAGAGGGGAGACTAATTGAGGTCTCTGTTTTCTTTAAGAATAATCATAGTGGTTATCATAGATGGTTCAATTGTGTTGGTTTCAGGGACTTATAATGGTTTGGGGATAATGGTTTATTTGTTTTGAGGATCTATGATTATTCAATCTGTCCTTATTTTTCTTCTTCCCATACACCTCATCAATTTATATGGGATTTTCATCTTAATCCAAATCCTACTATATTAAAATAAGTATTTATGGGGAATGAATGTGGCATGGTATGGAGAATTACCTCACCCATGTGCAATAGTATTATTTTATTGTATTTTATTTTGTACCATTTTATTTTAATTTGATTTATTTATAGTTTTGTTAATTTGTGGAGTTTTAATTTTAAAATTATAAAGTCTTTTTAGTGTCATGTGATTAGAAAACATCGTTTGTAAATTCATGAGGTAATTTTTCATTTTGAATTATCAAATGGAAGTTCCATTTTTCATGGTTAAAACATTGTTAATAAGCCATATAGTTCACTAATGGAAATTGTGTGAGTAATATTGGCCAAGTTAGTGAGTTTTTTATGGTTTGAAAAACAAGGTGGGTAATCCTGCAATTTTCCCAGATATTTTATGTTTTGTTTATAAATTTTATTTTCTATTATTTTATTTATTTATTTTAATTTATTTTTTTATTTCCTCCCTCACTTAATGATCCTCCACATCATGTTATAACACCCTACAGATGAATACACATTCACAATGGCTCCCTTCTCTAATGGGGTCCCTTACTTAAGTGATTTTATATGATTTCTTTTATGATTCAACATCTAAACACCTACATATGATTCATCCTCTCTCTATCTCTTTCTTCTCTATATCTCTTTGGTTTTCTCCTCCCACTCTTGATCTAAATGATTTAGATAAACCCTTGGGTTTTTGATGGACCTAATTTTGGGGAATTTTATGTTTCTGGGGCATTCAATGTATTCTATGGTTTCTGTTTACACTGTATTTCTGTTCCAGATCATCTTCCACAAATCCCATGTAGGTTTTCCCTATTTTATAGCTTTTAGATTTTAATAACATTAATTGATTTATTTGTAATAAATTTTTTATATTTTAAAATATTTTTTTTAATTTTTTGTTTACATTTTAAAGAAAATTTTTATTTCTAGCCCAATTTTCATAGAAAAGGGATTTCTTATTTTAAATAATGATTTCATTTTATTGTTAATAAACTGAACACCCCAAACATTATTGATTTTCCTTCCCCTCCTATTAAAATTTATTCTAATGTTATTGAAATTCATTTGGGATTTGAAATTAATTTCTTGATGTTTTTTATTTGGCATTTCATTTTTTACATAATATTCCATGTATTAATATATTTTTTATATTTTTTTTAATTAAAAAGTGATGTTTAGAGTAATTTGACCCCCTTTTGGTCATGGTTTAAATAAATGAATGATGATAATTTTTTTTGAAGATTTATTTCATAAAAAATACAGGTTGTTTCATTAATGATATTTTAATGTTGTTTAACAATTTTTTTTAAAAAAATTTTTTTAAAAAAATTTATTTCAACATGTTGATTTTGATGATTCATTTAAAATTTTGTTTCAAATGGATAGAAAAGGATAGGAATTCCTAGTTCTTTTTAGTGAAGGCTTGTTTGGATATTTTAAGGGATTCAAAAATCTATGTTTGTGTGTGAGGCCCTCTTGAACGCCATTTATCATTAAATGACATTGATTTTAGCTCACATGTAATTATTCATATTTCATATTGTGTGATGAAAATGAAATTATGGTTACTTCTTGAGAGGGGGTTTTATTTAAGGGTGGTATCATTGTTCATACTTATTATTAACTATGATTATTTTTTCTTATATTTACCTTGATTTATTTTGGTCATGGGAACTAAATTTTTAGGGTATTCATACATAGATGGGATGATATCCCTTTCCACAAGCTATGCTATTGAATCATGTTTAGCATATCTTATATTGTTTCGTGATGTGTTAATAACTATTCCACTTGATTCTAAAGGACTATATTCTAGGTCACCTAGCCTAAGTAACCATAGGTTATATTATATGAAAATATTTCTCGGATCGATAGATTGATATAGGGGGCCCCATTTTGTCTTTAAATTCTCTTGGTTTATTTATATATATGGAACCTATGATTGAAAACATCTACCTAATTGTTTTCAATGAAATTTCACCTCTCTTTTATTGCTCTTTTTTTCATATGGGACATGTTTTTATTCTAAAAAAATTTATGAAATGGTTTAAAGGAACTTTGAAAAAGTAATAAGGGGTTATTTCATATGATGTGTGTTTTTTCTAAATAAATGTATTGGGAGATTGTTTTCATTTAATAACAATAAAGTGAGAGTTTATAAAACCAATTTGAGGTGATATTAATTTTTAAATAAAAATAAATACAAAAAATCTATATTTAATTAGTTTTTCTAAAAATATATTATAATGTATTTTAATTAAATGATAAAGATGTGGTGATGTGGGTGGTGGAAAAATGAGGGTTTTCATGCTCAATCCTATATTAAATTTGCTTTCATTGTCTTATATAAATATTGTTCATTTTTGGGTGCATTTGGTGTCGAGGATAGTTAGTGAACTATGGAGATTCCAGATAGTTCTTGTTTTATTTAACACATTTGACTATGTTTTCATTTCAAATGAATTTGTAAGACCTACTTTTATTATCATATAATATCAAGTATTTTTAAATTAAAATGATTTCGTTACTTATTTTAGTTCTAGTAATTAGTTGAGTTTATTATTTATTTGGAGACTGGTGATTTTGGAGCTACAAACTATTAAGAGGGGTTAGGGTGTGAGTTGAGTTATGGTTGCTAGGTAATGGAGTTTTAGAGCTGTGATAAGAGATTAGTTTATATTTTTTTATATCTATTTAATTTTTTTAATTTTTTCTGTATTTAATATTTTATTTTTTGTATAAACATCCAAACTATGGATTGGTCATGAAATATTTTTGTTGTAATTTCCCTATTTATTTTTCTCTAATTTATTTTACATGATAAGAGAAACCATAACAAATGTTTTCTTATTATTCCTTTTACTCTTGTTATCAGGTTGAGGGGATCAGTGATGCCCCTTGGGTATGTCACATACTGGTTTAGGAATCCAATGGATGGAAAACACTAGCTAGTTTATGAATACCCCATTGATCAAAAGTGATTTCATAATCATTTAGGGAAATTAAAGATCGACTCTTTATAATGATCATTATAAACTAGAAGAGGAAAAAAAGAGGAATGTGATAAAAATGGAGGCTATCCAACCACCATCGATGAATCTAAACTATCCAGAACACTCTATATAGAAAAAGGAGAATGGAGGTATAATATGATAGAAGGGGTTAACCTCCCTTACCATGCATTATCTTGGATAGGAAATGTTGATGTTGTTATGAAAATAAACCCCCTAATAAAGCAAAATTACCTTAATTAATAGTTGGAGTTGATAATTCCATCAGATGTTTGGTAGCCCTCACCAAACACCCTATAATATCATATGTCTCCTAGTATCATTAAACATGGTTTATAGGGGTCTGGGAAATGGAACATAACCACTTACCATGTCATAATATTTTTGGAGGGAACTAGGGTTCTAGGGGTTGTTACTACAGATCACCAACAACTTCCCTAATAAAAAACTATAAAAATTCATACAGAGACATTCCCATACATTATTTAACATAAAATTAATCACATTAAAGTTAAAATATTAAAAATTAATTATCTATATGTCACATAAATATGGGAAAATTAAAATCTCTTACTTTTTTTGGACTAAAATCTATCTCTTTCCCGATTCACCAGCACTCGATAACACATGGCATTGTAAAATCTCCACCATCACCAGAAAACATAATAAATTTGATCATTGAAATTTTCATAATTTATTCCATATTCTCTATCTATGAAAGATTACTGTTTTCCTCTACATTATAAATATATTTTTTTCACGGTGAATTCATGATCATCCGAACACACAACTGGTATCCACAACCATAAATTTGAAATAATGTTTAAATGCATCCTCCATTCCCAAAATAATAAATCCAGTAAATTACCAACCTTATAGAGTTCCCCACTATAATTATTTACTACTAATAATCACACATCCCATTATGTGTTCCCTACTATGGGATTCTGCAACAAAGAAAACAACATATATGTGAAACTAATATAATTATCACATCACACCAAACTCCTTAGGTCAAAATCACACTCAGATCTTCAAACCACAATCAAACACGGAAATCATTCATCCACACTCATGTATATCAATCAATTGTTTTATGGAATATTTATTAAACTTGGATCACCACAACCAATTAAAATTACATCCTCATAATACCCAGGCTACTCTATGTATTTGTTTTAATCCAAGAAACCCAATATTAAGCAAAAGAAATTTTATTTTAAGAAACAATCCAAATAATTTTACAAACATAAGTATACCATAATTTTTTAAACACTCCATATAACCTAAGGGATTTATTAGAAAAAATATAAAACCATAAATACATTTCCTTACATTTTTTTTACAAAAACACACTTTCCTATGATTTTTCAAACCCTATGCTTCCAAAAACCATTTCATTTAAAAACCACAATATTAAAATCTATTTGAAGTGAAATCAACTTATCGAATTCATTAATTAATATGTTATAAAAAATTAAATGAGAAGTAAATTTATCTTTAAATCAATGATAATAAATACCTTTCCCTCTCATAACCAAAAAATAAAATAACTCAATCAATCATATCACTCAACTACTCTGATTCTAATTAATTATGTTTCACCTAATCCTCTATTTCTGAAACTATTGATTATATTTTAAGAGTTTATTAAATAATATAAAATATTATCAAGAGAGAATATTATTCCTCACCTCCCTCAACACATATTTAATTCCCTATTCATTACACTATCATAATGAATAAACACTGTAGGAACCAACTCTTTCTCAATCCATACGTCTCTTCCCGTGTCCCTTCCACTCCATCCATAAAATAACACATAAACCCTTACTCATACATAGAGTTCATAATTACATTATAAACCATCCCTTGGATAATTTCATTTTAACTTTATCATTCTTATCTATGTATTTTCTTTATCAACCTCCAAATCCACAAAATCTTATTTACACCTCTAACTAGCTCTATAACA
The DNA here is from genome assembly GCA_963277665.1 of Viscum album. Lineage (NCBI taxonomy): Eukaryota > Viridiplantae > Streptophyta > Magnoliopsida > Santalales > Viscaceae > Viscum > Viscum album. The sequence continues at coordinate 1,698,405,818 of OY728158.1, read as the reverse complement.
AAAAACCAAACATTATCTGATAACATTTTGTTGTATTTTGGTTTAGATTAATAAAATAAATACCTATACTAGAATGTCTCAACACCACTGGAACACCTCTACAAACAATAGGGAATTTCTAGTAGTGGTGAGATCCATGTATAAATATAGTAAGAAAATATCCTCAAGTATAACCCACAAGGGTTATGCCAGAATCAAAAAAATTCAAAATAATGCATCCATGTATCATATATACCCTAACAATAGATAGATTAATAATGAGCTACATTGAATTCCAATTTTATAGTATAGAACAAAATATATTATATATGTTTTATACATAAAAATACCCAATAATAACATAATAAACATCACAACACACGAATAATATAATAAGTCATATAAACCCATGTATGATATAAATGTTATACAATAGTTGAAATAATATATAAGGGTCTCTAGCTAAATACTGATGTCATCCCTTTATAAATCATCAACCACATAAGATTTATCCTTTATAGACATAACACTAACTGTAATATAATACATATACATACATTAAAGGAAGAAGTATCTCTACTAAATCAAAATCGAAGACAAACATGTAGTTAGGTGGTGAGTCTAATGGCCTAGAAGCTACAACAATTCTCCTTAACTCACTATATAATTTCTATAAAATGTGTGAATATATAATACAATTAATAATTAAAAAAAACCTTTCCAAAACACATATCACATACACTCTCTATCAATACCATAATCA